>CM060979.1:48145000-50545000 GCA_030765065.1 Deroplatys truncata | reverse complement strand
TTCTGATAAATGAATTAAAACTGTGATAGCAACTGTGATTTATATTGTAATGTTTTAAATAGAAACACAAATGTCTTAATAATATTCTTACTATAAAATGATATAATCTATAATATTTTCCCATAATCTTTGTAACAAATTTAATTTGAAACATGCCGATTGTGTAATAGTAAATAATTTTATGTATTTTATACTGATTCAACCCAATAAGGGAAATGAAAAATCTATCTATGGTTACCGAAAAAATAAATAATGTAAACAAAGGGACGAAATGAGGCGAGGCGAAGAACCGGAGATTTAAATTTTTGGAAAGCATCTATCATTAGCATTCCTGTGTGCTTCCGATTGTTATAACTAAAGTTAGGTTTAAGTTGTGGATAAAATACCATTACTTGTAGCGCAACATAAGCTGTAATGGTTGAAATCACAAAACTCAAAATAATGGTAGGAACAGTAAAGCAGAGAATACATGGAACACAGAAATGACACCAATGCTTATCGTCCGCTAATTATGCGGAAGCCTAAAAATTATCTAAGGGGCAAGTTTATGTTATATAACACTCATAATTTTAACACTTAATAGAGCACAGAATAACGCATATTGTCCCTAGAAATTCACTGGCAGTTTGTTTTATTTCTGGGCATTTTGGCTTATTTTGACAGGGTCTCTAGCGTTGCGTAAAACCTTTATATGTGTTCATAAAATTAACAGTAAACGATGCAGCTAAAGAAGCCTAATAGACGGTTTCGGAGACTTTCATTACTGTCCTAACGCCTTTTTAAGCAAATTAAAGGTTCGTTAAAGTCATATTTTCTGTTTCACCATACATCGTTATGACTAACACGTCTCTTAACGTGTCATTGGCTTACACACACTTCTTCCTGGCTTTAAATCGCTTAGCGACGCGTTTATTTAGAAAACGTGGTGCAAGATTTCCGTTCAGCAGTGTTTTTAACGTATTTATTTAAAATATCTAACTGCATGGCTTTATAGCTACTTTTAAAACATTTTTACAAAACGTTCGACACAATGTATACAAACAAAATACATTATACAATCTTTGACTTAACTAACATTCCCAACTAAAACATTTTAGCGAGTTATTTTCGTCATGAAGATGCAACTAAGCAACTAATGAATTTCATTAATGTGAGGATGAGTTATTGAAGGATCTTGGATGGCTAAGGAGCGCTTCTAGAGTCTGTAAGTACAAGAAAAGGTGTTTCACTGTCCAGGTCATCAATATAAAACAGGGCTTCCTTAAATGAACGATACATGGTGGTAGCTTGCGAAGTATCATGTTCTCAGAGTCAGTAATAATGGTGAAGACACTGCAGTTATTAGTCTTCGAACGTTAGTGTATATTTGTGTAATCTGGATATTTTTCTAGTACTTTCTGGAACATTTGTTTGTAAATTCTACTGCATATTGTGGCATGTGCACAGATTATATATTGGTAATGCGCCCTCTGGTTACCCAAGTTGAAGGTTGGCAGTTTATCTGAGGAGGGGTGTTTAAGGGGAAACAGTCTCATTGGTGGGGATGGCGTTAGTGACGCCAAGCTTAACGGGTTTTCTCGGTCAGTCTGGGACTAGTCTTTGAGTCAGGTGAACGGATAGCTGTCTACGACATGGCGTCCTCGCTCGGCAGGCACATGGGGTAAGTCTTTGTTAAATAAATCTATTTGTCACCCTTCCTTGATACTTTTATTATGGTAGAATAGAATCCTTGCCTCTCCCTTCAGCCAGGAATTATATTAGTGTAAATTATGTTATGAATTTAACTTTAGCTGCGTCCCTTCGTCGGTGCCTCTTAAATTAAAGTTTCCTTTGTTTAAATAACGATCCCTCTCGCAAGCGAGTTGCCCACCACTGAAGTTAAATAATTAATTACAAAATGTGAGGCACGCGACAAATTGGCGGAGGCGCCGAGAAATTAGTTTGATTTGTTTTGAGATTTTAAGTGCAAAATTTTTTTTCCCTCCAAATTTAACGGTTTCTGCTACACGTGGTCGTGAAAAATGTTAAGTTCTTTCTGGCTGAAGGGTAAGGATTTTTATACTTTTATTTGTGATTCTCTTCTTCTAAATTTTGTTTCCATCATTTCTGAAAGTTTGGTGTCGAAATTTCAATTTTGAGTTCATTTTTGCATATTTTCCCATTGTCTGCCGGGTGACGCTAAAGCTTCTACGCCATTTTCCCCTTGTGTTGGCTTCATTTCCTTTAAATTATATCACTGTGTTCCGTTCTTCGTGCTGGTTATTTTAAAAAAAAAAATGTTTCTGTGAAAGTTGAGTTCTGAAACGAGCGAGATAGTTGTAGTTTCAAAATGTGCTCGTCACGTGTTGGCTATCCGTTTGCAAATCTTGTTTTCTGTGCCTATTAGCAGTGGTTTGGAAGTGTATAACTTTATATTCCAGTGATTGTGATTTCTAGCTATTTACTGCACTCTTCTGGGTCATTTTTCGTGTAACTTTTATGTACGCACGTGTGTTGTGTAATTCCCGCGTGGTCATGCATTTCAGCAATAATTTTTAGCTTGTGAAACCAGTCTTCCTCAGCACGTGTTTTGGCGCGTTTATTTGCGTGTGCATATCAGATTATATACATTTGATTTAAGAAAAAAAAAGAGAAGTTTTGTGTGCTCGTATAAATTACAAGTTTGTATTCTGCTCCTTTTGAGAATCTTCGCGGTGGTCACAGTAGGTGTGACGTATTTTTTTAACTTCCAGTTCGAGGTTTCTCACTGAAGCTATCATTTTGTTTTCTTCCATATGTTCATTCTGATTAAAAATCTTGGTATTGTGTCCAAGTGGCTTGTGTAGCCGTGTGTTCGTATAATTTTCTGATATTTCGCCGCGGGCGCTTAATTGTGTTCTTTCTGCAACTGTTTTATTTGGCTATGTTCTGATCTTGCTACTTACATTCATGTGATGCTATAAGTGTTTGGTTTGGTGTGATCTGTGTTGCTTGGTCCTACTGTTTGTTTGTTGGTTGCGTTATCTTTTGTGCTGCAATCATGCCTAAGCGAAGTACTGCACAGAAATCTGATATAGTAATTGCTCCTGTTAGCGAGCACAGTGACGTAGACTTTCTGTCCAGTGTTGGTACGCCTGTTGCAAAGCAATCAGCTGTCTACCGCCGGTCATTGACCCCTCTCACGTGAAGAATCCTAGCTAGTTGTCGCCGTATGAGTTACTTAAGAATTTTGAAATGTTGGCTACTACTGCTAATGGCCGCTCTGAGAAAATCATAATGATGATAATTTTGCTTTACCGTTGCCAAGTTTGGTTTATTTAATTCCGCAATGCATATTTTTAAGGGAAAATCTTTCGCAGTTACTTATGTAAGTAAAAGTTTCAGGAGCTACCAACCTTGCCAGTATCTGCACCTAATTAGGTTTGATGTGCTTCTAATATGGACCAGTACGATGTGGATGTTGATGAACCAGCTGTACGTGTGTTACCAGATTTTGGACAATTTGCACGGGAATTTTGTGGTAAACGAGTAAGAGAAAAGAAAAAAATCACCCGTAAGTATGTAATCATTGTGAGTGCTAAAGTTTGGATGAATGAAACAGTTTTACGACTCACACAGGTATGCTAAATTTTTATTGTTTCGCTGACTGATGCTTAATTAAGCTTTGTTTTTCAGGAATATGTGATGTGAATGTCTCTGCTAAATTACAAGTATATTGTTATTTTGGGTGTAATTTAAATTTTGAATTGTGTTTTGATAACTGCAAATCATTTGTTTTGTTGTATTATGCTGCAGGAATGTGTTTCAGGTGTACTATATGCTTAATTGAGCTTTCATTTTCAGGAATGTTATGTGACAATATTGTTTTGAGTAATGATGTGATGTTGTTTTGTTGCATTCGATTTGATTTGATATGATTTGATTTTGACTCTATTTGATTTTCATAATGATGCTGTGATCTTTATTTGCAGAAAATTGTTGCATGAATAGTGTTTGTATGTATGTGTGTATTTGAGGTTATGTGATATAGGTGAGATTTGCCTCGGTGGGAGTGCCAAAGTGTAACCCCGATGGCGTAGTGTGAGGTTATGTGAGAAATAAGAGTTGAGATTTGCCTCGGTGGAAGTGCCAAAGAGTGACCCCGACGGTGTTGATGAGGAGAGATGAGAAGAGATGAGATGATGTCAGCTTCGGTGGAAGTGCCACAGTGTAACCCCGACAGTTGTCTGTTTTCAGAGATTTTGCTTATTGGTGTTGCTGTAACGTGCCCAGTATAGCGTGTGTGATGAATTCACACGAGGGATTAAATGGATGGAAGTGAATGTAATGAAAATAATTTTTTTTCTCTGTTTATGCAACAAGTTTATTACCATCTTAGATAGCAAATTTTAATACCACTTGTTTTCCAGCTTATTTCTTGATTTGGAGGATGTAGATGCAACATTATAGTGTCATGTTATTTGTGTCATTCCTGAATTGTTAATGTGATTTCTTGAAGGTTATGCCTATGTCAGATGTTTTGAATTTGCAGCATGCTAAATGAGAGACGTAAGTGCAGATGTTTTGTTTTGGAGAGAAAATTGAAAGATGATGATGATTGAAGTAATGATCGAGATTGCACTATTACTGCTAATGATGATGATGATTATGAAAGATGATGGTTAAACTGCGATGAGAAAGATAGTGATGTGAATAAGAAGTTATATTGGTGACAAGAGTAGGACAATAGTAGTTGAAAGCATGTCACGTGGTGTAGTTTAAAATGTATTGTGGATGTAGCTTGTAGTGATGCATACACTAGTTTGAGTAGATAGTTAAGTCAGTGTTGTGTGTAATTTGGGGCCATGGTCAGTGTGAATGAGTTCATTTCATTGTCATGTGTGATTGTCTTGTAAGTGCACTTACTTTCTTTTGTTAGTGATACCAGCTGGTTATTAAGATGTAATATTGGGTTCCCAAGATAAGGTTATGTTTCATTTCTGTCATGTTTATGTACTTTGAGTCTGTTTTACTGTTATTTGGATTATGAAGCATTGTAAGTTACACTTTGGATGGCAACTCTGTAAAATTTCTTTCTTATGCCAATTTGTTCTAATTTTTTTTCCTCTTTCTTTGCCCCATGTCAAAAGAATTTTTAGTGTACATTTTTCAAACTTTAAAATCTTTAATTGTAAATGACATACCCTTCTTTTATGTGTGATTCTTTGTGGGAGCATCCTGTTTATTGTGTGGTGGTTTTGTTTTAGTATTGTGCTGTGGCAGAGAGCGAGAAGCATCCCCAGGGCACACCAGAAGTCAAGAAACACCACAGGGAAGCTGTCGGGCAGCCACTACACTGCCGTGGCATAAGGAGCCACCATGTCGGGGGGCAGTCCAAGCCAGCGACTGCCCACCCTGTTGTCATCACCAGAGACCTGCGGTGCTAATTCTACACCAGGACAAATCGTCGTTGTGGGCACTGTCTAAATTCACCCACAAACAGTTACGGCAGTTCATCACCCTCTTGCGCAGTGTAGTGTGCCTGTGAACTAAGGCAGCGTGGTGTGTGCGTGTGCGGGATGCTAAAGCTAGTGCATTAACAATACTAAGTCGACAGCACTTATGTTCCTCCGCTTCTCGTCATCGCCCAGCAATATTCTGTCGTCGGCTGGGTGCTAACCACACATATTTATTACTGTTTTATTTTACATCACACATTTGTATGTCATTTTTTTTGTATGTCTCTGTTTTGTTTTTTTTCCTATTTATTGTATTCATTTTCTTTCTGTCGACGAGGACGTCGACTTCGGTGGCCAGGGGGAGATGTGGCATGTGCACAGATTATATATTGGTAATGCGCCCTCTGGTTACCCAAGTTGAAGGTTGGCAGTTTATCTGAGGAGGGGTGTTTAAGGGGGAAACAGTCTCATTGGTGGGGATGGCGTTAGTGACGCCAAGCTTAACGGGTTTTCTCGGTCAGTCTGGGACTAGTCTTTGAGTCAGGTGAACGGATAGCTGTCTACGACATGGCGTCCTCGCTCGGCAGGCACATGGGGTAAGTCTTTGTTAAATAAATCTATTTGTCACCCTTCCTTGATACTTTTATTATGGTAGAATAGAATCCTTGCCTCTCCCTTCAGCCAGGAATTATATTAGTGTAAATTATGTTATGAATTTAACTTTAGCTGCGTCCCTTCGTCGGTGCCTCTTAAATTAAAGTTTCCTTTGTTTGAATAACGATCCCTCTCGCAAGCGAGTTGCCCACCACTGAAGTTAAATAATTAATTACAAAATGTGAGGCACGCGACAATATATCCGCTTTTGGAGTTTTCTTTGCCAGGTCAAAGTTTAACTGCACTGGCTGCAGTCTCCAGGGAGGAAAGTTACTATAAGGAGTTGCTTCTATTATTGGAGGTATTGTGAAGTTTGTCTCGCAGAGTTTGGTGCATTCTCATCTGAAACGGCACAGGACTGGTAAGGCTATCTGTACACTTGTAATGGAACCTATTCTTTTCTGGAAACATATAATCGTACATTCGACACTCTGGTCTAGATCTAACTTTTAAAGCATACGAGATACGTTGTTTTTGTCGAGCAGCTAGAGGAGGTTCATCGGCTTCAATCAGTGGGCTACTAAAGTCCGAAAGGCTTCAAGTGCTATTCTCACTGAAGATGTGTGAATTGAATGAAAATGAGATTGAGTTTTGTTTATGGACGCTCTTTAATTACTATGGTTCTTAGCGTCCCATTCTATATTTGGAGTGAAAGACCGGAAATTTTGCTCAGAGGCCTCTTTATCAGTCTTGAGGTTCTTTTACGTGCCGTAAATCTATGACACGGGACCATTGGCTTTACTTTCCTTCCGAAGGATTTTTAAGCCCGAAAAAATCCATCGACCTCCGCCGGGTTTGAACCCGCGTCCTCGGATGCTGTCCTCGTCAATGCTGTTATTTACTTATCGTGCTGTACCCTAATATTTCTTTGCACACATCATTACTAATATGGCTTTGATTTTCTGATGGTAACATTTTTTTTTAAAGAAAAACTTAATTATCTTAATTCAGATAATGCCATATAAAGTATGTAGTCGGCAGCATACAATGGAAATTAAGAAACTTCCCCAGTTCCAAACTACCTCTACATGGAAAATGCTTCCTTATTTTTGATTTTCTCAAAAACTACCTCTAACAGGTTTGACTAAAATACCATTTTTGAAATATTTACATGAGAAAATGTATTTTTGAATTTTCTAGGAATAGCCTATGAAGTTATCTTCATTGTAACTGATTTTGTATAATTTTGTTTAACTGATTAACAACATTTTTAGTGATAAAACAAAAACTTACTACATAAAACCTCTCTTTAAAACCACAATTTATTTAAAATGTGACTCAGCCATTTCTGAAATATCCGTTCTTACTGCTTTGAATTTGTCAATTCTTCTCTATTTTTACTTTCTCTACTACGTATAGTAAGTAGGGGAAGTATTGTATTCCACCCAAAAATTCGATACCGAGATTTCACCGGAAATACATGTTTTGAGAACTCCTGAATCCAAAAAAAGCATTTTTGTAAACATGTCCGTGTGTGTGTCTGTGTGTGTGTGTGTGTGTGTGTGTGTGTGTGTGTGTGTGTGTGTGTGTCTGTGTGTGTCTGTGTGTCTGTGAACAGCATAACTCAAAAACGAACAGTCGGATAAGCACCAAACTTGGTATTTAGGTTCAGTATCTTCCAGAGATGCGACACGAAGGTTTTCAAGAAAATCCCCCCACACCAGACTACCCTTTACATGGAAGATTTTTCGAAAATTTCAATTTTCTCAAAAATGGCTCTAACGATTTTGATGAAAATGTCATATGTTTAAGATAATGCCATGAGAAATGAAATGTATATCTCGAATTTTCTGGGAATGTCTCCAAAAGTATTCTTCATTGTGAACGACTTTTGCATAACTGGTAAACCATAAGAGATAGACAAAATTTTACTACACAAAAAATGTAGATCGTGTTAAAATACACAACTTATGTCGTATACATTTCTTTTGTTGAGTGAACCGTTTTCGAGATATTGCTTGTTATTTCCTTAAATTTTCCAATACTTATACTTTTTCTCAAATTCGTTATTCATTTTTTTGATGTCCTGGACATGCAAAGAGAATGGAATGCGCCACATAGCAACCAGCGTTAAAATATTTGACTATCGCTTAAAAGCTACCATATTTCCCTTGCATCTACAAGAAAATTACCAATAAGATTGACATCTCGATATCTCAATTAACATGAAGCATATGGAGAAAAGGCGTTTGTAAAATTAGATTGTACAAGAGTAGAGAAAGTCATGTGAGTGTAACACATCAGATTTTTTACTTTCTCTACTACGTATAGTAAGTAGGGGAAGTATTGTATTCCACCCAAAATTTCGATACCGAGATTTCACCGGAAATACATGTTTTGAGACTCACTGAATCCAAAAAAAGCATTTTTGGAAACATGTCCGTGTGTGTGTCTGTGTGTGTGTGTGTCTGTGTGTCTGTGAACAGCAGAACTCAAAAACGAACAATCCGATAAACACCAAACTTGGTATCTAGGTTTAGTATCTTCCAAGGATGCGACACGAAGGTTTTCAAGAAAATCCC
The DNA here is from genome assembly GCA_030765065.1 of Deroplatys truncata. NCBI lineage: Eukaryota > Metazoa > Arthropoda > Insecta > Mantodea > Mantidae > Deroplatys > Deroplatys truncata. The sequence continues at coordinate 50,536,407 of CM060979.1, read as the reverse complement.
TCCACCCCAGACTACCCTTTACATGGAACATTTTTCGAAAATTTTAAATTTCTCAAAAATGGCTCTAACGATTTTGATTAAAATATCATATGTTTAAGATATTGTCATGAGAAATGAAATGTATATCTCGAATTTTCTGGGAATGTCTCCAAAAGTATTCTTCATTGTGAACGACTTTTGCATAACTGGTAAACCATAAGAGAGAGACAAAATTTTACTACACAAAAAATGTAGATCGCGTTAAAATACACAATTTATGTCATATACATTTTTGTTGTTGAGTTAACCGTTTTCGAGATATTGCTTGTTATTCCCTTAAATTTTCCAATACTTAGACTTTTTCTCAAATTCGTTATTCATTTTTACTTTCTCTACTACGTATAGTAAGTAGGGGAAGAATTGCATTCCACCCAAAAATTCGATACCGAGATTTCACCGGAAATACATGTTTTGAGACTCACTGAATCCAAAAAAAGCATTTTTGGAAACATGTCCGTGTGTGTGTCTGTCTGTGTGTCTGTGTGTCTGTGTGTCTGTCTGTGTGTCTGTCTGTGTGTCTGTCTGTGTGTCTGTGAACAGCATAACTCAGAAACGAACAGTCGTATAAACACCAAACTTGGTATTTAGGTTCAGTATCTTCCAGAGATGCGACACGAAGGTTTTCAAGAAAATCCCCCCACCCCAGACTACCCTTTACATGGAACATTTTTCGAAAATTTTAATTTTCTCAAAAATGGCTCTAACGATTTTGATGAAAATATCATATGTTTAAGATAACGTCATGAGAAATGAAATATATATCTCGAATTTTCTGGGAATGTCTCCAAAAGTATTCTTCATTGTGAACGACTTTTGCATAACTGGTAAACCATAAGAGATAGACAAAATTTTACTACACAACAAATGTAGATCGCGTTAAAATACACAACTTATGTCATATACATTTCTTTTGTTGAGTGAACCGTTTTCGAGATATTGCTTGTTATTTCCTTAAATTTTCCAATACTTATACTTTTTCTCAAATTCGTTATTCATTTTTTTTATGTCCTGGACATGCAAAGAGAATGGAATTCGCCACATAGCAACCAGCGCTAAAATATTTGACTATCGCTTAAAAGCTACCCTATTTCCCTTGCATCTACAAGAAAATTAGCAATAAGATTGACATCTCGATATCTCGATTAACATGATGCATATGGAGAATAGGCGTTTGTAAAATTAGATTGTAGAAGAGTAGAGAAAGTCATGTGAGTGTAACACATCAGATTTTTTTTTATGTCCTGGACATGCAAAGAGAATGAAATGCGCCACATAGCAACCAGCGATAAAATATTTGACTATCGCTTAAAAGCTACCATATTCCCCTTGCATCTACAAGAAAATTACCAATAAGATTGACATCTCGATATCTCGATTAACATGAAGCATATGGAGAATAGGCGTTTGTAAAAATAGATTGTACAAGAGTAGAGAAAGTCATGTGAGTGTAACACATCAGATTTTTTTTATGTCCTGGACATGTAAAGAGAATGGAATGCACCGCATAGCAACCAGCGTTAAAATATCTGACTGTCGCTTAAAACCTATCATATTCCCCTTGCATCTACAAGAAAATTACCAATAAGATTAACATCTCGATATCTCGATTAACATGAAGCAAAAATAGATTGTACAAGAGTAGAGAAAGTCATATGAGTGTAACACATCAGATTGTTTGTCCTGGTAATGCAAAGAGAATGGAATACTCCATATAGCAACCAGCTCTTAAAATATTTGTCTATAGCTTAAAGTCTACCAATTCCCCTTGCATTTATAAGAAAATTAGCAATAAGATTAACATCTCGATATCTCGATTAACATGAAGCATATGGAGAATAAGCGTTTGTAAAAATAATTTGTACAAGACTAGAGAAAGTCATGTGAGTGTAACACATCAGATTTTTTATTATTCTCCTAGGGAAATCTCGGATAGCATTAAGGTCTAAGGACTCTGGGTTCATCTGAGCATCATTTCTCCCATTTCATTCATCCACTGTCCCATATGATCTACCCGGTAAAAGAACGTTCTCACAAACAGAACGTTTTTAGTACACAATGAAATTGTGTATTAGAAACGTGTTTTACCTTTCCTCTCCATTGTCCCCCTATCCACGACACCTGCAGATTGTTAAGCTTTCGGTCCTTTATAGAGTTTCACTTCCTCCATCCATTCAGTTTTCTCTGTTTCTTTTCATTGCATTTCTTCCTTCGGAAACCTTTCATCACTCGTCTTTACTACATGGCCGCACAATTCTAACTTTTTTCACCGATGGTTTCTACTATATATTTTGTATATTCATTATATCTCCTATTTCTACGTTATTTTAGCTACTGATATCTAGAAGCGCATTTCAGCAGTTCTTAGTTTTCTTTTTGCACCTTCTTGTCCAGATTTCAGCACTCCAGAGCATTACACTCTCCACTATTGTTACAGATTTCAGCACTCCAGAGCATTACACTCTCCACTATTGTTATTAAATTTATTTTCTTTGTTTTGGATATACTCGTAAATATCACTACTCCGCAGTATTAAGTTTAATTTGGTCATCCTACTTTCTCTACTCTACTTGCACTTCATCCTGGGCAACTATCACTTGGTTGGCAGCAAAAAACCTATTTAAAAAATCTGATGTGTTACACTCACATGACTTTCTCTACTCTTGTACAAACTATTTTTACAAACGCTTATTCACCGTCTACTTCGTGTTAATCGAGATAAACATTTGCAGACTCTGTCTTATTGCTAATTTTCTTGTAGATGTAAGGGGAATATATATTTACAAGGGCAATATAGAAATACAGTAGCCTTTAAGCACATACATATCGCTTAATAGCTGGTTGCTAGGTGCAGCACCATTTTCTTTGCCACAGATTAATACTCTTTGCATATCCAAGACAAAAAAATGAATAACGAATACTCATTTGAGAAAATAAGTATTGAAAAATTTAAGGGAATAACAAGCAATATCTCGAAAATGGTTCACTCAACAAAAACATGTATATGACATAAATTGTGTATTTTAACGCGATCTACATTTTTGTGTAGTAAAATGTTGTCTATCTCTTATGGTTTGCGAGTTATGCAAAAGTTGTTCACAATAAAGAATACTTTTGGAGACATTCCCAGGAAATTCAAGATATACATTTTATTTGTCATAAAATATCTTAAACATATGATATTTTAATCAAAATCGTTAGAGCCATTTTTGAGAAAATTAAATTTTTCGAAAAATCTTCCATGTAAAGGGTACTCGGGGTGGGAGGATTTTCTTGAAAACCTTCGTGTCGCATCCTTGGAAGATACTGAACCTAAATACCAAGTTTAGTGTTTATCCGACTGTTCGTTTCTGAGTTATGCTGTTCACAGACGCACACACGGACATGTTTCCAAAAATGCTTTTTTTGGATTCAGGGGGTCTCAAAACATGTATTTCCGTGTGAAATCTCGGTATCGAATTTTTGGGTGGAATACAATACTTCCCCTACTTACTATACGTAGTAGAGAAAGTAAAAATGAATAACGAATTCCCATTTGAGAAGATAAATATTGAAAAATTGAAGGGAATAACAAGCAATATCTCGAAAATGGTTCACTCAACAAAAAAAAATGTATATGACATAAATTGCGTATTTTAACGCGATCTACATTTTTTATATAGTAACATTTTGTCTATCACTTATGGTTTACTAGTTTTGCAAAAGTCGTTCACAATGAAGAATACTTTTGGAGACATTCCCAGAATATTCAAGATATACATTTTGTTTGTCCTGAAAATATCTTAAACATATTATATTTTAATCAAAATCGTTAGAGCCATTTTTGAGTAAATTAAAATTTTCGAAAAATGTTCCATGTAAAGGGTAATCTGGGGTGGGGGGATTTTCTTGAAAACCTTCGTGTTGCATCTCTGGAAGATACTGAACCTAAATACCAAGTTTGGTGTTTATCCGACTGTTCGTTTCTGAGTTATGCTGTTCACAGGCAGACACACAGACACACACACGGACATGTTTCCAAAAATGCTTTTTTTTTGGATTTAGGGGGTCTCAAAACATGTATTTCCGGTGAAATCTCGGTATCGAATTACTATACCTAGTAGAGAAAGTAAAAACCTAGTGGTCCCCCACATTAGAATTTGTATCTTATGCGTCAATGATGACATATGATGCAGAAATCCGTGTAGACACAAAAAGGTCAGAACAGATCATGCGCACAATAGAAATTAGTACCTTATGAGCCACTCTGGGTAACACCAGATGTGAGACAACAATGTAATATTATGTATGTTAGAAAATTCTTAAAAGGAAGAGAGTGAGAGTCAGTAGACTGCTCACATAGACATAGCCGACACCACCAGGATCGAGATAGCTCGAGACCCACCCTCAAGAAGGAAAAGAGATTGGGTCGACCCAAAAAGCAGTGGAAAGGACTGATATCCTCCACTGTGTGATGACGAAACAGGCCATTGAAACGCTTGACTAGTGTATACAACTTCTAAAGCAGAAGTTCCGTATTCCCTGCCTATTTAGATAGATACATTCTTCACATTCAATGGTTTAAGTGACACAAGTTACACTAGTTTAAGTCCACCTAAAAACATTAGACCCTTCTGGTAGAGCTTCAACAAACCACTTGAGCTGAGTCTGCAGCGCCTTCGTTTGTGTGATAAGCTGTCTTGTTATTTGTTTACATTCTGACTGACTTCTCATCCACCGAGCGAGGTGACGCCACGTAACATGTACCACTCGTTTTCCGGAGGTACCGGGTTCATCCTGGCGACCATCCACTCTGACCCACGGTTTTTCATAATTTCCTTGGGTGGGCGGACCAATGCTGGGATGGTTCATCTTTTACAACGATATTCCTAGCCCTCATTTACTGTACGCATCATCTTCCTCGTCGTCTGTTTTAGGATTGTAGGACCAGGCGACGTTGCTCGACGGGTTGCGGTTGGACGGTGGCTGTGCGCTCTGTAGAGGTTTCTCTCCTGGCGTCGTTGCGGAACTGCTCATTTAAGAACCGCTCTCGGGCGTGCGCCCCTTCGGAGGACCCCCGGAAGTTAGGGGCTTGTTGGTGGGCCTGGGCGGCGTCTTATACGTTAGATCTGGAAACATTAGGGACCCTGTCCATGCTTCCGTCGTCATTCCCAGGAGTCAGAGTAGAAGCAAAAGGGCACGTTGTGCCTTGCGGTTTCAGGGGCCCCTCCGTTTGTCCGTACCTTTACTTTAACCTCTCATCCCCTTTTGTTATCATGGTTCGTAATAAATAATTGAAGATAGCAGCCCTTTCCTGCACTTGTCTTGCACGCTCTTCATTTAGCTCATTCTCAACAGACTTGTAGGGTAGGATTAGGTATCTGTTGTCATTCTTAAAATTTGAACATGCATCTTGCGTAAAGAGCTGTTGTCACGATGGCTCCAGCTCAAATGATTGTTGAGATGCTCAGAACTGTGCAACAGGTAAGGATGACATTTCCAACAATTTCTGTAAAACATATAGTGGCTCTGTTTTTACTTTCTCTACTAAGTATAGTAAGTAGGGGAAGTATTGCATTCCACCCAAAAATTCGATACCGAGATTTCACCGGAAATACATGTTTTGAGACCTCCTGAATCCAAAAAAAGCATTTTGGAAACATGTCCGTGTGTGTATCTGTGTGTGTGTGTGTGTGTGTGTGTCTGTGTGTGTGTCTGTGAACAGCATAACTCAAAAACGAACAGTCGGATAAACACCAAACTTGGTATTTAGGTTCAGTATCTTCCAGAGATGCGACACGAAGGTTTTCAAGAAAATCCCCCCATCCCAGACTACCCTTTACATGGAACATTTTTAGAAAATTTAAATTTTCTCAAATGGCTCTAACAATTTTGATTAAAATATCATATGTTTAAGATAGTTTTATGACAAATGAAATGTATATCTCGAATTTTCTGGGAATGTCTCCAACAGTATTCTTTATTGTGAACGACTTTTGCATAACTGGTACACCATAAGAGATAGACAAAATTTTAGTACACAAAAATGTAGATCGCGTTAAAGTACACAATTTATGTCATATACATTTTTGTTGTTGAGTGAACCATTTTCGAGATATTCCTTGTTATTCCCTTAAATTTTCCAATACTTTTTCTCAAATGGGAATTCGTTATTCATTTTTTTTATGTCCTGGACATACAAAGAGAATGGAATACGCCACATAGCAACCAGCTCTTAAAAGATTTGACTATAGCTTAACTACTACCATATTCCCCTTGCACCTACAAGAAAATTAGCAATAAGATTAATATCTCGATTAACATGAAGCATATGGAGAATAAGCGTTTTTAAAAATAGTTTGTACAAGAGTAGAGAAAGTCATATGAGTGTAAAACATCAGATTTTTTAGTTTGAAATATGAATAGCAATACTAATATGTGCCTAACTCTATGTAGGCATATTAAATAATGTATAATTAGTATGAGTAACAAACCAGAAAAAAACAGTTTCTTTTCCACAAGAAAATTCTCGTTTATGTTTTCTCATTTCTATATTATTTTAGGCTCTTCCCACTGAGTTTATGTTGCATATTGTTAAAAGAGGTGATAAGGGTATCCTTGAAGAAATAATAACTCTAGAGGTGAACAAAACCCCGGTCATATACAACATTAAATTAAATAGTAATGATGATTCTTAATCGTAAACACAAGTTTGCCATGATCTGTAACACCGAGGAGAGAGTAGTATTCTTTTAAGAATTCCATGTTGGAATATGTAGTACAGAGCAGCATTATGTTTACTTAGATGAAAACACTTAAACTTTGGTTAGCAATACGTGGCCATAAACCTTTTACTACAACCTCTGCAATGGTTCATCCCCTAAGGTCCTTTTGAATAATTCAACATTCCCAAAAATAGTCTGGTCCAGATGCTGTTTCATACCGGTGGCTTACTAAATTCCGACCGCAACCCCAAAATGTGAATTATTCAACATGTACATACAGTAACATAAATAAAATTTGAACCCTGAAGGGTCTGGATTGTGTATCTGTACATCATTTGCTGTCCCAAAGGTTTGTTCCCGCTGTTATCTGAAGCATCGAAAATGCAAGGGAAACTTTAAGTTCTGGATTCCATTAATTAAATATTTTACTTAATAAAGTTTGCTTCAGAGCTAGAAGTGTCTTGCGTTTGTAAATAAAACCTTCTGCCAACTTCAAAAACTTGTATACATAAACCTCGTGTATTTTACAAAATACTTTACACAAGTATCTATATTTTCCAAAATAAATCTTCAAAGTAAAATGTTAATAAATGTTTTTTTTTAAGTTTAACGTTCTTTAACCTGGATGGTTGATGAATGAAATGGGTGAAGTGATGCTAAACTGAGCCCGAGATCCACACAGCTTAAAGTTAGCGGACCGTCGTCTCATTGAAAACCCCAGAAAAAAACTTCGGCAACGTATCCTAATCGAGATTTGAACTCGGTCCCTCTTGATTGTGAGGATACACGCTACCACCACACCGCAGAGGCGGATAATAAATATGTTTACAACAGAAACGATACGAATAGAGGATTTTCACCAAGCGTTAATATCCTTTGGAAGATATTATAAATTGCATTGACTACAACCACTGATGACTAATCTCTAAAATTGTCACTATAGGTATAGGTTATATGACGGAGGGGGATCCTCAGAACTGCGACCTACATAGATCTATAGTGGCTAACCCCCCAAGGAGTAAGATATTGGGTGAAGGACCACAGGAGGCTACAGCCTGGGCCCACAGACGCGCGGAAGTCCTAACAGTTCCAGGTTCGAAGACCCGTACTACTGCTGTAGCTGGTTAGAGAGAGCCATAAAAGTACTCTTTCATTTGAGCAAACATCCGCGCCACTTTTCCGGCACTGCCATACACCATGAAACCTAGAAGCACATCCGAAAGGTGAGAACGAAACGGATGAAAGTGATATGATGTAAAGAAAATCGTGATAATTGAGAAACTACCGACCAAGGAAAACCACGAAAAACCCAAGGTAAGAGTGGGCGGTCGACAGGAGTCGAACCCGGGAGCCTGAACGTTATCGCGGAGCCATCTCGCTCGGTAAAGTCGTCAGCAACAAACGCTCCTATTCAGATTCAGAACAAAGCTTGTCGAGGTTGCACAAGAGGTTTAGTAAGAAGCACCAAACGATAGACTGGATTATACCAGGTTAGTTCTTTTATAAAATAAATGCTTAACAGCAAACGAAGCAGTTGGTTGAATGGAGGCCTCTTTCGTGTCTGCTCAATCAGCTTTTTAATATTTAGTGTTTAGTTTCATTATATTGTTTTGTTCTCTAATGTCCTTTTGGATATTAGGTTTTCTCTGCACTTCCATTTACGAGGGGCGTCCAATAAGTAAGTTTCCCTATTTTATAAAAAAAAATTACACACAATTGATCATGTTGAATTAATTTTATTTATATTGTACAAACCTTCTGTTACGTTTCTACATAGTCAACATGTCTTTTCAAGCATTTTGGGGACGTGACACAAGTTTTCCAAGCCAGTGTTGTACCAGGTCGGGTCCTGTGCTCGCAACCAGCTGTTCACTGATTTGACTTCATCATCGGTGTTAAAAGTGCTTATCTTTGAGTTGGAGGAACATGTGAAAATCACTTGGGGCAAGCTCCAGTGAATACGGAGGATACGAGAACACTTCCAAGTTGAATCTTGACCCAGGCGGAAGTTTTCTCGCATCCTCCATATTCGCCAGATCTTTTGCCAAGTGATTTTCAATGTTCCCTGGCCCAAAGATCATCTTGGAGGTAAGCACTTTAACACCAAGGACGAAGTCAAATCAGTGAACAGCTGGTTGCGAGCACGTTACCCGACCTGGTACAACACTGACGGAGAAACTTGTGTCACGTCCCCAAAAATGTTTGGAAAAACGTGTTGACTATGTAGAAAAGTAACAAGAATTGTAAAATATAAATAAAAGTAATTCAACATGATCAGTTGTGTGTAATGTTTTTTATAAAATAGGGAAACTTACTTATTCGATGCACTTCGTGTATGTCGTATTGAAACACGCCTGAATTGACATTCTCTAATTAGATGGCTGACCAGAACAAGGTTTGAGTGTGCTTTCAGTAGTTTTTGTTGCCTCTTTCGGTTACAAAGTGATCAAGCTGACCTATAAAATAGTGTAAACTGTTGTCATCTCCTGTGATTGTCGTAATTTAGTAATATTTGTACCACCTTATTTGGATACGAATTCTCGTAATAAAACAGTGAATCATTTGTTTTGATCCTATTTATTAAAATAATATTACTAGAGTATTTAACTACGAAACATGTAACAACTTTGAAAATTATGAAATATGGCACATCTTAGAGTGCAATATAGCTGACATGCTTTGAGTTAACGGCATCGTGTGCATAATTTTCATCACTGTTGCTTTCTTGTAGTTTAACATCCTTTATAATAACATAAGCTTAGGTCTACGGAGACGATGAATGAATGCTGACTAATGAGAACCCAAAAGAGTCCGGGGTGCAGAGATCTGAGGGTTACCCATGAAGAAAAGTTATTGTTTAGCTCCACGTATGGACGCCAATTTGAGAAGATGGTTTGCTACGTCATTTGCATCACGCTTTGGGCGTCAATTTGAGAAGTTACTTAAGGAGTTGTATTATATTTCAACTGTTGAGGAACCGAACTTGTAGTTGGTTGCAACCGCACGTATGGTACCCGGTAGCCTGCGCCCCAATTTTTTAAAAATATTAACTGTATTTTTTTACTATTTCTTTAAATATTAAATATTTATGTTTGCCTCGGCTGCGTCAGTATTATAGTTAGAGACACGTTTCTCTTAGCACGGTTGTGATGCGATAAGCATGTAGGCTTACACAGATTATAACTTTACTTCACTTATTTTATTAATACTTGATACGATTTAAATAACACTTCACTGATATAGAGAGCTGTGAGATTATTTTTATTAATTAATTACACTTTTTAACACGTAAATTTATTTTTTCGTCTCACACGAATACGTATTAAATCTCTCAAGGATGTGTCTCTCGCGTCCGGTTAGGAACACTTTGCAGGCAACTGGATTGATTTCAACCGTCTAAACTTGTAATTTTCTGTATTTCAAGTCTCTGATTGGCTAATCCTACTCCAATAGAAAACCTTCATTTAGCTAAAGCTTTTTATGGTTGTTGATTGGCTATTTTTAAACTGTCTCAAAATTTACATTATATTGCTCCAATAATGGCTAGTAGTACTCTTAAACTTTCTTAGTCATTATTGAGTGAAGGTTACCTCATTGTTAGCAACTTTAGTTTATTATTCTCTCAGCTCCTACATTATTAAATTACGTAATATATTAACATAACATTATTACACATGGATACAATAATATAAACATATAATGCTTTAAGGCGGGCTGTTATTGAATTTGCATTTTACATAATTAGACTGAAATCATTTAAGTGTTAAAAATACTGCCTCACCCAAAGCTTATATTTTCAGAAGAAAAGTAACAAACTCCTGGAAAAACAACAGGCAACTATCTCAAACTTGAGTCGAACTGTAGTTCTCTAGATCAAGGATGGTGAAAATGCCTTTTTCTCTCGAGTATCAAATATGCAACACGCACTACGCCACTAAGCAGCACATGGAAAACAAATGAATAGACGGCTAGAAAAGGAGTTGCGCCTGCGAGTCACAGTACCTCGCGAGTCGCGTTTTCGCCACCGCTGCTCTAGGTTATTAGGTAGACATAGTTTGAACCCAGAGGCCGGTAACGCTGCTGTCAGATGAAGTTTCTCGTGCATTTCGTCGACAGTTCGAAGCTGCGACAGAATACACGAGCTGCATAATCATACCACTTCAAATTAAAAGTACTTATTATCATATCCTTGAACTAAATAATTTAGTTCATTGCTTGCATGCATTAAGAAACAGGTGCTGGAAGTATTTGCTCCGTGTATAAGTGTAATACAATATGTCGAAAATTATGTAGAAAAGGGAACTACTTATTTAAAGACAATGCCTTCTTCCCCGAGTTCAAAGAATAGCTATGTGTATTGTACTACCAAGTAGCATGCATTATACAAATGAAAATTCAAGAAACCGAAGCTTTGAGGAAAATCACCAAAGGTCTCCGTGTCACTGGTGTGACTAGACCCGTAGGTGCTCTATCTCGCCTGTGGATTAGGATGGGGTGGGCCCAGGTTAAATAATCGGTGGCACGGCATGCCTGGATGATGTTGGGATAGCTAAAAGCAACTTTCAAAACAGATTATTATACTCACTTTTTGAAAACTAATTTTGCATTATAAACAGTGATTTTTTGGTTCACTTGTAACAACCCACTTGTAACAATTTAAAATGTTAGTAAAATAAATAACAATATAAACTCACACAAACAAAAACATAGCTGGTGTCTGTTTGAAAAAAGGGGCGTGGCACAGTCGAACTGCTAAGGTATTTCAATTTTTAAAATAACTTAGGGGTGAAAAAAAACCCACATACTCTGCGAACATGTTTCCAAATACCTAATTTATCATCTTAAAATGTTAGAAAAATCAGTTTTTTTTCCCAAATTGAACTACAACCCCCCTTAATACGACGGTGATAAAGACAATGGCTGGCTCCAAGGGCTATTAGATAATTCGAATGTGTGTTGTTTTCCGCAGGGGCATCAAATGCACAATGTACCCACAACGCAACGTTTTCCACGACTTAAACATCTTCCGCCCTAGTGGGTAATTTAACACTGGTCCTTTTGCACACACTAGCCAGGATCATTGACCATCACGCTACAGGGAGTACTATAATGTGATGTAAGCCCACTAACTTCAAAACAGTTCTTCGTGAGTTACATATGCAAATACTCTTAATTATAATAAATGAAATTTAAAACTTATACTCCGTACAATTCAGGTTTGTTGTACATAGTATTGAAAGTGATGTCATTGCACCAACTTTTATTGCTGACATCTTTTAATTAAGTTTGCATTCAAATGCATTAATGTTTACTGTGAAATTGATGCAATTTCTCTTCTTAAATTGACTTTCATTTCTTTTAATGCATGCAGGCCGCGACTGTCGCTTGTAAACGAAAGGTCAATGAAGTCGGTTCTCGCAGACGGTTGGTTGTCGGCAATGTTGATACAAGTAACGTGTTGGCGCGCTCCAGCGGCATAGCGCAAAAATAATTTCACTGTCCATCACTTAAATTCTGATAAATGAATTAAAACTGTGATAGCAACTGTGATTTATATTGTAATGTTTTAAATAGAAACACAAATGTCTTAATAATATTCTTACTATAAAATGATATAATCTATAATATTTTCCCATAATCTTTGTAACAAATTTAATTTGAAACATGCCGATTGTGTAATAGTAAATAATTTTATGTATTTTATACTGATTCAACCCAATAAGGGAAATGAAAAATCTATCTATGGTTACCGAAAAAATAAATAATGTAAACAAAGGGACGAAATGAGGCGAGGCGAAGAACCGGAGATTTAAATTTTTGGAAAGCATCTATCATTAGCATTCCTGTGTGCTTCCGATTGTTATAACTAAAGTTAGGTTTAAGTTGTGGATAAAATACCATTACTTGTAGCGCAACATAAGCTGTAATGGTTGAAATCACAAAACTCAAAATAATGGTAGGAACAGTAAAGCAGAGAATACATGGAACACAGAAATGACACCAATGCTTATCGTCCGCTAATTATGCGGAAGCCTAAAAATTATCTAAGGGGCAAGTTTATGTTATATAACACTCATAATTTTAACACTTAATAGAGCACAGAATAACGCATATTGTCCCTAGAAATTCACTGGCAGTTTGTTTTATTTCTGGGCATTTTGGCTTATTTTGACAGGGTCTCTAGCGTTGCGTAAAACCTTTATATGTGTTCATAAAATTAACAGTAAACGATGCAGCTAAAGAAGCCTAATAGACGGTTTCGGAGACTTTCATTACTGTCCTAACGCCTTTTTAAGCAAATTAAAGGTTCGTTAAAGTCATATTTTCTGTTTCACCATACATCGTTATGACTAACACGTCTCTTAACGTGTCATTGGCTTACACACACTTCTTCCTGGCTTTAAATCGCTTAGCGACGCGTTTATTTAGAAAACGTGGTGCAAGATTTCCGTTCAGCAGTGTTTTTAACGTATTTATTTAAAATATCTAACTGCATGGCTTTATAGCTACTTTTAAAACATTTTTACAAAACGTTCGACACAATGTATACAAACAAAATACATTATACAATCTTTGACTTAACTAACATTCCCAACTAAAACATTTTAGCGAGTTATTTTCGTCATGAAGATGCAACTAAGCAACTAATGAATTTCATTAATGTGAGGATGAGTTATTGAAGGATCTTGGATGGCTAAGGAGCGCTTCTAGAGTCTGTAAGTACAAGAAAAGGTGTTTCACTGTCCAGGTCATCAATATAAAACAGGGCTTCCTTAAATGAACGATACATGGTGGTAGCTTGCGAAGTATCATGTTCTCAGAGTCAGTAATAATGGTGAAGACACTGCAGTTATTAGTCTTCGAACGTTAGTGTATATTTGTGTAATCTGGATATTTTTCTAGTACTTTCTGGAACATTTGTTTGTAAATTCTACTGCATATTGTGGCATGTGCACAGATTATATATTGGTAATGCGCCCTCTGGTTACCCAAGTTGAAGGTTGGCAGTTTATCTGAGGAGGGGTGTTTAAGGGGAAACAGTCTCATTGGTGGGGATGGCGTTAGTGACGCCAAGCTTAACGGGTTTTCTCGGTCAGTCTGGGACTAGTCTTTGAGTCAGGTGAACGGATAGCTGTCTACGACATGGCGTCCTCGCTCGGCAGGCACATGGGGTAAGTCTTTGTTAAATAAATCTATTTGTCACCCTTCCTTGATACTTTTATTATGGTAGAATAGAATCCTTGCCTCTCCCTTCAGCCAGGAATTATATTAGTGTAAATTATGTTATGAATTTAACTTTAGCTGCGTCCCTTCGTCGGTGCCTCTTAAATTAAAGTTTCCTTTGTTTAAATAACGATCCCTCTCGCAAGCGAGTTGCCCACCACTGAAGTTAAATAATTAATTACAAAATGTGAGGCACGCGACAAATTGGCGGAGGCGCCGAGAAATTAGTTTGATTTGTTTTGAGATTTTAAGTGCAAAATTTTTTTTCCCTCCAAATTTAACGGTTTCTGCTACACGTGGTCGTGAAAAATGTTAAGTTCTTTCTGGCTGAAGGGTAAGGATTTTTATACTTTTATTTGTGATTCTCTTCTTCTAAATTTTGTTTCCATCATTTCTGAAAGTTTGGTGTCGAAATTTCAATTTTGAGTTCATTTTTGTATATTTTCCCATTGTCTGCCGGGTGACGCTAAAGCTTCTACGCCATTTTCCCCTTGTGTTGGCTTCATTTCCTTTAAATTATATCACTGTGTTCCGTTCTTCGTGCTGGTTATTTTAAAAAAAAAAATGTTTCTGTGAAAGTTGAGTTCTGAAACGAGCGAGATAGTTGTAGTTTCAAAATGTGCTCGTCACGTGTTGGCTATCCGTTTGCAAATCTTGTTTTCTGTGCCTATTAGCAGTGGTTTGGAAGTGTATAACTTTATATTCCAGTGATTGTGATTTCTAGCTATTTACTGCACTCTTCTGGGTCATTTTTCGTGTAACTTTTATGTACGCACGTGTGTTGTGTAATTCCCGCGTGGTCATGCATTTCAGCAATAATTTTTAGCTTGTGAAACCAATCTTCCTCAGCACGTGTTTTGGCGCGTTTATTTGCGTGTGCATATCAGATTATATACATTTGATTTAAGAAAAAAAAAGAGAAGTTTTGTGTGCTCGTATAAATTACAAGTTTGTATTCTGCTCCTTTTGAGAATCTTCGCGGTGGTCACAGTAGGTGTGACGTATTTTTTTAACTTCCAGTTCGAGGTTTCTCACTGAAGCTATCATTTTGTTTTCTTCCATATGTTCATTCTGATTAAAAATCTTGGTATTGTGTCCAAGTGGCTTGTGTAGCCGTGTGTTCGTATAATTTTCTGATATTTCGCCGCGGGCGCTTAATTGTGTTCTTTCTGCAACTGTTTTATTTGGCTATGTTCTGATCTTGCTACTTACATTCATGTGATGCTATAAGTGTTTGGTTTGGTGTGATCTGTGTTGCTTGGTCCTACTGTTTGTTTGTTGGTTGCGTTATCTTTTGTGCTGCAATCATGCCTAAGCGAAGTACTGCACAGAAATCTGATATAGTAATTGCTCCTGTTAGCGAGCACAGTGACGTAGACTTTCTGTCCAGTGTTGGTACGCCTGTTGCAAAGCAATCAGCTGTCTACCGCCGGTCATTGACCCCTCTCACGTGAAGAATCCTAGCTAGTTGTCGCCGTATGAGTTACTTAAGAATTTTGAAATGTTGGCTACTACTGCTAATGGCCGCTCTGAGAAAATCATAATGATGATAATTTTGCTTTACCGTTGCCAAGTTTGGTTTATTTAATTCCGCAATGCATATTTTTAAGGGAAAATCTTTCGCAGTTACTTATGTAAGTAAAAGTTTCAGGAGCTACCAACCTTGCCAGTATCTGCACCTAATTAGGTTTGATGTGCTTCTAATATGGACCAGTACGATGTGGATGTTGATGAACCAGCTGTACGTGTGTTACCAGATTTTGGACAATTTGCACGGGAATTTTGTGGTAAACGAGTAAGAGAAAAGAAAAAAATCACCCGTAAGTATGTAATCATTGTGAGTGCTAAAGTTTGGATGAATGAAACAGTTTTACGACTCACACAGGTATGCTAAATTTTTATTGTTTCGCTGACTGATGCTTAATTAAGCTTTGTTTTTCAGGAATATGTGATGTGAATGTCTCTGCTAAATTACAAGTATATTGTTATTTTGGGTGTAATTTAAATTTTGAATTGTGTTTTGATAACTGCAAATCATTTGTTTTGTTGTATTATGCTGCAGGAATGTGTTTCAGGTGTACTATATGCTTAATTGAGCTTTCATTTTCAGGAATGTTATGTGACAATATTGTTTTGAGTAATGATGTGATGTTGTTTTGTTGCATTCGATTTGATTTGATATGATTTGATTTTGACTCTATTTGATTTTCATAATGATGCTGTGATCTTTATTTGCAGAAAATTGTTGCATGAATAGTGTTTGTATGTATGTGTGTATTTGAGGTTATGTGATATAGGTGAGATTTGCCTCGGTGGGAGTGCCAAAGTGTAACCCCGATGGCGTAGTGTGAGGTTATGTGAGAAATAAGAGTTGAGATTTGCCTCGGTGGAAGTGCCAAAGAGTGACCCCGACGGTGTTGATGAGGAGAGATGAGAAGAGATGAGATGATGTCAGCTTCGGTGGAAGTGCCACAGTGTAACCCCGACAGTTGTCTGTTTTCAGAGATTTTGCTTATTGGTGTTGCTGTAACGTGCCCAGTATAGCGTGTGTGATGAATTCACACGAGGGATTAAATGGATGGAAGTGAATGTAATGAAAATAATTTTTTTTCTCTGTTTATGCAACAAGTTTATTACCATCTTAGATAGCAAATTTTAATACCACTTGTTTTCCAGCTTATTTCTTGATTTGGAGGATGTAGATGCAACATTATAGTGTCATGTTATTTGTGTCATTCCTGAATTGTTAATGTGATTTCTTGAAGGTTATGCCTATGTCAGATGTTTTGAATTTGCAGCATGCTAAATGAGAGACGTAAGTGCAGATGTTTTGTTTTGGAGAGAAAATTGAAAGATGATGATGATTGAAGTAATGATCGAGATTGCACTATTACTGCTAATGATGATGATGATTATGAAAGATGATGGTTAAACTGCGATGAGAAAGATAGTGATGTGAATAAGAAGTTATATTGGTGACAAGAGTAGGACAATAGTAGTTGAAAGCATGTCACGTGGTGTAGTTTAAAATGTATTGTGGATGTAGCTTGTAGTGATGCATACACTAGTTTGAGTAGATAGTTAAGTCAGTGTTGTGTGTAATTTGGGGCCATGGTCAGTGTGAATGAGTTCATTTCATTGTCATGTGTGATTGTCTTGTAAGTGCACTTACTTTCTTTTGTTAGTGATACCAGCTGGTTATTAAGATGTAATATTGGGTTCCCAAGATAAGGTTATGTTTCATTTCTGTCATGTTTATGTACTTTGAGTCTGTTTTACTGTTATTTGGATTATGAAGCATTGTAAGTTACACTTTGGATGGCAACTCTGTAAAATTTCTTTCTTATGCCAATTTGTTCTAATTTTTTTTCCTCTTTCTTTGCCCCATGTCAAAAGAATTTTTAGTGTACATTTTTCAAACTTTAAAATCTTTAATTGTAAATGACATACCCTTCTTTTATGTGTGATTCTTTGTGGGAGCATCCTGTTTATTGTGTGGTGGTTTTGTTTTAGTATTGTGCTGTGGCAGAGAGCGAGAAGGTGCATCAGCATCCCCAGGGCACACCAGAAGTCAAGAAACACCACAGGGAAGCTGTCGGGCAGCCACTACACTGCCGTGGCATAAGGAGCCACCATGTCGGGGGGCAGTCCAAGCCAGCGACTGCCCACCCTGTTGTCATCACCAGAGACCTGCGGTGCTAATTCTACACCAGGACAAATCGTCGTTGTGGGCACTGTCTAAATTCACCCACAAACAGTTACGGCAGTTCATCACCCTCTTGCGCAGTGTAGTGTGCCTGTGAACTAAGGCAGCGTGGTGTGTGCGTGTGCGGGATGCTAAAGCTAGTGCATTAACAATACTAAGTCGACAGCACTTATGTTCCTCCGCTTCTCGTCATCGCCCAGCAATATTCTGTCGTCGGCTGGGTGCTAACCACACATATTTATTACTGTTTTATTTTACATCACACATTTGTATGTCATTTTTTTTTGTATGTCTCTGTTTTGTTTTTTTTCCTATTTATTGTATTCATTTTCTTTCTGTCGACGAGGACGTCGACTTCGGTGGCCAGGGGGAGATGTGGCATGTGCACAGATTATATATTGGTAATGCGCCCTCTGGTTACCCAAGTTGAAGGTTGGCAGTTTATCTGAGGAGGGGTGTTTAAGGGGAAACAGTCTCATTGGTGGGGATGGCGTTAGTGACGCCAAGCTTAACGGGTTTTCTCGGTCAGTCTGGGACTAGTCTTTGAGTCAGGTGAACGGATAGCTGTCTACGACATGGCGTCCTCGCTCGGCAGGCACATGGGGTAAGTCTTTGTTAAATAAATCTATTTGTCACCCTTCCTTGATACTTTTATTATGGTAGAATAGAATCCTTGCCTCTCCCTTCAGCCAGGAATTATATTAGTGTAAATTATGTTATGAATTTAACTTTAGCTGCGTCCCTTCGTCGGTGCCTCTTAAATTAAAGTTTCCTTTGTTTGAATAACGATCCCTCTCGCAAGCGAGTTGCCCACCACTGAAGTTAAATAATTAATTACAAAATGTGAGGCACGCGACAATATATCCGCTTTTGGAGTTTTCTTTGCCAGGTCAAAGTTTAACTGCACTGGCTGCAGTCTCCAGGGAGGAAAGTTACTATAAGGAGTTGCTTCTATTATTGGAGGTATTGTGAAGTTTGTCTCGCAGAGTTTGGTGCATTCTCATCTGAAACGGCACAGGACTGGTAAGGCTATCTGTACACTTGTAATGGAACCTATTCTTTTCTGGAAACATATAATCGTACATTCGACACTCTGGTCTAGATCTAACTTTTAAAGCATACGAGATACGTTGTTTTTGTCGAGCAGCTAGAGGAGGTTCATCGGCTTCAATCAGTGGGCTACTAAAGTCCGAAAGGCTTCAAGTGCTATTCTCACTGAAGATGTGTGAATTGAATGAAAATGAGATTGAGTTTTGTTTATGGACGCTCTTTAATTACTATGGTTCTTAGCGTCCCATTCTATATTTGGAGTGAAAGACCGGAAATTTTGCTCAGAGGCCTCTTTATCAGTCTTGAGGTTCTTTTACGTGCCGTAAATCTATGACACGGGACCATTGGCTTTACTTTCCTTCCGAAGGATTTTTAAGCCCGAAAAAATCCATCGACCTCCGCCGGGTTTGAACCCGCGTCCTCGGATGCTGTCCTCGTCAATGCTGTTATTTACTTATCGTGCTGTACCCTAATATTTCTTTGCACACATCATTACTAATATGGCTTTGATTTTCTGATGGTAACATTTTTTTTTAAAGAAAAACTTAATTATCTTAATTCAGATAATGCCATATAAAGTATGTAGTCGGCAGCATACAATGGAAATTAAGAAACTTCCCCAATTCCAAACTACCTCTACATGGAAAATGCTTCCTTATTTTTGATTTTCTCAAAAACTACCTCTAACAGGTTTGACTAAAATACCATTTTTGAAATATTTACATGAGAAAATGTATTTTTGAATTTTCTAGGAATAGCCTATGAAGTTATCTTCATTGTAACTGATTTTGTATAATTTTGTTTAACTGATTAACAACATTTTTAGTGATAAAACAAAAACTTACTACATAAAACCTCTCTTTAAAACCACAATTTATTTAAAATGTGACTCAGCCATTTCTGAAATATCCGTTCTTACTGCTTTGAATTTGTCAATTCTTCTCTATTTTTACTTTCTCTACTACGTATAGTAAGTAGGGGAAGTATTGTATTCCACCCAAAAATTCGATACCGAGATTTCACCGTAAATACATGTTTTGAGACACCCTGAATCGAAAATAAAGCATTTTTGGAAACATGTCCGTGTGCGTGTCTGTGTGTGTGTGTGTGTGTCTGTGAACAGCATAACTCAGAAACGAACAGTCGGATAATCACCAAACTTGGTATCTAGGTTCAGTATCTTCCAGAGATGCGACAGGAAGGTTTTCAAGAAAATCCCCCACCCCAGATTACCCTTTACATGGAACATTTTTCGAACATTTTAATTTTCTCAAAAATGGCTCTAACGATTTTGATTAAAATATCATATGTTTAAGATATTTTCATGACAAATAAAATGTATATCTTGAATTTTCTGGGAATGTCTCTAAAAGTATTCCTCATTGTGAACGAATTTTGCATAAGTGGTAAACCATAAGAGATAGACAAACTTTTACTCCACAAAAAATGTAGATCGCGTTAAAATACACAATTTATGTCATATACATTTTTTGTTGTTGAGTGAACCATTTTCGAGATATTGCTTGTTATTCCCTTAAATTTTTCAATAATTTTCTCAAATGGGAATTCGTTATTCATTTTTTGTCTTGGATATGCAAAGAGTATTAATCTGTGGCAAAGTGAATGGTGCTTCACCTAGCAACCAGCTATTAAGAGCTATTTATGTGCTTAAAGGCTACTGTATTTCTATATTGCCCTTGTAAATATATATTCCCCTTACATCTACAAGAAAATTAGCAATAAGACAGAGTGTGCAAATGTTTATCTCGATTAACATGAAGTAGATGGAGAATAAGCGTTTGTAAAAATAGTTTGTACAAGAGTAGAGAAAGTCATGTGAGTGTAACGCATCAGATTTTTTAAGTTCTGTCATCATTCAGCTGTTATAAACTATACAACCTTAGTCCAGCTTAGATCTTACAAAAGACTTGCAGGAAGTGATCAATATCACCCAATTCTATGCAGCCAAAGATATAAGGATGTTTAATCGTCTACCGCACTCATCTCGTAGAAACTTGAGGTGTGGTATGCATGTACGTTTCCTGTCGAAAACCATTCCTAAAAGGTTCACGGTTTCCTCTTGAGAGATTATTTTATCATTCGTGGTAAGAACTGGAGCTGGACATCTGAACTTTCTCCTAGAGAATATAATATTTTAAGTTTTGGTGACTGAACATTTGAAACCTGTCAATGTGCTCCACTCCTGGAATAATGGTCACTTAGATGCAAGAACCTTTGATATCACTGTGCCAGTTCAATTAGTTCGCAAAATACTGAAATGAAGGAAGAACATTGGAGCTATAACACAGTCAATAATGCTTGTCATGGCCTTCTCTGCTCTCCTCAGCAGTTTTGTACATAGAACGTACTGAAGAAGAGTGGTATCATAAAAACAGATATACTTAATATAAATCGAGTATGAAAACGGATGAGCGTAAATTTCATTCACAGTGCAGAGCAAGTAACGAAATTGTATAAATGCATCTATATAATTTTTAGTGTCAATATTGTTTTGATAAAATCAGAGTCTCATGTTTGTATTCTGCGCGCGCATGTGTATTAAAGTAAGTTGTATTAGCAAAGTTGCTAGGCGGATGACTGAACACTAGCTATTCTATACTACCTCATATCGTAATGAACACACTGTATAGTACCGATATAAGTTTAAAAGTTAAGTTAACTTTTACTTGTTGCAGGTATT
The DNA here is from genome assembly GCA_030765065.1 of Deroplatys truncata. Taxonomy (NCBI): domain Eukaryota; kingdom Metazoa; phylum Arthropoda; class Insecta; order Mantodea; family Mantidae; genus Deroplatys; species Deroplatys truncata. The sequence continues at coordinate 50,514,986 of CM060979.1, read as the reverse complement.
GCTACCGATGCATCTAAAACTGTAGTTTGCAGATGGGTAGGATGTAGCATTTCAGATTCTATCATTTTATGCATATTGTTTTTTGCAGCCGATGAAGAGAACCTGTAATTAGAGATTTTTGTGATAATGTTGATTTTCTTGCCGCTGTTGGCGCGGTGAATTGCACTCGCACCTTGGCAACCCTTCTATGTAGCAGGTGGAGGAAGTATTACAATCCATCCAAACATTCGAAGCAGAGATTTCAGCGGAAATCATATTTTGAGGTCCTCTGAATTCAAACAAGGTATTTTCTTAAAAAGGTCTACTCGCGCACTTTGTATGAGAGAGCGAGAGCGAGTTTGAACGACGTGACTTAAAAACGAAGTGTTCGATAAATAACACATTTGGTATTTAAACCCTTCCAAAGACCACAAAGAGTTTCAAGAAAATCCTCCCACCCCAAACTGCCCTTTACATTGCATGTGTAACAATTTTGATTAAAATATACTATAATTGAGATATTTACACGACAAATAAGTTTCATGTTGCATCTTCTGGGAATACCCTGTGAAATCCTTTTAGCCGGAGGGAATTTTCTATAATTTTGTATTGGTAAATCTAACAGATAGACAAAGGTTTACTAAACAAGAAATGTGCATCTCTTCAAAACGCACAATTTATTTGAAATAATTTTTTATAACATCAGCCATTTTCGAGATATCCTTTGTTATTATGTAAATTCATCAATTCTTTTATTTTTTGAAGTGTTCGCTCAGTTGTTTCTTGCGATGCCAGAGTAGAATTTCTTGTCCAGTATACATAGACTCGCTTTTTAAACATTTGACTATCTTTTCGGCCTCCTGTATTTCCCTTGTGTGTACTTACAACGAAATTTATGACGAAAATATTTCTCGAAACGTAATGTACCTATATGGTACTTAAATCAAAAGCATTAGGGCAATTTTTTGAGATAAAAAATAAAGAATATTTTCCTATGAAGGAGTAGTTTGGATTGGGGGGTTTCTTGAAAATCTTCGTCTTGTATCCTTGGAAGATGCTAAAATTAAACACTCTTTCACACACACACACCTTTTTCTAAAATGCTTTTTTTATACGTGGGATCTCAAAACATGTATTTCTGGCGAAATCTCCTTATCGAATTTTTGGGGTAATACAATACTGCCTCTGCCTACTATAAGTAGGTGCAGAGAAAGTAATAAAGAAAAGCGACTAGAGAAGTCATGTGAATGTAACCCATCAGAATTTTTTTTATTTTATTACCTTACTAAGGTCATAGCTACATCAAAAGGCAACTGTTTCTGCTGCCGAGAAACTACTTCCACGTGCTGGCTCATGGTATTCAATTCATGTCGCCATGCACCCTGTGTGGCCAATTGGATCTACATCTCAATGGTGCCAGCTACATCTCAATGAAGACATTTTGAGTAATAAATGTTAGTTTAAATTATTATACCATGTTTCTCCCTATAGCACTTAATGTACAATGGAATAATCAGCAGCGTTTTACTGTTTAATACGTCAAATTATGCTTGTCATTGCCTTACCGCTGAGTTCTCAAACATAACTCCTAGGACGCGATTTAAGTCACACAAATATAGCTATTTTTCGGGAAACGCTACTTCTTTATCTTAACAGTTACCACCACAGTATAGCATAAGTTTACTTTCATTTAAAATAAGGAATGCTATGGCATCTTAAAATCTGGATAAAGCATCTGAATTTAAAAAACAAATTGCTCCAGTTATGTTTATAAAATGTTTTAAAAAGCTGACAGTAAAAGTAGAGCTTTAAGCGCGAGCTGCTTATTCTAGAAATTAAAGTAACACTCCATCGCTACCACCCTTGTTTCTTGCAATGAAAATTAATTAAGCGGAGATGATTAACGTATCTAATGGTAGATTGTTTGAATGACTCGGAAATGGATTCGGCAGGCAGAACCAGAAGAAATTTACAATGCTACTTCCTCTGCACAAGGAATTAATATTACAAATTGTAACATTGGACTTACAACATCACAATGGCATCAAAGGAATAATACTAATGTTAAATAAAATATATGTTTATTAATAAAATTATTGTTACACTTATTCTGTTGATTTGTTTTTGCCACAGCTTTAGAATGTAATGATTGTGTAAGTGATCTTGTCAGCACTGATGTTATGAAGGTCAAACAATAACAAAGGCCAAATAACAACAGACTAGAGGTCATCTTTGCGCATATCCGAATTTATGGTGATATTCGCACGCAAATTTCAGCTGAATACTTTATAATTTAATTTTCAGGGCAGTTTATAAACACTATATAGCAACACATGCTAAAAGTGGTTTTATTTTGTTCGTAAGATTGCTACTCTGGTCTTTCGGCCGCTTCTATCACAAAATAACTCAACTTTTTAAAACTTGTATTATAATCCCTCAATTTCGGACCGTATAAAGTGGAATAACTTCTTTATTTAAAGAAGCGCGATGAAACCGACCTTCAGTGATCTTTTTCTAAGGTTCTAAACATTGCAACGCGCACAAAGAGATATAAACATTTCTTAAATTCTGGTTTTATGGTCTACATGTTTATGAAACAGCCTTTGAATAGCATGCGGGGATCAAATGCCATTAGAATGATATGCCATTTGCTAAGCCAAGAATGTGCCCCCACGTAGTCTGCAACAGCACCTGTCGTCTGCTTTTATTGAAGGCTTGGACGTCATCAGAGAAAACAAATGGACAGTTACCATGCAGATGTCTTTAACGACATCATAAATCCTTCACCCGCGATGACAAAATATTTCAAGGGATGAATGAAACGTCATCCGGGACATTTGATGTATTACCAGCTTTAATAACACAACTTTTAGTTTAACTTTCCTTCCTAATGTACATTTTCACCATATTAGATGCGTTAATGCGTAACTATGAAGTTTATTGTTCATTACCTGGCTCTTGTAATCAAATGGCACCTATTTCCTTGTTAAGTTTTAACATATTTAAGAATTACTACATAATAGTTTTTGAGACGAGGATGCTATTTATTTGCTATACCATGTACGTTTTATTTTCAATAAAAAGGTCCAACATTTTTGAATTAAAATTCTAGCCTTCACATCTGCAATGATCATTATAAGTATTTCATTTAGGGATGGGATCTCGATACCGTCGATACCTCGATACTCGATGGTATCGAAGTATGTCTAATACTGTAAGATAAACATTCGATACTTTTTAGACACTTTCGATTTTGCATTATTGAAAGTTGTTATGTTTAACTTTATGCTAGATAAGGAATGAAAGGAGTCGAGACTTCACGTTATTGCCTTGCACGTGTCCTTAGAGAGTTGCTGGACTACAGTTCTTAATAGACCTTGACTGCATTTCCTGTGGGTGAATCAAGCAGCATTCCATAGATTTTTGTGGCTAAATGGAAACATGCAAAACAATTGGGGAAGGAACAGAGATACTCGCGTAACATGCAGTTGTGAATGAAGCTGATTTAGCTAACGCACTAAATCACGTTTCTGCAATAACCTGGCTTGGTGACTCAGCCATCACGTTTACCAACTCGGGTGAACACAATCTGTGAATCCAGCAGAAACAATCAGAACTATATTAGTTTATCAGTAGCCGTAAGCTTTCACGGCCGGAGTTCAAATTATAAATAGAAGGATTTTCCGGGCTGAGAAGCCGTGGTCCGCTGGAGTTTTCAGGTCCAGACGTTTCGTTCACGACTGCGGAACCAATCAGGAATCAAAAGCACCGGAGTGGCTAACCCCCTCCCTCCACCACCACCGCACATGCACCTCCAACCGGACCAATCGCGTGAGAGCAGCCTGAGTATAAATACTGCCGCTAACCAAAAAAATCTGAATCTGAATACATACTAAAACTGTTCTCGGTGCTCAAAGTCTGTCACCGTATGGGTTTTAGAACAAACCCGAAAAATTTCTCTAATCATGCCAGCAAAGTGTAAATAACATGTAAATTTATGCCTGTTAGCCGGGCCTACTGTAACGGCATCAGGTCAGATTTCTTAATAAATAACCTGAACCTGAACCAACGAGTCAGTTGCGACCAAACTTTCACCGAGAAGACTTAGACCACGCCACTGAAGATGTTCACCGCAGTCGTGAACGAAACGTCTGGACCTGAAAACTCCAGCAGACCACGGCTTCTCAGCCCGGAAAATTCTTCTAGTTATATTAGTTTATGTTTTCAAGATTGCGGAATAAAACGTGCCTAGTATTTGTTTTTCTATGGGTAGAAAATCCTTTAAAGGAAAGTTTTCAACACAAAGTATAGTTATCTACATAAAATTGGGAAGCAAATAAATTATTATTATTATTATTATTATTATTATTATCATCATCATTATTATTATTATTGGCTATCAATAGGAGCTTTATAAATGTGGAATCATCAAGATAAAAAATTGGAGAAGGTCAAACATGAGACAGTATTTTATATCACAACACCGTGAATGCCATAGTGATTGTAGTGTAAATTAGCATTATTGTATGACAATGATTTCAGATGTTTGTTAATTATAAGCATAGTTAGGAAATAAGTCTACACGGCCTCACTGAAACTGACAATAGGAGCGATTAACAATGAGCGAGGGGGTGAGTTGTTTATCAATTAGAAGAGACAGACAAATGACGTCAGATTAGCGCGCTTTTCTTTGGAAATGGAGGGAATATCTTCCCTAGAGCATATGTGTTCGTAATTTTGATTGGATATAAAAATAGACGCTAATGTTGGCGCGTTTTATTAACCAATAGCAGCTCTGTTATAATGTTTAGGCATATCGGGGTGAGGGAGTATAAATTCCGTGCCAGAGACGGGTAACGCACAGTTCTACAGAATAATTTACAAGGCAAACGTCGCACAGTTTAAGAGAATCATTCGCGGGTTACACGTCGCTCAGTTCATCAGAATCATTCACGCGTTACACGTCGCGCAGTTCTACAGGATCTCTCGCGCCGTAAAGTTAGTTAAAAAATGTGAAATACTGGAATTAATAATGTGCGGCAAATAAGTGATTATAGTTACATTTGAAAATATAACGGTTTCAGTCGGGCGTGTATCAAGAGTAAATATGAGAAATTAAAGATGTGTGACGGCAATAAAAGTGTAAAAAGAAATTCTTTTATCAGTGTTATCTTTTAGTAACAACTCCTTTCCGTTTACACACCCTGTTCAAGAGATTTGCTCGACTGAGTAATAATAGCTAGCCGGAGGACAAAGAACCCAAAATTCAAACTAGTAATACAATAATAGGCGCTCAGCAAATAAGATAACACGAACGATATCGCGACAAACAGGAACAATGTCTGAATTAGCATACAATACAAAATTGGTTACATGCGCTTATGCACAGAAAACTACTAATAAGAACATTGCTATCGCTTTTACAGTTTTTTATAAATGAGTATCTGAGCTCTAAAATCAGTATCGGTTTTGAGTATCGAGAGATACTGGTATCATTCCATCATTAATTTCATTTATTATTAATAATTATGTAATTGAAAACGTTATGCTATAAAACGGCACCAGTCACTTCTTCCAAGCTTCGAGAAAAACGAGAAAATCTATTACCTCATGATTAGTTTGGGGATGCAATATTTAGTATACAAACTTAATCATATATGTATATATTTGTAAATTATCGAGCAGTTTGAATGGTTTGTATTACTAGTTATTTAAGAACAATTATATGTAATTGCAAAGGTAGTCGGAGTCTATGATAACTCTCAAATGGACGTGGATTTTACAATTCTATAGAAAATCCGGGGTTGCTAACTTCCACAGTATTATTCGAACGTGTAGTAAGTGAAGTCGTTGCTTTCTACGTGTGTCTTTCTCCATGGAATGACACCGCTCATTTGAATCCTTAATGCAAAGTTAGGTTGGTAATTCAGCATTTTGAAGGAACTCCTCCTCCCCGAGCACAAAAAAAAAAAAAAACACTTTACATTGAATGTCCGTTCATTAGTTTTTATTTTCTCAAAAGGGCTTTAACTATTTTGATCACCGAACGAGATGGCCCTGCGTTAGCGTGTGAGACTGGGATTCGGGAGGTCCCTGGTATGATTTCGTCGACCGCCCACTCTAACTTTGGCTTTTTCGCGGTTTTTCCTGGTCGGTAGGCAACGCTGGGGTAATTTCTCATTTACCACGACTTCCTTTCCATCATTTCCTTTCATTCCGCTTCCTTCTCATGTTTCAGGCGTGCTTCTGAGCTTCGTGGCGTGAGGGGGTGCCGGATTTTGCTGGAGTTCGATATTGCTTGCTCAAAGGACAGTATTCTCCGTGGACACTAGAGGGCTGTTTGGTTGACGGGCCTTTCATTGTCTCTCAGTATTTTGTGTATTTAATTCTACCACCGGACAATGCCCATTTTGCAGTGAATGCAAACACACAAACACACACTCACACGTACACATAACTATATTTTAGTACCTTGGCTCTGTGGTTGTGTGTATAATAAAGTTTTCATCTAGCCCTGTCGTCTTCAAATCAAAAAGTTACATGGAAACAAATTATATTGAAAATACAGATAATTCCGGGACTGTTCGTAATTATGCAGTGAATATTTTAAACAGTAATAATAATAATAATAATAATAATAATACATGTACATATAATTAAAAACCAGCAACAGATCACGGCACTTGACAACATTTCACTACCTAGGAGTGATATTTTGTCTCGCAGGCGGCTCTGCGTCTCTGGGTACATAATTTTATTTTCACATACTCGTATTGCTGAGTGGTGTAGCGCTTACTGCAAATTTGCTGAATCACAAAAGGATGGGATTTTCGCTGTGTCCGGCCGGAAGATAATGCCGTACAAGTGCACGTATATCATGAATGAAAATAAAGCTCTTTTTTTTACAAGCGCTGCAGTGATTAGGTTGTTGCTACCATTTTGAGCTAAAGCTCGAGAGACACCAGAAGAGTTACAAACAAATAGAAACATCTTTATTTACTGGCCGAAAAGTACATCTACGACAGTACTCTAAGAAGTAATTACCAAGACCTGTATAGGTAGTGTTTCCTTTTTACTTTCTCTACTACGTATAGTAAGTAGGGGAAGTAATGCATTCCACTAAAAAATTCGATACCGAGATTTCACCGGAAATACATGTTTTGAGGCCTCCTTAATGTCCGTGTGTGTGTCTGTCTGTGTGTCTGTGAACAGCATAACTCAGAAACGAACACCAAACTTGGTATTTAGGTTCAGTATCTTCTAGAGATGCGACACGAAGGCTTTAAAGAAAATCCCCCACCCCAGATTACCCTTTACATGGAACATTTTTCGAAAATTTTTATTTTCTCAAAAATTGCTCTAACGAGTTTTATATCACATGTTTAAGTTATTTTCATGACAAATGAAATGTATATCTTGAAATTTCTGGGAATGTCTCCAAAAGTATTCTTCATTGTGAACGACTTTTGCATAACTGGTAAACCATAAGAGATAGACAAAATTTCACTACACAACGAATGTAGATCGCGTTAGAATACACAATTTATGTCATATACATTTTTTGTTGAGTGAACCATTTTCTAGACATTGCTTGTTATTACCTTAAATTTTTCAATACTTATACTTTTTCTCAAATGGAAATTCGTTATTCATTTTTGTTTTTGTCCTGGTAATGCAAAGAGAATGGAATACTGACATAGCAACCAGCTCTTAATGTATTTCACTATGGTTTAAAGCCTACCAATTCCCCTTGCATCTACAAGAAAATTAGCAATAAGATTAACATCTCGATATCTCGATTAACATGAAGCATATGGAGAATAAGTGTTTGTATAAATATTTTTACAAGAGTAGAGAAAGTCATGTGATTTTTTCTCTTCAACTAGTCAGTTGTTATAAAATGTCTCTATGAAACAGCTAAACACTGTTGCTGATAAATTGTAGTTTCTTATTAAAGTACATATAATTAATCTAAGGTGAGGCATAAACAAATATTAATTAATTGATAATTGTTAAACTTATTTGGAAGCTTAAACATGATTCCATCAGCAGATAATAGAATACTTGTGGATCACGTGTTACTTTTTCTTAGTAGTGTTTATGGCAGGAACACCTTTTGAATTCTTGAGTTATTAATTCAGCCTTTTCCGAAAAAGGTAAGCAATTTCGAAATTGATGTTCCTTCAGGACACTTTTACCTATGTGCTGTTTAGGACAAGTTAACGCTCAGTAAGCACGTAATTACAGGATAGTAGAGGTACTAATTTAATTTTTATATAATTTGCTTTAATTGGCACGCTTTGGTCATCAAGTCTGCGCTCATAACCTATACTTTCACTTCGAATCAATTGATTTTTCGTTAAGCGTATAATTTAAGGCTATTACAAGCATTTAGTTAAGATTTGAAGAGACCGCTCTTGGCAATTTGTATGGATTTGTCTGCATTCTTAGTTAAATATAATTTTGTAAAATCTTGTTGTAGACAGAGCATATTCTGAAGGACACCTTACTTCGTAAGTGGAAAGGAAATAGAGAATTTGTCCATTACTTGCAATAAACATCAGTAGTGTGGTTTACTTATACTATATTTAGAGAGAGATCTACAATAAATGTATAGAAAAGTATGATTAAGACGACGATATATGAGCGAGAATGATCCATTTCCTTGCGTCACAACACAACTTTTGAAATTTCTCTGCCTATACACAACTGAAAATCGTATGAGGTACGTTCCCGGCATTTTTCTTAATGTTTCGTTGTTCACATTTTCGTTGTCAGTCACCTATTAACAAAGTGTCGATGTTATCGATTACTTATGGAACATACTGTTCGTTTCACGAGTAGAAAACCTTTTCTAGCCTTATCTCACCCCACTAACCACTAACATTTCCGACTGTTATCACTTTTATTGTACGTTCCATTTTCACTCCCTTGCATATTCTTGAAGTAGGTCCTTAGGAAGTGTTTGAAAAAACCGAAAATTGATATCTGTTGTTATTAAAGGATCAGCTTGCCCTTCTGTTGTTGTTTACTTTCTTAAATGAGGTTGCGTTCGGTATATGGTCTTCGGCAGTATTTTCTAGTAGGGACACTGTAAATATAATCAAAGAAACCGTATGGATTACAAACGAATTACAGTAACATTGCATTAGGATATATCTAAATGCAGAGATTCTGCTGTAATGCGATACACATTTTGATACAAAGGTTCTGTGTTTAGACTGTTTTCAAATCACTGTGTTCTGGTTGACCATCAGCAACCTGCGAGATCTTGGATGATGTTTCTAGCAGTCTAAACTGAAAAAAAAATCTGATGTGTTTTAATCACATTACTTTCTCTATTCGTGTACAAACTATTTTTACAAACGCTTATTCACTATCTATTTCATGTTAATCGACTTATCCAGATGTTAATCTTATTGGTAACTTTCTAGTAGGTGCAAGGGAGAATATATAGTCAAATCTTTTAAGAGCTGGTTGCTCTGTGGAGCATTCCATTCTCTTTGCACGTCCAGGACATAAAAAAACAATTACGAATACTCATTTCAGAGAAAGTGTAAGTATTGGAAATTTCAAACAAATAACAAAGAATATCTCGGAAACGGTTCACTCCAGAAAAAAATGTATGTGATACAAATTGTGTGTTTTTGTGAAGTAAAATTCTGTCCATCTCTTACGGTTTACCAGTTATGCGAAAGTCATTCAGAATGAAGAAGACTTTATGGGACATTCCCAGAAAATTCAAGATATACATTTCATTTGCCATGAAAATATCTTAAACATATATTTTAATCAAACTCGTTAGAGCCATTTTTGAGAAAATCAAAACTTTCGAAAAGTATTCCATGTAAAGCGTAGTCTGCGGTAGAGGTATTTTCTTGAAGATCTTCGTGTCGCATACTTGGAGGATAGTAAACTCAAGTACCAAGTTTGGTATTTATCCGACTTTTTGTTTTTGAGTCATGCTGTTCACAGACTGACAGAGATAATTTATCAGTAACAGTGTTTAGCTGTTTCATAGAGACATGTTCAAACAACTGAGTAGTAGAAGAGAAAAAATCTGATGTGTTACACTCACATGACTGTCTCTACTCTTGTACAAAATATTTTTACAAACGCTTATTCTCCATATGCTTCATGTTAATCGAGATATCGAGATGTTAATCTTATTGCTAATTTTCTTGTAGATGCAAGGGGAATTGGTAGGCTTTAAGCGATAGTCAAATATTTTAAGAGCTGGTTGCTATGTGGAGTATTCCATTCTCTTTGCATTACCAAGACAAAAAATCTGATGTGTTACACTCACATGACTTTCTCTACTCTTGTACAGACTATTTATACAAACGCTTATTCTCCATCTACTTCATGTTAATCGAGATAAACATTTGCAGAGTCTACCTTACTGCTAATTTTCTTGTAGATGTAAGGGGAATATATATTTAGAAGGGCAATTTGGAAATACAGTAGCTTTTAAGCACATACATATCTCTTAATAGCTGGTTGCTAGGTGCAGCACCATTCCCTTTCCCACAGATTAATAATCTTTGCATATCCAAGACAAAAAATGAATAACGAATTCCCATTTGAGAAAATAAGTATTGAAAAATTTAAGGGAATCACAAGTAATATCTAGAAAATGGTTCACTCAACAAAAAAAATGTATATGACATAAATTGTGTATTTTAACGCGATCTACATTTTTTGTGTAGTAAAAGTTTGTCTATCTCTTATGGTTTACTAGTTATGCAAAAGTCGTTCACAATGAAGAATACTTTTGGAGACATTCCCAGGAAATTCAAGATATGCATTTCATTTGTCATAAAAATATCTTAAACATATGATATTTTAATCAAAATCGATAGAGCCATTTTTGAGAAAATTAAAATTTTCGAAAAATGTTCCATGTAAAGGGTAATCTGGGGTAGGGGGATTTTCTTGAAAACCTTCGTGTCGCATCTCTGGAAGATACTGAACCTAAATACCAAGTTTGGTGTTTATCCGATTGTTCGTTTCTGAGTTATGCTGTTCACAGACACACACACACACACACACACACGGACATGTTTCCAAAACTGCTTTTTTTATTCAGGGGGTCTCAAAACATGTATTTCCGGTGAAATATCGGTATCGAATTTTTGGGCGGAATACAATACTTCCCCTACTTACTATACGTAGTAGAGAAAGTAAAAATAAAGCTTTTGTAGCAATAGAATATAGAAGAGATATAAGATATCTACCCTCTATGGTTCATAGTGGACAGAGAAAGTCGTGTGACATTTCCTAAGCTTATTCTACCTTCTTTGTAATTTTGATAGCAGGATAAACGACCATATTACACGAAGCTTGTTAAATGCAGAAGTAAGCAATGTTTTTGGCGAAAAAAGTAATGCTTTCACGTAAGAATGCAAATGAAGAATGCATCGTGCAAATACACAGCGGTGGCTAATTCTCCTAGTACCTAAGAAATGTCTAGGTTTTGCTCTTTATGTTCACCTCTCTTCTGTTTCTGTCTTCGCTCTACTATCTCTCAACTGATGGACATCCGTTTCCTTCACTTATTTCCATACCCCAGTGTTGTTGTTTTTTTTTAATTCAATACGTGTATTGTATTGCCTATTTTTGCATGGGACTTCTGGCCTCTGTCACTGAATACAAACGCTCCGTTTCGGAAGGCTAAATATATGTATCCTAGTTATAGCACGTGTTCAATTTGGAGTAGAGAAATTCTATTGTTGTCTGGTTAGTAAAATAAACGAAGGTATACAAAGAGTTGAATAAAGACAGAATTACAGTGCCAAATAACTTATAGAGTAATAACAGAATTTCTTACAAATTGCATGTGTTTTCAATGATCACCAGATTTAAAGAGAGTTTTGGTTAATCACCTAGCCATTCGTTTTTCAAATTAAGGAAAATTACATTGAAATAATCTAATATCCTGTACTAGAGGGCATAAAAATAAGTTTGAATTAGAAGAAACATCGTTTTACCTACATTGCGTATGATTTTTTCTGAATCTATACTTCTTCCAGCATATGAAAACTAGCGAGAGCATACCATTTGCGGCCGACAGTGTTACCAAATAAAATCAGCTGATAGATGACGGAATTCGTTTGTTTATATACACAAAAGATGTGAAATACTAATTTTAACTTTATGTTTAACAGAAATGTAAGTAGGAACATTCAGAGAACTGTTTTATATTGAATTTGACTTATACATAAGCTATGTGCAAGTGTTTGAAGTAGGTTAGTTTCTGCTCCACGTATGGAAGCCAACTTGAAGTAGTTCTTATTTTAGGAGGAGTTGGGGAGCCGAACTTGAAGTAGTTGCAACCGCACGTATGGTACCCGGTAGCCTTCGCCCCAATATTTAAAAATATGAACTTTGTAATTTGACTGTTTCTTTAAATATTATATATTTATGTTTGCCTCGGCTGCGTCAGTATTATTGTTAGAGACATGGATTTCTTTGCAGGGAGTAGTGCGGCTAAGAATGTAGCCTTACACAGATTATAATTTTTACTTCACTCCTTTTATTAATTCTTGACACGATTTAAATAACACTTCACTGATATAGAGAGCTGTGAGATTCTTTTTTAATTACTTGCACGTTTTAACACGTAAACTATTTTTGTCTCACACTGAATGCGTATTATATTTCTCGAGGATGCATCTCTCCTCCGGTTAGGAACGCTGTTTACATGCAACTGACTTCTGAATTTGTACAATTTGTCCTATTTCAGTTTCTGATTGGCTAATCCTACTCCAATAGAATACTTTCACTTAGCTTAAGCTTCTTTCTGGTTCTTGATTGGCTATTTTATAAACTGTCTCAAAAATTACATTATTGTTACTCCAATAATGACTAGTAGCATTATTAGACTTTCTTGCTCATTATTGTTTCACGGTTTCCTCATTTTTACCTCCTTGTTAGCAACTTTTAACCTATTATTCTCACAGCTCCTACATTATTAAATTACGCAATATATATTCACATATCATTATTGAACTTGTAGATAATAGTATAAAGATTAATACAATGACTGTTACATGCATTTGATATATTATATTATACACATATTGCTTTAAGGCGGGCTGTTATTGAATTTTATATTATATAATTTGACTGAAATCATTTAAGTGTTAAAAATACTGCCTCATGTTTCAAATGTAAATGCTCCTCATCTGTTTCATTGCATTATCTCATAAGTAATGTCGGTTTTATAATTGGGTTTATATTGTACGTATATATGCTTCTATTTTTTCAATACCATTTATAGGGTGCTATGGTTATTGTCCCGTGTTGTTAACATGTTGGCAGCCAGCAGTTGGTAATACAAGATTTTAAAATGGAGGTAACAAAGTTTGAGGTTAGAGTCCTTCTGAAGCACTACTGGAAACAAGATTATAAAGCTGCTGCCACGGCTCGAAGAATACGTGACGTCGAAGGTGAAGGTATCATTAGTGAGCGAGTAACATCGATGGTTCCAACGTTTTTATAATGGAGACGAAAACATTAAGGATTTACAACAACCTGGAGGACCCACGTTAGGGAATATTGAGAATACACGCAGAGTTTTGGAAGAAAATCCACAGGCAAGCACTCGGAGGTTACACCGCCATATTAAGACACTTAAAAGATCGTTCAGAAGCTGTAAATTTGTACCACATGAATTGACACCTGATCAAGCTCAACGTAGAGTGGATATCTGTCGTCAGCTTTCACTAACCCCTGGGATGACAGATTTATCAGAAGAATTGTCACATGTGGGTGAAAAGTAGGTGTATTACCACAATCCTGAAACCTCGAAACAGTCAGCCTGCAAACGTTGTCGTTAAAAAGTAGGCTCGGCCCTAAAATAATGATATGTGTCTGGTGGAATTTTGAAAGCGTGATTCACTGGGAATTTGTTCCAAATGGACATGCAGTCGATGCGGATCTTTATTCTTAACAACTGGAACGAGGTCATCAAGATTTGAGTCGGAGGTACCCGACACTAGTTAATAGAGACAGAGCTCTCTTGTAGCAGGACAATGCTAGACCTCATACAGCTCCAATAACATGGACAAAATTCAAGAATTGAAGGAATCGAATACAGTACCCTTTAAGCACATACATATCTCTTAATAGCTGGTTGCTAGGTGCAGCACCATTCCCTTTGCCACAGATTATAACTCTTTGCATATCCAAGACAAAAAAATCTGATGTGTTACACTCACATGACTTTCTCTACTCTTGTACAAACTATTTTTACAAACGCTTATTCTCCATCTACTTCATGTTAATCCAGATAAACATTTGGAGAGTCTATCTTATTGCTAATTTTCTTGTAGATGTAAGGGGAATATATATTTACAAGGGCAATATAGAAAAACAGTAGCCTTTAAGCACATACATATCTCTTAATAACTGGTTGCTAGGTGCAGCACCATTCCCTTTGCCACAGGTTATAACTCTTTGCATATCGAAGACAAAAAAATGAATAACGAATTCCCATTTGAGAAAATAAGTATTGAAAAATTTAAGGGAATAACAAGTAATATCTCGAAAATGGTTCACTCAACAAAAAAATGCATATGACCCAAATTGTGTATTTTAACGCGATCTACATTTTTTGTGTAGTAAAATTTTGTCTATCTCTTATGGTTTACCAGTTATGCAAAAGTCGTTCACAATAAAGAATACTTTTGGAGACATTCCCAGGAAATTCAAGATATACATTTTATTTGTCATAAAAATATCTTAAACATATGATACTTTAATCAAAATCGTTAGAGCCATTTTTGAGAAAATTAAAATTTTCGAAAAATCTTCCATGTAAAGGGTACTCTGGGGTGGGGAGTTTCTTGAAAACCTTCGTGTCGCATCCTTGGAAGATACTGAACCCAAATACCAAGTTTGGTGTTTATCCAACAGTTCGTTTCTGAGTTATCTGTTCACAGCCACACACACACACACACAGACAGACACACACGCACAGACACACAGACACACACACGGACAAGTTTCCAAAAATGCTTTTTTTGGATTCAGGGGGTCTCAAAACATGTATTTCCGGTGAAATCTCGGTGTCGAAATTTTGGGTGGAATACAATACTTCCCCTACTTACTTTACGTAGTAGAGAAAGTAAAAATGAATAACGAATTCCCATTTGAGAAATAAGTATTGAAAAATTTAAGGGAATAACAAGCAATATCTCGAAAATGGTTCACTCAACAACAAAAATGTATATGACATAAATTGTGTATTTTAACGCGATCTACATCTTTTGTTTAGTAAAATTTTGTGTATCTCTTATGGTTTACCAGTTTACCAAAAGTCGTTCACAATGAAGAATACTTTTGGAGACATTCCCAGAAAATTCAAGATATACATTTTATTTGTCATGAAAATATCTTATACATATGATATTTTAATCAAAATCGTTAGAGCCATTTTTGAAAAAATTAAAATTTTCGAAAAATGTTCCATGTAAAGGGTACTCTGTGGTGGGGGGATTTTCTTGAAAACCTTTGTGTCGTATCTCTGGAAGATACTGAACCTAAATACAAAGTTTGGTGTTTATCCGACTGTTCGTTTCTGAGTTATGCTGTTCACAGACAGACAGACAGACACACAGACACACACACGGACATGTTTCCAAAAATGCTTTTTTTGGATTCAGGGGATCTGAAAATATGTATTTCCGGTGAAATCTCGGTATCGAATTTTTGGGTGGAATACAATACTTCCCTTACTTACTATACGTAGTAGAGAAAGTAATAATGTGTGTAGCTTTAGTGGTTCCTGATAAAATCTACCTTGTATAACACATAACTTTACATTATGAGAATAGAGCATTCCTTATACACTTAAGCGAACCAACTACCAGGTGCATTAATAGAAATTTAATAAAATTTAAATATATGCGGTTTTGCGACATTGCTTTAGGCTTGAGGTTACCTAATGCTTCTCATGGATTAATTTATTTAGAATATTCTAAAACGTTGCAGTTTGAGTCTGAAAACAAAAATCTATTCCAAATAGAGCATTAATATATTTTGGATTAAGAAACTACACTCGTCAATGACAGATTTTTCTCAGTATTAAAGTGCCTTTCTTTCTCAGCAAAATTCTTTAGGTATTTAGCAAACAAAAAGTAGGTCACATGCATGTTAAATGAAAGTTGTTGCCCTATTTTAATGGCAATTAAGGATCGCGTGACTACATCTACGAATCAATGCAACGCAAATCGCCCACTTCGTGCGGTAATCAAATGTCTTCCTAGTCTTTCGTTATTAGATAACAATCTCAAAGAGTTAGTTGCCTTTATTATATGTCATCTTGAAAGCCTGAAAGTATTCTTGAACTTATGAACCGAAACGTAATGCCAGCTGCGATAATGCGCGACATTCTGACATGAGCGACAGAAGCTATTTCGTTGGTTATTGGCCATAATTACATAATTATAGGCTCCATTGTTCCTTCACCTCCAACAACACACAATTAGGCTCGTTTGGGTCATGAAGGGGCATTTCGTGAACGTTGTAGATAAAGCAATCAGAAAATAAATTAGAAACGAGTCAATCTGCTCAGTGCGATTCAAAATATTGATATAGCTTCTCTCTGTATCTACTCGATCTGGCTTTGAAGCTTTAAACTAAGTTTTAAACGGTTCTTCTCTTACTGGCAAATTGTATTGGAAATTGATTGGAGGAGGGCGAAAGTGACTAACCTGTATAAAATTAAACATTTGGAACACTTGCAAATGAGATAAAACCTTAACACACTGATGTATACATATATAATACACAGAAGGTGCCAAAAATGTTACACACTTCAAGCAAACAAGAAGCTGTGTTAACATAACAAAGCTGAATTCACACAAACAGAAAATTATGAGCACTAATCATCTTAGATGCAACAACAGTTGTTTAAAATGCCCACCATTGGCGTCGATGCACTTCTGAGTACGTTGAACTACTGATCGAGCAACGTTTGCGAAAGTGTCCTCAGCAATTGTAGCACATGCCAGTTCAGTTTCTCTTCTTCTTCTTCTTCTTCTTCTTCTTCTTCAGTTTCTTCAAGTGCTGCCAGTGTAGCTGGTTTTCTGCGGTATACAACATCCTTAAGAATTCCTCATAGGTAGAAGTCCAACGGAGTTAGATCCGGAGAACGTGGTGAAAACTCAATCGGACCTCTTCGTCCTATCCAGTGCCCTGGAAGATTATCATTAAGGTACGCACGTACATCTCGGCGGTAATGTGGTGGTGCACCATCCTGTTAGAAGTAAAATTTCTCTTTTACATTGGCGGGATGTGCGCATCATGTTCAGGCACACTTGGCCAGTTACTGGACCTTCAAAAAGGAATGGTCCAAGACGTTTAGATGACAACCCACACCAAACATTAATTCTAGGTAAATTAACAGCCTTTAAAAAAATATGTGGATTGTTTGCCCACCAATAGACACAGTTATGCCGGTTAACAGTTCCGTTCAAGTTAAATTGCGCCTCATCGGACCAAATAACTTTCCCTGCGAAGGCCTCATCTCTTGCACCATGTTCCGAAACCACTCACAGTACTGCATTCTCCCATCAGGGTCATCTTCTTTTAATGCATGCCAAAGTCTTGGGATGAAAACTTTCAACTTTGCTGTTTTTATGACGCGACGTATGCTGGTTCTGCTAATCCCAGTTTCACAATTGCTTTGCAGAGTTCTGCGGTGAGTGTTCAAAATGCCCTTGTGAACATCGCATACTATACCATGTCTCAAATTTGTCTCGAATGCGTGCAATTGTTACTCGGTTGGCGGTTCTGTTCTGTACACACGTCTCCATTGCCGTTCAACAACATTCTCGATTTTCCAATACCACTTCAAATTGCTTTCCGCTTTCCAACGATAATCTTCGCTCCATTTTTACTTTCTCTACTACGTATAGTAAGTAGGGGAAGTATTGCATTCCACCCAAAAATTCGATACCGAGATTTCACCGGAAATACATGTTTTGAGACCTCCTGAATCCAAAAAAAGCATTTTTGCAAACATGTCCGTGTGTGTGTGTGTGTGTGTGTGTCTGTGTGTGTGTGTCTGTGAACAGCGTAACTCAAAAACTAACCGTCGGATAAACACCAAACTTGGTATTTACGTTCAGTATCTTCCAGAGATGCGACACGAAGATTTTCAAGAAAATCCCCCCACCCCAGACTACCCTTTACATGGAACATTTTTCGAAAATTTTAATTTTCTCAAAAATGGCTCTAACGATTTTGATGAAAATATCATATGTTTAAGATAATGTCATGAGAAATGAAATGTATATCTCGAATTTTCTGGGAATGTCTCCAAAAGTATTCTTCATTATGAACGACTTTTGCATAACTGGTAAACCATAAGAGATAGACAAAATTTTACTACACAATAAATGTAGATCGCGTTAAAATACACAACTTAATTCATATACATTTTTTTGTTGAGTGAACCGTTTTCAAGATATTGCTTGTTATTTCCTTAAATTTTCCAATACTTATACTTTTTCTCAAATTCGTTATTCATTTTTTTATGTCCTGGACATGCAAAGAGAATGGAATGCGCCACATAGCAACCAGCGATAAAATATTTGACTATCGCTTAAAAGCTACCATATTCCCCTTGCATCTACAAGAAAATTACAAATAAGATTGACATCTCGATATCTCGATTAATATGAAGCATATGGAGAATAGGCGTTTGTAAAAATAGATTTACAAGAGTAGAGAAAGTCATGTGAGTGTAACACATCAGATTTTTATTGTAGCAACACTAGCATAACGTAATATGAGTCACATCTGTATACAGAACATCATACGATAATCTTGGCTTCATTCGTTCATTATCGCGTAGCAACAATAGCATAACGTATGTGAGTAGCATCTATTTACAGAACATCATACTACACATTACTATTGTCTTTCACTAGCCAAGCTTGGACACATACTTAATGGAAGTACGTATACTAAGTGATAAGGTGTTTATGTAAATTGTCTTTAAATATATGTGGTACTTGAGTACTTGTGTGCGTGAGTGTGTGTTTGTGTATGTGATTCAGAGTATTTTTCATTTTATATGTATGTACGTATATAGTGTGGTGATTATAAAATAGTTGTTTTCTTGTCGATTCTGCCAATCACGTTTACAGATCAGGTATTTTTCGAGAGAGCATGTACGGTCTTATGACCCATGCGATTGTGTTATGCAATTAATGTAATGCTAAGCACTTAATAAATACCACTACTACTAGTACTACTACTACTACTACTACTACTACTACTACTACTACTACTACTACTACTACTACTACTACTACTAGTACTACTACTACTACTACTGTTGTTATTCGATCTAACTTTGAAATATACTAAATAAATAATTCCTGTCAAAGTGTGTATACATTTTTTGGCACCCTCTTAATACACACACATAACTGTTAAAGAGTTAGGTGCTATTGGAATACACTTTTCAAAATTTTGGAACCAAATTTTAAGTTTGTCTGTCTTACAAACCTATTATATTATTTGAACAAGAAACATTGTTTTGGAAAACAAATTAAAAAGGCATATTCTTCTTACGTTTTAGCCTTTTTAGGTTATAAAAAGTGTTGCTAAAGGCATGCACTTAGTCAGTTTTTACTTTCCTGAAAATCTCAATTCTTATTTGTTGTCATTTTAAGACTTCTTGGTGACATTTTGAAAACAAATGACAAACTTTTGCACCCCGAGGAGCCATCTGATGTGTTACATTCACATGACTTTTTCTATCCTCTATTTCTTAATGGATATACAAACTATTCTTACTAAAGCTTATTCTTCTACCTACCATATTTTAATCCAAATAAACGTTTGCAAACATAGCTACATTACACATTTCGTTATAGATACAAGCAGAACAGCGATAGTCAAATGTTTAAATACTGGACGCTATATGCTGGCCTTAAAATACCATGCTGTTTCCATGCAATTGCGAGAAACAACTGAAAATCGACGGGACTCTAAAATAATAAGTATTTAACAAATCGAACCTTTAACAACGTATATCTGCTTATGCCACAAAAACCTTATTTTAAGTAGATTGTGCGTTTTAAAGAGATCTTCATTTTTTGATGGCACGTTTTCGTCTGTCGCTTAGCGTTTACCTGTTATGCAAGATTATACAAAATTCCTTCCGAATGAAGAGGACTTCAAAGGCTATTCCCAAAAATTCAAGATATACATTTCATTTGTAATCTAAATATATTTCATATATGATGTTTTAATCATAATCGTTAAGGCCATTTTTTAGAAATTAAAAATTTTCGAAAAATGTTCCATGTAAAGGGTAGTTGGGGTGTGGGGGATTTTCTTGAAAGTCTTCGTGTCGTATCCTTGTCAGATACTGAATTCAAATACCAAGTTTGGTATTTATCCGACTTTTCTTCTCTGAGTTATGCTGTTCACAGTTTCACAGACACATACACACACATATTTCCAAAAATGCATGTATTTCCGCTGAAATCTCGGATCGAATTTTTGGGTGGAATGCAATACCTTCTCTACCTACTATGTGGGTAAAATTAAATTGAGTTTTATTTATGGACCCGTTTAACTGCTGTGGTCCTTAGCGTCCCATTCTATATTTGCTCAGAGGCCTCTTTATTAGTCTTGGGATTATTTTACGTGCCGTAAACCTACGACACGGGACCACCGGCTTTACTTCCCTTACGAAGGAAGCCATGCTAAGGACTCTTACGCCCGAAAAATATCCATCGCCCTCCGCCGGGTTTGAACCCGTGACTTCGGGAACTAGAGGCTAGCATGGTAGCCACTATCCACGGAGGACGACTACTAGGTGCGCGGTAGAGAAAGTAACAACGAAGCAAAGAAATTATTTTTAAGGGTAGAGAGATGACTTTAGACTTCAAAACTGTATTCCTATTTTGGCTGGTACTTTGATGATTGTAGTTACTGTATCATTATGTAGCAATCACTCTTAAAAGTACTACAATTTATTACTGCAAAAATCTGTATTTTCCAGAATTTTTCACAATTTTCATAGGTTGGTATATTTAATCTATCCACAAGATTCATGTTGTCATTTGTATTCTGTCAGGACCTTGAAAATAACTCGTTCAGTTGAGTCCATCATAATATCAATTTACGTTGGTAACAGTCTTTTTCATTACTCAGTTGTTTCAATTTCAATATGATATTGCAGCTAATATTATGCAGTGCACCTCTTTGAAGTGCTATGCGTAATGCAGGAAATAAAATTACTTTTTAAGAATACCTCCTTGAGGTCCCGTAAAGATCACTTACAAACCTTGGATTATAATGCATTATTTCATACAAAACACGTAAAGGGTGTTGAGACAGACTTAAATTGTCTTCAAATAACGCCCATAGGCGTTTTTAAAATGGTGCTTTCCGGTTCAAGTAAGCACTTGTAATCTATCTAAATATGAATTTATAATGATGATCTGCGTGGTTGCACATGTTGATTATATAAGGTACTTCGCTTTAGTGCAAATAGCAGCGATTACAACAAGCAAAAAAATTAATTTCGCACGGCAGATATAGCGATAGCATTGCTAGCCAAATCACGTTTCTGATCAAAGATCTAACAAGCACAACTTTGCATATAGCGTTGGCGTTTAAAGGTTTTCTTGTATAATCATCTAGTGCAGCACCTCATGCAAAAGTTTGTGAACATTCATTCCGTATTTAGCGATAACTTTAGTTCCTGAGAAGCAAACGCTCCAAAGTAAGCTAATTAAAGGCAAGAATTAGTATTTTTATTATCGAATCTCGACAGAAATTTAGATTTCTAAAGTGTTAATCAAAATAAACACAAATAAATACAATTTGAGGAATGCAACACCTGTTGTAGAAGATCTTTGTTGAAGACTATGCTTTGAAATAATTCCATTTTGCCCTGAAATTCTTTTTGCCCATTTATACCATGAAATGTTGTTTTAAGTCTAATAGGAATCTATAACAATAATGATATAAAACTGTTAAAAATTTCTTACTTATTTTCGTTTATATTACAACAGTTTATAAATATATCTCCTAGAAATAGTGATAGCTAAGTGGTGGATTAGAGTGACCATTTTTATGGGGTTAACTAACCTTATAAGTCTGTTTATGTTGACGGAGAGTGGGTGAGTCCAGACGTAAACAACGGGCGCGTGTTTGCAGTGCTCGTACAGTTGTATCAAAAGAACATGCGTAGATTGTCAAAAGTGACAGTTCTCTGTCTTTCACTTAAACAAAAGCTACCCATATCGTGAGAAACTCCTTTCGACATCGCAAGAGGTAATAGGTACATACGATTAATACACTTATATCACTGTTTCATATATTTCTTACTCTGTTTGCGATGCGGAACATCATGCCTACTACGGTATATTTCTTTATCCAGCGGACACGTACCAAGATGCCTTCTGCATCGGTAGCTTGAAATCACGGACCAGGTCACTCTAATTCGCCCTCTAGTGATAACGTGTGTACGTAAACATAATTTTCAGAATAATTTACAACCTGCAGGAATTCAATAAGTGTTATTCACACAGGCATTTATCGTTTTGTCCTTAATTTCAATATACTTAACAATCAATTAGCCAATCAAACCAACTAATCTATTGTTTCTTATAGTATTTTATCAACAGAGAAAATACAAACATTATGCTTAAATATTCGTACATACACAAAACTGAAATGGTCATTTATAGCCTCGTCAGAAAATTGCAAATTATGTCAATCTTTCTAAGCTGTGTTCACGTACGATAGTTTCGTCAAATAAAGTGTTTCTGCAATTTAAAGTTTCTGCTGTTACGTCAACGTGATAATGATCTATACTTCACTTGTTTCCAAAATGTATCTTCTCACTTAAATTTAGGAAACATTGATGTGTTACAGTCACACAATTTTCTTTACCCATTATTATTTTATTTTAATTTAAATTAAACACATTATTCATACAAAATATTGTGTAACCACTATCTGTAAACCCTTCTAAATGTTGGAAGAAATGGTTTCAATACCCAGTTGGTAGTAACTTCCCTGTAGTAGGTACATAAGAGGAGGCTTATAAAGTCAACTCTTTTATATATGCCTGCCTCTTTGCATGAGCCTGAGGAGAAACAAAAGCATGACGCTTGAAAATGCGTTGCTTATACCACTTGAAACCTACCTACCGAGTCGGGTAGCTGAGGTCGTTAAAGCGTAGCCTCTGAAGGAAAATCTGAGTTTCAAATCCGCCCCCCCCCAGGACAGCCCTCCCTGACAGTTTTTTTTCCAGGTTTCCCTCAGTTCTCATAACTGGCGAAAGCCATAGAGGTACCCTAAACCTAGGTCCCGAACGTTTCCTTCCCAAATTTCATTTCTCAATTAACATTTCATTTCATTGTATCATCAGTATTCGCCGCCTGTGGTGCCACCTGCAGTAAGAACAGGCGTTGAACACTACAAAACCTACCTATGATGTTATCGCATGGCTACATCCGTTTACACTACTGTTAGCACCTAGCACTACAGATTAACATCACTTGAAAGAGCAGCAGATGAACAGTTATTACCAAAAATCTAATTCTTTTTTCTTTTTTCAGTAAATACAGTAGTCGCATCCAGTAAGCATGAACAAACATTGGGCCTTGATCTCCCCTTCCTTGTTTTTGATCTTGTAGTCCCTCAACATGTCTTCTGAGAATAAGGAAAAACCCTGGAAAAAGTCGTATCCACCCCAACAGTGATTCTTCAAACTTGGACCCTTCAAAATAAAATCTGATGTGATATATTCACATGACTTTCTCTACCTTCTATCTTTATTAGTGGGTATAGAAAATATTCTTACTAAAGCTTATTTTTCTGTCTACTATATTTCAATCCAAATAACCTTTTGCAAAAGATAGCTACATTACACTTTTCGTTATAGATACAAAGAGAATAACGATAGTCAAATGTTTAAGAATTCAACGCTATATGCTGGCCTTAAAAATTCCGTACTGTTTCCATGCAATCGCAAGGAACTACTGAAAATCGATGGGAATTTAAAATAGATGTGTACAACTCGAACCTTTGATAAAGAATATATGCCACAAAATACTTATTTTCAGTAAATTGTGTGTTTTAAAGAGATCTACATTCTTTGTATGGTACATTTGCGTCTATCGCTTAACATTTATCAGTTACACAAGTTTATACAGAATTCCTTCCGAATGAAGAGGGCTTCAAAGGCTATTCCCAGAAAATTCAAGATGTACATTTTATTTGTAATTTAAATATATTTTAAATATGGTTTTTAATCAAAATCGCGGGAGCCATTTATTAGAAAAGCAAACAATTTTAAAAAGTTCCATGTAAAGAGCAATTGGAGGTGGGGGAATATTCTTGAAAATCTTCGCAATCCCTGAAAGATACTGAACTCCAATACCAAGAAATACCTCAGCATCGAATTTTTGGGTGAAATGCAATTTTTCCCCTACTTACTATACGTAGTAGAAAAAGTAAAACACAAGTAGGAATAATTCTCAGCTTAAGTGTATTAAACCACCATTATCTGAATAAATTTCTGTTCACTGTGTCCTTTTGATTAATATTCAGGAAGTATCGTTCCTTCAATCCTGAGGATCCATGGGTATTTATTTGTATCCATTGGGTTACTTTGTATGACGAATGTCCTGCTTGTATGTTTTTACTTTCTCTAGTGCGTATACTAAGCAGGGGAAGTATTGTATTTCACCCAAAAATTCGATACCGAGATTTCACCGGAAATATATGTTTTGAGACCCCTGAATCCAAAAAAAGCATTTTTGGAAACATGTCCGTGTGTGTGTGTGTGTGTGTGTGTGTGTCTGTCTGTGAACAGCATAACTCAGAAACGAACAGTCGGACAAACACCAAACTTGGTATTTAGGTTCAGTATCTTCCAGAGATACGACACGAAGGTTTTCAAGAAAATCCCCCCACCCCAGATGACCCTTTACATGAAACATTTTTCGAAAATTTTAATTTTCTGAAAAATGGCTCTAACGATTTCGATTAAAATATCATATGTTTAAGATATTTTCATGACAAATAAAATATATATCTTGAATTTTCTGGGAATGTCTCCAAAAGTATTCTTCATTGTGAACGACTTTTGCATAACTGGTAAACCATAAGAGATAGACAAAATTTTACTACACAAAAAATGTAGATCGCGTTAAAATACACAATTTATGTCATATACATTTGTTTTGTTGAGTGAACCATTTTCGAGATATTGCTTGTTATTCCCTTAAATTTTTCAATACTTATTTTCTCAAATGGGAATTCGTTATTCATTTTTTGTCTTGGATATGCAAAGAGTATTAATCTGTGGCAAAGAGAATGGTGCTGCACATAGCAACCAGCTGTTATGAGATATATCTGTGCTTATATTGCCCTTGTTATTTAGTTATTTATTAAAATTCATTCATTCGCTCATTTTATTATTCACTCCACACTTTTGGCATCAGTATGGAGGAAAAATCGATAAGATTGATGCAGTGTCTTCTAATAAATTACAAAGAAACATTACTCTAGTTTTATTACATAATTTTCTTCTGATAAATTCAATTAAATTTAATTTTATTTATGGACGCTCTTTAACTATGTACCATGGTTCTACTACCTATATATTGAGCGTGAAAGACCAGAAATTCTTCTCGGAGTCTCTTTATTAGACTTGACGTTCTTATACGTGTCGTAAATCCATTACTCTCCACTGGGCTTGAACCCACGACCTCGGGACCCAGAGGCTAGCATAGCTAGAATAGTACCCCTAAACCACGGAGGACAACTTTTACTTCTGATGGAGAAGCTAACTGAGAAATTATTCATTAAATAGAAAGGAGGTAATATTCATCTTAGCTATCAGGGAAGATAAGAAAATATGTATGAGACCGTTAGGTGTGTCAAGTATTTCCTTACTTTTGGATTGATCTGTACGTTCCTTGTTGTAATGTACTATCATAATAAAACAAAAACAGCTAAGCACTGGCGGACGCCAGGATGCCGTTTAAAATGCTTTTGTGAACACATTTTTACAGAAGTCTGCACTCTTAGACATGCGTAAACATTGTTGGTCACTGAGGATAATCTGGTAACTAAATTAACCAATTAGAATATTTCACGCATTTACAGGTTCTATTGCATGAGAGTGCAACTTACTTGGCCTTAGAGAATACGGACGTATGCACCGGAAGGAGATTTTACAAATCCTATATCAGGAGTATCTATGGTACGCGTACCATTGATGACACGTGAGCTACTGTCGGACGGTACGTAAACATTTTAGTAAATAAGATACATTAACATTTGTTTTACAAACACCAGATGTTTTAGAGTTCTACTATAACTAAATAATAACAATAGGGTTTACATAACCATAAAAGACTTTTGTGTGATACTTTAGAAAAATAATAGGGAAGTTCAATTTTAATCCTACGACAATGGTAGCGCAACTCGGAATATGTTTCATCTGACAACAATGGGAGGCGTTTGTTTTAGTTGCGAGACGCATTTATAGCTAAAGCAGTGGAGTTACATTATTATTGTTAAGGTAGAATAGACAATAGGCGAGCAGATGGTGTAATTGTATAAAATGGCTGCACGCTAGAATCTATGGGCGGTTTGTTTTATTCGTATTTCCAAAGGTTGACTTTTCTTGGTTTTCGTAAATGATGGTTAACCCGCTTTTTGCGAGCACTTATTCAATAATTACTCAATATTACTAGATATACCGGAGTGTGGACTCCCAACTCAGGCTACAAGGGTGTTTTAGCCTATTGAGGTAGAGTTTATGCTATTATCATAAGTAATACGACGAGAGGTTTTGAACTTATTAAGGTTCTCTCAAGAATAAAAACAATATTACATAATTCTAGTACTATCAAATAGAAGTTCCACTGTTTAAAAGGAAAAAATTGCAAAGAGCCCAGCTCCGTTTGTGTGGACCTGTGAATCCGAGGGGCTAGTTCGAATGTATTTTAGGACGATTTGCCTGATAAGATTTCTTCCAGGGGGTTTACCTTATCCAGAGAAGACAAATTTCAGGTTACTTTCAGATCTTGGACCATGAAGTCATTTGGGTTTCCAGTTCATAGTTCCGTTTATCCTGTTCTGTTAAAGGAGAGATTATATCGCCAACGGATTAATACAAACAGCGGGTACAATGAGACCGCACCTAAACCTAAAAGTAAGAGAAACTAAAACTTTATATAAGAAAATAAAAGACAAAGGCTTTGCAAGAGCTGTGTACTGCCTTTTCAAACCTTGTGCAGGTCACGGTCTGAAAGTCACTTCAAGATTCTAATACCCGATTAGACTTTAAAGAGGAGCTATATTCGCTAAATTTTCTGAATTTACCCATGCTAAATTTACCAAATTTATATGCCTTTTTCTCGGAGATTGTGTAGATATAAACAAAAAAATTTACCAGTTAGATCTTTTGCACTAACCAACATTTTTTAATGTAGATGAGGTTAAAATTATGTTCACAGAACAGAATTTAATTCCTTTAAAGTGAACATTATTGTTGTTATTATTATTATTATTACTATTATTATTATTATTATTATTATTATTATTATTATTATTTTAGGACTACAGTTCATGAAGATAACTGTATACACTTTTTTGTGATTCAGTATCTTTAAAATACTAGTAGGGTAAAAGTTGGAATTGAAACACCATATAAAATTCATTTCTATTCAGAGTGTTTCAGATAAGCTCAATTATCTGTATTGACTAAAGCAATACGGATTTGAGAATCAGAGCTGTCTAAGCTCCTGATATATCGGCAACTTCTCTGCTTTAACTGTACTGCAGGACTATCTATTCTATTGATTGCGCTTATTGTCTTCGATCGCCAGCTTTCACCTAGATTGACGTGCTGCGCAGATAAAGCGGAAAAGCTGCCGATACATTAGAATATTAAACCACAAATCTGATCCTTCAAATCAACTATTACTAGCTGAGCTGTATATATTTGAAGCACACAACAATCAGTCAATTCTGAGTAAAAGGTACATAATATGAAAGTAAAACGTAAGTACTTGATACAAGTGACTGAAATGGGGAAGTAACGCAAGTACGGTACGAAATTTAAACTAACTTCAAGGACTTTTAGAACCGAGATATACACAGAATTAATATTCTGAAAATATAAGCTTCAAAATAATAAATAACAGACATCTCAAAGTTCTTTGTTTTGGTAAAATACGACAGCATTTGTTCATAGCAAGTGAGCGCATAGCAATTAGTATTTTCGTACAGAATATTCTTTATAATCCATTTGCTTAAAGGCTAACAATGCAACTTAGATATAATGCACCGGAACTCAGTTTGTTGGTTTGAAAATTTCATGGGATTAAACCTCTGACTTTATAAAGAAATTCGCAATTTAATTTATAAGTGGATGACGTTTAATAGCGTCTATTCATGTGCAATGCAATGCAGTGTTCGCGAGATTTCACGATAACTTTCATTTTGCTATTTCACTAAAAGCTGGTAGTCTTTCCAAGAAAAAGCACGCATGAGTTGAAAAATCACACAAACGTACCGCGACCTCTTAAACTTCTATATAATAAACATAATAAGTTGAAGAAGTACCAAAATAAGTACATACCTATTATCTGCACCCCAGTAACCACTAGCACTATCTGAAACAATAGAAACAAAAGCATTAAAGTCTTGTTAAGTCAGCAAAAACTAGAAACTACTTTTTACCTTATTAAAATGTGTTGAGTCGGCTCATTATTACTCACATCACAAAGACACTTGGTGTTGGTGGCCGTAGCAGTAGTACTTTCAGAAGGAGGCGTCCTTCCATCCTCAGCTGAAGCTGTCGACTCACTCGACTTATTGAGGGTGAAAGGTACTACTGCTACGGCCACCAACACCAAGTGCCTTTGTGATGGAGTAATAAGGAACTGACTCAACGCATTTTAATAATGAATGCAACATAACTGTTAATATCAGATCTTATAATTACAATACTTTTTACTTTCTATAAGGTATCCAGGAGAGAAAGAAGTGCATTTCATCGAAAATTGACTATCGAGTTTTCACCACGGATACATGCTTTTCGGCCTCTAAATTCAAAAAAGCATTTTCAGAAAAAGTTCCATGTATATGGCTATACGAAAATTCGCATAAAGCTATTTCATACTTAAGGTACCATTACTTAAGTAAGGTACCATTTAAGGATGGGAGGCGAAGATTTTTCAGAAAATTTCCCCTCCCCAAACAACAATTTGCATGAGAAAATGTTGGTTACTTTTTAATTTCTCAGAAATGGTTTTAATGTTTTTGATTGGAGCATCACACGTGAGGTGTTCCTATGACGAGTGAATTTTATAGCTTTAGTTTTCTGTAAACAGTCCGTAGAGTTTTCTTCATTCTCAGTAAATTTTACATACGAGTAGCGGGAAACCAGAAGGGTAGACAACTTTTTTTTGCAGAAAAAATTCAGAACTCATTAAAATGTTCAATTTGTATAAAAATAATGTACTGAAGCATTAGACATGTTCGCTTTATTCGTTGTTGAATGTTCAGATTTTCTCAAGTCTGCGTTGGTAGGCCATCTAGTAGAACATGTGTGAGAATGTGGAATGTCACTATTAAACACTTATTTGAGATATAAATATTCGAGTTTTGTTTGTGACTATGAATATAATCTAGTGCGCAGTGCCTAATTTGCAACCGTTTATATACAAATATTTTTTCCGTTTAACGTGAATCACATTTTATAAGAATAGTGTAATGCATGAGAAATACCTATAAATTGGTAATCAATAAAGCAGCTCATGTGATATACATTAGATTTCACTTTCTCTGTTTCAACTTACCTATGTAACCTGAAGTATTGCATTCCACCCAAAAATTCGATATCTATGTTTCATCGGAAATATATGTTTTGAGAAAGAATTTTTAGAAAAAGATCTATGTCTGTATGCGTGTCTGAACAACATAACTAAAAAAAAAAACGTTTTTTTTATTAATTTATTATTGTCGCTTTAATGTTAAAAAAAACGTTGATTGAATACCAAACTTGGTATTTACATTCAGTATCCTTCTAGGATGCGACGCGAAGATTTTCAAGAAAATCCTCCCACACAAACTACCCTTTACATGGCTGTAACGACTTTGATTGAAATATTATATGATTAAGATATTTTAATGAAAAATAAAGTGTATATTTTTAATTTTATGGGAATGGCCTGAATCCTATTCTTTATGGATAACTTTTGTATAATTGGCAAACCGGAAGAGATAGACAAAATCTTACTGCACAAAATCTTGTTAAAGCACACAATTTATGTCAAATAACCTATTTTGTGATATTTCTCGTTATTGGTTTGGATCCTAAAATACTTACGCCCTCCTCAAGAAAATATTCGCCTGCACTTTAAAAAATTCTAGCAGCAAAATTAATGGTGGGAAGTTTTTTTTGGACATAAGGATTAAATGGTAATACAGATCGTTCAGTTTATCAGTTTTATAAATTTTTGAAAAAATATGCCAAAACTGCAACTTTTTTATATATGGTGTTTTCAAAATTATGGATCATGCATTGAATAGAACATTTTTGTGTGTTCATCCATACACTTTCATCGATACTAACTTAAACTGGTGGAGAAATAAATTCGTGAAGTCGAAAATCAGGAACTGAGGCAAATACGTTGAAAATTCCCGTTCTCCGTCAAATAAAATCCTATTTTCACCGCAAAATCGGGTGATACACAACAACAAATTCTCTACTTAATGCATGTAAGATAATTTTGAAAGTATCATGTACAAAAGAATTGCAACTTTGGCATTTTTTAAAGAAATGTATAAAACTAATAAAATGAACGACCTGAGAAACCGCCAAAACACGCTGTATTACCATTTGATCTGTATGTCCAAAAACGAATTGGATCTTTCCTTCCATTAATTTGGCTGCTAGAATCTTTTAAAGTGCAGGCGAATACTTTCTTGAGGGGGTGGGTACTTTCCTCAACTGGTAAGTCGCTATTCGTTTTTTCTCTTGGTCATGCAAAGAGCAAGGAATTTCAGTCATTACATAGCGACACATTCTTTAAAAACCTGACTATCGCTTTATATACTGTAACCTACAATGAAATGTGTAAATGTGAATTGAGTTTATCTGGATTAACTTGAAGTAGATAGAATAATAAGCATTGTAAGAATACTTTGGAGAAGAGTGAGTAGAGAAAGTAATGTGAATGCAACACATCAAGAGTTTTTGTTTCATATTTCACTTTCTATACACGAAGTTTGAACGTAATCATGACTGATGAACCTCGCAACGGACTTCCATTTGAAAGCTGCCGTAATTTTCTCCAATCAATTACGGTTTTGACTGAAGTACGGTTATGAGGTTTCCATTAATATTTTCCTTAAACGAAGGTGATTATGTTAAAAAATGGTTGTCATTTTCTCATTATTAATACCAAACTGCCGCCACGTCGCAGCTGGAAGCAATAACGTGTACATTTAGATAAGTGGTGAGCATTTTGTCCAGGTACGTCGAGATAAATGAGCTAATAGCAGATACTCAGTTAAATCGTTATTCATCCATTGCGACTTTCCTATTTTATAGCCACAGTTAACATCAGGAGCTGCTGTAATGGAAATGCAGGTATAGGCCAGAAATAAATTCTTATGCAGTAATCTTGAGATGACGATCAAGCCATCACGGTTATAACTCCATAAATGACTGCTTCCGTCAACTATGATGGATAATAATTATTATTCTACAAGTAGTTACATCAAAGAAAACTCTTATGCCCAATTTGCATGATATTGAAGATACTCCAGACATCACGTATTAATAATTACTAATGAATAAAAACAAATCATTGTATAGTTATTAAATTGAATGGTGTGCTTTATAACTAAAAATACCTGCCTTTGTAATTATCCTACCGACGATACAAAATTCTCAATAATGAGTTGTTTTACCAAAGAAGGCCGGCAATGGTTTCAACACAACTTCCTTTTAATGCATAGTTAAATATAGAAAACTACTGGCAGCTTTGCAAATTGATTGCATCTTCGACATGTCCTTCTGCTGAACTCGTCTCCATACCTATTGTGTTAAACTTGTGGTTCTCAAGCGTTTTGCGTCAGCAATAAATTGGTTTCGTATTTATAGAGAAACATTCAGTAACTCGTTAATTGTTCAAGCAGCCGAATTTTCATTCTAAGTACCCAATAAGATAAATGAATGAATAAACTTTATTTGTACAATTTTTACTTTCTCTACTACGTGCAGTAAGTAGGGGAAGTATTGTATTCCACCCAAAAATTCGATACCGAGATTTCACCGGAAATACATGTTTTGAGACCCCCTGAATCCAAATGAAAAGCATTTTGGGAAACGTGTCCGTGTGTGTGTGTCTGTGAACAGCATAACTCAGAAACGAACAGTCGGATAAACACCAAACTTGGTATTTAGGTTTAGTATCTTCCAGAAATGCGACACAAAAGTTTTCAAGAAAATTCTCCTACCCCAGATTACCCTTTACATAGAACATTTTTCGACAATTTTAATTTTCTCAAAAATGGCTCTAACGATTTTGATCAAAATATCTTATGTTTAAGATATTTTCATGACAAATGAAATGTATATCTCGAATTTTCTGGAAATGACTCAAAAGTATTCTTCTTTGTGAACGACTTTTGCATAACTGGTAAACCATAAGAGATAGACAAAATTTTACTACACAAAAATGTAGATCGCGTTAAAATACACAATTTATGTCATATACATTTTTTTGTTGAGTGAACCATTTTCGAGAAATTGTTTGTTATTCCCTTAAATTTTCCAATACTTATACTTTTTCTCAAATGGAAATTCGTTATTCATTTTTTTGTCCTGGTAATGCAAAGAGAATGGAATACTCCACATAGCAACCAGCTCTTAAAATATTTGACTACAGCTTAAAACCTACCAATTCTCCTTGCATCTACAAGAAAATTAGCAATAAGATTATCTGGATATCTCGATTAACTTGAAGCACATGGAGAATAAGCGTTTGTAAAAATAGTTTGTACAAGAATAGAGATAGTCATGTGAGTGTAACTCATCAGATTTTTTTATACACAATCCTTTTTACAATATTCCACTTATAAACTAACTTAACTTATATAAACATTTTCTTGCCAGCTATGTTCTACCTTACTGCTCATTTTGCGTGGCACCCTGACCGTATGGTTCAGCTGAGCAGCCCTTGCTACCCTTAATCACCTATGATCCATCCTCTCCTTCCTCCGTTTGCCCTTCTACCTTTCTTATCTCTCTTACTTTTCTAATCCATTACTCCTTTACTTTCTTTAAGAACTCCCCCATATTCTTATTTTGTTGTTAACATTTTAATTGCTACTATTTTTCCATCCATTTTTTCCCATTTTCCTCCCATACTTTTTGTCTCCATTCTGATAATTCTTGTATTCTGTCATATAATGCTCTGTGCTTTCACCACCTCCGCATAGTTCACAAATTCCGCTTTTTCTGCCTCTTATCACTCTCAGGTACATTGATTCTGTTCTCATCCATGCAAACGCATCTTTTACAGCTCTATTACAATAATCCACATACCCTTCTCTTCCCCATTCCCTTTTTATTCGTCTATAGAACCCTAGTGACTTTTTATTCTCTAAGCTTCCCTAAATCTCTTGTCTTTCTATGATTCTGTTATCCAAAAGCCGTTACTATTTCTTTCTCCTATTCTCCAAATATCTCCCATTCCTATCTTCTCCATACTTTTTTCTACCCCTGTCCACCAGCTATTTTTATTTTTTGTACTCTTTTGTTGTTTCATCTATATCTTTAAAATTATCCCTTCATCTTTTTTCGGGCATCTAAAACAAAATGTCAATATCCTTTCCAGTATTACTCCCTTTCTTCTTGTTCTTCCTAATTCCACTAACGCCACTTCCCCTGTTACTGATCTTGGTAACTCCAATAGCTCTTTACAGAACGTTCTATAGCTCTGGTCTATTTCCCAACAAGATAAGCAGACGATAGCGTCTTTGGCTCCTATTTAGAAGTTCGCGACTTCAAACCGACCATCTTTATTTTCAGTTATCTTTACTTTCACTACCACGAACGTTGTAGGCATAAAAGGTATTGCATTCCACCCAAATATTCTGCATCGAGATTTTATCGGAGCCTCCTGAATAAAAAAAAGCATTTTTAGAAGCAGGCCCATGTGAGTGTGTGTGTCTGAAAAGTATAACTCAAAAACATAAAGTCGGATAAACACCTAACTTGGTATATGAGTTCAGTATCTTCCAAGGATGAGTCACGAAGATTTTCAAGAAAATCCCCCCACACTAACTACCCTTTACATGGAACATTTTTCGATAATTTTAATTTCATAAAATGTGGCTCTAAGGATTTTGATTAAAGTTCCATAGATGAAAGATATTTACATGACAAAGAAAATGCATATGTTGAATAGCCTAGAAAGACCTCTTCATTCGGAAGGAATTGTATGTCTGGTAAACGTTAAGCGATAGACGAAAACTTACAACACAAAAAATGTAGATCTCTTTAAAGCATACAATTTATTTCAAATAACCTTTTTTTGGCATTAGTCATTTTAAAGATATTCGTTATTAATTATTCGAATAATGTTATGCTCAATACTTCTGTCATTCTTCTTAAGTCCTGTCGGTTTTCAGTTGTTTCTCATGTCATGGAAAGAGCATGAAATTTTAAGACCAGCGTATAGCGTTCAGTTCATAAACATTTGTCTATTGCTGTTCCCTATGTAGCTGTAACGAAATGAGTACTGTAGCTATTTCTGAAAAGCTTTATTTGGATTAAAATGAAATAGAAAAAGAAACTTTAGTACAATAATAACTACAATAATAAAAGATAGAGGGTAGAGAAAGTCATGTGAATGTATTACGTGAGATTTTTCCGATATTTTTCCTGTTCGCTAGATGAATGTTGGATTGGAGTCTTCGTAGCATTAATGTATTACATGTCTCTAATTTGCTCTCATTTCACTTCCCTCTTCATCCTTCGGGGATGCAGGATCAGGAGCAGTGGGCAGTCGGGTGAAAACCACATGTGTCTTTACAGATAGCAGGAGGCACATAAGAAGCGCCCTGCCGGAATGAGTATGTGGGCCCCTGCCTGCCCCCACCAAATTTGGCCGCCTTTGGTAATCATTCTTCTCATTCCTACCTGCCGGAGATCAAGCAGATGCAACAGGTCAAGTACTGTTCGCAGCGACGAAATCCTTCTCCATCACTAATTTATATCCACACCTTTGCAGCACAAGGTTATAGAGAACATTTACCACAGACTCCATGCCAAAGGAATGAGTTTCAATGAAGATGATCTTGGTAGAAGACTCTTAACATTCCAATGGCTGAATAAATTGAGTTTAAGGTTTCTTATAATTGAATTGAAACCGGTTTTTAGAGGGATTTTTCTAACTCCTTTAGTAAAAATTGAAGGCATATAGTCCTTGACCTATTACAGCAACTTTTAGAATTACAATATTGGGATTCATTAAATTTTATATGAATTTAATGAAAAATTAATATTATTAGGAATTTTAATATTAATTTTAATTACCATTCAATGACAGATTTTAAAATCTTATTCCAAACTGCTATCCAAGAGAACGACAGCCCAAAACAGAGCTGCATCACAGTACCCTCCATTCACATAGGTCATCAGTAACAGAGGCGTACTTGGGAAGGTATGTGGTCAAGTTGACGAGTTCCAATGTTGATGAAAGAAGTTACTCTACAATACTACAGTACTCGATAATACCACATTCCACTGATACGAAGTTAAATGAGTTAGGGGTTGCGGAATCTGCAATAATATTTATAAATTCCTAATCAGGAAGTGACGCGTAAAGCAGACTGCATGGCTGATGCATCCTGCTTCACATAGGATACCAAATGCAAGCTAATGCGCGGTTTTCAGTAACCTCTACTTCTCAATTAAGAAGGACCTTAATTGTTATAAGGACTCCAATATGCCGAGTAGAACGCATCCTAACTTTGGTCTCGTTATCTTCATGAGTAAAATAAGAACAACCCAACACAGTCCCATAGCATATAGTAAGAAACCGTAATAATACTCTGAGCATAGTGAAGTGTATGGTGTGGCATTCCTGTTACAAAAAGTTAATCGATAGTGGCACCGAGCATAAGTATTTAATTGTGACCGCGACATTGCTGTTAGCTTTTCACAAAAGGAGAAACGTTATTACAGATTACGTCTTTTGGCGTTTTTCAAAATCTGTCATTTGATTAAAAGTTTTTTACTTTCTCTACTACGTATAGTAAGTAGGGGAAGTATTGTATTCCACCCAAAAATTCGATACCGAGATTTCACCGGAAATACATGTTTTGAGACCCCCTGAATCCAAAAAAAGCATTTTTGGAAACATGTCCGTGTGTGTGTCTGTCTGTGTGTCTGTGAACAGCATAACTCAGAAGCTAACAGTCGGATAAACACCAAACCTGGTATTTAGGTTCAGTATCTTCCAGAGATACGACACGAAGGTTTTCAAGAAAATCCCCCAACCCCAGACTACACTTTACATGGAACATTTTTCGAAAATTTAAATCTTCTCAAAAATGGCTCTAACGATTTTGATTAAAATATCATATGTTTAAGATATTTTCATGACAAATAAAATGTATATCTTGAATTTTCTGGAAAGGCTCCAAAAGTATTCTTCATTGTGAACGACTTTTGCATAACTGGTAAACCATAAGAGATAGAAAAAATTTACTACACAAAAATGTAGATCGCGTTAAAATACACAATTTATGTCATATACATTTTTTTGTTGAGTGAACCATTTTCGAGATATTGCTTGTTATTTCCTTAAATTTTCCAATACTTATACTTTTTCTCAAATGGGAATTCGTTTTTAATTTTTTTTGTCTTGGATATGCAAAGAGTATTAATCTGTGGCAAAGAGAATGGTACTGCACCTAGCAACCAGCTATTACGATATATGTGTATGCTTAAAGCCTACCATATTCCCCTTGCATCTACAAGAAAATTAGCAATAATATTAACATCTCGATTAACATGAAGCATATGTAGATTAAGCGTTTGTAAAAATAGTTTGTACAAGAGTAGAGAAAGTCATATGAGTGTAACACATCAGAGTTTTTCTATAACACCTGATTTAAGGGTTAAAATCGGTTTTGGTTTAACATGAAACTACAAAATCGTTTTGTAGTTGAGGAAGATAAATCCAATTTATTTAGTATAAAAGTACAATTGATTTCCAATCAAAAAGTCTATATTTAATTAGAATAAATAATTAAAATTCTAATTGAAAAGGCGCAGATGCAATTTTCATCAGAATAGGAATTGTAATTAAGGTGTTTCAATTATAAAATTTTTAGTCATTATAGGTCTGCTCGAAGTCCCAAATCTTTTAAACTAGAAGTGAAATTATGCATTATGAATTGAGATTAATTTCCTACAGGACTGAGTTAAAATGTTCATATTTTTGAAGACGGGACCGAAAATGGGACTGTATGCTCCGTTCCAAATCCCCCGGCAAGAACCCTCATATTCCGACTTACCATTCCGCAGGCAGCAACCCTACCATTGTTGCAATTCATGTTATAATTCCTGTTTAATAGCTTCCATGTCGGTCTTAGGCGGTAGAGTGCAGTATTATCACTGGAATCTTAGAAGGTAAAATGCAGTTTTTATAGCTTCTTCAACTCTTGGGCAGAAGTAACTCACCTGCCAGTTATCACAGAACATGTGACATTGCAAAATCTTCCCCATTTCTTTCAACTGTGAGACTAGCGTGAGGAAGTCAAATTGTGAAATAATGCACATATTGACCGTAATGAAATACAAAGGTCTGCAAATCGGGCAAGTAGTAAGTCATTTATAATACTATACAGAGATGCCTATTCAGTTATTAAAGAGTGCTATGTCCTGTCTCTCTGTAACTTACAGACTTCAAATGTACTGCACACTACAGAGATTTCGCCATTCGTATCGCATATTAAAAGTGTAGCTCTAAGTCCGGATTGTAGAAATAAGTTTGGATTGGCAAAAATTATGGAGCACATTTTAAATTCTGAGAGAATACACGAGGCGTCTGATTGAAAAACCAGAAGTGTCCACTTTTTACAGAATTTAAGATAATAATGGTGGTGAAAAGCTTATTTCAATCAAATTGCTACAAAAGAACAATAAATCGCATACCAGAATATGTAATTTCTGTATACATCAAAACGCTTTCAATGTTTTACTAAAACTGCAGATATGGACATGGCCGGTTTTGAAAACAACAGTGATGAGGATCAGCGCATTACATAGAGGTAACCAGTTTTGGGACATAGTATAATCTATAATCCCTGTTACGCGTGCCTACCCAGTCTGTCCGACAATAAATAAATGAATAATGTTGAACTGTTATATGGTCGCGAAGTTCCTTCTGCTCGCACGAATGGCGACCAGAAGAAAACCATCATTAAAGGCTAATTCAAGACAGTTTACCACGTAGTAAAATGCTAATGATGAGGCAGTTAGAAGCAATCATGTCTCCTGTAAAAATTTAAATCATTCTGCTTACTGCTTCAGCTTAGAAAGTGGATTGGTAAAATTAATAGCCTACTTCCTTCATTTGCATTGTGCTTGCTTTATGTTTTTGCGTTTTTTCAGACAATTTTTAAGGAATGTCCATTATTGAACCACTTTACAACTCTAATGACGCCTGGTAATTCCTGATAGCAAGAGTACAGGAAGTCAGAATCCAAAACTCCAGGCAGGTTTTTACGTGTTGTGAGATATTTAATTTCTTTTGCATAAAAACAAGGATTAAATGTTGCTTATAAGTACTGTGCAAAAATTATTTGGAGGAAAAGGAAGATTTTCGTAACACAGCGTTTAAGTTCCTTCTTTTGGAGAAATAGTTCGGAGTACAGATTGATGTCCAGTGAAAATGATTTTAGTATTTCTCAAAACAGTACAGTTATGTTTCTATCCATAGACAAGCTTTACCACATACATTAACGGCAAGACACTAAAAAGTGATCCCCTCACTTGCTGTTCAGACTCAAATGAACTTTAAAAAGAAAAAAGGTGTAATCAAACATACAAGAAACGTCTGAGAAATTGACATAGAGCATAAAATATATTAAGGCTAACCTCAGATTCTGCCCAGCTGTTATTTATTTTTCACAATTAAAAGAATTGTTTATCTTGATGGTTGCGAATATATGTAGAATCCAAACATTTAAACTAGTGAATTAGGTGGAGTGGGGATAGTTTATATCCACTAATTTAGATCCTATTGCGTTGAATATTGATGTCACGGGCTGCTTTTTTCCTGAGCCAAAAACTCTAGACCTTTGCAATATTATTTAACTGCATGACGAAAGATAAGATGTATCAATAAAATTTCATCTATTACCTACACTTATTTAAAACATTTGGACAGCTTTTTCACCTTTGAATGTTTTTGGTATATTGCATTCGAGAGGGAATTAAGGAGATCAGAGACACAATATTAGCTGACTTCCAATGTTTTTCCATCAATATTATTAGGGCATTCTTGCTTCAGATCAATGGGACGTTTCGAAATTTAATTTCTAAGGGGCAAGCAGGGAAAATTTAGCTTAAAAATGGAGGATTACTCACATGTCCCTTGGGTATTTGAAGCACTGATAGTGAAACAACCATGATAGGTGTACAAAACAATCCATATCAACAGATAAAATTGCTTCAAGTTTACATCCAAAAAAGGTGCCATGGTTTGCTTTTGATTTTTTCGCTAGTCAGTATTCAAAAGTAAAAACAATACAAATAGCAGTATTCCCTGGTAACGAGAAAATTTACTTCGTCTTCGAACTCGTTAAAGGTGAATAGGTTGTAACGCTACGACGGCAATTTCATGCGAAATAACTCATTGTAACTGAATGAGATGACTCACGTGTTAGTATCTGTGGCTCACAATCTGGGCTCAAATGCCGTTAATCACTTACACAGCAAAAGTAATAGAAATATATTGATGATACAGGAAGGCAACTACACAACCAAAGCAATCTGTACGGCATCATAATGGTTATTAGACGTACCCAAGAGCATTCATCAAATGAACACAGTATTCAATTAATTTAACAAACAAGATGAGACAAGAAAACGACTACGCAACTACGGCCATCTGTCTGTCACGCATTGAGTCATAATATATATATATATATATATATATATATATATATATATAACGTATGGATAATTCTCGCGATGTGACTGTGATGTTGAAGTGGAGTTAAACAAGAAAGAAAAACAAATTTCAAGGAGCATTTTGATTGGTCCCGTAGCTCACGTAGTTCATTCTATTCCCGGCTGAGCTTGAAATTTTTTTTAAGCGAGGGTTTCTATATTCCCTGAGTCTGGTGTGTGAATGTGATTTCGTATGTATGCTCTTGGTTGTTTAATAACAGAGCCTGGAATTGTATGCGTAATCAAATAATGAAAAATGCACAAACATGTAAAGAAATATGCACCATAATGTGTAAAAACAAATGAATAAAAGTTAAATAAACTGTTTGCGTTGTAGGTGATCTGTTACCATTATGATTAAAGACTTTTGTTCTTCGCCACCATTAGCTTACGGTCGTTAGACCGTAGCGAGCCGCGGTGAAGGCAAAGGGAATTCGGAATTTAACCCGAGATTAGGCTAGAGTGTGTGTGAATTGGCTTCATACTGGTTTTGAGAAAATCGGTTCATCACAGTGAACCTGAAAATATGGATTCTACACTAATCTTGATCTTTATATTCATTTTTCACCAATTCTTACCCTCTTTCCCCATGCTAATAGGGCTGAATTTCGACTTAAATGGAATCGGGAGGTGACTATTCATCTCAATGACCCTGAAAATTGCAGATTCGACACTAATATTGATCGTTTTTATTATACAGCATGGACTATTTAAGTTGGGACTGTGCAATATATCCAAAACTAAGCGTTGTAGAAAAAATGTCTTGAGTATAAGTTTCTTGGTATTATGGGGAAAAGTAAATGGCATTAGTTATGTTCTGCTTGGAGGACGTTATGATGGTCATTTTAGGGTAAATGTAATTTTTTTAAATGGGAATCTACATTTTGTATGTTGTTTTCTCATTAGAAAATGTTTTATAAAAACTGTTTATTTTGTGATGAGGAATAAGGAAACAAAATAAAAAAATGTTGGTTCTCAATTACGAAACGTAACTTGCCCTCAAATGACCATCCATGGTTGGTCCAACCATTCATTGCGCTCTTCGTACACAGCCATTTAGAATTTTCGTTTTATTTACGTTGGTGTGAGAACAATTGCAAAGTGCTTTATATAAATGTTG
This sequence comes from Deroplatys truncata, assembly GCA_030765065.1. Taxonomy (NCBI): domain Eukaryota; kingdom Metazoa; phylum Arthropoda; class Insecta; order Mantodea; family Mantidae; genus Deroplatys; species Deroplatys truncata. Next base: position 50,473,617 of record CM060979.1, on the reverse strand, counting down.
CTTAGTTTTTTATGAGGAGTGAGAAAACATAAAGAAGGTAGATTCCCATTTAAAAAAAAACTAAATTGGTCCTAAAACGACCATCACAACGTCCTCTAAATAAAACACGACTAATGGCATTTACGTTCCCCCATAATATCAAGCAACTTTTATTCGACATTTCTTTCTACAACGCTTAGTTTCGGAAATCTTGTACAGTTTCAACTTACATAGTCCATCCTGTATATACATGTCACTCCTTCCTACCCCTATAGTACTGTTTTACAGATTGTGTAAGTCATATCTGAACCAAATTTGTTTGAAATCGCTCCAGGTGTTCCAGAGTATGCTGGAACATACACATATGCATTCATTTTATATTGTATATTGATTGCAGAGACTTTATTAAGCACTAATAATTACTGATACGCTAAAGGAGAAAATTATAATTTAATAGTGCATTTAAGAGTTAAACATTCACTTTTACATTAAACCTTTAAAGTGCGTATTTTCCCTTGGAATATGCATTATATGAATTATCAAATACTGTTCAAATTTTCTGTGAAACTGTGACTTACAAAGTGTATCATTTCCCCATGCCTTTAAATACATAGAAAAAGAGATAAGTTTTGCAGATGTATTCGGACTGTAACCAATTCGCCCATTAACAAGGAATTCAGGATTGCCACATTGAACACGCGTGCGAGTCATATAATTATATGGCAGTTTATCTACAAGCAACATAACTATACCAGGTGGCCCAACCCCGCCGTATTTGACGTGTGCACATAACTCTTTGTGCGTTAAAGGAGTTGCAGAACTCCAAGGGGCAATTCCAAGTAAACACAGGTGAGTGGGGAACTGGCGCATTAGCATTTAAGAATCTACTACTACCACCACTACTACACCAGTGGTTCTCAGAAACGCCTATATAGATATACGGAGATGGCTGGAACATCGTATGAATCAACAGGGGCAAAATTTCGAACACCTATTCAATGAGCGAAGGCAGCATAACAGTACCCAATATCGTTAGATGATGATAATAGTAACAATGACATTTATAATAACAAGCGAAAAAATGGCAGCGAAACACTGCGTGCTCTCATGTTTATTGCTTATAGTCCGTAATGTTAGACAAGAAGAGCGTAAAAACAATTAAAAATAGCCGTTGGCGGATACGGATAGTCAAACTTTAATTATTAGTCAGTCTAAAAAGTGAGTTTATTCCCTCGAAAATAAAGTTTGTGTAACTGAAATGGAAAATATTCTAAGACTTTTTCGTTTATTTTTGTCTATCATCACGGACAGTGCACTCTAGTACAAGAGTCTGTATTTGTCTAGTACACTCTATTGCAAACTGGGAAGTGCTTCTCAATGAGCGCGATCCGCTCATAGTCTTTGCTGATAATCAAGAGGAGTAAAACGATGCTCGGTTGGCCCATCGGTTCGGCTCACTCAGTAGAGCACCTGCCTGCCGTACGAGGAGTCCCATTTTGATTCCCGGCTGGGGATGGACATTTTTCTGTAGCCAAAATTACTCCCTATCTCCTCCATAGTCTAGAGTCTGGAAGTATGAATGAGAGGTGAATTGTGTGTTATCTAATGATTAAAGCCGAAAGGTTTAGAAATTTGAAGACAAGCGAATACACCATTAGCTATAGGTAGTAATATATTCCAAGGGAAAGGCCGCCGATATGAACATTGTAGTCGAAGGAAAGAAAAGAAAAAAAACGAAGGTCGCACACTCTAATTCGCCAGTTCGCCACTGACCTGTGTTTACTTGGAATTGCACCGCTCAGTTCAGCAAACTTTAACGCGTGAATGGATATCTACACACTTGAAATACGGCGCGGTTGGGCCACCTGGTATGAAATCAATAGGCGTCGCAAAGTTAACAATATTAAAAAAATAATTCATGCATGGTTCAAGAAATTCCAAGAGACTAGTCACATGTGCGTTGCTAAACGAGCATTTACCAGAAGTCCTAGGAAGTCAACGAATGGTGCAGATGTCGGCGTACTGTATCTAAACGTTAGTAATTCTTGCAAATGCTGAAAGCCCCGAGATCTCGATTGTCACTTGCTGTTCTGCGTGGATTTTCAAGTGACTAGATGAGGATGGTTTGACCGAAAAATAATATTTTTACTTTCTTTGGCATTCTTCAAAGATTTTTCAAAAACTTTAGTTACATTTACATACGTTTACTTATACTGTTAAGTTTACGGGATTTATATTAGCCCTGGTGGCACTGAGCGATAAGTGATAACAAATTATACCTTCAGCATCATTTTCATTGTCAACATTATTGCGTTCCTACCGAAACTTTTTGAATCAGAGATTTTGGATACCCCAGTGCAGATTGTCTCCTTGCATTATTTACAGCAACACTTTTGAACAGTCACCCAAACGGAAACAGGTAATACGAGGGCTGATCAACAAAGACTGAGACTGGTTTTTTCCTGTAGCTTCCGTGATAGTTTCGTATCTGTAACATAAATATTTGAAAAGAGCGGATTTTATGTATAATGTTGGTAGGCGGCAGCACTCTCGTATTAGTAAGTTGGTAGTAATGCTCTATTTTGTAGACCCTACGTGCATTTCGCATACCAGCTGCATCTCTTTGCTGATGGAGGGGATGCATTTTTTAAATCGATTATCACCGGTGATGGGTCATGGCTACATCATTATGATCCTGAAGGAAAACAAGCCAGCACAGTGTGGAAATCGCCAGGTTCCCCAACACCAAAAAAGGCAAAAGTTGTTCCATCTGCAGGGAAAGTGATGGTGATCACATTTTTGACTGTAATGGAATGATTTACCAGGAGTTCCCTCTCACACTACTGTTACAGCAGCATACTACACGTCAGTATTGGCTACACTGAGGAAGCACATTGCAAAGAAACAACCAGAGCTTTCCCGGACTGGGTGTCGACTTCATCAGGACAATGCACGGCCTCACGTCGCAAATCAAGTCATGCAGTTTCTGGCTCGATTCAAAATTACCTGTGTACCACATCCACCTTATAGCCCCGATCTTGCACCCTGTGACTTTTTTTTATTCCCATCATTAAAGGCAAAGCTTAGGGGTATTCTATTTGAGAACTCTGAAGCAGTGCTCAAGAAAAGTGAGGCGATTCTCAAGGACCTGACAAAGAATGGTCTGCAGCACGTGTTCAAGGACTGGCAGAGACCCTATAAAAAGTGCATTGAAGTAGGATGGGACTACTTTGAAAAAGATGATGTAAACATTGAATTGGAGTAATAAACATCTGTGAAAAAAAATCAGTCTCAGTCTTTGTTTATCAGCCCTCGTAAATATCGGATATTCATGTTTCAAACGTGTCTTGCTATTTTCGTGGATATTAGACCTTCCCTTAGGGTGTCCATCTTAAAGCATCAACAAAATAAGTGGATTGGACTGTAAACGTATGCCCCAAGGACAAGTGTGTCTAGGTATGGCCTTGCACGATCTTGCAATTTATGTAACCTGTGTTTGTAACACACTCTCGAAAAGCGAGAACGGTAATTTGAGGAACAACAGAGTATTTCCGCTCACTGAGACAGAAAATATAGTTGTAATTTGAAGAAAATGAATATAGATATACCTTTACTACGTCAGTTTCACATACTGTATGTGTCTATGAAAGTAATTTGTTTGAACAGTGTTCATCAGTTTCCCATACTTTGGAAGTTATTTGTTTGTTTTGTGTGTAGTGTTCGTCCGTCTGTGACAATATTTGTACAATTTAGACAGAAACGTCAAGCCGACAACTTCGACAAAAGAGAAAGAATTATATTCACCAAAGGACTCACGCAAAGAAAAAAAATCTGATGTGTTACACTCACATGACTTTCTCTACTCCTGTACAATCTAATTTTACAAACGCCTATTCTCCATATGCTTCATGTTAATCGAGATATCGAGATGTCAATCTTGTTGCTAATTTTCTTGTAGATGCAAGGGAAATATGGTAGCTTTTAAGCGATAGTCAAATATTTTAACGCTGGTTGCTATGTGGCGCATTCCATTCTCTTTGCATGTCCAAGACATAAAAAAACTGAATAACGCATTTGAGAAAAAGTATAAGTATTGGAAAATTTAAGGAAATAACAAGCAATATCTCGAAAACGTTTCACTCAACAAAAGAAATGTATATGACATAAGTTGTGTATTTTAACGCGATCTACATTCTTTGTGCAGTAAAATTTTGTCTATCTCTTATGGTTTACCAGTTATGCAAAAGTCGTTGACAATGAAGAATACTTTTGGAGACATTCCCAGAAAATTCGAGATATACATTTCATTTCTCATGACATTATCTTAAACATATGATATTTTCATCAAAATCGTTAGAGCCATTTTTGAGAAAATTAAAATTTTCGAAAAATCTTCCATATAAAGGGTAGTCTGGGGTGGGGATATTTTCTTGAAAACCTTCGTGTCGCATCTCTGGAAGATACTGAACCTAAATACCAAGTTTGGTGCTTATCCGACTGTTCGTTTTTGAGTTATGCTGTTCACAGACACACAGACACACACACACACACACACACACACACACACACGGACATGTTTCCAAAAATGCTTTTTTTGGATTCAGGAGGTCTCAAAACATGTATTTCCGGCGAAATCTCGGTATCGAATTTTTGGGTGGAATGCAATACTTCCCCTACTTACTATACGTAGTAGAGAAAGTAATAAACCTTAAAGAGTGAATAGTGGTTATTTATTTGGTTTGGCCTTTCTAAAACCTGAGGACTTCGTTAATTGCTTTGTTTTCGATTTATTTGAGTCTTAGCCATCTAATTAAAAATTAACAAAACTTTCCGATTACCTTCTTAAAAATTGCATAGAGTTAGTTATTCCCCTAGAAATGTGGGCCCAAGCTACAGATTCCTTGAGAAACGTCACGAATGCATACGCTTCGTGTCACTCAGCTTTTACTGCTCAGTGATGTCTCACATCACGTACTCTATTTTATTGGAATTTCAATACATTTCAGATTCACGCATATGCAAAAATTCGAGTTTAAAGAAATACGTACCGCTGCCTGCATACGCCAACAAACACTGGCAAAAGGCTGGATCATTAAGCATATCTCAATTAAAGAAATACACCAGTAATATACAGTAGAACACTTAAGTTGAGACTATACCTACAATATCTCCAAAACTAAGCGTTGTAGAAAGAAATGTCTTTGATAAAAGTTTCTTGATAGGGGGAAAGTAAACGCCATTAGTCGTGTTTTGTTTGGAGGACGTTATGATGATCATTTTATGGTCAATTTAATTTTTTTTTAAATGGGAACCCACATTTTCTATGTAGTTTTATCATTAGAAAATGGTTTATAAAAGCTATTTAGTTTGTGATGAGGAATAAAGAAACAAAATAAAAAACGTTGGTTCGCAATTACGAAACGTAACTTAACCGTCAAATGGTCATCGTACCAGCCATTCAGAATTTTCGTTGTTATTTACTCTGGTATAAGAATAATTGCAAAGTACTTTACAAACACGTTGCTTAGTTTTTTGTGAGGAGTGAGAAAACAACATAAAAAGGGTAGGTTACCATTTAAAGAAATTAAATTGACCCTAAAATGTCCATCACAACGTCTTCCAAATAAAACACAACTAATGGCATTTACTTTCCCCATAATATAATGAAATTTTTATCTAAGACATTTCTTTTTACAACGCTTAGCTTTGGAGATATTGTACAGCCTCAACTTAAATGGTCCACCCTATAATCATCCCTGGAGGAGTGAAGCTCAGTCGGTAGAACACCTGCCTGCTGTGCGAAGGGTTCTGGGTTCGATTCCCGGCTGGGGTGGGTGGGAATTTTTCTGTAGTCAAGAATATTCTCTATCCTCCTCAGAGTCTGGAAATGTGAATGTGTGTGTGTGTGATCTAATGATTAAAACCCAAAAGTTTACTAGAAACCCAACGACAAGTGATTATGAGTCAACACCATTGCCTTTAGCAGTAACATGTTCCAAAGAAAAGGCAGTCGATCGTTGTAGTTAAAGACGGGATATAAATGGAACTTAAAAATAGTTATTTTTAAAGCGGCAGCCGTGAAACAAATTTAAAAATTGTACTGCAGAAAACAGAAACAATATTTTTAAACACACCAATTTGCCTTCCTAAGCCTGGGAAAATAGGAAGGAATTTGTTGTTTCGTGTAAAATGTTGTGTGATCGTTCGTTAAATATAATGCAACATTGGAGGATTTTCCTCTAATTACATGTGCTCTCAAAAAGAAGTGCCCTTTAAGCGTTAACATAAAGCTTTATGCGCGTTCTTTTCGCATATAATGGCAGATGGCGTCAATTGTGATGATAATATTATGCGTATGGATTGTATAACGGAGAGGACACCTCGCACACTGCAACGTATGTAGTTCTATTGTGGCTACCACACCGCACGAGGAAGGGATGAAGTGAAGGAAGCACAGGAGGCTATAGGCTGCAGGCAGATAGGTCACAGAGACGCGCGGAAGTCCTTAGTCCTTCCAGGCTCGAAGACCTGTCCCACTGCTGAAACTGCCTAGAGGGGGTGGTAAACGATCCGTCGACCAAGCAACCGTTTAGTGTCCACGGGGAGTACTCTTTCCTTTGAGCAAGCATCCGCGCCATCTGTTTGGCACCGCCATACGCCACAAAACCTAGAAGCGCACCTGAAAAATGACATGGAAACGAAATAAAAGGGAAATGATGGAAGAGAAATCTTGGTAGATGAGAAATAACATCAGCATTCACCTACCGACCAGGGAAAACCACGAAAAATCCAAGGTCAGAGTAGGCATTGACGGGAATCGAACCCGGAGCCTTCTGAATGCGAGTCTCACACATTGCCGCAGAGCCACATCTCTTACAGATTAAGTAATTCTATTAGGATGCGGGAATTAGTTTATTTATTTTTTTCCAATTTATCTAACCACAAAAGAAGAAAAGACTTATACAACCTTTTTTTCCTCAAACAATTAGGACTTTGTTTTGAAGATTTACACACTTTCTCACTTGCAGTGTAGATGCATCCTGAAAACAAGACAACACAGCCATTCTTTCCAAAGTAAATAATTTCTATTAGCTTATACAACTACGATATAATTATATTCACTCTGTAATTGAAAGGTAAATTACGGAGATTTCAATAGATGTCTTCATAGGTAGTATTTGACAACGTGATAATAAAGTCACAAAACTAGTTTTAGAGATTAAGTGGACATCGTAATTGACGGATATATTTGGCACTTGAACCTATAATAAATCATAAAACTGTCCAGTACATTTTCATCGGAATGAACCGCCATGTAGTTGAATTAAAGCAGCTCTGAGCGTGGCAGACTGACGGCTGACACCAGACTGTAAGACGCTTTTGCAATTCAAATTGCGGCGCGTTTATACATGGAATACGGGTTGGTTTTCCCGAGGCTAAATTTATTTAGCTGCTGCTGGCATTTGTTGCATTTCCGCCGATTTCAATAAACCTCTGAGCAATTTTCCTGTAATGATAGAGTAAACATTTGCATTGTGATTGTTTTTAGCAAATATATACGTGCATGTTTGTATTTGCCTGACTCAGGGCGGTTTTTCAGAGGCGTGTCCACTGTCTTCAGTGATGGGAGATAAACGGAATACATATGTATAACGTACATAACCTGCAGTATTAATTATATAGACGTCCAAGATCGATAATCTGTATTGAGGGATATTGTGAACTTTCATGTTATAAGTTCAGGGACAGCGAGAAATATGCGATTATTTTACCAACGTTCTAATATGTGATCCCTATTGAAGATGACAAGTTAATCCAAAACTGTGGTGATTTTTACGTTCTCTACTACTTATAATAAGTATTGAATTCCAACCAAAATTTCGATACCATTTTGAGACTCCCCGAATAAAAAAAAAGTAGAAAAAGGTCGTCGTGTCTGTGAACAGCATAACTCAAAAATGAGGAAGGATAATTTTAGGAGGATTGTATTTTATTTCCACAGTTGGGGAGCCGAACTTGATGAAGTAGTTGCAACCTCACGTATGGTAATAGGTTTCCGGTAGCCTTCACCCCAAGTTTAAAAATATTAACTTTGTAATTTTACTGTTTCTTTAAATATTATATATTTATGTTTGCCTCGGCTGCGTCAGTATTAATTTGTAGAGATGAATTTGTTAACAGGTAGTGCGGCTGAAGAATGTAGGCTTACACAGATTATAATTTTTACTTCACTCACTTTATTAATCCTTGAAACGATTTAAATAACACTTCACTGATGTAGAGAGCTGTGAGATTATTTGTTAATTACTTGCACTTTTCAACACGTAAACTATTTTTGTCTCACACTGAATACGTATTAAACTTCTCGAGGACGCGTCTCGCGTCCGGTTAGGAACGTTGTCTACTAGCAACTAACTTCTGAATTTGTACTTTTTGCTCTATTTCAGTTTCTGATTGGCTAATCCTACTCTAATTGAATACTTTTATTTTTTCCTGGTTGTTGATTGGCTATTTATAAACTGTCTCAAAAATTACATTATTGTTGCTCCAAGAATTACTAGTAGTATTATTACGCTTTATAATGCATTATTGCCTCAAGGTTACCTCATTGTTACCTCACTGTTAGGAACTTTTAACCTATTATTCTCACAGCTCCTACATTATTAAATTACGTAATATATTCACATAACAATATTACACATATATACAATAATATAAACATTAATACAATAACTGTAATATACACAAGCACTCGGAGGTTACACCGCCATATTAAGACACTTAAAAATCGTTCAGAAGCTGTAAATTTGTACCACATGAAATGAAACCTGATCAAGCTCAACGTTGAGTGGATATCTGTCGTCAGCTTTCACTAACCTCTGGGATGACATATTTATCAGAAGAATTGTCACATGTGGGTGAAAAGTAGGTGTATTACCACAACCCTGAAACCTCGAAACGGTGGCTCAATACCAGTCAGCCTGCAAACGTTGTCGTTAAAAAGTAGGTTCGGCCCTAAAATAATGATATATGTCTGGTGGAATTCTGAAAGCGTGATTCACTGGGAATTTGTTCCAAATGGACATGCAATCGATGCGGATCTTTATTCTTAACAACTGGAACGAGTTCATCAAGTTTTGAGGCGAGGTATTCCACACTAGTTAATAGAAACAGAGTTCTCTTGTAGCAGAACAATGCTAGACCCCATACAGCTCAAAGAACATGGACAAAATTCAAGAATTGAAGGAATCGAACTGCTACCACATCCAGCATACAGCCCGGATATTGCGCCATCACATTACCATCTGTTTAGATCCGTGGCCCATTTCCTACGTAAAAGACATTTTGACAACTTTGAAGCAGTTGAAATGAGTATCATCGAATTCTTCGCCTCAAAAGCCAGAAACTGGTATCGTTGTGGGATAGCGAACCTTGCTGAAAGGTGGCTCAGGCCTATAGAATCTAATAGTCCTTACTTTGAAGATTAGAATCATTTCCTGTAACAACACATTTGAAACAAAGTTTTGCTTAAAAACCGACATTCCATCTTATATATGGAACATATAAATGTTTGGTATAAAATGTCATACGGTTCTACTTAAAGAATTTCCATTGTGAACCTACCTTTATCGTTAGTATGGCAATACACAGAACTTTATTCAAACATAAATAGGCTCCAGTCATTTGTCATTTGTAATATCCCATAAACTTTATGTTTATACATTATATAATCAGATTGGAATCTACAGGAAAAATTATGATTTTACATCTTTACTGTTTAACATAAAGGTCATAAGGAAGGAGCGCATGAATAACATTGCCAAAAACACGTGTTGTGCAGTTAAAATGATATACAACGGAAATGTGAGTCCAACATTCTCATTATGACAATATTTCATAGTACATTTAATACGTCTCACATATAGGTAGTTATTTGTCATCAATAATCTGTTCATAAATCGAATATTATTTTCATAATGCAGAATAATCGCAACATTAAGTCCATTAATTATAGTTTAAATGCATGACCACATATTTTATACATTTTATCTTTGTACGTTTTATAAAATTTAGCATTTCATCCTGCTTTTCAAAGGCGTTCATCATCACTAGTCGGACCATGAAGAATACGTTAATGTGGACCACTTTAGTACTATCAGGAACCTGCTGTGCGTTTGTTCTCCATGTACATATTTTTAATGGCAGCACAAGCTACAATACTTGCATCAATTCATAAATCAGCCATTTCACGAAAAAGCAGCGTGAGATCCGAAGCGTGTGACGAGTATAGCCTTAATTCATTAGAATCTTGCTGTAGGAAAATAAATTGAGCATACAAGCTGCATATTGAAGCAATATTAAAATAAAATTACTATTTACAGACAAAGCATTACAGGATGCCTGGTGGAAAAGTGCCATTCAATTATTCAGTTGGAAAAAATGTACATTATTCAGTAAATAATTAATTAAATGTTAAATTAAAATTAAATTGAGTTTTATTTATGGACGCTATTTAACTGCTATGGTCCTTAGCGTCCCATTCTATATTGGGCGTGAAAGACAAGAAATTTTGCTCAGAGGCCTCTTTATCAGGCTTGAGGTTCTTTTAGGTGCCGCAAATCTACGACACGGGACCACCGGCTTTACTTCCCTTCCGAAGGAAGGATTTTTACGCCCGAAAAAATCCATCGCCCTCCGCCGGGTTTGAACCCGCGACCTTGGAAACTAGAGGATAGCACGGTACCACTAGTCCACGGAGGGCGACATTATATGTTAAGGCAATGATAAACAACCTGATCAAACTAAATTGTAAGCTCTTCTTTATAATATCGTTTTAGTATCGTCTTTTCAGTGGTGTAGTATAGGATAGGGGTAGTTCCCCTTCTACCACGAATTTCCTGTCCTCGCCGTTTCCTTTCATCTGTTTTCGGGTTGCAGGACTAGGGGACCGCAGTTATGTTTCGACACGACGGTGGAATTTTCTCCCTGGCGCTTGCCGGGTCTATTCTCTTCCTAGGATTGTCTCTCTATTACCGGGACCCTGACTACCCATAAGGAGGGGTTCCGACCCCTTAGCTGCCATGGTGCGGACGCTGTGGACCCCTAGCACTCGTGTACCATTCCCGGAAGGAAGCTGTTCGGACTGGGTTAGACTCGGCCGGGTAGTGAGACGCCTCAATGTCCTCCGACATCAAACTGGAGAGCTGGTAGACGGTGTGCTAGTCACTGTCGCCCCCACCGAGGTCTTCGGTAGTCTTCCCCTCTGGGATTGACGCGCGTAAGTGACGTATCCACTTCCGTCCCTATGAAAGCAGAGGGGTGGCGGTGTATAAAATAGGTATTCCTAATGGAAGGCCCTACAGAGGCTCGCCTTCCTAGGGGTTAGGGCGGAGCTGGTTTGCCGGCTCTTGCTCGTTATATTTATTCCCAGACCCCTAGATTGCGGATGACTAAGGTAAGGCTAGCCGGATTCAGTATAGTTGCCATGTCGGAATCGTTAGGGACCCCGTCTGCTAGCGCACATCGTCGTCCGCATCTAGTCGCCCTTCAGGTCTCCCCTTCATCAGGGGTCACGCTGGAAGCACAAAGAGTCCCTTACGGTATTCGTGAGATGCTGGCTCCAGAGGCCTTTCCGTCTGACTATTCATAACATTCCTCCTAACATGCTTTGTTACGTATGGATTTTGGCTGCAAAATATTAGTTGGTAATTCTGATACAGCATTTTTCCACTGCATTAACCAGTATCCTGCTTTAATAAAGCAGCAATCCGTAACGGAAAATCACAGATTCGTATCATTAACTGTAAATTAATTAATTAATAGCATCAACTCTGTTTCACATGAACTGCCTATACCGACGAATGTTTAGCATATAATAGCCCATAAAGCGTGTAATAGTAAAACTCGCTTCATAACAATTACGTACGTATAGCTGAACTAAATTAGCTGCTTGTGTTTCATAAGCCCAAGCTTTATGCATACATTCGGCGATTTGCATAAATGCCTCTTTTCATCGGCATTTAGCACTTTGAAAACTGCATTAGGCTGGTATTAGGTTTGCGTGACTGCACAGGTGAGACAATAACACCGCGTTATTATATTATTACTGGTTCTGGATTACAGGCCTGCGCGAATAAGTAGCTTGACAAGATGTTTAGCACTCGTTAAGTGTACAACATTAAGGAATCTCTGCACAACAGTCACATAACTTTCTTTACCCATCAGCATTTTATAGTCTGTCTACAAACAATTATATGGCACTTTTATTTAATTCATATCGATCAATGTGTGTATCTGCATAGAAATGTTTCTTCTTAGGTAAAAATCTGGTGTTGCATTCATATGAGATTCTCTACCCTGTCTTCTTCTACTTCTTGATAATCGAGATAAACCTACATTACACTGTGCCGATTTTTTTCTCTCGGCACAAGTATATTTGGTATTTACCACCGTTACAGTTAATTTATGTTTATGCCATGGGCGCCACTGCGCTGTTTAGTTGTTACCGGTAGTGGGCGCTATAGTTGCTCCTGCCTATAGAGGGGAGGGGGAGAATTGGGAGAGTCTTAAGAGGCCCCGAGAAAGGTTGATGGCAGTTTTTCTCTCTCTTGAGCGTCGGGACGTTTTGGCCGTGAGGAATTATGTATTTTGGTACGTGATCATACTTTGGGTTTTTGGGCTGTTACACATAATAGGATTGCCCGAATCCGACCGTTGCAATTGCCGTTTGTGTTCAAGTAATTTAAATTTGTGGGAATGCGTTTCTGAGTTCTGGTTACTGGGCGTGTATAACTATAATTTTCTGTAGTTTAAAGATAAAATGGGCGTCATGATTATACCAAATGTTGTAATTGTGTTATACTTATATAAATGAATTATGTAGATCTATACTTGTATCCAAGCTACTTCTTAAATTTATAAGCTTAATGTGTTATTTATGTGATCTTCAAAAAGAAATGAACTGACGTCAAGATCTTTTGGGTCAGCATATGTAAAATGTTTCTGTGCAATATATGTACATTGTAGATTTTGTAAATCAGTCGTTAAGACGGTAAATACATGCACAGACTTGTACCTTGCCGTTTGCTGTTTATACGGACCTCTAGTAGTTAATTATCCCCTTTTACTTGTTTAATGCTTGGCTAGTGAAAAATCTGTGAGGGGGCGCAGTGCAAGAGATACTTTAGTTTTTAGTACAAAAGAACCAAGCTGGAAAGCTCAGGCGGTGACTATGTGGCCCGCATTCGGGAGGTCCCGGATCCAAACCCCCGGAGCCGACCAATCCGAAGATTTTTTCGCAGTCGTAGGGGATTGGATAATTTGATCCACGAATTTTTCTATCATTCCTTTCATCACTACATTTCATTTCCTTCTTCTTCACCGCCATACCAGACATTGGGTTGATCACCCATCCTGTATATCCTATGATCCAGAGTTTGCTTGCTCCTCGACAGGCTACTGACCCAAGGCATTGGCTTGTAAGTCCTTGGGGGTGTAATTCCTACAAAGTGGAGGGTAATCCGTTAAAGAAGAACAAGTAGTACAATAAAGCTGCATTAGGGTAAAGCGATTGCCAGGTTTTTGAAAAGTGGATCGCTATTCGTGGCTTTAAAATTCCATGTTCTTTGCATGACCACGAGAAAAGGCGAATAGCAAATTATTTCTTGAAGAAAGTAGAAGTGTTTGAATATTCAAACCAATAACAAAGATTATCTCGGAAATGGTTAACGCACGAAAAGTTTCTTTTGACATAAGGTATGTGATCTTTACGAGATCTACAGTTTTTGTGTAGTGAGATTTTGTGTAAAGTTAAAGGTACGAACAAACGGAGGGAGCCCCAGATCCCGGGGCAGAGCGCCACAAGTGGGCCAGTTGGTCCTTTGTACTTCTACCAGTGACCTCCGGGAGGGAGGGATCCGGGGAGACACCCGAAGGGCGTCCAGATCCGGATGACGGCGGCCGCAAACACAAGTCCTTAATGTTTCCAGATTGAACGTATCCGATGCTGCCCGGTTCTGCCCACAAGCAACCAACCTCCATCGCCCCCGAGGCGGAGCCTACTCGGAGGAGAGACCTAACTGAGCAGTCCCTAGCGACACCAGGGAAGAAATCACTACAGAATGCAGAGCTACCGCCCAGACGCAACCTACCGAACACCGATGTCTGGTCCTCAACCCTGAAACAGATGACAAAGGCGATGATAGGTACAGGAAATGAGAGGGAGGAGAGTCATGGTAGAAGACGAACCATCGAACCATTCGCCTGCCGACCCGGGGAAACCACAAAAATTATGGTCAGTGTGGGCGGTCGCCGGGGATCGAACCCGGGACCTTCCGAATACGACCACAGACGTTGCCACCGGAGCCATTCCGCTCGGTAAGATTTTTACTATGTCTTACGGTTTAGCAATTATACAAAAGTCTTTCAGAAGGAAGATAACTTTACAGGTTAATCCCCAAAAATTAACACACATTTTATTTGCAAATATCATAAATATATGCTAATTTAAGAAAAATCGTTGAGTAATTTTTAGAAAATAAAAAATAACAAACATTTTAAAGGCAATTTATGGATGGAGATTTTCTTGAAAATCGAATTTTGATATATGTACACTTATGGCAAAATTGGTTCCACAATCTGGAGCTTCTCGTATCAGCCAACTACTAAGCAAAATGCTGGAGCACATATGTAAACTTTGTATGGTCGTACGGATACTCAATCAGCATTTTAAAATGTGTAATCTATGAAGCTGGTTATTCATTGAATTTGGTCTCTGCTCGCCCTTATTTTCATTATGGTGAATAATGATGAGGATAATTTGCAAAACTAATTCTGGGTAAGCAAAAAGATTCGCAGAGCAAGTTGTTTTTCGGTTTGGTTAACTAAGAGCGAAAGTAAACATGAATTCAGAATTTCCACCAATAAATCTGTTTAATAAATCTCGATGTATAATAATCATACTACCACTTTCTCTACCCATTGCAATTTCATAGCTATTCTACAGACGGTTTACAAACTAGTTTTTCTGCTCCACTTCATATTAGCCATTGTTGATATTTGGATACGGATTGTTCGACTGCCTCTGTAGTGTAGCAATCAGCGTACTGGGCTATCGACTCAGGTCCTGGCTGGGGCGGTGGATTCTTCTTTAATTAGAATCATTCTCTAGCTTTCACAGTCTAGGAAGCATCAATCCGAATGTGAATAGTATGCTTCAAAGTTAACCTTTTCGCTGCTACATACTTCGTACCAATTAAGGTGGTACGTCTGGTGAACATCCTGCTTAAACTTTAGAATTATAAATGAGAAAAAAAAAATTTAAAAAATAATACAAAAAATAAAAATCTGAAATACTCCGTCACGGTATCCGGTTTCCTATACCGGGATTGGATTGATTATGGAGGGAGCTCGGCACTAATCAACTTAAGGGATATTGTACCTACGCCCCACAAAGGGGCGTTTCAGGGAGGAAGGATGAGACGAGAGGAGACACCGGGCGGCTGGAACCAGGAGTGATGGCACAGGAATGGCAGGGTCCCTAAGTTTCCAGATAGAGAGTCCCCGGCAGACGGACAGGTAGACTGAGGACCCCACACCGCACAGAGGGGATCCAACGGCCCTCAAGGATACCCCCGGCAGCCAGCCGAAAGCCGAGGGACGGAGAGAGTCACAAAGAACCTCCTTTTCCCCTGTCACACTGACCGAAACACCAACGCCGACACTTCCAAAGGATGAAAAATGAAGCGAAATGAGAATGGAGATGAAATGGAGGGACAGAAAACTTGGGGGATGTGAGAATCCTTCCCAGCATTCGCCTAGGTACCCGGGAAAACCCCGAAAAAACCCATGGTCAGGTAGGTCGCCTCGGGAATCGAACCCACGACCTCCCGAATGCGGGCCATAGACGAAACCACTTGAGCCATCCCGCTCGTTTCCTCTGCGTGCATTCCAACCCTTTATTCCACATTTTCCGAAATATTTCATTTGAATTATAATGTTACAGATTTCACTTATAACTCAAATTAAACAAATGGATGTAAAATAAAAGAAATAATAATTTCTTTAACACCTAAGTAATATATCCATATTTTAAGTAATTTATAGCTGCTGCAAAACAGCAAAATTATGAAAATGAAAAACAGCTTTTAATCTCCTAACTATTTATATTCTATATCGAATATTTATCTACCGGTATCCGGCAATAAGTCCTACTGGTGCCCAATGCGAATAAATTCTATCTATCTTTTATATTCCTTTATTGGTTTTTGAACTTGTGTGCGTAATTAGAGTCTTTAATCTTAGTTTATTTTATTTTAATTAGCTTTAAAATGTTACTATTTACGTTTAATTACTTTAATATAATCTACTTTAAATTGCTTTAAGTGAAACTCCTACTTTTAGTTTAATTTTGATTTAGAATTGATTTGATTTCATTTGATTTTAATTGACATCATTAATTTAAGTTTATTTAACTTTTTATATGGATTTAATCGCTTCTTTATCTTCAAGATTTTACTCCAACATGCTATTACTTGATTTATTTTACTTTAAACTAATTTTTAATTTAATTTGCTTTATTTATTTTTGATTCAATATTTTTAATATTATTTAGTTTTATTTAATGTAAGGTTTCTTTAAATTGTACATACAATTACAGCATTTCTTATTTCACTTATTTACTTTTTCAATAATTCCTCCATAAATCTTCACTTATATATTTTGCACTGAGTATTAATGAGAGTGTAAACGTGTATGTGAATTTAATGTAATTACTCAAAGTAATGCCACCCAATTGATGACCAATTGTTCCAAACGTAAAGACTGAAATATTAAAGGCGGCATATAAATAGAGCAAATAAACAAAAAGAGTGTTAGTGCCTCACATTTAAGAGGTCCCGAGTTCGAATCTTGGATAGGGCATTTTATCCAATAAGATCTTTTTCGGGGTTTTCCCTCATCCTAAAAATATGAATGTCATATAAGTTTAAGCTCTATGGATTCCGGGCTCATTCATTTCATTCATTCATCGTCCAACCGGTTAAAGAACGCTGGACTTAAAAAAGAAAACATAAACAAAAAAACAACAACGAACTGCAGATTACCGCGAAAGAAGAGAGGGTTTCGACTTGGTAGTGAAAGAATTAAAAGAATGTTAACACAAAAATACCAAGGAATTATTCCTGAATTCAAATCCGGAGATAGGCAGAGTTAAAACCTATTATATTAATGAAATAATGTTACAATTTTTTATCCTATTCATTCACTAATTAATTAATTTTTTACCCAATATTACAAACAGTCCGTTGATATCATGATATATTGCAGCACACAGGTAGAAAATTGCCATAGCAACATTTACGTCATATCAGTGATGATTTTATTTTTTTTGTGTCTTCTTTTGAAGCAGCCATTTACGTCATAGCAGCGATAATTTTTTTCACATCTAGCCTATCCAGAAACCTCAATTTTGCATAAATAAACATGACAGATCATTAATTAATAAACCATTTGAATCGCAGAATTTCGTGGTAATTGATGAAAAATGCTTAGCTCTGCGTTCTAGTAAAGTGAATCACCATAACATGTTTTTGTTTAATGATAAAATTACCAACGAAATTTATTAGTCAAATTTTATCTACTAGCCTGTTCTGACAAGTTTTCCAGGACCACTGTTTCAGAAATGTCGCTTGTAATTTTATTTCCTATACATTTTACAAATTTCGTAACTTTCATTGTTGAATGAATTAAAAATCAAAACTTTTCAATTGTATTTGTTTTATTTGTCTTTTTTGTTGCTAAAATATTTGATAATGGGATATTTCTTTATCTTCCAAAGATGTGACGCGAAAATTTTCAAGAAAATCCCTGGATCCCATACTACCGTTTACATGGAAACATTTTCTATGGTTTTGATTTTCTCAAAAATGCCACTAACAACTTTGGCTAAAATACCATATACTTAAGATATTTACAAGACAAATAAAATGTATATCTTGAATTTTCTGAGAATAGCCTGTGAAGTACTCTTTATTCGGAAGGATTTATTAATAATTTTGTATAGTGTGCAAACTATAAGAAACAAACAAAACGTAGTAACCAAAAAGTGTAAACCTCTTTAAACCACACGATTTATTTAAAATACTATTTTCTGTGGTATTAACCCTTACCCAGTCATCCCTTTATAATAGTTTGAATTGTTTAATACTATGTCATTTTCGTATAAGTGATGTCGGTATTCGGTTGTTTCTCGCAATGTCATGGAAAAGGTACGGAATTTCAAGGCCAGTATATATCTACAAGGTTTCAAACATCTGACTTTTGATTCGGTTTTCTCTATCCCCATTGTAATATGTTCCTTGCACGATAATGTGTCTGTAAGGAATGTGTTGACATCAACAATTCTAACGCTATCTGAGAAAGATTACGACTCTACTTTCAACATAACAAGGCTTAAAGCCTCTTAGAAAACATACACTCTTCTGCTAGTAATGGTTAATGAACAGTTGCTTTTGTTTACTCTCTCGTCACAGAT
Organism: Deroplatys truncata; assembly: GCA_030765065.1. Lineage (NCBI taxonomy): Eukaryota > Metazoa > Arthropoda > Insecta > Mantodea > Mantidae > Deroplatys > Deroplatys truncata. Next base: position 50,455,106 of record CM060979.1, on the reverse strand, counting down.
TTTAACAACGTTAGTAACTATTTCTCGGGCTTGACTGTGTAGAGTTCTTCCTTTCTTACTGGGCATTGTAAATAACTTTATAAATCACTAGAAAACACTTACACACTGCTCCAAGTGAAACACGCTGGAATACTAACGTTAAGCGATGTTTTTAATATAGATAGTAGATCTATTTATGACATCGTGTGAGCTGCCAAGTGATACTATAGCACCTCACTCCTCCGGAGAGCAGAACACCCCGCAAACGTTTTCTCGTCAGAGGCCTACGCTATATACCTACTCGATTAACATGAAGTAGATAGAAAAATAAGCTTTTGTAAGAGTAGTTTGTAGAAATTATATAAAACAGATGGTCGTGGGTAGAGAAAGTTGTGTGGTTATAACACATCAGATTTTTGCTTTATCTACTACGTATAGTAAGTAGGGGAAGTATTGCATTCCACCAAAAAATTCTATACCGAGATTTCACAGGAAATACATGTTTTGAGGTGCACTGAATACATGTAAAACATTTTTGGAAACATGTCCGTGTGTGTGACTGTGAACAGCATAACTCAGAAACAAACAGTCGAATAAACACCAAACTTGGTATTTAGGTTCAGTATCTTCCAGAGATGCGGCACGAAGGTTTTCAAGAAAATTCCCCCACCCCAGATTACCCTTTACATGGAACATTTTTCGAAAATTTTAATTTTCTCAAAAATGGCTCTAACGATTTTGAATAAAACACCATAAGTTTAAGACATTTTTATGGCAAATCAATAGTATATCTCGAATTTTCTGGGAATGTCTCCAAAAGTATTCTTCATTGTGAACGACTTTTGCATAACTGGTAAACCATAAAAGATAGACAAAATTTTACTACACAAAAATGTAGATCGCGTTAAAATACAGAATTTATGTCATATACATTTTTTTTTTGTTGAGTGAACCATTTTCGAGATATTGCTTGTTATTGCCTTAAATCTTCCAGTACTTATACTTTTTCTCAAATGGGAATTCGTTATTCATTTTTTTGCCCTGATAATGCAAAGAGAATGGAATACTCCACATGGCAACCAGCTCTTAAAATATTTGACTATCGCTTAAAGCCTACCAATTCCCCTTGCATCTACAGGAAAATTAGGAATAAGATTAACATCTCGATTAACGTGAAGCATATGGAGAATAAGCGCTTGTAAAAATAGTTTGTACAAGAGTAGAGAAAGTCATGTGAATGTAACACATCAGATTTTTAAGAAATAATTTCATTCAAGCCCAAATGCTTCCCTTATGAGAACAGAATATGAAGAAAAACGCTTAACGGAAGCGAGGTGAACTCATTAGTCCACTTTTGTAATTACCTCATTTTTGTATAATTTATAACCTGTTTTGAGGTTTGATAACTTCATTAACATTTATGAGTTCTTAGGTTGAGAACAGTGTTTTCCATTTCAGGAGTCCTGCGATATCTCCGGCTGTATTTTATGGACAGCATTAAAACGTATCACGCAGGGTTTGCTGAACATTGTCCATAAATCAAACTCCTCTGGTTCTGCACTCCTCGCCTATAAAAAATGTAAAAGCACTAAATTTCGATTAATGAACTAGCAGCGCTGACGTTTCATTAGGAAGGAAAGGAACACGAAATGCATCTAAAGGGAGACAAATTGGAAATAAAGTAAGGCAAACATTGGCACTGAACTCGACGATGGGTCGAGGACAAGATCAGCAAAGGCGGAACTTTTCGCATACTGTTTTAGCTATTAGTGGAGGTTATTCGGTGAGTAGAGCAAAGAGCTAAATTAATTTAATAAATTCTTCTGAAACCACCAGAAAGAAACTTTGACAAAGGTATTCTGGTTTCTTTTCTTAACGTAATTGTGGTACAATAGTTTCGTTCTGTAGAGGGAAGCTATTGGGGGCAATCTGATGTATTTCCCGTTGTACTTGACTAAGTATGATTTCGCCTCCAGGAGTGTCAATTGATGGATTTTTTACTTCCTACTCATCATTTAATCGCAGACCATACGAGGCGTGTAAGGCGTGTTTAAAGTAAGTACCGATAATTGTTTAATAGCAGGACATTATTTTCCAAGTACTTTATGATCATTCATTACCTTGCAAATTACATTACTTCTTCACATAGTCACCGCCGTTATTCAGGCATTTGTCCAAACGGGAAAACAGTTTTTGTTTGCCTTTGTCAAAGAATGATGCCGCCTGTGATGAAAGCCAAGTCTGCACGTTTTGTTTCACAACATCATCTTTGTTGATATATTTCCCATCAAGAAATTTCTTCAGATGAAGAAACAAATGGTGCCAAATGCGGACTGTAGGTCGAATTTATCCCAACCAAATGATGCGATCAGATGTTGTGTTTGTTCGTTAAACTGTCTACTCACTTCCTCACCATTCCATCACTCATTATTGTTTTCCCATAAACTTCACACAATTGGCGATGAATGTTTTCGCATTCAAAAAACGAATCACTGATCTGACTTCACAGTTGGCAGGTCGTTCGATTTCTTCGGACATTTCTAAGCGCTCTAACAACAAGAAAACACAAAGTGGCGATCGCTCACAGCTGCGTTTAGCTTCCTGAACGAAGATAGTGATCCCGCATGCTCAAAATCTTATTTTAAAAATACGTCCCGTATATTGAAATTCAAAACGACAATTGAATATGAACATACTTTGTAGTACTTTTCTCTAAGTGGTTATCAAATTAAAAGGCGTAAGCGATTTACAATGGAGGTACAGTCTATATACTCAGTGCAAAAAGAGAACGTATGGTCTCATATACATGTAGAAAAATCTATAAATATAATAAAACTGAAACCGAAGTTTATATGGCAATTTTCAATTTTGGAGGATTAATGAATGTTAATGTTTGTAATGGACTACAATAAATTAAATACAGATAATAAAGAGATTTGTGTGAGTGTGTGTGTTTACTTATTTTTAACTTTTTTAAATTATCCAATTCAATTAGTAGCTAGGCTAGACTCCATTTTAATATCGTTATCCTAAAGAAATTATCGTTTTGGCTGAATTTATTATTTTGGTTGAACTGGAACTTAGGAAGTATTTAAATATAAGTGAGAAATATTCTGCTCTAATATAAACAATTTTGTGCTTACTAAATTGCTGCCTACTTTCTAACGCAATCAGAGCGAAATATCTCATTTCCAAATAAACATATCCCTGCGATGGGATGATATATCATTCATGCGAAAAAATTAAAAGGTATGAGCGCATTTCAAAATACGTCAGTTTCATCACGTTACGACATGAATATACACACTTCAAATCAATGTTTTATTCATTTTGCCCCAGAGTAAACAATGGCATACTTTGTTTTGAGCTAAGGTACTGTGCGTAATATGAATAATTCACCTGCAACTCAAGGGCCAGATATCTCCAGAGCAGTAACGTGGAATCTCACAATCAGATGAAAATTTTAGTCTTGTCGTCCTGTTGTAGACGGTTCAGTTCTTCAATTTACAAGTTTAATATAATTCTACCATCACAAGTGCTATAGATATTAAGTTATAAAGCTTGTTGCGAGTTTCAAATATTTCTAAGTAGCTTTTTCAACAACATGACCTAAAAGGAAAACTTGTAATACAGTGCACACGAGCTAAAAGCTTTAGATTATTACACTAGAGCGATAATTTTCATTGTGAACAACTTTGGTTTCAAATACCCTTTGTATTTGCACACATTTAGTAACTCGACTTGGTTTGATTATGTTTTACTTTTCATGTCTTTTCATTATTAATTTTTCATGGCGCTCGTATTATCTGTTCAGAATACAAATCGTCATACTTCAATTTTTCCAGTTCGTTGTAGGGTTATATTAACAGTCTTCTGCTGATCTAAAACGCTATTCTTTTATCTAACCTACATAAAGATTAAATAACGGAAATTATGAATTCAGAAGAAACTGAAATGGAAGAACCAGGTGGAATTACAGAGGCAGCAGATAGAGTAACACGAGAAATACTTCCTCAAAAGATCCAGAAAGCAATATGATTTAGCATTTAATCGCTTCATTGTCTCGTGTAAGGCAAAACACGTTGAAAATAATTTCACTGAAAATGACTGCTAACGAATCAACAAAACACTGATATCTTGCCGTTTTAACGTCTTTCTCTTGTTTCAAGAACCGCGTTCTAAACGTGATTTGTGTTAGTTTCAGTAATCAATATATATTATTGATATTTTACAAATTCGGGCGCTGTCTAAAAAATAATAGTGTTAAAATTGGTTTTATTTTAACCCCTTGTATAATAATCTACTATTACTAATCTTTCAATTCTATCGAGTCTACCATTTTGTTTTTCGTTTTGTATTACACAATTTTTTTTAGGGATCCTGTTATCACTCATTGGTTCTACATGTTCTAGCCAGGTGTTCTTATAATATTCTACTTATTTATTTGTATAATACATTTGTAAATGTTACCTAATGTAGTTCATCCTTCCTAATTATACCTAAAATGGATCTCAAGAACCTCACTTCTGTTGTTTGAATCTGCGAGTGCCACAGTGCATCTCTTATTGCCGTATAATGTCCCAACAGATATTACCGCTGTTTTATAGAATTTCATTATTGTTTCTTTTCAGGTCTTATATCTGAACGTTCTTTTGGTTGTACCAAAACAAACACCGAGATCCGTTCGATGTTATATCCTATATGTAATTTTTATATATAATAATGAAGCTTATATCCCAATCATTCAAATGAATGTACTTGTTCAATTGCTGCGTTACCTAATACTATATTATATATTGCAGATATGCTCCTTGGAATGCCATTAATTTCGATTTATCTGGAGAGACTTCAAAATTATATTTTGATAAGTTCATATAATGTACTTTATACCTGTGATTTCAGTATTGCGAGATGACGACTTCATAGTCTGCATAAAGGAGTACAGTTATACGAATATTTTTAAAGTAATCAGTATATAAAAGCTTTAGGCGCTCTTTCCGCACTCCAACCGTGTAGTTTACATAAAATGGGCGATGTACTGCATCGTTGTCTCACTTCATACTAATGTTAATGCAATCTGAATAGAATATTTAGAATATAAAAGAAAAAATGCCATTATATTTGGCATTGTTTTGATATATGTATATTTTTAGTGGTAAATCGCTATTCCATTTGTCTCGTGATTATGTAAGGGGTATAGCATTTCAAAGCCATCACTAGCGATCCGATTTTTAAAAAATTGACTATCGCTTTACCAATTGCGTTATTCTTATACCTATAAAGAAATAGTGTGAACAGGAAAATGCATGAGATTAGGCTTCTTAGATCCCTACTTATATGAAGCATAACTTATAGGAATAAAAAATATCTGATCTGGTACATTCACATGACTTTCTCTACCCTCTATCTTTATTAGTGGGTATACAAACTATTCTTAGTAAAGCTTATTTTTCTAGATACTACTTTTAATCCAAATAAACCTTTGCAGAAATACTAATTTACACATTTCGTTATAGATTCAAAGAGAACATCGATTGTCAGATGTTTAAGAACTGGACGCTATATGCTGGCCTTAAAGTTCCATACTGTTTCCATGTAATCGCGTTGAATGTTGACAGGACTTAGAGAGAAGGACCAAGTAATGAAGAATTCGAACCATTAGTAATGGAATCTCAGAAATGGCTTATGCCACAAGAAAACTTAATTTGAAATACAGTTTTGCGTAGTACGTTTTTGTTTATCGCTCAATGTTTACCAATTCCTTCTCCATTCCTTACGAATGAAGAGGACTTTACAGGCTATTACCAGAAAATTGTAGATATACATCGCATTTATCATGTAAATATCTTCAATATAATGTATTTTATTCCAAATCATTAGAGCTGAAACGGAATATACCACAAATATATAAGAATTGTACATAGTAATAATATAATTCACCAAGAAATATGTTAAAATATTAAACAACCAAGAATTGTACAAAGCAGATTGTAAGAAAGGGTGAGCTAGCAAATTCCAGGTAAAAGATAATTCTAAGTAGTGCCCACCTTTCATCAAGCTAATGAACAGGGAGCCGGTAGCGGTAAGGAGAAATAGAAAGAGACAGATAGAGAAAAGAAAGAGACGGAGATATTGATTCATGACGCGCCATGGGGAGCGTAAGCGCAAAACTTTGGAGTATGATATTCTCATACATGTTAATGTAACGCGGTCTGAGGACCAATTGGAAATGTCGTTACATTTTGAGGCGCAGAAGTGAGCGTCACTAGGCTCAGGCATATAACGGAGACAAAGCCCCAGATTTTCATTCTCTTCTAGAATTTCGTCGACACAAAGTGCTACACTCTTGACGACAAATGCACGTGTGTGCATATGTGTGGGAAGACGTGTACAGTTAGTTTAGGCTCCTGATTCATTCTAATTGTGGGAATTGGTACATTGGGAAAAGCTAGCCGCCCATAAATATTTCAATTTATAATAAACCACATTTATTAAGGAAAATGTAGTATATTTTTAATTTGCCTCGCCCACGATAACCCTGAGAACCAAGAATTAGCTATATAGGGAAAGATTAGGAATGGAAAACACAGCAGCTGACGCGCATCCATAGCCGAGGACGAGAACACTGCCGCAGATAGCATCAACCAGAGAAACAACGCTTTCCAGATGCAACTGACCAACCATTTCCGCTACAGAGCCATTTTTTAGAAAATGAAAATTTTAGAAAAATGCTCCATGTAAAGGGTGGTTTGCGGTGGGAGATTTTCTTGAAAATCTTCGCGTCACATCCTTGGAAGATACTGAACTTAAATACCAAATTTGGTGTTGATCCGACTATTTGTTTTTGAATTATGCTCTTCACAGACACAGTTACATACACGGACCTTTTTCCAAAAATGCTTTTTTTTTATTCAGGGGGCTTCAAAACATGTCCTTCGGGTGAAATCTGGGTATTAAAGTTTTGGTTGGAATGCAATACCTTCTCTACCTTGTGGCAGTAATTTGTATCACAATAATGTAAATGCCAGAGTGATTGTATTGTAAATAAGCATTATTGTATGACATTGATTTGAGATGTTTGTTAATTATAAGCGTTGTTATGAAATAAGTTTACACGGCCTCACTGAAACTGACAATAGGAGCGGATAACAATGTGCGAGGGGGTGAGTTGAATATTAATTAGAAGAGGCAAACAAATGACGTCAGATTGGCGCGCTTTTCTTAGAAATAGCGGGAATATTTTCCCTAGAGCATATGTTTTCGTAATTTTTGATTGGATATAAAATAGACGCTAATGTTGGCGCGTTTTATTAACCAATAGCAGCTCGGTTATAATATTTAGGCATATCGGGGTGTGGGAGTATAAAAAGCTAAAGTCAGGGGCAGATTTCGTCAGTCCAACAGAAGCATTCACGCGTTATACGCCGCACAGTTAGTTCATCAGAATCGTTCGCGGGTTACACGTCGCGTAGTTCAACGGAAGCATACATAAAGTACACGTCGCAATTCTACAGAATCTCTCGCGTTTTAAAGTTTGTTATAAATGTGAAACGCGAATTAATAATGTGCAGTAAATAAGTGATTATAGTGATATTAGAAAATATAACAGTTTCAGTTTGGCGTGTATCACGAATCAATATGTGAACTTAATTGTGACGGTAATAAAAGTGTAAAAACAAATTCTTTTATCAGTGTTATCTTTGAGTAACAAAATCCTTTCCGTTTACACACCCTGTTTAAGAGATTTGCTCGACTGAATAATAATAATAGTTAGCCGGAGCACAATGAACCCAAAATGCAAAATAATAAAACAATAACAGGCGCCCAGCAATAAGATAACACAAAGTGACTGCGACAAATTGGCTTCCATACATGGGGCATATAAACATGAAACATTTTCCAACTAACAACTGGATAACAAATATCACACTTCAACCTACAGTATATGGTAGAGAAAGTAATAAAAATGAATGTAGGAGTAATCTTAAGCTACAGTCCAATGCTATTGAATTTAATGTCTTGTCACGTCCGTGGTGAAAATCTGTAACCTTTGAATATGCCCAGAATGCCGTAAAACGCCCTTTTTGCCATAAAGTTGTAAAAAGACCTCCGCTCCGGTACATTTTACTGCAAATTGTAAAAGTTGAAAGTATATTATATTAGTTTTACGTTCTTAACCGGCTAAACCTTATTCATTTAACTCACCAAAATTGAGACTACTTGAATATGAGACAGTCAGGCTTCCTCCACACCACGAGAATGGACAACAAAAGTTTCATATCCGAACGAACGGTATCTTCATTTACTTTGTTGTCGTACATCAAAGCAAAATTCTCCAACATATTGTAGTGGGAAATCGTTGAGCAGCTGGAAAGCGTCGTTCCTCTGGTTGATGCGCTCTGCTGCAGTGTTCTTGACCTCGGCTATGGATGCTCGTCGGCTGCTGTATTATCCGTTCCTAATCTTTACCTATATAGCTAATTCTTGGGTCTCAGGGTTATCGTAGGTGAGGCAAATTAAAATATACTGCATTTCCCTTAATAAATGTGGTTTATTATCAATTCAAATATTTATGGGCGGCTAGCTTTTCCCATTATACCAATTCCCACCGTTTGAATAAATCAGGAGCCTAAACTAATTACACACGTCTTCCCACCCACATGCACACACGTACATTTGTCGTCCCACATATTAGCACTTTGTATCGACGAGATTCTAGAAGACAGTGAAAATCTGGGGCTTTATTCCCCTTTATATATCTGAGCTAGTGACGCTTACCTCCGCGCCTCAAACTGTAACGACATTTCTTAATTGGTCCTCAGACCGCGTTACCTTAACATGTATGAGAATGTTCTACTCCAAACTTTTGCGCATACGCGTCCCCATGACGCATCAGGAAGCGGAATCTTTCGTTTCTCTATCTTCTCTTTCTATTTCTCCTTACCGCTAGCCGCTCCCTGTTCATTAGCTTGGTGAAAGGTGGGCTCTACCTAGAATATGCTAACTCACCCGTCTCTTACAATCTGTTTTGTACAATTCTTGGTTGTTAAATATTTTAACGTGTTTCTTGGTGAATTATATTATTACTATGTACAATTCTTATATATATGTTCATCACCCAATGGAGTGGCACAAGCCGAATTAGGAAGAATAGGAATTAAAGGAAAAATTGTGTAAAGAGTGCTAAAATATTGGAACAGAATTAGAAATTTTGATGATCAGAACATTTTACATCAATGTTTGATAGTGCAGGAAAGGCTTAATCATAAAGGGCCGTATTCATAGAGTTGACGTTGGTCTGGACCATCTCTGGACTCATTTGGTCTGGACCAAAGGCTGATCAAGTTTTTCGTATTCATAGACGATAAAAAGCCTCGGACCAAGAAAGGCCATGGATCAGCAAGGAGAAAATGTTACACGACGAAGAAAGGTAGTTCTGCGCATGCGCGACTGCCATAGAGTAGTAAACTAACCTCTGTTACTCCCTAGTTTTTACTTTCTATGGTCGCTTCACAGCTGTTTTTTCATCGGTTCAGTGTTCACTCCTCGCCCAAAGCGAAAAAAATGGACAGCGTGCATTAAAATGGTCGGAGGAGGAAAATGCCTGTTTCTCTTAATACGAAAAATGATGGATATTATTGAAAACAAATCGGTTTCGACAAATGCAAACGCAAAGAAAGAGGAGGTATGGAGGGAGATAATACATATATACTATATAGACAGTTTTGTGTATGATTCTAACCTATTCCCACCCCTCCCTTTTTGGAAACGTTCTTATCCACACAGTTTCATGGCAGTGTTAATCATTTCAATAGGAATTTAACTTGTTGGAATATTAACCTTTAAGTTTAAAATTTCGGAATCAAATCGTATTTAAATAGGAAGAAACATTTGCTGTTATTAAAATCTCACTCTGGATCTTAACCAAATAAATACTGTGTGATCGTAGTTATACAGAAATAATTACCCGAGAAAATTCTAATACATCATAAACCTTCGGGAGTTGTAATCCTCCTCTCCTCGAGGGAAAATGTAAGCAAAGCCTAAATTATTTCGAACTTAACCCAAGCAGGACATTATTCCGTATACGGGTAGGAGGTATGAAATGCTAAGAAATAAATGGAATCAGAGTTTTTTTAACACGTAGAGTTGATTGTGTAGTGTCCTGTTCTCATTCGAGTTTAGACGCGCAGATCCCACGGCTACGCCCCGTCGTCGCTTCCCACTTGCAACTGCTTCACTCCTCTCATCCTAAATTTAGCAGTGTCAAACTTTTCCTTCCCATTACGTCAAGTTTAATGTGACATGGCAATTAGAACCAATCGGCGTGAAGCAGTAGCATGAAGTAATAGAAGAACAATCAATCAAGAATCATTCCCGTTACGTTAAGTGCATCCTAATTAAACCTTTACTGTAGCAGAATTTCTTAACTTCGGGTTACATCCCGTCATGTTACGTAAAGTGCATAGTAATCCCGTTTAACAAAGGTAAATCTAGCATTAGCATTTGAGTCATTAGTTATAATGCGGCTTACTAAGGTCAGTAGTGTTTTCTTGATACCCTCCTCTTGCATAATGTGGAAGTGCTATTAGCATCGTATCAATTGAGATTCAAGCGTCGGTTATCGTCGTTTGTCATATAGGTTAGAATGAATCCGTTTTATCAGCCTTCTAACAATTGCTTTACTAAACCGTATTTGTTTTGAAGTTTAGGTCGCATACTTTCCAATTATGTCTAATTTTGGTAGATAGTTTTACTCCATCGTCTCATTTCGCGAATTCTACGCAAGCAGCCACGCCTATTATTCCAAAGTCATCCATTTTGTAAAGATGGTCTGCCTTTAATCTACCCCTCTGAGGTAGACCAAAATTTGGTCCCGACCAAGGTGTTTGATCCCCGGACCAACGCAAATCCCGATCTATGAATAAGAAAATCGATGGTCCGCTGTAAATCCACCGGAAGTAGCAAGTTGGGCCGGACCAAAATCGACTATGAATACCGCCCAAAAAGTCTTGGCTAAGTAAGATAAAGTAAACCTTGATGAAGATAGGTTTTGGGGAGATTTTGAGAACTATAGAATTACTACAAATAGGTTTCTGGAATGAAATTAGGACAAGAATAGAAGATATGGAAAAACAAGATTTATTAGTGAGGTTTACTTTTAAGAGCTCACTGAGATTTTATAGAGAAATGAAAGTAGTATGGAGTAGGGAACTGTATGTTTATATATGTGATAAAACAGCAAGAGCAGGATTTGCATGGGCTAGGACATGGGTGGTGAATTTGAAAGGTTTGAGAAAAGAGATTGATTTGGAGAAATGCCCACTATGCCACCGGAAAGTTAAAGAGTGGCATATAGTTTTAGAGTGTGAAGAAACGAAGTTACTTAGAAAGAGGATAGAGAAGAGAGAATGGTTAAATTTACCAATAGAAATCCAAGCTAAAAAGATAGTAAATGTAAAATCTAGGAAAAATATAATAGAAGTAGGGAACTTTTTGGGAAGAGTAAGAGCAAAATGGGTGAGCAAAATTAGCAAGGAAGAGGCAAGTGAGTATTAAATTAAATTACAGTAGTGTTTATTTGATATGTTGTAAGTAGGACCCAACAACTCGACAACCTCAAGGTTTGAGTTTGTTTTGGTCAAGGAAAGCAACTTAAGGTAGAGTTAGAGTTAGATTAGTGATTAAATAAATTTATAATTTTACTTTTAGATTAGGAGGAATGCTGGCTACCAATGTTCCATACTGCTGGGTACCAGTAGTTATGAGGTTAGTTTTCTTTATATTTTATTTTATTGTTATTCTTTAGAAACTGGCTTAAGAATAAATTTGTAAAATTGTTGTAAATGTGTACAATTAATTGGGTTAATAAAATTACTTACTTACTATATAATGTGTGGTATATCAGCAAAGTTTATGAAAATGTTGCCTTCTGGATTCAGGAATCGGGCAACGTTAAATATTCCAGAAGCCTTGAAAAATACAAGGGCTCAATTCCGAACTGTAGTTTAATTGTAGAGAACCAGAAAAAGGAGGTTGCTAAGAGATGATTGGCAACTTCGATTTAGATGCCGGAAAGAGCAGTTCTCAATGATCAAGACCTTGCTCTTTAAATTTGGGATGTCCTTGTTACTTATGTTTGCGGACGACCTTGCAAGGAGTTTCTCCGCCTTCATCATTAACTTTCTCAATTATTGCCCCCGAGAGGGAACGTTTCAGCCAACGCCTGTAGCCAAACCTACCGGCTTCGTTTGTAAGCTTCACTTCATCTAGACGTACTATGAGGTTTCCTGATTAAGATGCATGATTTGCAGTACACGATTCCGGGAAGAGAGGCTAGAAACGCCTCAAGCTGTTCAACATTTGTCCTTCGTAATGAGGAAAAAGTCTGGGCAGTCTTCCGTAGGAAAGTTAGGATTTAGCCCGCGGCCCTGTACATACGCATTTCAGTGAAAGCAAGATTGCAATCGAAGACAAGTAGTGATCTCTTTTCTCACGTATTTTAGAGGATATATAGTTGAAACAGTGGAATGACAAGTTCAGTCAGCATTAAAATCACCAAAATTGCCTGATTATTTCCTCATTATACATAAGCACGATATGAATTTTTTTTATAGTTTAACGTCTTTAACAGGGTAAGACTGAGGCAGTATGTGTATGTAACAATATATAAAAAGTGCATATTACAGTCATTATATATGTTTATATTATTGTATACTATTGTATACATGTTCAATAACGTTATATGAATGTATTACGTAATTTAATAATGTAGGAGCTGTGAGAAATAGGTCAAAAGTTGCTAACAAAGAGGTAACAATGAGGTAGTCTTGAGGCAATGATGAGTTTGAGAGTTTAAATGTTACTTGTGATTCCTGGAAGCAATAATGTAATTTTAGTGACAGTTTATAAAATAGCCAATCAACAACCGGAAAAAGCTTTAGTTAAATGAAGGTATTCTATTGGAGTAGGATTAGCCAATCAGAAACTGAAAAGGAGAAACATTTACAAATTCAGAAGTCAGTTGCCTGCAGACAGCGTTACTAACCAGACGCAAAAACTGTCCTCAAGGAATATATGTATTCGTGTGAGACGAAAATAGTTTACGTGTTAAAAAAGTGCAAGCAATTCATAAAAGAATCTCACAGCTCTCTATATCAGTGAAGTGTTATTTAAGTCGTGTCAAGCATTAATAAAAGGAGTGAAGTAAAATTATAATCTGTGTAAGCCTACATTCTTATCGCACCATAACCCTACAAAGAGAAACATATCTCTAACAATAATACTGACGCAGCCGAGGCAAACATAAATATAATATTTAAAGAAACAGTCAAATTACAAAGTTAATATATTTTTTTTAAAATTTGGGGCATAGGCCACCTGAAAGTACATTTGGGGCGAAGGCTACCGGAAACTGTTTACTATACGTGCGGTTGCAACTACTACAGTTGAAATATAATACAACTCCTTCAATACAAACTACTTCAAATTGGTCTCCATACGTAGAGATAATAAAATACTTCTTCAATACATAACCTTAGTTAATTATTGCCCTGCAACTGTTCAAAATAAAATTTCATTTTGTGTAGTTTCAAAGAGTTTAACAGAAAATATATGCTATTTATAATACTCAGGTAAACTTCAGAGGGCCTTGCATGACAAACACTAACATTATTTAATATATTTCGTAAGGAATTAGTTTTTAGATTTATATTTAGCTTCTGTTCTTTAATTATCCGCTGAAATAGTCAAACCAAATCTAATTCGAGGTCATGCTATTCCATAGACAAAATCATTCGCATCATTAGTCGCCCGCAACTTTTTTCGGAAAAACAGTGCCTCTTGTTGGATTACTTATAATTACACGAGATCACCTTTCAGCCATTTGAAAATGCGTAAGAATAGGCCTTCTAGATCCCTAGACGAATCGAAGCAGATATTATAGTAATAAGAAATTAATGTAGAAGTTACTGTTTTTGAGCACCATGCTTTAAAAATATCGGTTAAGTTCGAATTGCTGAATAAGGCAGCAATGAGACCGTACTTTGGCTGAAAGGCATTCGCGAATAACTATCAGAGAAAACATATCGCAGAGTTTTGAGTTATATCAAAACACGACGCATTACTTGTCTTTCCCACTGAGCGAGGTGACGTCACGGCAACGTGTGCGATTCGCATTCGGGAGGTCCCGGGTTCGATACCCGGCGACCGCACACTCTGTCGCATGATACTTTCGGGCCGGCAGGCGATGCTGGGGTGAGTCATCTACCACGGCTTTTCTACCCCTCATTTGTTGTACCCATCATATTCCTATCTGTTTTAGGGTTGCAGGAGTTCCTGAGTTCCAGAGACAGCTCGGTTAGGAGCCGCCTTCGGGAGCTTTTGGGCAGGCGCTTCTTCGGTGAGCTCGAAGGCTCGGGGCCTATAGGTGGGTCTGGGCGGCGTTGGATTACTCAATCTGGAAACATTAGTGACCCCATCCATGCTTGCACCCGTCCGTGCTCGCCATCCGGATCTGGTCGCTCTTCGGATCTCTCCCCTTGATTTAATCGTCCTGGAGTATTTTATGGCCACATACTCGGAAATTTGTGGAGCAAATCATAGATTTATACCTATTGTAATTGAATTGTAAGATCCATTATTAATGATTAAAAGATTAAATTACCTTAGGGATACTAGCATAATTCTTTTCTTTCGGGGTCACGGTGAGGGCATAAGGGGCCGGATGTCCTACGTGTGGTGCTCTGCCCAGGTTTCGGGGCCCTTCCGTTCGTCGTACGTTTACCTTTAGTTGTCTTTCCTCCTTCCAAATATACGAGCTGGCTAAATATACTGCTAGATATTTTCAACTCCGTCAACACAATATTCTGATACGTACAACATAAACATCTGAATGAATGAGTCTCCATTATATTAGGAACACGAGCCATGATGGCGCCGACACTTACAAATTGAGCGTGGTGAGTGGGAACCCTTGTGTTGCGATTCATTATATATGTTGGGATACCTCCAATGTGTCACTAATTGCCTCGTGTGAAGGCTACAGCTACAGTTTACACCTGTACGCTTTTAACAAACAACAGCATGAAAATAAAGAGGATATGAGCTAGGAGGCCAACCTGACTGATTATGTTTCAACATAAAGGAACGCACATTCACGCAACTAACAGTCTCATTGGCAAAATGTTTGGCAAGTACTCTACAGTGTATTTTTGCTTTCTCTACTACGTATAGTAAGTAGGGGAAGTATTGTATTCCACCCAAAAATTCGATACCGAGATTTCACCGGAAATATATGTTTTGAGACCCCCTGAATCCAAAAAAAGCATTTTTGAAAACATGTCCGTGTGTGTGTCTGTGAACAGCATAACTCAGAAACGAACAGTCGGATAAACACCAAACTTGCTATTTAGGTTCGGTATCTTCCAGAGATGTGACACGAAGGTTTTCAAGAAAATCCCCCCATCCCAGATTACCCTTTACATGGAACATTTTTTGAAAATTTTAATTTTCTCAAAAAATGGCCCTTACGATTTTGATTAAAATATCATATGTTTGAGATATTTTGATGACAAATGAAATGTATAGCTCGAGCTTTCTGGGAATGTCTCCAAAAGTATTCTTCATTGTGAACGACTTTTGCATAACTGGTAAACCATAAGAGATAGACAAAATTTCACTACACAAAAAATGTAGATCGCGTTAAAATACGCAATTTATGTCATATACATTTTTTGTTGTTGAGTGAACCATTTTCGAGATATTGCTTGTTATTCCCTTGAATTTTTCAATACTTATTTTCTCAAATGGGAATTCGTTATTAATTTGTTTTTTCTTGGATATGCAAAGAGTATTAATCTTTGGCAAAGAGAATGGTGCTGCATATAGCAATCAGCTATTAAAAGATATGTCTATGCTTAAAGGCTACTGTATTTCTATATTGCCCTTGCAAATACAAAACAAGGGGAACATAGTATGCCTTAAGCGATAGTCAAGTATTTTTAGAACTGGTGGCTATGTGTAAAATGTAATTCTCTTTGCATGTCAAAAAATCGTTTCTGCAAGTGTTTATCTGGATTAATATGAAATAGATGGAGCATAGGAGTTTGTAAAAATAGTTTGTAAAAGAGTAGAGAAAGTCATGTGAGTGTAACACATCAGATTTTTAAATATTTCTGACAATAGAACTTTTCATATGCATGTCATACAAGACCTTTTATTTCGAACCCCCGAATCCAAATGATTATTTGATGAAGCTGGGATATGCACATGCTAAAAAGCGCTATTTAGTTGAAAAGGATTAGGGAGATTACCGTAGTATTGTATTTTGGAGTAGATGTTAACCCTTCCAGAACCTGTAACCCATCCATTCTTTTAAGAATTTTTTCAAAATCCTGGCATAACAACAAACTTTACCATAATGTCGATAGTGAATGCGCGCAAGGAATTGTCAACCTATCGTAACTAGGCAAATCCGCTAGATTGGCGATGTTTTAATGCTGACATGCTGAGCTCAGGGATTACTTATCCCGATGGTGCCAACTGGGGACCTCGCCATGTCTTGAGGAACTGCAGGGTCTGGAATTTCGCTTTCAGAATACGGCCCTCCAACGCTGTGTGATTTGGTTGGTAACGGGAACGTTACACTGGATCTTAAAACGGAATGCCGACAATGTAACAATGCGGATGGAATGGTTTGGCTTCTTGAGACTGGAACGGTGGAGGCTGATAAAGTCCGGATTCATCCGCTCAATGCAGCACTTTATCTCACGTTTTGAGGTCACTAATTAATGCTGTTGCACCAATCTAAAAAAAAAGTCTTACATTTTTGTGTCAGGAGGCATGCAGTGCTATTTCTTTAGATAATTAAAAATACTAAATAAATAAAAACAAATCAAAATAAAAAAATAAAAAATGGCGTTACATGTTGTTTAATGGTGAAAAGCAAATGCAAAAAAAAAATGCATTGATCTTGGTGCAAGAAGTATAAATATTAAGGCGTCAACTTCACTCCTCTACTTATAAAGAAATAAAAGGAAGTAAGTTAAGGTTGTTTATATTACTGCAAATAAAGAGGTGCAGGAATAGCAATATTTTGATAGTAAATGTTTTGAGGCCCCCTGAATAAAAAAAAATACATTCTTAGGAAAAGGTCCGTGTTTGTGGTGTGTGAACAGCATAACTCAAAAACGAAAAGTCGGATAAATACCAAACTTGGTATTTAGGTTCAGTACCTTCCAAAGATGCAGCATAAGATTTCAAGAAAATCCCTCCACCCCAAACTACCCTTTACATGGAACATTTTTTCGACATTTTTTATTTTCTAGAATGGGCTCTAACAATTTTGACTAAAATGCCATACATTAAAGGTATTTACATGAGAAATAAGATGTATATCGTGAATTTTTTGGGAATTGTCTATGAAGTCAATTCATTCGGAAGAAATGTTGTATGGTCTTTGTATAACAAATAAACGTTACGCGATAGACGAAAACGTACTACACAAAAAATTAGATCTCTTTAAAACACACAATTTATTTCAAACATGATTTTTGTGGCATAAGCCATTTCTGTGATATCCGTTATTAAAGCTTCGAATTCATCGTTTCTTGGTCATTCTCTTAAAAATTCTGTCAACATCTAATTGTTTCCCGCGATTGCATTGAAACAGCATGACTTTTAAGGCTAGCATATAGAGTTCTTAAACATTTGACTATTGATGTTCTCTTTGTATCTATAAAGAAATATATAATGTAGCTATTTTTGCAAAACTATATTTGGATTAAAACATAGTAGATAGACAGATAGGCTTTAGTAAGAATAGTGTGTATATCCACAAATAAAGATAGGGGTAGAGAAAGTCTTGTGAATGTATCACATCAGAGTTTTTAGAAAGCTCTCCCTATTCAGTTGTTTCTCGCGATATCCTGGAAAGAGTATGGAATTTCAAGGCCAACATATAGCCACTCGTTTTTAAACATTGGACTGTCGATTCTATTTCTTCTATCCCCTTGTACTGACAACGAAATGTGTAATGTAACTATTTCTCCAGTGATTTCTCTCCATTAACATGAACTAGATAGAAAAAGAAGCTTTAGAAAAGAAAAGTTTATAGAAGCTTTATAAAAATAAACGACACTGGGTAGAGATAGTAATGCAATGTAGTACATCGGATTTTTTTAATTTATCATATTCTGTTCGCAAAATTATGAGCCGTGACATTAAAATATACATTCCGATATCTACCTGACGATTGAAGGAAAGCACAAAGAAAACCACTCAAATTAGTCGGGACAAGGATTTGACTCCAGGAACTTCCGAATGCTAGGAAATTGAGAGAATCTATCTGAATCACACTACGCACTCATATGTTAGTCGGATAATTTCCTCGAATTAGGACGCACATATCTCGGTTTCAGCAATGCAGAGTTACATGTTATAAATTTGAGAATGAAAGACAAACAGAACCAGTTAATTTCTAAAACAAATGTATTACCTTTTATATTTAATCAGCTGTTTAAATCGAGTTAACAGAGTTACACATTACTCATTCAAACCAAAATGTAATAGAGTGGAAATACGATTTACATCGATCAGGATATTAGGCCATCATTAAGTGTTCAGATTAATTTCCTCGCAGCTTTAGCATCCAAACAGATTGTATTGTTTTGAATATAACCCTAAACTATGGTCTTTAATAAATTACAAGCCATGATTTCCACTGAGGCAGTATTTTTAACACATGAATAATTTTAATTAAATTATATAATATGCAATTTCAATAACAGCCCGCCTTGAAGCAATATGTATTTAATAATGTTTAAAGTGTATGTAACAGTCATTGCATTGCTTAGATTATTGTAAACATGTTTAATAATATTATGTGAATGCATTATGTAATTTAATAATGTAAGAGCTGTGAGAATAATAAGTTTAAGGTTGCTAACAATGAGGTAACCTTGAGGCAATAATGAGTTTGAGAGTTTGAATACTACTAGTCATGATTAGGGCAGCAATAACGTAAATCTTGTGACAGTTTAAAATTAGTCAATCAACAGCCAGAAAAAAGCTTTAATTAAATGCAGGTATTCTATTGGACTAGATTAGCCAATCAGAGACTTGCAATACAGAGCTTAGGGGTTTTAGACGGTTGAAATCTTTCAGTTGCTGGCAGACCTTGGTAGTGACCGGATGGAAGATGTGTTCTCTAAAGAAATATTACGTATTCGTGTGTAACGAAAATTAAGTATACGTGATAACAAAGTGCAAGTTTTAAATCAAAGAATATCACAGCTCTTAATATCAGTGTAGTGCTATTTAATTTGTGCCAAGGATTAATAAAAAGAAGTGAATTTAAAACTTAAAATCTGTGTAAGCCTACATTCTTGTCGTACCACGCCCTGATTAAGAGAAACATGTCTCTAAAGTAAGACTGACGCAGCCGAGGCAAACATAAACATAAATACTATCTATAGAAGCAGTTTAATAACAAAGTTAATATAATATTTTTAAAGCTTGGAGCGTAACAATAAAAATACTTCTTCAAAAATCGGCTTCTCATACGTAGCAGCATATTACGTAACAGAAACAATTACTTCAAATTAACGCCCAAACCGTGGTGCAAACCTTCAACAACAATAAACTACAACAGTTGAAGAACAAAACTACTTCAAGTTGGCTTCCCAAGCGTGTGGCAAACTTCAACAACAGAACACTTTCTTAATTACGTAAACCAAACACTTTCTCAAATTGGCTCCCATACGTGGAGCTAAATGATATCTCACCACAAATGATGTGATTCTCTTCTGACTGTTTATTTTTTATTAATTTATTCTACAAACCTACTGAGAAGGATTATTCTACTTTTTAAACACGTTGAAAAGGAGCTGTGCAAAATAGTTTCAGGAATACTAGTAAGTTTACTGCGCATCGTACGTGTCTTAATGGAAAATATCCTTAAATACGTCGCCAGGAAAAAGCTTTTACTGCCCTCTCAGTGTTATCCATTTATATTCTATATACATGTGCGATTCCGCTTTTCCAGCATCTCTTTACTGAGAATGCTGTTCTTACTACAAATATGGGGTATAAAGTACACAACGGAGGAGGACACATCGCCCACTGTGACCTGCGGGAGAGATCTATTGCGGATTGCCCTAGGAGGAAGAGTCGAAGTGAAGGAACCGCAGGCAGACAGACCAGAGACCTGCGAATGCCTCTAACATTTCTGGCTCGAAGTTCCGACCCAATACTGGAGCTGTCGAGGTCAATGAACGACCAGTCCAACCAGGCAGCCCTCTAGTGTACCCGAGGAATACCCTTTCCTTGGAGCAAGAACCGCCCCATCTGTCCGGCATCGCCACATATCACGATACTTGGAGGCATACCCGAAAAATGAAAAGTAAACGGAATGAGATAGGAAATCGTGGTAGATGAGAAATCACCCTAGGATTCGCCTAACGACCAGGGAAAACCATAAAAAAACCCAAGGCCAGAGTGAACGGTTGACGGTATTCGATGCCTTACCTGCGAATGCGAGTCTCATCATCCATGTTATCATGGAGCCGCCTCGCTCCAAATGTGAACATGGATTTTTTTTCACTCCAAAAACTACAATTTTAAGGATTCTCCAGTATTGATTGCACATAATTCAAAGAAATATAGAGAACGTTTGATCATATTGCTTAAAGAATTGAATTACAAATAGGCGTGATTCCGCAATTATTTGACAGATGTGTTATCTTCATTTTCAATAAACATGGATCTACCTCACTAATCACTCCTCTTTCACGCAAGGCGGTATATATTGTGTGCCAGATTTCAAATATGCTGCTGCGGAAGAATGGTGAAGTATTGTATGAACTACATTCTATCATTGCAAACAGTAGCTCACTTTACGATCCATAGTTCAGCAAGAAGTCTCCTGTGTACCAATACCAAAACGTCTGAAGAGTTCCGCCCGTCAGGCAGAGAGCTCTACCAAAAGAAGGCACTCTATTTGCAGTATGAAAAAATAATCAGATTTGAACAGGATCAATGCAATCTGGATCATCATTCCGTTTGTAGTGGATGCTGATGATAACTGAGTGCCCTCTCAAAGAGGCCATGCACGCAGGCTCAAGAGCCCATTACGCCTCATATTTTGGTATTACTTTAGTTCGAGGGTCGTTATGAAACGGATCACGTCTTTGACATCTGCCCTTCTTATTGTGGCGTATTAGGTATTGTCATGCCAGACACATTTTTGCGTCGTATTGGCGACAGCATTGTTGGGGGGTAATTCTTTTGGCTTTGGGTTTGAAGTTCGTTTTGGCATAACGCTCCCCAGTCCGAGCTAGCGGGTCTAGCGAGGGTTGGAGAGGGGAAATAGGTTAGCGTTACTTTTCTTTGTGTTGTGTTAGCGTCACTTTGATTTAAGCATCGACTGAGTGCGGTTGCATGTAAAGAGTGTGAATGTAGCTCATGTGCGTAGCATCGCCTCTCATTTCTTTCTTTCTCTCTTTTATGTGCGATGTAGGACCATCGCGTTTTTATTGAGTAAACCACAGTTAATGTGATTAATGTGAATTCTGGGTAATTTGTTATAAATATCCTACGTCTGCATGGAATGTGATGAAAGTTCTGGTCCTCTCGCTGTCTCTGCAGCTACGTCTCCCAATGTGCATGCTGGGTAATTAAAACTTAATATATTAGCTGGAAACCTTTTGGCCCTAACCCCAGTAACATTTTCTCCCCAGGTTCCAAGGAAAAGGACCATAAGGATTACATACCTATGCACAGCGAATCCTTTGCATTCGCATAGTATATGCTGTGAAATCTCAAAGTTCCTCGCACATTTCCTACATAAAGACTCTTGTGCGAACCTGTTATACACAGATGTCTGTGCAGGGTGTTGTGGCTCACAAGAAAACCCACAATCCCTCTGAGCTTAACCCTGTGCAAATTCAGGAGAAACTCACTCACTTTTCGGTCAAGCTCCGACATCAAATCATGGGCCTGCCTGGCAGTGGTTTGCTTACTCCAGATCTCAAGATGAGCCCTCGCCGTGAGCTGGGTGATCTCAAACTTGAACAGTTACTAGCAGACCCTCCACAAAAGGGCTCAGGCCCAATAAAATCCAGCCTCGATTCTCTCCTCGCAAGAGTCTGCCATCTCATTTCCTCTAATACCAGCGTGCCCCATGACCCCCAAAAAAGTGTAACCAGGCAACTGGTACATAGTCATCTAACATTTTCTGGCATTGCCACACCAGCCTGGATGTGGTTTTAACTGCCCTAAAAACTTTCAAAGCTGCCCTACTATCTGTGCACAGCACACATTTGCTGGTCCGCACGACATATTAAAAATATGCACAGGCTAAGATCGCGTAGACCTCAGCCTTGAAAACCAAGGTATATCGTCCATATCAATTGGGGCATTGAGTGAATTTCGAACAGAATAATTAAGGAAAGAAATGTGTCAGTTCTTCATAAATCACCCTGTACAATGGAATAAAAAATTAGTTAACCAAAATATTCAGTAGTTCTTATTTTACTGCCTAACGGAACCTACTTTAAAAACATCCCTCGTGCTTCAATTGTTGCTGTTTCAGGAAGACAAGAAGGTGTTTCCAAAGCACTACCTCTCCCAGCCTTACATTGATAAGCCAATTTAGTGTGCCAGCAACTAACCACACAGTAAAATTATGAAACTTGTTATCTTGCAATTCCAATTCGGTTGTAATTGAACGTATTTGTTCCTCAGAACAAAATATGTGGCGCGCAGCTTTGATCGAATTGCCTTGGACCTGAATGAATTAGCTGTAAAAAGAAAGCAACGCATAGATATTTTTCATTTCCAAAATGCAAGGAAGTGAGCGATGTAGGAGTTTACCATCCTGTTGCAAATCACTAGATTATATCTCGAGTTGGCACCTGCTCTTGCAGATTCCGGTTCTAGAGCCTTATCTTGCATACATCTATCCATTCGTCCTTGGTGAGTCAAGGCAAATATAAATATTCTAACAAGTTCCTTCCTTTGCTCTTTCCTTTTTTTTCTCTCAGATAATGAATGGCCTCTATGGAAACGGCGCCAAACATTCATTTAACTTCTGAGAAATTAACCATTTAAGCATTCCGAGTGTGTGATTTCCACGAGAGGAAAAATCCAGTAACTAGCATACGAGTATATTTTTCGAGCGTTGTTTTCCAAGACATGACTAATCCAGAATAGAGCGAATGTAAGTCAATTGCTTCAATTACTCCAACGTTAATCATCCGAAGCCATTTTCATGAAGGCACGTTTTTACTTTCTCTGCTACGTACTTACAGTAAGTAAAGAAAATATTGTCTTCCTCCCAAAAAAATCTATGAGATTTCATCGAAATAAACGTTTAGAGGTCCCTGAAGACAAATCAAGGCGTTATTTTTAGAAAAAGGTCGGGTGCATGTGTGTGTGCATAACTTTAAAACGAAAAGTTCGTAAACTCAAATGGAATGGAATGAGAAGCGATGGGATGCGGCACTGATCCAGGGAGTCCGGACATTATACCCTACGCCCCCACGTGGGGTGTCGCCCACAGAAGGAAGGGGTGAGATGAAGGGAGACGTCGGGTGGCCGGAACCAGGATTAACGGCACAGTAATGGCGGGGCCCCAAACGTTTCCAGATATTAACGCCTGATGATATGACAGGCAGACCGGGGACCCCGCCCCACATGGGACGGAGAAGGTTCATATAGAGCATCCTTTTTCCCTGCCATGCGGCACCGAAAGTCCATCGCCGACACTTCCAGCCCTGAAATAGACCAAACGGGATGAAGAATGGATGAAATGAGTAATGGAATGAAATTGAGGGACAGGAAAACTTCGGGGGATGTAATGATCCTTCCCAGCATTCGCCTGGCGATCCGGGAAAAACTTCGAAATAATTCATCGGTCAGGAAGGTTGGCCACGGGAGTCAAACCCAAGACCTCCCGAATGCGGGCCACAGACGCAACCGCCTGAGCCATCCCGTTCGGTATAAATACAAAACTTTGGATATAAGCTCAATGTCCTCCAAAGATGCGACAACAAGATTTGCGACACCACAAACTACCCTTTACATGAACATTTTTTCAATAGTTTTGATTTTCTCAATAACGGCTCTAGCGTCTTGTTTATTTAAGATATATGACAAAGAAAATGTATTATTTGATTTTCTGGGAATGCCTGTGAAGGCCTCTTCATTCGGATAGAATTTCTGTACTTTTGTTTAACCGGTAAGCGATAAGAGATAGGCATGGACCTACTACACCAAATAACGTATTTTGTGCATCAGCCATTTCCGAAACGTCCATTATTATTGGTTTGAATTGTTCAATATTTATTACTTTCTCTACTACGTATAGTAAGTAGGGGAAGTATTGTATTCCACCCAAAAATTCGATACCGAGATTTCACCGGAAATACATATTTTGGGATCCCCTGAATCCAAAAAAACCATTTTTGAAAAATGTCCATGTGTGTGTTTGTGTGTCTGTCTGTCTGTCTGTGTGTCTGTCTGTCTGTGAACAGCATAACTCAGAAACGAACAGTCGGATAAACACCAAACTTGGGATTTAGGTTCAGTATCTTCCAGAGATGCGACACGAAGGTTTTCAAGAAAATCCTCTCACCCCAGATTACCCTTTAAATGGAACATTTTTCGAAAATTTTAATTTTCTCAAAAATGGCTCTTAACGATTTTGATTAAAATATCATATGTTCAAGATATTTTCATGACAAATGAAATGTATATCTCGAATTTTCTGGAAATGTCTCCAAAAGTATTCTTCATTGTGAACGACTTTTGCATAACTGGTAAACTATAAGAGATAGACAGAATTTTACTACACAAAAAATGTAGATCGCGTTAAAATACACAATTTATGTCATATACACTTCTTTGTTGCTTGTTATTCCCTTAAATTTTTAAATACTTATTTTATCAAATGGGAATTCATTATTCATTTTTTTGTCTTGTATATGCAAGGAGCATTAATCTGAGGCAAAGAGAATGGTGCTGCACATAGCACCCAGCTATTAAGAGATATGTATATGCTTAAAGGCCACTTCAAATACAAAACAAGGGGAACATAGTACGCCTTAAGCGATAGTCAAATATTTTTAGAACTGGTCGCTATGTGTAAAATGTAAATCTCTTTGCATGTCAAAAGATCGTTTCTGCAAATGTTTATCTCGATTAATATGAAATAGATGGAGAATAAGAGTTTGTAAAAATAGTTTGTACAAGAGTAGAGAAAGTCATGTGAGTGTAACACATCCGTTTTTTTTATGTCCTGGAATGCGCCACATAGCAACCAGCTCTTAAAATATTTGACTATTGCTGAAAGTCTACCATATTCTCCTTGCATCTACAAGAAAATTAGCAATAAGATTAACATCTTGATTAACATGAAGCATATGGAGAATAAGCGTTTGTAAAAATAATTTGTACAAGAGTAGTGAAAGGCATGTGAGTGTAACACATCAGATTTTTAAAACTATGGTCAGTCCAGATATTTGTGTTCGGCAGATAGACGCCTTCGCATTTCTTGCCTTCGACCATATGTGTTACTTGACAAGGGGACAAAGCGCTAAAAAATCTCTTAACCACCTTTGAGCATGGGTGGCCTTGTATTTCATTTGCATACGGGGTAGTGTTTGAAACAAGGTAAGAGGACTGTCTCTTTCGAAGCCGTGTGATGAAGACGCGTTTTGGGTTTTCTCGGGAAAAATGTGGCCCTTTAACACGTGCAATAGCGAGGTATATAAGTGAACTACATTAGGCAGAACAGCGAAGTGAAACTAATAATTCGAACAATACGCTGTTTACTTCATAACATAGATACCATTGGAGTCTCATTCCACGAGGAGAGGAACGAACCCGTCCTAACTTCGAAAATCTGAAAGTCCCGACCTGCCGCCTAAGAACGTACAAACGGTCACAAATTCTATGTATATAGTACATTCAGATCATCCATGAGTCGCATTTTAACGCCGCATCTTCCCCTTCACATCACATGAAGTACTGAACGATTACAATTGGGAAGCTGTGCCTCATCCAGCCCGAAAGAGTCCCCTTCATTATGACCTTCTCCTCAAATTGGAAACTCCATTTCGGGGGTCAGGTTTTGCAAAGTTAAATAGCGTGAACACATCTGTGATCCTACTCATCTAAAAATTAAAGTCTTCTTCTATTTAAGGTTTAGGCCTTTCGACAGTTCCTAAGCTAACTAAACTGGTCACTCCATCTCCTCCGTTGTCGTCCAACACCACTTCTTCCTGAAGGTCTATAAAATAAAGCTTGCAGTGGATGCCTTGAAGGGGGCATTCGTAAGACATGTTCCTTCCAACGATTTTGATACCTCTGTATTTCTTCATTAATGTTTTCTTCCATTCTTATAGTGGTACCGGGGAAATGAAATAGCAAAATCAGCGCAGAGGCCTGTTGCCTTGCGGATATAAAGACTAGAAATTCTCTGAATTAGAAGTTGGTCCAGCCACAGAATATGTGGGGAGTAGGTAGGACTCCTAAGCCAGAAAAGGCAACCTACCTAAGGAAAGAAACACTAACAGGAAATCTACTGTGCAAGGGGCTGGTAACCCCTTCATGGGAAAAAAATAACTACTAAGAAAACTAACAAACGGAATGCATGGACTGATCCTAAAAATTAAAGTTCATAGTAAAATTAAACCACTACAACTACTACTGGTACAACGCTGCAAGCTCAAAGGGGCCGTTTTCAATTTAAATACACCGAAACATTTAAAGTGTGCCAATTAATTTAGTGGATTGTTTCTGGGATCACGTACAAAGGTGCAGTAAAGACTTGTGGGCTGAGCTGACGATAGTGCGAATATCTTAAACTCGTTTCGCCAGTTCTTGTGAGCCTTTCATGGCACCCCTTAGCACGATGAGTTTCCATAAATTGCTGCATAAAACTTATTAGAATTTCCCTGTGCCTAAGTATGCCCATCTCAAAATCTTCTTGCAGAAAATAAAAACTTAAAAATGAATGGAGCTGCAATTGGGTATATGGTTGCAACAAAACCACAAAATTACATTTAGAGGAAAAAGGAATACGGAAAACTTGCGTCAACATTTAGTTTTTGCTTCTATACCTGTTCAACATTTAAGCACCATTACATCAAATTGAACTACTTTAACAAAAATATGGGCTTTCGAAATAATACGAATAAGACTGTTCTTGCATAGAAGCATATTGCCAAGGCTTTTATTGTGAAATGTTACATTTTTCTTCTTTACTGGATTATATGAACTCTTTTACAAGCACATTTTGATTCAAGTTATACATAATCATTTCGAATACTGCTATCTCACATTTGTGTTCAAAATATGACCAATACACCTGTATTCTATAGTTTGAGGCAGTATTTTTAACACTTAAATAATTTCAGTCTAATTATATAATATAAATTCAATAACAGCCCGCCTTAAAGCAATATGTGTATGTAATAATTTGTAAAATGTATGTAACAGTCATTCCATATGCTTATATTATTGTAAACATATTCAATAATGTTATGTGAATGCATTACGTAATTTAATAATGTAAGAGCTGTGAGAATAATAAGTTAAAAGTTGCTAACAATGAGGTAACAATGAGGTAACCTTGAGGAAATAATGAGTTTGAGAGTTTAACAATACTACTTCTGATTCTTAGAATCAATAATGAAATTTTAGTGACAGTTTATAAAATAGCCAATCAACAACCAGAAAAAACTTTAGTTAATTGAAGGTATTCTATTGGAGTAGGATTAGCCAATCAGAAACTGAAAAGAAGTAAATTTTACAAATTTAGAGTTCAGTTGCCTGCAGACAGTAATTGTAACCGGATGCGTGATGCGTCCTCGAGAGATTTTATACGTATTTTGAGTGAGAAAAAATAGTTTACGTGTTAAAAGTGCAAGTATTTAATAAAAACATCTCACAGCTCTCTCTCTCTCTCAATATCAGTGAAGTGTTATTTAAATCGTATCAAGCATTAATAAAAGAAGTGAAGTAAAAGTATAATCTGTGCAAGTCTACATTCTTAGTCGTACCACAACCATGCTAAGAGAAACGTGTCTCTAACAATAATACTGACGCAGCCGAGGCAAACATAAATATATAGATAATAATTAAAGAAACAGTCAAATTACAAAGTTAATATTTTTAAACTTAGGGCGAAGGTTACCGGAAAGCCGGTACCATACGTGCGGTAGCAACTACTAGAAGTTCGGCTCCCCAACAGTTGAACTATAATACAACTCCTTCAAACTGACTTTCCATGCGTGAGGCAGAAACTTTCTCAAATTCGGGCCCATACGTGGGGCAAACAACGTAAAGACAATAAACTTTCGCAAGTTTAAAAAAAATATTATACAAAACATCCGTTTCATTTCTATCTTTTTACTGGTCTTTCTTCTGATTTAGGAACAACATTCAAATTAAATTCTTGGTAACGAGAAAAATAAATGGCTAATATACAGCACTATAGGTCTGTAAACGTTATATGAACTCCTATTTAGCGGGTTCAAACCCGACGGAGGGCGATGGATTTTTTCGGGCGTAAAAATCCTTAGCATGGCTTCCTTCGGAAAATGAAACGGCAACTCTAGGCCGAGCCCAAGAACTGTAATTACAGATAATTTATTAATTAACTTTTATTGATATTAAATCGTACTATGTAAATATCTTTTTCTCATACTGCTTGTATATTTTAAGAAGGGTGATTTAACGTTATGTATCTATCTAGGTTACTAATATTAGTAGAGTTATAAATGGTTTAAGGTAAATAATTTAAGCGCCATGTTAAAATACTGTCCACGACGAAATGTTTTAGCTACAGGAATAGTGCTTTCGAAGGCAGAAAACCTATGTTTATGACATCTCTTCGGTCGCAGTGCCATTATTCCTACAGCGAGGGTGTAACGCCTTTGTCCCTTTATTTGATAATTCGCCATGACCAAGTGAGCGAGACAGATAACCTAACGGTAAATGTAGGAAAACCGCGATTTATATTAAACTTGGACCAATGAGATCTCTGGAAGTTTATTCGAAATAGTTAGACGCGTCGAATCGCGCTAAAAATGGACCAATAGGAAAGGAAGCAGCCTCAGAAGCCTGAGACTATAAATGGATCTGTTTGGAGCAAATTCGAGGCAGTTGGTCAGCAGTTTTAGCAAGAGAGTTTTGTCATGACCGTTTAGCAAGGCAGTTTGTAGGCAGTTTGTCAACAGTTTTATCATGGAGTTTTAGCAAGGCAGTTTATCAGACAGTTTTGTCAAGACAGTTTTCTTAATGTGTGGTCAGGGAGAGATGCTGCAGGATGTGTGAGATATCGCGCCAAAACAGGGAATCAAGATAGTTTTAGAAACACACCTAAGATCCGCTACTCGTAAAGAGATAATAAGTATATTTAAACTTCGTGTCATATCCGCGCCGTAGTTTAACAGCGGTGGACAGTATTTTACAGCGGCAATACCAGTTTTGTATACTGAGTGTTAATTAAATAAAAAGAAACGGCAGTGTCATCTTTTCATAAACAAAGCAAGTCTATGTCTTCCTATATCACCACCCGAGATCTACGTTTTCCTTTACCGAGGATAAGTCCATGCTACTATATAGTTTAAAGAAAACTACTGCAGCTAGCCGAGGATAAAATTGAAGAGAACCAACACACGGCGAACTTCTGGAATCAACGGGAGAAGCATCAAGGTAAGCCTAACAGCAACGGATGAGGAGGTGACCGCTGCAAAAAGAAGCACAGCCGTTGGTCCCGTGTGGTAGATTTACGGCACGTAAAGAACCTCAAGGCTGATAAAGAGGCCTCTGAGCAAGGTTACCGGTCTTTCACGCCCAATGGATTTTTTTCGGGCGTAAAAATCCTTAGCACGTTTTCCTTCGGAAAGGAAGTAAAGCCGGTGGTCCCGTGTCGTAGATTTTCGACACGTAAAAGAACTTCAAGCCTGATAAAGAGGCCTCTGAGCAAAATTACTGGTCTTTCACGCCCAATATAGAATGGGACGCTAAGGACCATAATAGTTAAAGAGTGTGTATAAATAGAACTCAATTTAATTTAATTTGAACACCTGTTTTGAGGAGTATGTACAGCAATATTTTAATGCAGAATTTACACATTTTAGAGCGTGGTGTTTTTAAGAAATATATGAACAGGATTATTCGAGTATATTTTATAAGGGAGAGAGCGTTAATGTTGTTTGGGCGACACTTTGGAATCTTGCAATTTCCCCAAATTGTTTTTATACTGATTATTTAAATGGTCTCTAACAAGAAAAGCTGTACTGAAAACATTACAGTTGTAATATTCTTGTTCTGTTCCACCGCATGAATCAGAAAAATCCTATGCTTTCTTCATGCTTATTTGATTTTAATATTTTTTTTATGAAATATAAGAGAGAAGACATTAAATTCGGGTTCTCTCTGGCTTCTGTCTCCAAGAAACAATAGAAAGAGCTAGTGTCGCCATTAACAATGGACATTGAAAGTAAATCGATGGCAATTTGCTAAAAGATCTTATCTGCCAAACCACAAATTTTTCAGGAGAGACAAAACCGGTTTTTATCCTTATCCGTCTGTAATATCAATTTGAAATTGGGAATTAGTAGTGTTTATAGGGGTACAAAATAAATTCGCCATGTATCACATATAAAATTTGCACAGTCTCATTAATATTGTTCTTAAGATATTATTTTCTTGCACAGGATACGTTTTGTTATTTTTATTTTATCAAGCAAGAGACACTCATTGATCATAAAAAAACAAACTAATTTTAAATTTTTATCACTGTTCAAAATTCCGTTGTACTTAAACAGTATTACAACATAATTATTACTCACCGGAATATAGTTATTACAAAATCATGTACTGAAATAAAGTGAAAAAGTGGATTATCTTATCTTCCGTTGCTAAGAATAGGAATCGAAAGAAATATCTTGCCAACCATCAGTTTCGTCTTAAGAGCCAGAACTCTTATTTTATGAACCACTTGGGAACAAAAAATACGATAGTAAGATATCTGCTGATCACTAAAATAATATTTTAAATAGTTGAGATATAATGTAAACAGTGTTTTCTCTATAACTGTTAAAGTGTCGCTTACGATGTTTTGCCAGGATGTGCGTCTAGGTTTTCCGTATTCATTACGATAAAAAAACGGATTTCTCAAAAAATGGCTGTTAAGATGTTCTGCCGGTTTACCATTGATATCTAGCCACACAAACTGCGATGTTACATTTAGCTTAGGTATAGGCAAAGTTTAGGCATAGTTAAATTCTTGAACAGGTCACTGTTTTCTAACCGTGTTATCTTTATACAAAGGGGCGTGCCAAAGTCTTCGGAAAAAATTATTCTCCTTGATGAAACGATCGCTGCTGATGTTTGTTTTATATTTCTTCTTTTTGTTGGAAATACATTTACACTGACGACGTTAGACCAGTGCTTACAATTAGGCAGAGCTTGATCTCCCTACTTCAAAGAAATACTACTAAAATAACATTATTTACGGGAATAGAAATTGAATTAAAAAACTTAAAACAGGCGCAGCATTTCATCCCAAACATTTTTTTCCAAAATAGGATCTCTCAACTGTTAACATCTGATCTTAGTATGTGTTCGTTGTCAGATGAACGAATTCAGAGAGGTTAGCAGTAAACGTTGTGTTCCTAATTTCGAAACTGCAGCTCGTGAAGTGGAAGACATTATTATACCTACAACTAATTATCCTGATAGGTGGTAAGTTTAATTAAGTAAAATGATCTCAAATTATCATTTGAAAGCTATTATCTTTCTTGAGACCAGTTTTTACCCGTTAATGGAACAGGTTCAGAACTATTAGCTCGAACCTGAGGAGTACATTTGCTTTATCACCTTATATTTTATGCTGTCGTGATTTTATTTAAGTTAGTACTTTCTTTCATCGTATTAAAGGTTTGAAGCTTTAAACTGGCTTTTATTTGAGCAGTTTTGCAATGTTATAGGCACTAATTTTCGCTATCGGATATGGAGTTACGAGCATTTTGTTAAAACATTGGACAGCAAAATGTCTATTCTGTCTTATGGATTGCATTAATTTGTACGCAATAACCATAACGTAATCAAAACGTTATTATGAATTAAATTCGCGCAGAATGAGTGGATGTAAGACAATAAATTTGAGAACAAGAGGACATTTTGTATTTATTGGCTGCATTTTAGTATCAGGGATATTTCGTCAATTCGCAACGCATATAACAAAACTCTGTTATACAAATATAAATTGTGGCGCGTTTGCCTGTCACGCCGCACTTGGGGGGCCCCCTGCTGCCCGTCGTTGAACACCTGATATGCAAGTGTTCCTCTCTCACCTTCGTCACTTATTTCTTTGGGCTGCCCGGCTCAATGATGACTCCTTTGGCGTTGATTCTTGGGCCAGGAAACCTACTCAGGGTCGGCCTAAACTTTCGGCGTCTTGTAGATGCAAGGGGAATTGGTAGGCTTTAAGCGATAGTCAAATATTTTAAGAGCTGGTTGCTATGTGGAGTATTCCATTCTCTTTGCATTACCAGGACAAAAAAAAATGAATAACGAATTTTCATTTGAGAAAAAGTATAAGTATTGGAAAATTTAAGGCTATAACAAGAATATCTCGAAAATGGTTCACTTAACAAAAAATGTATATAGATAACATAAATTGTGTATTTTAACGCGATCTACATTTTTTGTGTAGTAAAATTTTGTCCATCTCTTATCGTTTACCAGTTATGCATAAGTCGTTCACAATGAAGAATACTTTCGGAGACATTTCCAGAAAATTCAAGATATACATTTTATTTGTCATGAAAATATCTTAAACATATGATATTTTTATCAAAATCGTTAGAGGCATTTTTGAGAAAATTAAAATTTTCGAAAAATGATCCATGTAAAGGGTAATCTGGGGTAGGGGGATTTTCTTTAAAACTTTCGTGTCGCATCTCTACACACACACACACACACACACACACACACACACACACGGACATGTTTCCAAAAATGCTTTTTTTTTTTGGATTCAGGGTGTCTCAAAACATATATTTCCAGTGAAATCTCGGTATCGAATTTTTGTGTGGAGTACAGTACTTCCCCTACTTACTGTACGTAGTAGAGAAAGTAAAAATGAACTGTATTCCGGTATTCTTTGAAACGTGAAGTGCATGTTGTGAAAAGTGCTCCTGCAGAGCTGAAATACTTTTGCTTTTCTAATCATAATGTAAATCCTGCCTGACCTATTTTCACAAGGTAAACAAAACTATTAATTGTTTATCATGTGTCTTACAACTCTGGTATTTGCTAGAAAGGCAATAACAGGCCTGATGTTCATATGAAACTGGAGCCGAAGTTATCACACTTTTTTATGCTTTACCCAATGGTATTACTTCAGGATCGATGGTTTTTCTTATTTATTATAAGCCCCGGTGGTGCATTTGATTTTTGTATCCGAAGTGGAGGTTTCGATCGCGGCCCAGGGCGCTTATATGTGATAATTCATGTTAGCAATTTCCTGGCAGGGAAAGAAGAATGAATGCATTTATTTAAATAAGTATAAAAACATTGATCCTTAACAATTGCGGGGATCCAGCATAATGTGTTTTTGTAATTAAAAGGATAATAAAGAAAACACCGAACAGAAATTCACTAGGATAAAACACCACTGCAATAAAACAGCCAAGTGTAGACGATTAAATAAGAACAAAACACGAAACAATGGCAAACCTTATTACAGTGCATTGTTATGCCCTATTATATTATGTAAAACTCAAGAAAGCAATAACACATAAACCAACACCCAGCAGGATACGTTTGTCTCTGTTTACAACCTCTCCCCTTATATTAGCCTTTTCAGACCTCAATATCTATCCTTTCTCGTCTTCCCTGCCTGACAGTAGCGCCCAACATACCTTTAGCCTTCTATTCGAGGCTATAAACGATGTGGTAAATATTTTCGCCTCCATTCCTCTGTATCCCTTTAGTATGCCAGTATATGCGCGTAGTATTCCTACTTCTCCTAAATGGAATAGTTGTCCTAAAATTTCAATCATTTTTATTATTCACCTGAATGCTGAAGTGAGATTGTTACATTTTGCGCCATTATATAAGCTGAATAATAATAATAATAATAATAATAATAATCTCGAGCTACGAAAGTTCCCATAACTCTGTTTTTCTTATTTATTGACGAATAATTTGCGAATGTTATTATTTCAAGTTCTGCGCGCGGATATCCGTTGTGTGAGCCACGCCTAAATGTTGTGCTGTAAGCTATAACGGGAATATATCATGTTTCTATCTATATTTATTTCTAATTGAGTTTTATTCAAAATTATCTACATAATTACATTTTCCTTATGATTAAACTTTTTGTTATAAACCAGAATCACCTTCTGGCAAATTAAAATCCTATTCGAAGTTCATAATTAGTAGTAACGTGCTATCAAGCGTTATCATAATCTAGATCGGTGATAAAGTCTTTCCTGGAACTTTGATTATAATAATTCGGCGAATAAATAAAAACAAAAGAACTGTATGCGACTAATCAAATTTTCAAGCCAATGACGAAGTCAGCCGTTGGCTACACATTACCATATCTTTGTGCAAATCAAATGTAACATAAATTGTGACGTGGAGTTGGTTGTTACTGCTTTGATGTACAATAATATATAGTACAAAAATAGTCCTGTCATATCCTTTTAGGGCAAAGAGCGGTAACTAAGTAGAACGAATTGATAGTAATTCACGAGGACTGACATTAACTTGCTTCGAGATAACTTATTGTTATTGTTATTATTTTTTATTTAACTATCACTTTTATTCCTTTCCAGGCCAATTTATTTTCAGGTGAAACCGGTTTCTGTAACCTGATGCTACATTATAATAACTTGTGCCTTAGAGCTCGCTTTAATCTCGGATTTGTAGCTCAGCAGTGACCATCACTAGCCAGGATTTCGAATCCTAGCTGCGTTGTTACCAAGTCTAAGGTAAAGGATGGGATAGACCTACGTAAAATAGACGGTGATTGACATGTGTGGATGTTTGTTAGCACTGAAGCTGAACACATGTTTTAAATTTATATTGAAAGAAAGGAAAGAGGTTTTTTATGCTAATATCAAGCTTAAAGAAGTACTCGTATATATCATCTTGCAAGTCAGATATTTTATCCAAATTCTAACTATATTATATATATATTTTATGGCAGCATTGGATCGGAGAGATTTAACATCTTAGGATATATCACCGGCTTTGACTTTGGAATAATTGCCCATTTACCTTTTTGTTAGTTACGCTGTTTTGTATTACTTTGGGTATTTCTTAAGCATTAAATCTCTCTCTCTTTCACACACACACACACACATACACACACATACTCACTCACACTTCCAGGCTATGCGAATAATCTTGGCTACAGAAAAGTACCCACTCTCCAGTCGGAAATCGAACCAAGGATCTGTGAATTTGAACACTGCTAAGCATCAGATCACAGAAGCATTCCTTTTCATCCATCTCATCTTTCTGGGTGGGTAATTTCTGTTTCGGCACAGAACTTGTGATAAAGACAGAAGATAAAAATCTGACTAAATTGCAAAACTTGCAAAAATTACACTTAGTTTTCGTACAGTCTTATGAATTTGATTTCCTCTTTATTTTATATTTTTTTCACTGTAGGCACAATAATTTATTTAAAATATACTTCTAAAAGTTATACTCTAAATTCTGTACCACTCCATCCATAAAAAATCATACTCCTAAACACCTTAGGGTAGAGTGAAAAACTGGAGCCCATCTTTTAAGGGATGTTTTGCTTTGGTACTACTTAAGTATGGCATGTTGTATGTACTCAAGCCATGTGGATTGTTTCGTTTTAGATATATGCGAGTTTGTTTTCCTCATATTTACTTTGAATAGCTTCTTCTGTGAATGAGAATTTCTGGTATACATGACCTGTTTTCTCACAAACTATTGAAGATAAGTAAACCAAATTTTAGGATGATAAAAACAACCTCCAAGTCCTATTTTTATTCTTTTTGGATGTTAGCAACATGGTTGGTTGTTTTAATTACCAAAGATTTTAATTTAAGAATGAAGTAATTAAGAAAATAATTCTATCTTCCTTAATAAGCAAACTGATTGGATAAACCTCAGACACCAGTGAACTAAAAAGAAAAGCATTCATCTACAACCTAAAAATTTCGGTATGATATCTTAAATATTTTCTGAGATAATGAGTTATGAATTTTAGATTTGACATGGTGGGATACAGATTGTAATCTCCTCTTAAATTAAAGCAAATCCAAGACCGACGATACACTTTACTTCTCAAAGCTCTATAGAAAGAAATCACTTTCTGCGGGCCGGTGGAATGGATTGGATTGAATTGGCTACGGAGAGAGCTCGGCACTGATCCACATAAGGCATTTTGTACCTACGCCCCTCACGGGGGCTTCCCCGGGAGGAAGCATGAGGCGAGAGGAGACACCGGGCGGCCGGAACCAGGAGTGACGGTAAGGGTCTCTAAGAGTCCCTAAGTTTCCAGGTAGACTCTCCCGGGCAGACGGACAGAAAGACTGGTGACCCCACCCCACACAGGGTGGGTCCAACGCCTCTCAAAGGGGTTCGGATACCCACGGCAGCCGCTCGAACCCGAGGGACGGAGAGAGTCACAAAGAGCATCCTTTTCCCCCGCCAGACTTCCAACCCTGAAAGAAACCAACGGATGAAAGATGAAGTGAAATGAAAATGGAGATGAAATGGAAGGACAGGAAATTCGGGGGATGTAAGAATCCTTACCAGCATTCGCCTGGCGACCCTGGAATACCCCAAAAAACCCATGGGTCAGGAAGATCAGCCAAGGGAATCGAACCCACGACCTTTCGAATGCGGGCTACAGACGAAATTGCTGAGCCTGCTCGGTCTGTTGGCCGGTACTCAAATGTTTAACATTCTTTCAGCTTCATTATGGTTATTTGCACATGCATGTCCCGTTAACACTTCTAACGATTTTGATGAAAATATCACATCTTGAGACACTGACCTTAGATAAAAACTTACATTTTATTTTCCACAAATAATCTGTGGAATCCTCTTGTATAATTTTGTATACTGGGAAGTAATAAGAGACAGATAAGAACTTATTATAGGGAACATACAGAAGTCATTACAACACGCAATTTGGTCAAATAATATTTTCGTAGCTTAAGAAATATTCCATGGTGTCAGACTAAAGTTTCCCAAGTATGAATGTTTCTGGCGGAATCTTTTAAAGTTTGCAGTTCTTATTTTTCGTCCTCTACGTCCTCTTTTCTTCCTTGTTTGCTTTTTCTTTCTTTCATTCATTCTCCTCACCTCCTCCTCCTTCCTCCTCCTCCTCCTCCAATGTAAGGATTGGATTTTTTCCCATTCCAAGCCCAGAGTATTACAGGAACTGCTGTTTCCAGCTCTTTCTGGACCGTCCTGTATCCCGTCTTCCTATTGGACTATAACGATATGCTTACAACGGAAGAGATCAGGGGACATTCTTTGCACGTGTTGGTGCCATCTCTCCTGGTAACGTGTCACTTCTTCACCAAACTCTTTTCTATCTTCAGTTCTTCTCTAATTTTTTTGCCTTCTTTGGTCTCTAAGGCTCACCCCTAATATCGATCTTAAAAACCTCATTTCGGCTGCTTCAATACGTCTTTTATCACTTGTTCTTAGCACCCATGTCTCACTTGCATACATCAAGGATTTATATTCATACTTTTTCAGAAATATCTTTTTATTTATCCATTTATATTATTGTATTTTTATAGGTTACATTCCAAGTCCTGATATCCTTGTCCAGATTTATTCCTCCGTGTTTCTGAATTCTTCTGAGGTTTCTGCAGCCCATTCACGGATTTGCAACGTCGTGTTGAACTGTGTTTAAAAGTTCAGGAGGTCATTTCCTGCATATATATGATGTATTATTTCTTGTACTTGCAGCTATACTACGAGGAGCGTCCAATAAGTAAGTTTCCCTATTTTATAAAAACACATTACACACAATTGATCATATTGAATTAATTTTATTTATATTGTACAATCCTTCTGTTACTTTTCTAAATAGTTGACATGTTTTTCCAAGCCAGTGTTGTACCAGGTCGGGTCCTGTGCTCGCAACCAGCTGTTTACTGATTTGACTTCATCATCAGTGTTAAAAGTGCTTACCTTTGAGTTGGAGGAACATGTGAAAATCACTTGGGGCAAGCTCCGGTGAATACGGAGGATACGAGAAAAGTTGAATCTTGACCCAGGCGGAGCTTAGAAAATTCAACTGGGAAGTTTTCTCGCATCCTCCATATTCACCAGATCTCTTCCCAAGTGATTTTCACATGTGCCATCTTGGAGGTAAGCACTTTAACACCATGACGAAGATAAATAAGAAGTGAACAGCTGGTTACGTGCATAGGAACCGACCTGGTACAACACTGACTTGGAAACTACTTGTGTCACGTCCCCAAAATTGCTTGGAAAAACGTATTGACTATGCATAAAAGTAACAGAAGGATTGTACAATATAAATAACATTAATTCAATATGATCAATTGTGTGTAATGATTTTTATAAAATAGGGAGACTTACTTTTTGGACGCCCCTCGTATTTTCTATTTTCGTTTCATTTCTTGTCATTTACGTTGTATACACAACAATTTCTGGAGCTTTTCGAGTGGGACACCCGGTATAAAAGGTGATTCTACAATGTACGTATGCTATTCACTCTAAATTTTTTGCCTAGAAATTATATAAAAATAAATTGTTAGTGCTTAGTTTGTCGCGGTATCGTTCGTGTTATCTTATTTGCTGAGCGCGTGTTATTGTATTACTAGTTTGAATTTTGAGTTCTTTGTCCTCCGGCTAACTATTATTACTTGGTCGAGCAAATCTCTTAAACAGGGTGTGTAAACGGAAATGAGTTGTTACTAAAAGATAACACTGATAAAAGAATTTGTTTTTACACTTTTATTTCTGTCACAATTAATTAATTTCACATATTTACTCTTGATACACGCCTGACTGAAACTGTTATATTTTCGAATGTAACTATAATCACTTATTTGCCTCACATTATTAATTCTAGTATTTCACATTTTGTAACTAACTTTACGACGCGAGAGATTCTGTAGAACTGCGCGACGTGTAACTCGTGGATGATTCTGTTGAACTGTGCGACGTTTGCCTTGTGAATTATTCTGTAGAACTGTGTGACGTGTAACCCGCGAATGATTCTGTTGGACTGAGCGTTACCTGTCTCTGGCTTTAGCTTTTTATACTCCCTCACCCTGATTTGCCTAAACATTATAACAGAGCTGCTATTGGTTAATAAAACGCGCCAACAATACCGTCTATTTGTA
Source organism: Deroplatys truncata (assembly GCA_030765065.1). NCBI lineage: Eukaryota > Metazoa > Arthropoda > Insecta > Mantodea > Mantidae > Deroplatys > Deroplatys truncata. The sequence goes on along the minus strand of CM060979.1, from coordinate 50,415,720 downwards.
TATCCAATCAAAATTACGAACACATATGCTCTAGGGAAGATATTTCCTCCATTTCTAAGAAAAGCGCGCTAATCTGACGTCATTTGCTTGTCTCTTCTAATTGATAAACAACTTGCTTCATTGTTACCCACTCCTATTGTCAGTTTCAGTGAGGCCGTGTAAACTAATTTCCTAACAATGCTTATAATTAACAAACATCTCAAATCATTGTCATACAATAATGCTAATTTACACTACAATCACTCTGGCATTTACAGTGTTGTGATATTAAATACTGGCACAAGTTACATACACTTGCAGAAAGAGCATTCAAATATTTATTTGAGAAGTAGGTACGGAGAAATAAATTACTCCCCGCGGAGCGGCGCAGAATGACATTACAGTGCGACGCAGTTTCACAGTGTTTGCGAGCCTCAGCAGTTTATTCACATTGGCCGTGTGCTGCACTAAAGGACGACAGAAAGAAAAAACAAAATAGAACAGAAAAGACTAAGTGCAGCATGTGCATATTTGCAAGCTCATAACCGCCTACTGTAGTTTCAACTATGACGCCATAGCTATTTAAGTTTGTGCAGAGACACGGGTCAAGCAAGCTTCACCTTGACATTCAGCTTCACACGAAATGGCCTTTCCTCCTCGTATCCATAAAGTCATTATACGAGGATGATTGTGCGATGAAAATATGATCTGGCCCTGCTTTCAGCTGAACTTGACGCTCTTAACCTTCCCAGTCGTCACTACTCTTCTTGAAGAAACAAGAAGCACAAATCGGATGTGATATATTCACATGACTTTCTCTAACATTTATCCTTTATTAGTGGATATCTACTTCATTTTAATGGAGATAAACCTTTGTAGGAATAGCTACAGTAAACATTTCGTTATAGATAGAAGGAACAGCGATAGTAAATGTTGAAAAACTGGGCATATGCTGGCCTTAAAATTTCAAACTTGCAATCGCGAGAAACAGCTGAAAATCCACAGGACTTTAAAAGCATTGCCAAAAAAAGAACAACTCGAAACATTAATAACTTATATATCAAAGATAGGTTATGCCACAAAAAATATTTGAAATAAATGGGGTGTTTTAAAGAGTGTGCACCTTTTGTGTAGTACGTTTTCGTCTATCGCTTAACCTTTACTAGTTATATAAGACTACACAAAATTCCTTCCTAATCACAGGGTATTCAAGATATAAATGTTATTTGTCATATATTAAAGACATTTAAAAGTGTATGGTATTTTAAACAAAATGTTAAATAAAATGTTTCGAAAAAATGTTCTACGTAAAGAATAATTTGTGATGGGGAACTTTCTTGATAATCTTTGTGTCGCATCTTTAGAAGATACTGAAATACCAACATTTTATATTTATCCGACTTTTCGTTTTTGAGTTCAGACACACACACACCCACATACTGACGTTTTTCTAAAAATCTGATGTGTTACACTCACATGACTTTCTCTACTCTTGTACAATCTAATTTTACAAACGCCTATTCTCCATATGCTTCATGTTAATGGAGATATCGAGATGTCAACCTTATTGCTAATTTTCTTGTAGATGCAAAGGGAATATGGTAGGTTTTAAGCGATGGTCAAACATTTTAACGCTGGTTGCTATGTGGTGCATTCCATTCTCTTTGCATGTCCAGGACAAAAAAATGAATAACGAATTTGAGAAAAAGTATAAGTATTGGAAAATTTAAGGAAATAACAAGCAATATCTCGAAAACGGTTCACTCAACAAAAGAAATGTATATGACATAAATTGTGTATTTTAACGCGATCTACATTTTTCATGTAGTAAAATTTTGTCTATCTCTTATGGTTTACCAGTTATGAAAAAGTCGTTCATAATGAAGAATACTTTTGGAGACATTCCCAGAAAATTCGAGATATACATTTCATTTCTCATGACATTATCTTAAACATATGATATTTTCATCAAAATTGTTAGAGCCGTTTTTGAGAAAATTAAAAGTTTCGAAAAATCTTCCATGTAAAGGGTAGTCTGGGTTGGGGAGATTTTCTTGAAAACCTTCGTGTCGCATCTCTGGAAGATACTGAACCTAAATACCAAGTTTGGTGCTTATCCGACTGTTCGTTTTTGAGTTATGCTGTTCACAGACACACAGACACACACACACGGACATGTTTCCAAAAATGCTTTTTTTGGATTCAGGAGGTCTCAAAACATGTATTTCCGGTGAAATCTCGGTATCGAATTTTTGGGTGGAATGCAATACTTCCCCTACTTACTATACGTAGTAGAGAAAGTAAAAATGTATATCTCGTTAAAGCACACAATTTGTGTCAAACGTTTGGTATCGTTAGGCATTTCTGTGATATTATTTGTTATTGTTATGCATCTTCAAACACTTACTTTTCTCGAGCAAAGTCGCCATTCATCACCCCGCTCTCGTGATCGTACAAAGAGCATGGAATTGCAAAGTCACCACATAGTAACACCCTCTTTAAAATTACTGACTATCGCTTTACCTAAAGTATTGTTCTCACACCTACAACGAAAGGTGTAATGCCAGTTTATCCTGATTAACAAGAAGTAGATAAGCTTAGAAAAAGAAGAGTTTGTAAAAGAGTGAGGTATGTTAAAGTTATTTGAATGCAACACATCAAATTTTTTTTACTTTCTCTATTACATTAAGTAAGTAGGGAAAATTGTGTACTCCACCAAGAGTTCACTGGAATACATGTTTTGAGGCCCTCAAAATACAAAAGTAGCATTTTTAGAAGAAGCTGCACGTGTGTTTGTGTCTGCTCTCTCTCTGTCTGTGAACAAATGACTCAAAACGAAAACTGCATAAATACGAAACTTGGTATTTAAGTACCTTTCAAAGTTGCGACGCGAAGATTTTCAGGAAAATTTCCCACTTTAAATTACCCCTTATATGGAAGATTTTTCAAAATTTTCGATTTTCTCAAAAATAGCTCTAACACTTTTGATTAAAATATCATATAATAAACATATTTGCACGACCAATAAAATGCATATGTTGAATTTTCTGGGAATAGCCCACGAAGTCCTCTTCATTGCGAAGGAATTTTGTATAACTCGTAAATATTAAGCGAATACGAAAACGCACTACACAGAAAAATGCAAGTCTCTTTAAAACGCACATTTATTTGAAATACATTTTTTGTGGCATAAACTATTTCCGAGATATTCGTCATTAATGGTTCGAATTGTTTAATATTTTGTCATTCCTTTAAAGTCCTGCATTCAGTTGTTTTTCGCGACTGCATGGAAAGAGTATATACCGTCCAGTTCAGAAACATTTGACTATCGCTGTTCCCTTTGTATTTTTAAACGAAATGTGTAATGTAGCTATTTTTGCAACGAAAAATAAGCTTTGTAAGATAAGTTTTTATACCCATTAATAAATCACAGGACAGATAAAGTCATGCGAATGTAACAGGGAGTTTTTTCAAGAGCATTACTACACAGGGGTCATGGTTGGCGAAGCAAGATATTGACATGGAAGATAAAGTGCTAACATCTGACTGCTGTCACATGGTGGTGCTGTCAGAAAGCAGCTGTGGAATGGAAGACACTGCTGTTTACTTTGTGGGATGCAGGACAAGGTGCTCTTGGCTGCCGTCTGACCGTGATATATGAACTTGTAGAGAAATAGAAATGTCTACTTTGGTTCCATCTCGTTGGCTCTAAGACGTAATGGCGCGTCACACAAGCAAAATAAGTGAAGCGTAGCGACGCTGACTTGCCCTCCCCATGCTATCGAAGGCTTCCCTAGCGATTAAACAACTGTCCTAACAGATTACTCGCAATATGTTTTAGATTACGTTGATTGAACGGAAACAGGTGAACGAAGAGATTTATTTAAAAATAGTTCATGTAAAAATCATTAAAGTTTGAGCTATAAATTGAATGTAATTCATTTTGGAAAACATCCTATAAAAAGGCTGGATCAAATACATTTATGGACGCTCTTTAACTACTATGGTTGGGCGTGAAAGACCGGAAACTTTGTTCAGAGGCCTCTTTATCAGGATTGCCGAGGAAGTCCTGCTAAGGATTTTTACTCCCGAAAAAAGTCATCGCCTTCCGGGGGGTTTGAATCAAATAATAGCATATATGTGTGTGTATATATATATATATATATATATATATATATATACAAGGGCTGTTTAGAAAGTAACCTCCGTTCATGCATAGTACAAGAAGTGGTAGGGGTAGCGCCTCCATTTTGACATCAGCGTGTGCAGTGGCTCAATATGCTTCCAGCTGTGCAAGTTGGAGCATAGTACTGTCACGTGTTTGCTAGTTATAACCTAACAACATGAGCGCTGAAATAACAAATCCCGCCAAGTGTGAAGTGCGTGTGAAGTGCGAAAAGGCTAAGAAGAGCAATCCAAAACAAGCGTCGTGGTCTTCTGACATTTGGTGTGTTTTTTGCATGGAAACACTCTTCCTCACAGAGCAAACAACACAAATGAACTTTTGGCCAAGTACAAACGGGACGTTTTTGATCAGCCCCCTACAGCCCGAACCTGGCCCCTAGCGACTTCCATCTGTTCCCGTACATGAAAAAGTGGCTTGTAGCTCAGCGCTTTGGCAATGACGAAGAGCTTCAAAACGCCTTGACAGGTTGGCTTAGTTCACAGGCGGCAGAATTTTATGCAGAGGGTATTTCAAAGACTGTGAAAAGGTATGCCAAGTGATTGAATCTGTTTGGAGATTATGCACAAAAATGGAGAAAAACTGTAGTTTTCAGATGTACATAATAAAAGTTTTGTATGTATACCAGTTTCATGTTTATTTCAATACGGATGTTACTTTCTGGACAGCCCTCGTACAAGGCTATAATGGTAGTAATTAAGACGCGGGTTTCACAATTTTCATACGAGCCTTTTAATTACCATTATAGTCAAGTTGCATACGACTATTTTTGGTCGACCACTCTATGACTTCAAAACTTTGAGTTTTTACAAAAAGATCTTACTTTGTTAATTGCGTGTAATTAAATTCTGATTGGATGGCAGCACTTTGAGCGTTGGGAGTAGTGCAATATATGGAAGTACTGTTGAGTCCGCGCTGTGTTTATTTATTTTTTTGCAGGTAACTGTATTGAACAATATTGAAACAAAGGAAATGAACTTTAGAATGTTAAGATTGCAATGAACAGAATTTATTTTATTTTAAATACACATACTTCATTGTTTATCTGGGAATCATTGTTTATCCCAGGGACTGCTGCTTTGAAGGTGTTAAAATATATGGGAGAGGTGCGCGCGCAGTCGAGTAAAATCATAATGGGTCACTGAAATACAATGGTTGCCGTAATAGTTCAGTTACGTCACATTTACCGGCGTGTTATAGTGCAGTCGATCAAAAACAAATGTATTAAGATTTCGATCTTGCTACCTAACTTCGTCGCATATTTTCAAACTCTTCCTCGTTCTCCAATGCTGCACTTACCACACTTGTATCACTGCAGTCGCGATTCTGAACATGCGCGACCACTTCCTCCATTCATTAGGAAGCTAGACGCAGCTTGAGCGATCGTCACTTTGCGTTTTCCTGTTGTTAGAGCGTTTCGGAATGTTCAAAACAATCGAACGACCCGCCAACTATGAAGTCAGATCAGTGATTCGCTTTTGAATGCGAGAAATGTTACGCCAGAAAACATTCATCGGCAAATGTGAGGTTTATGGGGAAACAGTAATGAGTTATGGAAGGGTGAGGAAGTGGGTTGGACTGTTTAACAAAGGTCGAGGGAATGTGCATCATTTGGTTGGGAGTAAAATTTCCCTCCCTACAGTCCGGATTTGGCACCAATCTGTTTCTTCATCTAAAGAAATTCCTTGTTAGAAAACAATTCATTGACGATGATGTGAAACAAGAAGTGCAGACTTGGTGTTTATCATAGGCGGCATCATTCTTTGACGAAGGCATACAAAATCTGCTTTCACGTTACGATAAGTGCCTAAATAACGGCGGTGACATTGTTGAGAAGTAGTGTAAGTTGTAAGGTAATGAATGATAAGTTTTTGGAAAATTGTGTTCTGTTATTTTCTGTAAAAAATAGCAGTACTTACTTCAAAAACCCTTCTCGTAGTTCCAGCCTATTCTAGTCTATATACTCACATACGGCTTTGCACCACACACGAAGTGTAAGAATGCATTGAAAATCAGATGATAAGTGTGTGTTTCCCTTAAACCCAGATGGAACGGAAATATTGATGTCAGGCTGAGTTGAAGTAGAGCGGAAGTGAGAACCTATGGAGTGTATTTTTGCATGCAAGCTACCTGGAGTGAACGACGTTGTGATCTCGGCGCCCTCAATTTATAAGCATAAAAACTATATTATGTAGCTGCAGTAGGAGATCAAACTCACAACACTTTCACCTAAACGTTACCGATTAAATCTTCAGCACCACGCTGATACTAAAATATTCACATATCTTAATTAAAATATTGTTTTATTGAAATACGTGTTTACCGTAAACATAACATTTTATTTCTATTTATTTTACGTCGCTTTAACTACGTGGTCATATCGCGACGGATCTATTAGGAGATACCTCGTGGATCGGTGTGTTAACCTTCTAGGTCTCATCCTTGGACCATACCATCTTGCTTCATCACGTGTCCACAGAGGGCTTAATGCTAGACAACTGTACCTCTGCTTCTACATGTGCCTGGAAGATGGCATTAGGGTACCCACCAGTCTACCTGCTTTCATATCTGTGGATAGAGGGCAGAGCATCCGCTATTCCCATCTAATTTCATGTTTACTATTGTTTTGGATTTAAGAGGGAAATTTGGGTCATGGTATTAAATATCCAATCCGATATTTGCCTTGGTGACGGAGGGAAACCACGAAAAACCCAGTCAGATTGATCGACTCACAGGATTTGAGCCCGGGACCCCACCGACGTTACCGCTTGAGCCATTCCGCTCGGTATAACAGCTTTGTTTATGAATTCTGAAGCCCTATAAATTTGTAATTTTATATTAATCAGACAAGTGCTAAGGGGAAAAAATAATTCATTTCCAATCTAGAGTATTGTAAGCTTATTCTTTGTACTCAGTTTTATTTAATTGTATTTTTTCATGTTTATATGTATTTTATGTCTTCTTCCTTTCATGGTTTAGGCCGTTGACCTGTTCCGGTTTCACCGTCATCTCAGCATAGGTCTTCCTTTCGATCTTCTCCTTTTGGTTTATAATTTAACACATTCCTTAAAATTAAATTGAGTTTTATTTATGGACGCTCTTTAACTGCTGTAGTCCTTAACGTCCCATTCTCTATTGGGGGTGAAAAACCTGTAATTTTGCTCAGAAGCCTCTTTATCAGACGTAGATTTACGGCTTTTACGTGCCGTAAATCTACGACACGGGACCACTGGCTTTACTTCCCTTCCGAAGCAAGCCATACTAAGGATTTTTACGCCCGAAAAAATCCATCGCCCTCCACCGTGTTTGAACCCGCGACCTCGGGAAACACACAAGGTAACACATTCCTTGTATCCATTTTGTTAAGATGGAGGTGTTTTGTAGTTGTTTATTTATTTATTTAGCTCCACGTATGGACGCCAATTTGAAGTAGGTGGTTTGTTACGTTATTTGCACCACGCTTTCGGCGTCAATTTGAAGTAGTTAGTTGCTGCTACGTATTGAAGGTTAGTTTGTAGATGCTGTATTATATTTCAACTGTTGGGGAGCCGAACACTTGAAGTAGTTGCAACCGCACGTATAGTAAACAGTTTCCGGTAGCCTTCGCCCCAAATGTATTTTCAGGTGGCCTTTGCCCCAAGTTTAAAAATAATAGCTTTGTAATTTGACTGGTTCTTTACATAGATTAGATTAGATTAGATTAGATTGTTTTCTGTGAGTTTACTAGCAGCCGTAAAGGCTTGTGAACATAGAGCATGTCAAGGAAATGTACAGAAATTACATATAAACATAAATATTACACAGAATATGGAACATTTGAAATAAAAGTCATATACTATATGTACAATAAAGTTACATATATACATAAATATTAAATAGTATACAGAACATTTAAAATAAAATAAGGAACATATTATATACAAAATGAAGCAAAACAAGTGTAATTTTGTACAGAGTTGAATACCTCCATACTGTTATAAGGTTAGCAAGAACAGTTATTTTAACATTCACTAGGATTTTACCTTTGTTCGTCTGATCATTTTGTTCTATTTGATTTGTAATGCATAGCATTTACTGTCAGTTCTTAATATACATTTAAATAGCTTCATTAATTCTAGAGCAGGCATCAAATATGACTGGCAATTGTCATTAATATTTACTAATACTACTTACAGAGCTATATAAGTATTATCATCAGGATAATTTGTCATCCAAATAATCTTGTACAGAATAATATGCTTTTGAGCATAGGTACTCTTTAACAGCAGTTTTAATTGTCAGCTTTTCTCTTAAGATCATTAGGGAGAGTATTAAATATTTTTATGGTCTCGTAATATACACCTTTCTGGAAGCAAGAAAGCTTTGCACTGGGATGATGGATGTTACCCTTTTGTCTAGTGTTTATCTCATGAATTTCCATGTTTGTAATAAATGTGGCTCGATTGCATACATAGAATTTTAAGATTGAAAATATATACATGCAAGGTAGGGTTAATATCTTCAGTTTTCTAAAAAGATGTTTGCAAGAGTGTCTGCTATGAGTGCTGGAAATGATTCTTATAACCTTCTTTTGCATGAGAAATATTCGTTTACTTTCTACCGAATTTCCCCAAAATAATATTCCATATTCAGTGGTAGAGTTAAAATATGCATAGTATACTAATTTAAGTGTATCTATAGAACTGACATTTACCAATGCTCGGATAGCATAACATGCAGAACTGAGTTTGGGTATGATATACGTAATGTGAACTTTCCAATCTAAATATCTGTCTACTTAGAGGCCCAGAAATTTAATGTTGTCTATTTGTTCTAGTGACATGTAATTAATCCCAATTTCTATTGGAGTGTGTAGTGATCGATGGGTTATAAATTTAACAACTTTTGTTTTGTCTAGATTTACAGATAATTTGTTAGCTTTAAACCAGTGTGACATACAGTTCAAAACATAATTCAATTTAATTACACACTCATTCAAGTTTTTACTTGTCACCAGAACACTCGTGTCATCAGCAAACAGAATTATACTTGCAATATCCTTTATATAAAATGATAGGTCATTTATATAGATCAAGAATAGTAAAGGTCCTAGGAATGAACCTTGGGGCACTCCATGTGTTACTGTTTTCCATTTTTATGTATGTTTTCCAAATTCAATATCATTGACAACTTCAACGCTTTGTTTTCTTTCATTTAGATATGATACGAACCAACTTAGACTTTCATTTTTTAGTCCATAGAATTTCAATTTTGCTATCAGAATATCGTGATTAACACAGTCAAATGCCTTTGCTAACTCACAAAAAATCCCACCTACATGCATTTTTTTGTTTAATGCAGTTAACACTTCATGCGCAAGTTTATAAGTTGCATTATTGATCGACATTCCTTTTCTGAACCCGAACTGATCCCTGGCAAGTATGTTGTTACATTCAAGGTATTTATAAACTGTATTAAACATCACCTTTTCAAGAACTTTTGAGAAAATTGGCAAGAGAGATATTGGTCTATAATTTGAAACGTTATTGCGTTCGGCTTTTTTGAAAAGTGGTTTAACAATGGAAAATTTCATTCTGTCAGGGAAAATTCCTGACCTTAGTGACTCATTGCACAAATAACTAAGGGGAGTGGAAATTTTAGATGAGCATGATTTTAAGACTTTTATTGTTATTTCATCAAAACCAGAAGAGTTTTTTTGTTTTGAAGGAGTTAATAATTTTGTTTATTTCAGAAGGCGTTGTCAGGTTAACTTTAAATTCAGGCACTTCATTAGTGAAATTTGATCTTAGAAATTCCAAAGCTGCCTCTTTACTTCCAAAATTAATACTCATTTTGTTTGTTACATCCAAAAAGAATTTGTTAAATATTTCTGCAACTTCATGAGGTTTACTAATTTCTTGATTATCAATGTTTAATGTTATTAAGTCATTTTGTAATGAGGAATTTACCCGCTTCTCTTTTTATTATATTCCAAGTAGTTTTTATTTTATTGTCAGAGAGTTGAATCTGTTTATTGTAATGCAATATTCTAGCCGCTTTTATTACCTTCTTTAGAAGCTTACAATATTTTTTGAAGTAGTGTTTTAAATCTATATTATTACTAATTCTTACTTGCTCATATAATTCTCTTTTACGTCTACATGACGTCCTAATTCCTAAAGTGATCCAGGTATTCTCTCTTTTGAAGTTAGATATTTTGTTTAACTTGACCGGGAAGCAAGCGTCAAAGTGGGTTTTGAAACACTGAAGAAAGATGTTATATTTATTATTGGTTCCATTCGTTTGGTAAGTTTGATTCCATGATTCAAGTTCAAGTATTTTGCTAAACTCACTCAGAGTATTTTCATTTATTTCCCTAGATTTCTGATAAGTATATTTAGGTTTGGATTTTAAATTTAACTTTTTAATGTTTAGAACTGGTGCATCGTGATCCGACAGGCCATTAGATTTTGATGAGACATTGCAAAAATGAATGCTATCTGAGTTTACAAATATATTATCTATAGCTGTAGAGGAGCTGTTTTAGATTCTTGTTGGAAAGTTTACTGTGTGTGTCATGTGGTATGTTGTAAGTAAAGTGCAGAATTGTTCCCTTTGAGGACTAGGTTTCAAATAATCAACATTTATATCACCACATATGATTAATTCTCTTTTTGGTTTGAATAAAAATTTTAGAAGATGTTCAAGTTGCTTTCTGAATATTTCAAAATTGCCTAAGGGAGATCGATAAAGGGCTACTATAGTTAAATTAAATTTACCTTCATTTAGCATATTATATATTTATGTTTGCCTCGGCTGCGTCAGTATTTGTTAGAGACATGGAAGTCTTGGAAGGGCGTGATGCAACAAGAATGTAGGCTTACACAGATTTTAAGTTTTAATTCACTCCTTTTTATTAATCCTTGACATAAATTAAATAGCACTTCACTGATATCAGAGCTGTGAAATTATTTTATTTAAAACTTGCAGTTTTTAATACATATACTATTTTCGTCTCACACGAATACGTATTTAATTTCTTGAGGACGCATCATGCATTCGGTTACTATCACTGTCTTCAGGCAACTGACTAGATTTTAACCGTCTAAACTTGTAAATTTCTGTATTTCAAGTCTCTGATTGGCTAATCCCACTCCAATAGAATACCTGCATTTAACTAAAGCTTTTTCTGGTTGTTGATTCACTATTTTTTATAAACTGTCACTAAAATTACATTAATGCTTCCAAGAATCACAAATAACGTTTAAACTCTCAAACTCATTATTGCCTCAAGGTTACCTGATTGTTAGCAACATTTAACTTATTATTCTCACAGCTCCTACGTTATTAAATTACGTAATATATTCACATAACATTATTACACATAGATACAATAATATAAGCATATGCAATGACTGATACATACATTTTACAAATTATTACATATACATATTGTTTCAAGGCGGGCTGTTATTGAATTTACATATTGTATAATTTGACTGAAAATCATTTAAGTGTTAAAAATACTGCCTCAAAGATGGTCTTTCCATTTCTGTTTATGATTTTCAATAACATTCATTTCAGTTCTAATTAAACCTTGCGTAAAAAGTGCAGTGACACACAAATTCATGTAAACAATCAAGCATCAACAATCCATTTAGACAAGGATAGCATTAGTTTCGTGTATGGACGGATTGAGCTTCTTATACAACACGCAACATGATTTCAAAATTTCATTGAAGATACAATTTGATTCTAGAACATTCGTAAAAGACGCTGGACCAATGAGAGAAACATTAAAGAAGGAGAAAACAAAAGATATCATACTTAGATACCAATGAAGTTCAGCTAAATAACAACATATTGTTTAAAACAATTGGAAAAGCAGATATGTTTATCATTCAGTGCTTGTAGTACATGGGTTCACATCGTATGAAGCAGACGGTAGCGTTATAGCAAGTTCTTAAAATTGACGCAGGTAATTCTTTCTGCCCCACGTTTAGGCGCAATATGACGCAGCAACGCTCCGTCCTCCAACAATGAAGCAATACCTTTGCCTCACGGTTGCTGCTTGTCTCCTCCCAGTTGGTTGCCACGGCTGCTCCAGCATGAAACCTTAACCTCAGGGTATGCGTGGGTGTGTACAGAGAAACACACAAACGCTGTCTTGGAACACTTTTATTCACTATTTAAAATAATACTTTAGGTTTGCCGATCACTTTTAAATGCATACGATGCTGCTGTGTCTTTACCAAGACCAAGAATATTAACTACAGCTAAGCGTTCTACCCTCTAACATGTTCGCCGCCAATGTTCACAACTCGACGAGAATGTGGTCCTGCACTCGCCAGCCACTCAGGACAAACTGATCTACCCACGCTAATACAAGGAAAACCAACGCCTAAACTTCCCCTCTCTCTCCTCAAACGCTCTCCTCAAACTTAGCGTCATGATGCTTAGAGTAGCCTTCACCAGGCTAAGTGCAGCTGTACTCGGCTGTTTACCAGGAAAAAGCTTGCTTCAATGGTATTTACCCTTTCTACCTGAGACTGGTCCCTAATTAAGAAAACTGTGCCTGTCTGGTCTTTCTGTCGCTTATAACAGTCAACAATTTTCACAATGCTTCTCCTTTTTATACATACACTGATTTTAAATATATTAGTACTTATTTTATATCGCTATCCTTCTCAGAATATTATGATAATTATTGCCTTAATAATTTCGGCTTCAAAATGTACAAGATTTTGCAAGCTTTGTGTTGCATTTGACGCACATAGAAAGAGTATAGAGACTGCAATAGAGCTCTATATTAATACTGTTGTTATATTAAGAATTTTCAGTGAATAAGCAAAATAGATACCCTTAAAAGTTACATAACAGATTTTGCATTATTATTGAATATTGTTATGTCCCAACACTACTCCCTGCATGTAAAAAGAAAAGGAACCAGCGCTACGAAACTTAAGAATATTTTCAGAAATATCAATTGACAATCTTTTTTAATTCATTTGCAACATTTCATTGCATCTTCTAGCCAAAGAATGGAGGTGCTGCTACATGAGCGGGTAGAGACTTGAAATGTATCGGCTGTCTTGGAGGGTGACGCCAAGAAAAGGTCAACAGCAAGAACCCCAACTTGTTGACGCCCCTAAGTAACACTTGACATGAAACCGACATTACCGAGATCACACCCTCTTCCAATTGATTTGTGCCCTTTCACGACTTCTCCTCTAGCTATACGAGCATCAAGCACTGCCCCAGTAAGAGATCTTCTCGATAAACCAAGTCTGGCTTGTTTATCGTTGTAATTGAACTTATAGTATGGGAAGAAGATCATTCAGTTTGCTTGAGGAGTTTGAAATGCTTGTTACGTAACTGCTTTAAGGTGCAAACAAAACCAAAGAAAGACAACAAGCAAGAAATTAAGAAGTAGATAAAATATATCTTCCAGGAAGAAAGCACAGTTTTTATGAAAACAGGTTTGAACAATGTTACCTGAAGTCAAACACTCCGCATATATTTCAGGCGAAGAATGCTAAAATATAAAAATTTGATATGTTGCACTCAAATGACTTTCTCTACTCTTGTACAAACTATTTTTACAAACGCTTATTCTCCATCTACTTCATGTTAATAGAGATAAACATTTGCAGAAGCTATGTTATTGCTAATTTTCTTATAGGTCAAGAGGAATATGAATATGGTAGGCTTTAAGCGATAGTCAAATATTTTAAGAGCTGGTTGCTATGTGGAGCATTCCATTCTCTTTGCACATCAAGGACATAAAAAAAGAATAACGAATCCCCATTTGAGAAAGAGTATTGGAAAAGTAATTTATATTTTGGAAATGGTTCATTGGACAATATATATATATATATATATATATATATATATATGACATAAATTGTGTGCTTTAACGAGATCTACATTTTTTGTATAGTAAAATTTTGTCTATCTGTTATGGTTTACAGGTTATGCGAAAGTCATTCAGAATGATGAGAACTTTTAGGGACATTCACAGAAAATTCTAGATATAAATTTCATTTGTCATAAAAATATCTTAAACATATGATATTTTGATCAAAATCGTTACAGCCCTTTTTGAGAAAATCAAAAATTTCGAAAAATTTTCCATGTAAAGGGTAATCTGAGATGGGGGATTTTCTTGAAAATCCTCGTGTCGCATCCTTGGAAGATACTAAACTCAAATACCAAGACAGACATACACACGGTTATGTTTCCACAAATGCTTTAGTTGGATTCAGAGCACCTCAAAACTTGTATTTCCGGTGAAATCGCGCTATCGAATTTTTGGGTGGAATGCAATACTTCCCGTAGTTATCATATGCAGTAGAGAAAGTAAAAATTGCATTGAAAAATTAGTAGAATCTGTTGACAGGAAAAAATTAGAGGCATTTGGTGAGAAAATCAGTAAAGATATGATTGGATTTAAGACAGCCATGGTGCTCAAGCAGAAGGCAATTAATGACAATAACATTGCACTGAAGAGTGCCTAAAACGTTTCGATTGTTTGAGAAAATTTGAGGTTACAGGACAATAATACGAGTCATCTGTTCACAGAATTATAGGTGTATTTTTTTTTATTCTAGGAGTCTACCGTCACACCATCGACATGTTGGAACTTGATGCAGTACCGCAAAGTCAAGGTGAAGCTGGAGATATAATCCTTCAAGTGACACATCTCAGGACTGTTTGCAAATTTCTGGAGTTGCGCTTTCTGGATGGGAGGTATGGCTAAAAAGATCATTGCATCTATACTTTTAGAATTTTACTTTTGGGATTACGCCAAGCATTTGTATGTGTACTCTGTTCTTACTAATGCATTCAGCAGTTGAGAAACACAATCAGAAAAGCTGTTCAATCTATTACACCTGATGTTTACAGTCACGAGTAGGCACCGATACGTATGACCGCAAATGGCATTAAACATATATGGAAACTTCATGCCTATGTCCCCTAACTAGCACATGCTTCATTTTATTAAATGGTTCTGAAATCCCTCAGACATTTAAGTGTATAAAAAGAATAATAATAGATATCGTGTTAAAAATTCTTAGTTTTATTGAAATAAAGAATGAATTCATGGTGACGAGATTTTTCATAATTAAATAACGAACATTTTAAATGCATCAGATACAATATTATGTAAACTTAAAGAACTCAAAAATGAACATATTTTGGTAAAGCAATGGCGAAAAAATGCAAACCTTCACTTATAAAACTGGGCGCCAGGGTAGTTCAAAATAAATAAATAAAATCTAAATAAAATATAAAATTATACTATCCCGGCACCTTGGTTACTACACCGGGATATACATTCAAACTTTACATTTATTCTCACAAACACATTTACATTTTATATTACATCAAATTTTTTCAAATAAAATAACTACAAACTATGTCTATAAAATAATAATAAATAAAGATAAAAGAAAGAGAAATAGAAATTATTAGATTAGAGCAAAGGCGTAAAAAACGTATTACAATTCTAAATTCTATATTTTTCTACGCTTCTGAAAACCAGCAAACTCGTAACCAGCTGCTATCTACTCCAATTTAACTATATTCACTGGAAACCAGCGAAAATGTACTAATAGCCAGCACAGAACCTTCTAATAAATTACTAATGTAAAAAGTTTATTATATTTATATTTTATTTAAAATTTTCCTTAATTAATTTTTTTTATAAAATTAAAGTTATCTATTTATAATATTCCATTGTTTTCATAGTAATTATTTAATTTATAGTAGTTCAATGTTTTATTTAATTCATTTATGTCTTTATGCATTTGTGTTTGTTTGTTTATTTATTTGCCTTATAACATTTTATTTAACCTCCATGTTAATTTTCTATTATCTCCCTTTTAATTTATTTTATGTATCATACTTTAAGTTTTATCACTGTGTTAAATGTTTACCTCTTTTAACCAAACACTAAACCTTCTTTCTTCTATCACTACATACTCGCTTTACCCCACAACATTTCACTTGCCGGTTAGTACAGTGATTTCGTTTTCGACTCTCGTACTGAGGGTTCGGAGTTCGATTTTAAGTCAGTCCTATCCACACCTTCACCTCTGACTTGCTCAATTGAAGTATCCCCAAGGCCCAACGTGATTCGGAGTCCATGGTCAAAGTGTAGGTCCTGTCATTCCGCTGTCATACTTACCATCACCTGAACATCGTAGGCGGATTCCGCCCCCTGCGTGCTTCCACCTCAGGAATGGGGAATGAGGTATCTCCCGAAGATCTAAATCATATGAGAAGCGTTAGAAACGACGACTTCTAAAACTCCCAAAACTTAACTCTAAAATATTGAATCCCTGATTCGAGCACAAGCATCCGTACTTATTGGAAACGTATATACCTCAAGGACGTATTGTTTAAAATACCTTCATAGGGTCTCTATATGTTAATGAAAGTAATTAATTCAGAAATGCATTATGAGGAAGCTAAACATAACCTAATACACCTCCACGCTTCTCTATACCTTTTAATCTCTGTACTACTTATCTTTAATATGACGTAGGAGTAGGAGAGGAGGGGGACTTAGTACCTCGACCTGAGGACATCTTTTGTGCCTAAGTCTCTCCCCGGGAGGGAGAGGTACGGTGAGAGAAAACAGAGGGCGGTCCGATCAGGAGGTATGGCAGAGCAGAGGGCAGAGTTCCTACATTTACCATGTTGAAACTCCCCGCAGCCAGCTGGTACAACCAGCTCCCCCTGCAGGCTTGCACATCCCACTGGAAAGCTGGGGACTCGGAGGTTGACCCCATTCCGGCGCATTAAATGTTACAGAGAGCATCCTTTTCCCCTGCCATGCAACGCCAAGACTCTCACCGACACTTGCAATCGTGAAACAACCAAGCAGATGAAAAGTGAAGTGAAATGAGAGAGGAGGTGAAATAGAGTAGGAAATTCTGGGGATGTAATTAAGCTTCCCAGCATTCGTCTAGCGACCCGGGAAACCCCGAAAAAACCCATGGGTCAGGAAGTTCAGCCGAATGAATCGAACTCAAGACCTTCCGAATCGAGTCACACGCACTACCGCCTGCACCATCTCACTCTGTGTACCTGTAGTAAGTGGAGGACCGAAAATACACATTTTGAGATTCTCTGAATCCAAAAAAGAAGATATTTTCAGAAAAAATTCCAGGTGTAGGCCTGTGTATATGTCTTTCAACAGCTTAACTCAAAAACGAAGAGTCGGTTAAATACCAAACGTAATATTTATGTTTAGCATCTTCCAAGGATGCGACACGAAGATTTTCAAGAAAATCTTCACCCTAAATACCCTTTACTGATACATTTTCGTTCTTTTTTATATTTTCTCAAACATGGCTCAAAGATTTTGGTTAAAATACCCTATGTGTATTTGCATTACAAATAACATGTATATATTGAATTTTTTGGGAATAGCTTCTGAAGTCCTCTTCATTCTGAAGGTTTTTGTATAATTGCTAAATTGTAAGAGATAGACAATATCTTACTACGCACGAAATGTAGGTCTCGATACAGCACACAATTTATGTTTTGGGGTTACCATTTCGAAGATACGCATGGTTATTTCCTTTAAATTTCAACTACTTATACGTTTCTCAAATGGGAAGTCGTTATTCATTTATTTCTCGTAGTCATGCATAGATCATGGAATTTTAAAGCCATCATATAGTGACACGCTCCCTAAAAGTATGCAACAAAATGTACACAGTTACTCAAGCACTTAAAAAACTCTAGCAACCAAACTAATGGAGGAAAGAATCTTATTCTTTTTTAGACATAAAGATCAAATATTAATACATTTATGTGTTTTGAGGATTTTCAGATCGATCATTTTATTAGTTTTATAAATTTTTGAAAAATATGCCAAAATTGCAATTTTTTGTACGTAGTGTTTTCTAAATTATCTTACATATATTGAGTAGAGCAATTGTTTTTGTGTAGTGTTTGATTTTGCGATGAACATAGGATTTTATTTGACGAGGAATAAAATATCAAAATTGGGGTTTTTCAACTTTTTTCCTTAATTCCGCATTTTCGGCTCTTTTTTACAGCTTCAAGAATTTATTTCTCCACCAGTTTAAGTCACATGTCGATGAAAGTGTGTGGACGTAGACACAAAAAAAATGTTCTATCCAATGCATGACATAATTTTAAAAACATCCCATAAAAATAATTTGCAATATTGGCGTATTTTTCAAAACTTTGTATAGCGGAAAAATTGAACGATCTGAAAAACTACCAAAACACGTAGATTGTATTACCGTTTGATATTTTTATCCAAAAAATTGGATTTTTTCTTCCATTAATTTGGTTCCTAGAATTTTTTTTAAAGAGCAGACGAATACTTTCCTGAGTATGTGTATGTAAATTGGAAGTTTATCTGGATTTACAAGAAGTAATTAGAATTATCAGCTTTTGTAAGAATAGTTTGTAGAAGGGTGAGTAGGGAAAGTAATATGAATTCAACGCAGCAGATCCTACTCTGTTACCCTGCGCTATTCTATTCTATTCCTCACTTTCCCAAATATCCTGGAGGATAAAGAGGGCCACAGCTGAAAATGCACGCATCCTCCTCTCTGTGACCTATTTACATTTGAAATGATATTCGGAAGTCACATGCAGCGCGCCTTTCTCCTGCGATATCTTCGGAATATTCGACCCTTCTTCCAACCTTTTGCATTTTATTAGATGAGTGTTGCTCGCCATCTTTGTATGGCGAAATCAAAAACTAAACTGCTGCATATCCACTGGAACAAAATACGCAAAAGGTAAACTCAGCAATAATCCATGCATTGAAAAACCTATTGCAAAATCGTTATGTCACATGAAATCAACAATTAATGAAACGCGTAAAATTTTCAGTTAAACAAAACACTCTAAAATAGCAAAAGAAAAAATGTTATATTCACATCACTTTCTCTTCCCATTCTTCAAACTCCTTCTTCTACTACTACTTCTACTATCGAGGGGATGGCTCAGGCGGCAAACGCTGTGATCCGCATTCAGCAGGTCCCGGGTTCGTTTCCCGTTGGCTCCCACTCTGACCATAGTGTTTTTCGTGGTTTTCTTTTGGTCGCTTAGGCGATTGCTGGAGTGGTGTATTCTACCACGATTTCTCCTCATTTCCTGTCATTTCATGTTTCTCCGTTTCATCTTTCATTGTGGCTCCGGGTTCCATCGTACGTCTGGTGATAGGCATGGGCCGCTTCCTCGCCCTCGCGGGATTCCGCGTCTACTGGCCGAGAGCGGGTGTTTCGTACTGAAAATGATAGGGACTTCCATGCGTCTCTGAAATGCCCTCTCCTGCGGGCTTCAACGGCTCCTCCACTTCATATCTGCCTCCCGGAAAGTGTAGCGACAATATATCTAGTTGGTCACAGTGACGTGGTAAATACCTCATACCATACTTCTACTTCTTTAACGCATTACCCTCCTCTTTATAACACTTGCAAGCCAATGCCTTGGATCAGTAGCCTGTCCAGGAGCAAGCAAACTTTGGATCATAACTATCCAGGATGGGTGATCAGCCCAGTTGTCGGTGAAGAAGAAAGAAATGAAACGTAGTGATGAAAGGAATATTAGGAAAATTCGCGGATCAAATTATTAATCCCGGCATTCGCCTAACGATCGAGGAAAACCGCGAAAAATACCTTCGGTCAGATTTATGGCCATCAGGATCAATTTCTTGCTTGCTTTGATGATTGATTAATTAACGTCCTTTAATCGAGTAGGTCATATCGAACGCGTGAATGAACGAAATGTTGAAATGACGCTCAAATGGGTCCGGGGTCCTTAAAGCTTAGAATTACCCGAAATTCGTTTTCTTAGGATAAAAAGAAACTTATCCAGGTAAAACACCCTAAACCAGATTCGAACTCGGGACTCTTGAATTTGAGGCAGACACAAATAGGCATACGATGGCTTTGAAATTCCATTCCGTGTGCATGATCAGGAGAAAATGACTTCCCATTTGAGAAAAGTGAAAGCATTTGAAAATTCAAATCAATAACAAGGCATGTCTCGGATATGGTAAACTCCACATAAGAAATTATTTGATTTACACTGTGTGCTTTAACGAGAACTACATTTTTTGTGTAGTAAGATTTTGTCTACCTCTTACGATTTACAGACTTCGGAGGCTATAACCAGAAAATTCAAGATATACATTTCATTTATCATGAAAATAATTTAAACATATGGTATTTTAATCAAAATTGTTAGTCATTTTCGTGAAAATGAAAAATAAGAACGTTTTTCCCATGTAAACGGTAGTTTGAAATGAGCATATTTTTCATGAAATCTCCGTGTCGCATGCTTGGAAGATACTGAAAAGTTTGGTTTCTAACCGACTTTTCGTTTTTGAGTTATGCTGCACAAACACACACACCTTTTCCTAAAATTGTGTATATACAGTGAAATCAAGCGTAAAGAAAACAAATCTGTGTTACAATCACGCATTAGTATACCCACAGTAATTTACTTTCATACTCGTATTTATTCTACCAAACAGACTTATTTTCCTACTTCTTGTTTATCATGATGAATATTATCAGTGTGCTCTTTGTTGTAGCTGAATGTAGGACGCTAGTGCGAGTGTCAAATGTTAAGAAGGAAGCTCGCTATATGTATGCTGGATTTTATATTTTAAGTACTCTTTGCAAGGGCTGATGAGAAAAACAAGAACGGACATAACTTTTCAAAAACTTGCAGCTTGCAATAATGGGAATTCCGACCAAAAGAAAATATTTCGTAAACGGCTAAAGGTACAAAACCTGTGATTTAACACAGGTTGCATATTTTAAAATTGTATACATTTTTTTTCTAAAGTAAGATTTTATCTGCCTTCTGTGATTTCGTAGTTACATAAAAATTCACTGATAATGAAGAGGTCTGCAGTGGCTATTTATAAACAGTTCTAGATCTACTGCATTCCTCATATCTAATGTCAAATATTATGTAATGAAAATCGTTGGAGCCAGTTTTGAGAAAGTAAAAAATAATGAAAATTGTCCATGTAAAAGGTATTTTAGGATGGGGAATTTTTTAAAATATCTGCATCGCATCCTTGGAAGATGCTGAAGTTATACATCAAATAACCAGAAGAATTTAAACGGAGGGAGTCTCGGTGATATTCCGCCTGTATATAGGCAAAACTTGTTACATTGCTGTCCAACAGTAGTCCGCATACAGGCGCTTTTGCTTACTACTCAGTTGCTTCCTGTGTTAATTGTTAAAGAGACCGATCTGTGAGTTTTCCAAAACACAATGTACTCTGCTGAGATTTTTTATTTTTTTGCCATACCTCATGTCTATTATAAAAAAGTGCGGTTGTAAAGCTTGGTGCATAAGTGTTAAGTCGTTCCTGGATTATTATGAATTTTAAAACACAAATTTGTTACTTTACAAAACATACCCCTTGGATGCAATTTTCATAATTTTTAAACAAAAGTTTTGTTTATGTTGCTTATTGAGCTATAATATGGGTTAGTCAAGAAATATACGTTTAAATTAATTGCATTTTAAAAATAATTTTTGTTCAGTTGTGAGTTTCGGCCATTACTATATATATAGCTACGAAACATAAAATGATAATAAAATTATGAGGTCTCCAGTTTCATATGCTTAATTTTATTAGATGATGATCCTAACAGTCATGGTCATGCTTTATGGAACTGAGACTTGGACATAAAAAAGATGTTGAATTTAGCAGAAATGAAATTATTAAGACCTCTGGCTGGGTATTCGCTTGGACCATCAGAGAAACGATGACATTCCGGAAGAACTAAATGTAACCATCATTTCAGAAGTAATAGAGCAATACAGAAAACAATGGTATGATCTTTTATGTAGAATAGATACTTTCCGTATTCCAGCCAGCACATGTGTATACATACGTGAACAAACCCAGAGGAAGAAGAGAGGAAGAAAGACCGAGAAAACGGTGGAAGGACCAATTTTAAAGGTTTATGAAGTCGGAACGAGCCAAGAAGCTTGGATGAGCTGATGGCGTAACACATTTGCCGTACACTAATAACCACGTAGCAAGTTTTAGTTAGTCTGAATTAGGGAAACTATTTCCAAATGTTCACTGATAATACCGTGAAAGAGACCTTGCCTTTAATTTTTATTTTCTCTACTACGTATAGTAAGTAGGGGAAGTATTGTATTCCCCCCAATAATTCGATCCCGAGATTTCACCGGAAATACATGTTTTGAGACTCCCTGAATCCAAAAAAAAGCATTTTTGGAAACATGTCCTTGTGTGTGTCTGTAAACAGCATTACTCAGAAACGAACAGTCTGATAAACACCAAACTTGGTATTTAGGTTCAGTATCTTCCAGAGATGCGACACGAAGGTTTTCAAGAAAATCCCCCCACCCCAGACTACCCTTTACATGGAACGTTTTTCGAAAATTTTAATTTTCTCAAAAATGGCTCTAACGATTTTGATTAAAATATCATATGTTTAAGATATTCTCATGAAAAATGTAATGTATATGTCGAATTTTCTGGGAATGTCTCCAAAAGTATTCTTCATTGTGAACGACTTTTGCATAACTGGTAAACCATAAGAGATAGACAAACTTTTACTACACATAAAATGTAGATCGCGTTAAAATATACAATTTCGAGATATTGCTTGTTATTCCCTTAAATTTTCCAAAACTTATACATTTTCTCAAATGGGAATTCGTTATTCATTTTTTTATGTACTGGTCATACAAAGAGAATGGAATGGGCCACATAGCAACAGCTCTTAAAATGTCTACCAATTCCCCTTGAATCTACAAGAAAATTAGCAATAAGATTAACATCTCGATTAACATGAAGCATATGGAGAATAAGCGCTTGTAAAAATAGTTTGTACAAGAGTAGAGAAAGTCATGTGAGTGTAACACATCATAATTTTTTATTTGGGAAAAAAGATATTCTTTTAAGTGTTTTGTTGATAAAAATAATAAAAATGAACCACTAATGTGAATATAAGTAATTACTTCCCTAAAATGTACTATCTATGATTACTCATCTTATTTAGAGATTCTAAATCTGTTGCACATCCTAGAGAACGTTGTAAATCCGAAAAAAACGCATTGAAAAATTCTCTCATATTAACTGGCCTGAAGTTTTGTTTATGTATTCTTTATAAAATAGTGTACATTTTAAATTAAATTCATAATGTAGAAACTAGTTAATAAATGTGCATAACGTTTCCCAAAAGCATTTCTATAAATTGTAGACAAAATGTGAGATATCTCAGTAAATGCCTCAAATGCGCTATTACGCCCTCCGCTATGGGTTATTTAAATCGTCACAGAACTGCTCATTTTCACGAAAAATTAATAGTAGGTTTAAAAGCCTTAATTGTAAGTTTTGAACATTTCTGACAAATGTTTACCGATTGATCCCTTAAACTCGGGCTCAAATCTTATGAAACATTCTGTATTATAAACGTTATTTTTTATAATTGTCATACGAGGGGCACTATATTTTGAGCCTAATAATTAAAACAAAGTAATTCTTGATTGAATACTGCTTTATTGTTTTTCAAAATATTCTCCTTTAAGATCAATACACTTTTGCATCCGTGTGAACCATGTCATTGGGCTCCAAATCAGGCACATGGATGGCGGATGACCCATCAATTCGATTTTTTGAGCCTTCAAATACTCTTGTGTGTGCGCTCGCATTGTCTTGATGAAGAACGATCCTACGGTTCTTGTTGGTTTTCCTTACTTCACCGAAGACTTTCGGCAAACAAATGGTTGTGTACCATTCGGCATTGACCGTTTTACGTTCCTCTAAAGACACTGTTGCCACATGGCCAGTTGCTTCGAAATACTTCGAGTGCGAACACCTTTTGTTGGATTTGCTTCATCTTGAAACACCCATGCAGTCGACTGCTGTTTACGTTCCGGCTCATACGCATAGATCCATGATTCATCCCCTGTTACAATCTTATATACGTCTTTTGAGGCACCGCCATTGTATTTCTTGAGCATTTTTGTACATCAATCGACACGAGCATCTTTTTGAAATTGTGTCAAATTATGTGGGATCCAACGAGAGCAAACGTTTTTCACGGCTAAATAATCATGCAATATTTTATATATACTGGTGGAACTAATACCTAGGGTTGCCTCAATCCCACAATATGTCGCATGACGATCTTTCATTATTAGTTTTTGCACAGATTCAGTGTTTTCTGACACAACTGATTTTGGACGACCTTCACGAACTTTATCATTGAGCCAACGGCGGCCACAGTTAAATTCGTTATACCAGCGTTTCATAGTGGCAACGTATGGAGCTTTGTCGCCAAATGTGGAAGCTGGTTGATCGATGCACTCTTGTCTTGATAATCCACGTCGAAAGTCGTAATAAATCATTGCACGAACATTTTCACGAGTTAATTCCGTGTAAGTTAGTGTAAACAAAACAAATGACGCTCTATTGACAAAAATTTTGAAGTAGGTTATGGTCAAGAATGTCAAACCTTCCATTGGAATCGTCAGATGGCACCTGCAACATTCAGGGTTGCCAAGGCTCAAAATATACATAGTGGCCCTCGTAATCCTCTTCGTCAATATTAGTAATACTAATAATATGCCGTTTGACTTCCTTTTGCTGTTCATAATTTAATATCCGATATCTTAGGTACTGTGCTCTGGCTTAGTGGGCTTGGAGCGAGGTGCACCGGATCTCTGACAATGAATGCGCGTGGGATTCGAGATTACCCAAGGGGACTTTTCGACTCACGTACAGAACCAGCGCCCGATTAGAATATTCAGGAATTTGAGCAACTACAATAAGTAGTGATGTGGTCTATCGGCTACGTCATCTCAAGGGCTGTCGCATTATAAATTTTCGATACTATCCCAAGTCCTTAAGAAGATGCATGAGGTAATTAGAGTCGAGATTTGTATGTGCAGCTAGTAAGTAAAGTATGTATAAAATATATAGGTATTCAAATCTAAAAGAGAAAAAAGAAGTTATGCACCATAACATAAAAAAACACATTAACAAAATTCGCTTTGTTTTGTGGACAATCTTACTTCTTTCCATCGTTTAATGCCCATTATAACACTTTAGTTCTACAAAGGGAGGAATGAAATAATCATTAATAATTGCTCCTAATAGTCCAGTGTCCTAAGAGATGAGAGTTGGTATTTGTCAAGATAACCTTTTATTCAATAATTCACTCGAATCATGCCCTTCGGATTTGTAGTCAAACAACGTACTCGTTATTCTATGGAGCGAGGTGTTCGTGACTTTTGATAAATCTATGAAGTTCATAATCTGCCAGCGAAGAATAATTATACAACGAAACCGTCGTTTTACGTCACAAGGCGTAAAGGTGCACGTGAAAGACACTACGTCTGTTTTATGTTGAAGTCACATTGGATTTCAGACAGCTTTTTGCTAGTTTGTTTCATGATTAATTGCTAATAATAAGCGATAGACAGAAAGGGGATGAGTACCTTGTACATTGTTATAATGCATGAACATTTAAGAATATGCAGTTTCCTCTAGAATATGTACTATCAGACAATGGTCAAGCCGAGTGAGGTGACGCCACGGTAACGTGTGGGACTCGCAACAATCGAGAGGTCCCAGGCTCAAATCCCCGGAGCCGACCAAAGGTTTTTCGCGGATTTCCTCGCCCGCTAGGCGAATACTGAATTGGATTATTTGATCCACGAATTTTCCTATCACCCCTTTCATCACTACATTTAATTTCCTTCTTCATTACCGCTATGCCAGGCAGTAGGCTGGATATGCTGTGATCCAAACGTTTGCTTGCTCCTTTATAGGCTACTGACCCACGGCATTGGCTTATAAGTCCTACAAAGAGGAGGGCAATGCATTGAAGAAGAAAAAAAATAATGGTCAAATTATCTATGAAGGTATGCCTTATAAACTATTTAGAATCATTTCATTATAGCTTTTTTGCATACAAATCTGGCGCTGGTAACAACGATTGATGCTCAAATGAGCCTGTATTAGGAGGAGTTAGGAGTTACCAAGAGCTGCCTTGGTAAAAAGGCAAAAACAAAACCTTATCTGGGTAGCTCACTCCCTAGCGAGAGATTCGAACTCTGGTCTTCTGGATTATAGCTAGATACATAATATACCGATGTAATAACTTTAGAAAAACTTCTCATTTTGAAGATTTAGGACGTAAATGTACCCTATGATTAAACATTAGATCACTCCACTTCCTCATTCTAAAGAAAAAAAAATCCTACAAACTATTTTACAAACGCTTATTCCCCATCTACTTCATGTTAATCGAGATATCTAGATGTTAATCTTATTGCTAATTTTCTTGTAGATGCAAGGGGAATTGGTAGGCTTTAAGCGATGGCCAAATGTTTTATTAGCTATGTGGATCATTTCACTCTCTTTGATTGCCCAGGACATAAAAAAGCGAATAACGAATTCCCATTTGAGAAAAATATAAGTACTGGAAAATTCAAACAAATAACAAGGAATATCTCTGAAATGATTCATTTGACAAAACTAACTTATATGACATAAATTGTGTGTTTTAACGAGATTTAAATTTTTTTGTGTACAAGAATTTTATCCATCTCTTACGTTTAACAGTTATGCAAAAGCCATTCACAATGAAGAGGACTTTAGGGGACATTTCCCAGAAAATTCTAGATATACCTACATCTCATTTGTCATGAAAATATCTTAAACATATGACATTTTAATCAAAATTGTTAGAGCCAGTTTTGAGAAGATCAAAATTTTCCAAAAATGTTCCATGTAAAGGGTAGTCTGGGGTGGAGAATTTTCTTGAAAATCCTTGTGTCGCATCTTTGAAAGATACTGAACTTAAACACCAAGTTTGGTATTTATCCGGTTTTCTGCTTTTGAGTTATGCTGTTCACAGACACACATCCACACAATGCTTTTTTGGATTTAGGGACCATCAAAACATGTATTTCTGGTGGAATATCGGTATCAAATTTTTGGGTGGAATGCAATACTTCCTCTACGTAGTAGATAAGGTAAAAAATAAATGAGAAATAGGTATGTATTCTGTTAATATTTGGGACAGATTCCTAAAAGCTAGTACAATAGAGCCTTAAGATGAAGACATTTTAGAAATAACAGTATTTTACAGGAATTAAGATTTTGCTGGTCTCTTTAATTACTATACACATTTTTATTCAAAACACTACATTTTAAGAAGAGAGCGGAAATAAATTCACTTGTATTAAGTAATTCTAATTAACTATGCAACTGTAAACGAGTTTATGATTTTGTAATTATAGATCCTCTCCCCTAAAAAGAGAAAAAATACAACGAGAGCTTCTCTATTTATGAACTTACGCAATCTCTATGTTGAATTACAGCGATATTTTGTTTTCATTATTTTTCTCACGTATTTCCTAACGACAGAAAGCTGTTAGGGATAACAAGTGTTTATATCTTCCTCGAAACTCATATTTGGATGCTGAATTATTTTGGTAATGGTTATGTGATAATGAGAAATACCTGATGTTCCTACCGTTGCTCTATCTCATTTCCCACGTCATTTTATTACCATAATAATGATTTACATAATCGCTGCAGCCATTTTAGTTGATTTACTGCATCGCTGCAGCAAATTAGAGCCGGGTTTCACCTTGAACAGAATTGCAAGGTATTAGAGGTACAATAGAGTAGTTAAAGCGATGCTAAAGGCTATTGGATAACTAGGGGTATGGGCATATTTAGAACTAATTTTTGCAAATTACTTGCTCGTTCTGGAAATTACTTTTATTTATTCAAGAGATTACAACAAGAGAGGCGCGAAAATGCTTTATTAATACGAATGTCCTTTTCTCTTTAATCTTCTGTTTTTCTGTAAGTGTTTGATGCATCTGATGGCGCTTAGAGCGATAAATAAAATTAATGATGACGCAAATAATACGATGACCTTTCAGGACAGGAAAAACTCCGAGAAAACTTGCCTAAGGCAACCTGTCCCTTCAGGGAAACAAATTCATTCTCATAATTGACAAGCCCGAGCTACTGCTAAGCGAAGTAATAATCTGAAATTAATTGCATGCTTACAGCGGAACAACAGAATCGCAAATAATTTCAGAAGTCCTAAAAGTAATATATTGGCATTAGAACAATAACGTTTAAGTGACTTCAAATAAACCTGCGGTACTTTTGATAATCAATTTACAAATCTCTGCAATGTTTAAAGTATTGTTCGTACCAGTGGCAAATAAAAATAAAATGAAATTATAAAGTTTGTATTTGGTATATCTACACTACGTGATCAAAAGTATCCGACAACCTGGCTGAAAATGACGTATAACTTCGTGGCGCCCTCCATCGGTAATTCTAAAAGTGAATATGGTGTTGGCCCACACTTAGCCTTGATGACAGCGTTCACTCTCGCAGGCATACTTTCAATCAGGTGCTAGAAGGTTTCTTGGGGAATGGCAGCCCATTCTTCAGGAGTGCGGAACTGAGGAGAGATATCGATGTAGGTCGGTGAGGCCTGGCACGAAGTCGGCGTTCCAAAACATCCCAAAGGTGTTGTATACGATTCAAGTTAGGGTTCTTTGCAGGCCAGTCCATTACAGGGATGTTATTGTCGTTTAACCACTCCGCCACAGCCCGTGCAGTATGAACAGGTGTTCGATCGTGTTGAAAGATGCAATCGCCATCCCCGAATTGCTCTTCAACAGTGGGAAGCAAGAAGGTACTTAAAATATCAATGTAGCTGTGATCGTGCAACGCAAAACAACAAGGGGTGCAAGCCCCCTCCAGAAAAACACGACCACACCATAACATCACCACCTCCGAATTTCACTGTTGGCACTACACACGCTGCAGATGACGTTCACCGGGCATTCGCCATACCCACACCCTGCCATCGGATCGCCACATTGTGTATTGTGATTCGTCACTCCACACAACGTTTTGCCACTGTTCAATCGTGTAATGTTGACGCTCCTTACATCAAGCGAGGCGTCGTTTGGCATTTTCCTGCGTGATGTGTGGCTTATGAGCAGCCGCATGACCATGGAATCCAAGGTTTGTCACCTCACGCCTGTCGTAGTACTTGGAGTGGATCCTGATGCAGTTTGAAATTCCTGTGTGATGGTCTGGATAGATGTCTGCCTATTACTCTTTACGACCCTCTTCAAATGTCGGCGGTCTCTGTCAGTCAACAGACGAGGTTGGCCTGTACGCTTTTGTGCTGTACATGTCCCTTCACGTTTCTACTTCACTATCACATCAGAAACAGTGGACCTAGGGATGTTTAGCAGTGCGGAAATCTCGCGTACAGACTTCTGACACAAGTGACATCCAATCACCTGACCACGTTCGAAGTCGGTGAGTTCCACGGTGCGTTCCATTCTGCTGTCTCACGATGTCTAATGACTACTGAGGTCGCGGATAAGGAGTACCAGGCAGTAGGTGGCAGCACATTGCACCTAAGATGAAAAAGGTATGTTTGGGGGGTTTCCGGATGCGTTTGATCACATTGTATATGTAATAAATATGTAACATATTTTGGAAAATATATAATACCAGCTGGCTTACCCGACTTTCCACGATTAGCCCTTTAATCTTTAAAGGCAAACAACGTAAAAGGTAAAAAACTTTAAGACTAAAAAATAATACAGAAGGTAAGTGATTATAAATGCGTCGTCGTCGGTTGTCGTGTCTAACGTTCCCCATATGGCCTCTGACCTCATACCACCAAGCGATGATGGACCTATTTCTGAGGTGGAGACACCCAGCGTTGCCTCCGATAGTAGGATGGCGGCGGAATGAGGGGTTCTACAGCTTTTACCTTGAACTCTAAATCATTTTGAGCCTTGGAGATACTTCGCATGAACAAGTCAGAGGCAAAAGCGTGGACAGGGCCGACTTAAATTCGTCACTCAAGAGCCGCGAATCGAACCCTATAACATGGACATGGAAGAAAAGCTACACAAATATCAGTGGGGTGGATACTTTAAGCAAGTACTTAGGGGATAAAGATAGATTACCCATATGAAATGTTATAAATCAGTGGCATTATCAATATTCCTATATGGCACAGAAACATGGATATTGACGAAAGAATAGGGCTTGAAGCCTCTGAAATTAGGTTTCTTCAATCAGTAAAAGAAATTTCGATACTTGAACGTAGGATGAATGAAGAGATAAGGAACGAACTTCAAATAGAACAAATAAATCAACGTATGAAAAACTATCAAAAGAAATGAATGGAACTGCTTAATAGAATGGAGGAAAATCGTTTCCTAAAGATGGCTTTCCAATATTGTCCAAAAGGAAAAAGAGATGTTGGTCGTCCGAGACGTCGATGAAGACAACAGTTCTGAGGGGCGGAACAGACCTACAGATACCGCTATGTTGATGAAGAAGAAGACGATGATGATGGTGATGATGATGATGACAAAGTATTTATTGTATCGTGATGTCCCCTGTATTAGCAGTCGTTTAGGAATCATTGCTCATTGAAAGGAATTATGTATTAGTTAAAAACAGTGAATGAAGCGAATACTGAAAATACATATTGAGCAGCATTAACTTTTCATAAAGTTAAATTTGAATTTGAGATTAGTCACAGTATTGTTTACCTATTACAAATGCAGCAACTAAAATCATCTATATGCTCCTTTGGTATCGTACATTATCACCCTGCGCATAAATGTGATAGGAGTTAAATAATGCTGCTTCAGAGAGTAATTCTTTGCGATAAAATGACTAGAAAGTTTAATTATCTTT
Organism: Deroplatys truncata; assembly: GCA_030765065.1. Classification (NCBI taxonomy): domain Eukaryota; kingdom Metazoa; phylum Arthropoda; class Insecta; order Mantodea; family Mantidae; genus Deroplatys; species Deroplatys truncata. The sequence continues at coordinate 50,384,797 of CM060979.1, read as the reverse complement.
CTTTGCGAGGAACCTTAAACTCATACATTAACGTTTAATAATTAACATTTTTACTTTCTCTACTACGTATAGTAAGTAGGGGAAGTATTGTATTCCACTCAAAAATTCGATACCGAGGTTTCACCGGAAATACATGTTTTGAGACCCCTTGAATCCAAAAAAAGCATTTTTAGAAACATATCCGTGCGTGTGTCTGTGTTTCTGTGAACAGCATAACTCAGAAACGAACAGTCGGATAAACACCAAACTTGGTATTTAGGTTCAGTATCTTCCAGAGATGCGACACGAAGGTTTTCAAGAAAATACCCCCACCCCAGATTACCCTTTACATGGAACATTTTTCGAAAATTTTAATTTTCTCAAAAATGGCTCTAACGAATTTGATTAAAATGTCATATGTTTAAGATATTTTCATAAAAAATGAAATGTATATCTAGAATTTTATGGGAATGTTTCCAAGAGTATTCTTCATTGTGAACGTCTTTTGCATAACTGGTAAACCATAAGAGATAGACAAAATTTTACTACACAAAAAATGTAGATCGCGTTAAAATACACAATTTATGTCATATACATTTTTTTTATTGAGTGAACCATTTTCGAGATATTGCTTGTTATTCCTTTAAATTTTCCAATACTTATACTTTTTCTCAAATTCGTTATTCATTTTTTTTTATGTCCTGGACATGCGCCACATAGCAACCAGCGTTAAAAGATTTGACTGTCGCTTAAAGCCTACCATATTCCCCTTGCATCTACAAGAAAATTAGCAATAAGATTGACATCTCGATTAACATGAAGCATATGGAGAATAAGCGTTTGAAAAAATAGTTTGTACAAGAGTAGAGAAAGTCATGTGAGTGTGATGCATCACATTTTTCTGTTCATGTTGCCAGAATGCGCAAGAATTATACGATGGCTGCTTTTGCACTGCAGTAACAAATACTTTCTGACAAAACCTACCTGTATCCTGAGAAATTCATATTAAAAAGGGAGTAATTTCAGCGTTACACATGTGACAGAGTGGAATACTATCCTTGCAGAATATACTGAGTGTTCATTTTATTTTGGTTCGTTGTCTAGCATATTGGACAAGATATGACGTCAGCTTTGACTGGTGATTCTTTAATCTTCAAATGTTAATCAGTCCACATGCCAGATGGCAGCAACGGCTACATGAATACTTTACAGGAAAAATCTGATGTGTTACACTCACATGACTTTCTCTACTCTTGTACAAACTATTTTTACAAACGCTTATTCCCCATATACTTCATGTTAATCGAGATGTTAATCTTATTGCTAATTTTCTTGTAGATGCAAGGGGAATTGGTAGGCTTTAAGCGATAGTCAAATATTTTAAGAGCTGGTTGCTATGTGGAGTATTCCATTCTCTTTGTATGACCAGGACAAAAAAAATCAATAACGAATTTGAGAAAAAGTATAAGTATTGGAAAATTGAAGGGAATAACAAGCAATATCTTGAAAATGGTTCACCCCGAAAAAAAATGTATATGACATGAGTTGTGTATTTTAACGCGATCTACAGTTTTTGTGTAGTAAAATTTTGCGTACCTCTTATGATTTACCAGTTATGCAAAAGTCGTTCAGAATGAAGAACACTTTTGGAGACATTCCCAGAAAATTCGAGATATACATTTCATTTGTCATAAAAATATCTTAAACATATGATATTTTAATCAAAATCGTTAGAGCCATTTTTGAGAAAATAAAACTTTTCGAAAAATCTTCCATGTAAAGTGTAATCTGGGATGGGATTTTCTTTAAAACCTTCGTGTCGTATCTCTGGAAGATACTGAACCTAAATACCAAATTTGGTGTTTATCCGGCTGTTCGTTTCTGAGTTATGCTGTTCACAGACACACACAAATAGACACACAGACACACACGGACATGTTTCCAAAAATGCTTTTTTTTGGATTCAGGGGGTCTCAAAACATGTATTTTCGGCGAAATCTCGGTATCTAATTTTTCTTTGGAATACAATAATTCCCCTACTTACTATACGTAGTAGAGAAAGTAAAAAAGGAAAAGAGTTACAAGCTTGATGTTCATTACATTAATATATTCGAGTTTTCTGAAGCCTTACTTTTCTTAATTGCAGATTGACAATGAAACTGGAAATATTTCTCTGCAATATCAATTGCACATTGATTGATATCGTATTGATATTCTTCTTTAAGAGAAACCCTGTTCTGAAGTAGGATTCAATAATGAAATCAAACTGTTCTTACGTTGATGGCATCCTGCTGCAGGTGATGATGGATAGACAAACAGTCTGCTACGAAACAGAATTCGAAGTTGACAGTTTAAATGTGAACAGTATCCTAACCCCTCCATAGAGGTTGAACTCGGTTATATCTTTAACAGAGAGCGCTACAGGTGTCACTATAGAATGAGTGAATGAATGAAGGAGTGTTGTTTTTTTTTAAAGTTCCCCGTTTACCCAGTTTATGATTACTGTTGTTTACTGTTTACTTTACCGCTTATTACCGCAATTACACATAAAATACACACAAAAACACCCATGCCCATGGCGGGACTCGAACCCACACGCTAAGCTTGACGGAGCGCCGAAGCTGTACGCTCCAGCGACCACGGCTACAAGAGGCGGACTATATTTATTTACATAACAATATACATTCACAGATCCCTAGCAATCGCATGTGTCCACAGACCGTACGTGCTGTAATAATACAGAATAATAAGCAAGATTAATAATAATAATAATAATAATAATAATAATAAAAAGACAACAAATACAAGGAAACGTGAAAAGAATACAAATACAAGAAAACACCATTACGCGAAAAAAGTAAAACATTTTCAAATGTAGCATCTTAAATATAAACAACTACGAAATAGCGGTAAACCGTATTCCGATGCAATATTATACCCTATTATAGTAACAAAGAACAGTTAACAGAATAAATATACAAACACACTAACAATAAGTGAACAAAATGATATACAAAATAAAGCAACAACACCAACGTTTATCTCTTCCTATACCCCCGCTCCCCTACTATCAGCATTCTGAGATCTCAACTGCCTCGCCTTAATTAAAAATTTACCTATCCTCCACATCTTCCCTGCCTGCCAGTAACGTCCAACATGCCCTTAACTCTCTAATTCGAGGTGTTAAAGGATCGCGGTAAATATTTTTCCTTCCATACATTTACGCCGTGGGCAACTTCTTCGACGCAAACTTACTCTGCTTTTGTACCCTCTGAGGAAGTTAAACTCGTATCAAAATAGTGATGTAATTTAGAGCAAGAGTGAACTACGGCAGAACCAATTTAAATCGAACACCAAACAGAAGAGCTACAGTCGTATGTTCCGCAAATAGCCGACCTGCATAAAAATCTCAGTATTAACTTCAAAATATTGAGAGAGACAATAGAATGGATAGTATCATTTTTGTTCCTTTAACTGATATCTATACGTTCTTACTTTGTTTCACTCTGCATGTGACACCAGTAACATTTTAGAAGTTTCATTAGAGTTTGGCAAATAAAAGAGAAGTGGAATGTTACAGATTGGAAGTAAATTCGATACATTTGAGGTTAATGTAAATCATTTGTGTTCTATATATCCCATTGCCATTTGATGTAATGTTAAATACAGTGACAGACAATAACTTTTAAAAGGCTGCTCTCAATTACGATCCGGTTTACCTCGACTCAGGTGAAGCTACATATGTATTCAGTTCATCAGGAACCAGTAGTTTCGGTTCATTATGTCACGCCTTTTCTCGTGTTACATTACAATTACGTTGTAGGCTACTCTACGGATGGATTCTGATAAACTTTTTGTTCTTTGCACCACAGAACCTGTTTGGACCCGAGCTTATTATTATGAATTATTCAGATACTACTTCAAATGAAATGCGTTTGCAAATATGGCCTCCTGGAAGGCATTGTTCATTCGAAAGCAAACTTTTGGGTGCCTTGGAAATTGTACGAGGCTGGATGCAAAAGCTTAGGGTGAGGAAGACAGAAGATAGCTTGCTGTTGCTGACATTTAAACTTTTGTTTTTGTTTCACACTCGTAGGTGGAGTTATAATAGCTTTTTATTTAGGATTACTCGCCGAGATAAAGAAAGAGATAAATTAATGTTTCTGCACATGAGTTACGAGTCAATTTGCGCCTAAATTTACCATTAATGTTTATGAGTGTGAGGGAAGCTACACGTAATAGCCCTCCAGAAAACTGTCGTGCTATTTGCAAAGTGTGTGCATGCGTATACATACATATTGAGGCAGTATTTTTAACACTTAAATGATTTTAGTCAAATTATATAATAAAAAAAATAATAACAGCCAGCCTAAAAGCAATATGTGTATGTAACAATATATAAAAATTGTATATTGCAGTCATTATATATGTTTATATTATTGTATACATGTTCAATAATGTTATGTGAATGTATTACGTAATTTAATAATGTAGGAGCTGTGAGAATAATAGGTTACAAGTTGCTAACAATGAGGTAACCTTGAGGCAATAAAGAGTAAGAAAGTTAATAATGCTACTAGTCGTTATTGGAGCAACAATAATGTAAATTTTGTGACAGTTTATAAAATAGCCAATCAACACCCAGAAAAAGCTTTAGTTAAATGAAGGTATTCTATTGGACTAGAATTAGCCAATCAGAAACTTGAAATTCAGAAATTTCCAATTTAGGCGCTAGAAATCAAGTCAGTTGCTTGTAGACAGCGCTCATAACTGGACGCGTTGCTTGCAGACAGTGTTCCTAACCGGACGCGAGATGTGTCCTCGAGAAATTTAATACGTATTTTGTGTGAGAAAATAGTTTACATGATTAAAAAGTGCAAGTATTTAATAAAAGAATCTTACAGCTCTTTATATCAGTGAAGTGTTATATAAATCGTGTCAAGCATTAATAAAAAGAGTGAAGTAAAATTATAATCTGTGTAAGCCTACATTCTTCAGTCGCACCACCTCCCTGCTAAGACATTCATGTCTCTAAAAAAATATATAAATACTGACGCAACCGAGGCAAACATAAATATAATATTTAAAGAAACAGTCGAAATATAATACATCTTCTTCAAACTGGCTTTCCATACGTAGCAGCAACAAACATTCTTCAAATTGGCTCCCAAAGCGTGGTGCTAAAAATAACGTGATAAATAACTTTCTTGAATATACATGTGTTCGACATGTCGACATAGTTGTCGCGAAGTAGAACAGATCTGACGTGCAATTTACTTCTCCCATTCTCATTTATTTCCACAGGTGTTCTACAAGTTTTTCATAAAAGATCTTATTACCTTCTCTAATACGTATAGTAAGTAGAGGAAGTATTTTATTCCACCCAAAGTTTGATGTCGAGATTTCACCGGAAATGAATGCTTTGAGCTCCCTTGAACCCGAAAAAGCATTTTTAGAAAAATGTCGGTGTATGTGTTTGTGTTTGAGGAGCATAAATCAAAAACGAAAAGGTGGATAAGTACCAAATCTGGTATTTGAGTTTAGTATCTTCCAAGGATGAGACACGAAGGTTTTCAAGCAAATCCCCCATCCTGAACTACCCTTTACATGGAACATTTTTCGAAAATTTTAATTTTCTAAAATGTAGCTCTAACGCTTTTGATGAAAATACCATATATTAAATATATTTATATTATGAATAAAATGTGTATCTTGAATTTTCTGGGAATAGCCTGTGAAGTCCTCTTTATTTGGAAGGAATTTTATATAATCTTGTATCAGTGGTAAACGTTAAGCGATAGACGAAAACGTACTAAACAAAAAAATTAGATTACTTTAAAACACACAATTTACTCCAAATAAGTTTTTTGTGGCATATGCCATTTCTGAGATGTCCGTTATTAATGGTTCGAATTATTCATTACTTGGTCATTCTCTTAGTCCTGTCAACATGCATTTGTTTCTCAGGATTGTATGAAACTATGAAATTTTAAGGGCAGCATATAGCATCCAGTTGTTAAACATTTGACTATCCCTTTTCTTTTTGTGTCTGTAACGAAATGTGTAAAGTAGCTATTTCGGAAAAGGTTTATTTGGATTAAAATGCAGTAGCTAGAAAAATAAGCTTTAGCAAGAATAGATAGAGGGTAGAGAATATCATGTAAAGGTATATCAGGTCGAAACTGATTACAATGAATTTGCTTCTTACTTATAATAAGGAAAATTGATATTTCAATACTTTTTGAGTGCAAGTCAAATGTTATTTTTAACTATAACCCTTATAAAGTTAAGTTGCTCAGTCGAGAGAACCTTGATTTCATCGGATTTTTAAAAGTTATTTTCACCTCTGCGATGGCCATTTGATTATTAGCAAACAAAAACAGTTCATAATATCGAAATCTAAACTGTTCTCTTGTATATTAATATCTTCTTCCAAATAAGTATTAAAGAGCATTGATAAATGCGGGCAGACAGTCTTGCCTTAATCCTCAGTCCAAATTTTCATACCTGTCTCGTGTACTGTGATGCTGTTATATAAGCTTCTTATTGCTGCTACCGCCAGATTATGATATCCTCTTATCCGTAATGTATTCCATAATTTATTTCGTTTTGCCTTGTAGATTTCATAGTCGATGAGTATATCGACGGTTGTGGGTATACAACTTCTAATTTGAATTTCAGGCAAGATATAAAGATGTTCTTTAGTGAATAAATGTATTAAGTAAGTAATCATTTCAACCATCGACATTATAATATTCTGATAATAATTCTACTCATATTAAAACTTAATCCACAGAAACCAAATAATTTTTTTCGATATCTTTTCCGTTAGTTCTACATTGGCCTTCATTAATTAATTCAGAGAATAGAAGAATCCTTTTGAAACCTGTTCGGACTCTCGGTGACTTTTCTATTGACGACCGCATCCTTTGAAAACGCAATAAAATTTAATTAGCAATGAATGCTGTCTAAAAATCCACACCGAACAGCAACTTAGTTTTATTCCACATAATTGATGGCTCCACTGTTCAAGGAAACAAGATCTGTCACTTTGTAAGGTAGAACAGCTGAAAAACAGCTTTGTGAAGGTAATGAAATAATAGACAAGCCCTTCGTGGAGTTGAAAATACTCCTCTGGCTATGATGGGCAGTGGATCATGTTCAAAGGGAGCGTCGTTTAGGCCATAATTCCTCCTATGTATATCGCGACCGAGAGGTTTTCTGGCTAATGCATCAGAGCGAAGAAAATATTTGGTTATAGTATTACAGCGAACAAAGAGAATTAATTGATTTCCTTTGAGCTCAAATACCAACTTAGGAACATAGAGAATTTGGAAATATCCGGCGGTGAACTCTGAACCTTAACTGTATTTTGCAGAATAAACCCATGCTAGACTAGTTCATTACAATAGAAGTGGAAAGGTAGAAAATTATCATCTTCAACGTCAGTTTTGCTGTAACCTATTATGGTATCGAGAATAGAATTGTGTAATTTTTTAAAATGCAGCACTTCCACAGACTCCAGAAGCGCCCCGTTGACCTATGTAGCTAACACGCTTTTTCCTCAAGTCAGAATATCAAAAGCCAGCCGGGCTTCAATCTTTTAGACTCGAAGAGGAAGCGAGAGGGATCTATTTTAAACAGATCATCATGTCTTTAAGCAACAATTTTGCATGAAAACCGCCTATATAAAACTCGGAGTATGGGAAAGGATACGTCAACACTTCTCAAAGCTGTTTTAACTTTTATTTCCACAGCTGAAATTTATTCTATTATGTTATCATCTACCTGTAGTAAGTAGGCAAGAGGAAGTATTGTATTCCAGCCAAATCGATATGGAGATTTCTCCGAAAATACAATGCCTTCGTTTTATGCCAAGGCCACAACCACTGTATATGCGTATCGGCCAAGACAGCAGTGACCTCGGTATAAAACTAAGACACCGTACTTACACGTCTTAAGGCTCACTGAACATAACAAGTGCTTTTAGAGAAAAGTTTGTGTATGTGCGCGCGCGTGGTTGGCAGAGGTCTACACAGGCTCGGGTTAAGCCCTCAGGCCTAAGCACAACCCCGCAAGGGTTCGAGCTTAATTTGAAAAATGTTTGTCGGGCTGGGACTTGAAAATAAATACGAAGAAAATTAATTTATCACATTCAACGTACGCATTTTATTTGTCATATAAATATCTTAACATACTTATAGTATTTTAATGAAAATAATTACGGATGTTTTTGAGAAAATAATAAACACTTTTGCTGTAAAAGGAAATTAAAGACGAGAAACAAAGCATAAATGTTTTGTTCTGCGATGTTGAAATGCCCGGAGTAGCACAATCATTTCACCATGTACACAACCATCGCAGTAGTCTTAATAAATAAATGCTCGCTTTGAAAAATTCCGGAAACTTCACAACAGCACGGTAACTGCAATCTCCTCCTCCCTTCGACCACCCATATCCAGAACATTGTGGCAAAGTGTAGTAACAGGTGACGTGTGGTCAATAGGACATTGTGCTGTCAACATGTCATTTACTATATACAGATTTGAGGACCTCAGCGGCCACTATTTCTGTAAAGTGGCTCCTCAATTGGTCCTAAAGGCCTAAGTGCATTCTTACCTGGCCTCCCAGCAAAGGAAAAAAATCCTCATGCCAGTACCGGAAATGGAACCTTAGTCCTTTCGTACCGCAGGCAGCAGCGCTTCGTGGACTGATGATGATGATAATGATGATGATGATAATAATAACAATAATAATAATAAGGCGCTGTGGTCAAGTGGTTAGACCGCTCGCCTCTCATCAAGGTGGCCCAGATTCGATCCCGCATGTAGGATCTGTGAACACAGCGGCGTCTGGGCGAGTTTTCTCCGGGATCTCCAGTTTACCCCGCCATTTATTCTACCAACAACTCCATTATCACCTTTATTTTAATCCATTTCACTCTCGTTTCATATCGTCTACTTCCTCGCTGTCATACCCATCCTGGATATTCTATTCTCGACGGGTGTCTACCCCAGGCACCGCTTGTAAGTCCTGGGGGTGTAAGTCCTACATACGAAGAGGGTAAACAGAGAAAGAAGAAGACTATAATGACAATAATAATAATAATAATAATAATAGCGAATAATTGCAAAATAGTTTTATTAAAAACCGGAGCTTCACACAGCACTTAGACCATTGTAGGTCCTTTGTGCCTTATGTGAACCATAAGCCATGTGAAAATCATTTGTACGACATCTAACATCTCAACGCTTTAAACAATTTCATGTCTGTTTTTAGGGATTACTGTTGTAATTTTATATCTGTTATTTATGAACTCAATTATGTATCAAAAATTATATAACAATTTTATATCGCATATACGCTATATATACAGCGTGGACCATTTAAGTTGAGACTGTAGTGTATCTCCAAAATTAAGCATTATAGAAAGAAATACCTTGAATAAAAGTTGCTTGATATTATGGGGGAAAGTAAATGCAATTAGTCGTGTTTTATTTAGAGGACGTTGACTTGGTCATTTTAGGATCAATTTAATTTTTTTAAATGGAAACCTACCCTTTTTATGTTGTTTTCTCGCTCTTCGTAAAATATTAAACAACATTAGTATAAAGCACTTTGCAATTGTTCATACACCAATGTAAATAACAAAGAAAATTCTGAATGTTGGTTCCCAATTACGATCGTAACTTGGCCCGCAAATGACCACCCATGGATGGTCCAAACATTCATTGCGCTCTTCGTGCACAGCCATTCAGAATAAATTGTTATTTACATTGGTGTAAGAACTATTTAGAAGTGCTTTATACAAATGTTGTTTAGCTTTCTATGAGGAGTGAGAAAATAGCATAAAAAATCTGATGTGTTACACTCACATGACTTTCTCTACTCTTGTAAAACTATTTTTACAAACGCTTATTCTCCATCTACTTCATGTTAATCGAGATAAACATTTGCATACTCTATCTTATTGCTAATTTTCTTGTAGATATAAGGGGAATATATATATTCACAAGGGCAATATAGAAAAACAGTAGCCTTTAAGCACAAACATATCTCTGAATAGCTGGTTGCTAGGTATAGCACCATTCCCCTTGCCACAGATTAATACTCTTTGCACATCCAAGACAAAAAAATGAATAACGAATTCCCAGTTGAGAAAATTATTGAAAAATTTAAGGGAATAACAAGCAATATCTCGAAAATGGTTCACTGAGCAAAAAAAAAAAAAAAAAAAAAAAAAAAATGCATATAACATAAATTGTGTATTTTAACGCGATCTACATTTTTTGTGTAGTAAAATTTTGTCTATCTCTTATGGTTGACCAGTTATGCAAAAGTCGTTCACAATGGAGAATACTTTGGGAGACATTCCCAGAAAATTCAAGATATACATTTTATTTGTCATGAAAATATCTTAAACATATGATATTTTAATCAAAATCGTTAGAGCCATTTTTGAGAAAATTAAAATGTTCGAAAAATTTTCCATGTAAAGGGTAATGTGAGGTGGGGGATTTTCTTGAAAACCTTCGTGTCGCATCTCTGGAAGATACTGAACCTAAATACCAAGTTTGGTGTTTATCCGACTGTTCGTTTCTGAGTTATGGCGTTCACAGACAGACACACAGACACACACACGGACATGTTTCCAAAAATGCTTTTTTTTTGGATTCAGGGGGTCTCAAGACATGTATTTCCGGTGAAATCTCTTACTATACGTAGTAGAGAAAGTAAAAATAAATTTACCCTAAAGCTACCATCACAACGTCCTCCAAATTAAACACGACTAAACAATGCCATTTATTTTCCCCCATAATATCAAACACCTTTATTCAAACATTTCTTTCTATAACGCTTAGTTCTTAAAGGTCCATCTTGTATATATTTGAATATTCTTTAGTAGAATTGCTTCTGTATTAGTTATTTTAATATTTTACTCCTTGGTAAGCTGATGGAAGCTTTTTTCAATAAATTCTCTCTCTTTTAGTATACCATAGTATTTCTTTTACATTCACGATTAATTTCCAAATAAATAGTAAAATGTGAGTTATTTAGCTGGGCGCATCTCTTATTAAAGCAAACTTTTATTGCAGTAAATAATTATTTAAAATTCGGAACTACATAATAATTTCAAAGCTTCTTGCTTTATCTGAGAGCAGAGGCTTGTTAGAAGTGCTTCATTGACTCGTTAAACAAAGCTTTGTCTAGACGGGACGAGAGATCAGGGCCCCTGCGGCAGAGAATACATTAAAATTCTCCACTGGTTAACCGACTAAGTGAAACTGACGTGGCTCACGTCTGCGTTGTGAGATACGACGCAGGGAGATTCACCTGGGAGCTTCAGATAACAGGGTGAAAGGCTATAAATTACAAAAAAACTGGCACCCTTTGAACGAGCGGGAGTTCGCAACGAGCGGTAACGGCTCTTGCCAAATAAAACAGATCTGCAGGAAATTAATCACGGCCAAGAGCAATGGCTCCGCCCGTACTGCTAAGAACACCTTTCACATCTTTACGTGTTGTATTAAGTTTGCCTCTTTTACATAATAGAGAGCAGGTGAATGCCATTCTTTTCAAAAGGATCAACCCCACCTGGTGCTTTTCAACCGGAAACTTTTCTTTTTGTAACGCTCAGCAGCTATTTTATTGCGAAGATTCTCTGGCTACCTTTAAATAGCGTTAACTTGAGGCTGTATTTTTAACACTTAAATAGCTTCAGTCTAATTATATAATATATATAATTCAATAACAGCCCGCCTTAAAGCAATATGTGTATGTAACAATACATAAAAAGTGTATATTACAGTCATTGTATATGTTTATATTATTGTATACATGTAATAACGTTATCTGAATGCATTACGTAATTTAATAATGTAGGAGCTGTGAGAATAATAGGTTAAAAGTTGCTAACAATGAGGTTACCTTGAGGTAATAATCAGTAAGAAAGTGTAATAATGCTACTAGTCATTCTTGGAGCAACAATAAAGTACTTTTTGTGACTGTTTATAAAATAGCCAATCAACAACCAGAAAAAAGCTTAAGTTAAATAAAAGTATTCTATTGGATTAGGAATAGCCAATCAGAGACTTCAAATACAGAAATTTACAAATTTAGGCGACAGAAATCAAGTCAGTTGCTTGTAGACAGCGCTCATAACTGGACGCGTTGGTTATAAACAGTGTTCCTAACCGGGCGCGAGATATGTCCTCGAGAAATTTAATACGTATTTTGTGTGAGAAAATAGTTAACGTGTTTAAAAAGTGCAAGTATTTAATAAAAGAATCTTACAGCTCTCTATATCAGTGAAGTGTTATTTAAATCGTGTCAAGAATTAATAAAAAGGAGTGAATAAAAAAATTAAAATCTGTGTAAGCCTACATTCTTCAGCCGCACCACGCCTTGCAAAGAAATCCATGCCTCTAACAATAATACTGACGCAGCCGTGGCAAACATAAATATATAATATTTAAAGAAACAGTCAAATTATAAAGTTAATATTTTTAAATTTTTGGACGAAGGCTACCGGATACCATACGTGCGGTTGCAACTACTTCAAGTTCGGCTCCCCAACAGTCGAAATATGATACATCTTCAAACTGAGTTTCCATACGTAGCAGCAACAAACCTTCTTCAAATTGGCTCCCAAAACGTGCGGCAAATAACAATACAACAAACCTTTTACTTCAAACTCTTATTAATTGTTTAAAATTGGCATGAATTACTACACCTCCCTTTCAAAGCTTTGCGATAATTAAATGAATCACCAAACTGCTTTTTAAACTAAAGTAATATGTGCTAAAAGAAAATTATATACTTTATTTCCCCTGTATATGACCGAGAGGGTAACATGTGAGGCTCGAGATCTGGAGTTTCCGGATTCAATTCCTGTCGACCGCCCATTCTGACTTTGGATATTTTGTGGTTTCCCTGGTTGGTAGGCGAATTCTGGGGTGGTTTCTCTTCTACGACGATTTTATTTCACTTTTTAACACTTAAATAATTTCAGTCTAATTATATAGTATAAAATATAACAGCCCGCCTTAAAGCAATATGTGTATCAATGTATAAAATGTGTATATTACAGTCATGGTATATGTTTATATTATTGTATACATGTAATAATGTTATCTGAATGTATTACGTAATTTAATAATGTAGGAGCTGCGAGAATAATAGGTTAAAAGTTGCTAACAATGAGGTAACAATGAAGTAACCTTGAGGCAATAATGAATTTAAAAGTTTAACAATACTACTTGTGATTCTTGGAAGCAGTAATGTAATTTTAGTGACGGTTTACGAAATAGCCACTCAACAACCAGAAAAAGCTTTAGTTAAATGAAGGTATTCTATTATACTAGGATTAGCCAATCAGAAACTGAAATATAGCAAAAATCAAAGTTTAGTTGCTTGTAGACAGAGCTCATAGCTGGACGTGTTGGTTATAGATAGTGTTCCTAACCGGACGCGAGATGCGTCCTCGAGAAATTTAATACGTATTCGTGTGAGACGAAAATAGTTTGCGTGTTTGAATAGTGCAAGTAATTAATAAAAGTATCCCACAGCTCTCTATATTAGTGAAGTGTTATTTAAAGTGTCAAGGATTAATAAATGTAGTGAAGTAAAAATTATAATCTGTGTAAGCCTACATTCTTCAGCCGCACCACGCCTTGCAAAGAAATCCAAGTCTCTACCAATAATACTGACGCAGCCGAGGCAAGCATAAATATATAATATTTAGTAAAGAAACAGTCAAAATTACAAAGTTAATATTTTTAAATTTGGAGCGAAGGCTACCGGAAACTTTTTACCATACATGCAGTTGCAACTACTTCAAGTTCGGCTACCCAACAGTTGAACTACAATACAACTCCTACTTCAAATTGACTTTCCATACGTGAATCAGCAACCTACTTCACCTTTCATTCCGTTTCCTTTTCATGTTTCGGTTTCCTGGCGTGGGACGGTGTCTGACAAATGCTTTGTCTAAGGAAAGGGTAACCCCAGAGTGTTGCTGGTTGCACGAGTCGTTCATCGCCCATGAACAGCTCCAGTAATGGATGGGGTCGAGCCATGAAATATTATGGACTTCTGCGCTCTCCTTGGCCTGTCTGACTGCGACCTATAGTCTCCCGTGGTTCTTTCACTTCATCCATTCTGCCTGGTTGCAGTAGACACAATAGGTATGTGTACGTCGCGGTGCGCAAAGTGTCCTCCTCCAGTGTATAAGTTCCTACTTATAGTAAATAAAGGGAGTATCGAGATTTACCTAAAAGTAAGATTTCGGAATTTCACCGCAACTACATGTTTTGAGGTGCCCTGAATTAAAAAATCTGATGCTTTACACTCACATGACTTTCTCTACTCTTGTTCAAACTATTTTTACAAACGCTTATTCTCCATATGCTTCATGTTAATCGAGATATCGAGATGTTAATCTTGTTGCTAACTTTCTTGTAGATGCAAGGGGAATTGGTAGGCTTTATGCGATAGTCAAATTCTTTAAGAACTGGTTGCTATGTGGAGTATTCCATTGTCTTTGCATTACCAGGACAAAAAAATGAATAACGAATTTCCATTCGAGAAAAAGTATAAGTATTTGAAAATTTAAGGGAATAACAAGCAATACCTCGAAAATGGTTCACTCAACAAACAAAATGTATATGACATAAATTGTGTATTTTAACGCGATCTGCATTTTTTGTGTAGCAAACTTTTGTCTATGTATTATGGTTTATCAGTTATGCAAAAGTCGTTCACAATAAAGAATACTTTTGGAGACATTCCCAGAAAATTCAAGATATGCATTTTATTTGTCATGAAAGTATCTTAAATATATGGTATTTTAATCAAAATCGTTGGAGCCATTTTTGATAAAATTAAAATTTTCTAAAAATATTCCATGTAAAGGGTAATTTGGTTTGAGGGATTTTCTTGAAAACCTTCGTGTCGCATCTCTGTAAGATACTGAACCTAAATACCACGTTTGGTGTTTATCCGACTGTTCGTTTCTGAGTTATGCTGTTCACAGACACACACACAGACATACACACGGACAGATTTCCAAAAATGCATTTTTTGTATTCAGGGGGTCTCAAAACATATATTTCCAGTGAAATCTCGGTATCGAATTGTTGGGTGGAATACAACCTTCCCCTACTTACTATACGTAGTAGAGAAAGTAAAAATCTGATGTGTTACACACACATGACTTTCTCTACTCTTGTACAAACTATTTTTACAAACGCTTATTCTCAATCTACTTCATGTTAATCGAGATAAACATTTGCAGACTCTGTTTTATTGCTAATTTTCTTGTAGATGTAAGGGGAAAATATATTTACAAGAGAATATAGAAAAACAGTAGCCTTTAAGCACATACGTATCTCTTAATAGCTGGTTGCTAGGTGCAGCACCATTCCCTTTGCATATCCAAGACAAAAAATGAATTACGAATTCCCATTTTAGAAAATAAGTATTGAAAAATTTAAGGGAATAACAAGCAATATCTCGAAAATGGTTCACTCAAAAAAAAATGTATATGACATAAATTGTGTATTTTAACGCGATCTACATTTTTTGTGTAGTAAAATTTTGTCTATCTCTTATGGTTTACCAGTTATGCAAAAGTCGTTCCAATGAAGAATACTTTTGGAGACATTCCCAGAAAATTCAAGATATACATTTAATTTGTCATGAAAATATCTTAAACATATGATATTTTAATCAAAATCGTTGGAGCCATTTTTGAGAAAATTAAACTTTTCGAAAAATCTTCCATGTAAAGGGTAGTCTGGGGTGGGGGGATTTTCTTGAAAACCTTCGTGTCGCATCTCTGGAAGATACTGAACCTAAATACCAAGTTTGGTGTTTATCCGACTGTTCGTTTCTGAGTTATGCTGTTCACAGACAGACATACACACACAGACAGACACACAGACACACACACGGACATGTTTCCAAAAATGTTTTTTTTTGGATTCAGGGGGTCTTAAAACATATATTTCCGGTGAAATCTTGGTATCGAATTTTTGGGTGGAATACAACATTTCTCCTACTTACTGTACGTAGTAGAGAAAGTAAAAATAGAAAACAGTCCCTGTGTATAGCTCAAAAACTAAAAGCTAGATAAATACTAAACTAAGTGTTTAGTTTCAGCAATTTCAAAGGATGCCATTTATCAAGAAAATTCTCCGATGTCAATCTATTCTTTATGCTTTTGTTACTTTTTACGTCCTCAAAAATGACTAGAGGTTTCAATTAAAATTTGAAATACTTAAGGTATTTACATGAATTATAAAACACACATCCTGAATTTTCTGCGAACAGCCTGAAATGCATTCATTAAGTGAGGATTTTGTATAGTTTTGAATAACAGCGGTGAACCGTAAGAGTAAAACTTTTATAAAAATATTGATTTATTCAAACCATGCATTTTATTTAAAATAATGCTCCTTAAAGCAATGTTAAAGGCAGTCCTTTACCATTCAGCTTGAACTTTAAACTCCATTTTTCTCAATTCCAGCATTTGTCACTACGCTTTAGGATCCGCAATTTACTTCAGAAATTATGGATTTAAAAATTGTTATGACGAGTTAAAATATATAAATAGTTCAGTTGAAATTAACAATTTTCGAAATTCTTTTTGAAAAAGTTGAAAAGTTCAGTAACCTGTATATAAAATGTGTTTACTCTGAAACTAATTAAAATTAAGGAATATTTGCACAAACATTTCTTTAAGTCTTTATACTAAGCTCAAATTATAACTATTGGAGTGATACGATAAACCGTAGCGTCTAAGAAGCATTCCATATTACTATATAAAAAATCTTAATTATTAATTAAAATACTAATGATTTAATAACAGTTTGACATAACTCATTAAAATTCTGTATGCAGTATATGCTTTATATTCTGGATATATGGTAAAAAGTCAAAGCAATCAGAAAAAAACTGTGGAGTTTTCACAGATGCATTGCCCTAAGGTTTACTTGATACATTAAGGCAGGGGTTTTTCAACCGGTACGCGAACTACTCTCAGGTGGTACGTAAACCTTCACACTGAAACAAAAGTGACAGAAATTAATTAAATTTGTAAAGTTAATAGTTTTCAGTGATTGTAAAACTACTGGAGTATCAGTATCAAAAACTAAATTCTTCGAAGGTTTTGTATATTCATTCACTCTATTTTAACGCTAACAGAACTAATTTTTAAAACATTTGGTAAGAATGGATTGAAGTTTTTTCTTCAATAAATGTATAATTCTAAATACCATATACAAGAAGTAAGAAAATAAATAAATCACTATTTTATTATAAATGTAGAGAAATGTTTATCTTGATTCTTTTACTACAAAATCAAGCATTCCCCTCGTAAATTAGCTTGCTGGTGCATACGATATCCTACGTTGAATGCAATGGCATGGCACTGCAAAAGGTTGAGAACCCCTGCATTATTGTGGGCAATTCAAAATGTCTCTGTAACACAAAATATACCCAAGTCCAATATATTTATATTGCGACCGCGCGCGAATTACCTGAGGGCCGGCTGAGCGACCGCAACCTGACATGCCTACTTGGCCGGCTCTGTGTGGTTAATGGCCTTCCAGAATAAAGGCGTGGCAATTGCTGTTATGTGCCGCTTCCCTGCTCCAGAGGGTTCGTTTGGGCCGTTTCAAGTAGGTTTCTCTTCTAGAAGAATCCGCTTTGTATGCGAGCTTATATAAGGGTCTGTTCTTGCCCGGGAGTTCAGTTGAGTTCCGTCAGTCAATAAGTGACAAAGTGAAAAGTGTATAGCGAAAGTAGACAGTGCCAATGCAGTTTAGTTGTGAGTTGTGATTCGACGGATAAGTTGTGTTGTATTCCGAGTGTGTACCGAAAGTAACTCAGGTGTAATGTTGAGTACCTAAGTGATAAATAAAGCGTGTTTCACAGTAAATGCTGTTCTTATTTGTTAGAATATGTTAAAAGGAATTTTAATGCAAGATGTTTGAAGCAAGGATCCCCTGCGATAGCTACTCTACAAAGGATCTGTTTGTATAACTTCTCGAGGAATGTAGTAGTTGTCTAAGCTAAGCTCCAAAATAAATCCAGATTTAATTGACATAACCTTCCATTACTTTTTACTTTTTTTTCTTTTTTAATAACTAAAGTAAGAACTCCTGGCGTGACGGTTCACTGCGGGCCAAGGCCGACAGCATGAGAGCCGCCATCCAAGCAGGACATCATGTGCGAAGTGCAGTAATGGGAGTTGTTGCATCTGGTCAGCGTGCCGAGTCCCTCAACTACTTTGCGCGATACCTCAGACCTGAGGGTCCCTACATTTCCATTAAGTAATTCCCCAGTTACTCTCCTAAGGACCTTAAAAGGTTGAGTGCAATCCGTATCAGACCTCCCAGCATGAGACAAATTATATTCAACGCTACCGCATCACTACCAGACGGCGTGCTCTTTAATAATTTATACACTTTTGTTTTATAACCTCAAACAACAGCAGTTTTAAACAACACAGTCCAATAGAAAACCTAGTATAACTTATGTGTTACTAGCTGGTTAGCTTTTTAAACTTCAATGACGAATTAATTAATTTCATTTATCTCCCGCCACGTTCTTTATGAAATTATTGTACAGTGTGATCTAGAACAGCTTTATGCTCAATATTTTGCTTTTCCCCTTTAATAATTCTTCTAGATAATTATAGTAGTTGAAATTTTAAGCCTGTGTGCCTTCTCTTTGGTCCTGTAATTATTTAATAATCTAAAACCTACGTCGTTTTCGCATAATCAGAAATCATTAATATCTACAACAAAATAGGGGTGAAACTGGTGAATATGAAAATTCCCATTCCCAGGCCACCAAGTTAATCTCTTTCGAAAAGAGATTAGTCTGCCGTCATCATGAAAAATAATCTTCTCCGTTGTTAATCATAAAATGTCGGTTCACTGATTTCTAATTTGGCAATTTTCTCTCTGTATATACTTGTTTACCTAGTATGCCCCGGTATTAGACTTGATTACAATATAATTAAAATGGAAACAAAGCAAAACTTTCTCAGAAGAGGGTATTAAAATATTTTGGCATCGGTATCGAATGCATGTCGTACCGTTATAAGCAAATTCAATCTCTTTTGTTATGCTTGTCTTCTGTTTTCTTTGTTGATAAATAGTGACCATATATATACGAGGGCTGATCAATAAATACTGAGACTGATTTTTACTTTCTATACTACGTATAGTAAGTAGGGGAAGTATTGCATTCCACCCAAAAATTCGATACCGAGATTTCACCGGAAATACATGTTTTGAGACCTCCTGAATCCAAAAAAAGCATTTTTGGAAGCATGTCCGTGTGTGTGTCTGTGTGTGTGTGTGTCTGTGAACAGCATAACTCAAAAACTAACAGTCGGATAAACACCAAACTTGGTATTTACGTTCAGTATCTTCCAGAGATGCGACACGAACATTTTCAAGAAAATCCCCCCACCCCAGACCACCCTTTACATGGAACATTTTTCGAAAATTTTAATTTTCTCAAAAATGGCTCTAACGATTTTGATGAAAATATCATATGTTTAAGATAATGTCATGAGAAATGAAATTTATATCTCGAAATTTCTGGGAATGTCTCCAAAAGTATTCTTCATTATGAACGACTTTTGCATAACTGGTAAACCATAAGAGATAGACAAAATTTTACTACACAAAAAATGTAGATCGCGTTAAAATACACAACTTATATCATATATTTTTTTTGTTGAGTGAACCGTTTTCGAGATATTGCTTGTTATTTCCTTAAATTTTCCAATACTTATACTTTTTCTCAAATTCGTTATTCATTTTTTTATGTCCTGAACATGCAAAGAGAATGGAATGCGCCACATAGCAACCAGCGATAAAATATTTGACTATCGCTTAAAAACTACCATATTCCCCTTTCATCTGCAAGAAAATTACAAATAAGATTGACATCTCGATATCTCGATTAATATGAAGCATATGGAAAATAGGCGTTTGTAAAAATAGATTGTACAAGAGTAGAGAAAGTCATGTGAGTGTAACACATCAGATTTTTTTCTGTAGTTTCCTTGATAGTTTTATGTCTACCACGAATACTTGAAAAGAGCAGGGTTTCATGTATAATGTCCATAAGCGACAGCACTCTCGTAACGGTAGGTTGGTAGTAATGCTGTATATTGTTGACCCTACTTGAATTTCGCATACCACAAAATGGAGGTGACACGAGAGGAGCAATACAGCGCAATAAAATTTTATTTTCGTTTAAATCATACAGCCTTGAAACTTTCGAAAAGCTGAAGCAAGCATACGGTGAAGATGCACTACCTCATGCAACGGTGTTTAGGTGGTTCAAGGACTTCAAAGAAGGGCGAGTCCTCTGTGCTAAGCAAGGTGGGCCTGGTGTTTCGGAATGGAATGATTTACTAGCATGCAGTTCTCCCCCTCACACTACTGTTCAGCAGCTACTACACGTCAGTATTGGCTACACTGAGGAAGCACATTACAAGGAAACGTCCAGAACGTCATCGGAATGGGAGGCGACTTCATCACGACAACGCGCGGCCTCACGTCGCAAATCAAGTCTAGGAATTTTTGGCTAAATTCAACATTACCTGTGTGCCGCATCTACCTTATAACCCCAATCTTGTCCCCTGTGATTTCTTTTTATTCCCATTACTAAAGGCAAAGCTCCGGGGCATTCGATTTGAGAGCACTGAAGCAGTGCTAAAGAAAAGTGAGGCGATTCTCAAAGACCTGACAAAGAATGGCCTGCACCATGTGTTCGAGGACTGGCAGAGATGGTATAAAAAGTGCATTCAGTTAGGAGGGGACTACTTTGAAAAAGATCATGTCAACATTGAAATAGAGTAATAAATATATGCGAAAAAAATCAGTCACAGTCTTTATTGATCAGCCCTCGTATATATATTATTGTTGGAATTCGGCAGTGTGTTCGTAGTATTCTAGTATTTAGGCTTCGCAAATCCCTTTTAGTAACTTATGAATTGAAGTTAGAAGGTACGAGGGTCAATCCGAAAGTAATGTCTCCCATTTTTTGTGTTGCCTTTGAGTGTCCGAGCCAAATTATGTTGATGTAGTACTAATTATTGTACTTTCTCACTATTTTCCTGTTAGTTTCGTTGTCCTGCGACAGATAGCAGCAGCAGGGGAGCGTTCCAAAGTGGCTACTGACATCGAGACGCGTACAAAGCAGAGATGTGTGATTGAATTCCTTACCGCTGAACAAATTGTAGCAATTGAAATCGTTTGCTAAACTGTGTGGAGATGATACAGTAGATGTGAGTAATGTGAGGGGATGGGTACAGCGTTTCAAAAGTGGTGAAAAGGATGTGCAGGAGAAGCCACGCTCTGGTCGACCCTGCTAGGCTGCCACAGCAAATAATGAACAGTGTATCGATCAACTCATCCGTTATGATCGGGAATTATGACCAAGGAATTGTGTGTAGAGCTGAATGTCGGCTGTAATGCCTTGGACAAGATGTTACGCAATCTTAATTATCGCAAAGTGTGTGCGAGATGGGTCAGTGGATGCTTTCACAAGAACAAAAGCTCATCGAAATGGAAATTTGTGGGGACCTGCTGGAGCAATACGAGGCTGAAGGGGACAATTATCTGAACACCATCAACACCGGAGATGAGAAGTGGTGTCACCACTGAGCCAGAATCAAAACGATAGTCCATGGAGTGGCGACATCCGACTTCTCCAACAAAGAAAAAGTTCAAGACACGGACATCCACAGACTGTGTGCTTCAGATTTTTGCGAGCGTGGCATGCAGGCTCTTGCTCACCGTTGGCAACAGTACAAAACGAATGTGGTGATTATGTGGAAAAATAACAGTATATAGCTGAAATGTTGCTCTATTTAACTGTGTTATTGTGCTTTCTGTATCTGTTGTAGCTTTCATGAAAATAAATAGGAGGCATTACTTTCGGAATGATGCAATACTTTATAGCCCATGTCTGTCAGAAAGAATAGGCTTTTCAATGATGAAAGAATTATCAGAACCGGTTGAGTGGTTTTTGAGATTATCCCACATACACACATTACATAAACTTTTTCTATCTTTATAATATTATTATCTTTATAAGTTGGTGTAGCTAACTTAGTCTAGCCATTTCAACTCGGTGTCCTCTGGAAATATTTATAAAACATAAGATAGAAAACTTAAAAAATCTGATATGTTACACTCACATGACTTTCTCTACTCTTGTACAAACTGTTTTTACAAACGCTTATTCTCCATATGCTTCATGTTAATCGAGATATCGAAATGTTAATCTTATTGCTAATTTTCTGTTCGTTTCTGAGTTATGCTGTTCACAGATACACACACAGAGACACACACACACGGACATGTTTCCAAAAATGCTTTTTTTGGATTCAGGGGGTCTCAAAACATGTATTTCCGGTGAAATCTCGGTATCGAATTTTTGGGTGAAATACAATCCTTCCCCTACTTACTATACGTAGTAGAGAAAGTAAAAAGTAAAGGGAAAAGTTCGTAGTGGTAAATTGGGAACAATAGACAGCCACGGTTTTCTCATATTTTTTATTTGTTTCCTTCTGTTTTATTGTTCGAAAGTAGCACGACGTTGTATAAATGAAACTTTATTTAATGATACAATTTTAAGGACTTTTTATATTTGTGAGGTGTATACCGATTTGATTATGACCTTATTCGATATTACAACGAGTAGATGTAGATAGAGAAAATATAGGAGAGAGACATGCGAAAGAATAGTATTTTCATATAGCTATATTTTTCGTCTCCAACTAGATTCTTTTGATTTGAAACAGGCTTTGGCTGAAAACGATAAAAAATTAAGGACAGTTTATGCGTATTAATTTATGATTTCAGGATTACTTTCAAAGCTATCCGGATTTTAATTTTTGTAGTCTCTTGCACTTCTGTGGTCAAACTGGGGGATTAGATTTCAGGAACAACTGATGGTATATATAACTCTGAGGCGTAAGTTTTAACGTTGGTTTTATTCATTTATGTCATAATGAAACACTCTCACATTGTTCTTCCAGACTCTGTGACAATTACGGACCTCTGGACTGAAAATTTAGTACGCTGACTATTCGACCATCCAATATCAGATTTCTTTATTGGTGTTAACCCCTTCAACTTCTAAACGTGTATGGTCATAATAGGGCTTTGCGTTTCAGAGACAATTGATGGTGTTTTATCTTGTTAACTTGGTTTGGTCAACACACATTCAGTCCCACATTCATTCTTCCAGCCTCTGCGGAGGGTAGGGAGTCAAGGCTAATTCAAGAAAACTTCCCCCGCCTAAGCCAGGAATTGAAACGGGATTTTGGGTTGAAAAGGCAATACGATGATCATTTAGGGTATACAACGGAGCGAGACATCTCGTACACTGCAACATAAGGGCAGAAGGGAGGGATGAAGTGAAGGAACCACAGAAGACAGGCCACAGAGACGCGCGGAGGTCCCCAAAATTTCCTGTATCTACGACCCTTCCCACTATTGGAGTTTGCCAGAGAGGGCGATGAACGACCCGTTCAAACAAGCAGCCTTCTAGGTCCACAGGGAATATTCTTTCCTTTGAGCAAGCATTCACACCGTCCGGCACCGTCTCATACCACGAAATCTAGAAGCACACCTGAAGCACGAGAAGGAAACGAAATGAAAGAGAAATGATGGAAAGGAAATCGTGATGAATGAGAAACCACTCCAGCATTCTCTACTGACCAAGGAAAACCACGAAAAACCCAAGTTTAGAGTGGCCGATCGACGGGAATTGAACGCGGACCTCTTAAATGCGAGCCTCACACGACCGCTTATCTCGGTGTGATCATTTAAGATCTTGTTTTGTTTTAAATAATTGTTTTTTCAGTTTACAATACTGTGTTTATTCTTTACATCGTTTTAGAGTATTTGAAATTCTGTTCTAAAGCTAATTTAAATGTAATTTGATCTCAATCTGAACCACTTCCAACAAGCCAGATAAGGTTTATTCAATGTAAAATGATACGTATTATGATAATAGCTTGCACCGATTTGAATTTACATAGTAAAAAGCAACAGAGTGGAAAATGCTCGCTTCTTGCATGGCGTGTTTTTGTTACACCTACTACAATTTGCTAAACAAGGTGTAACATAATCAATTCTTCATGGCGTTAGCATACCTACTACTCTGTGCGGACTAAATAATATTAATGCTCTCTTGTTTAATTTGGTGCAGAGAGAGTACTAATTAAGTACAAAGCTCAGATTCCCTCAACTCTTCTTTAATGTCATTCATAAATCCAGTGGAGTGAGTTACACATACGCACATCATCCCATTTTGCTGTTCATTCCGTGAAATTTATCCATTAACTTCCTAAACGGATTCTGGACCGGAGTTACGGTGATAGAAATTCTGGAAATTATACCTAATATAAGCTATTTCATGGAACAGTGAATCAGGAGGCGCAGTGAAGCTGTAAATACAAATAACCCAAGAGACGTCACGTCAACATTTGGGTATATTCAGAAGTCAAAAGAAAAAAAAAATATTACAGAAATTTCAACACATGAATGATGTACTCTGAAATGATAAACAGTTATGTTTCCATTTTTACTTTCTCTGCCACTTATCCACACAAAAATGTTATACCAAGATTTCTTTCACACTCAATCCAAAAAAAAAAAAAAAAAAAAGCAATTTTAGGAAAAGGTACTGGGGGTATACAAGGGGCACTATTTATATTTTGAGCCTTGGCAACCCTGAATGTTGTAGGTGCCATCTGACGTTTCCAATAGAAACTTTGACATTTTTACTTTCTCTACTACGTATAGTAAGTAGGGGAAGTATTGTATTCCAGCCAAAAATTCGATATCGAGATTTCCCCGGAAATATATGCTTTGAGACCCCCTGAATCCAAAAAAAGCATTTTTGGAAACATGTCCGTGTGTGTGTCTGTGTGTGTGTGTGTGTGTGTGTGTGTGTGTGTATGTGTCTGTGTCTGTGTGTCTGTGAACAGCATAACTCAGAAACGAACAGTCGGATAAACACCAAACTTGGTATTTAGGTTCAGTATTTTCCAGAGATGCGACACGAAGGTTTTCAAGAAAATCCCCCCACCCCAGACTACCCTTTACATGGAACATTTTTAAAAAATTTTAGTTTTCTCAAAAATGGCTCTAACGATTTTGATTAAAATATCATATGTTTAAGATATTCTCATGAGAAATGAAATGTATATCTCGAATTTTCTGGGAACGTCTCCAAAAGTATTCTTCATCGTGAACGACTTTTGCATAACTGGTAACCCATAAGAGATAGACAAAATTTTATTACACAAAAAATGTAGATCGCGTTAAAATACACAACTTATGTCATATAAATGTTTTTTGTTGAGTGAACCATTTCCGAGATATTGCTTGTTATTCCCTTAAATTTTTCAATACTTATTTTCTCAAATGGGAATTCGTTATTCATTTTTTTTGTCTTGGATATGCAAAGAGTATTAATCTGTGGGAAAGGGAATGGTGCTGCACCTAGCAACCAGATATTAAGAGATATGTATGTGCTTAAAGGCTACTGTATTTACAAATTGCCCTTGTAAATATATTATCGCCTTACATCTACAAGAAAATTAGCAATAAGAAAGACTCTGCAAATGTTTATCTCGATTATCATGAAGTAGATGGAGAATAAGCGTTTGTAAAAATAGTTTGTACAAGAGTAGAGAAAGTCATATGAGTGTATCACATCAGATTTTTTACCATAATACACTTCAAACATTTTGTCAATAGAGCGTCATTTATTTTGTTTACACTAACTTGAAAATTGCGTGTCAACAAAAAACATGGAACTAACTGGTGAAAATGTTCGTGCTATGATTTATTACGACATTCGACGTGGATTATCAACACAAGAGTGCATCGATCAACTAACTTCCACATTTAGCAACGAAGCTCCATCCTTTGCCACTGTGAAACGCTGGTATAATGAATTTAATCGCGATCTCCGTTCGCTCAATGATGAAGTTCTTGAAAGTCGTCCAAAATCAGTTGTTATGCCAGAAAACATTGATTCTGCGCAAAAACTAATAATGAAAGATCGTCATGCGACATATTGTGAGATTGAGGCAACCCTAGGCATTAGTTCCACCAGCATATATAAAATATTGCATGATTATTTAGCCGTAAAAAAGGTTTGCTCTCGTTGGATCCCACATAATTTGACGCAATTTCAAAAAAATGCTCGTGTCGATTGGAGTACAAAAATTTTCAAGAAATATAATGGCGGTGCCTCAAAAGACGTATATAAGATTGTAACAGGTGACGAATCATGGATCTATGCGTATCAGCCGGAACGTAAACAGCAGCCGAATGTATGGGTGTTTCAAGATGAAGCAAATCCCAAAAAAGTTGTTCGCAGTCGAAGCACTTCGAAGCAAATGGTTGCCTGTTTTTTCAGAAAAACTGGCCATGTGGCAACAGTGCCTTAAGAGGAGCGTAAAGAGATCAATGCCGAATGGTACACAACCATTTGTTTGCCAAAGTGGTGAGGTAAGGAAAACCAACAAGAACCGTAGGATCGTTCTTCAACAATACAATGCGTGCGCACACACATCTCGTCTAACAATAGAGTATTTGAAGGCTCAAAAAATCGAATTGATGGGTCATCCGACATACAGTTCCTGATGTGGTACCCAATGTCTTCTTTTTGTTCCCGAAAATTAAGAATAAATTGCGTGGACAACGATTTTCGTTGGCAGAAGAAGCCATTGATGCCTTCAAAAATCATGTTTTGGAGGTGTCTCAAGAAGACTGGAATAAATGCTTTGACAAATGGTTCAAACGGATGCAAAATTGTATTGATCATAAAGGAGAATATTTTGAAAAACAATATAGCAGTTTCTAATCAGAAATTACTTTGTTTTAATTATTAGGTTCAAAATATAAATAATGCCCCTCGTAGTCTATGAAAGCCAAAACTCAAAAATCAAAAGTCATTTAAATACTTAAGTTACTTAAGTTACCTGTTGCTTAAGTTTAGCATCTTACAACGATGCGACACAAGCATGTTCAAGAAAATCCCCCGCTCCAAACTACTCTTTAAATGTAAAAATGTTTTAAAATTTTGATCTTCTGAAAAATGGCTCTAATGGTTTAGTTTAAAATACCATATGTGTAAGATTTTTTCATGACAAATGACATGTATATGCTGAGTTTTATTGGAATAGCCTCTGAAGTCCTCCTCATTCTGAATGATTACATAATTGGTAAACCATAAGAGATGGGCAAAATCTTACTACACAAGACATGCAGATATTGTCAAGCACACGATTTATATGAAATATTTTTTCCGAGATATTCCTTGTTATTTGTTTGAATTTTAGAGTACTTGACTTTTATCAAATGGGAAGTCCTTATTCTATTCTTTTTCCGTGGTCGCCATGCAAAGAGCATGCAATATCAAAACCATCATATCATAACGACAGGCTCTTTAAAAAATCTGACTATCGCTTTACCTACTGTACGGTACAGCGAAATGTGTAAGTGTGTATTGAGAGTTTATCTGGATTAACAAGAAGTGTCTAGAATAATAAGCTTTTGTAAGAATAGTTTTTAGAAGAGTGAGTTAACGTTGTATGAATGTAAAATGTCAGATTGCTTAGACCAACTACTCTTTGGAATTTATAGTTCTTCATTTTTACTTTCTCTACTACGTATAGTAAGTAGGGGAAGTATTGTATTCCACCCAAAAATTCGATACCGAGATTTCACCGGAAATAAATGTTTTGAGACCCCCTGAATCCAAAAAAAGCATTTTTGGAAACATGTCCGTGTGTGTGTCTGTGAACAACATAACTCAGAAACGAACACCAAACTTGGTATGTAGGTTTAGTATCTTCTAGAGATGCGACACGAAGGTTTTCAATAAAATCTCCCCACCCCAGATTACCCTTTACATGGAACATTTTTCGAAAATTTTAATTTTCTCAAAAATGGCTCTAACGATTTTGATTAAAATGTCATATGTTTAAGATATTCTCATGAGAAATGAAATGTATATCTCGAATTTTCTGGGAATGTCTCCAAAAGTATTCTTCATTGTGAATCACTTTTGCATAACTGGTAAATCATAAGAGATAGACAAAATTTTACTTCACAAAAAATGTAGATTGCGTTGAAATACACAATTTATGTCATATACTTTTTTTTTTTGTTGAGTGATCCATTTTCGAGAAATTGCTTGTTATTCCCTTAAATTTTCCAATGCTTATACTTTTTGTCATATGGGAATTCGTTATTCATTTTTTTATGTCCTGGACATTCAAAGAGAATGGACTGCGCTACATAGCAACCAGCTCTTAAAAGATTTGACTATCGCTTAAATACTACCATATTCCCCTTGCACCTACAAGAAAATTAGCAATAAGATTAACATTTCGATTAACCTTAAGCATATGGAAAATAAGCGGTTGTAAAAATAGTTTGTACAAGAGTAGAGAAAAGTCATGTGAATGTAACACATCATATTTTTTATTATCGTAAGCTGACTTTCCCTGTTTTGACTCAGAAGTCATTCTGCCATAGGCTCCGAGATCCTCCTAATTTCAGTCATACAGAATGTAAAGTATATACGAGTCTATAATAACTGAAAATGTCACACGTTCAATGCAAAATCAGTAGAACTAAAAATATAATGTTTGATTATGATAATTATTGTATTTTGCTACCCATTATTATATATTTTCATAGCTACTCTACAAAGGATTCATGCCAAAATATTTGTTTTCCTTATGATAAATATTCACTGAAAATAGTTTCAATAATATAATATACATATGCTAGGCTTAGTCAACACTAACCTTCTTAAAAAGCAGACCATAATTATATAAACATATATTCATGGTTTCATCTTCACCGTTCTTCTGTCATATCTATTTATTTTCGTATTTCCAGCACTTCCTGTTAAGAGTATGGTATGGACATGGGTTAGAAACGGAAGATAAGGCTAAAGTCAGGCTTACTGTGCCTACTGAACCTCCAGGGATGAGGCAAGGGAGTGCGACGGATGGCCTGATCTCATGGCTGCTTGCACAGTGCTGCGGGGTCCCTAATGTTTCCAGATAGAGCATCCTTGTCGGAGAGTCCCCAACACCCCCTGTCCACAGGGAAACACATAGATCGAGGTATCGATACCAGAGAAGAAGCAATTTTCTTCAAGTTAGAGCAGGTATAG
The DNA here is from genome assembly GCA_030765065.1 of Deroplatys truncata. Lineage (NCBI taxonomy): Eukaryota > Metazoa > Arthropoda > Insecta > Mantodea > Mantidae > Deroplatys > Deroplatys truncata. The sequence continues at coordinate 50,355,568 of CM060979.1, read as the reverse complement.
TCCATTTTATAGAATTTAATTTAGGAGTCTGATAAATTTTGTGTTTTTAACACATTTGAAGGTATTTTAGGACTTTTTTAGTGTCATGTGAGCTTTTATCTAATATAATTGTAAGCTTTTGAATTAAATTTAATCAGTTACATTTCTTTTTCAGTCTAGGTACAATTTTAAATCTCAAATGTATAATAAAAATGTTGCTAGTCACTTTTATATCTATGTATATCAATGCCGTTTATTAGTCGTTAAAATCCTAAACTTTATTGAGCAATGACTGTGTGCAAAAATGGTACGAACTCTTCAGAACTGTTTTGACAACAGTCGTGAATTATAAAGCCCGATGGCCTGGACTTCAGCCAAATAGACTGTGCCTCGTACTCAGGTGCCCTAATAAATTATTTCTCATTATACATCAAGCAGACAATGGAATAATAAACGTGCTACATTTGCTCTGATGCACATTAAAGCAAATGGCTCACGCTGTGATAGTGTTTTAACGTTGAAATTAATTTTTAAATGTCCTATATCCCATCACACATTTAATGTATGTTCTTATGGCATTTGGTAATCTCAGAAATACATTATATATGCCACAAAAGGCTAATTAAACATAAACGTTGAAGTGTGAAAGAAGTAATAACAGTAATAATCATTTAAAAGTAAATAATTTCACTGTTTATGTAAAGGAAAATTACCTGTTTTACTTCTGAAGCAGAAAAGAAAGCCTTATCTTAACCATCAAGAAGAATCAAAACATTCCTTCGTGTCAATATTATATTTAGGACCTTCTTAATCCGTTATACCTAAGCCCATTTAACGCATATTTACATTGTGTGTCTGGGGAAACTTTGTCAAGTAATTGATGCAAAAGGTTACATTGAGTTATAAATATATTATATTTTTTAAAGTAACTCTGTACTTTTTTACTCTGGGAATGATTAATTATAGAAAATACTAAGCGTTGTGTATTCTAATTTTTCCCTTAAATTAATTGCTATATATATATTTGGTAATATAATGAAACGTTTGTTTGAAACAATCACTTTTCAAGGATTTGCATTTAAGGATTAAACACACTATAACAAAACGTTGTGACGTATCATATTCTTAATCTTTTTAAGCCGTATTAGAATTATCGTGCTGATTAGAAAACTAACAAGACGAAGCAGAAAAACTATAATGTTTAAGTGACAGTGAAATTTAGCATAGACAAAGTCTATCAAAGTTACTTTGATTCCCCTTAACCCTTTCATTGCTAATACCGCATAGATTCGGACGAATAACGTTCATTACCTTAAATTCAGTCTTACCTATTGAAAAGGAGCAAAAATAAAATTTAAAACAATGGAATACATGCAAGCAAAAAATCTGGTGCGTTACATTCACATGGCTTTCTCTGCCCACTATGGTTTTCTTTTATATATACAGGATGGGCCGTTTAAGTTGAGACTGTACAATATCTCCAAAATTAAGTGTTGTAGAAAGAAATGTCTGGAGTAAAAGTTGCTTGATATTATGGGTGAAAGTAAATGCCATTAGTCCTGTTTTATTTGGAGGACGTTGTGGTGGTCATTTGGTCCACTCTGTATATATATATATATATATATATTACTATTCTAATAAAATCTTATTTTTCTAAAACGTATTTTTTTCTTTTTCTTTTTCGTATTAATCGAGATAAACATTTTCAAAATTAGTTAAATTATACTTTTCGTGGTGCATACGAGGTACAGGAGGTTGAAGCTGTGGGCAGTGAATAAGTGGGCAGTGAGCGAGCACTTTATATTTTAATCAAAATTGTTATTTTAACTGTTAATTTTTCAGAAAATTAAAAATAACGAAAAGTTTCCAAGGGTAGTTTGTGAGCGGAGGGGTTCTTGAAACGCTTCGCGTCGCATTTCGAAAGATGCTAAACTTTTATACCAAGATTCGTGTTTTACGTTTCGTTTTTGAGTTATGTTGTTCTCTTCCGTTCTCCCTCCTTCTCCCTCTCTCTCTCTGTCTCTCGCACTTAAAAGAATCCTTTTTAACAAAGCCTATTGTTTATTCAGGGGACCTCAAAACGTGTAAACGTTTTGGGTTTAACACAATGGGTAAATGATCAGCAAAGCAAAATTAAGTACACTTTAAGGCATGTGTGGCATTTTAAGGAATACACTGAGAAATAAGACACTAAGAAGCACATAATTAGAATTGACAATGCTCATGCTAACATACGCGTTTGAAAACTTGACGCCGAACGGGTCAAACCAAACAAAAATGGAGACAGCCGAAATATATTTTTTTTCCTTCTGTAGCAGGCTATAGGCTATTAGGAGAAAAAAATAACGAAGACTAAGAGCAGAAATATACGTATGGGTATAACCTCAGAGAAAGAATTAAAGATTTACAAACGAGTTGTTACCAACCAATTTAGAAAATGGCAAAAGATATAATACTCGAAATCGTGTACGTTCGCAGCCATGGTGAAAAAGAAGTAAGGCAGACAATAGTAAGGTGGAAGTGTGGCGGGAGTTCACGTTGACTCCCGTACCTCCTGGGTCTCCGTTGCTTTCCCGACGTTCTTGCCGGCTGCCAGTCGAAGAGCTGAGAAAAGAATTCCTATCCTATCTATTTGGAGAATAACTCCGGGATTTTGTGGGTGAAGGCAGAATAATAACTGGTTTTCCCATAAACTTGGTTTATTGAAGAATTACTTCTATTTAGGGGAAATCATTCCTTATGAAGTGCTTATTAAATCTTATAGCTTAAACCTTCCCGTTATCATTTTATGTTAATCCGTGGACCTAGCTAATTCGTCACACGATCTTCCCACCGACATACGCAGCATCTTCCACCTGGTTGCACAATTTAATTAAATCACTGATTCTAAAATCGCTTGATACGGTAGTAGCACGCAAACTAACGCCAATAGAGTATCGCGAGAATTGTCTAAAATCGCGACTTTCTCCCTATTTATCTGTTTTCTGCGGTGGTATACTTGTAATATTATTTAATTTGTTGAGCCCCACGTTTGGGAGCCAATTTGCGACGGTATTACTTATAATGTTTGTGTATTTGTGTTTACTCCACGTGGTGAAGCCATTTTGTGACGTGATTCTTTGTTAGGTTTGTTAGCTCCATCTGGTGTTAGCAATTTGCGTCAGTATTAATGTTTGTTTGAAAGAATGCTACTGTTATTTTATTTAATTTTGGTTCTCTGTCCTCCGGCTAGCTATGATCTTTTTGGTCGAGCACTTCTGTTTATACAGGTTGTGTAAACGGAAAGGAGTCTTTTATCCAAAGATAACACTGATGAAAGAATTTGTTTTACACTTTTTATTGTCGAACACATTCACTATCACATTTACACATTGATCTTGACACTCGCCAAACTGAAACTGTTATAATAACTTCATTACTGATCGTTCTTAATTCGCGTACTTCAAGTTTTTGTATAATTAACTTTACAACACTTTAGATTTTTCATAACTCTGCTACGCGTAACTTGCAAATCGATAGCCGACGTGTACTGTACAAATATTTCTGCTGGACTGAAGGCGACGTGTAACGTACAAATGTTTTCGACGAACTGACGTGAAGACGACGTGTAATGTATAAAGATTTTTGATGAACTGACGGACTGACATGTAGCATACAAATATCTTCGGTGAACTGACGTGAAGACGACGTGTAATGTACAAAGATTTTTGATGAACTGACGGACTGACGTGTAGCATACAAATATCTTCGGTGAACTGACGTGAAGACGACGTGTAATGTACAAAGATTTTTGATGAACTGACGGGGTCTACCTCTAATCTAGCCCTTTTTATACTCCTACACCCCGATATGCCTAAAGATTATAACTGAGCTGCTATTGGCTAATAAAACGCGCCAACATTAGCGTCTATTTTTATATCCAATGAAAATTATGAATACATATGCTTTAGAGAAAATGTTCCAGAAAATTCTAAAGAAAAACGCGCCAACATTACGTAACTTCCTCGTTTCCAATAATGATAAACAGCTCACCCCTCGCTGCATTATTGCACGCTATTATTGTCAGTTTCAGTAAGGCAGTATAAACTTACTTCTCAACAATAATTACAATCAACAAACGTCTCAAATCAATGTTACATAATAATGCATATTCTTACTATAATCATTCTTTACATTTAAATAATTTATGATACAAATTACTGCATCATTTCCTATGACGCCAAAATTTGCGCCTTTATTTGTTACAACAATTTTCATTAGTTCTTGAGTAGCGTTACATGGCACCTAGGACAAATGTGCCAAATTTCTGAAGTCATACGCCCTGCTGACTTATCCGAACAAAACCCAATGTCTCTGTCCTTCTCTTAAGTACATGTTTCCTTTTCTACCAATTCCCTTGAGTTCCGGAAAATGGATCATTGTTTCTGTCTCTTTCTATTCTCTGCCCTCTCTTTCTATTTTCTGACGCTTTAGCCTGAACCCTGTACACATTAGCATCTCTGGTTTACTAGCTCGCCTGTTCTGATTACAACTATGTTACAAGTTGGACTCACAATTTAAATATACTCGTATTAACATTTATTCTTAATCCTATTTCCAATATTTTATATGCTGTTATTTCCTATGTTTATTTGTTATCAGGTATGTCCCCTTACAACAGATATCCTCTCTTGACCGAAAATATGTCAACGACCTAAATCCACGAAACAGAAAGAAGAACGGGTACTATTTACACAATAATGTGTCTATATATGCGTGTAACACGGCTGTTACTTGTCTAAGTTTGCCGATAAGTCTGTTAGCTTTGCTGAATGTTGAGGTGTCTCTTACTGGCTTTCTGCGAATGCAGGATGCGACAGTTAACTTGCTTACCGTGCACCGCATTATGTTATACTTTATGCGAGTACATAGTTATTAAGTTACATGTTCATAAAAAGTAATATAAATTGCGATAGCTTAAATATCAATTTTGGATCACTCGTATGCAACGTGATCATTGAAATACTTCTGTTATACATTAATTTGAAGTGCGTGATTTCGCTCAATGCACGGAGCAGCTATTAATACCCAGCAGAGCTATTCTTACATTAACCATAAATAAAGGCTGAAGTTGAAGATGTTCTAACGTTGGCAAGCTTAAGTTGGTCACTCTTTAGAGTAGGGCAAGAAAATCCAAGAGCTAGTAGCAACCTGCTGAGATTAATGTTTTGTTTAAACCTCAGTGGCGCCAGAGGGATATCGTGCCATCTTCTTTTTTACTACTTACGTGTTTCGAGATGAGTGACTTTAATTAGAAAAGATGCTAAGATCCGATTTGTGTTATATCCTCTCATACAGCCATTAACTTTCTGTAATCTCTAGGCTTAAAATTGTGTTTAATTGAAAGCAGTGTGTCACACGGTTTACAGCTTATCTTAGAATACAAAGTATCTGTGAGTTCGCAGAAAGTTCAAAGGAAACTTTTAAGTTTTTTTGCAAGCAAATGTCGTATCTGTTTCTTCAGAAACAGGGAAAACGTGCTAAAGAAATATGCAACTTTTAGGACATAATTTGTGTTAATTAAGCCATCAAGTAGGGAAAATTCGAGAACGGAGCCAATTTCAAAGGTGATAATATGCTAGCAAGTTAAAATTGTGCTTTTGGACACATCATACAAACTTTATGCCAAAATATTAAACCAGAGAATAAAAATTATCGAAGACTCGTTAATTTCTGAAGTGCAAGTTGGATTTAGAAAAAGAAGATTATATGCAGATGCCATGCATTAAATTGTTAATGATGTTATTTTACTTTTTGCCACGGCTGCTCTTGTTTGGGTTTATGGTAGAGCACGTGTAACTTATCAGGATCTGGTACGGGAAGGAAAGTATGTGGTAATAACACTAACACAAGATTAAATCAATGGAAGAACACAATACTTTAATGACATGCACATTTTCTGCTGTAGTAAGAAGGTACACCGTTACTTTAGAAATAACTGAGTTAGTTGGAGCTGGGAAAGGTCGCTTAGCAATGAAGTATTTTATAAGTGTTCTAATAATAATGGTAGTATTTATCACACGTTCATAAACTATACTTTGTTTCCCTTCTCATAACTTGCACTTTCAAATTGATATAATTTCAACATCCCACTACATTATGCTAAGTAATTAGTAACTCCTGCTTCGGAGAGCTTACACGTATGTTCTGCACATCGCCGCACTTTATACAGAACTATCTTAGGCTTGGGGACGCTATCTCTAACTTCCCGAACTTAAACATTTAAACATATTCTTCTCAAAATCTAATTGGCCGAGTACCTTCAGCTTGGAACGTTCTAGAAAACGTGCAGGCTATTATTCGTTGTTTCCAAACATGTGACATATCCTCAAAAATATTCGTTGTGCTAGCTTGTCGCATTTTCTCTTACACAATCACTCAAGGTCTTGCTATTGTGACTTCCCCTAGTCGATTTGCCTGGACCCTAATTCTAACAAAAATGTTTGTCTGATTCTAACAAGTGTCCCACAGCACCAACTAAACTCCTACACATACATAGAACTTATACTTTAACATCTATTTACATAACAAGTACTTTGCTTATTAATATTATTTTACATTATAATTTACATTATTATATACATGGTATATATGGCCATAGTTACTGTCTCAATTTGTTGATAGTTTAAGCATCATAACATATGAAAACTCAGAATGCGAGAAAATATTTGGAAAAGCTGCATAGCGACAATAAAAGTTTTATTACAGAAAAAGCCTTGGGCTAATTTTTTGTATATGCTATATTATTTACAAAGAAAAAGTGTGAAATCTCAGAAAGTTTTGCAACTTGAAACGTTTTGTACTGTAAACTGTGTTTATAGTTATGTATAACAAGAAATGAGACTCAGATTTTTCACAATTACAGTATAGGAATTACACGCTTGATTATTCTTGAAAATCTTTGATTAAAATATGTATTTTTTAAATTAAATTATCATCGGATATAAAAACTTGATTTTATAATAAATTTAAAGAATGTGTGAAATTAATTTTAACTGAACTATGTGTTTGCTTTAGGAAAAACATAATATGTGGTATGCTGTTTGTACAGTGGCGTGTACATGGATGTACAGAATAATCAATAAATGAATGAATCAACAAACTGAGGCAGTATTTTTAACACTTAAATGATTTCAGTCTAATTATATAATATATAAATTCAGTAACAGCCCGCCTTAAAGTAATGTGTGTATTTAACAACATAAAAAGTGTATATTACGTCATTGTATATATTTATATTATTGTATCCATGTATAAAAATGTTATGTGAATGTAATACATAATTTAATAATGTAGGAGCTGTGAGAAATAAGCTAAAAGTTGCTAACAATGAGGTAACCTTGAGGCAATAATGAGTTTGAGAATTTACGAAATGTTACTTGTGATTCTTGGAAGCATTAATGTAATTTTAGTGACAGTTTATAAAATAGCCAATCAACAACCAGAAAAAGCTTCAGTTAAATGAAGGTATTCTATTGGAGTAGGCTTAGCCAATCAGAAACTGAAAAGGAGAAAATTTTACAAATTTAGAGTTCAGTTGGTTGCAGACAGCGTTACTAAGCAGACGCAAAAGGTGTCCTCAGGAAATTTAATACGTATTCGTGTGAGACGAAAATAGATTTACGTGTTAAAAAGTGAAAGTAATTAACTAAAATATTTCACAGCTCTCTATATCAGTGAAGTGTTATTTAAATCGTGTCAAGCATTAATAAAAGGAGTAAAGTAAAATTATAATCTGTGTAAGCCTACATTCTTTAGTCACGCCACAACCCTGCAAGAGAAACATGTCTCTAACAATAATACTGACGCAGCCGAGGCAGAAACAAATATATAATACTTAAAGAAACAGTCAAATTACAAAGTTAATATTTTTTAAAACTTGGGGCCAAGGCCACCTGAAAATACATTTGGGGCGAAGGCTACCGGAAACCGGGTACAATACATGCGGTTGCAACTACTACAAGTTCGGCTCACCAACAGTTGAAATACGATAACACTCCTTCTAAAATACTCCTTTCTCAAAATCAGTCATAACCCTCTCTGTTTGTTCTAGTATCACGAACATATAAAATATAAATATGACTCGTTTATAACTACTGGTTCAAATTTCATAACATTATGTAAGAACTGCGGCAGATTGGAATTTTTGTCCATCAATGCAGAGGAAATATTTTCATTCCAATGAATTCCATTTTAAATTAAAGTTAAAAAGAAAATATACTGAGAAGGTTCTTCTCGTTAAACTTGGTTCTAGATAAATTATAAGCCTGAAAAATTAAGAAGTCACAATATAAGAATCACGGAGACGTATAAAAATATTCAGCCGTCGGCAACAGCGGGAGTTTATTACTTTAATATTTTAGCTCGCAGGGAGGTTGCTAGGAGAGCAGCCAAGTTCTGATGATGGAAGTATGAAATGGTGGTTGTTGATTGGTTTAGCACGGTTTCACGTTCCTACGCAATTATGCGTAATATTTCTTGCTGCCTAGCCAGGATAAGATTTAAGCCTCCTAAGCACGTACGTTGTTTTTAATTATGAGCCCACACGATATTTTAATTTGAAGTTGTTTGGCTCAGATCGAAATCTTGTTTCCTGGGACCTCAAGCGGATAGGTACATAATATGATTATATTGGTAGCATAAGGATGAAGGTACTTCCGTCGCGTGTCCAGCCTTTCAGGCGGAGCTGATTGGCAGCGACACTTCATTTTTCTCTGAACAGAGGGTGTATATAGAAATTATTTCTGACAGCCTTTCTAGATCTATGTGGATCATTTTGTTTCTTCTCCCACTTAACTTTTTTCTTTGAGTTCTGTTTTAGTTCATCGCAATAAATAAGATTATACTCGTACTTTTAAAGCTGGAAAACAGTGCAAAGCTTTTTGTTGGATAGATACCAACCTTAAGGGGACCAGCCTGTGAAAATTGTCGAAAGCAAGTATACATTTTGTGAATTAACAAATTTAATACCAATGTAGGGATGTGTATATAATGGTGCAGACACCCAATCATTAAATTACTAGCGTACACAAGATTGCAGTTTAAAAGTCTAAAAGACAATCTTCTATTCTTAACAAGTAACTTTTCCTAATTGTCTTTATTAGTTCTTTTTAATGCTCAAATTTTCTGCTTGCGGTGCAGATTTGTATTAATTAGTTTGAAATTCCGCCCAGAGGCTCTTCAGATGATAGTATACCTATATGAACTTCACTGGAAATTGAGAAAGATGGTTTATTACCTTATTTTTACAACGCTTTGAAGGAGTTGTATTATATTTCAACTGTTGGGGAACCGAACTTGAAATTCGTTGCAACCACACGTATAGTACCCACTTTCCGGTAGCCTTCGCACCAAATGCAGTTTCAGGCGGCCTTTGCCCCAAGTTTAAAAAAATATTATCTTTGTAATTTGACTGTTTCTTTAAATATTATATATTTATGTTTGCCTCAACTGCGTTAGTATTATTGTTAGAGACATGGATGTCTTGGCAGGGTTGTGGTGCGACTAAGAATGTAGGCTTACACAGATTATAATTTTTAATTCACTCCGTTTTATTAATTGTTGACACGATTTCAATAACACTTCACTGATATAGAGAGCTGTGAGATTCTTTTTGTTAATTAGTTACACTTTTTAACACGTAAACTTATTTTTCGTCTCACACGAATACATATTATAGTTCTTGAGGACACTTTTTGCGTCTGGTTAGTAACGCTGTCTGTAGGCAACTGAATTGATTTCAACCGCCTAAACTTGTAAATTTCTGTATTTCAAGTCTCTGATTGGCTATTCCTAATCCAATAGAAAACCTTCATTTAACTAAAGCTTTTTCTGGTTGTAGATTGACTATTTTATAAACTGTCACTAAAATTACATTATTGCTTCCAAGACTCACAAGTAGTATTGTTAAACTCTCAAACTCATTATTGCCTCAAGGTTACCTCATTGTTAACTTATTACTCTCACAGCTCCTACAATTATTAAATTACGTAATATATTCATATAACATTACTGAACATGTATACAATAGTATACAATAATATAAACATATATAATGACAGTAATGTACACTTTTTATATATTGTTACATACATATATTGCTTTAAGGCGGGCTGTTATTGAATTTATATATTATATAATTAGACTTAAATCATTTAAGTGTTAAAAATACTGCATCAAAATTTTCAGAAAAATAAGCTTCATAAGTACTTGACCGTTGAAATTATTGTTTATTGATTATAAAACGTCGTTTCTAACGCTCCTCATATGGCCTAAGACTGTACCCATTTCTGAGCTGGAGGCACCCAGCGAGCGGAGTCGTTGCCTCCGATGGTAAGTGGTGATGAGGATGGCGTTGGAATGAGAGGACCTACGGCTTTTACCGTGGACTCCGAACCACGTTGGGCCTTGGGTATACTTCACATAAGCAATTCAGCAGTGAAGGGTGGATAGAGTCGATTTAAAATCGCCATCCCAGAGCCGAATCGAACCTCGGAGTCTCAGTTCGAGAGGCGGAAACGAACCCATTGCACCACCCTGGCGCCCTGATTATAAAACGCAAAACACAAGAAATTGATAGTTTTATTTTTGTTTTTCTAAAGGACTTCAAGTTTTATTTGAAAAACATGTGATAAATTTTTAAGAAAGGTGTAATTGGAACTCTATTTGAAAGTTTGATTCAATAGCTTGAACACTGGACCTCATGGAGACTTTTCTGTAAGTCATTCGAAATTCATAATGTACATACTTTCTCAGAAGCTACTGAAGGAATGAATTCTAACATATGGTACAATTCCCTATTTTCTTTATTCCTGAAGATCTATTTTTTACTCTTCCATATCTCAGCGGCTATTATGCTGGTTATCACTGTTTAAATATTAAAAGGAAATTAGCTCCTAAGACTATTTCAGATTTTATCTTTCAGTTTTATCGAAAGAGTGTTTAAAGGTACAGAAATTATAATCAACGGCTTTAATAATCTAGCCCGGCATGTTTCTTTCCGGCTCTTGTTTCCTTACATTCCAATATTTCAACTTTTTCAATCGTTGAAATGCTACAATGAGTAAAGTTGCTGAACAAATGACTTTAAATTTGCTATAAATATTTTTGTTAGGTAATGAAAATAATAGACTAGTTTATCTACTCTTCGTATATCTTTCAGGCTCATCTCTTGAGTATCTATGCTGCACAACAGGGGTAAAATAACGGTCATTATAGCCTAAGTACTTTTTAATTTTTTATGTACCAGGTGGCTCAAACAAATCACCTTTTGCAGCTTTAGTTTCCCACATACGTGCAAAATAAGTTTCCGCATCACTAATGTTTAAAGGGGCAGTGCAGGTACAAAGCGAAAGGTCACTGAGGTAGTGCTACAGTCTCCATGTGCTTACTTGGTAAGCTTGGTATGCTTTGTCCAGAGTCTTTTTAAGGCAGTGGAGAGAGGGAGGCTACCGTACCGGCCTTTCGAATTCCTTATCTCCCCCTTCCACTGTCTCAAAAGACTCTGAGCAAACAATGTTTTCGTACTGATAAGCGTCGCGTGGTCATCTGCTTGCAGTTCGAGTCAGGTCATTCAGACAAAAATGTAACCTTCACCAAAAACGGACACACGGACATGGTTACAATGTCTGTGGAGAGGCACCAAAATGCAGCGGAGGCTCAAGATTGTGTTCTGAACATTTTCAGACACGGCATCTATCTTCTGCGCACTTTTTATTTATTTATTTATTTTTACGTGTAGAAAGGAAATTAAGAAATGATGGATCATTCCAGGTAGAACGTAGGCCTGAGATGTCCTTACATAATTCGTCCACCAAGGGGCGGCTTGTTTTTGCAGATGCCTATTATGAATAATGCACTAATTGAAAACAATTTAATTCTAATGCACCTTTAAAGGTACATCAGTATAATAAAACTAGAATTTGTTTAATCTTGTTAACTTTGCGGTACCAGTAGGTGCCATTTACACTACGTGATCAAAAGTATCCGGACACCTGGATGAACATGACGTACAAGATAGTGGCGCCCTCCATCGGTAATGCTGGAAGTCGATATGGTGTTACCCCTCCCTTAGCCTTGATGACAGCGTTCACTCTCGCAGGCATACTTTCAATCAGGTGCTGGAAGGTTTCCTGGGAAATGGTAGCCCATTCTTCACGGAGTGCGGAACTGAGGAGAGGTATCGATGAAGGTCGGTGAGGCCTGGCACGAAGTCGGCGTTCCAAAACATCCCAACGGTCTTCTATAGTATTCAAGTCAGGACTCTGTGCAGGCCAGTCCATTACAGCGATGTTATTGTTGTGTAACCACTCCGCCATAGCCCGTGCAGTATGAACAGGTGATCGATCGTGTTGAAAGATCCAATCGCCATCCCCGAATTGCTCTTTAACAGTGGGAAGCAAGAAGGTGCTTAAAATATCAATGTAGGTCTACACAACGTTTTGCCACTGTTCAATCGTGTAATATTGACGCTCCTTACACCAAGCGAGGCGTCGTTTGGCATTTTCCTGCGTGATGTGTGGCTTATGAGCAGCCGCTCGACCATGGAATCCAAGGTTTCTCACCTCACGCCTAACGTCATAGTACTTGGAGTGGATCCTGATGCAGTTTGGAATTCCTGTGTGATGGTCTGGATAGATGTCTGCCTATTACTCTTTACGACCCCCTTCAAATGTCGGCATTTGTCAGTCAGCAGACCTAGGTCGGCCTGTACGCTTTTATGCTGTACATGTCCCTTCACGTTTCCACTTCACTATGACATCAGAAACAGTGGACCTAGAGATGTTTAGGGGTGTGGAAATCTCGCGTACAGCCTTCTGACACAAGTGACACCCAATCACTGACCACGTTCGAAGTCCGTGAGTTCCACGGAGCGTCCCATTCTGCTGTTTCACGATGTCTAATGACTACTGAGGTGGCGGATAATGAGTACCAGGCAGTACGTGGCAGCACAATGCACCTAAGATGAAAAACGTATGTTAGTGTAAGTGGCCAGATACTTTTGATCACATAGTGTAGTTGTACTGAGTGTAGTTTAACTGTATTAGAACTAAATACACCTGTGCTCAAGTTTGCGTCAAGCGACAATGCTGAATTCTTGTTAATGGGCGAATTGGTTATTAAATAACCGATAAACCCCCCCCCCCCCACACACACACACACAAGTACTCTCACATTCAAACACCGCACCCTGGGCATATCGTGAAAAGTTTTTGTTTAAGAACAAATTCCCCAGCCAGTAATCAAACCCGAAACACTTCAATTAACAGCAGCTTCTCTACCGAAGGAGCTCTGAGACTAGTGACAGTAGTTAAAGTGTTTGTTTCAAGCATTGATCTTTATTTAACGGTCTCCTCTCTTTCGGTATGGAGTCCCCTTTGCAGTTCTGCTTAGGCAAACGTTTTGGCAACCGCGCTATTAGGTATAAACTAACTTCAACTAAGGACGGCTTTTGTGGGCCCCTGGTATAGTTAATTCTTTCTTTTAACAGCCCAAAGAGAATGCAGAATCAGCTGAAAAATTCAACGCCATAGCCGGTTTTTGAACGTGGATCTCCCGCTGTTAATATCTCCGTGCGGTTGCCGTAACCATTGAGCTACTGTGATAATATGCCGGTAAATTCTCGAGTTTTAAATGTTAAAATCTTTAAAATCATTAATAAATATGTGTTTTGTACATTACCAGGAATCTCATTTTTTCAACATTTTCTATAAATTCTACTAAAACTTAGGGTACAGTAATAAAATTAAGAGAAAAGAAAGAGATTTTTCTTCTAATAAATAAAATATGTAGTTTTATTTAAGTATAAATATAGGTTGTGCTCCTAAAAGGTTATGTATGTGTAGAATACGTATATATCAGGATTTGTTTCCTTATGGCTTTATTTGCTAATTGTTACTTATATTTGGCGAACGATCTACATGGATTATCTCTAAATGCCAGCAATTTTTCTAGCAAAGCTTTAAAGAACTGAGTTTTTGGAAATAAATGCATGCATTTATTGTAAGAACGTAGGTTTTCACGGCCGGTGTCACAATTATAACTAATATAATTTTCCGGGCTGTTATGCCGTGGTCTGCTGAAGAAATATTTCCCAGACGTTTCGTCCACAACTGCGGTGGACATCTTTAGTGGCGCGGACGAAGTCTTCTCGGTGAAAGTATCGCTGGCCGTTGGTGCCGCTCTCTTTATAGTGTGGACGCTCTCTGCTGATTGGCCCGCTGGTATGAGGGGGCTGGCGCCGGCTGTGTTGTTGCTCTCTTCTGATTGGCTCGCAGTGTTTTTCGGTATTGTATGACCTTTCTTGTTTTTGATGACTAGATGCCAGTTACTGTTGAGTTTCAAAGCTTCTTCTTTCCTATTGAAATTATTGGGATGTTTATAAATCTCTATTGCTTCGCGTTGTAGCCGGGTATGGTAATGCTTTATGGAGGAAAGAATGTTGGTGTCCTGAAATCTAATAATGTGTTCGCCCTCGGCTTCAATGGCATGTTCGGCGACTGCTGATTTTTCTGTATGGCCCAGGCGGCATACCATCGGAGTGCCCTAGTTAGGTCTCTTGGGGATTATAACCCCAGAACACGCCGCTTGAGGCATCACCGGCTTCCCCGCATGGCTTGCGGGCATATCTGGTAACAGCGGAGTAATTCCAACAGCAGCTAAAGCTGAACTCCAATACAATCCCTTCAAGAATAGCTTGGACTTCAAAATTAAAATCCCAACATGTTTTAAAATTACAAAATTCATACCACCAGCGGTGCACAAGGGTAGTTGCACCATGACCGGCTACCGTTGAGGAACAAACTTTGTTACCTCCTTTCTCTCCCCTACCTAAAGAACAACCGCCATCCTGTAACCCCCATATCCCGTCACTACGTGGTAAAGCCCTAATTAGGGAAGGTACACGCCTAAACACACCATCGGGTTGCCCTCAACCTGCCATCTGACGCACGCACGCACGCCAACGCATCAGACGCTGCGATACTTTCACCGAGAAGACTTCGTCCGCGCCACTGAAGATGTCCACCGCAGTTGTGGACGAAACGTCTGGGAAATCTTTCTTCAGCAGACCACGGCATAACAGCCCGGAAAATTATATTAGTTATAACATGCATTTATTATCTGAGCAATAAGTTCAATGAGTTTTTATGAGTTTAAAACAATCAGCAGCAATTACTTAGAAAAATCAGTTTCTGTTTTAATAATTCCGATATCAGTGAATTTCGATGTATCGTTTATGATTAACTTAAATGTCTTCGAGATTGCCATCAAAACTATAGTCTTTCACAATCGCGAATCATTAACATTTTCAAGAAACTGAAGCTTTATGTTGAAAATCATTCCTCCTTTCTTGTAGTCACATATTTATTTTTCTTCACTCACACTTTTTCTGTTAACATAATACTTCATACGTTTTGTAACATAAAATTAATTTTTATTACCTGCTGCTTACTTTGTTCTCTGGGGAGGTCTGAAAATTTGGGGAATTGTTGAATTTATCAGCTGTATAAAATTATTTTACACACACACATTTATAATAAAGATGTCGGCCATTCTCAAACCAACGGAAGAATTTAGCAACCACATTTCAGTAATAAGAATGTGTAACATTTTTACCAGGGCATTCGTAAGTTAAATTAAATTAAGTTTTATTTATGGACGCTCTTTAATTACTATGGTACTTAGCGTCCCATTCTATATTGGGCGTGAAAGGCCGGTAATTTTGCTCAGAGGCCTCTTTATCAGGCTTGAGGTTCTTTTACGTGCCGTAAATCTACGACACGTGACCACCGATCTACTTACCTTCCGAAGGAAGCCATGCTAAGGATTTTTATGACCGAAAAAGTCTATCACCGGGGGATCTGAACCTGCGACATCGGGAACTAGGTACCTCTTGACCACGGAGGACGACGCATTCCTTAAAGAAAAATTATCAACAAAACATCATGTTGTTTTCTAAGCATACTATATTGTATATAAAACAAATTTCGCCCAAGGGATAACATTATTATCACAAACAATGTACAAACGATTTTGAAGCTGCCGAGAAATCCAGTTGCGAATTAATCTATGTAGGGAAGTTCAAAATCATGAGCTGTACTTATTAAAATATATGAATTATGTGTCGATATTTGCCAGTAACTGTGCAAAGTTTTTAACCAATACTCTATTTCCCGCTAAAAAGTGCGCGATGTTTATTCCCGCGTCTTCTTTTGTTTATGCTTGCTCGTCCGCTTTTGACTTGCAGTAGGCTTTTTTGCCAACAGGCGTCTCGTAATTTGCGCTTCACCTGTTTCTTGGCTTAGCCACTTGTTGCATGAGAGATGCTTTGAGTGCTGGTAGCAGTAACTTTACGTAGTGTGTGCACTGGGACAGTAACCAATGGCTGACGTGACTGTTCCATGGTGATTTGCAGTTGTGTCATGGATTTTTAATGCAATGGTCTGCATTTGTGAGAAAAGGTAACGGCATGTATGCACTCTGCTTCTTGTCATTTATTTTAAATTTATAATGCCAGTGCTATATCTCAACTGATTGATCATTTTACTGAGTGGGAATTTCTTTATTATTTGCAAGTGTAGGGAGTTAATTGTTTTGATTCTTGGCTAAATTGTAAAACGCAATTTTTCTCTGGATTTATCACGTTTTTGGTTAGGGTTAGACTGGATACATAATTTTCACCCAAACCAATTGAATGGGGTAATTAATTATTGCTGCCTGACTTGACTTCTTGTGCATGCACATTTACACTGTTTGCTGTCTTATAGAAAAAGGTGTAGTAGCCAGGAGTTTATACACATTTACCGATAAGCCGTAGTTCTAAATTTTGGGTATAGCTATTTATACATATACAATGTGAGCCGGTTTTCATGATTGGTCCCAGTTATATTTCACGTATTCTTATTTGGTAATCCAATTTTAGCTGTGTTTCGTTTTACCCTCTTGAATTTCGTAAAATGTATGTAATTAAGACTTGTAAGTTAGTACGAAATTATATTGGGTAGTTGTAAACCGTACTTGTTTCGGTCTTTCAAACGTATATCTAGTTTCTATGGAGTGTTTTTTAATACAGCACTGAGTTAAGCCCAAGGGTAACTTTACCTACGTGCTGCGGAAAAAATGGTGTCTTACTTCTGCTACAGATGTCCCTAGCTGCATGCAGTTTCCAAAAGTGCAAACAAAATGCCGCCAACATATGAACAGTGAACACGGTAACGCGGACGGAGCAAACGAATGTTTCTTGATGTAAATGATTCACTATTTAAAAGCTTAGATTTTGAATTCACCGAAGGTTAACCTTAGGTTAGGTTTTTTTTTCTTCTTCTGAAGTACGTAGTTTTTGCCGCAATTTTTAAAAATATTGACTTTGTAATTAAACTGTTTGTGTACATATTTAATGTTTATGTTCGCCTAGGCTGCGTCAGTATTTATTTTAGAGACATGAATATCTTGGCAGGGTTGTGGTGCGACTTAAGAATGTAGGCTTACACAGGTTATAAGAGAGAGAGAGAGAGAGAGAGAGAGAGAGAGAGAGAGCTGTGAGAAGTTTTTATTAAATACTTGCAGTTTTTAATACGTAAACTATTTTCGTCTCACACGAATACGTATTATACTTCTCGAGGACACTTTTTGCGTCTGGTTAGGAACACTGCTTGCAGGCAACTGAACTCTAAATTTGTAAAAGTTTTCTCCTTTTCTGATTGGCTAATCCTACTCCAATAGAATACCTTCATATAACTAAAGCTTTTTCTGGTTGTTGATTGGCTATTTTATAAACTGTCACTAAAATTACATTATTGCTTCCAAGAATCAGAAGTAGTATTGTTAAACATTCTTACTCATTATTGCCTCAAGGTTACTCCATTGTTACCTCATTGTTACCAACGTTTAACTTATTGTTCTCACAGCTCCTACATTATTAAATTACGTAATACATTCACATAACATTATTAAACATGGATACAATAATATAAACATTTACAATGACTGCAATATACACTTTTTATGTATAGTTTTACATAGACATATTGCTTTAAGGCGGGCTGTTATTGAATTATATATATATATATGTATTATACAATTAGACTGAAATCATTTTAGTGTTAAACATACTGACTCACTTCTTATAAGCTTCAATTAATTACCAACCAGTTGGTTACACCAAAGCACCCTAACGATTCTCCATGTTTATCATATAAGCTTAGGTTTCTGAATTCAGGAAGGTTAGCCTTAAGTTTTTTGCCTGAATTTGACATGTAATTCCACTTATATAAATTCTATCAGCTAATTCAGAATTTAGTGGATGTGTGGTCAGTTTTTTAATATTTCTGCATTCATCATAGTCATGGTTGTAGTAATTAATATGCATTATTAATAACTTTATGGTGTTTTGCAAACGTTCGGTATCATAGTGTGTGGAGCTTTTACTTTCCCCCCATTAGCTTAAGTGTGTTCCTCGCAATTATTTGTAGGATTAGTATTTCAGCCTTTAAAAAAAGCAGTAACTGCATAAGTTTGTTTGCAAGCATTGGTTACCATTTGCAAAATTTATTGATGTTTTAACAATTAATTTATTCTCTGCCCTTAAGTTTTTAGCTTAATTGAAATATATATTTATGTTTCTAGCTTAGTAATCAGAGTTTGGGTATTTAATTTTCGCTATTTTACAGTTTTATATGTATGCCCTTTTTATTTTAAATGTACTTTTTTACTAGGATTGACTTAACAGTGTTTTATAATTCTTTTGTTTAAAAATTGTTTCCATTTATTATTAAGCACTCTTTTTATAATTGATCTCTTCTGTTGTACTTAAGTTGCTTATATTTACTTTCTCTACTACGTATAGTAAGTAAGGGAAGTATTGTATTCCGCCCAAAAATTCAATACCGAGATTTCACCGGAAATATATGTTTTGAGACCTCCTGAATCCATAAAAAGCATTTTTGGAAACATGTCCCTGTGTGTGTCTGTCTGTGTGTCTCTGAACAGCATAACTCAGAAACGAATAGTCGGATAAACACCAAACTTAGTATTTAGTTTCAGTAAGTTCCAGAGATGCGACACGAAGGTTTTCAAGAAAATCCCCCCACCCCAGATTACCCTTTACATGGAACATTTTTCGAAAATTTTAATTTTCTCAAAAATGGCTCTTACGATTTGATTAAAATATCATATGTTTAAGATATTTTCATGACAAATGAAGTGTATATCTCGAATTTTCTGGGAATGTCTCCAAAAGTATTCTTCATTGTGAACGACTTTTGCATAACTGGTAAACCATAAGAGATACACAAACTCTTACTACACAAAAAATTTAGATCGCGTTAAAATACACAATTTATGTCATACATTTTTTTGTTGGGTGAACCGTTTTCGAGATATTGCTTGTTATTCGCTTAAATGTTCCAATACTTATACTTTTTCTCAAATTTTTTATTCATTTTTTTTGTCCTGGTAATGCAAAGAGAATGGAATACTCCACATAGCAACCAGCTCTTAAAATATTTGACTATCGCTTAAAGCCTAGCAATTCCCCTTGCATCTACAAGAAAATTAGCAATAAGATTAATATCTCGATTAACATGACGCATATGAAGAATAAGCGTTTGTAAAAATAGTTTGTACAAGAGTAGAGAAAGTCATGTGAGTGTAACACATCAGATTATTCTATTGTTATTCATTATCTCATTGAGTAATCCTCTTAAAGGCTATATTATTGGAGCGCCAACTAAACTAAACTAGCATCTGGTTAACTATTCTAACTCACAGTAATTAGTTACCTATTAATTCTCTTTACTGGGTAAATTATTTACGTCCCAATGTAAAATAAACTTGCAACTGCTCAACTATCCTAGTGCAAAGCAATTGATTATCTGTTGGTCCTCGTAACAGGCCAAACTATTTCAGTGATAGTGAAAATAGAATTGCAGCTTGTTATTCTGGTTCAATACATTTTATTATTGTTAATATTATGAAACCATACATATATACTCATTCTTCAGTCTCCTCCATGGTGGAAAGTGTACTAAGTCGTTTTTTCTCAGTGCTTGTGCGACTTCGGTGCCATTTCATTTAGTGAACTGCATTGCCTTCCTTTAGTAGTTTAATTTTATTACATAGAAAACTCAGTTTGTAGGAGCGAGCAGTTTTCATTCATGTAACTTTGATTGTGTGCAGATTTTGGGCAAGTTTATTCTGCCCTTTGTTATTGTTATTAACTTATTAGTTTTAGTTCAAATATATACTATTATTTGTTAATAAAAAGCACTAAAGTTTGGATCTGGACTACAGGGTTATTCATAAGTCAATGTCACATTTCGGAAGTTTGTTGTGAAATAAGTACTTGACATATCAATCTCTCAAAGTTTGTTTGGTGTACCTTATAAGTGTTCAATGTGTGCGCCTCTGGTTACACGGGAGACATCCAGGTGATAGTCCAAATCCGCCCACACCCGCACCGGCATGTCACGGTCGATCGTAGCTATCTCGCTGTAAAGCGATCTCGGAGGTGCTTCAAGTCAGTTGAAAGCAGTGGAATGAACACCCTATCCTTCACATATCCCCAGAGAAAAAAAGTCACATGGTGTTAAGTCCGGGGATAGGGGCGGCCACCGAAACAATGCGACGTTATTGTCAGCATTTCGTCCAATCCAACGTTCAGGTACGCGCGCACGAGTCGATGGTGAGGTCCCGTCCTGTTGGAAAACCAAGTGACATCTGTCTGTCAGTTGCGGCATAAGCCATTGTTCTAACATGTCCAGATAAGTGATGCCAGTCACTGTGGATTCGGCGAAGAAAAAGGGCCAGTAAACCTTGTCCTTTGACAGGACGCTGAACACGATCTTTAGGGAGTCGCGCATGTGCTCGACTGTCACATGTGGATGTTGGGCTCACCAAATGCGCACACTGTGACGGTTCACTTTCCCCGACAAGTGAAACCTTGCTTCGTCGAGTCTATCACCAAAATCATCATCTGCCATTGCAGCCTGCATGGCGATGGCAAATTGTGTGCGAACCTCCTGTGAGCGCCTGCAGGAGTTCCAGTTTGTACGGTTTCACCTTCAGTTGCTTGCGAAGAATCCGCCACAGAGTCGACTGAGACATTCCCAGCTGCAGACTTGCACGATTTGTCGATTTCTGAGGGCTGCGCGCAAACAATTCACGAACACGTGCAACAGTGGCGTCTGACGGTCCCGGTCTTCCAGGTTGTTTGGGTGGACACAGACAACCAGTGCACTCGAACGTTTCATATCACCTCTTGATGGTTCTGCGATATGGCACATCCTTGTGAAAACGAGTGCGAAATCGCCGCTGAAACAGTCACAATAACCTCTGTTTTCGAAAATTGTATCACTCAAAACGCTCTCTGATTACCTGCGAACGCCATTTTGCACACTCCTGCCGCCTAGCGGCCAACCGCGTCACCACAACATACGCGCTTCACGTGACAAACTTGGAGAGTTTCTGTTTCCAGACGTACATGATTCGGACTCGCACGACTCATACATCACGCACAATATGTTTTCCAAATATGACACTGACTTATGATTAACCCTGTAGTATCCGCGGTTTCCAGGTCCTATAGGGCTAGGTTTGTAGTTTGATTTAGCAAAGTTCAGCAATACGCAGCGACGCTTCTCAATTACACAAATAATATTTACTGTTATCAGCAAATACAACACTCCAATGGTTTCCAAAAACAGTTTTGTTTAAAACCCATCATCAAGAGAACCAAAGGGTGTCGCAGTAACCTCTCGTGTTATCTTTTTTTACTTGGCACCTGTTATTGTTTTACTATTTTGAATTTTGGGTTCTTTGTCCTCCGGCTAGCTATTATTACTCAGTCGAGCAAATATCTCTGATCAGGGCGTGTACACGGAAAGGAGTTGTTACTAAAAGATAACACTGATAAAAGAATTTGTTTTCACACTTTTATTGCCGTCACAATTAATAGTTCACATCTGTAATCTTTATACACGCCTGACAAACTGTTATATTTCCGAATATAATTATTGTCGTACGCTTACTTCACATTTTGTAACTAACTTTACGACGCGAGAGATTCTGTAGAATTGCGTAATGTGTACTTCGTGAATGCTTCCTTAGAACTGCCTGACGTGTAACTCGCGAGAGAGATTTCTTAGAACTGCGCGATACTTGCTCACCCCGATATGCCTAAACATTATAATAGAGCTGCTATTGGTTAATAAATCGCGCCAACATTAGCGTCTGTTTTATAAGCCAATCATAATTACTAAAACATATGCTCTAGGGAAGATATTCCCTCCATTTCTAAAGAAAGGCGCGCTACCCTGACGTCATTTGTTTGTTTCTTCTAATTGATAAACAACTCACCCCTTCGCTTCATTGTTACCCACTCCTATTGTCAGTTTCAGTGAGGCCGTGTAAACTTATTTCCTAACAATGCTTATAGCTAACAAACATACAAAATCATTGTCATACAATAATGTTAATTTACACTACAATCACTCTGCATTCATAGTGTTGTAATATAAAATACTGCATCGAGGGTTTACAACAACAGCGGAAATGAGATAAAGCCTAAACTCATAAGAAGTTAAAATCTAGAAAATGAAATAGAATAAAGAAATGGTACAAGGACTAAATTCACGTTTATTCGAACTTCATACCAGTTACAGACTGAAAGTCAGGCAAAATACTCTCCGAACTGATTATAGTTCAAAGAAAACAGTAATTAAATCCGTTTTAGTAGGTGCTGTTGTTTTGGTAAATGGTTATTACTGGTTGATATGTAACACATCCTTGCCTGGTTTGTTCTTATCAGATAGTATGTGCAATAGTCTGAAAATGTCCACAGTGTTAAGGATTACGAATGCACAGCTCCTATAGTTGCACGTTTTACATGGCATATTTAAGCGGAAAGATTGTGTTTGCACAAATTTTGAACAATCAATTCAAGTTAACACTGAAAGAAGTTAATTACGGAAATTCGTGTATACTCTAGAATTTTGAGGGGACCCTCATTAGCTTGCATATAAGTTCAGTAGTTTGGTTCTTTCAAATGGAAATCTAATTTAATCTTATACACCAAACTTCAAGTCTGAAATTTTGCAGTTATTTAAATCTTAAACAGATCCGGCTGTAGGCATGGGTCATTAAGAGCTCTAGAAGTTAACATCTACCTCTTCAAAAGCTTACATTTATAACCGTGAACTCAACCAAGCTGGCAGCACTTGACGATGCGCTATTGTTTAGGACATTCCGACTGCCACATAACGCTACACAACTAAAGCATAACTTAATCTGGACCTAAATCTCTCAGCCACCTCCGGTTTTTACAACGCTTCTTGACACAGCAAAAGGTGGCTCAGATTTACATCAAAGCCAGCCATGCATTATTAAATGCCGGTGCAACACCAATGTTCCTTTAATAGCCTTCGTTTATGTGCCCGCGTGAAGTATGTCCAAATGACAATTGCCGTACCTTTGCTGTTATTACTTTCGCTACTACGTATAGTAAGTAGGGGAAGTATTGTATTCCACCCAAAAATTCGATACCGATATTTCACCGGAAATACATGTTTTGAGACCCCCTGAATCCAAAAAAAGCATTTTTGGAAACATGTCCGTGTGTGTGTCTGTCTGTGTGTGTGTCTGTGAACAGCATAACTCAGAAACGAACAGTCGGATAAACACCAAACTTGGTATTTAGGTTCAGTATCTTCCAGATGCCACACGAAGGTTTTCAAGAAAATCCCCCTACCCCAGATTACCCTTTACATGGAACATTTTTCGAACATTTTAATTTTCTCAAAAATGGCTTAAACGATTTTGCTTAAAATATCACATGTTTAAGATGTTTTCATGACAAATAAAATTTATATCACGAATTTTCTGGGAATGTCTCCAAAAGTATTCTTCATTGTGAACGACTTTTGCATAACTGGTAAACCATAAAAGATAGATAAAATTTAACTACACAAAAAATGTAGATCGCGTTAAAATACACAATTTAGGTCATATACATTTTTTTTGTTGAGTGAACCATTTTCGAGAGATTGCTTGTTATTCCCTTAAATTTTCCAATACTTTTTCTCAAATGGGAATTCGTTATTCGTTTTTTTATGTCCTGGACATACAAAGAGAATGGAATACTCCACATAGCAACAAGGTCTTTAAAGATTTGACTATCGCTTAAAGCCTACCATATTCCCCTTGCACCTACAAGAAAATTAGCAATAAGACTAACATCTCTATTAAATTGAAGCATATGGAGAATAAGCGTTTGTAAAAATAGTTTGTACAAGAGTAGAGAAAGTCATATGAATGTAACACATCTGCTTTTTTTTTAGTGTTATACTACAGCAGATTGTTTGTTTCCTTTCTGTTTTTATCATATAGCTTCTATAATTTCCAAAACGCAAATACAGATATTGAAATTATCTCCTTGCCATTAGATTCCCAGGTGGAGCAGCTGGGAATGGAATGACTTTGGGTTGAGAAATCAGAACGTTGACTACAGAGGCAGTCAGAGTGTTCTGTTAAGGTTTCACTTTTCTACAAAACTTTTAAGAAAATTGCTAAACATTGTTATTTTTATATAATTTAATTTTTACTAGTGTATCAAAATCTATATCCAATATATCTTTAGCACCCTAAAGTTAGAAAAAGAGCTAATTTACAAATTTAATTATTTTTTCTCAAACTAACGAAACATCTGTTTACATTTTTTCATGGAATACAGTCATTATTTGGAGCTTTTTATGTCGTTAAATTAATTAACTAAATAACAATTTTTAAACTACCCGGCACATTGTAGTGAAAATTTCTGTTTACTTCTCCTTTTGTATTTCTAATATCTTACATAGGTTACATAAATCATCTATAGTTACAGCATTTAGAAATTTTACTTATGTATATCCTTAGCTTTCATAAATATGTCTGAGGCGTTTTGAAACATAAAAAATAAATTTGTGATTTTAAATTTTAAGTTTGACAGATGCTTCATCTTAAACACTTGAAGGTGAAATTTAAAAATTCACAGTTTGGAAGATATCATCTTGAAATTTACAATAATTTGTTGCCATGTTTCAAAATTCTAGTTCATACGATTACTAAAAATTAAAAATTAAATTCATTGTCCTAATACAAATGCTCCACACAATGGATTTTTAAAGCTATTAATATACAAGATTCAGATTTTACAATAAATGAATTTACAAAAAGAAACATCAGAATTTGTATATTACCGTAAAAAAACATTACTTTTTGTATTCTCAAAAATTCTAAATTTTTAAAAAGTTAATAACTTATTTACGTATTTGTCAAAAGTGGAGCATTATTTCTTTTTTTTAAAAAAAAGTATATGGGCATTAATGTGCTTTTGAGAGGCAGTACACAATTTTGAAACAACTGCATCGTGTACAGGATTTGGAGTATGAAAAAATGCTGAAAAAGTATTTCGAAGAAAATAAGGTTTAAAGTTTTATTTGTAGCTTCAAATAATTTGTAGTTTATATGCTCCAAGTGGAAGAAAACAATACGTTTAAAATTTGAAGTGGGTCTGGTTTAATGATATTTTATTTATTTAACATTATTGTGTAGCCCCACGTTGTGGTAGCCAAATTGCGGCGGTATTTATGTTATATTTATTTATTGAGCCCCACATTTGGGAGCCAATTTGCGATGGTAAATTTATAATGTTTGTGTATGTGTGTTTACTTCACGTGGTGATGCCATTTTGTGACGTAATTCTTTGTTAGGTTTGTAGCTCCATCTGGTGTTAGCAATTTGCTGCAGTATTAGTTTTTGTTTGAAAGAATGCTGCTTTTATTTTATTTATTTTTGTTTCACTGTCCTCCGGCTAGCTCTGATCTTTTGGTCAAACACTTCTCTTTATACAGGTTGTGTAAGCGGAAAGGAATCTTTTATCCAAAGATAACACAGATGAAAGAATTTCTTTTATACTTTTATTGTCGAACACTTTTACTATCACATTTACACATTGATCTAGACACTCGCCAAACTGAAACTGTTATAACAACTTCTTACTGATCACTTTTAATCCACGTACTTCAACCTTTTGTATAATTAACTTTACCATACTTGAGAATTTTCATAACTCTTATACGCGTATCTTGCGAATCGATAGCCGACGTGTAATATTTCTGCTGGACTGAAGGCGACGTGTATCTTACAAATATTTTCAACGAACTGACGGGGTCTTTACCTCTAACCTACCTTTTATACTCCTACACCTCGATATGCCTAAAGATTATAACTGAGTTGCTATTTGCTAATAAAACGCGCCAACATTAGCGTCTATTTTTATATCCAATGAAAATTATGAATACATATGCTCTAGGGAAATGTTCCAGCAATTTCTACAGAAAAACGCGCCAACATTACGTAACTTCCTCGTTTCCAATAATGATAAACAGCTCACCCCCTCGCTGCATTATTGCACGCTATTATTGTCAGTTTCAGTAAGGCAGTATAAACTTACTTCTCAACAATATTTACAATCAATAAACATCTCAAATCAATGTCACATAATAATGCATATTCATACTATAATCACTCTTTACATTTAAATAATTTGTGTTACAAATTACTGCATCAAATTTACTTTATTTTACGTTTTTTTTTCAATTTTACAGATGCATTGCCTTGATTTATTTTTCCTAAGAGAAAAGTAATTGCGTACAAAACAGGTTTAACCTAGTATAATCCTCGTTCTTGAAAAGCACCAATTCGAAATAATTTAAGGCCTGAAACATACATGATTTAACTTCCTCTGGTCGATTCAGCTCGCACGTGTCATGACGCCCGTAAATTAGCTCTTCAGAGCTAGAAGATTATAACGTTTACCTCGTTCCGTCTGTGTGGTCCTCAGCATCGCTGAAGCAAGTTTCTTTCGACTTGAATATTTAACGAGCATTATACGTTTCCGGTTCAGTGACCTGGACGCTAATTAGAGGCGTCGCGCCGCCTGCAGGTGCGGGCGTCCCTTGGTCTGCTACTGATGTCGCATTCCGCACCGTTTATTTCTAGACTTAACTAGAGACGTGCAAAGTTCTTTGTCGCTGACGCACGAATTAACATGAATGATGTCCAACTCCAGACTTTCTGCGTTAGCAATTAAATGTTATGAGAACCCAACAACGCACCGAGGCAACAAGAGCGTTTTATTGCTTAAAATTCCGTGATCTCCAAAGTGTTATTTTCCATCCTTGACCTTCTCTGTAGCATGGTTCAAAGTTAAGCAATTCGTGTAAATTATTTTGTAGAGCTGCTCAAATGTGGAGTTAATGGAATATTAAGTCATAAGAGAATTATTAACTTTTCTTTATGAAATTATTCTACAATGATCTAGAAGAGTTTTGTGCTCAATTCTCTCTAGGGTTACTAGGCGTCCTGGATTTCTGCCAAATGTCTTACGTCTAGGGCAGTAATTGTCCCCTATTTGATGTATTTTGAAACATGAAGAAAAAATGCCTTAATGTTTTCAGAAAGTAAATTTCCGGTAAATTTTACCCAGTTTTAACGTTTGGTAGTGTTTTTACTGACCCCTCTTATAATAAAAAGTTCAGAAAAATGATACAAAGAAGAAAACTTCTGTAACAACAAATAAAACTATTCTTCGTCATAAACCTGTTGTTGCTTCTTATGCGCGACATCCTTGATATGTATTTTCTCGTGCTACATCTCTCGTCATTGAATTGTAATTAAAGTGAAAATTAATATTCCAAAAATATTAATTATTCATTCTTAATTCACTGTCTATAAATTTGGCGACTTTTTGGGGGTTGGCCAGCTTGGCTGATGTGATCGTAATAATTAAGAACTGCTATTCCGCTTACTTCCGCTCCTTTTAATTCATATCCGTCAACAATGAAGGGCGTTTGCTAAAAGCTTTTGAAGTGAACACGAAACGTGGTTATTTTGTTGGAAAAATGAAGTAAATTAATTATGGAAATGGATAGGAATTTGAAACGCAAAGGTGAACATGTTAAAAAAGATAAAAAGCTGTATGTTTTTCTTAAGGATCGAGAAAACAAAACTGAATTTAGGGATTGGTTAGTGCTCAATCGCGACAATAAGTACAAAGCATTTTGTAAGTATTGACATAAGTGTTTCTCAGTTATACATGGGGACTTTTTTGTTTTATTTATGGACGCTCTTTAACTGCTGTGGTCCTTAGCGTCCCATTCTATACTGGGCGTGAAAGACAAGTAATTTTGCTCAGAGGCCTCTTTATCAGGCTTGAGGCTCTTTTACGTGCCGTAAATCTACGACACGGGAACACCGGCTTTACTTCCCTTTCGAAGGAAGCCATGCTAAGAATTTTTACACCCGAAAAAATCTATCACCCTCCGCCGGGTTTGTACCCGCGACCCCGGGAACTAGAGGTTAGCATGGTAACCACTACCCCACGGAGGACATTTTGAAACTTGAAGGAAAAATGCGTTAATGTTTTCAGAAAGTAAAGTCCCGGTAAGTTTTATGCTTGGTAGTGCTGGTACTGACCCACTTACAATAAAAAGGTTCATGAAAATGATACGAAGAAGAAAACTTCTATAGCAACAAATAAAATTAATCACAAACCCGTTATTATTTCTTCTGTGTGACATTCTTGATATGTATTTTCTCGTACTACATCTCGTCATTGAATTGTAATTAAAGTGAAAATTAATATTCATAAAATATTAATTATTCATTAACTCACCTCTACAAATTTGGCGATTTTTTCGGGGTTGGCCAGCTTGGCGGATATGATCGTAATAATTAAGAACAGCTATTCCGCTTAATTTACCCTTTTAATTGATATCCGTCAACAATGAAGGATGTTTGTTAGAACCTATTTAGCGATTGATTAGTGTGCAATGGCGACGATAAGGACAAAGCATTTTGTAAATATTGACATAAGTGTTTTTCAGTTGCACATGGGGACTTGCGCACCTGTCCCTTATTTTGATTTCAAATATCTGGCAAATTTGAACCTCCCCTTTACCCCTTGTAATTGTAATTTCGTGCAATCCCATCTATGAAAAATCACCTGATATTCACGCAAAAGGATGTGAAAATACCGCCGGAACGTCTAACTTAACCTCCTCGACAGTCTTCCAAGTCCTGGAAATGTTGCAGAGGCTAAAAGTACCCTTTGGCGAGGGAACAATCATCGGTCGAGATGGTTCGGTAACTTTTTAAATAGCCACAGTATGTGAAATTTTAAACCTTTGTAGCTTCTCTTTGGTTCTGTAGTTATTTAATAACATAAAAGTCATTCCATTTTCACATAATACAAAAACCCCTTAGTATATACAACGAAATAGAGGTGAAAGCTGATGAATATGAAGATTACGTACTCCTAGGCCACCAAGTTAACACCTTTTGGGGAAAAAGGTGTCTGGGATCATAGAGAAAACAATCTTCTCAACTGTTAATTAAGAATTATCGCTTCACTGTTTCTAATGCTAGCAATTTTCTCGGTTTATACAATTATTTAGCATATTCTGATAACGAAGTTGATTACACCATAAGTACATAGGAAACAAAGCAAAACTTCCTTACATGATTTATTAAAATATGTTGGCATTGGTATCGCTTACGTATCGTAGCGTTAGAAACAGATTCGATTCTATTTTGTTTTGCTGAGTCTTATTGCTTGGAATAAGATACATTATTTTACATGAATATTCTGTGTAGTAACAACTATTTTCTACTTTATGGGATTCTCAACTAAAAGTCAAGGCCTTCTTTACAAGTATGTTTTCTTATAACTCCAATGTTTTAGTATTCAAGTACAAGGGCTTTGTAAATACAATCGTTTTTAATAATTTATAAAATGATATTAGGTGCTTTATAGCCCCATTTCCATCTGAAGAATTAGGTATTAATGTGGGTTGAATGGTTTTTGAATTACTCTACGTACACAAACAAATTTTCTCTATTGACAATATAGTGTAGCTTTGTCTACATGCTAAATTAATTTTATAACACATCTGTTCTCTAGGATAGCTAAGGATGTCAAAATCGCAGAGTTTCTTTCTTCTCCTCTTTAACATTACACGAAGTAATAAGCTCTCGTCTTTAAAGGGGTAACACAAAACACACAAAAGCAGCGGAAATATGGCCTTGTTACGAGCGCGAAGTGTTGATTTAAGGAGGATAAGTTTAGCACTTTCAGTCCAACCATATAATTTGCGAGCGAGAGATTAATCTATTGCACGTAAGAGGTGGTAGAGGTAGGCGGATGCCAATTATTTGCGTCAAGAACAATGGCTCAAGACTCTTTCAGCTGCATTGGGATATAATACAGTACAGTGTCAGTTGAAACCGCACAAGAACCTGTAAACATCTAGCAATCCCTGCTGCATGAGTATCCACTGAAGGTATACGGTTTACGAATATTATATTTTATCTTTCTTTCTCTATCATGTATATATAGATATATGTATATAGTAAGTAGAGAAGGTATTGCAGCTATCTATAATACCAAACTTGGTATTTGGGATTTTCAAGAAAATTCCCCACCTCAAACTACCCTTTAAAAGAACATTTTTCTAATTTTTTTATTTTTAAAAAAGGTTTTGGTACTTTTATTAAAATATCACACATAAAAGAGATTTAAATGACAAAATGTATAACTTGAATTGTTTGGCAATTCCTGTGAAGTCCTCTCCATTTGGAAAGAACTTTGTATGATTTTGTATAACCGTAAACGTTAAGCGATAGACGAAAACATACTACACAAAATCTATATCTGTTTAAAAAACACAATTTATTACAAATAACTTTTCTATAGCATCAGGCATTTCCGAGATATCCATTGTTAATGGTTAGAATTGTTCAATATTTTAAAGTCCTGTCGATTTTCAGTTGTTTCTCGATGCCATGGAAAGAGAAATGAATTTTAAGGCCAGCGTGTAGCGTCAGTTTTAAAGCATTTGACTATCGCTATTCCCTTTATATATATGTATGTAAAACCAAATTTGAAATAGTTATTTCTAGAAACCTTATTCTTTATTAAAATTAAGTGGATAAGAAAATAAACTGTATACTGTATAAACTGTATACTGTATAAACTGTATAATTTGTATACCCACTAATAAGCGATATAGTTTAGAGAAAGTCATGTGAGTGTAACACACCAACATTTTTTCTATTACTTGCTTTAAATGCTTTTATCATTTTTAACAACCAATTTAGCTATAGGAAATAAGAATAGTTATTTTGAGGAATTTGTATACATTTTCAGCTTTGAATTGCAATGAAGATAGAGCAGATCGAAGCAGTTGTCATTATTGACACAAATGCGAAGTATTATGTTTTTCAGCCGATTGATTTAGTTATGAAGAGGGCATTGATATTTAATAATATGTTGTTCTACAAATGCCGTGTGCAGGATAAAGTTGAAAAATTCAGTTCCATTGTGGAGATTTGAATCACAGATCTTCGGTTTTGTGCCGTTGCTCTAACCAGCTGAGCTACCATGGTAAAATGCCAGTATAAGATTAAATTCCCTAACTGACTCATTAAGTAACAAGTGCTGGATACCATTTTTATTGTACAAGTGATAAATTAGTTCTGATCACTCGTAGAATTTAGTTCGCGAGATGCTTTCTCGCGAACTAACCATATCTAATCTAATACGAGGTGTGATCAAAAAGTTTCCGGAATGACGCCATAAATACTGCACAGCAGTTTGCTTTGTCTAATCTGCACTGTCACCCTCGAAATAGTCACCTTGGGAGTTGATACACTTGTCTCAGCGCTTCTGCCACTGCTGAAAGCACCTCTGGAAGTCCTATTCTTTCAACATGTTCAGAGCCTTCTGCGATTCGCGATGAATGACATCAATGTCCTCAAAACGCTGTCCTCGGAGCCGCATTTTAAGTCGCGGGAAAAGAAAAAGTCCGCTGGTGCCAAATCTGGAAAATAGGCGGGATGGGGAATAGTATTCATCCTATTTGTATCCAAAAATTGGCGAACAGAAAGGGCTTTGTGCGCGGGCGCATTGTCATGATGCAGGAACATGTCCAAATTGTCTTTCAAAATGCTTTGAACACTTCTAAAGGAGAGTTCTAATGAGTCAGAAAGTTCTCTTATTGTAGTGCGCCTATCATTTAATACCATTTCCCTCACCTGATTGATATTTTCATCAGGTTTGCTGGAACAGGTTCGTCCCGAACGATCTGCATCTTTAACTGATGTTCCACTACTTTTAAATTTCGCAAACCATTCAAATGCTTGAGTTTTTCTCATAACTTCCTCCCCATAAGCTGTTTTTAACATTTCATAGGCTTCTGTTGCAGTTTTACCGAGTTTAAAGCTAAATTTGATGTTCGTTCTTTGTTCTTCGAAATCTGACATTTCTGCTACGCGGAAAAATCGCAGCACATGCAAAACACGTATTCACTTCAGAGCGTCTACCTCGTCACTGCGTGGTCACAGGAAGCTGCGTGACCTCTCATTTTTATCGGAAAGGAACGCTGCATATACAGTCTGGTAAGAATTAAAGAAATCTCAGCATCAGCATTGTTGTGAAGCCATTCTGGAAACTTTTTGATCACACCTCATATTAATCACGTGCTCACAAGATAAAGAGATATGAAGAACAAGATTCATACTTCTTGAAATCAACACATTTCTTCAAATCAACCTCCTTCCTTAATGGTGACTCCGTCCAGGCCGTGTCCAAGTGGGGACTTAAATTGGAGAATAATGCTTATAGATCTCATGTAGGGCTTGGGCTCAATAAAAATATTTCAGAATTACTTTATGGGAGTTTTTACATCCGTGAATAATAATTTTAGAAGCACACAACCAGCACATAGGCACATCCAGTATAGCGGAACTATCCTAGTTTTTGTTGGAATTATTACCATATGGATATAAAATAACCATGAGCAGACGTAACCTTATGGTATCTTAACAAACCTGTAGGAATGTTAAAAATATGATGTGTTACACTCACATGACTTTCTCTACTCTTGTACAATCTATTTTTACAAACGCCCATTCTCCATATGCTTCATGTTAATCGAGATAACGAGATGTCAATCTTATTGGTAATTTTCTTGTAGATGCAAGGGGAATATGGTAGCTTTTAAGCGATAGTCAAATATTTTAACGCTGGTTGCTATGTGGCGCATTCCATTCTCTTTGCATGTCCAGGACATAAAAAAATGAATAACGAATTTGAGAAAAAGTATAAGTATTGGAAAATTTAAGGAAATAATAAGCAATATCTCGAAAACGGTCCACTCAACAAAAGAAATGTATATGACATAAGTTGTGTACTTTAACGCGATCTACATTTTTTGTGTATAAAATTTTGTCTATCTCTTATAGTTTACCAGTTATGCAAAAGTCGTTCACAATGAAGAATACTTTTGGAGACATTCCCAGAAAATTCGAGATATACATTTCATTTCTCATGGCATTATCTTAAACATATGATATTTTAATCAAAATCGTTAGAGCCATTTTTGAAAAAATTAAAAATTTCGAAAAATGTTTCATGTAAAGGGTAATCTGGGGTGGGGGGATTTTCTTGAAAACCTTCGTGTGGCATCTCTGGAAGATACTGAACCTAAATACCTAGTTTGGTGTTTATCCGACTGTTCGTTTTTGAGTTATGCTGTTCACAGACACACAGACACACACACACAGACACACACACGGACATGTTTCCAAAAATGCTTTTTTTGGATTCAGGAGGTCTCAAAACATGTATTTCCGGCGAAATCTCAGTATCGAATTTTTGGGTGGAATACAATACTTCCCCTACTTACTATACCTAGTAGAGAAAGTAAAAAAGAGGTTAGGGTGACAAACACTGATAAAGCTCTGTTTAGTATACGTATAGCATAATGTTCACACACAGCACAGTCTTGATTATGGCACACATGCATGACACTTTAATTATATGGTACTATAATACATATTGTCATCTGACAGTGTTGCATTACCACCTGAAATCTTGCTACTACATTTTGAGTCCCAAAAGTACAAAATTTCATAATTAAATCGACGCCTTTAAAGGACACAAAGAAGAAAATTTCCACGATCCAAAACAACCGTTTACGCGATAAAGTTTTATTTTCAGTGTTTACCAAAATAGTTCCAATGAATATTAAAATATGAAATATTTGATGTACTGTCGTAAAAATAAAAGGTGAACAGCTTCTGAAGTTCTCACAATTCTAATTGAATATTCTGTAGCTGAGAAGCCGTAAGAGAGAAAGGCTTACTCCGTAAAATTATGGAGTTTATGTATTTGAAATGAATGTTTTTATAACATTAGGCGTTTCGTAAGTATTCACCGTTTAATATTAAATTTACTCACGTTAAAATATATGTTGGATTGATCTATAAACATTCGAAAGTGTAAAATTCTTCGCGAACTCACGACAAGCAAAAATCGACTTGCGATATCAACCGTTAACTTGTTTTCATATCTTGTATGCAGTAAGTATGTTTTTCTGTTTGAAATTATTTCTAATCAAGCTCCTATAATATGTAAGGTAATGTGAATAAAGCAATCAATTTTGTATGAACACTGAATTGAATTGGATATTTATTTACACTTCTAATGTAATTTAATGATTACACAAGCACAAACAATACAATATAAACACTTTCTAAAATTACAACTAAATGCTTAACCTAAATTTGTAAACTAGTAAGTCTAACATACATTTATACGAGGCTCCCTTACACTCAAACTCAAGGTCATTTGTTTAGTAAAGCCCCCCACTCTTTAAATTCCATTAATTACAACATTTTCTCATCTTAACTGCTCTAGTTCATTTCTCCTCCCCCAGGGGCTTACTTCGGTAAGTACGGGATTAGCGTTCT
Source organism: Deroplatys truncata (assembly GCA_030765065.1). Lineage (NCBI taxonomy): Eukaryota > Metazoa > Arthropoda > Insecta > Mantodea > Mantidae > Deroplatys > Deroplatys truncata. Next base: position 50,320,705 of record CM060979.1, on the reverse strand, counting down.
CGGGGTCCCGAGCCACCGGTCCTCCAGGTTTTGGGGGTTGGGTTAGGGTCAACAGCTCTGCCCGTAAAACCGCAACGTTCTTCATCCTTTGAGTGTGGACAAACGTTTCGGAAAAGTTTGACAGTCGTTGATTTAAAGGTAAATTAGAACTTCTGAGTGCAGATACTCCGGCAACAATGAAACTAGAGGTGTACAGCAAAGAAACAACCTTGGTGTCAAGCTAGATGATGACGTACTGCTTGTATCCTATTTGGTGGAGAACGCTATGCAACTGCATGTAATTACGTAATGAAATGGAAGAGTTTTTGAAAGCAGAAAAGCTTGAAAGTCATTGGAAGAATATGTCAAACGAGAACACTTAGAGCATATCTTGTTCGTAATCGCCTGGGAAGATACAATGTGAACGAAACATAATCACTAGGCTTCGGACATGACTTTAGGCTAAGCTAACTTCTATTATACTGCTACTTTGTTTACAAGCGAGCGGAGAGGAGAGAGGCAGTAGCTTAATGCACTACTAAGTTTGTGCTGTGCTGAGTGCTGTGTACGCCACAGGTATAGGTGGGTACACAAGTAAGTATACAATTCTGTGGTAAACTTAAGTTTTTATTACAAAGTATAAATAAAATGAACAAAATAATAAATCTGAACTGTGGCAGATAAACTAATCAGTTTCATGTGTGATTTACATGCCTGGACAACTATTACAATGGATTACACTATATTTTCTGAATGTATCAAAAGTAAAACCTCTTCTCAAACTCAAAAAAGTTTATATCTTGAAAAGCTCCGTTCCACATCCACATGGTGTTACTAGTGCAAAAGATTGACGAACGTCGCACACCTCTGGGAAACGCATACAGTTTCATTATTTAGAATATCATTATAATAGAATATTATTATTAATGCCTAATACGGAACATAATTGCATATCCTGGGTTTTCATCTAAAACACTCTTCTGCTGTGCTATTTCAGCAGCAGAACATTTGCCTACTTCTGTAAAGTGTTGTGTCAAATTATCGACAAGTTCAAGAACTCTGGTATTGCCATCTATGACAAAGGCAAATCATATTTGCGTAAAGTAGTAAACTTTTGCAGCTTATTAAATGGGATATTTGAGCTTACCACCATGTCAGACGAATCCCTGTAAGCTTCGGTTTGGCTACATGAGTTCGTGGTTTCTGATGTGGATAATATATCCCCGTCACCTCATTTCTATGAAGCAACGTAATATTTTTTGAGTGTTTTTACTTTCTCTACTACGTATAGTAAGTAGGGGAAGTATTGTATTCCACCCAAAAATTCGATACCGAGAATTCACGGGAAATACATGTTTTGAGACCCACTGAATCCAAAAAAAGCATTTTTGGAAACATGTCCGTGTGTGTGTCTGTCTGTGAACGGCATAACTCCGAAACGAACAGTCGGATAAACACCAAACTTGGTATTTAGATTCAATATCTTCCAGAAATGCAACACGAAGGTTTTCAAGAAAATCGCCCTACCCCAGATTACCCTTTACATGGAACATTTTTCGAAAATTTTAATTTTGTCAAAAATGCCTCTAACGATTTTGAATAAAATACCATAAGTTAAGACATTTTTTATGGCAAATGAATTTTATATCTCGAATTTTCTGGGAATGTCTCCAAAAGTATTCTTCATTGTGAACGACTTTTGCATAAGCGGTAAAAATTTTACTATACAAAAAATGTAGATCGCGTTAAAATACACAATTTATGTCATGTACATTTTTTTTGAGTGAACCATTTTCGGGATATTGCTTGTTATTCCCTTAAATTTTCCAATACTTATACTTTTTAATTCGTAATTCATTTTTTTTGCATGTTCTGGACATGCAAAGAGATTGGAATGCTCCACATAGCAAGCAGGTGTTAAAAGATTTGGCTATCGCTTAAAGTCTACCATATTCCCCTTGCACCTACAAGAAAATTAGCAGTAAGATAGTTTCTGCAAATGTTTATCTCGATTAACATGCAGTAGATGCAGAATAAGCGTTTGTAAAAGAGTAGAGAAAGTCATGTGAGTGTATCACATCAGATGTTTTAGATTTATAGTGTCTTGCAATAAAAACCCTTCTCTCTCCTTTGATTTCAATCTGGCATAATTTACAAAATATACTTTCCCCTCTTACATCAAAATACTCGCGTCCATATTCATTTACATGTAAGACACTCTTCTTACTGGTTGTTTTCGGCATGTTTTGTCGGTTATCAACGGCTGGACTTCGTAACTTCAGAACAGGCTGATCGCTTGCTTAGAGTGAATGACTGGCAGTGCTTGGGGAAGGGGAGGCCTTGGTGAAATCCTGTGTGTACGTAACTGTTTTACATAAAAGTGCAACGAAACAGCAACCGTGTCCGAAGCCTAGTAATCATCAATGAGAGAGAGAGAGAGAACGAGAACGAGAACGAGAACGAGAACGAGAACGAACGAGAAGCCACTATAAGAGAGAAGGAAATGAGGCTACAGCTGAGGCAGCAAAACTTGGTGTTTGTTGTGTAGTGAGGGTACCCGGCCATCCAAACAAGAGAGCTACAGTAAACTATATAGGTTGTGTAGACTCAATCTCGGCTAGTGGACTGGTATCAAGTATGGTAAGCCTCCGGGAAAGACTGATGGAAGTGTTAATGGCAACAAATCTTTGGACTGCCCGCTGAAGTATGGTAGACAAGTCAGACCTGTGCGAGTTGAAATTGGAGATTTTCCGGAAGAAGCTTCTGAGCTGGATGAAATTGAATAACTCGGTGTTTTCACTTATTATTGTCTGCTGGTTCTGAATTTTCTTAAATATTTTGCTACAACTGTGTACCGAATTAGGCTGCATAATTTTGTATTTTTCATTTTTGTTCCTTTTCTGAATCTTGTGGTGTTCAAAGTTTGTATTGTTTTTGTACCAGGATACAAATAAATACGTAGAGTGTGGCGCCACCCAAAAGCTATTACTATTACCATTTTTCTCTTAGTTTTCCCAGATATTCTTCCATCATTTCCATATCAGTCAGCGTTAAGTGCTATAATTTCTCTCTGTAATATGTCTCATTTTATTTCCCATGTATTCTCCCTCCATCTCTTCATCCCATCACATACTAATAAAAACTGTGTCAATATTATATAAAGAGATTCCTCTAAGATACTAATGGGTAGAGAAAGTACAGTTACACAACTTTTTCTTTTTAACTAGTGAATCCAAAATCCACCCGAGTTGCCTCTGCATCCTTACAATAAATAATATGTACAACGTGTCAGTGGCGACTCCTGGCTTGTTAGTAAGCGGATGTAACCATTAAAATAAATAAAGTCAACGCAGACTGGCCAAAACTCCTTATGCCAAATTAAAAAGCTAGTTAACAAACAACAACCGTTCAAAGAGAGAAAGTTCTATCATTGCCCCCTTTAAAATATATGGATTCTTTATAACATTTAATGAGATTAACAGAGTATTTTTGCCGTCAACTGGATTATAAAAATATTGTTATAGTCGCTGTAACCACCGTCATTCCATACACTTTTTTCGTTTACTATCTCACATCCACAAACCGAAAGGTCACTTTAAGGGATTCGGAAGAGTCTAACTTGCCAATGCTAAAATGAGACATTTCCGGTACGCTTAGCTCAAGAACCACTGCACACAACAATTTTAAAATGTTACTTGTTTTAAAACACTTACAATGTATTAAATGTGAAAGCTCTTATTTTGAAGTTGGTTTTTTAAAGCTAGTCTTTAATTTACCAGTTGAAGAACTGTTTTAATCCCACACAAAATAAAACGTAGCTAGGGGAGTTTTTGAAATGAGCGCACCCGAAGTTTTAAAAAACTAAAATGGAGAAAAACTGCATTAAAATGTTGGAACCATTCCTTAGAACTTCCCATCTCCATACCGACACAGTAAAATATTATTATTTGATTTTACAACACCAAGGGAATAATTTGGCATAACTCATTTTGGGAAACTTCACCCTAGAATGCGTTCCGACTTCTCTTAAATACTGTATTGAAATGAACACACGGCTTGTATTGTGAGGCTACTTTCAACGTCTGCCGTGGTTGTCAGCCACTAAATAATTTTACTTTTTTCGGTGAAAGAAGGTTTACTCTCTGTCTTTACTGTCAATCAATTGCACAATTCCCAAAATTTATTTTCGAATTCGCGACTGAAACTCGTTCCCCATGCTTGAATTAAACTGCGATATCATTTTAAAATCACACAATTTTCATATTTTAAAGTATTTTTTGTTCACAAACACGAAGCTCTGTACTATTAACAATCATATTAAACAAATTTCTTTTATTACACATTAGAAGCTTATTTATAGGCACGTATTTCAGTATTGCGTTACACAACGGTCATGTTCAAACTATCTATTGCTATTAAAAACTGCGACAGACCATTTCGCATTCCTAACGTACAAAAATGTTCAGCGATGGACCAATCTCCTTGCAAAAGCACGCGGTGGCTGTAACTCAAACGTATCTAAATATTGCTATCTTAATATTGTTTGGAAATCAGTAGAAATTAGCAACCGGTAACGAGAATTCGAAATGCAGAGGTTGAATTTTATGTACTTAAGACTATCAAAGCTGTAAATAAAAACATTCTACCTGTTCCGTCTCTATCATCGTACCACCTCTTGCGAGGTCTATCCAAGCTTCTTTTCCCTGTTGGTTGGGGTTTTATTATCCTCTTTGGTAATGTATCATCAGCTATTCTGTCGACTTGATCTTTCCAATTTGTTTTATTTTCATCAATATTGTCGTTAACTGAGAAAATATGGAAATATGATTTTATTGGTTAATTGCTTACTTTGTCAGCTGTAGTACACCATCTTACATATCGCATAAATTTCATTTCTGCAGACTATATGCGTGATCTCTATCTTTTTGTTGTTGTCCACGATTCGGAGCCATACAATATAGTAAGCCATAGTCTTAAAGAGTTTAATTTGTCTTACTTTTCTAGGTTTCTTCCTAAAGTTCTTCTAATTGTTCCACAAATGTTCTGAAATCTATTAACTTTCATCTCAATATCTTTGTCGAATTTAAATGTAATACTGCATACCAGATAACTGGAGTGGGATACTTGTTCCAGTATTGTTCCATTTATTAGTATCTTCGATCTAACAGGGATCTTTCCTTTAAAGGTCATTACCGTTGTTTTATTTGTAGATATAGTTAAATTATAATGCAGAGCAATTTGGCTTAACCTATACATTGCTCTTTATAGATTACCTTCTGTTTCTTGGATAACTGTTTGACCGTATAGCAAAGTTTTTAATGATGTACTTAATTTTATTTTGTTCCCAAACTGTATATCATTTTATACTTCATAAACAGATCAACATATAAATTAAATAAAGTGGGTGATATACTGCCCCTTGTAAATACCTTGATTTGTTAAGATTTCATCTGCCATTTGGAACCAGAACTAATGACTATTTTGGTATTTATACACACACTCTTAATAGCACCAATGAGGAGTTTAGGAAAACCTCTTGTTTCTAATATTTTCTATAAAAGGGATCTTTTTGACTTATCAGAGTCTTTCTCATAATCCATGAACGCCTTGCGAGTTTTTTGGATTAAATTCACGGCGTTTTCACGCCTTTTCTAAAGCCTGATTGTTGCTCTAATATTAATACATCCGTAATAGCTGGTAATCTCCGATTGAGAATTTTCCTACGCAATTTTTAGCCTGCACTTAATAAGCCTATTCTACTATGGTTTTATGCACCGCTTCTATTGCCTTTTCTGATGAGGGAAATAACATTAGTTGTATTCCATTCCACGGATATTGAGAAGTTCTTCAAAAACATATTTAAGAAATGAAGAAAACAAATAAAAAAAATCTGATGTGTTACACTCACATGACTTTCTCTACTCTTGTACAAGCTATTTTTAAAACGCTTGTTCTCCGTATGCTTCAGTTTAATCGAGATATCGAGATGTTAATCTTATTGCTAATTTTCTTGTAGATGCAAGAGGAATTGGTAGGCTTTAAGCTATAGTCAAATATTTTAAGAGCTGGTTGCTATGTGGAGTATTCCATTTTCTTTGTATTACCAGGACAAAAAAATTGAATAACGAATTTGAGAAAAAGTATAAGTATTGGAAAATTTAAGGGAATAACAAAAAATATCTCGAAAATGGTTCACTCAAAAAAAATGTATATGACATAAATTGTGTATTTTAACGCGATCTACATTTTTTGTGTAGTAAAATTTTGTCTATCTCTTATGGTTTACCAGTTATGCAAAAGTCGTTCACAATGAAGAATACTTTTGGAGACATTCCCAGAAAATTCGAGATATACATTTCATTTGTCACGAAAATATCTTAAACATATGATATTTTAATCAAAATCGTTAGAGCCATTTTTGAGAAAATTAAAATTTTCGAAAACTGTTCCATGTAAAGGGTAATCTGGGGTGGAGGAATTTTCTTGAAAACCGTCCTGTCGCATCTCTAGAAGATACTGAACCTAAATATCAAATTTGGTGTTTATCCGACTGTTCGTTTCTGAGTTACGCTGTTCACACACAGACACACACACGAACATGTTTCCAAAAATGCTTTTTTTTGGATTCAGGGGGTCTCAAAACATGTATTTCCGGTGAAATCTTGGTATCGAATTTTTGGATGGAATGCAATACTTCCCCTACTTACTATACGTAGTAGAGAAAGTAATAAAGCTAGTGACGAAATATACGCAATCAATAATACTTATTATCAGGGACGCGATATATTAATCACATCAATGGTAAAGTTATCACTGGTTTGGATGTATAAAGTATAATTGTTATGTCAGTGCATTTTCTTGAGCGCACGGCCCCCTTTTCTTCCGTTGTTGAGCTCCATAGTATGGACTGTGTAGTTACTATACAGATGCACACAAGGACAAACAGGTTGTAAGATTTGTTCCCAGATCATCTTTCTCATACAGGTTATTAACTCGCCTCATTCTCACAGTGGAACGTTTGAAAGCAATATTCCAATAATTTATGTGAGTGTTACAAGTTCACGCTGGTAGTTATTTTTAGCAAAGGAAAGCCGCGGATACCTCGAAGCCTTGTGAACGCTTTATTGCACCTCGGAGGAGGAAGTTGCAGGATGCGGTGAGGATGAATTAGCCACGGTTGTCTGCTGCAAAGTGGTCCAGGTCCTTCAGGGGAAATTCTGCTTAATGGAGCAATCCTGAGTGCTCAGCGAGGCGGCATTCTTTCTGCAAAGGTCACATAGACGTGTTGTATAAGAGCGTTTCTTGCTCTCCATTCTGCGACTGCGGAAAAATGGATTTTTCAAGCACTCTTCAAATGAAAACGGACGCACGCTGCCGTTAAAACCCTCCCGAGCTTTTCCCAGTTAAAATGGTGATAATGTGTTAATGGTAGACGGTGTGCGTTTTAAAATCTGGGCACAGAGTTCCACTTCTCCGTACTAATGGTGTACTAGATTCCCTTAAAGCTGAAGCCTAAATCCTTATGGCTAAGAGCAGCTATACAAAACATTATGATACAAATGTGTTACATGCATTACCTTTTTTTCTAATTCATAGTTGTTCCATTGAGCTGTATGAAATATGTTTAACGCCTCATGTACTTGTATATCGTACGTTGGTGTACCTAGAGAATTAAAGGAAGAAGAAAGTTCGGTTTCAGGAAGATAAAAGGCCCACAGGATGCAACTGGAGGTAATGCATGTGGGGGTATATAGAACAAGATAAACTAGTATACGGGGTTTCTGGTCCTGAAAAAACTCATTTGGCAGCGTAGATTGAAAATAATTGATGCACATATTGAATAAAATTGGCTGGACTGGAAAAGGAAATGAGCCAACTAATCAAAATCAGGATTGGAGAATATCTGTAAGAGGAAAACAGAGTAGGGAAAGCGTATGGCAGGGATAGGCCATACCATTCTACAGATTCTCCAAATCTAGAGAAGCGCTAATTCCCAGCCTTCGAGGAGCAAACATTGCTACCCCCTTACATTCACCTTCATCAATCATCCTACAACCCGCTTCCTTTCCAACATAGCGGTCAAATCCATAAAGGGTAGTATGCTTGCAAACTCGCCCGGGCTGGCTCTCAGCCCATCATCTGAATCGCTCATTCGCTTCAGTACAATGAGCAGTGGTAATGGAGGAAGGTGGGAATGCCAAGATTTGTTGAAGACATGCTATTACTAGTAGGAGAGGAAAATATATTATAGACTATTCTAATGGAGTTAAATGATAACGTCTAGTAGTACAGAATGAAGATAATTATCACCTTTTTTCTTGGGGTAAGCTAAAGCTGTGCGGAAAGAAATCACAGTGTGAAATTTTGTTTCCAGTTGCGAAAAGAGGCATTTTTTTCTCGCACCTTTTCCCCTTTTTTTGGAAAATTTACCCCTTTTTGGCACCTTTATCCCATTTTCCCCAAACCATGCCCTTAATCCCCGTTTTCCCCTTTTTCCTTTAAGTTTCATTCCAATTTATTCTTTAACTTTCGAATGTCTCCTCAGCTTACTGTGTACATGCAAATAGTAAGCCTACCTCTTTCAGTAAACGCCGCGCGGGAATTGAAAGCACACCCGCAACAATGGAAAATAATTGTATGTTCGACGAAAACTTCTTTCTCTCGCTTTACCGCTATAAAGTAGCCCGCAATAATGCAATTGACAATGAGTGATTCTATCCCATCAGAATCATTAGCCAGCTGTTTGTGAATGTGAGTTTGTTACTGTGAGAGACGTCATCTGTTTCCGTGGAGGCGAAGGCTGGGCACGCAGAGACGGCAGTAACCTCACCCGTGCATTATTAAGACTGAGTTCTGCTCGAAACTACTAGAAATTGCTGAGACTGAAGTTCCAGAATGAATGAGAACATTATGGTAATTGTCGCGGTGTTATAAGAGAATGTGGACAGCGAATGGGTGCAAGAGTGAGTTGTGTGACAGTCGCATTGTGTTAGCATGTGAACTAGCATTAGCTCTCCAAACGAGAGTACTAGTACTAGAACTAGATTTTACCATGCCAAAGTATTCAGTGCTCGATTTGTTGTTCTGGCTGAGGAATTCAAACAGATTTCATAGACACTGATGGAACTGTTATGCGATGTACTATTTGTGATTCAGGAATTTTGTTAGATGAAAAAGACCAGCGAGATCGCATCAAACAACACATTTCCAGCTCTAAGCATCAAATGAACAAGACTCTTCAAGCAAACAAATCACGGCAACCTCTATTACGAAATGCGTTTCAACAGAGTTCTTCAAAAAGCCAAAACTTGAAGGAATTAAACATTTATTGTGTGCAGCTCTTACACAAGCAGGAATTCCACTCAATAAGGTGAACCATCCAGCCTTCAAGGGATTTCTTGAAAAATACACAAGGATGTCAATGCCCAATGAAAGTACTTTAAGAAAAATTTTGATGTGTTACACTTACATGACTTCCTCTATTCTTGTACAAACTATTCTTACAAATGCTTATTCTCCATATGCTTCATGTTAATCGAGATGTTAATCTTATTTTCTTGAAGATGCAAGGGGAATTGGTAGCTTTAAGCGATAGTCAAATATTTTAAGAGCTGGTTGCTATTTGGAGTATACCATTCTCTTTGCATTACCAGGACAAAAAAAATGAATAACGAATTCCCATTTGAGAAAAAGTATAGGTATTGGAAAATTTAAGAGAATAATAAGAAATATCTTGAAAATGGTTCACTCAACCAAAAAAATGTATATGACATAAATAGTGTATTTTAACGCGATCTACGTTTTTTGTGTAGTAAAACTTTGTCTATTTCTTATGGTTTACCAGTTATGCAACAGTCGTTCACAATGAAGAACAATGGAGACATTCCCAGAAAATTCAAGATATACATTTTATTTGTCCTGAAAGTATCTTAACCAAAATCGTTAGAGCCATTTTTGAGAAAAATAAAATTTTCGTAAAATTTTCCATGTAAAGGGTAATCTGGGGTGGGGGGATTTTCTTGAAAACCTTCGTGTAGCATCTCTGGAAGATACTGAACCTAAATACCAAGTTTGGTGTTTATCCGACTGTTCGTTTTTGAGTTATGCTGTTCACAGACACACACACACACGGATATGTTTCCAGAAATACTTTTTTTGGATTCAGAAGGCCTCACAACATGTATTTCCAGTGAAATCTCGATATCGAATTTTTGGGTGGAATGCAATACTTCCCCTACATACTATCGTAGTAGAGAAAGTAAAAACTACATGGAGCCTGTTAACCAAGAACCATAGAAAGAATCAAGGAGAAAGTGTGTGATTGGGATGTGGCAATCATTGTGAATGAAACCATAGACTCAATGGAAGGATATGTTTTGAGCATTTTAGTTTTTCCCTTAGCAGGGGAGAAAGTTAAGCCCATGTTGTTAAAATGTACGAGTTGCAGAAAGCCAATGCCAGTACAGTAATGCAATCCATTATGGACTTCTGCCAAAAACTCTGGCCTACTGGTATCGAGTTTGAAAAACTTCTTCGGACCAGGCTCCATACATGGTTTCAGCTGTTAACCAATTGAAACCTTTATTTCCTAACTTGAAGCACGTGACATGCTTGACTCATGCCCTTCACAGGGTTTGTGAATCCATAAGGAATGAATATGACATCGCAAATCAATTCAGCTCTGCTCTGAAGAAGATTCTACTGAAAGCTCCGAGCCGTGTTGCTTACTACAGGGAAATCACTGGCCTGCCCCTTCCAAATTTCCCGGCTATTACTCGCTGCGGATCTTGGATTGAGTGTGCTGCTATGTTGTGTGAGAAGTTTGACAAAATTAAAGAGTTTGTGCTTTCTTTGGATTCATCCGACGCTGGTGCAATTTCCAGCAACTTCTGTTACCGAAGAAAATACATAATTTGCAGCCAGAACTATATTGTGTCCATAGTTACAAGTACCTGCCTGCAGCTATGAAACGATTGGAAGAACAAAGTCTGGAAAAGGAAAAACAATGGGATATTTTTACTTCCGTGAGAGAGCATTTAGATGGCATTGCCAAAGACGAACTTCAATCTAGTCTTCAGAAGAATTCAGGCATTGAGGAATTCGCCACATCTGTAGAGCTGCCATTCCGACTGAATACAAGGTTTGCCCCACTGGTTTCTGTGGATGTTGAAAGAAGCTTTAGCATCTACAAAGACATTCTATCTCCTAATAGAAACAGGTTTACTTTTAAAAATTTGGAGAAGCTTAATGTCTTGAAGTACAACAGCTTCATGCTTTTTCCTTCTTTTGATGAGTGAAAATTTGATGTACTTGTTTGTAGTTCAATAAATTAGAATAGAGGAAAGAGAAATCGTTGAATTAGTTAAGGGAATGCATAACTGAAATTAACCCAAAATCTAAAAAAAAATCTAAAAAAAAGACTATGTTCCCAAAAAATTCTCCATTGCTGAAGTTTTAGAATCAACTTTTATTTTTGACCTAACGAACGCTTCAGGATCGTTACGAGACTTTTTAAATACTCTCGCGCATTTGGTTGCTAGATGTTTATATTTTTAAAACTTAATTTTAAGGCGTTTCTTATTTTCAGCATTTCTACATATTCAAAATGTTCCACACGATGTAGTTTTCATCCATCCATATTGAAATTTTTATGCTTATTTCAAAAACGCAAATGAATAAAACTTCATATAATTTTTCTGTGTAATGAATAGTTTTTTGCGCTGCTAATTTTTGAAGATAACAATGTATACAAAATAAGGAAAAAAATGCCAATACAAACTGCAAAACTTTTTTTCCTCTTAAACTAAGAATGGTGGAAAAAAATTATATGACGGATTTGAAGTTCCTTGACATACAAGCATCATAATTATTTTTTTTTGAAAAAAATGCATCATGTGTTGCATTTTACATATACCCATAATTTTAAATTTTGAAAATTAATAACTTGAAAACTAATTAAGATTTTGGATTGAAATTCACAAAACAATTATATCTAAAGAAGACTGACACGTGGTTAAACTTTCAGCCCAATTGAATGGATAGTTTAGAAAATAGAAATTTCAGTTGTGCATCCCCTTAAATAAACCAGCACCTTATTGTCCCTTTTTTCATCTGAAATTTGTACCTAAAATCCTAACCCTGATTATCACCAACACGGTTTAGACCTTTTGGCCTGTTCCGACCTGAAATTGACCCTTCCATGTCTTCGTTGGACGTCTTCGTAACCTTTTGTTTCTAGGTATCTGCAAGCCTTTTTAGGGGGAGTGGATGGTCTTCTATTCTTAAAATATAATACATGATTTGATATTGTTTTATTTTCTCATTAAGATTGATCCTTTTAAACTCTTTTCGGATGCCTTAATTTTTCTTTGATAGCCACCATTCGCAATACTCTCATCTCTGTGGACTCAAATTTGACTGACGTGTTTCTTTGTCAAAGTCTACCCTTCACATCCGTACAAGAGAGATGGTACAGCTATTACTTTATAAAATTTTAGGATTGTTTTCTTTAGCTTTGTTTAGCAGCGTTCGTTTGATTGTTCCACATTAATAATTGAGTCCTTGAATTTTATTTTGTACATATTCGCTTTCTGTTTCCAATTTCACAACCAACATAATTAAAATTTTGTTCCTGTTCTATCGTTGTTCTTGATGTATTTTTGCCTTTAAATGCTACTATTTTTGTTTTAGATGTAGATATCGTTAGATCTTTTGTAATTTAATTTAAATGAAAAACTTGATTGCCTGTGAAGATCAGTGTTGTCAATGTAAGTTTATATTGATAAATTAGTTCTTGACATCATTGATGACATAGTCCAAATATAAATTAAACAATACCAGCAACAATTGGTAGCCCTGCCTAATTTCCTGATCTATTAGAGCTTCAGTTTTACATACTCTTTCTCGTGAGTGTATTTTGAAGTTTGTATCTGTATAAATGCTCGTATTTAAATGTTGGAGGAAATCTTTCTTTTCCCTATATTTCATAACTTGTCACTGTCATAGTGTCTAACGCTTTTGTATAATCAATAAATGCGATAAAAGTGAGTAGATTAAATTCTTTCCTTTTCCCATTCACTGGGTTATTATGAAGACACTATCTATTGTAGAACAGCCCTTTCTGAAACCATATTGTTTTTCATCTAACATTGTTTCTGCTGTCTTGAGTGGATATGCTTTTTGCTCATGCGTTGTAGCACGAATTTAGTATACTTATTCCTCTGTAGTTTGAGCCTTCATAAGTCCCCCTTTTTGAAAATTGAGAACACTAAACCATCATTCCATTCATCAGGAATGAAACCTCATGCAAACTCGGTCAACCTGATTTGTAAACTCAAGAAATCTGAGAAGCAATGGGATCAATGCACACTTGTAATTCTGTATTTATACCGACTTCTCCGGCTGACTTTCTATTTTTAAAACTCCGCAACGCTGATGACAACTAGCGAAGGTGATTTGTCACAAATGCGATATATCACGAAATGTTCATAAAGCTTTTCCTCTGATTTTTTCAATCTTCACGACCTGAAAACCATGTTTTAATGTATTTTGAAGATGCGAAATTGACTCAATATGCGAAAATTATACTAAAATGCTATACAAATACGAAATATGTTCCAATTCATGGACTCTTTTCAAATGAAAATATAAAAAAACAAAATGCGTTAGTACAACAAAAGGTTGAACCTGGAAGAAAACGCAAAAAACGTTACTTTTTCTCTCCAAAAAGGTTTATAAACATTTTAATCCTGTCACCGTTCGCGGAGTATTCCTAGTAGATTGGAAGATTTAAGTGTAAGCAAAATAAGGGTCCCATTTTTTCGAGTGAATATTGGTAGCCCTTCTTGAGGTAAAAGAATTGCCTCAGGCCCGTTCCTTCCCATTAGAATTGTTCATTCCGTCTTAATTTTAGATGCCTATTTTTCGTTTATCTCGTGGTTTATAATTAAGTGCTGTCATTCTGTCTAAATGTTTTTCAATTTTTAAGGAAATTGTCTATACGAGCCGTTTATTCCAAATTGTGTTCTTATTTCTTCACTCTTTATGACTGAATTACTTTTTACTTTCTGTACCAAGTGTATAATAGGTAGAGAAGATATTCTATTCCACCCAAAAATTAGATACCGAGATTTCACCGGAAATACATGTTTTGAGGCCCCTTGAGTAAAAGTATTTTTGGAAAAAGCTCCGCGCGCGCGCGTGATTTGAAGATGTCTTTATGTTGGAGTTGTTTGTTTATTTAGCTCCACGTATGGACGCCAATTTGAAGTACGTGGTTTGTTACGTTTTGAAAGTCAGTTTGTAGATGCCGAACTTGTAGTAGTTGCAACAGCACGTATAGTAAACTTTTTCAGGTAGCCTTCACCGCAAATGTATTTTCAGTTGGCCTTTGCCCCAAGTTTAAAAAAATATTAACTTTGTAATTTGACTGTTTCTTTAAATACGTATTATATTTATGTTTGCCTCGGCTGCGTCAGTATTATTGGATGTCTTGGCAGGGCGCGATGCGACAGGAATGTAGGCTTACGCAGATTTTTTTAAGTTTTAATTCACTCCTTTTTATTAATCATTGACACAAATTAAATAGCACTTCACTGATATCGAGAGCTGTGAGATTCTTTTATTTAATACTTCACTTTTTTAACACATATACTATATTTGTCTCACACGAATACGTAATTAATTTCTCGAGGACACATCTCGCATCCAGTTACAATCACTGCCTGCAGGCAAATGAATAGATTTCAACCGTCTAAACTTGTAAATTTCTGTATTTCAAGTCTCTGATTGGCTAATCCTACTCCAATAGAATATTTTCATTTAACTAAAGCTGTTTCTGGTTCACTAAAATTACATTAATGTTTCCAAGAATCACAAATAACATTTAAACTCTCAAACTCATTATTGCCTCAAGGTTACCTCATTGTTACCTCATTGTTAGCAAGGTTTAACTTTTTATTGTCACAGCTCCTACATTATTAAATTATGTAATATATTCACATAACATTATTACACATGGATGGAATAATATAATCATATGCAATGACTGTTACATACATTTTACAAATTATTACATACACATATTGCTTCAAGGCGGGCTGTTATTGAATTTACATATTATATAATTTTACTGAAATCATTTAAGTGTTAATAATACTGCTCAGTGTGTGTGTACGTGTGTGTGTCTGTCTGTCTGAAGAGCATAACTTAAAAACTAAAAGTGGATAAACACCAACCGGTGTTTAGGTTCAGTATCTTCTGAAGATGTGACACTAAGATTTTTAAGAAAATGCCCTCACCCCAAACTACCCTTTACATGGGACATTTTTCGAAATGTTTCATTTTCTAAAAAAATTTCTCTAATGTTTTTAATTAAAATACCATATATTAATAATATTTACATGACAAACTGCATATCTTGAATTTTCAGGGAATAACCTTTAAAGTCCCCTTCATTGGAAGGAAGTTCCTACAATCTTGTATAACTAGTAAACGTTAGGCGATAGATGAAAACGTACTACACAAGAAATGTACCTCGTCATATCACAAATTCTGTCACAGCTTTAAGGAATAATTTCAAGGTTAAATGAAAACATTTGTCGCGGTATCTTTCGTGTTATCTTATTTGCTGAGCGCCTGTTATTGTTTTACTATTTTGAATTTTGGGTTCTTTGTCCTCCGGCTAGCTATTATTACAAGTCGAGCAAATCTCTTAAACAGCGTGTGTAAATGGAAAGGAGTTGTTACTAAAAGATAACACTGATAAAAGAATTTGTTTTTACACTTTTATTGCCGTCACAATTAATTAATTTCACATAATTACTCTTGATACACGCCCGACTGAAATGTTATATTTTCAAATGTAACTATAATCACTTATTTGCCGCACACTATTAATTCGCGTATTTCACATTTTTGTAACTAACTTTACGACGCGAGAGATTCTGTAGAACTGCGTGACGTGTAACCCGTGAATGATTCTGTAAAACTGCGCGTTACCCGTCTCTGGCTTTAGCTTTTTATACTCCCTTACCCCGATATGCCTAACCATATAACAGAGCTGCTATTGGTTAATAAAGCGCGCCAACATTAGCGTCTAGTTTTATATCCAATCAAAATTACGAACACATATGCTCTAGGGAAAATATTCCCTCCATTTCTAAAGAAAGGCACGCTACTCTGACGTCATTTGTTTGTCTCTTCTAATTAATAAACAACTCACCCCCTCGCTCATTGTTACCCGCTCCTATTGTCAGTTTCAGTGAGGCCGTGTAGACTTATTTCCTAACAATGCCTATAATTAACAAACATCTCAAATCAATGTCATACAATAATGTTAATTTATACTGGAATCACTCTGGCATTCACAGTGTTGTGATATAAAATACTGCATCACATTTTAAAAGTTTTTATACCATTTAATAGAGCAGATTATGATGAACACTTTGCACTATCATTTCGCTCAAAATGCCCACGTTTAGCCTTCACACAGGCCTTTAAATGCCTTGGTCAGTCGTCTATAGCGGAGCGTAAGTCGTTTATGACCACATCCGACACTGCTCGCCCCAGGGGTTCTTTTAGTGTTTCAACACTGGTGTGACTTGAAGAGCTAGTCTGGTCTCCAAAATGTCCCACAGTTTGCTGGACTGGATGATGGCCAATCCATATGGCTTATGAAAGCTGGAACGTTGCGCTAGAGAACACTGCTGAGCTTATAGACCGGAGTGCTGTCCTGTTGGAAGATTCAGTGATCGTTGAACATTCCCTGGTTAAAAGGTTTCAGGACTTCCTCTACATACACATTAGTAATGTTCCTGACCCCCTTTTCGCAGAAATGAACATCGGTAGCCCCGTTGTACGATACTCCCAACCAAACCACCACTGGTGCTGGACGGTGGCCACGAAAAACCCGAGGAGCAACCTGGCGAGATTCCTCACATTTCCGAGGATACATGGCCTGTTGAATTTCTGCTCTAGAAAACTTTTTCGTCTGAAAAAAGTATTCTTCATGTTGATTTTTGGCGTGGCGTCTAAGGAGGTTACGTGATCTCTGCAGTCTAATCTTCTTAAGACGGGTGTTGAGCATGTGAGCTGTACATCGGCGGTAAGCCCGATGTCCTAGGTCTTGATTTAATAGCCTAGAGACACGTAGGGGAAGTATTGCATTCCACCCAAAAATTCTATACCGAAATTTCACCGGAAACACATGTTTTGAGACCCCCTGAATCCAAAAAAGGCATTTTTGGAAAAATGTCCGTTCGTGTGTGTCTGTCTGTGTGTCTGTGAACAGCATAACTCAGAAACGAACAGTCGGATAAACACCAAACTTGGTATTTAGGTTCAGTATCTTCCAGAGATGCGACACGAAGGTTTTCAAGAAAATCCCCCTACCCCAGATTACACTTTACATGGAACATTTTTCGAAAATTTTAATTTTCTCAAAAATGGCTCTAACAATTTTGATTAAAATATCATATGTTTAAGATATTTTCATGACAAATAAAATGTATATCTTGAATTTTCTGGGAATGTCTCCAAATGTATTCTTCATTGTGAACGACTTTTGCATAACTGGTAAGCCATAAGAGATAGATAAAATTTTACTACACAAAAAGTGTAGATCGCGTTAAAATACACAATTTATGTCATATACATTTTTTTTGTTGAGTGAACCATTTTCGAGATATTGCTTGTTATTCCCTTAAATTTTTCAATACTTATTTTCTCAAATGGGAATTCATTATTCATTTTTTTGTCTTGGATATGCAAAGAGTATTAATCTGTGGCAAAGAGAATGGTGCTGTACATAGCAACCAGTTATTAAGAGATATGTCTGTGCTTATATTGCCCTTGCAAATACAGAAGGGGAACATAGTGGGCCTTAAGCGATAGTCAAATATTTTTAGAACTGGTCGCTATGTGTAAAATGTAATTCTCCTTGCATGTCAAAAGATCGTTTTCTGTAAATGCTTATCTCGATTAATCTGAAATAGATGGAGAATAAGCGTTTGTAAAAACAGTTTGTACAAGAGTAGAGAAAGTCATGTGAGTGTAACACATCAGATTTTTTACATTTGAACCTGCTGCACCATTATTGTTTTGCTTCATAACAGGGGTTTGAACCGAGTTAGGGCAGTAGATCTTGGTTTATCAACACTAGAAGTTGATTGAATCTTTTGATTGTCCGATAAACAAATCTGAGTGAAATTCCTAGCGCTTTTAACAAATTTAAAATCGCCTTTGTATTCTTCTTACGCTTATGCAGCACCATTACAGCTGTATGATTTTCTTTCGCTGAAACAAAGATAAATGTTGAATGTCGATAGGTAATACTGTTGAGGAGGATGTTTATTAGAGATCAAAATTCCAGAAGCCGCTGCGTAGTTTCGTCAATCGAGAGATAAGCAGCAAAATTTAGTGTCAGTATTTATGATAAACTAGGTAGATCTGTTTAAAACACACAATTTATTTCAAATAACTTTTTTGTGCCATAAGACGTTTCCGAGATATCCGTTGTTAACGGTTCAAATTGTTCATTACTTGGTCATTCTTTAAAGTTTTTCAACATTTAGTTATTTCTCACGATTGCATGTAAACAATATGGAATTTTAAGGCAGCGTATAGCGTTCAGTTCTTAAACATTTGACTATCGGTGTTCCCTTTGTACATACGTATAAGGAAATGTGTAATATAAGAATAGTAAAAATAATTTTATACCCAATAACAGGCGATAGAGGGTAGAGAAAGTCATGTGAATGTAACACATAAATTTTTGTTTCATCCACCTGACTTTCGTTTGGGGAATTCAGAGTTTATTTAAATGTCCTCATAGTAGCCTACTGCTGAATAAGACCGATGATTGGTCTGCCATTTTTAAGTCATCGGACTGATTCTTCTTGTACCAACCCCAAGAAGAGGGGTGCCCCTTCTGCCAGAATTTCTGTCATTGAGGTTTTTATCCTTGTTTACCCGGACATGGGATCTCAAATTTATCCCTAGAGGGTGAGGTTGGCATGTCCACCAATGTAATACTTATTCTATTGTCGTTGTGGACTTAACTCAATCCTCATTAAGGGGCCCTTTACCAAGTACCATCTCTCGGGCACTCTTGAACTCATTTTGGCAGTAATGCTGCTACCAAGTGAGGCTTCTCTCTTTAGGAGAGCCCTCACCCATTACCCATATTTCAGTAAAATTGTAATGACAGGAGGACAAAAATGATGGAAAAATGCTGAGGTATGTTCTATGATATCATTCAGAACTTGCATTATTTAATTTTGTGTATTTGGTTTTATTGTACTAGTATGCGTCAGAATTTATCTTTCTTCTGCCTTATGCTTTAGCCTATATCACTTGCATTTTTCTGTGTAGCTGCATCTATATTAACTTTAAGAAATCCGCAATTTATTTTATGCATGTTTATTTTACTATTAATCCTAGAAAAATGTGAATTTAAACGTTATGTCAAAAAACATTACTCGTTTATCAGTTATATGTTTTTCTTAAAAGTGCTATAAAATCATAAATTACTGATATGTAAACGCTATAAAAGATAAATATACAAATAAAAATGCTAAAAAATTTCTTTTAGGCCCTGTTCTACTTGTTTCCTTTATGTAACACCGGGTCCATAACCAGGTTTTTTAAATTGCTATAAAAATATTGAATTATGTTTTTAAAAATCTATTTAATGATCACAATAAAAACTAGGATATTTATTACCCTAGTTTATTATCAATGTTTAAATTTTACTGATGCCGTGGCGCTGCGGGCTAGAGCGTCGAACTCTGGTGCCCGGCCACGGAATGCGCCCGAATTTAATCCCACCCATGGGGGTACGAATTTTAAGTCCCGGGTATAGGATCAGTGCCCACACAGCATCGTGAGGAAAGTGAGGAGCTGCGATAGGCAGTGATTCCGACAACGGGGGCAACATTCTGGTTGGGGGATGCGCGATGCTGGCCACATTACATCCCTATATCGGTTGCATAACGCCCACCTCTGCCATGTATAAATGGGCGTGAGGTCGGCACGCGTTGGCACGTCAAGGTCCTTCATGGGCTGTAGCGCCATTATGATAATTATGTGTCCATATTTTACTCATATAATGGAAGGCAAACATGGTTCACATCTAAGAGAAATAAACAGTTGAACTCCTGATGCTGGGGAAGGAAAACGCTCTAGTTCTTTTTCTTCTTGGTGTGGCGCAATGCATTATTCAGAGAATGTAATACTGTTCCCGAGAATGTTATCATTTTTTCTGTATCAAGAATGCACACTGCATTTTTCTTCACGTTTGACTACATACTTTATGCCTGTTTCATAACACTCTTCCTGACCTATTCTTACGTCGGGAAAAAGTTTACAGAATTCTAAGCGACTTGGACGAGATACACGCTGTTCTACTGAAAGTAAGAAACTTACAAGCACGGAAGTGAATTTTAATATGGCACAACATGAGTTCCGGAAAGTTACGATGAGAGAGTTTGCTAAATAACAGGACATGTGAAATTGAAAGCTTTGCAAACAGCTTGTTCGTTCCCATACTTGCTGCACGTTAAACTTCTATTAGAAGCAAGTCTTCAAACTTTTGGGAGCAGAAGAGCGTCTACTTGCCTTTACAAGATGAAGTTGCTTACATCGACACAATATACTATGTGTTGTTAAAGCACATGTATCAAAATCAATAACGGTGAACAATGAAACTTCGTCACTCCATTAAAGATTTTATTTTATAGGTCATGTGTGTCAAACACTAAGACACACGGATAGATTCAATGGAGAATTAACTGTTATCATATCGTGCAGTCCTTGTTTGAAGGAGTATTAATAGCCTCTTTGGACTTTAGGCAGTCATATAGCTATAAATATTCTTATATAGCCCTTGTGACTAAGGCTCGGAAGTTGAAGATCCATAAATTGCTAAAACGTCCAATAAAATATCCTAAATAGGACGTAACTATAAAAAAATAACAAAAAATGTGATGCAAATTAATTAAAATTTTATATAATTTTAGTTATAATTACATATTTAAATTATGAATAACGCTTGACATTAGGCATCAACATCATTACATTAGCCACTTTGAAAGTGCATGTCATTTTCCACCAAATTATATTATTTGTGGATATACAATAATACATATATATTGATGCACCTAATTTTCATATAACGCACACATGTTACTCCTTGAAATAAAGTTAAACATTTTTGTTTGAAAATTAACAATTCTACTGGTATGAAAAATACAGTGCCAAAAACTTTACAATAAAGTGCTCCTTCTTTCATCATATTTTATATATTGCTATGTTAATCTGTAATTCGAAAAAAAGCAATAGCTTTTATTCTAATTAGATGTTTAATTCAAGGGGAATATATGAAAATAATAGTTTGTTACTTACAGTAACCTATTCTGTCATAGTTTGGGTAGTAAATATGTGACATCATACAGGGTTTTTTAAATAATTAATCACTTAAAACGGCATTCCGAACACGTTTTTGCAGATATAGTGTAGTACTCGGCAACATTGTAAGCAGTCGAGGTAGGTCACGCCCTGAACCGGCTTTCGGGCGTAAACAAAACATAGCCTACCTCACTCCTCTCCTTTATCTGAAACGTAACTAGTGGTTTTGTTTTCCACACGTCCCTTAATCCAAGCAAACAGACGAAAGGGTGATATAATGTTTTGGCGAAGTAACAAGTACAACTGCTATGCTATTGGACCATACTCGAACAGTGTAAAACAGAAGAAATGTCTTCAGGGTCGAATAAGGGCCTAGGGATATAGTTTTGTGTTTACATGTCAGAAAGATGGTTTGGTTGATTACATTACAGCAGTATAAATTGCAAAACGTATAAGTTTAATGTTGAACGAGCTGATAAAAATATATGTAGATTGTGAGTTTAGTACGAAATGCGTCGTTGGAAGATTCAGATGGAGTTATTAGGGAGTAGCGGACATAAAGTTTGTGGGATTACTCGCATGAGACACGCTACTGTGAAAACGAAAGCAAAACCTGTTTACGTTGTTTCCTCCAACTGGTTTTAAAGTGAAAGTGGCACCCCCGTAATCATGAATCAGCAACCCCTGCAACGTTGAGAAGTGAGAGTGATGAAGTGAACACCAGTAGTGGTGACAGTGAATAACGCAAAATATAGCAATATGCTTTGTCATAGTGTGATATACTATACGCTAGAGAAAATCTTTACGTGCATATTATAAGGACAAGAAAATAAACTTGAGTCTTATTTTTCTTGCCGCAATCAAGGTGTAGCTTATTTTCGTGCCAAACTTTTTACTTTGCTTTTCCCCCCTCGTGTTAATGGAGCGGCTTATAAGCAAGGGCGGCTTATTTTCGGGCCAATTATCCAGATATACCCACTTAGATTTAGAGGATTTGAATTAGTGAGACCGAGCGAGGTGGCGCCGCGATAACATGTGGGACTCGCATTCGGGAGGTCCGTGTTCAAACCCCCAGGGTTGATCAACCTAACCGAAGATTTTTTCGTGGTATTCCTCGATCGCTAGGCGAATGCTTGTGTTGGACAATTTAATCCACGAATTTTCCTATCGCCCCCTTAAATATTACATTGTATTTCCTTCTTCACCGTCATGGCAGGCATTGGGCTGATAACCCTTCTTGATATGTTATGATCCAGAGTTTGCTTGTTGTTTGACAGGCTACTGACCGAAGGCATTGGCTTGTTAGTCCTCGGGGTGCAAGTCTTACAAAGAGGAGGGTGATCAGTTAAAGAAGAATTAATTAGAGGAAGTGGTCCTCAGCAAGAGGAGTAGAAAATTTCCACCCCTTGTCAAGAAAATCAATTCGAAAGATGAAGTTTGTTCTCGGGATGTAGAAGCCACAGAGAAGAAAATTGCAAACTAACTCTTTCCTCAAAGCTCACAGCACACAAAAGCTTAAATGGTTTAAGTTTTTCTGCAGGCGTCACAAATAATGTTAGCAGTTGCGACTTGCGATAGCAATCAGCACGAGGTCTATCATTACCAGTAAAATCACTTCTTCCTAACAATGGGGTTTTCATCTAGTCAGAAGGCATGACAGATTGATCCAGCCCGTGATGACTTGATTACAAAAGAACGTTCGACATGCAGCGGAAAGTGGTCTGATTAGAGGCTGGTGCCAAGCATTCCTTCCCCCAAAATCCCCGCCTAGTTCCTTCAGTAATGAGCACCAGGGTGACTGATGATGCAGTGTGACGCTCCAGTCAAGATGCACTTGGGCAGTAAGTGGCGTTAACAAGCGCCACTTAACTGTAACAAATAGATTCACCTCCTTCTCTTTTCCAGAAGGAATATTTGTAGAAACAAAGTTGTTATGAACAATCTTTAAGTGTAGCTACCTAACATGACATTTTAATCACAGGAATAGTTTTACCTGTGAGTAAACTCTAAGTAATCCTGCAAAACGTCTTACAAGGGAAGTATTTAAGTCATTAGAATTATGATATTTTGTAAATTGGTTCCTGAATTGATTTCAGGCCTCTAATTTGCGAAATAATACGCACCCTTTTCATGTGTGTAGCACTATTCCAAAACATAGTTGTGGCATGCGACACTTTTGAGCATAAATATTGTGACCGCGCGCGCGAAGCTAGTTGCGGGCCGCCGGTAAGCGCATTCCGGCCCGGCACTTGGGTGGGGGGGCCTTTGACCGGTCTAAACAATAGCCGTGTAACTCATTATGTACCACTTCCCGCAGTTTGGATAATTATTGCTCCGGCAGATTCCTTTTGACAAGCTCTAGAAACCTCTCTTTCGAGAAGCTTCTGCCTCGCATCCGGGGACTTATGAAAAAATCAAAAGCATTACGTGACAAGACCATGCAATCACGAATGCTGTAGAACAAACACTTCAGTACAACTATATACAGGTAAATAGTATAGCCATATCCGGAAAAATCAAGCAGACAATGGAGTCCTCCAGGGTGATCCCATCATCCCAAATTTATTTAACATACTGACAGCTGACATCGCCACAGCCATCAGAGACCCAGAAACCACAATGGTAATGTATGCCGATGATACAGGGAAATACTGTAGACGGCAACAAGTGAACTGGAAAAATGGGCAGAAACAAATCGGCTGACAAACTGCTAAACAGTGCAAATGACCTTCTGGATAGGTGGAAAATTAGCATCAGAAGATACAATAAAATTAACCGGAAGACTATCAGAGGTTGTAGGAAACAACATGGACTTCCTTCAACACCCATGTTGGGAAAGACCAGGTGCAGCAATCAGAGCTATACACAGGATTCAACACAACCGCATGCCAACTAACATTGCAATGGCTCTCTTTTACTCTAGCATAGCCACTTATGGAGTAAAACATCATACGGGAGTAACTCGCTGTTACGGATCTCGAAAGGATCGAAAAGGACAAGGCAAGTTATGTAAAGAGAACAATGGGAATAGGAAAATCGACTCCCTCAAGACTAGCTCATGAACTCATGAAGCAGTATTTCATCATTGAAGATATCACAAACAAGCATCTCCTGCCATCCACAGCAGCCCTTTGAGAAAGGTGTGTTTCACGTATGGAAAGCCTATTTGAAGTAGGAGTTGTATTGTATTTTTATTTTCCCCACGCTTTGGGAGCCAATTTGAAGAATGTTTGTTGCTGCTACGTATGGAAAGTCAGTTTGAAGATGATGTATTATAGTTCAACTGTTGGGGAGCCGAACACTTCAGGTTCGTTGCAACCCCACGTACAGTACCCGCTTTCCGGTAGCCTTCGCCCCAAAATGTACTTTCGGTGCCCTTTGCCCCCCAAAAATGTTTAAAAATATTAACTTTGTAATTTGACTGTTTCTTTTAATAATATATATTTATGTTTGCCTCGGCTGCATCAGTATTTTGTTAGAGACATGGATGTCTTAGCAGGGCGTAGTGTGGCTGAGGAATGTGGGATTACACAGATTTTAATTTTTAATTCACTCCTTTTTATTAATTAATTACTTGCACTTTTTAACACGTAAACTATTTTCGTCTCACACGAATACGTATTAAATTTCTTGAGGACGTGTCTCGCGTCCGATTAGGAACACTGTCAACTACCAACGCGTCCAGTTATGAGCACTGTCTACAAGCAACTGACTTGATTTCTTCCGCCTAGATTTGTAAATTTCTGTATTTCAAGTCTCTGATTGGCTATTCTTAATCCGATAGAATACTTTTATTTAACTAAAGCTTT
This sequence comes from Deroplatys truncata, assembly GCA_030765065.1. Lineage (NCBI taxonomy): Eukaryota > Metazoa > Arthropoda > Insecta > Mantodea > Mantidae > Deroplatys > Deroplatys truncata. The sequence goes on along the minus strand of CM060979.1, from coordinate 50,295,512 downwards.
TTTTCTGATTGTTGATTGGCTATTTTATAAACTCCAAGAATGTCTAGTGGCATTATTACACTTTCTTACTTATTATTGCCTCAAGGTTACCTAATTGTTAACAACTTTTAACCTATTATTCTCACAGCTCCTACATTATTAAATTACGTAACACATTAAAATAACATTATAACATGTATACAATAATATAAACATATACAATGACTGTAATATACACTTTTTATATATTGTTATATACACATATTGCTTTAAGGCGGGCTGTTATTATATTTTTTATTATATAATTTCACTAAAATCATTTAAGTGTTAAAAATACTGCCTCGCCTTATATCAAGAACTGCCAAGGATAAAAAGAAGTTAGAGGGAAAATACACCCAGACTTTTGTGGGGCCGCGCCATGATTGAAAGGGAATGCACAAGAGGGTGACCAAAGAACAATGATAATCAGGCTGGCAGTACATAGTTTCCATCACAAGATTTGTAGCAACAAAGCATGTCATGGGTCAGTTGAAACGTGCGTGTGCTCTCTGTGCGGGCAGATCTGCAACTTATAACTGTGTGCTCAAAAAGAACTAAATCAATTAGTGAATACGCAAAAGAATAAAATACAATTTAATGCCTTTCTGATGCACTTTTCTTGATTTATATAAGGGATGCTCTACCCAGTGTGGAGTTCAGTTAACGAAGTTAAGTGCAGTCAAAAAGTTGAAGATTTTGGACAGTTAAAAGTGTGCAATGCCGAATGCAGTTCAGCTGTTAGATGTGACTCGGCAGTTCAGTTGTAATTCGATTCGACGGATCCGTTGTGTTCTGTTCTGAATGTGTGTCAGATGTGCCTCAAGTGTAAAGTTTGTGCCACGCTGAGCACCTAAGTGACAAATGAAGTGCCTTTAGTAGCAACTGTTGTTGTCGTTTGTCACAATATGACCGCTCGGAGAGAACAGAGAGATTAGAGCCATCTGCTCCTACGGAACAGGTTATGGTAATTGTACAATTGTACGCACAATTAATATATAGAAATTCTTTATATTTTAATATGTTTTAGTGAGTATTTGGCTGTAGCTTTCGCCCTCGATGGCTTTAACTCTGTAATGCACCAGCCGGAAAGGGCTAAGGTTGTGGCATTCTCTGCCTCCATATTCACAGGATCACATGCAATGTAGCAATATTTAGATACTATTTACCTACTTGTAGTTTTTAAGAACCGGAGCCTCTACTTTTCCATCAACTTGCTCTTCACTTGGTTTTCAGGGACATTAGAAGGCTTAGTGCACCCTTCCAGCAGTGGAAAAATTACCTTTGTGCCACTGGTAATCCAAACCATATATCCTCGTATCGCAGTCAGCATAGTTCTAAGTGGACGGTATACCCTCAATGGAAACGAAAATAATACGCTATTCATCAATCTGCTCTGTTATTCTGTTATATTCTTAAGGTCATTTAATTCAGCATGGATCCAAATTCATCCCCCCCAGGTCAGTGTCTGCATCCCTTATTCTATCAAACACAAGCACAGTGGTATTTCCTTTACCTAATTATAGGAAGCATTATATTTGAAAATATTTGAACTTCTGTTATGCTTTTGTTAAAGCTGGTCTTTACTGGCACTACAAGTATAACTAAACCAAGCTAACACACAACGTATATTCAGTGACAGTACCTCAGTGTTGGTAGGTGTTTGTTGATATACAATACCTAACATCTACCTTCGTTTTCCTCGTCTCTCCATATAAACGCATACTCTACCATTCAAACCCTCCTAGCCTAATACCTCTCCTCGGTTTCTAGCTCTCCCATATAAAAGTCATATTCTACCCTTCAAGCCCTGTCTAGTCTAGTACCTCTCCTCGTATTCCCTATCTCTCCTGTATATAAGTCCATATTCCCTCTCCTTCAGCATCTATCTAGCCTATCATCTGTCCCCGTTTTCCCTATCCTTTCCCATATAAACGCAAAATGTGACCCAGCTTCCCCTATAATATTCTACTCCCTACTTCAGAGCCTTTGTTATGACACTGCTAAGTGTAAAGCACTGACCACCTGGAATTGTTAGTTCTAGTTTTATTTCGCAAACAAACTGTGAAACTAAATTAGGTACAGAAATAACATTTTCTAGTAACAGTGGTGCACTACTTCTGCTACATTTGACACTATTCCATAAGGTATTTCTGGTATTTCTCTGATCTCATTAATGTGTTATATAAAAGTATTCAACAGGTGACGAGATATAGGACACCCCTATAAGCAAAGCTCCTCCAGCAAACAGGACTGTCTTTAGGAGAAGAGTGGTATCCCAAAGGACTCAACAACTAGAGGAAACAAATGCTCAATGACTATTATTACACGAATCGGTGACCTGTGATCAATTTAAAAAGCTCTCGCATCATTGCAGTTTTAGGGTCAGTACTTGTTAGCACGCCCCATGAACGTCTTGGAGAAGCTAACATGGGCATCTCTTAAAGGTGTTTGCTTGTATTTGTGTTTTCTGGTGATGTATCATCTCTCATCGCCCAACTCGGTGTTGTAAGTTGTTAAAACTTAACATATATCTCGTCCCACACTGTTTTGACAGAGTTTGCTTGTGGAAGACATAAAGCAGGTTGTAACTAACCGAAAACTTCACAGCACAGGTGTGTATCTACGAGCTTAAGCAGGGTAACTTTCGGTGAGAATTAACAATCTATTTATGGAGAATATTAAAACTATAAACGCGATTAAAGCTATGTTATTGAAGATTAGAGTAAGCCGTAACATAATGTTATTTATCTACAATCAACTCTCTCGTTTTGAAGGTCTACTTGCTGACAAAGCATCAATATTCACTGACTTAATCCGTTAAGGATCCTAGGTTTTATAAGAGAAAATACCTTTGTAAGCATTCCAGTTTCTAATTTATGGCAACCCTAAACTTCTAAATCTGTGCTAAGGAGTGCTTACGCTCAGTGCACTGATATGAATTTTTTGGTAAAACCGTGCTGACCAAGTCACAAGCTTTCCGTAATCGTTTGCTTGCTATTTACAGCATGAATATGCATTTTACTACCACTATATTCTTATACCAGAACGTTCTTCCGTAATGCGTGTTTACCACATAGTATTGAAATGCTTCTTATTACAGCAGGCTGATGCTTCACATTCATATACCAATCTATTACATTCACATGACTTTCTCTACCCTCTATCACTTATTAGTGATTATACAAATTATTCTTATGAAAGATTATTTTTTTACCTTCTTAGTTTTAATCAAGATAAACCTCTACACATTTCGTTAGCTACGAACAGAACATCGATAATGAAATGTTCAAGAACTGGACGCTATACGAGGTGCTGGCCTTAAAATTCCATACCCTTTCCAAGAAATCGCGAAGAAGACTGTAAATCGACTTGAAAATAATGACAGAGTTGACAAATCGCACGATTAATAATAGATACCTGGGAAATGGCTTAATCCACGAAAAATTTATTTTATTAAGTAAATTGTTTGCTTTAGAGAGTCTGAATTTTTTGTGTAGTACGTTTTGGGGTATTGTTTAACGTTTACCAGTTATGAGCAATTCACAGGCTATTCCCAGAAAATTCAAGATATACACTTTGTCATCTAAATATCTTTAATGTATACTATTTTAATAAAAATCCTTCCTTTTAGAAAATCAAAACCTCGAAGAACGTCCCAGGTAAGAGGTAATTTGGGGTGGGGGAAGATTTTCTTGAAAACCTTCGTGCGTTTCTTTGGAAGGCACTGGAATTAAATACCTATTTTGGTATTTATTCGTTTTTTAATTTTGCTGTTCAGACACAAACATGGACGTTTTCTAAATATGCTTTTCCTTTGATTCAGGCGTTTTCTACCTACTGGATAGAGATAGAGAAAATAAAGGCACAGACGTTTTCAATTACATGGCAGTTGCATATTTTTACACAGAGAACTAAGTCAGCAAATCTTTTTAATTCAATTTCCAGGAAACACAACAGTTTGTGTTTATATTATTGAGCATTTACAGTATGTTATGATATAAAATATTGCCTCAAATTATTAAGACAATGTTTTCAGCGCATGAAATGAAATTTATATAAAATTCGTGTTCTAATTTAATAATCTTATCTACAGATTAATTTCGGTATCCTAACCTGTCATATGCGAATATAATATGTAAAATGATGGGGAAAGTACTGAATACTTAAGCTTGTCCGCCTTGTTGCATACTTATTATTCATTCATTCATTATCTGTTTACCCTCCTCTTATGTAGGACTTACACCCCCCAGGACTTACAAGCGGTCAGAGGCCCGTCGAGGAGCAGATACTCATGGATCAGACGGAGCATCCAGGATGGGTGATCAGCCCGATGCCTGGTATGGGATGAAGGAAGTAGATGAAACGAAATGTTGGTGAAATGGATGAAAGGAAAGGTGATGATGGAGCAGTTGGTGGAATGAATGGCGGGGGAAACCGGAGAACCCGGAGAAAACCCGCCCAGACGCCGCTTCGTCCACCACAAATCCCACATGCAGGTCCCTGGGATTGAACCCGGGCCGCCTAGATGGGAGGCGAGCGATCTAACCACTCGGCCACGGCGCCGCCTCGTTGCATACTTATTAGGGGCTTTGAATTCGTGCACTAGATGTCGAGTATGCATGCCGACGCCTTCGCTAAACATAAAACCATGGTTCAAACACGGTAAATAAGTCTGTGAAATAGGCTGCATGAGTTTCTAAAGAATCTGTTCTTGTGCTCTTTTATATCGATGAGTTATATGTTTGTTGCCAATACATGATCCGCATTATTCTGGCTATATCTGCTCCAGCCAGGGTCAGATGAACATCAGTGTAGCTCTTGGCCTTCTTTTTAAAGTTAATTTTCATGTTCAAGTTTGTTGAACCTTAGTAACTTGTTTCAAATTCTTTGCATATTTCAATGCGGCTCCTGTATACTACCTCTGTAGGATGTATTTTCTTCAACCCGAATAGATTTGAAAAATTCAATGTCATGACCGGCATGTTAATAAAACGATCTGTGTGTGCGCGTCTAAACAGGATAACTCAAAAACGAAAAGTCGGTTAAATACAACTTAGCAATTTAAGTTCAGGACCTTTCAAGGATACGACACGAAGATTTTGAAGAAAATACCTAGATTCCAAACTAGCGTTTGCATAGTAAAAATTTTCGTTACTTTTTATTTCCTCAAAAATTTCTAACTATTTTGATTAAAACACCATACGTTTATTTATGTTCATGACAAAATAAAATGCATGTCTTGAATTTCCTGGAAATAGCCTGTGAAGTCCTTAACTCTGAATGACCTTTGTATAAGTAAACCTAAGTGATAGACAAAATCTTAGTATACAAAAAATGTAGATCTCGTTAAAGTACACAATTTATATCAATTTTTTGTGTTTACTGTTTCCGAGATATTCTTTGTTATTGGTTAATTTTCTCAAACTGCAAATTGATACCCCCCCCTTTGTGTTCTTGCAAAGAAACAGAGTTTCAAAGTCATCTAGACTCTCATAGAGGTCGGTTCTGAAAACATTTGACTATCGCTTGAGTTTAGTGTATTCTTCTTATACCTAGTGCAACACACATTTTCACAAAAGGTGGTGCAGTTCAGATCAGAGTGTAAGGAAGAGGGAGAGGGTCGGAAGGGGGAGGGTTAGTGCCATGCGGGCGGGTATGAAGTTTGGTTTGTAAATTATGTGTGTATGTGCATAAACACAGTTTCCCCCTTTTCTTTTGTTTGTTTTTGTGCTTTTTGTTAGTTTATCCATTTTTTCTTTGTTTTCAATTCTTATCAAGCATCATTAACATTGGAGGTCAGCGTGACCAGCATAGACTGAAATATACGGACCATAGTGTATTATATAAGCACGTACGTCCAACTGACCTTTGCGATGAGTCGATCGATGGTTTCATCAATCATGTTTTATGATTTTGACGACTATTTATTATTTGAAAATCGTTTAATTCTAACGTTTCTTCAATTCAGGCTTATTTTGATGATCGTGATGTCTTGTTCGATACAGATTGGAGGAGTACTTATTTTTGGAGGAGGAGTTGTATTATAGTTCCTTTGTTGGGGAGCCGAACTTGAAGTAGTTGCAGTTTGTACGTACTGTACAAAGCTTCCAGTGGCCTTCGTCCCAGGTTTACTTTCCGGTAGACTTCGCCCCAAAGTTCAGGAATCGACTTTGTATTTTTATGTTTCTTTAAATATTATTTATATTTATGTTTGCCTCGGCTGCGTCAGTATTAATTTGTAGGAACATGTATTTCTTAACAGGGGTGATGCGGCTAAAGAATATAGGCTTACACAAATTATAATATTTTACTTCACTCCATTTATTAATCCTTCACACAATTAAATAACACTTGACTTTGTCGCAGTAATCTGTTCGTGTTATCTTATTTGCTGAGCGCCTGTTATTGTTTTATTATTTTTTAAAACTTGGGTTCTTTGTCCTCCGGCCAGCTATTATTACTCAGTCGAGCAAATATCTCTGAACAGGGCGTGTAAACGGAAAGGAGTTGTTACTAAAAGATAACACTAATAAAAGAATTTGTTTTTACACTTTTATTGTCGTCACACTTAATTAATTTCACATCTTTAATCTTGATACACGCCTGACTGAAACTGTTATATTTCCGAATGTAATTACTACTATAATACTTATCACGTACCTACTTCACATTTTGTAACTAACTTTACGACGCAAGAGATTCTGTAGAATTGCGTAATTTGTACCTCGCGAGAGATTCTGTAGAACGGCGCGACGTTTACCTCCTGAATGATTCTGTAGAACTGCGTAATGTGTACCTCGCGAGAGATTGCTGAGAACTGCGTGATGTATACCTCGTGAATGCTTCCTTAGAACTGCGCGATACTTGCTTTTGGCTCAAGAATTTATACTCCCTCTCCCCGATATGCCTAAACATTATAATAGAGCTGTTATTGGTTACTAAATCGCGCCAACATTAGCGTCTGTTTTATAAGCCAATCATAATTACTAAAACATATGCTCTAGGAAAAACATTCCCTCCATTTCTAAAGAAAGGCACGCTATCCTGATGTCATTTGTTTGTCTCTTCTAAGTGATAAACAACTCACCCCATCGCTTCATTGTTACCCACTCCTATTGTCAGTTTCAGTGAGGCCGTGTAAACTTATTTCCTAACAATGCTTATAGCTAACAAACATACAAAATCATTGTCATACAATAACGTTAATTTAGACCACAATCGCTCTGACATTCACAGTTTTGTGATATAAAATACTGCCCTAACTTATATAGAGAGCTGTGAGATTGTTTATTAATTACTTGCACTTTTTAACACGTAAACTTTATAATATTCTTTAATACTTAATAATACTTTATAATATAGTATTGTGAACGCTGTCTACTAGCAACTGACTTCTACCGCCTGAATTTGCAAATTTCATCTATTTCAAGTCTCTGATTGGCTAATCCTACTCCAATAAATAATTTTATTTAACTTTCAGGTTCTCTGGTTGTTGATTGGCTATTTATAAACTGTCTCATTATTGTTGCTCCAAGAATTACTGGTAGCATTATTAAACCTTCCAATTCATTATTGCCTCAAGGTTACCTCATTGTTAGCAACTTTTGCCCTCCATTATCACAGCTCCTATATTGTTAAATTACCTAATACATTCACATAACATTATTAAACATGTACATAATAATATAAACATAATACAATGACTGTTACATACATATATATTGTAGTATACACATATTGCTTTAAGGCAGGCTGTTATTGAATTTTATATTATTAGACTGAAATCATTTAAGTGTAATACTGCTTCAAGATTTCATTGCCCCGGAGGCACTTCAGCCTTAAGCTTATTGTGTTATCTGTATAATTTTAAAGCTAATTTATTATACCTGCACCCTTTACCAAGGAATACAGTCTCATAACAGATAAGTTTCAAATTCTTCTGCCTCTAAAACATTTTCCCAAAACAATGTATCTCCTGTAAGCCAAAAGCTCTCAGGAGCATATAATGTGCTGAGCTGTTTCAGTTTCTTTCTTGTACAATCTGCAATCTAAGTTACCCTGAAATATTCCCCCTATTTTCACAGGAGCATGCCCTGTGAGAAATGCAATAATTGTTCTCAGTTTAAGTCTGTTACATTTACGTAAGATTTTAGCTCTTTTCTTACATGGTTTTCTAATAAATAGTTTACCATGTTTGTTTCCTGGAGTTTTACGATGTTCTACCTGGGACCAGTTTTTAATAGCCTCTCTCACTAAACACAGATGTCTTGCAAGTTCATCAGCTTTTTCATTTCCCTCTATGCCATTATGAACCGGCATCCAGATGAATTGAGCTTCATTCTGTTCTGCCATGCTTGTGAGCATGTTTAGGCAGTTTAAAACCAGTCCTGACGTTACCTTATGACTATTAGAGCCTTAAGTGCAGCCTGGCTATCTGAGTAGATACCAGTATAAGCTCTCCTTATGTTTTCATGTATGCATTGAATAATAGCACAAATTCCTGTTTCAAAGACAGTAACATATTGTCGCAACCTTAAGGGTTGGGACTGGGGAACGTAGCTTAAATCTAAAGGTAGATAGAAAAACAAATAACCAACAATGGTTGTTGGTGATCCATTTTATTGTGTTAGCGAGAACATGAAGTGATGCTGGGGTTCAGTCCCCAGATTTCGGTCTAGAGGAGACCTGTATAAAATATACAAATGTAGTCCTGAAGGGACTAAGCATTCAGACTGAAACTAGCTGAAGGCTCAACTCATTACATTGCTGGATTCTTGTGTAGTCTTTAAGTGTTCAATAAAGTATGGTGAACTTCCCTAATGGGATCTTACCTTACGAGAGTTGTCAGGTATTGCAGTTGCAGGTCCAGCAGCATGGACAGCTGACAAGTTCAGAACCAGAACGACCCTAAGCAAGGGTCTGCAGCTCCTTATAAAGAGAGTTACTGCCTAGGGGGGTCTTGACAATTATGCCATGAGCCTTACCAAATATGGTGTGCCACCGCCCTAGGTTTGAAATATATCGGCCAATCATGGCTCGATACGTCAATGTTCTAGAACATTCTATGTCACGTATCGTGGTTTAAGGTGCAGCTAAATGTCTGCAAAAAGTCCTTGAAATGTCAAAGGAAGTAGCAGACCACGGTTTCCTGTTATAAGTTAACTTTAACTAGAATTCCAAGTCAAGAAAATGTATGAAATATAAAAATGACCAAATGTATTAAAATGTAAGAGTTTGGCCAATATAGTAAAATATCTAATCTATAACTAATTATCTTGCTGCCTGCAACTGTATACGTGACAATATTTATCCAAAGGAAAAAGAAAGCTTTTTGCACCTGGTCTTATGTCATATACTCCCGGATCCCGTTCCTGAACCATCCTTGAACCGCCTGTAAAATACATCGAAGTTTTCTTAGGAGTTTTTAGAGTTTCATTCGTTGAACGTTCAGGATCAATAGTTCTTTATAAAGTGAATTGGAATAACATAGTCTTGACGACATTTATAAGGATGCATCTCCTATGTATTTCTTAATTCTTAGAAAACCTGAGTCTATTTCAGAAATTCCCAGTTGCTCAGCGCGTTGCAGTCTATAGTGTGTATTCTTGGCTCCTTCATTACAACTATATGCAATGGAGCCAGGTTCAAGTGTGTCTCCATTGCTGTAGTAGGAGTGGTTTCCATGAGTCATGTAACAGCTATACATGCTATTCTTTGAACTTCATCCAGTTGATTTTTTAGAGCCTGTTTGAAGGACCTTAGGCCACCAAATCAATGCTCCATAGGTTATCGTCAAATTCATTGTCAAAATTGAAGTACCGTTTTTCTGTCTTCATTTCGCTTACGATTTGTTATGAAAAACACAGGTTCACTGTAACTAGAATATTCAGAAGTTAAAAGGTAATTTTAGGTTTATTGCTGCTCGCGCTGTTATCTAGCTGTGACGATGAAAATAACTTTGATGCTGAATTATCGTATACAGATTTACTAGAAAATCTTGAACGTAATCACCATTTCTAAAGATTTTCAATTGTTTTACTGGCTCCTTTCATCACAGAATTGAAGCAGTTTGCAAGTTTTTTGTAGCGTTTCTTCTTCACGCAGTGTTATCCCGTCAGTTTTCTTACTTTATATTGTCTCTTTCCCATCAACAACAACGCTTACCAATAAAGTTTCTCGTCAGTAGAAAACATGGATTCTCGTTTCTTCATTGACAATTTTTACTTTCTCTACTACGTATGGTAAATAGGGGAAGTATTGTATTCCACCCAAAAATTCGATACCGAAATTTCACCGGAAATATATGTTTTGAGACCCCCTGAATCCAAAAAAAGTATTTTTGGAAACATGTGCGTGTGTCTGTGTGTGTGTGAACAGCATAACTCAGAAACGAACAGTCGGATACACACCAAACTTGGTATTTAGGTTCAGTATCTTGCAAGGACGCGACACGAAGGTTTTCAAGAAAACTCTCCCATCCCAAACTACCCTTTACATGGAACATTTTTCGAAAATTTTAATTTTCTCAAAAATGGCTCTAACGATTTTGATTAAAGTATCATATATTTAAGATACTTTCATGACAAATAAAATGTATATCTTGAATTTTCTGGGAATGTCTCCAAAAGTATTCTTCATTGTGAACGATTTTTGCATAACTGGTAAACCATAAGAGATAGACAAAATTTCACACCACAGAAAATGTATATCGCGTTAAAATACACAATGTATGTTATATACATTTCTTTTGTTGAGTGAACCATTTTCGAAATATTGCTTGTTATTCCCTTAAATTTTCCAATACTTACACTTTTTCTCAAATGGGAATTCGTTATTCATTTTTCTTGTCCTGGTAATGCAAAGAGAATGGAATACTCGACATAGCAACCAGGTCTTAAAATGTTTGACTATCGCTTAAAATCCACCAATTCCCCTTGCATCTACGAGAAAATTAGCAATAAGGTTAATATCAACATATCTCGATTAACATGAAGCATATGAAGAATAAGCGTTTGTAAAAATAGTTTGTACAAGAGTAGAGAAAATAATGTGAGTGTAACACATCAGAATCTTTTTTATTTTGTTGCAAGAACCTTTAAATATTGTTACATGTTTGGGTGAAGGCCAAAAAGGCTATCAGAAAATGATGAATTTAGGCCATCGCAATACGCACATGGTGAGCGCAACTCGCTGGCAGCTAAAAGTCAGGGAACTTGGTGTGTAATTGTAAGGGGAAGGTGTTGGTTTTATATTACATTGAAAGATTACATAACACACATTACCTGGGATTTATTCACAAAAACGTTTGGCTTCTCTACATACTCGTAGTTAACAAGAAACAGGATGAATGGAGATGCCACAGACCGTAGACCGGCTACACACGACTGTTTCCAATGACCACTTACTCTCGAACTGTGTCTAGCCAAAGCCAGACAGCGCTGGCGTCATACCAGACAATTTCAAACAGACTCTCCCTTTGGCGTGATCCGCACCGAAAGGAGAGACCGTTAAGTCGAAATATATCTAAGGAGACCCTACGTCTGGTAGCAACAATAAGCACAACAATGCGTCTGGTAATGACAATAAAATTAATATGCAACAATATTTTATGAATTACAGTTCTATGTGACGATCATTTTAGTAACAATCGAGAACAAGCACTATTTAAGCTCAGAGACAACATTAAAACACGAAACTATTGATTCGATGCACAAATAGAATTATTTCCATAACCTACGAAATAGGTTTGTTTCAAAATGTACAAGTCAAAATAAATAGCCGTAAATTCAATCTGATTAACGAGGTGAAATAGAAAGTTTAGACAACCCGTCAGGAATAAACGAGTCGTTTAATTTGACATTCATCACATTCAGAGAAAGTTTGATGGCACTGACCTTGTAAAATTTTTGACCAATAAATACTCCACTTACTCTACTTTTCCACTTAAATATGTTTTTGTACATCTGCTATTTAAACCATAATAATGTACCGCTTTATTTTATTATTTCATTATAAATCATTTTAATTCTTTCTTACTTCCCTTGTTCTACAATTTCTAGAAACAAGCCGTAAAAATTGGTGTGCGAGAAGGGAAAACATTTTACCGCAATATGGCACTATTGACAAACAAATTCGCAGCGATGTATGACGTCAAACCGAATGGTTTGGTTTTGTGCACCTGTTTTGCTACTCTGCAGTTTGTTTTAAATTCAATTTACATATTTTTAGATACACTAATTATTTTCTGCGCTAATTACACTATGCTGACAGCATATTGCCATTTTTCTAGCCCGTAGCGCGTGTAATAAAGTTATTGATTATTAACTCACTCTACACACGTTAATTATGTGAAAGGTAACAATAAGGTTTCTGGTGGCGCAGCACCAAATCACGGGGTCGCTAGGTTCATTAGCAGCTGGTGCAGACACGGATGGGAAATCTATAAGCTCCTCGGCATAATTCATTATCTCAGTTATTATTCTTATTCTAACTTTGTATTAATGCATGAAGCCCAATGCTGCATTTCGTTTATTTTGAGCAAAAGTAGGTCATATCTTCTACCAGCTGGCTAACAGAGGATGAATTGTATCTTGTTAATTTTAAATAAAAATCTAACTTGCAACTAGCACAAGAATTTCTCACCTTTATCATTTATATAATAGCTATTCTACAAATTAATTACTCATTTCAGATATGACTACCTTCTCTAATATTTACTCAAGGTTTCGCCGAACGAGATGGCTCCGCGGTAACGCGTGAGGCTAACATTCCGAAGGTGAGTTCGATTCTCGTTGTCTGTCCACTCTGACCATGGGTTTTTCTTGGTTTTCCCTGGTCGGTAGGCGAATGCTGGGCGAATCTATCGCGGTTTCCTTTCCCTCATTTCCCTTTCATTCTGTATTCAAATGTGTTTCTAGGTTTCATGATGTTTGGTTGTGTCGGATGGATGGCTAGGATGCTTGCTACAAGAAGAGTATTCTTTATGGTCTTTAGAGGGCTGCTTAGTTGAACGGGTCGTTTATCGCTCTCTCTGGTCAGCTATAATAGTGGAACGGGTCTTCGAGCTAGGTACTGTTAGGTATTTCCACGCATCTCTGTGGCCTGTCTGCCTGCGCCCTGTAGCCTCCTGTGTGCTTTCTTCACTTTATATGAGGGATGGTAGCCGCAATAGATCTCTCGTAGGTCGCAGTGCTTGAAGTGTCCCTCTCTGGTGTACACAATAGATATATAGGTATAACCTGCACATAAGAGTTAAAGTGAGATATATATTTTGAGGTCCCCTGAATAAATGAAAACAGCATTGCAACAAAAAGGTTTGTGTGTGTGTGTGTATGTGAGAGGTAGAGAGAGAGAGACAGAGAGAGTAATGAAAAGCTGAACAAGAGCGCTAACATAATTATATTACAGTAACTTTCAGCAATCAAGGAGTACATTGTTACTTAATTGACAAATGAAATGAAGGTATACTGATAAACTACCAAGAGTATGCTCCTTAAAAACATATACTGTTTTCCTTCTACAGTGATTGTTTTATTGCCGTCATGTCTGATTCGATTCGATTACGGAGTGAGAAGTCGAGCAGTTACTTATATTAGCGGTTCGTTTGATTCATAATATAAAATATTTAGCTGCTATTAAGGTAATTTATATATACTGTTTTGCATGGAATACAAGTAGAAAACTGCGTGCGTTTTACTAAGAAAAATTAAATAAATAAGTCACTGTCGTGATGGTGATGATTACATAATAAACGTAGGAATAAAAAAAAAGCACTATTAGATATATCAGTCACGAATCGATATGGAAATCGTTCGTGGCATTATGACAATCATCCAGCTCACTAATAAATTTTACCTTGAATACAAAGCAGTGAAAACGTTTAAAATCCTAAAACTGATCGCTCTTCCTACCTTCACTGTATTTTACGGTTTCACATGAAAAAGTGTTTTTTCAACTGTTAGAGTTTATTGTTGTTGAAGTTTTACTGTTGTTAGCCACGCGCTTGGGAGCCAACTTGAGATTAATGTTTTGTTTACGTAATTTATTGTTTCGTAAATTATTAGCCTCACGCTTTGTAAGCCAACTTGAAGTAGTTATTGTCTTTACTTGTTTAGTTATTTTTTAATTGTTGTTTATTTATTTCCACACTTGGAAAACCAATTTGAAGAAAGTGTTCTGTTGTTGAAGTTTGCACCACGCTTTGGGCGTTCATTTGAAGAAGATTGTTTGTTACTAATATGATGTACGTATGAGAAGCCGATTTTTTAAGATGTATTTTTGTTGTTACGCTCCAAATTTTAAAATATGATATTAACTTTGTTATTAAACCGCTTCTATAGGTAGTATTTATGTTTGTTTGCCTCGGCTGCGTCAGTATTGTTTTAGAGTCACATATTTCTTAGGCAGGGCGTGGTACGACAAGAATGTAGGCTTACACAGATTTTAAGTTTAATTTCACTTCTTTTTATTAATCCTTGGCACAAATTAAATAGTACTACACTGATATTAAGAGCTGTTAGATTCTGTAATTTAAAACTTGTGCTTTGTTAACGCGTATATTTAATTTTACGATTCACACGAATACGTAATATTTCTTTAGAGAACACATCTTCCATCCGGTTACTACTAAGGTCTGCCAGCAACTGAACATATTTCAACCGTTCAAAACCCGTAAGCTTCTGTATTTCAAGTCTTTGATTGGCTAATCCTAGTCCAAGAGAATATCTGCATGTAATTAAAGCATTTAAACTCTCAAACTCATTATTGCCTCAAGGTTACCTCATTGTTACCTCATTGTTAGCAACTTTAAACTTATTATTCTCACAGCTCTTATATTATTAAATTACATAATGCATTCACATTACATTATTGAACATGTTTACAATAATATAAGCATTTGCAATGGCTGTTGCATACATTTTTTAAAAATTATTACATACATATTGCTTCAAGGCGGGCTGTTATTGAATTTACATATTATATAATTTAATTAAAATTATTCAAGTATTAAAAATACTGCCTCACCCAGCTATGCGAATTCAGCAAAACTTAGATGTTACGCTTTTGACTTTCCTCACAGGAAAGCATATTGTGACGGATCCAGCTACTCTCAGCTGCGAGCGGCAACGTGTCCTTCAGTGCTCGCCAGTGATGGGTTGGAAGGGTAGAGGGGCGGGGCCGAGTAAGTGCCGTAGATGCCTTGGAGACGCGACGAGATAGTTCTGGTAAGTCTTCCCCCGCCTCTCTCGAAGGTTCTCGAACTCGCCGAAAGTAATATACGAGCAAGCTCGCTCGCGAGTCAGTCAGTTCGAGTTGTCTATGTGATATAAAACGCCGTTCGAGTTGTGACGTACAGTGAGTGCTGTTCGACGTACGATTAGTTAAATTCCGGTGTTCAATACTTTAGCAAGTGAAGTGGAAGGAAAAAGAGGCTACTTCGTGTATAATTCATTCGACAATAGGCGCAAAACAACGTGAGGACTAAGTCACATTAATGAAGTGAAGTGACTGATTACTGAGCTAAGCCACTAGTAAAGTGAAGTGACATTGTCCAGTTCTCACTGTCACTTAATAATCTGATCTAGTTCAACTTTTCCTGTCGCTTCACTTTCTTCATAACGTAATGAAATACGCACAACGTAGCTTCAGTTTGGGGCACACTTGGTGGGTAGTCGAACACATGAATTATCCAATCTCTCGCGGAGGCACTGCACGTCACAGCCGTCGTCAAAAACTTGCTCGGAGAACAGCACCTTTCATCGCACCAGAAACGCACTCGCTAACTTACAGACCGACTCAACTCGCTGGCGATTGCACTCGCTGATACAAACAGTAAACATTTCTAAAGAGTTCCAGAGCGTTCGAGAATTAGGGAACTTCCAGAAGATTATAGTTATCTGACGATAGCGCTTCAGGTGTTTACGCTGGGTGAGAACGCTACTTATCTTTGTTTATATCGGAATGCCCAGTGTCAACCTCCCGATAACCTTGAGCCATATCCTCTTTGTGTGTGTGTGTGTGTGTGTGTGATAAAGGCTGTCGTTTGCACTCACGGTACCCCAAAGTTTGCATTTCTGGTGAAATCTTTGATAAAGTTTTGCGTTACTAGTTCGTCTACCTTAGATATGCGGTAGAAAATACAAGAATAACGAGAGGCGTCAATCTGTATCCATAGAAATTCAGAGTAATGTGATGCAAGCCACCGAATTCATGCAGCAGTTTAAATTCATCCACATAAGTTTAAGAAACAAACGCTACAATACTGAATTACGAGTTAAACAAATGTCAAAGTAATTGTGTTTAAAATAAACAAGGTTTGAATTTACGGTTTGCGTTGTTAGCAAGCTATTCAGTTGTAAAGCTCAAAATATACAATACCCATAATAGTTTTCACACTCTTGTTTGAATAACAAAGCAAAAATAATGACCGTGTAAACACCACCCTTTCGTTATTTGTTTCCATTTTATTATTTTCTGTCCTCGACAGACCTTCCAGCTTTACAATGTTTTTATTCAGGAAAAGATGGGCGAAAAGAGCTGGCAGTAAATTGTATAATGAGGGGCTCCGTTGATTTACATCCCCTTCAATGTGCCACCCATATGTTGGAAATAGTAAATCAAGGGGGCGGTGCTTTTGGACGCGTGTCTTGTTTGACGAGGAATGTTTACAACTGCTCTAACACGCGCCATTAAATAATTTCTTGCTTTATTTGGCTAGCATCTGTAGCAAGGCAGCCTTTAATTCCCACACAACACAAGCATTCACGCCTAGGGCTAAATTGCTGTTTTAAAGCTGGTTTTATTAATTAGCTAGCAGTCCCCTTGTCGCCCACATATTCTTGGTGAAGAGCTCTCTGATTTCCTCATAAAATGTTTTCTAGACAGGGTTTACTAAACTTGTGTCTCACTGTCTTATTGAGCAGAGCTGAATAACCATCCACAATAGTGTCGCATTCCCCTGGATTATATCTAGGGGGCGTAGTTGGAAAGTAAGTTTCCTGTATCTTTGGGTTCTCTACTGCATACGGTCAGCAGAGGAAGTAATGTATTTCACCCAAAAATCCGATGTCGAAATGTCACTGGATACACATGTTTTGAGGTCCCCTGAACCCAGAAAAGGCATTTTTAGCAAACGTGTATGTCTGTTTGTGGTCTGTCTAAGTGTGTCTAGGTGTCTGAGCAGCATAATCAAAAAATCTGATGTGTTACACTCACATGACTTTCTCTTGTACACACTATTTTTACAAACGCCTATTCTCCATATGCTTCATGTTAATCGAGATATCGAGATGTCAATCTTATTGGTAATTTTCTTGTAGATGCAAGGGAAATATGGTAGCTTTTAAGCGATAGTCAAATATTTTAACGCTGGTTGCTATGTGGCGCATGTCCTCTTTGCATGTCCAGGACATAAAAAAAATGAATAACGAATTTGAGAAAAAGTATAAGTATTGGAAAATTTAAGGAAATAACAAGCAATATCTCGAAAACGGTTCACTCAACAAAAGAAATGTATATGACATAAGTCGTGTATTTTAACGCGATCTACATTTTTTGTGTAGTAAAATTTTGTCTATCTCTTATGGTTTACCAGTTATGCAAAAGTCGTTCACAATGAAGAATACGTTTGGAGACATTCCCAGAAAATTCGAGATATACATTTCATTTCTCGTGACATTATCTTAAACATATGATATTTTCATCAAAATCGTTAGAGCCATTTTTGAGAAAATTAAAATTTTCGAAAAATCTTCCATGTAAAGGGTAGTCTGGAGTGGGGGGATTTTCTTGAAAACCTTCGTGTCGCATCTCTGGAAGATACTGAACCTAAATACCAAGTTTGGTGTTTATACGACTGTTCGTTTCTGAGTTATGCTGTTCACAGACACACAGACACAGAGACACACAGACAGACACACACACGGACATGTTTCCAAAAATGCTTTTTTTGGATTCAGTGAGTCTCAAAACATGTATTTCCGGTGAAATCTCGGTATCGAATTTTTGGGTGGAATGCAATACTTCCCCTACTTACTATACGTAGTAGAGAAAGTAATATACCATCACTGATGCTACCTGGTGGTTCATATGGGAGGTTGAAAAATGACAAAGTTCTGTTATTATCTTTGAGGTATTGGAACAACTTTAAGACATGTTTTCTCAGAGCAACTAGGTAGTCAGAGCTATACTATTCAAAACCAACGTATAGCGATACAGTTTTTAAACTGTCGTTTAATGTCTTTTTTACTTTCTCTACTACGTATAGTAAGTAGGGGAAGTATTGTATTCCACCCAAATATTCCATACCGAGATATGTTTTGAGACCCCCTGAATCCAAAAAAGCATTTTTGGAAACATGTCCGTGAGTGTGTGTGTGTATGTGTGTGTGTGTGTGTGTGTGTGTGTATGTCTGTCTGGGAACAGCATAACTCGGAAACAAACAGTCGGATAAACACCAAACTTGGTATTTCGGTTCAGTATCTTCCAGAGATGCGACACGAAGGTTTTCAAGAAAATCCCCCCACCCCAGATTACCCTTTACATGGAACATTTTCCGAAAAGTTTAATTTTCTCAAAAATGGCTCTAACGATTTTGATTAAAATATGATATGTTTAAGATATTTTCATGACAAATAAAATTTATATCTTGAATTTTCTGGGAATGTCTCCAAAAGTATTCATTATGAACGACTTTTGCATAACTGTTAAACCATAAGAGATAGACAGACTTTTACAACACAAAAAATGTAGATCGCGTTAAAATACACAATTTATGTTATATAAATTTTTGTTGTTGAGTGAACCATTTTCGAGATATTGCTTGTTATTCCCTTAAATTTTTCAATACTTATTTTCTCAAATGGAAATTCGTTATTCATTTTTTTGTCTTGGATATGCAAAGAGTATTAATCTGTGGGAAAGGGAATGGTGCCGCACCTAGCAACCAGCTATTAAGATATATGTATATACTTAAAGGCTACTGTATTTCTATATTGCCCTTGTAAATGTATATTCCCCTTACATCTACAAGAAAATTAGCAATAAGATAGAGTCTGCAAATATTTATCTCATTTAACATGAAGTAGATGGAGAATAAGCGTTTGTAAAAATAGTTTGTACAAGAGTAGAGAAAGTCATGTGAGTGTAACACATCAGATTTTTTTTCTTATAAAGTTCCCTTGTTGTACCCAGTTAATGCTACTGTGTTTTACTGTTTTCATACCACTTATTTCCGCAACACACATACACACACAAACACCCATGCCCGTGGCGGGACTCGAACCCGCGACCCTCAGCTTGGCGGAGCGCCGGAGCGACCACTCCAGCGACCACGGCTACGAGGGCCGGCAAATGTCTTTAAATATTCCTCTATCCCCCTGTACGTACAACGGAATGTGTTTTGAAACTATTTCTACAAAGGTTTACTTCGATTAACATAAAGTAGGAGAAAAATAAGCTTTTGTAAGAAAAGTCTGCAAAAGTTGCATAAAAATAAACCATAGTAAGTAGGGAAAGTCATGAAAATATAGCACATCGTATTTTGGTTCTTTCTCTCTTTCTGGAAACATAGAGTTGTTGAGTTGCAGCTATACATATATCACGCTTTTACTTTTTTTACTCATGAACTTGGAAGTGTAAGTGGCAGAATGCAGCTCCCTGGTAAAGAACGGGATAATCAAAACAGAGTATGCCCGGGATGCATGGAAGACAAATGAGGGTTTTTATCCCGTACAAAGGGTGAAGTGAAGAATTCTTCTCGAAGGAACAAACCTGACCTCCTAACATCAGGAATAACCCTTTTGGACGACCATACGATATTTCATAGGGAGGCAAAGGCCGACCTTTGTGCAAAGTTGGTTTGGAGCACCTGCACTTCTGCTGACAGTACGCACGTACTGTCCATTACTTTCTGGCTTTGAAAAAGAGACTATGGAAGGAATATTTCGCCACCTTTGTGAAGCTCGTGCCGAGTATAGGTATGTAGTTCATCTGCTGTGTCAAGGTTAGAAAGCGGAGGTAGAATGAATCATTGTCAGTGGAGAAAAATAGACGATTATTGGCTGTTTTGCTTAATCAAAATTCTAAATAAAGTTTTGTAAAGATGATATTTTTCTCCGTTATTAGTTAGTATATACCAGGACGCCATTTGCGAAGATTGAAAAACTATACACAGGATGGACGATTTAAGTTAAGGCTGTACAATATCTACAGAACTGAGAATTGTAGAAAGAAATGTCTTAAATAAAAGTTGCTTGATATTATGGGGGAAAGTAAATGCCATTAGTCATGTTTTGTTTGGAGGACGTTATCGTGGTCATTTTAAGGTCAATTTAATATTTTTAGATGGAAACTTAAATTTTATGTTTTCTCATTAGAAAATGGTTTATAAAATGCTGGTTCTCAATATGAAACGTAACTTACCCTCAAATTACCATCCATATATGGTCCAACCATTCATTGCTTTCTTTGTACAGAGCCATTCAGAATTTTCGTTGTCATTTACGTTAGCGTAAGAACAATTTCAAAGTGTTTTATACAAATGTTTAGTGTTTTATAAGGAGTGAGAAAACAACATAAAAATTAGGTTCCCATTTAAACAAATTAAATTGATCCTAAAATGACCATCACAACGTTCTCCAAATGAAACACGACTAATGGCATTTACTTTCCCCTATAATATCAAGCACTTTCGTTCAAGATATTTCTTTCTACAACGCGCGCGCAATACTATTGCAATAAAATTAGATAAACTAATTCCTTAAGTATCTACACTACTCCTTACATTTCAAGACGAAAAAATATACAAATAAATATGCATGAAAAATAGTCAAAGCCCTGAAAATAGACAATGGCATTAACGAAAAAATACAATAAGATCAAAAATATTTTAAACAACAAATTAATATAACTGGTCGGAATATACACTACAACGCATAAAACTAGCCACGAAGAAATAAATAATAAGGTAGGTGAATTTCAACATATTTGTGGCGTAATAACAAACACATTGAAAAGAAAAACTTGAAGAGAAATCATGTTAAAATTGTAGAAGATAATGACTTTTCAATATCGACAATTAGGACTAGAACCGCATGCAATGAAATATCTCCGAACTGTGAAAAGTTGCTCTAGATAAGACCGCATTAAAACTGACGATATTTGTAAAGATTTTAACATATTTTTACTCTACGAAAAACTTATAAATTAGAGGGAAAGATGAAAAAAAAATTATCAAAAGTAGACAATTCTCGCATTTCCTTACATACAGAACAAAGCCAAAGCAATGGAGATGTAGGAAGACATATGAAACAATGGCGTTAAAAATGAGACAGAAGCTATCTTGTAATCATTGAAGAATTGAAGAATAAACTTTCTTGGCTGACCAGCGAAACTTATTTTCCCTTCCCCCCTGTATATACGAACCACATATTCCAACTATTCAACAAAATTACTGCTTTCTGAGAAAGGCTGTCCTTTGGACGAGAAAAGTAAATAACGAAACCAATAATTTTGAGTCTTCTAATAATAAAGCTACACTACGTGATCAAAAGTATCCGGACACCTGGCTGAAAATGACGTACAAGTTCGTGGCATCCTCCATCGGTAATGCCGGAAGTCAATATGATGTTGGCCCACCCTTAGCCTTGATGACAGCGTTCACTCTCGCAGGCATACTTTCAATCAGGAGCTGGAAGGTTTCTTGGGGAATGACAGCCCATTCTTCACGGAGTGCGGAACTGAGGAGAGGTATCGATGTAGGTCGCTGAGGCCTGGCACGACGCGGCGTTCCAAAACATCCCAAGGGTGTTCTATAGGATTCAAGTCAGGACTCTGTGCAGGCCAGTCCATTACAGGGATGCTATTGTCGTGTAACCACTCCGCCACAGCCCGTGCAGTATGAACAGGTGCTCGATCGCGTTGAATGATGCAATCGCCATCCCCGAATTGCTTTTCAAAGTGGGAAGCAAGAAGGTGCTTAAAATATTATAGGTCTGCGCTGTGATCGTGCCACGCAAAACAACAAGGGGTGCAAGCTCCCTCCAGGAAAAACACGACCACACCATAACACCACCACCACCGTTGGCACTACACACGCTGGCAGATGACGTTCGCCATACCCACACCCTGCCATCGCATCGCCACATTGTGTACCGTGATTCGCACTCCACACAACGTTTTGCTACTGTTCAATCGTGTAATGTTGACGCTCCTTACACCAAGCGAGGCGTCGTTTGGCATTTTCCTGCGTGATGTGTGGCTTATGAGCAGCCACTTGACCATGGAATCCAAGGTTTCTCACCTCACGCCTAACTGTCATAGTACTTGGAGTGGATCCTGATTCAGTTTGGAATTCCTGTGTGATGGTATGGATAGATGTCTGCCTATTACTCTTTACGACCCTCTTCAAATGTCGGCGGTCTCTGTCAGTCAACAGACAAGGTCGGCCTGTACGCTTTTGCGCTATACATGTCCCTTCACGTTTCCACTTCACTATCACATCAGAAACAGTGGATCTAGAGATGTTTAGGGGTGTGGA
The DNA here is from genome assembly GCA_030765065.1 of Deroplatys truncata. Taxonomy (NCBI): domain Eukaryota; kingdom Metazoa; phylum Arthropoda; class Insecta; order Mantodea; family Mantidae; genus Deroplatys; species Deroplatys truncata. The sequence goes on along the minus strand of CM060979.1, from coordinate 50,272,957 downwards.
AATCTCGCGTACAGACTTCTGACACAAGTGACACCCAATCATCTGCCAAGGTTTGAAATCCGTGAGTTCCACGGAGCGTCCCATTATGCAATTTCACGATGTCTAATGACTACTGAGGTCGCGAACAATGAGTACCAGGCAGTAGGTGGCAGCACAATGCACCTAAGGTGAAAAACGTATGTTTTTGGGGTGTCCGGATACTTTTGATTACATAATGTATCTGTTCCATAAAACACACTTAGGTGCCCATAGATAGTTGCTGCGTACACATAGACAATGATAATTTTAAGAAGTGTTGTATTTTTCAGTAGTAAATGTGCTCCTAACCTTAAAAATGGTAACTTAATCAGAAAATTAGTATTTCTCAATATAATTATTACCTAAAAGAATGCAATAAATTTATAATTGCATTTACGGCATTAATTATATTAAGAATAATTTTTTAAAAAACAATGCGGTTTTATGGAAACCAAGTACATATCGATGAGAGCTTAAAGTGTCTAGCTGAAAGTTAACGTACTTCCCTAGAACATTTATTTTGATTCTGGTTTTTTTTTCAAAATGGGTAAATTTAATTATCATCTGCCTTTAAAAGATGTGTCTGTCTCAATTATATACTGCAGAGGTTCTTGAATCTAGAATTCATATAAGTTAAGGGGACAAGGTGCTCTGAAGTGGACAAAAAATCACATTTTTTGTTTTAGGCACTAATAAAATCTCTTACTTCTAGTTTCAGAAAATATATACTTTATGGGGTTAAGAGGTTTTTAAGACATTTAAATATCATTTAAATGCTAGTCTACATTCCTCTAAAGCTGTCATGCAACGCCCGTTTTTAGAACATTTTTGTATCTTTCAACTGCCCAGCGAGCAGTTCAGCAATTAACAAAAGAGGTCATGACCAAGCGAAGGCAATCAGAAAAGCTGCAGCAATCCAGGAATGAAGGTGCAGATGATTATGACCCTGGTATGTACTGAAGTGTGTCAGAATTCTAATGTTCAAACTTTAAATTCAGTTTTCTCAAAACATTTTTATATACTTTGTGTACCTTTTTCTCAAAGTGTGACAGCTAGAGAGCCGACATTTTCAAAACATGTATATAACACATATTAAACTTTCTGAACTACAATCATACTTTTGTAATATATATAAGTGATATTAAGAAAGCAACAACATTGCAAATGTTCCACATTTTTACTTTTTTGACTCTACAAATATTTGTTGTTGTTTTCTTTTGCAATTTATAGTGACTAAATAATGGAGGTTCAGAAGATTGCTGATTATACTAAGAACATGTATGCACAAGTGTGATTCTGTATTGCAAGTATATGGATTCACATGTTAAGAGTAAATTTTATTATTTTTCTGCTGAATGAAATAATTGTTACGGACTCAACTACATAAGCTATCAATTCAAACAACATTTTGAAACAATTGCCATGATTTATAGAATAATTCATAAAATTTTCAGGAAAAACCATTGATAAATTTAAGAGCAGTGGTACGCTTAAGATATAATTTACATGTGTTCAGACTACCTTGTTCCCTTAAATAATTCGCGTGTTATACATAAGAGTGTATGCGTTACTTAATATCCGCCCATAAACTAAGACTTTCAGAAATTGTTTTCTGTTTTTATCCGTTACAGACGTTCCTTTCGTAATACATAACATGGTATCTACGTATTTTGAACCCCGCTGTTAGCAAATATTACATTTTCCTCTGCGACTCTAGGGAAGTTTTTCTGTGCGGGTAATATCCACGCCCATGGAGGGTTCTGTGTGTTTTTTCCCGTCTTCGCGTCCGTCAGACATAAGACGAATTACTCGGCTCGTCAAGCAGTAGACTGGCTGACCACCAAACGTCTCGGTCTAGCCACGAGGACGATAGAGGCAAGGCTGTCACCGTCAGTACCTATTTAAAGCAGAACTAGTCACTTCTGTTGGCAACGAAATGGTTCCGCCATTGTCCTTTGCTTGCACTTGATGCTGCACCCAACTAATAATAACCTTTCAGATCAAGACTTGCTCAAGAGATAGTCCATTTGCTGAGTGGTACATGACAGATACATGACAGCTGTGTGTGTATCTGGTGTTCCAACAAGTGGCAGCTGGTCAGAGCCTCTTCTCGGTGCGAATTAAACAACCATTCTTGAAGCAAAACATTTGATAAACATTACAGCTACTTACACGTGTCTTGGTTACATCGTACTATTTTCTTGTCCCCTAATTTCATTGATTAAGAAGTAAACAACGGCCTGCAGAAAGCACATGGCTCATTAGAATTTCTAGTTAACTATGTAAGCGCAGACGTAGCATAAGCGCAAGACTTTGCATTCATGTTATTTGATGGAAGCATTCACATAGTCACGCAACGCAAGGGTTTGCAAACTCCATACTTTAAGCTTACATTGCGTGCATAGAGGAAGAATTCAACATTTCTTTGTTTGCATTGCCTGCTGTTCAAAATGCACTCTTCTATTAGGCCGTGCCACACAAATTGTGAGTCACCATCTCATTTCTCTCGAGAGGTTATGGTAGTCTCCTTACTGAACCCTCCTTTCATTTAATGAATGACTCCAGCATCTGCGCCTAGATGTCTTGGCTCACAAATCGTAAGGCGCAAAGAGATAAGAAATATAACTTGTGCAGTTGTATCATCACATATGTAACTTGCTGCAGTTTCCATAGTACTTGCACAACTATTTTCAATGTTTTGGTCAAACAGTCGTGATGTCACTAACGCTATGGGCGGTAGTTGGGCGTATGTTTTTTTTTGGTGACCTATTTATTTATAAAATATTGAGTGAACTTTCTTATTTGGTATTATTGGTAATATTATTCAATTTGAAACTTACGCTGCACTCAGAACATTTCCGCAATTAGTTTAAGGATATAGAAGCTCGTGCAAACTTCTTGCGTTACGCCCACAGCTGCATTGTGAATGGTCTCCCCTCATGCCTGCGCTTATGCTGCATTACGTTAGCACTTACACTTCATTGTGAATGTAGCCTAATGGTGAGCGTGTTTGGTAATCATTTCGCTACGCCATGTCTCATTGTCTTTCATAATGGTTTAGTATTTGTAATGTTTACTATATATTAGAAGAAAGTGAATGCAGAATATTTACCTATCAGTTTGTACACATAGGGTGATCATTGTAACAGCGAAGTGGACGAGGGTAAATCTTTGAACTTACACAGCAAAGCCTATATAAGAGCTTTCCAAGAAGACATTGTTAACTAACCCCCTGTTAATTATTTCATAACAATTTGATTATATAAGGGCTAAAAGGCGCTCCCTCGATGGGTATCAACTTTGGCTGTCACTACGACACTCAGCTTTTCTATGCTATCTTCTTTACTGGTTGTATTATTCAAAGTTTTAAGTATATTTCTGCAGGAGTTCCTAACTGCCAATAAAATCGTCTGCTCAGTGGTCGAACAGTAGTACGGAAAACCCACGATCCGTGGATCAAATCCTGACTATGGCATTGAATTTATCAGTCTGATTCTACCTTTCCAAAATTGTCTTTGTTTGCTGACTTAATTAAAATTCAGACTTTGCCTACCTCCCGAACTCTAGATTTAGACTACGACGTGAAATCACTGACAAGTGACAAGACTACGATTATTGCACCGAATAAAATTCTGCTCTGATGTTCTGTACTGACAGTCCAGATGGTTATAAAGGATAATATCTGTTTGTTTTTTACTTTATCTACTACGTATAGTAAGTAGGGGAAGTATTGTATTCCACCCAAAAATTCAATATCGAGATTTCACCGGAAATACATGTTTTGAGACCCTCTGAATCCAAAAAAGCATTTTTGGAAACATGTCCGTGTGTCTGTGAACAGCATAACTCAGAAACGAACAGTCGGTTAAACACAAACTTGGTATTTAGGTTCAGTATCTTCCAGAGATGCGACACGAAGGTTTTCAAGAAAATCCCCCCACCCCAGATTACCCTTTACATGGAAGATTTTTTGAAAATTTTAATTTTCTCAATAATGGCTCTAACGATTTTGATTAAAATATCATATGTTTTAAGATATTTTCATGACAAATAAAATGTATATCTTGAATTTTCTGGGAATGTCTCCAAAAGTATTCTTCATTGTGAACAGCTTTTGCATAACTGGTAAACCATAAGAGATAGACAAAATGTTACTACACAAACAATGTAGATCGCGTTAAAATACACAATTTATGTCATATACATGTTTTTTGTTGAGTGAACCATTTTCGAGATATTGCTTGTTATTCTCTTAAATGTTTCAATATTTATTTTCTCAAATGGGAATTCGTTATTCCCTTGTTTGTCTTGGATATGCAAAGAGTATTAATCTGTGGCAAAGGGAATGTGCTGCACCTAGCAACCAGCTATTAAGAGATATGTATGTGCTTAAAGGCTACTGTATTTCTATATTGCCCTTGTAAATATATATTCCCCTTACATCTACAAGAAAATTAGCAATAAGATAGAGTCTGCAAATGTTTATCTCGATTAACATGAAGTAGATGAAGAATAAGCGTTTGTAAAAATAGTTTGTACAAGAATAGAGAAAGTCATGTGAGTGTAACACATCAGATTTTTTCTTTATTTCTTTTAAAAGTTCCTCCACTAGTAGGCTGCAGAATATAACAACCCGCACCTGATAATATAAACAATACTACAAATATAAATACTCTAGTCAAAATAAAATTCAATCTAAGAATATACATTTATATCTAATAAATAAAACCGTAATTAAACGTTTTAATATTGGGAAACGTTTCATTATTATATTAATGATGCTCTAGAATCCTGATAGTTTTAGGACAAATGCGAATTTTGATCATAATTTTCTAGCTTAAACCTGACCGTTTGAAGTCACAGTAAACAAGGGCCCTAAGATTGGCCGTCCTGCCATCATTAGATACACAACTTCTAAATCAGAAATATGGTATTTCTACTTTCTGTTCCATCTACGTATGGCAAATAGAGAAGGTATGTTTTCCACCAAAAAATTCTATATCGAGATTTTATGGACATGTTTTAAGGTCTACTGAACCAGAAACCAAAGAAAGAAAATAATATATAAGAATTTTAGAGGACGGTACGTGCCCCAGTGTGTGTGTTTATGAATACTGTAAGTCAAAGTCAGATATATACAAAATTTCATGCTTGAGTCAGATATTGTTTAGGCATGCCAAGCGAAGCTTTTCAAGAAAATTCCCGCACCCCAAAAGTACCCTTTACATGAAAAATGTTTCGCTATTTCTGATTTTCTCAAAATGGTTTTAGGGATTTTGGTAAAAACATTGGTGAGATATCAACGTGACAAATTAAATGCATATGCTGAATTTTTTGTGGATAGGCTGTGAATCCTCTCAGATTCTTTATTGTTCTTTCCATCGCAAGAGCCAAAAGACTAATGTTTCTGTTACAACGCAAAAATTGAATGCTTTTTTCCGAATGTTATATGTAAGTAAGCACTTATAATGTGAATTAGTCATGTGTAGAAAAAATTCTGTGAATGATCATATGAGATTTTTCGTTATAGTAAGGGATTAAAGTAAAGGTACTGATGAACGGGAAGGGGCCCCCAAAACCGGGGCAAAACAACGCACACAGGCCATTTGGCCCCTTGTATGTCTACTGTGAACCCCGGGGAGGCAGAGATGACTGAGGAGAGAGACCCCGAAGGACGACCAGATCCAAATGATGAGATAGAAAGCACTGACGAAGTCCCTAATGTTTCCAGATTGAACGCCTCCAGCACCGCCCGAGCCCACCCATTGGACTCCGAGTATCCGGGGGTCCTCGAAGCGGGTATCCAACCGAGAGGTCTCTGGAACGACGTCAAGAACAAACCTCCACAGAGCGCATAGTCACCGTCCAGCCGCAACCCGCCGAACACCGTTGCCTGGTCCTGCAACTCTGAAACAGATGTCAAAGGGTCTTGATGGGTACAGGAAACGAGGGGCAGGAGAATCGTGGTGGAAGATGTACAATCCCAGCATTCGCCTGCCGACCCTGGGAAACCGCGAAAAACCCATGAGTCAGAGTGGGCGGTCACAGGTGACTGATCCAAGGATCTCCCAAATGCGAGTCGCACGCGTTACCACGGCGCCACCTCGCTCAGTTAATACTAAGGATAGTCGGTTCATATATTCTTTCTTGTTTCAACATCGACCTCAAAAGCACCTTACAAACATAACACAAAAATAAAACTTAAAATAAGAGTAAAATTTACTTCCGGCGAAGTAAAAAATTATAAGTCATTTTAAATTCCTAGTACTTAATTACCTTCACATACGAGCTTTAAAGCAAAACGTGTAATTAAGCTTTTATATGGCACGTATAGTAAGTCAGCGCTGATCCTAAAATTTAAGCAACTCTCAGCAATCATTCTGTGATCATTTAAATCTTTGCATTTGAAGAGAGGCAAATATTCAAAGACTGAGGCAGACTGGACTCCTATACTTAAGATTTTACCAACTTTCAGTTTTATCGCAGTTATAAAAGTTTAACATAACGATTAAATTGCATATAAGATTGAATTTCAAATTATTATATCCCATTTCAGAAAATAACATTATTAGCAACTAATTACAAAAACCTATTAGCCAGATGAAATAGACTTAAGGCTAAAGCATCGACCGCTATCATAACCAGTTACCATTAAGATCTGTATCTAAATTGGGATCAGAAGAGAAATAAGAAGCAGCTTGACCTTCATTTACGATGAAAAACATTCTAAAAGAAAATAGTTCGTGATAATTTTAAGATTTCCCTTACATACAGCTTCAGCCTGCTTCTGTTCTGCAGAATAAGACTTCCCAGCTGGCTGCATCTTGCGCAAGATGAAAGGGGGTCAAAGTCGCTAAAGCTGTGACAAATTTATAAATTCAGGAGGTAGTGGAGAGTATAATTTGAATGAGACTATTCTCAGCGAATCTAAATGAGGCTTCTGCAGGTTTTTCTCAGAAGACCTATACGTCACTGTGAGGAGCTTCTGCAACGTGACATTTATGTCTTGCCGAAGTCAAAAAGGCATACAATCTACATGATGTCATCATAGTGTGCATTCATGCATTTCGGTGTCTTAAACGTACATCTAAACACCTAAACTGTTAAATATATCTTCAATTTGTATTTCTAGTGACACATTAGCAAAGGGGTTTACGGGAAATTGCTATAAAATTATAGCATATGATACTGTTTTTTGTGCATAACTCCGTTTTTATCATGAATAACTTTTGCATTCCAAGGCATCACCAACATGATTACTGTAAACCTGATTTGCATTGCAACAGTAAGATCTGAAACACCAAATCCAAAAGTATGAATTGCACACAACGCAGTAGCGTTTATTGCTGATCAATATAAGGGCTAGTCAACAAATGCGAGGAAATAAAAATTAATTCAACACGACCTCAAAAATCAGGATAATATAGCTTGCAAATCTCCCAGTTTTCTTGCATCTTTTTTGAAGATTGTTTATCCTTCCGGCTGGTAAGCTAATAATGATTTATTTCTTCCGTGGAATACGCCAAGTTACTTCTGATTTTGAAAATTCTGGCTAAACACTTGAAATATGCTGGCAGCATTCATCCGAGTTGATCCTTTACCGCAATAATGCATAACTTCACGTTTCCATTTTTTTTTCTTTTGCCCAATTTGGGGGCTGATAAAATATGAAATATATATCCACCATTCATACATTTTGGATTCTTTTATTCTTCTCTTTCTAAGATATGATTTGCAAGGTAAGCGTTGATATCCATCTCTGGTCATTGTGAGATATTCCTGACAAACAGCTCAAAAAGGAAGTTACATCTCTTCCAGCTCCGGGAAAAATTATCGGTTTTTAATCTTGTGTATTATTCTATGCACAGAGCGGCACAACAGCCATCTGGCTCGTAGTCGCGATGCGTGTTCCGTGCGCGATTGCTCAGCTATTTGGCCGGTAGCCGCGATGCGTGTACCGCGCGCGATACCCCAGTTATCTGGCCGGTAGTCGCGATGCGTGTTCCGCGCGCTATATTCAGTGTATCTGTTTATTATTCTCATTGTTGATACTGATACCATATTATTACAGATTTTATGATGATTATTACGATATATTGATTACCTATTGAACAAACACAATTACTTTTTATTTTATCAGTACTAATATTTTTCACAGTCGGTGTTGAAAGTGGTGTCCTTCGGCAGATAAATATTCTTGGCACCTTCTGATGAAACTATCATGCACACCCATAAGTTCTTGTTGCGTAATTTCCCTAATTTCTGTTCTTATATTGTTTTTAAGATCGTCTATTATGCGAGAATTAATTTGATGGACAATAGTCACTCTGTGTGGTTTTAATTTCAACAGTTTCGTAGACCTATGTACTGAGGTTTTTGAAACACTGACTTGTGCTACACGTCGTAAAGATTTATTCGGAGACCGTTCAAATGCTTCGCCAATTTCATCAAGTTTTTCTTCGTTAGAACTTTTCGTTTCTTTTTTCAACTTACAACATTAAATGATCCCGTTCTCTTTACTTGATTCACTAGATATCTGTTTCTCTGCTCGGAACTGGAACACCAGGAAATGTATCGTGAAATTGCCTACACACCTGTCTACATGAGTCGGTTTTCACATACGTGCCATACATAAAAAGTCTTTGTTCAAGCGAAAATTTGAGTACCATTTCTGGGTTGTAATAATCCGATAATTCAATCTCACATAAATACACACGCGTTTCGCGTCTATACACAAGAAGCAATAACAGCTGACTGAAGCCTGCTGCCACATGTCCTATAAGTGGAAGAGCCCGTGGCCTTGAGTTCATTCAGACGTGTCGCACAAGACTGCCGTGCAATTCCCGGCCAGAGCACATGCAGTATGTGGACCCATGCTTGATAGTGATCAATGTACGTATACTTTTATTTAAATAAATGCATTCATTCAAATTGGGCTAGGTGCGCACAGCTCGATGAGTGTGTCTTGATAAAGACCAAATAAACCTGCACGCTGCCTGATGTATCGCTAGCTACGTTATTAGGGCCCAACCACAATGAAATGTAAGTGCTAACATAACACCGCATAAGCGCAGGCGTGAGGGAAGACCATTCACAATGCAGCCGTAGGCATAACGCAATAAGTTGGCACGGGCTTCTAGATCCGTAAACCAATTCCGGAAATGTTCCGAGCGCACTCTAAGTTTCAAATTTGAGGCAGTATTTTTAACACTGAAATAATTTCAGTCAAATTATATAATATATAAATTCAATAACAGCCCGCCTTAAGCAATGTGTGTATGTAACAAGATATAAAAGTGTATATTACAGTCATTGTATATGTTTATATTATTGTATGCATGTCTAATAATGTTATGTGAATGTATTACGTAATTTAATAATGTAGGAGCTGTAAGAATAATAGGTTAAAAGTTGCTAACAATGAGGTAACAATGAGGTTACCTTGAGGCAATAATGAATTAGAAAGTAATAATGCTACTAGGCATTCTTGGAGCAACAATAATGTAATTTTTGTGACAGTTCATAAAATAGTCAATCAACAACCAGAAAAGGCTTTAGTTAAATGAAGGTATTCTATTGGACTAGGATTAGCCAATCAGAAACTAAAATGAAGCAAAATTTATAAATTCAGAAGTCAGTTGCCTGTAGACAGTGTTCCTAACCGGACGCGAGATGTGTCCTCCTCGAGAAATTTAATACGTATTTTGTGTGAGAAAAAATAGTTTACGTGTTAAAAAGTGCAAGTAATTAATAAAACGAATCTCACAGCTCTCTATATCAGTGAAGTGTTATTTAAATCGTGTCAAACATTAATAAAAGGAGTGAAGTGAAATTATAATCTCTGTAAGCCTACATACTTCAGTCGCACCACGCCCTGCTAAGACATCCATGTCTCTAACAAAAATACTGACGCAGCCGAGGCAAACATAAATATAATATTTAAAGAAACAGTAAAAAAATATAAAGCTAATATTTTTTTAAACTTTTCTGAGGCAAAGGCCACCGGAAAGTACATTTGGGGTGAAGGCTACCGGAAACTTTTTACCATACATGCGGTTGCAACTACATCAAGTTCGGCTCCCCAACAGTTGAACTACAATACAACTCCTACTTCAAATTGGCTTTCCATACGTAGCAGCAACGAACCTTTCTTCAAATTGGCTCCCAAAGCATGGGGCAAATAACAATACACAAACTAACTACTTCAAATTGAATAATATAATCAACAATGCCAAATAAGAAAGTTCACTCAATATTTTATAAATAAATAGGTCACAAAAAATACATACGCCCGACTGCCGCCCGTAGCATTAGTGACATCACGAATGTTTGATGAACATATTTAAAACAGTTGTGCAAGTATAGAAACTGCAGCAAGTTTCGTACGTGATGATGCAGCTGCACAAGTTATATTAATGCGATGTGCATGACCTCTTTGCGCTTTACGATTTGTGAGCCAAGAAACATAGGCGCAGATGCTGGGTTCATCCATAAAATCAAAGGATTCAGTGAGGAGACTACCATAACCTCTTGAGGGAAATGAGACATGGTGACCCGCAACAATTTGTGTGGCACGGCCAAATGGAAGAGAGCATGCATGTACATTAGACGGCGTAAAGTCTCGCATCGCTATCGTCTGCTGTTGAATAAAAGACAATGCAAAGAGAGAGAAATTCCTGAATTTTTTCTCTCTGCACGCAACGCAAGCATAAAGTTAAGAGTTTGCAAACTCTTGCGTTGCGTAGCGCGTTGAGTGACTCTATGTGAATGCTTCCATTAAATAGCATGGATGCAATGTCTTGCGCTACTTAGTAGTCTGTTGTACCTATGTCCCGGAGGGAGCGCTCCCGAGAGGGTGGGATGAGGTGAGAGGAGACAGAGGGCGGCCGGTTCAGGGGACACGGCAGATAGAGGGCAGGGTCCCTACCATTTACAGATTGAAACTCCCCGGGTGGGCACTGATGCAGCCGGCTCTCCTCCCCCCTGTGGACTAGCACATCTCCTGGGAGGTCCGGAACCTGGATAAGGGACGAGAGTTTCCACAGAACATCCTTTTCCCCTGCCATGCACACGCCGTGACCTCCCGCCAACATGTACAAGGAAGGAACCAAGATTATGAAAGGTGAAGTGAAATGAGAATGGAGGTGAAATGGAGGGACAGGAAATTCGCGGGACTTAATGATCCTTCCAGCATTCGCCTAGCTACCCGGGGAAGAAACCTCGAGGTCAGGAAGTTCGGCCACGGGAATCGAACCCACGACCTCCCGAATGCGGGCCAAAGACGTTACTGCCTGAGCCATCTCGCTCGTTTAAGAGGCATAGTAAGTATTCCACTCAATATTCGACAATACGTCGAAACTTCACTCGAAATATGTTTTGATGCTCTTAACTCAAAGAAGAAAAGTTTGGAAAAGGATCATAACGAAGATCCAGAAAAATACTTAAGTCATGCAGATTCAAGGAAGCAAGGCGAAGATTTTCTGGAAATGCTCCGTAGCGTAAATTTGTGCATCTCCTTTATATATGGAAAGACATTCATTTTTTTTCTTAAAATATGACTAACGAATTTGATTAAAACGTATTTGAGATATTATCGTAACAAACATAAAGCTATACTTTTCTGTAAATAGCCTGTGAAACTCTTATCACTATCATTGAACTTTCTATAACCCAAACTGGTTTACAATTGAGGATGCATGATTCTTATTCTACTTCTTTTTTGCATGAATTCATTGGAAGAAGAACTGATTGATGTATAGTTTTATAATGAAGTACATATTGCCTATTTTACCACTTTTTCTAGGCAAAAATCTATTGTGGTTAACGTAAAGCGGATACAACAAACGAGTTTGGTAATGGTTAGAAACAGTCAGAGCGTTGCATAAAAGATTTGTTGGTAACTGGAACTACAGCATCTTCATGAAATGCCTCCGAGGAGGAGAGTTCTACATCTTTCTTGCAAGCAAATACAATGAACAAAGTTACAGTACGGATGCCAGTTTTAGTGGCTGAATAGCTTTTTAAATAAATATTGTTCTATTTCCTTCTCTTCTGCTGTAGGAACTCCTGCACACTCTGTAGAGCTTCATAAGACATAATTATGATTATCATAAGTATTCTCTAATATTAACAATGAATTCGCACGACTTCACACCAAGGATAATATATTTATCTGCAAAACCACCACAAATAATGCTTATTTCACCAGGCAGTCGCGTTATATGCAAGTTAGGCCATTCGTAGGAAAGTAGCTCTGAACCTGACTGATTCTTTCCAAATGTATTTTATCAACAAACAAATTTATGAGAGTTTGGATGCATATTCACCCCACGCGAGCAATCCATAGTTAACGCTAGAAGCGCCATACAAATTGTATACCTAAAAGTGTCGCTGGAGTAGGATGACCAAACGTCCCGGCTTTTATCCTCAAGTCTCGTGTCCCCGGAAAAGTCCTTCTGGACGCGTTTTTGTCCCGGTTGCTGTAGACGTTGCAAGCTTACACTATTTATTTGTTTAACACTGGCAACCTTGGCCTATTAAAAGATGATGCGCGCCCTTCTGCCCTAATCTTAAAAGCAGGGTTTCCAACATATTACCATAGAGATGTCCTACACAGCCACTCTTCTGTGTTGGCGACACGTGATTATACATTTTGGTTGTTTACAAAATTTTAGAACCAGATACCTCTGAAAATGTGAAATACCATCTGCTGCATTATACTTCTTGAACAAGTTTATACAACTGTAATCCAAACAATAATAATAATAATAAAGTATAACCCATCCGACGAAAGAAAGATTTGTTTTGGTGTATAAGTGTTGTTGTGTACACAATTAAGTACACCGTGTTAGGGAAAGAACGAAGTAATTAGTAAATTAAATTGTAGTGAGATTATGGAAGGTATGGAGAAACCTTGAGAAGTTTCCACGATTGTGCATGTTGTCTTACAGTGACTAACTTCTGCCGTAGTGTGCTACCACCTAGTTGCATTGATGAAAAATTGTAGTGATAATGGAAACAGAACACGTGAGGAGGTTTGCGCGCTGGTGCACTTCATCTAGCGTGCACTTTCCGTATGTATTTTGTCCTATAAGGTAATTATGCACAGATGCTCCTTAAAATGTGCACGTCAGGATGTGTTAGGGACATTGTTGCCATGTTTCGAGTTTAGAGGAGTAGCATGGTAGATTTGAAACCCTAGATTTCAAATGACCGTATATACGTTAAGTTAAACAGTATTATTATTATTATTATTATTATTATTATTATTATTATTATTATTATTATTATTATTATTATTATTATTATTAACCAATAAATCAACGTCTCAAAAGTCACATATCAGCGGGGCAAGTTATAAGAAATAGGGTTTAAGATTGAGTGTAATTTTTTTCATCTATTTGTTTTACGTCGCTTTAACTACATGGACATATCGTGACAGATCTGTTAGCAGATAAGTCGTGGATCGATGTGTGGTAGACAGATAACCTAGGTCTCATCCCTGTAACCATGCCATCTTGCTTCGTCACGTGTCCACAGAGACCTTAGCGCATAGCAACTGTATCTTCTGCTGTGCCGTGCAGATGCATTAGTGTGCCGTCCAGTCTAGTCTCCCTGCTTTCATTGTCTGTGTATAGATGGCACAGCATTCGCTATTACCATCTATTTTTCATTTTTACTATTGTTTTAGACTTAAGGTGGCACTTTGGGTCGTGGTATTAAATATCCAGTCCGGTATTTACTTTGGTGACTGAAGGTAAACCACGAAAAAACTCAGATTGGTCGGCCCACGGATTTGAACCGGGACCTCCCGAATGCAGGCCACAGACTTTATCGCCTGAGCATCCGGTTCGGTTTGAGTATTGTTTATTAATTAATGAACATTTCAATCTCGTTCATCTTTTGCAATAATAATTAAGCCATGAAGAAAATCCATCTTCATGTTCTACCCAGGAAAAACATTTATTTCAACACTTTATAATCTTTGATCTGTAGTTCTGCTGCTGCACGATGATAGCTTTTATCGCACAAGCGATAGACATTATTGAGCTTGGAGATGTGTCCTGGATTTTTATTTTCTAAAATTGGTAACCCTACGTTGGGTTAATTTTGCGAGTATTGTAGCCAGTTTCGCGAAGTTTAGTTATGACAAAACATACCACTAGCATTTTAGCTGCCGCAACCTTCTGTTGCTGCTGCGTTATTTCTTTTATTTAGTAATTGAAAATGACAGTAATGCAAACAAATAAAGAGCATGTTAATATATTCTGAATACAGCGGTTGTTAATACATACGTTTGAACTGCAGCATATTCCATGTTTGCTATTAATGTAACATTTTAACGTAAGAACTAACAACGTCGATATTATTGCTGCTATTTGTTACCTATTCTGAGAAATTTGGACATTCCATGTTAAACTGTTTCATTTATTTAGCAGTGCATTTCCTGCAAATAAATTATGCACATTGATAACACCTCACATTGGTTTTATTCCATTAAAGTTCAATATTATGTTTGTTGTGAAAGTGGCTGAACTCCCGTCAGTTATTCAAGGTCTGTATACTCTTTCTTGAAGACATCTTGCACAACTGAGTGGTACATTTCTGTTGTGTCTGTTGACATTTGCACACAAACGGCAGTTCTGGGTAGGAGTTAAAAAAAAACGAAATTTCAAGTGATTCTTTCTTCAAATTTGATTTAAACATTAAACAGCACATTCTTAGAAAACCAGTAAAGTTTCCAGTTTCTAGTTTTTTAGGTCATTTTGTAGGCCACCACTACACTACTTGATGATGATGGATGCTGTGTTACGTACCTTTAAGGTCGTCTTGATGCCCTTACTCTTTGATGTATCTTGAGGTTCTCATAGATTGGAATCTGATGATCGTGTATCTGTATTCTTGCGTGTGTTAGTATGTTGTAATTATTATTTTATAATTATGCCACGGCTGCTGTATTTTGTGTCAGAGAGCAATTGTCGTGTCACGGTTAGGTATGGAGAAGGTTAAAATATTTTGCACACACGTATTCTGTTAATTATTTTTCACTTGTATTTTAGATAAACCACATATGATATTCATAATTCACTATTACCTTTGTCATGTTAAAATATGTATAACTGGTAGATTTAAATACGTAATTTTAGCGTCTATTTAGAGACGAGCTTATACACTACCTTCCTGAGAAGCTTCTGTTAGCGTTCCCTCCAACCGTTTTCTTAGCGTACACATTTGAATTAAAAGTATGTATCAACGTAGCTGATTGGTGCTACTATCCAATAATATCCAATAACAGTTTGTTACATATATATGTTTTCAGACTTCCATTCTCTTAATTATGAATCCAAGATTCGTTACATGCTTACTAAATACTACTGCATTTCTCGAAATTTTATATTACTGGTTATATAACTAACAATGGCCTTTCCCTCTTATATAATATTCTATGTGTTATAGCATTATATATTTGTTTTCTACTATGTGTACATTATGAATATATCTGTTTTAATATCCTCTTAATTTTTATACGTACAATATTAGCAAAAAATACAAACATGTAAAACTTAGAACAAAAATATTAAAGAAAGAAATTCTTAATGTATTGATGCTGAGAAGCTGTGAATTAGATATCTTATTATATTAATGAGTTATCGTATTAGTTTGTCCGTGGCTAGTATTGTATGTTGCTTCAATTTTTATGCAGATTTGAGTTAAGCACTAAACAGCACATTCTGAGAAGTTTTCGGTTTCTTAACTTTCCTTTTTTAGGCGATTCCGCGGAATCTGGAGGTATGAATTTGGGAGTGGATGTGAGTGTTCAATAGTACAGATGAATAAAACCAACGTAAAAAGAACTATGGTTCAGCGAGCAGTAACACAATTGTTTCTCAAGTCAGAGCCCCCATTATGACCAAAGAATTTAAAGGGGGCTATACAAATGAAGCAATAAAAAAATAGGCGAATGAATGATCGAAATTCACTAATCTTCCCGGGCATCTAAAATGTTAAACCTGCCTTAAACTCGCCCTCAAAATTGTATTAAAAATCACGAAAAAGTGAAGCAACTTTACCTATCCGAGATTCGAAACGGGATCCGCAGCATTAGAGGCAAAAACATTAACCCTACACTATCACGGTGGCTTTTGAAAAGTGTTTACTTGTCAAAATCACTAAATAATTCATGTAATCACAAATGTATACACTATAAACTCACACGATTTGCCAAAGGAAATGCAAGTTGCGTAGGCAATAAGTATCTAAAAGTGCAGTTAATTTCCTGTACATGCTAAATTCGCGTTGGTACCGGCAAGTGCAATGTTTGTGCCATAATTAGAATTTCGAGCTCGGCAAATGCAAACCGTTATCTATAATTTATATTCGGCAAATGAAAGTCCATAATTAACCGTGCTCTACCGTGTGACGAATGCCAGTTAATCAATTTTGGCGAGACAGAAATAAACACGAGTTTTGTTGTCTCGACAATGATGTAACTGCCTCATGTTGTACTGTTGGCAGTCTGTACGAGGAACAACTTTCAATGGCGGTATTTTTAGAAATACAGCTCGGCTAACAACCCCATATATCTGTCATTGACGTAACGTAAGCAAACGTGACTTGGTAGACTAAAGTGAAGCGTGTCTTTCGAACCGCGTACGTATCTCAAGTTATTGTGTTTCTTCAAATATGTTCCTGAATTGTTTCACATGCTATGATTTGCATCCTGACATTATCATAGCTTTTCTGCCCTTTCCGTGCTGTGCATTTTAAGTATTTTTAGAACCCAGGAATGCGCAGCACGAATCTTGCCAAAGTTAGATACAGGTTAGGAAATTCACATAGAAATATAAATTTATGTTCGGAAAATGAGGCAGTATTTTTAACACTTGAATGGTTTCAGTCAAACTATATAATATGTAAATTAAATAACAGCCCACCTTGAAGCAATATGTGTATGTAATAATTTGTAAAATGTATGTAACAGTCATTCCATATACTTATATTATTGTGTCCATGTGTAATAATGTTTTGTGAATATATTACGTAATTTAATAATGTAGGAGCTGTGAGAATAATAAGTTAAATGTTGCTAACAATGAGGTAGCCTTGAGGCAATAATGAGTTTGAGAGTTAAAATGTCATTTGTGATTCTTGGAAGCATTAATGTAATTTTAGTGACAGTTTATACAAATAGCCAATTAACCACCAGAAAAAGCTTTAGTTAAATGCAGGTATTCTATTGGAGTAAAAATAGCCAATCAGAGACTTGAAATGCAGAAATTTACAAGTTTAAACGATTGAAATCAATTCAGTTGCCTCCAAACAGTCCTCATAACCAGGCGTGTTGCCTGCGGACAGTGTTTGTAACTGGATGCGTGATGCGTCCTCGGGAAATATAACATGTATTTCTGTGAGACGAAAATAGTATGCTTGTTAAAAAGTGTAAGTATTAAATAAAAGAATCTCGCAGCTCTCGATATCAGTGAAGTGCTATTTAATTTGTGCCAAGGATTAATAAAAAGGAGTGAATTAAAACTTAAAAATCTGCGTAAGCCTACATTCTTGTCGCATCACGCCCTGCCAAGATATCCAAGTCTCTAAAATATTACCGACGCGACAAACATAAACATTTAAACATAAATATTTAAAACTTAAAGAAACAATAAAATTACAAAGTTAATATTTTTTAAACTTGGGGCAAAGACCACCCGAAAGTATATTTGGGGCGAAGGCTAATACATTTATGCAGTAGCATGCGGTAACCAAGCCCAGCTGTATTAAAATATAAAATAGTAGATCAATTTATCAGAGCAAACTCTACGAAAAAATATGATGCGTTACACTTACAAGACCTTCTCTACCCGCTATAATTTATTTTCATATCTACTCTACAAATTATTCATACAAAGGCCTATGTTTCTACCTCCTTTCTACCAATCGTGATAAATATTGACAAAAATGGTTTCAATACACATTTTTTACTTTCTCTACTACGTATAGTAAGTAGGGGAAGTATTGCATTCCACCCAAAAATTCGATACCGAGATTTCACCGGAAATACATGTTTTGAGACCTCCTGAATCCAAAAAAAGCATTTTTGGAAACATGTCCGTGTGTGTGTCTGTGTGTGTGTGTGTGTGTCTGTGTGTGTGTGAACAGCATAACTCAAAAACGAACAGTCGGATAAACACCAAACTTGGTATTTAGGTTCAGTATCTTCCAGAGATGCGACACGAAGGTTTTCAAGAAAATCCCCCCACCCCAGACTACCCTTTACATGGAACATTTTTCGAAAATTTTAATTTTCTCAAAAATGGCTCTAACGATTTTGTTTAAAATATCATATGTTTAAGATAATGCCATGAGAAATGAAATGTATATCTCGAATTTTCTGGGAATGTCTCCAAAAGTATTCTTCATTGTGAACGACTTTTGCATAACTGGTAAACCATAAGAGATAGACAAAATTTTACTACACAAAAAATGTTGATCTCGTTAAAATACACAACTTATGTTATATACATTTCTTTTGTTGAGTGAACCGTTTTCGAGATATTGCTTGTTATTCCCTTAAATTTTCCAATACTTATACTTTTTCTCAAATTCGTTATTCATTTTTTTATGTCCTGGACTTGCAAAGGGAATGGAATTCGCCACATAGCAACCAGCGTTAAAATATTTGACTATCGCTTAAAAGCTACCATATTCCCCTTGCATCTACAAGAAAATTACCAATAAGATTGACATCTCGATATCTCGATTAACATGAAACATATGGAGAATAGGCGTTTGTAAAATTAGATTGTACAAGAGTAGAGAAAGTCATGTGAGTGTAACACATCAGATTTTTTAACACGCAGTGGCGCCGAAATCTGAGGGTTTAGGCTCTTTCAGCCCTAGATATTCAGGAGAGGTGAAGACCTCTTCCTAGGTTTTGCTGTACAGCTTGTCTCAACCTTAAAAGACAGTATGGAGGTAAATGGGATCCCTTTCTCTATATCTAGCGCATACATGTTGGAATTAGCTTTTTTCTACTCTCGCACTGTCACCAAATTGCTAATAAGTAATAATATACTGTAAATATTCACTTGTTATGAATTTCAGCGTTGAACACATCATATGCAGAATATTTTCTGCATCAGATTATAGAATTTTTTGAGCCTTTATACATTTCTACGAGGGCGAATCGAAAAGTAACTCACATTAATTTTTTTCTGCCTTGTTATTGCAGCTGGAATGTTGCAATTTCACACAGATATAGTTTGAAGTTTTCACTACAGAGGGTATTTTTTGTTTCATGTGCAGCTCTAGCAAGAGAAGCGTGAGCTACGCAACAAGGATAGCGCACGTGTTACTGTCGTCCACGTGTGAAGCGCAGAGATGTGTGGTTCGATATTTGTGGGCCAAAGGGCACCGAGTGATATTCACAGCGACATGCGTGGTGTGTATAGGGATGATTGTATGGACCGTAGCAATGCCTCCAGGTGGTGTGCATTCTTCCTAGAGGGTCGTGTGAACCTTAGTGATTCGCCACGCTCCGGGAGGCCAGTAACAGCTGCAACCCCGCAGAATATCAGAGGCATTGAGGCGGCAATTTTGAACGACCGGCGTGTGCAACTGCGAACCGTATCGCAACAGTTCAACATGTCCTTTGGTGCGGTGTACAATATTGTTCATGACACGTTGAAATTTCGTAAAGTTAGTGCTCACTGGGTGCCTAAGAACCTGACAGACCACCACAAGGGCCAGCGAATGATGACGAGTTTGGATCACCTAACGCGGCACACCGCAGAAGGGCATGATTTTCTGAAAGGAATCGTCGCTGGTGATGAGTCGTGGGCATACCACTACACGCCCGAAACCAAGCAGGCAAGTATGGAGTGGAAACATGCTGGTTCCCCAGTGAAGAAAAAATTCAAAGTGACTCAATCTGCTAGGAAACTGCTTGTGACGGTGTTCTGGGGTATGCATGGTGTTGTATTGGTGGACTTTGCTGAACACGGTACCACTGTGAATGCTGCAGACGACATTAAAACTTTTGTGAAGTTGTGTCGTGCCCTTCGTGACAAACGCCAGAACATGAACGTTGACGATGTCAGAATTCTTCATGACAATTCTCGCCCCCATGTTGCTGCTGTTTGACAGAAAATCACCAAATTTGGTTTGGAGGTGTTCCAGCATCCACCACACAGTCCGGACCTTGCACCGTCGGACTTTTACCTGTTTCGTCCCATAAAGAAATCCCTGACCGGTTAATGCTTTGCGAAAGATGCGGAACTGAAATCAGCAGTCCGCAGATGGCTATACTCCAAGGAAACGGACTTCTACGAACAGGGCGTATTGAAACTGGTATCAGAATCGGAAAAATGTGTTGAGAAACTTGGTGACTGTCCAAAATAAGGTAAAAGGTGCAAGTTCATTTGATATTTTGGTTGTTGTTTTAACCATTAAACTTTTTTGTAAAAAAAACTATTGTGCGTTGCTTTTCGATCCGTGCTCGAATGTACGAGTTTTTCAGTAAAAGTCCGATATTTGCTGTTTTATGCTTGTCACGCAATAATTAATAAACAAAAGGGTAGAATGTAACAATATATTTTTCTTAGCTAGAGTAAACTAGTGTGCTGTCCAGGCTTGAGTTCTATGCCTTTAATAAGATGAGCGTTATGAATTTTTAAATTAAATATTTTCTGAAAATTCCATACCTCTGCAGTAGAAAAGTCAACTAGCGAGAAATTTTATTGTTATTATGTTTACCACGGGTACCAAGCGAGAGAAGGGTTGAGGAGGGTTAGAGGGTTTTTAAAAGCAGTCGAAATCCTGTAACTTCTTGCGTTCAATGTGTACGGCAAACAAGTCATCCATCTATTCAGCTAACAGATCAGGCGCGACGTAGAAGTCAGTAGAGGTTAACATCAGTTTTAAGGACGTAGGTTATAGTGTGAAGCGTTATTTAACATTTTACTTAAATACAATGGTGTGCAAAACTTAAGGACAAAAGTAATCTTCGCATGCTGTGACACTGCCAAGCATCATAGCTCATAAAACTTGAATCATACTTAGAGGGAACTGCTACGGTATGCTACAGTAGGCAACTAAACGAAATATGCAATGAGACGAACAGAAATGCCACTTTTATTCATAGACCATACGCTACACTAAAGTCAATACGACATATGATGGCCTCCAGATTTACAGAAACAGATACATGGTGCTTAAAATGGTGTATGTTCACCACGGACAGCAATGCATGCTCTGCATCGTGCTCCCATGCTGGTCACAAGGTTGGTAAGCAGTTGTTGTGGTAAGGCGTTCCATTTATTCACCAGCGCTGTTGACAACTGTTGGATGGTCGTTGGAGCATGTGGATATACTGCAATGCGTCTCCCCAAAGCATCTCACACGTGTTCGATGGGATTTAAATCGGGGAACGAGCAGACCAGTCCATTCGCCGAATATCCTCTATTTTCAAAAGATCCTCCACCTGCGCTGTTCGATGCGGTCGCACATTGTCATCCATAAAAATGAAGTTAGGGCCGAATGCACCCCTGAAAAGACGCACATGGAGAAGGAGTACAGTATCACAATAACGTTGACCAGTGAGCGTACCGTGTTTAAAGATTTGGAGGTCGGTACGCCCATGCAACATAATGTCTCTCCAAACCATAACATCTGGACCTCCAAAACGATCATGTTCAAGGGTGTTCCTGGTTTCATTACGTGTTCCCACCTCTCGCCAGATGAGGGTACGTCGAGAATCACTACTGAGACTGAATCTGCTCTCATCCGAGAAGAGCCCGCGACCCCATTCCTCGTTGGTCCAATTTTGAAGCTCTTGGGACCATCGCAAACGGTACCGCCGATGTGCGGATGTCAATGGAACACAACATACTTGCCGTCGGGCAAAGAGTGCACCTCTGTGTAGTCTCCGTGCCACTGCGTATCGTGAGATTGCGTGCCTAGCTGTCCTGCACCCGCTGTTTGGCGTGGATCCCTTCTTGCCTGTTGCACAATGTAGTGGTCATCTGCTGCTGTAGTTGAGCGTGGTCGACTACCACCTCTCTCTGTGCTGTGGTATGGAAGGTTCCCCATGCACGTGAAACAATGCTGTGAACAATTCCAAACTCCTGAGCAACACTCGTCACACTTCGCCCTTCTTCCAGTTTCCCGATGATTCTTCCCCATGTGAAGTCCTCCAAATGGTGTCTATAGGCCATGTTGCAATGAAGAACACCACTACAGTGCACCGTAACAGCTCGCTAATTGCCACACACCGTCTTTTCCTGTTTCGGGGATCGGACACATTTGGCACTATAGGCTCGCTACGCTCACGCCATGTGACGTCCAGCTTTCTGTGTACGTGCGAGAGACCTCTGGCAACATGCTCCAGCACCATCTACTGACACCAAGTAGTACATTTGTTATGTTACTTTACCCATCTCATCCTTAGGTTTTGCACACCAGTGTATTTATGGTTGTGGAGGGAGAAAACAAATCGTGCATCTCTTTCCAATTTGACTGCAATAGGTATAAAATTAAGGATAGCTTACATAGCGATGTTTCTAAAACATATGATTGTTTTGATGATTTCCTAAAATATGCACATATAAATAAATTCAACAAAGCTACCGCATTATTTCCAGCATAAAGTGTACACATCTAAACTTTATGTATGCGCACATCAAAATTTCTTAGCGGTCTGGAAAATGCCAATACAAACATTGGAGTCATTTTTGTCTATCGATGAAGGTCACTTGTACAAAGATAACATTTTTGATAGGTTTAAATGCTACAAATCGTATCTTCATTTTTTGGAAAATCAATATTGTACATGGGCTGATAAATATCTGTTCTATATACACTTGTTTAAAAATAACTCGTACATTTAACTATAACATCGGGGTCTATATCATTTCCAGGCATTTAATTTTCAAAAAAACTTCTTAAATTGTTTCGATTTTAAGTAATACTTTGTGTAAATATGTAAAATTCGGTGATCGAAACTCTTAGTGATAATGACCGTTACCTGTCAACATGTGGGTAACTTAAGTGTTCTTTAATGTCATAGCAGTTTCTTCTATCTTTTCAGAAGATTCTTCCTCATTGCTTTCTTGCTAAGTCGAAAAGGTTGTTGAATGCTTTCCAGTTATACACACAGTCTTTAAAATACGCCTACTTCAGCGTTCATTTTCGCAGTATTGAATATTTTTAATTTGCAATATCATTTTCCCATCTAGTTGACCTCCAGAAATCCTGTTTTGTATATTTTGCTATCCAGGTCTAAGATGACTTTGAACTCTAAGAAAGTTGTTTATTCATTGCCTCTTTTTGTAAGAACGAAGAACTTAGCATACAAATTGCGGTCCAGTGTGAATGAACTATCTTTCCAGCTAATTGAGGGTTATAGAACAAATTATATAGAGTTCTATGTCTTGAGCTGGTGAGATATTCCATACTTCTAGCCCTATCTTTTAGCAAAACTTGTTTCTAAAACGGCTGTGCCATAAATAACTTTTGTTCGAAATAGAATAATCTAAACGACAATGTTAATGCTTTCTCCTTCTCAAAATTATTTTGGAGTTCTACAGTACTTATATCCAGTCCTTAAATATTTAAAAAAAAAGATAATGCTAAACAAGCCAAAGAAATCTACCTACGTGCTTTCGCATATGTTCTGTATCACGTTTCTTGTACCGTAACTTATAACAATATACCTCTGGCTGTTTGCCAAATTTCCTGCGGGTCATGTTGTAGGCTACATTTTAAACGAATGCTTGTTTATATAATGTGACACTTTTATATGTTTGTGTAAACTGAACAGCGCACCTGGGGACGCGATTTTAAGCAAAATCCGCAAGAGTAATATCGTTTACAAATAAAATCTAACAGTTTCGCGCATTCTGCCAGTCAAAATTATCCATAAAAATCTCTGTATAAACTCACATGACTTTCTCTACCCTCTACCTTATATTACTGGGTATACAAATTATTCTTGCACAAGCTTATTTTTCTATCTACTACACTTTAATCCACATAAACCTTTGCAGAAATAGCTACATTACACATTTTGTTATGGATGCAAAAAGAACAACGATAGCCAAATGTTTAAGACCTGGGCGCTATATGCTGGTCTTAAAATTCCATACTGCTTCCATGCAATCGCGAGAAACAACTGAAATTTGAAAGGACTTTAAGAGAATGACCAAGAAATGAACAATTCGAACCGGATATCTCAGAAACGGCTTACATCACGTATTTTAAATAAATTGTGTGTTTTAAAGATATCTATATTTTTGATGTAGTATGTTTTCGTCTGTCGCTTAAATTTAGCAGTTGTACAAGATAAAAGATTTCTTCCAAATAAAGTGGACTTCTCAAGCTATTTCCAGAAAATTCAAGATATACTATTTTGTTTATCATGTAAATACCTTTAATATATGGTATTTTAATCAAAATTGTCCATTTTTATAAAATTAGAATTGTCGATAAACCTTCCATATAAAGGGTAGTCTGGGGGGGAGTTTCTTGAGAATCTTTGTGTCGCATCTTTGGAAGGTACTGAACTTAAATACCAAGTTTGGTGTTGATCCGACGTTTTGTTTTTGAGTTCTGCTGTCCAGACAGTAGACACACACACGGACCTTTTTCTCAAAATGCCTCTTTTTATTTAGGGGATCTCAAAACATGTTTTAGGGTGAAATCTTAATAATGAATTTTTGTATGAATTGCAATACTTCCCCAACTTAACTATACTAGTAGAGAAAGTAAAAATAAAGTCGATGCACACGTTCAGTAAAAGGTCAGCAAAGAGAACTAGCAGTCCATCAAAATAGCTGTTCAAGAAAATTGGTTGTTGCTCAATAAAAGCTTTAGGTGTAAATGTATAAAAATTCTTGTTAGATAATATATATGGAAACACCCCAACATCTGCACATTACTGTTTTCAATGCAGGGAAACTGAGATTTGGAAAAAATAAAGTATATGTTTAAGAACGAATAGGAAAAGTTGGACAAAAACTGTAGGAAAAAAAGGCAATGCTTAGAAAAACAAACAATTCATGGAAATTGACTGTTAAAACGGGAAAGCAACAATAATTTATGAATGTACAAATAATCTTATGTATAATTAGATTGTGGTATAAGATAGTGTTGCCTACGTGGAAGTGGCCAGGACCAATTTCAGTGGGCAGTATGTATATGTAATGCTTTAGTGGTTAAATAAGTTATTATTACTAAAATTAGAAGTACAAAAATTCGGGAAATAATGGATGTAAAAGAGAGAATTGGAATAATAGAAGAGCAAAGATTAAAATAGTTCGTCCATGTGAAAATAATGGGTAAGGACAGAATTGTAAGAATTATGGTAGTATGGGAAGCTGGAGGAAACGGAGGACGGGGAAGACCAAGAGAACAATGGATGGATGGGCTTCGAAGAAGCATGGCGTCTAGAGGACTAATAGATAAAGTTGCAGAGGGTACGGATTTATGGAGAAATAAAATTATGAATGGGTTGTAGGAAAACTACTGTATGGTAGACGATCGCTAAATTAAAAATAAATAAGTTATTATTATTGGCCATATGATCCATTACCTGCTTTTACCCGATGGCCAAGTAATAGCAAGTCAACACTAGGACGATATTGAGTATATGTTTCGAAAACTTACACAGAAATATAGCTTACATAGACTGAAAGTTAATTTTATGAAGACAGTATATATGGTTATTGGGGGGGGGGAAGAGAAAAGATTTGGTTGTAAATGACGTAACAATTAGAAACGTCAACCAGTTCAAATACTTAGGTACAATCATGGGTAGTTCTGGTGCCTATGAAAAAGTAAATTGACGATAAATTCAACCAAGCTAGGAAAATAACAAGGTCTTTAAATTGTATGCTATGGAGTAAAATGACGAAAACAACCAAAAACATATCTTGAAAACAATGATGGAGTGTGTCCTTATGTATGGGACAGAGTGCTGGACTCTGAATGATAAATGGAAGAAAAAATTGGAGTACGGAAATGAATGGGTTACGTAAAACTGAGAGGAATATCATTAGAACTGGGTTGATGGTTGAAGATACCTGATGAATTGAGATTTTTTACGGTATTTGCCCATATCTACTTAGTATTCATATATTAATTTAATCAGTATAACTGTGATTTACCATATGTATATAATGTTTATTTTATTTAATGAAATTTTAGATTTTTTTTGACTCCCATGTAAATTGTACAGGAAAGCTTCCACTATTATATTCTAACAAGAGAAAGTCTGTTAGAGTCCTCACCAAGCAAAGACACTTTGTATATGATATGAGTAAGAAAGAATCAAGTACACGATTTTCAGTAATCCAGAGTCGGAGAGAAGCAGGGGGATATTTCTGTTGTATGTAACCATGTGACTAAGTAGCGACGAATCAGGGTCCGAGTCCGAGTGCATCTGGTAGGTTCATGGTGAACCTAAGTGGATTTTTCTATGTACCTACACTTGGAAGGGCTTAACCATAGGTAGAAAGGAAATTTTAGGGTGGCGGTTTGGTTTTGATGTAGAAGGTGTGATGGGAGGTAGCGCTAAGTTTTTATAGGCTCCTCATTGGCTGCCTTTTCAGGAGCAGAGCCCAATACCCTGCTCCGCTGCTGTTTGTTTTGGTTTTAAAATTTTGATTGATGATGGAGTTTTGATGACCTCTCCCATAGGAGGGAGGGGGGGAGTACTTGTTGTCAGCATGTTCTTGCTGTTGGCTGGTTTAAAGCCTTTGTTACCGGGGATGACCGCATGCCATGCGAGGAACCCGGTAACTTCTGAACTGGCGTTCTTGAGGTACGTAGTCCCCCAGAGATCTGACAAGGGCGTTCTCATGGTAAATCAACTTTCCGTGAAATTTAGTTGCCCGGTGTCTAATCACCTCCTCCACATATGGTATGGCCGAGGTTTCATGTAGTAGTCTGACCGGAAAGCCAATACCGACAGAATAGATGGACCGAAGTCCCCTATTCTGTATTCGCTGGAGCCAGAGAAGCCAGCTATCCGCTGCCATGCCCCACACCTCACAGGGTGAGGAGAAAGCTTTCGATTTATACAAAGTTTGAAGAGCCCGGTTATGGATAGCATATGGGAAAATTCAAAATAATTCTAAGTGCACCAAGATGTTTTTGTATATAAATAGGGCGTAGAAAGACTCAAACTTCCACTAGCATATCTTAAGCTGTTAGACAAAATCCGCGTTCATCGGATAAGTAATTCCGCGCCAAAAGCAAAATGTGGTATTTGTTAACTATTTTAAAATACAAATGAAGTTCTTCCTGTTTATAGAAGTCACGTAAGCGGTATAATTAGTGATAGGAATAGGAAAAGTAATTCACTATCAACTTCGTGGAAATTAACTTAGGAGTAGTGGAAGTTTGCCTAAAAGAAACATATTTACGTCGAATGTAACTAATTTTTGTTCATTAGCAATATTTCAGTGTCTATGCTAGAGAGATTAACCAAAAGAAATAGTGTCGTTACAATGACTTCTTGTATCTTCCATTTGAATAATATTTTTCTCATGTACCTCATCTATAGGATCTTCGACCCGTCTCATCCTTGAACCCGATGACAGCCGAGGTAACCCAAAGATGATAAAGACGACTGCAGCATCTACAACAGAATCTTCCGCCACGCCTAGATAGCTGAGATACAGGAGAAGATACGATCATCCAGGTAAAATGGCAATCAATTATTCTACGATGACAATAATGGAGGTTCAGCAATTTATCACCTCTATGTGCTAGTGTGACCTGGACACCACAGCAAAATAGAATTGAACGGATACTGCAGTGGATTTTTGGATACCGTGGATTCTCATAGATTTATTGTCTTATCACTCAAACGGAGTTGTGGGGTCTTTTTCGATGCCAGTGAAACTGTACATCCCTGCCATTTCCTCTATTAGTCATTCTGTTGTTGACTGTTCTACTTATGATGTCGGTTAGTTTGATGTTCTGTGTGTTGTCGGTAGCTGAAAACCGACGTGCAGACGAACTAAAAGCATTATCGAGAAGTCTGCTTTCTCAGTGTACAGCTGTAAATGTTGGGTGTTTCTATTATCGACCCCGCGATACCCTAAGTGTTTGTAGCGGGAAACAGTCGTTGGGCGACATTTGTAGCAGGAAATCGATGATCCTTGGGTCGTTGTTGCCTGTTGCAGTGTTCTTCCTCGGCTATTGGAGCTCGTCGGTTGTTGAATATTCCATTCCTAATTATAACTACTAATTAACTCTCAGGTTCTAGTGGGTGAGGCAAGTTAAAAATACACTGCAAGTTTCCCTTAATCAATGAAGTTTATTTCACAGTTTGAATATTTATGGGCGGCTAGCTTTTCCCATTATTGTTATAATCCCACCACTTAAAGTTAGTCAGGAGCCTAGCTATATTCACACGCACCCCCACCCTTGTGCACCCACGAGCATCTGTAGCACCTCGTGTCGACGTGACTTCTCGATGAGTTAGAATCAGAATAAGAGCGGGCTCTGAGGCTTTGTCTGCCCTTATGTACGGGAGCCTTGTGACGCTCACCTCCGCGTTTTAAAATATAACAACGTTTCCTATTGACCCTCAGGCCGCGTTAGAGAATGAGAATGTATGAGAATGTGTGGGTTCAGATCCGTGCGCTTTGGCGCCATCATGTAGCGTTGTACCGCTCGGTGACAGGTACGGTCTTTATGATTTCTTGGAATTCTTGCTAGCTCGCCCGTGTCTTACAATCAGCTCTGTACAAATGTTAGATGTTGAATATTTTAACATGTTAGTGACTTAAATTATTATTGTACAATTCTTATATGTATGGTCTCCCTTTGATATGTAGAATTCCTCTATATATGTATAATATATCCCCTTTCATGTTTCTATTTTGTATGTTGTCAAAATTTACTTATCAACGTCTTGGTGTGAATACTCAACATTTGTGGAATATTGAGTATTCAGATGTGCAGTCATCATATGCCGCTAATCATTCAACACCTATAATTTCAGTTCACTGTTATGCAGGGTTAAATAAACTTGTTTTCCTTTTAGTCTTTATTACGAGTATATTAGAGTTAAACTGATATTTTGTATTCTAATATATACAAGTGTGACAATTATGAATATATATTTGATAAACTATAAAATAAATTACTTTTCATGGCTAAAAGCAATATCCTTTTGGACCCCACAACAACATTTATGATACAAAGTAGTCACGACTCCGTTTGAGAGTTAAGGTGAACCTGTATTTATAATCACACGAAAACCGTTTTTTCTTTATTTTAGTTTGTCCATCAGCCAAAACTCAGGCGTGATAATTTACAGAAATTTGAGCATTAGATCTGATAATCCAATTAGGGAAGTTTACGACAAGCGCCATGATGGTTTAAATTAAAGTCACCCCAAATTAGATTAGTGTACATTTAAAGGTTGTATAGAAGGGAATACTCATTATAAACAATCTAGCAAAACAAATAACTTCTTTAGGAAAGAATTGCGTCGGGTTAACATGTGTACGAGTATAGTATGAAACTGTTATCACCAGACCTCTGTATATGCTCTACGCAAAGATTTCATAAACATTGCTGTAAATGACGCATATAAATGTTACATTAAGGACGCCATAATGCCACTTCATGCACTATGCCTAGAGGTATAGCAGATGCATTTGTGTGGCATGTTAATATTTACATTCGTTGCATCAGCATCCATTTTCATAGCGCTTACGATGCCATTCATTAGAATATTTTTAGTCGTTCGTTTGCAAATTCACAAGAGCGGAATGCCAGCCTTGCCAAAAGTGTGAATCCACAGGGCCTTCTTACAGTCTATCTGCAAAACTGCACTAAGATATTGTGCACCGACATTCCGTTATTAAACGTTTTGAAATATCTGGTCGAGTATAGGTGGAATACTGCAAGAAAAATCTTAAGCATGGAGGTGTAATGAAATATTTTACTGATGCTTAAACACTGTCCTTCATTACGAACCTTTATCGGTTCAAAAGGCTACTTTGAATTATTTGACGTTATTAAAATGCGTTACTTAGTTGTTATTACTAAAGAATATCAGGTAGAGAAATATTATTACATATATATCACGGATATTAATGTATCAGCTCTTCATAGGTGTCTATACTTATGCGACTCGCATACTTATTATATACATTCTGTATTATGGATGGGCAGAAAATAATGTAACGGTTATCAAAGTAATGAATACAAAGTAACTAGTTACTCAATAACGGTTACCAAAGTAACCACTTACCCAATGAACGGTTACCAAAGCAACGAATACAAAATAACTAGTTACCCGATAAGAGTTATCAAACTAAGGAAGACGGTTATCGCGTTAACGGCAACTAAAGTAGCGAGACCGTTACCGAGCGTGGATGTCATCAGTCACTGCATGTATACAGCATTGGCTATCACTTATCGGAAACTACTGTCCATTCCAAACCTGAGTTTCCTGATGTAAACAGAAGCACGTGCTTCGGCTTGTCGCGAACCCAAGAATATAATCTTACGCCAACGTAAACAGTTCCTTAATACATGTATTGTATTATTAAATATTAGAGCAGGAAAGGTATAGAACTGCACATTTTACTGCGGTTATCATAAGAACTCGTCGTTAAAGGTAATGGATATATACTAGCTGTTAAGAGATTACAAAATATGATTTTCGCCTGCTATTGCGGTAACGCCGAGAGCATCTTGCTTGTTAATACCAACCGTATGCACGACTGCCACTTTCTTACATACACAATAAATGCAGCAATGAATTCCCAGAGGTGCTATCTGAGTACCGAATAAACACTTTGCGTAACACAGGAAATATGATAAGCGAACAGTCATTCATAATACACTAACACACATATGCTCAGCTCAGGTCAAATCTTGTGATTTAGTCAGTTGGTATTTGAGCTCACATGGCAGAGGAAGGTGCGTGTAGTGCGAATAAACTGTCCAAACACAGAAGCGGGAAAGAGTTAAAAAGTGGCTAAAAACAAATAATACCTCATATATTCAACTCACTATTACAAAAATACCCGACACTTGCATTATTGCATATTTCGAAACTAATATCGGATTTTACAGGCGTTTCAGTGAGAAGTGTAACCAAAGCGAGCAGGCAATATAAATAGACATAATACAAAATAGAAGAGGATAAAATGGAATTTGTTTTAAGTACGGCAGTGCTGTGGAATTGTGGATAAGCTTGTCATTATTTTGGAGAGTAGTTCCGATTCTGATATGGCAGCTGTCATCTTCGGAGGATTCGGATTTGGGTGTTGCATTTTTGCCCGAGGATTGTGATTAACGTAAGTAAAATGTTCATTGCCGCATACTTCTATGATTCTCACGCAGGGCGGCATTTTACAGAGTAAATAGTGTTCAACAAGCACGTGGGAGGGGAACAAGCAGCCATTATGGGCGGGGATTGCGAACTACTTTCGCGCGGATAATACAAAGAGTTTGTTTTCAGTGAAAGGCACTCTGGTTTGGAATGGACAGTAGTTACCTCACACCGATTACAACTAGTCATCCTGACACGGAGTTGCAAGTACGTATTTGTTTCACAGCGCGTTGCTTATAACTTCGAATTTAGATCGCAGGCCACTGATGATAGGTTAATCAGATTTAGGCGGCAAAACTGAATGCATTGCATTAAGATGGTTATTCGCATAGGATTATAGATGCACGAGCTTTTATACATCACGGGTAGATGGGTATTAATAAGAAATTAATGCTGTTTAGTAGCAAAATATGCGCGAAACGCTAAGCTCAAACAATTGTACATGCATTTTAACGGTGGCGAATCATCCAGAGATGCACAATATCAGCAAATCTACCCTCTTAAGATTGCTTAAACAAAGTGATATTTCTCCAATTTTCGAATTCGAAAAGTACGTGTAAAGGTGTATGCTTCCGCTTTTTGGATGTGTTATCATGCATATTTACTTTAACCTTGCATGGCAAAGAACAATGAAAGGCTGAGCGTTATGATAGGGTTAAGTCAGTATTTCTCAAATCAAACCTGCAGTTGAAATGGCTGCCTTATTAGCAAATACACCGTAGTTGTAAGTCAACTATTATTTATTAGTATTATACAACTGCATGCTTCTGACCCTCGATTTAAATGAATGTATTTATTTTTTCATTTACTCATGGCTGTTCCCGTCTGCATGTAGTAAGAGAGACGCACTTACGTGCGGGAATAGCTGAGCCAATAGCGAGAAGCCAACACGGATGAATAAGTCTTTGTGTGTGTGTTCGGTACATAAACTGTGGTATGTATAAACTACAGATTACTAATCGAAGCTTTTGGTTTCGCTTAGTTACTTTTATTAGTATTCTTAGCTTACTGGTGGAACGATGCGCTGATCAGCAAGTATATTATCCTTTCGTTTACATGCTTCGTAACACCAGCGACCACTGCCGGCTCCGGCCTTTTTCGTTCTGTGCTGTAAGCTTTCCGCATGATTTGAGACAGCACACTTCTGTTGCTTGTCTCGTTTCTATTTATCAAAACGCCTGCTAGCTTTATTGTACGTTGACATGGCTCCTACTGGATTTCTTTGAATGAAGGGTGAGACAAACCAGACGTGCATCGCGCAACGCTTGGCAACTTATAAGACAGGTAACGATGTCTGATGCATCTTTAATGGCAAGAAACATTTCAGTTACTTAGTTGAGTGACTCAGGCAAGATTTCAAAGCAAGTCCTCCTTATAAGCGATGGGTTAAGACCTACGCCCTAACTACTTTTGCCAACTAGGTGGATCCTTATTATGGGCAGTGCAGAAATTATAGCTCCGCAAGTTCTCACTTTAACTATGAAGGAAGTCGCCGATTTGTCGAGTTGCAATGGGCACCTATCCAAGGCCAATAAATTATGCTTGATTAAGTATAGCTCTTTTAGAATGCCACAGCTAGTTCAGTGAACTGTTTCTAATCAGCAGAATAATATGTTCGTGCTGTAGCAGTTTCTCCCACTAGAAACACCAGCTTTAATAAAGATTAAATTCTGTTCCCTTGTCATTTTAACAGATATTACCGTTCCTTATTTTAACATCACATTGATCTATTTTCATTTGTTTTGACATTAAAATTTGTAATATTTTTATCAATGATGTTCTATCTTTTGAGTAGGAGTTCAGGCGGTAACGTCTGTGACCCGCATTCGAGAGATCCGGGGTTGAAACCCGCGGAGCATACCAAGCTGACCGAAGGTTTTTTCGCGGTTTTCCTCGGCCGTTAGGCGAATGTAGTTTGGATAATTTGATCCGCGAGTTTCCTTATCATCCCTTTCATCACTACATTTCATTTCCTACTTCACACTATACCCTCGAGGACTACTGACCTAAGGGATTGGCTTGTAATTCTTGGGGGTATAAGATGAGAGTAATCCCTTAAAGATGATTATGTATCTTCTATTAAACAAAACACCACACTGTTGTAATTGAATAAATGCTACGTACATATAAAAAAGGTGCAAAAGCTTCGATCTTTTAGCATAAAATGTAACAATACAAATAATAATGCATTCATAAAACCATGTTTTCAACTGACATTTGTACATTTTAACGATATTCTGGTATTAAACAAAACTACAATCACAGAGTGCAGCAGCAATGGCGCAATCAACAAAATGCAAATATTATCGAAAAGTTCAAAAAGAGAATTTCGGCAAGCACAAGGATTAAAAATATTGTGACTAAAACAGGCATCAATGGCGTAAGTGTTATGGACAGAGATGTTATTATTATTATTATTATTATTATTATTAAAATGCGAAAGCTATTTTACAACTTCGACAAGAAGTATCGACATGTTTCATGATAAATGTACAGGATTTAAAACTGTATTTTTAACGAATTTTCACGAATTTCTCGTTTTCTTGCGAAGGATAAAAATTGACACAATTTAAAAATGAATTGCGAAACTTGTCTGTTGATATAAAGGTAACTAAAGCACTTCTTGAGCTATCGAAATCAACTGCAAAATCTCGTATCAATTTCGATTTGGTAAAGATTAAGTTTAAGCAACTATCTGAACTTCAGAGAGAAAATAATGCACTTTTGTGCTATACTGAATTCTACAACTAGCGCCGAAATGTGTATCAGATAATAATGAAATTGTGTATCACACGAAATGTTGACATTTAAAGCTAAAGGCAACCAGTTTACGAAATATTTGCTCAAGGCTTATGACTACCATCAAATGCGAACAGTGAAATATTCTTTTCGCACTATAATTTAGTAGTTACTGATGAGATTTTCAGTGGCCTGAAAACATTGTAATTTCTTGTATGTTACAATTTGGTATGATGTCATGGAACAAGCAGTTCGCTAAAAATATTTAATTTAATATCTCCTACCAAATATTGATATCCTTTCAAAATAACTCGCATCTGTGTAAACCTCCCACAAATTACTGGCGGTATTAATTATTCAATTTTACGAATAACATAATTATTTTATATTGTATGAGAAGTTAATCTTTTTTGTCCAAATGAACTTCCAAGCTGGTTATTATACGAACCACGTATATATCTTATTTTTCTCGCGAAATTATCGGGAAATTTTGTTGTATTAACACGAAAATGCCAAAGTTAAATAATTAAACCGAATTCTTTAAAACATTATCACCAATAAAATCCGCCCTGGCTATGAAACATAAAAAATAACAAAAGCAAAAAATATAACGTAGCATGTAACAGCCACGGACTTTTTGTACCACTTTTTCATATTTATAAATATCCTATAAATATTGACAGAACAGTTTATTTTCTATCTATTTCCTGTTAATCGTGATAAATATCTGGAATAAACACTGAGAATTAACTAGAAATGCAAAAAAATAGAGATTTAGGTAGTTTGTATTATGCTAGCCGTGATATTGTAAACATATTGCTTGAACTTATCTTAAATAATGGGCCACTTGACATTTCAAATATGCTGCTTACTATGGGCAAGATTAAATGAACTGCAGTGGATATTTTGAAACTTGTTAGTCACAAAATTTATTTTATACATACATTGATTAGCATTTTTCCTGAAGTATGTTTGTCTATCTCCTACGTTTTCTAAATTATACCTAATTGAACAAGAATGAAGAGAAGTTTACACGCTATTAAAAGAAAAATTAAGGAGAGTCGTCATATCGGTGTCCTATAATATTTTCTATCACAAAGGTTTATTTGCAGTAGGAGAATTCCTCTAAAACTCCGGTTATGTCTGCACTTGAATTTGGGAGGTCGTGGGTGAGATTCCTAGTGCCGGGCGACCCTGACCTCGGTTTTTTCGTGGTTTCCTCAGATCGGTACGTGAATCCTGGGGTGGTTCTACTTCTATCAAGATTTTTCCTGTCCCCAATCACTTCCTTTCACGTTTCAGGGTTGTAGGACCAGGCGACTGTGGGCGTGTTTCGCCGGGGCGTTGGAAAGTCGTCCTCCGTGGTTTAGGGTTACCCTGCTAGCCTGTAGTTCCCGAGGTAGCAAGTTCAAACCCGGCGGAGGACGAAGGCAGTACCGTGTAGTAGATTTACGGCACGTAAGAGAACCTGAAGCCTGATAAAGAGGTCTCTGAGCAAAATTTCCGATCTCTCACGCCCAGTATAAAATGGGGACGCTAAGAACCATAGTAGTTATAGAGCGTCCATAAATAAAAGCTCAATTCAATTCATTGCGCTGTGTAAAGATTTCTCCCTGGCGCTTGGCTGGCCGGCTGGGACCCCTTCCTGCGAAGGGCTCGTTTTATTCGGGACCTCCAAGTTGAAGATACCACAGGCGGGCCGTGCGGACATTAGGATTGGTGTCATTCTGAAATCGTTAAGAACCCCGTCCTTGATAGTGCGCACCGGCATCCGGAACCGAGCGCGATGGCTCTGCTGTAACGTGTGACGCTGCAGTCGTGAGGTCCCGGGTTCTATTTCCGTGGCCCCAATTTCATATTTCAGGTTAACTCCAGGGCTGTGGTCCAATCAGTGTCGAACGCATAGGCTTGCGATTTGGAACTTCTCGACTCTGTTAGAGGGAAACCTGCCGAGCCTCCACTGCTGGGTCGTGTTTTCTCGGTCGCACTAGAGGGAAGTCCCCGAGCGACCCTGATGATCAAGCTTGGAACTGTTAGGGAACTTTGCACGTCTCTGTCGACATGCGCCGGCCTCGCTTTACAACCCACGCGTCTCCTGCGGTTCGCTCACCTCATCCGTTCCTACAGGCGGTGTACATACAAAAGATCCATTGGGGTGGCAAGGTGCTAGGTGTCCCTCCCATTGACTGGGGGCCCCTCCGTCTAATTAATCCTAATCCACTGAAACTTTTGGAATTACATCTTTAAAACGTACCTTACAAGTTTAAAAGTTAGAATTTATACTCCTTGATTTTGGTTGTGCTGCTCGCTGATGCTGAGATAGATACTGTCCGGTTTGTTCTAGATATTGTTTTGATGGGGAGGGAATTCAGGGTTCCTCAAAACTGTATTTCAAATAAAAACTAATTAACAAACTGTGGACCGCACTTAATATTTCCTTTGCTTTGGTGATTGAGAAATTAAGAAGCAAACGCAGTGAGGTATACTCTTCTGAAATGGTAAAGGCTGACGATGATGAATGAGTTGGCGCTGGCTTGTAACGTGTGCATAAGATACCGGAATTACCAGAACGTGACTAGCGGGTGTTGTTGCAAATGATGGCGCTCATTATATTATAGAAGGCGTGGAATGTAAGGTGGCTAATCGACATCCATCACTTCCACGGCCATTTTGTTTGGTGAGATTAATTATGCAACTAACTTTTCCTTTTCTTTAATACCTCTCTTTTACCTCTCTGTTTACACTGCATTCGTCTCGTTGCTGCCCTGTTCCACTAAACAACCACTGCATGTATTCCTAATTGGCTCTAATGGTAACAAATGAACTGGTAAAGCCTGTCTCTATATCCAATTGGAAAATTCGATTTGTGAATGAGTGTACATACATGTGAACTGCAAAAGATAAAAGAGGAGGGAGAAGGAAAGTGTGAAGGAAATGTTACCAGTTCGTCTTTTTCTTAAGTAGTGTTTAAGGCAACTGAGAATGACAAAAAATGTATATAAAAATTATTTTTATTGCCCAATTATCTGAAAAATGTTAAGCTTTAAAATTGTATATTGCGTTTATTTTAAAAGTATCGATTTTAAGAAACAAAAACATGAAAATATGAAAAAATGCTGAAGTTCAATGTAGAATAGCTTTTTCTAAAAATAAAGCTATAACGTTGGGACATTTTGTGTTTAAAGAGATTTTTCCTCTTTCTATGTTGATAAACAGCCGTGAAAATTATTAGACTCGAACAAATTTTTGGCTATTTACTGCTCGAGGTTTTCTCTCTAAGATACTGAACCTATAGTGTGGTAAAATGCTTATATATATATATATATATATATATATATTAAGTGACTGCCTATATGAAAAAGTAGAATAAAACCACAGAATCAACTTTTTATCCTGTAGTACTGGACAGGAAATATATACTTCAATGAAATAAGTTTACCAAAAATAGATTTTAGACGATCGATTTCAGTGTTCTTCACCTATATTATCTGTGAAATTTCAACATTATTTATTAGACATCTGATCTATGATATGTACCATTTTTTTCACGTGGATTTTTGAGACCCGGTTCGAAATTTAATCTTTTAGCAAGAAAAATTACTAATGCAATGCTGATAGGTTTCACATAAGATTTTAGATATTTGTAAACTATTTTCAAACTCAAAAATTACAACCATTTTACCACAAAATGTGCTTCAGTCTAATACTTTTCACACCTCTGTACTGGTAGGTGAAATTAGAATGCTTGGGACATGTGAATAAGCCGAATTGATTAGAAACTACCTCTAAAATCATATATTTTGCGTAAAATCCAGCTAAAAACGGTATCCCTCACCTATACTACATGTATTGTTTGCTTTATTTCCATGTTTCTCTACAAGATTCTCAACTAAGATTTTACTCTGCAAATGCCCCCTTTTATCAGTAAATATTGAACCTAGAACAACGAAACTTGTAACATAAAATGCTTGCATAATGTTGCAACTTTTAATACAATATTAGTTTCATAAATTAATTGGAAGGTATTTTATTACTAAAAGCTTGGATAAATTTATATTAAAACGAACAAAGCCATCACATTTCTACGTTTGTGGCCCAGAAGAAGCACAGCAGAGTGTGGAGGAAACATCGGCGAACAAACACGCAAAAACTGGGCCTTCCCCGCGAGACTTAGATATTACAGACACTGGCCGCCGAAGTCTACGTGTTGAAAAAAGTAAATTATTTTACAGTTTTAACTCAATACAATAGTAGCCCTGTTTGTTTCATTATTAAGTAGTCATGAATATGGGATATAAATTTCAACAAGCTATGACCGACAGATACTAAAAAAGAATGAAATAAGATTTTAAATATTAACATTAGTAAGATAGATTATTCCCGATCCCCTTAGCTCCCGTTTTAACTGCATACCCCAGCCAGGGAGGATGATTCTGGTGAGATTGAACACAGATTTCACGTTCACGAGTCGGTGACTCAACGACTTCGGCCACCCATGTTGGTCACAGTAATGATGATTTTAATACCAGTGCTTTCATGTTGCTCAGCTTAAGTTGCGGAATAGGCAACGATTGGTTGTTAAAGGCGTAGTTTCTTAAAATATATGAGAATTCAGAATTATTCGTAAAGAATTGTAATTTCCTATCCTTTTTGCTAGCATAAACAAAACCCATCGTCTCGCTTCCTCGCAATTGCTGTCCCGGCATGTGTTAGACACATCGTTATGTTTCGTTTTCGGACATAAAAATGTAATGGTGTAACGGTGAAATAATTTGGAATATGTTTATGATAAGTTACAAGCAGAACCTGGAATGTTGCATGTTATTTTTTCTCTACCATCTGTTCTCAGTTGTTTTTCCAAATGCTAGTTACATTTAACGGAATCGTTTGTCCTCTTTAAATTTATATTTATGCTTGATGGAAGGCACAGACATCTCTGCAAACCTAATACTATATTTGAACATAGTGACATGTCTA
Source organism: Deroplatys truncata (assembly GCA_030765065.1). NCBI lineage: Eukaryota > Metazoa > Arthropoda > Insecta > Mantodea > Mantidae > Deroplatys > Deroplatys truncata. The sequence goes on along the minus strand of CM060979.1, from coordinate 50,233,866 downwards.
ACGTTCGGCAAACCAGAAAATACGAGAAAGTGTAATTAGGCGAATTGTACCGAATTGTCATTCTTTAAACTACCAATCGGTAAGGGAGATGGAATTTATTAATGAATTACAAATTTTGGATTAGTTTTATACCTAATCATAAGCAACCAAGCATTTCACGTCTCTTCTCTGTAGCTCTGTGGCAAAACTTAAAGACTTCTGCGGTCAAGATCGCTGATTGTTTCTCGCATTTAGCAAACACTACTTTTTCTTCTGTTAATAATATTTAATCAACACTACGTACTTCCGATATACTCCATTTCATACAGGCATGGTAAAGTTCATAATAGAATAGTTATTACGATGCAAAATACATGGCTTCACAATTTCATCAATGTCGCATATCTGTATATTGTTAGATATCAAGGGACGGTCTAGTTGTGTTGTGGCAGCTTGACGATACACTGAACAGTGCGCAATACATGGTAACTTGAGAGTATTTTAAGTCTCTCTGAGGATGAGATATCCTTAACGAATTGTTGAATTCGAACGGGATAATCACCCTGTCCGCATTTGTCGAAAGGTTTCAAATTGGTTCTCAGAGAGCCAGGATATCAGAGCGAGGCTGGCCTCCTGATTACCAGATTTTAACTCTATTGAAGATGATTTAGTGGGAAATCGTTGATAAGTTGCATCTGGAAATCGTCGTTCCTCTAGTTGATGCGCTCGGCTGCAGTGTTCTTGTCCTCGACTATGGATGCTCGTCGGCTACTGTACTTTCCATTCTTAATCTTTACCTATATAGCTAATTCTTGGGTCTCAGGGTTATCGTAGGTGAGGAAAACTAAAATATATTGCATTTCCCCTAATAAATGTGGTATATTATCAATTCAAATATTTATGGGCGGCTAGCTTTTCCCATTATACCAATTCCCACCATTTGAATAAATCAGGGGCCTAAAATAACTGCACACGTCTTCCTACCCATATGCGCACACGTGCATTTGTCGTCAAGAGAGTAGCACTTTGTGTCGACGGGATTCTAGTAGAGAGTGAAAATCTGGGTTTTGTTCCCCTTTATATACCTGAGCGTAGTGACGCTCACTTCCGTGCTTCAAAATGCAACGACATTTCTAATTGGTCCTCAGACCTCGTTACCTTAACATGCATGAGAATATTCTACTCCAAAGTTTTGCGCTTACGTGTCCCCATGATGCATCAGGAAGCGGATTCAATATCTCCGTCTCTTTGTTTTCTCTATCTGTCTCTTTCTATTTCTCCTTACCGCTAGCGGCTCCCTGTTCATTAGCTTGGTGAAAGGTGGGCTCTACCTAGAATTTGCTAACTCACCCGTCTCTTACAATCTGATTTGTACAATTCTTGGTTGTTAAATATTTAACATGTTTCTTGGTGAATTATATTATCACTATGTAAAATCCTTATATATGCTTGTGGTATATCCCCTTTCAATGTATGGGATGAGGTGAAAAGGAAGCTGCGCTCGAATTTCCCTGCGCGAAGGATAAAAGACGACTTCAGTACACAAATTCGAGAAACCTGGGATGTTGTCCCTAATCGTCCACGTTACTACACAGATTTAATTTCATCTATAACCGACAATTGAGGGTAGGTTTACGTGTTCGAGGGTCATACACCCGATTTAATTTTGTTTACTTTTGTGTGTTTTAGTTTAAGGCGATAATAGTTTATTTTCATTTTATCTTTAGTTATTTAAAACTAGTGGTTTAGTAGAATTATGTTTTTGTGTGTATAGATATACCTGAAACTTAAGATGCTGAAGTTATATTAATGGAACATTATGATCTACACATCCAGTCATAAAATTAACAACATAAAAATAATGACTAACGCAAGATAGGAACTTAAGAGCTTATGAGAGCAAGAAGGATCTTGTTAATCTCTCGGCCAACGAAACGTTGTTTCGTGGCATTTTCAGTAGCTTATAAGTGTCACCACCATAAAACACGTTATAAGGTTACCATTGCGCTCACAGGGCAGAGAGCATTCTACCTGCATGTACGTTGTGAAGAGCTGTTACGAAGGCACACGAAGCCCTCCGATCGTCACATGGAATCTAGGGATGACTATTTTTTTCTTCCACAGATGCATAAGTACGTGTTCTATGTTTCTGAATGTTTCAGTTTACTTCCCTGCTCCCACCCTCAAATAATCATTCTGTGTGTAGTAAAGTGTAGTCTTTTTGAAAACAACATTGTCTCCAAATACGTCTTGTGCTTTTGTCGTAATAGTGTTACTGTGCAAGTTTTCAAATATTTGTACATTGTGTTTTCATAGGCTGTGACTGTTAAACTATTCACATAGAGAAAATATATATTTCCACTTTTAGCCACAGATTTTAACTCCACCTGAAAATTTAATTTAACAAAGTGACAACTACATCATGCGGAATGTTTTAAATACCAGAAACATGGAGAGATTATTTTTAGACTAAAGGAAAAATTGCGTTAGCAGTTTCAGTATCACATATTATACAACGTTTTGAGAGTCACATGCTAATCTAAAAACAGGGTCTACAACGGAAGGGGATACTTCGCGAACTGCAATCTACATGAATCTATTGCGGCTACCACCCTCCAGGAGGCTAAAAACTATAGGGACGCGCGGAAGGCTCCAATATTTCCTGCCTCAAAAACCCGACCCCACTACTGAAGCTACCCAGAGGCGACGAAGACCCGTGCAACCAGGCAGCTCTCTAGTATCCATGAGGAATACTCTTTGTTTGGAGCAATCATCCGCGCCATCTATCCGGCACAGTCTCACGCCACGAAATCTAGAAGCCAGGGGCGTAACGTCAATGGATGTGAGAGATGTATTACATACCCTGTAATTTTCCTCAAAGTGGTGGCGAAATTACTGTTCATTGTAATTTTGTAGTACACAGCGTTCTAATATCATTAAAAATCGAGCTTTCCTAAATATTATAATTTGAATTCGCACCACGCTGCTATAACTTGAACGCAGTTTGTATCGAGACAAGGCTGTGGTCAACGACACCTGCCGTCAGCTGTAGGAAACTGGCGCTGTGTGCTTGACCCTGGTGACCCATGGTATGTACTCAGTTAGAGTATATCTCGTGTTAAAAATAGTGCTCATACAATTGCATTTATAAACGTGAATAGGGAGTAATTTACGAGATGTTTCTTCAATTCTGAAAATTTGAGCGTGGTTTGGACACTTGGTTACTCACTACCAAAGCAAATGTAAGTTAAGATTTGCGCGGGTTCTGGAAGGAAGGTATGTACACAGGCAGTGTACATCCGACAGGTCACGAAGTGCAATAGCAAACAATACATTGTTTCAGTGCGGTTGTAGCAACGAAAATGGAAGCAAACTATTGTGTGATGGACAAGCTCAAGCTAAGAAACTTCCAGTCATTAAATTTATCTGAAACGGAAGTTGTAATTAAAGCAGGTCCTCCGAAGCCTATACTCAGTATTACAACTAAGTTTAAAAAACGTGCAAGGCATTTCAACATCAAAGTTTATGAAAGTGAGTCATGGTTGTGTTTTGTTGGTCATGTCTTTTTTCAAATGAAAAATGCATCTGGAATTCCAACGGTTATAAAGATTTAAATAACGTTTATAAGGCAGCCAAAAAACAACTAAAACTTTTTGGTAAAACTCCCAGAATAGAATTTTCTTTGGATAGTTAGTACAAGCTCTCAGTTGAACAGCATAACAATGAAGTGAAAAGGAATAGAGCTTTATTTTCTCACGTTGTAGGGCTATAATTGTTTTTTAGGAAAAGCAAGCACTTGCTCTTCGTGGTCATAATGAGAGTGGAGGATCTTCAAAAATGGACAACTATATTGAGTATTTAAATGGATTAACAATATAATATGACACCTCTCTGAAAGATCACTTGGAAAAGTAGACTGTTTTTCGTGCAACTTCACCTGATATTCAGAACTACTTAATTTAAAGTGTGAGTGCCGTCATGATGCGTGAAATTAAGAAGGAATTTCTGGTGCCTTCTTTGTTTCATATATATTAGATGAAACTCCCGACCCTCTACCGTTTTGCGATACATAACCGTTGACGGAAATGTTGAAGAGAGGCTTATTTGCTTTGCAGATGTAAGTTCTGAGAGAAAAGGAGATTCTCTAGTTGAGATTAAATACGTTGATATGGGCAATTCTGTTTAGTTTGGCTCAGATTTTAACCAATTTCACAATATACGTTAAGTTGCATACCCGAGTCTGATAATCAGGCTAAGCCACTGCTAGAAGCACACCTGAAACATGGGAAGAAAAAGCAATGTAAGGGAAATAGTGAAAGGAAATGGTGGTAGAAGATATACCACCCCCAACATTCACCTACAAACCACGAAAAACCCGAGGTTAGAGTTAGCGGTCGACGGTGATCAAACACGGAACATCGCGAAGGCAACTCGCTCGATCTAAGCTTGAAGTATTCGAAAATGGCACGTCAGGACTTATAAAATAAAACTAAGAAGACAATTAATTTTAGACTAGTATGGAGCCAGTCTGTCCAGCAAAGGGTGGGTACCTATATTGAATAACGAATTTTTCAACAAGAGAGAGGTAAAAAGAGAAAGAAAGGAATCTTTTATCTTTGCTTAATCTCTGTATGCACTTGTATGTACTTAGCTTAGGCACACTAATATGCTGTAGTCTGCAGGGGGTCTGTGTACATCCATGATGAGAAGATTAACAAAACTGCCTTAACAAAAAGTGCTGGATATGAAAGCGTACACTCGATTATATTGCGTTATTTTAGTGGGTGCTTCCAGATAACAACATTAATTAAAATATCAGTCTAACGAGCAAATTGAAAGCAAAAACGGCGCTCTTTTAATTAACTCGGTAATTATAAGCGTTAGAGAATGCGTTATTGAAAAACATTTATTCCATAATGGGAATGACCGAGCACTAAATGGCCAAGCTAAATCATTTTATGTTATTAACAGGCAGTCGATTATATTGGTAATGTGCTTCTCCATATGGTGTCCTGCTTGTATCTAACGGCCCTACAGCAGAGCTGCTGGACCGAAGATGCTGTAATAAACGCGTGAGAAACTACATCATTTGCAGCATACTACAAATATGCTAACATAAATATATATAGTGTTTGCTAAACTTTTTTTAAAACATTTCTAAAGTAAGCTTTATTTACAATGCTTAAATAGAACATACATATTCAAGGAATAAAAAAAAAAGCGTTGGTGATCCGGTATCTCTCAAACCTTCAGCTTCCTACCATATATTGTGATGCGGCGGCTATGACCAGCGCTATTGTCAGATAACCAGAATCTTCTAGACGTTTCCCCTTCTAGCACGTTCTGGAACTCTAACCAGTAACCAGCTGCTATACTGGGTCTTCAGACTTATTCGGTCTTTACCACCAGTCGGTTTAAACGAATGACGTCATTATTGGTTGAGTGGGCACATTGTCTCAAAGGGAAGGTGTGGAATTGAACCTCGGACTGCTTTCCACTTCGTAAACAGGTTGATGTACTGCGACGGTGCAGAGCTGATTTTCATTAGGACATTTTGTGTGTTCTTTGCACGCGAGATGGCAGTGATCGCATAATTTGAATGGATGAGTGCTAAGCCTAGACACACTGCGCTACAAAAACCGTCCAATTATTTGAGCTATCATTATAGATGCTGAGATTGCGAGTTTAGGAGACGCAAGCGAAAGGTGCATACAAGTCCCATTTCACTAAGGTGACCTCAAAACTGCTGGCACCTCCCCTTCCACTTATCTTTTGTTAGTCCTTTGCCAGAGACACTGGTGTTCAACTCGCTTCAAAGTATTGGCTCATGCGCAGGCAACCGACTGGTGGCAATGGTCGAATAAATCTAAGGTCCTTATAAGCGAGCGTTGTCGCGTAATCGAGTCAGATGTGTGGTCAATGAGTTGAGTGTGTGCAGCGAAAATTGCTTTTCTAGCGAGTTGGTGCGTGGACTCCGCTATATACCAAAGGCCATGGTTGATGAATGCTGTGACGTGCAGCGAGTGCTACTGCGGAGCGAGAGATGTAGTTTTGTGTTCGACTTCCAAGCGAGTGAACCATCCGAAAGAAGAGGCTATGTCGTGCGCATTTCGTTACGCCAGTATGTCGCGAAAAAAGTGAAGTGTTAATGAAAACCAAGTGATAGTAATAACTGAGTGAAGTGACAGAAAAGAAAAAGTAGAAAAATTCACAATATATAAAACGTAAAAATTGGCCAAATCGCGTGTTAAAACTTGTGAACAAATTTGTTTCTCGTTTACTGAAAATTGCACACATTTTTTCTACCCTTTTCAAGAAAATTGTGCAAGCAGGTTTTATTGAAATATACAATCTGCAACTCAATTCTTATTTTAGCTTTGATAAAAAGCAAGTTTAAAAAGTTTAAAATTCAACAATATTTATACACTTTCTAACTGTTGAGGTATAAAGTTGGATTAATAATAATAATAAAAAAACTATTATTCAGTGGAGTTACTTTACAATCCCTCGATTTTCCCTACCTATAATAATTTATTTTCATTATTATTCTACAAATAAAATTATCAATAAAATTGTTTTTCTGTCTGGTTCCTTTTAAGGATAATAAAGTTTAGACGAAATGACTTCGATACACAGAACCATACAGAAGGTTAGTACGACGTTCAAGTGATTAAAAAGCAGGTTGCTATACGCTGACCTTGATATAGCGTACTCTTTGCATGCCTCATAACAAAAAAAAAAGAAAAGAAATGATGTATCTCATAACTATGCTGCTTAAAATATTAGAGGATTTGAAAATAAATTAGGAAATACCACGTAATCGGCTAAAGCTATAAATCGCACATTTCAACGAGTCGTATGCTTTTACCGTACCAAATTTCTGTCTATCTCTTGAAGTTCTCGAGTTGCGCGTGCAGAGGGCCCTTTTCTTTCTTTTGGTTCGGTGGATCTCAAAGCATTTTCGGTAAGTTAGTTACTTCTTCACCTATCATTGTGAGCGGAGAGAAAGTAAACTTGCCAGTTTGATGCGAATATAACAGTAGTAAAGAAAAAACAATAGAAATATTAATAATTGGTTATTTCTAAATTTCGTGAATTACACATACAATTTTTCTCGTATTGAGGAGCGGCTTTCAAAGCCTATGTAAACAAAGTTTCAATGCAATGGCTTATATGGAAAATGAAAAGAAAATAAGAAAAATACAAATTTTGCTCTGCTGAATGGCGTCATGGGCAGTATGGCATTCCTGGACGAAAGTAAAGTTCATAGATAGTTTATAATTAAAAGAAGTGTTATAAACTGTGATGTTGGATTCATTACAAAATAATTTGGGTCGGATTTTACTCGCATCACATTATTATTACGACCATTACCACTGTATTTTATGTATTATTTAACAAAATATGGTGTGACTACATATTTAAGACAATATTAAAAACTTAATGCCAGCCTGTATACATCTTATGTTGTAATTTGACATACATTTTAGGTTAGGTTTCTGGTTAACAAACTCTACATATGACCAGTACTGTACAGAACACTAATAGAAAAGATATGGTGTATACGAAATTCACATACCACCCAGTTATGTTCAAGTATTTTGAAAAATTATTCAGGAAATACAACTTCCAACTTGCGCCCAAAATATCTTCAACTTGAGAAATATGTTGAATACACCTTTGTCCAACACAATAAATAATTTTAAAAAGATCTGGAAGATATCAAATCCAATGTCAAGATTGTGAAGACTCCTACATTGGCAGAACTAAGAGAAAATGCACTTGGGCGAATATCAAAGAAACATTAGATTAAAACAGTTGAATAAATCTGCAGTTGCCAACCACTTCTGGACCCCTAACCATGAGATAGGACGTGACATCAGGTTGCTAAAAACCATACATGTCCCTTCACATCTGAAAATTTTGAAATCCCATCATTAGACCCTTGATGCAGCTTATCCAATCAATTTGTAGGAGAGAAGAGAGAAGAAAGGAGTGTTCCCAATCTTCACCACAGATGTCAGTAATTCCAGTATAAATGGGTAACAAATCCTTCCAACAGAGGGCAGCAATTTCATCTTCAAATTCAAACCCTGGGAGTCAGGGTAAAGAAGTTGAATTCAGTCGGTTTTCAGCTGAGGATGGCAGAGTGGTCTCTTCCGAAAGTGCTTCATAGCAGGAAAATCCAAGCGCATCTGTGATGTGAGCAAAAACCAACCGACTCAACTTATTTTATATTTTTGTCATGGTAGACGTTATATAAAAATTTGGATGCTATAGTCAGGAGGTTAAGAAGTTCAGGACTATAACTTCTACCGATATTTCACTTCCATTTCCATGAATATCAAGGGAATTTTAGTTTATTATGACGAATATGAAAGGACATTACGAAATTGCAGTTCTAATGGATAAAAATCATAAAAGGTCTTCTAAATCATACATTGTTCCTGGAGTACATGGCTATGACAAAGTAACGGAGAGCGACACCTCGCTCACCTTGACCCAAGGTGGATCTTTTGTTGCTACTACCCGCAGAAGGAACAGATGAGGTGAAGGAACTGAAGGTGGCTATAGACCGCAGGCAGAATGGTTACAGAGACGCGCAGAAGTCCGTAACGATTCCAAGCGTGAAGACCCTATCACACTGATGGGCTTCTCAGAGAAGGCTTCCCTCTGGCGCAGTCGGGAATAACTCGGCCCACCTTAGGCGGCTCAAAGAAGGCTCCATCTGGCATTGCCGAGAAGAACTTTCTAATGATCCAGCATCTGCGCTATCTCTCCGACACTGGCTGACATTGCACATCCTCGAAGCCCACCTGAAACACGAAAAGGGGAAGTGAGAAGGAAAGAGAGAATGAGAGGACAGTAAATACGTGTTAGAAGAGAAACCAACCTAGCATTCGCCTACTGACCAGGGAAACCGTGAAAAAAACAATGGGCAGAGAGTCTGGCCCGACGGGAATCGAACCCGGGATCTCCCGAATTAGCACCTCACATTTTACCTACGAGCTATCTCACTTGGCGGGAAGAGGGTAAGTGAAATTAATTAAATTGTCGTCCGAGGTTTAGGTCAGCGTGAAACGCTGGGTTGGGCACGCTTGTGTTAAACACTTTTGCACATGAAAAGCTCTAACAACTCTCGCTTTGCTTTTGGAGTGTAAGTTAACCCTCTAATACACGAATTATTTTGCTCCATATGCCACTCTTCATCTAATTCCTAAACCGGTTTAGATATACCTGTCACAGGCACCTTAATGGAAGCGATTCTAATAGTCATGATCGTTAAGGTGAGATGAAATGGGCTGGCCATTCATTCAAAGCCCAGTGACTGCAGTCAAATGTACCTGCGGCAAAGGATGGGTAGGGCCCACGTAAAATAAGCGGTATAGTGGCACGTGTGGATGATGACGGTTACATTTGACTGCAGCTGTATAGACTTTGGTTTTTCTTCTTAGAAAACAAAATAAACCCTACAATAATACTGAAACGTATATATGAATGACATAAAAAGGCTAGGAATATATTGTTTTAGTTTTAAAGGCCCGTATAATATGAACATAAAAATTATTGCTTAAATATTTCAAAACTTAGATAAACATCTTTGTTGCCAGGCAACACTTTGCTTAAAGGGTTAAGAAAACCACCCTTGAATACATCCTATTGCTTAGCACTTTGTGCATATTAATACATGCCTGCGAGTGTTAGCTATTTTATTTTTTCTAGTCACTGAAAGAAATCAAAGCACAAGTCCTCAAGTTACACATTCTCTTTACTCTTTGAGACAGTTAAAAAGTAGTGTAGACATTTGGGCTATAAATATTTATTACGATGTTTAACGTCAGGGTTCACAGAAGAAGTTGCAAATCTCATTCTCTAATGTCTAGGGCACAGCTAACAGCCCGACTGTGTAATGCCGGGTAACATAGTCAGAAAAAAGACATAAGTCTTGTTGGGAATAAAAGGACTAGGTACTAAACCCCGCTTATTGCTGAAGGCTGAACCCATTTCTGCTGTGATTTACTAACTAAGGTGGGCCGAGTACATAAATTCTTGGCGTGACCCATTTAAAGTTAACTGTGGCTTGCTTTTGTACTACGTGCTTTGGAGATTTACCAGTGCGTTAGCTAATGCTAATTTGACATTTGCTTGCAGGAACATTCGCTCCTAATGATTTAGTGTCATCAACTTTAAGTGTGGACGAGTCCAAGTGCTTATTCTGCTGCAAATTTATGGTTTTATTTGCTCCCACTGTGTGAAGTTTGCTTGGAAATGTATATGCAAACCACCTGAATGTACCCGAGGTAAAATCTCCGGCATACACTGTGGGAATCTCATTCAAAGTGGCAGAAGCAGATAGCGAAACAGTGGTAGCGGAACAGCTCCTGAGCTTGAGCAAGGCAAACACGCTAACAACACTTGCAACAACCACGGTCGTATTAGTGTTACTGGTGTGTCGGAATTTGGTTCCACAGTTCCTTTACATATCAATAAATTCTTAAATACCTCGTCAACAACTGCGATCTAACCCACAACTTTGGAGGCTGAAAACTAGCATTCAACTATCCCGCGAAAAGCAGAGATCCTAAAATGTATCTACCTCGGTAGAGAAATGAATATAATAATAATTATTATTAATAATGTAATGCATAGGGAAAATACATTGGTAACAGGTATATCAATTAGGCTATAAATTGCATTGCTATAACTATAAAAACAATTGTTTCCTTTTGTATATATACAAAAGTCGATAATTTAAATCTTTAAGGGTATTTTTGGCATCTTCCTTTATAGGTATACCAGAAATTGTGTAATGGACTATGCCACAGTGCGCTAATGTCGTCTCTAACTCTTTCCTAAGACCTTCGAGGGTACCTCATTCTCCCAAGCAATGATTCGACCCACTTCTGAGGGGAGGCGGGGTCCCGTTGCCTCCGATAGTAGGTTGATGAGCATGGCGGTGGAACAAGAGGACCTACAGCTTATACCGTGGACTCCGAACCGCGTTAGATCTTAAGGATACTTAACATGAGCAAGCCAGAGGTGAAGTCGTGGATAAGGCCGACATAAAATCGCCATCCCATAGCCGGGAACCCCTGGGCCCTCGGTGCGAGAGTCGGAAATGAAACCACTGCGTTACCCCGGCGTCCACGTACAGTCGAGTGCAAAAAACGTGCCGATGATTTTGGTTACTTATAGTGTTTTCCATTCTTGAATGTGTTCCGCGCCGCCTTACGCGAGCCATCCTCTAAATGTTTTTAGCTAAGTCCGAAACGCTATTATTCCCTATGAAGAGAGGTCAAGCCTAGCTGGGCAATGAAAGGGGTGGAGAATCCACATATGTCACATAAATGGTTAACACAATATACCTCCCAAAACTGTCCATATTAGCCCCTGAATGAGTGTGGCTCTTACTGGTTCGGCATTCAAGCATTTAACCTCTGTAATCGAATGCGGGATGGAAGGCAGGGGAGAGGCGTGTTAATTATTGGTTGCAAACTTAAACCGCGGTTCCTCATATCGACAAGTTTTTTTGGACCCGATGTACGTTAATGTTTCATGTACACAGCGATAACCTTAATGCTCTGCGAGTCCGACGTCTTTTTCCATCATAATTATATGTTAAACTACACAAGCATTCGATTTTGAAGTAGGTGGTTGGTTCCGGAGTTGGCTCACGTATTATTTTTAGCTGCTTTATGTTTAATTGCCCCACGTATGGGAGCCAATTTGAAGATATTAGGTTCTTCAACTTTTGTTACGTAATGAATTGCGTTAACTTAAAGAAGGTTATGTTGTTCAACTATTCTTTTATGTAGTTTGTAACACTCTTTGGGCGTCGGTTTGTAATTTATGCTTACGTAATATTACTGTTTGAATTTGCCTCGGCTGCGTCAGTCTTACTTTAGAGTCAGAATTCTTATGCAGGGCGCGGTATGAAAATAATTGTAGACATCACAGAATTAAACTTTTAAGTTTCACTTCTTTTATTTAAATTCTTTCACATATTTATAAAGCACTACACTTTTTAAAAAAAAAACTGTGAGAAACTTTTCACTTAGCGCGTATATCTGTTTCTACTAAACGCCCGTAGAGAACACATTTTTCCATCTACACACTACCAAGTCTTGCTAGGAACTGAATAACCTCAACGGTCAAAACCCATAGCTTCGGTATTGCAAGTCTCTGATTGATAATTCTAGTCCAATAGAATTTCTGTATTTAACTTAAAACTCTTCTTTGCTGTTGATTGGCTAATTTTAAAACTGTCACTGAAACTATGTCATCGTCGCTCTAATCATGACCAGTACATTTAAAATTCTAAACACATTATTGCTACAATTACCTCATTATTACTCATTGTTAGCAACCTAAAACTTATTATTCTCACAGTTCTTGCATTATTAGAATATGTAATGTATTCACATAACATTATTAAAATATGTTTACAATAAAAATGAACATTTGCAATGACTGCTACATACAATTTAAATAATTATATATATATATATATATATATATATATATATATATATATATATATATATATTGTTTCAAGGCGGGCTGTTACTGAATTTAATTTATATAAAATAAAATTGAAATTATTCAGGTATTAAATACTGCCTCAATTTTTCATAAAAAGCAACACTTTTCAGTTACTTGTAATATATTTCGTCAGTGTGATTTTCAACCTTGTTTCACCGCCACCATTGACACAGATGGTCGAATTATAAGACTTGTAAATGGAGGTCGCAGTTGAACCCTGTCCTCCTCCAGGACCTTCCTCTTCGGAAGGTTTTTTTCCCCAATTATCATTTTATTTTATGTATCAGCGGTGTTACCACTTGTGGGCATTAAGCGCTACTAAAACCACCACCACCGCCACCATTAATTATAATCACATGACTCTTACAAAATAATCTAAAGGATTTTTTTCCATAAATATAACAATAATAACAATAATAGTAATGTAAAAGTCTGAAATAAAATAAGTACACAGGGATCTTAAATCTCCATAGCATATAAACAGCAGAGGTACGAATTATAAACAGACAAATATTAATTTCTCAAGCATAATTCTAGAGTATACAACAAAGGGATGCGACATGCTGCACAATATCTCCAAGCAGCATCACAACCTTCTTGCAGTAACCGATTCTATCTTTGGACTCGAGTTTGGGAGTGACACAAGAAATCCCGGTTCCTGGGAGAAGCTTCATGCTTTCATTTGAATGAATTCTCAGAGAATATAGTTTAAACACTATAAATTACATTAGTAATGCATTTCATACTCTTAGTGCATGAAATATTTGTGCACACAGCTCACATTAAGTGTCAGTGCACCAGTCTGCTACTTCCCGACGAAAAGAAACAGCATACAAATGCCACGATCCAGCCCATTTGCGCCAAATCCCAGGCATGTCATCAAAGGAAAAGTCAACTTTAACCTTCACCTAGTGTAGATGTTCAGCTTCAAAGAAACATTCTCCTTGGCTACCTTCAGGGAAGTCATTGTGAAACATTCTGGACGCTATATCTTCCAGAATCCTTTCAGCGACATCAACGTCTTGGCTCTTCGGCACAAGAATGTAGCTGAGTCGTGTTGGAAAACAACACTGGAACCAGCGATCACTCCTCTGATGGTAATGATGTGTTTGACGAAATAGTATTATTCTTCATCGAGTTTGAAACAAAACAATTACGCCCTTGATAACAAAACATACTTGAGGAAAAAACTGGATTAGCCGAGGAAGAAATCCGCATTACAAATGTTACCCATTCATTATTTCTTTACAGTCAAAGAAGTAATTAGCGTGATTCATTCACATAAAAACACGTGTCTTCAAATGATTTATGCTTTTCCTTATATGTAGGTTCATTAATTACTACACTGAAAAAGAAAAGTTCAAGGAACTGTTGCAATTAAATCTAACCTACATATAATTCATTCACGATAATCTTAGTTAATCATTAAAACCGTTCATGCATCTTCGTGTAGTAGCAGTTAATGTAGGACTTTACTTCAAATTTGTTATTTAATAGTCATTGCTAAAGATCATTACGCATACATTACTCTGCAACGCATGAATGAAACGTTTCTGTTTTGGTAATTATTGTTCTAAACAGTTAAGAGTTAAGGAATGATACACATACTGTTAAGCCAGTCATAGCTAGCACTCGAATTTTAGTCTCATACGGCCAGTATGTCGTCCTCCGTGGTCTAGTGGTACCATGCTAGCCTCTAGTTCCCGAAGTCACGGGTTCAAACCCGGCGAAGGTCGATGGATTCTTTTTCGGGCATAAAAATCTTAGCATGGCTTTTCTCGGAATCAAAGTAAAGCTGGTGGTCTCGTAACGTAGATTTACGGCACGCGAAAGAACCTCAAGCCTGATAAAGAGGCCTCGGCAAAATTTGCAGTCTTTCACGTCCAATATAGAATGGGACGCTAAGTAGTAAGAGGGTAAGGCAATAACTATCCGCACTCCATTTTAATTGGCGAGTGGGATGGCGGCCCGCATTCGGGAGGTCCCGGGTTCAAATCCCGTGCGCAGACCAATCTGTCTGAGGTTATTTCGTGGTTTCCCCTCAGTCGCCAAGGTAAATACCGGAATGGATATTTAATACCACGAGCCAAAGTTCCGCCTAAAGTCTAAAACAGTAGTAAACAAAAAGTGGTAATAGCGAATGCTATGCCATGTATCCACAGACAATGTAAGCAGCTAGACTGGACGGGACCCTAACGCCATCTGCGCGGCACGAAGCAGAAGATCCGGCTACCATGCTCTCTGTGAGCACGTGACGAAGCAAGATGGCATTTCCAGGGATGAGACCTAGAAAGCTAACTGTCCACCTTTCTGTGTGAGGCGGCGGTTAGATGGATGGCACCCTAATGCCATCTGCACGGCATGAAACAGGTGGTTACAGGGATGAGACCTAGAAGGTTAACTGTCCGCCTTTCTGTGTGAGGGCGGCGGTTAGATGGACGGCACCCTAATGCCATTTGCACGGCACGAAGCAGGTGGTTACAGGGATGAGACCTAGAAGGTTAACTGTCCGCCTTTCTGTGTGAGGGCGGCGGTTAGATGGACGGCACCCTAATGCCATCTGCACGGCACGAAGCAGGTGGTTACAGGGATGAGACCTAGAAGGTTAACTGTCCGCCTTTCTGTGTGAGGGCGGCGGTTAGACTGGAGGCATCCTAATACACGAAGCAGAAGATCCGGTAGCTATGAGTAGGGTCTCTGTGACACGTGACTGAGCGGGAGGTTATAGGGATAAGACCTAGAAGGCTAACTGTCCATCGCATATCGTTCTATGAGTTATCCACTAACAGATCCGTTGCGATATGACTAAGGAGCTAAAGCTACGTAATAATAAATAGGAACTCTCGCACACTATTTTTAATTGACGTAGGTTGGTTTTATCGGTTTGTACTCGCGTACGTCGACATATGGCTCCTTTGTCTGCACTTGCGGAATGTTTGACCGTTATCACTCCAGTGAGTGTTGCGCTGTTGCATAATAAGCATGGCTGCACCGCTCGCCGCTTGCACCAAAGAAGAACAGCGTGCGGGACAATGTTTTACCACGGCAAAGTGTGTACGAATGGTTGGAGAACTGCGAAGGACGAGGAAAGAGCAGGACGCCCATCCATATCCATTAGGACGCCAACGTATTCTGATTCAGACGAACTGAAGATTGACTGTCGAAGTGGCAAACCACATCTATTTTGGTCCATTTAAAAATGCCTTAAGGGGCCGTCAAGAAATGAAGGGAGCGGTGCATACATGACTTGCTGCTCAGCCGAAAAACTTTTTTCTGAGGGCATCAGTAAGATTGTGCAACGATGGATCAAGTGCATTGAGAAGCAAGGGAACTACATTGAAAAATGAGGTAATTGTAAGTTTCCATTATTGTTATAATAAATTTAAAAGAATTATGTGCGGATTCTTATTGAGTTATCCTCGTAGTTAAAGAGCATTCATAAATAAAACTCAAGTTAACGGCCAGCTTGCAAAAGCACTTAATACAAGTAAATTACTCCTACTGTTGGTTAATTAGAAGATAGTAATTAAAATATATAATGTTTTCGAAAGTTACTTCAATCTTATAATCGAAGATTAAAAGTTCTATACCACCAAGATTAAATCTGCTAAATTTTAATACAATTATTAAGGTAGATATGGTCGTTTATTAATTATACGATTTTTATTAACATTTTATCGGCAATTATTTAAAAAAAATGTTATAAACATACCGGAAAATACCATGCACAGAAAAATCTCTTTAAAGCAAAAATTGAAGTTTGTTTTTACGTTGTTTGCATCACGCTTTGGGCGTAAATTTGAGAAAGATATTTTATTAGCCACAAGTTTAAAAAATATTAACTTTGTAATTGAACTGTTTCTTTAAATATTTCATATTTATGTTTGCCTCGGCTGCGTCAGTATTTATTTTAGGAACATGGAAGTCTTGGCAGGGCGTGATGCGACAAGAATGTAGGCTTACACAGATTTTAAGTTTTAATTCGCTCCTTTTTATTAACCCTTCACACAAATTAAATAGCACTACATTGCTATAGAGAGCTGTGAGATTCTTTTACTTAATACTTGCACTTTTTAATACGTAAACTATTTTCTTCTCACACGAATACGTAATTAATTTCTCGAGAACACATCTCGCGTCTGTTTATGAGCACTGTTTGGAGGCAACTGAACTGAATTCAACCGCTCAAACTTGTAAATTTTTGTATTTCAAGCCTCTGATTGGCTAATACTACTCCAATAAAATACCTGAATTTAACTAAAGCTTTTTCTGGTTGTTGATTGGCTATTTTTATAAACTGTCACTAAAATCACATTATTTTACTCCAATAATCAGAAGTAGTATTATTAAACTCTCAAACTCATTATTGCCTCAAGGTTACCTCATTGTTACCTCACTGTTAGCAACTTTTAACTTATTATTCTCACAGCTCCTACATTATTAAATTACGTAATACATTCACATAACATTATTACACATGGATGCAACAATATAAGCATATGCAATGACTGTTACATACATTTTACAAATTATTACATACACATATTGCTTCAAGGCGGACTGTTATGATTGTATATACTATATAATTAGACTGAAGGTTATTTGTGTTAAAACTACTGCCTCAAAATACAGCAAACAACCTGGTATATATTAGCAAAGAAAGGAGCCACGAACCTTGGGCACACCGAAGCATCTATACTTAACAGAACTTCCCCTAAGAGATGAACTAATGTTTACTTCTTAGCTCCAAAGTGTGCAAGAATTCTGATGCTTTCTTTCTGTAAGGTGGTGCAGAATTCCTAGTATAAAATGACAAATGCAGTACAATTTTTAAAGTTAATTAAAATATAAGTATTCTGTCAATAAATATAAAAAATATATCATAGTAAAGAGGACATTCCAGTGAATAAGAGCACACAAAAAAAGATTGTTTTTTGCCAGTTTTCGCCACTTAGTTTCCCGCTAGATTAATATAAGTATTACAGTATCGAAAATTAGAAAAAAAGACCTCATTCTTCTGGGTAAAGAATGAGGTATGGTTTTTAATAACATTGGGAACATATACATATCCCGGAAAGAAGACACCATTAACATCGAGGGGTACTTTGCACCTCGACCTAAGGAGATAATTTGTGCCTAGGTCCTTAAAGGGGCGCTTCCCGGGAGGGTGGGGAGGTGAGAATAGACAGGCGGCGGCCGCATCAGGAGCGACCACAAGGCAGATGGCAAGGACCCTACATTTTCCAAGTTGAAACTTTCCGGTGGCAGCTGGTTTAACCGGCTCACCCTCCTGCAGGCTTCCACAACCCACTGGTGGGCCAGGGACTCCATAGCATTGCGGGGAACGAAGTTTTACAGAGAACATCATTTTTACCTGTCACGCAAGTGTCCCGCCGACACTTGTAACCCTGAAACAACCAAGCAGATGAAGAGTGGAGTCAAATGAGAAAGGAGGTGAAGTGGAGGATAGGAAATTCGGGGGATGTAATTAACCTTCCCATCTTTCGCCTAGCGACTGGGCAAACTCCCGAAAAGCCCTTTGATCAGGAAGGTCGGCCGCGTGAATCGAACCCACGACCTCCCAAATGCGAGTCACAGGCGCTACCACCTGCGCCACCTCGCTCAATAATTTACGTAATCGAAAAGTGTGATTCAAAATTTTAAAATGTCTATCTTTTAATGCTCTTCGAGCAATAAATAAGGAAAATAACACAATTTTGCAGAATAGAACATACAGACCAAAAGAAATGGAAAGCAAGGGATTACAAACCTAAAAGTTTTATTTATGCATAGAGCAGCACGAAAATGAGTTATGCCAGTTAGTAGATAAACGCATCATTTGCGTTCATACGACAGCAAACGAGGTAATTTTGAAACTAGAAGAGGGTGGGAAATAACAGTGCATAACTGAAATTGGGTTTCATTATTAGAGAAATGTGTGCGTACCCTCGAAAACAGAAAAAGAGTTATTGGACGACAAAGCTTGGTGTCGCATCATACCAGCTTATGTTCAACAATGGATTCATATATTACTACACACGGAACATTGCAGTGTAAACATAGCACCGCTCTTCGGAATTAACCTGCAGCTGATTTAATCTATGGTTACATAGTTGTGACATCTGCACATAATTCTGTAATATTCTTTTTTTAAATTTCCCAAGTGGATATTACTGGAGTATAGTTATTATTTGTATATTAATGTGAAAAGAACAGATATATCACTACTCATATACATTGTTACATTTCCTGAATATATTTAGTAATTTTTATGTCTATTTAAGACATAAATAATTAAGAATATGCAACATTGAACTTTTAATCAGTATTAAAATTGGAAGGTTGTGGTTACAAGAATAACTGTGCAAGGATAATTCATAGTTTTTACTTCTATTCATTATTAGTTATTGTTGGTAACAGAACACTGTTACATATTGTGTAAAAGATTTGCAATATAATGTTGGAGTTACCATTGAAGTCTCACAATTAGGTTAATTGAAGCTAGCACGATTTCTATCTATTACTTAAAATTCTTGTAATATTGACTAGATATAACGGTTACACCCAAAACTATTACAGTAGCATTTAACTTTTACTAGTGGAAACAACACTAACACTTGCTCTTTTTGAACTCTATTAAATGCTACACATCAGAAGTTTGATAAATTATACAATGAAAAATAGAAGACTTAGTTTCAATGAAAGTTTAATAAATTGCGCTTCCTAAATATTAAAATAATAATAATGATAATAATAATATGCTAAAATGTCGTACGTTTTAGGGATTTATACAGCTACAGAATTTGTTGTTCAGTTTATACGGAGAAGTGAATGAAAAAATCGGATGTGTTACACTCACATGACTTTCTCTACTCTTGTACAAACTATTTTTACAAACGCTCATTCTCCATATACTTCATGTTAATCGAGATGTTAATCTTATTTGTAATTTTCTTGTAGATGCAAGGGGAATGTGGTAGTATTTAAGCGATAGTCAAATCTTTTAATAGCTGGTTGCTATTCTCTTTGTATGTCCAGGACATAAAAAAATGAATAACGAATTCCCATTTGAGAAAAAGTATAAGTATTGGAAAATTTAAGGGAATAACAAGCAATATCTCGAAAATGGTTCACTCAACAAAAAAAAAAAAATGTATGTGACATAAATTGTGTGTTTTAACGCGATCTACATTTTCTGTGTAGTAAACTTTTTTCTATCTCTTATGGTTTACCAGTTATGCAAACGTCGTTCACAATGAAGAATACTTTTGGAGACATTCCTGGAAAATTCAAGATATACATTTCATTTGTCATGAAAATATCTTAAACATATGATATTTTAATCAAAATCGTTAGAGCCATTTATGAGAAAATTAAAATTTTCGAAAAATGTTTTATGTAAAGGGTAATCTGGGGTGGGGAGATTTTCTTGAAAACCTTCATGTCGCATCTCTGGAAGATACTGAACCTAAATACCAAGTTTGGTGTTTATCCGACTGTTGGTTTCTTAGTTATGCTGTTCACAGACACACACACGGACATGTTTCCAAAAATGCTGTTTTTGGAATCAAGGGGTCTCAAAACATATATTTCCGGTGAAATCTCGGTATCGAATTTTTGGGTGGAATACAATACTTCCCCTACTTACTCGCAGTAGAGAAAGTAAAAAGGGCAGATGTTCCCTCAATGGTTACACGCTTTCTTGATTTGGTCCCATTAAGAAATCTAAAGATCTTGCTTCTAAATTAATAATAAATAAGAAAATAAATAAAATTAATTATTTAATATATATGTATTAAGCGTTTATAACTACAACATGAAGTCCAAGTGAGTACTGCAAGCAAACTTTAATGAATGTTAGGAAAATTACGCAGTAAGCAGGCAGTGGGAGTCAAATCTACATTATCATTGCTTTACTCTCTCTCTCTCTCTCTCTCTCACACACACACACACACACACAGATACACACTCTCCCTCTGTCTGTCTCCATAAAGCTTATTTTGAAAACTAGTAACGGCATTTTTGTTACACTATTTGAAGTGTGCTTTAAGTAACTGCCATTAGTACTTTGAAAATAAGTTCAACACATAGCCTTTTTTAGAATTTAATCTTTAATTTAAGGAAAACCATGTTATATGTTATATAGTTATTAAAATTATGGAACGTATATTACGCTTTTGTATCTAAAATGTGAAAAATAGAACCACAATTTGCATGTCATTAGAGAGTAAAGTTTTAAGGTTTATGGTTGTTGAGCATATATGTATATAGCGGGGAAACATCAAGAGTATTGTATTCCTTGACAAACACAAATCAGTTGGTCCCTAGTTATTCAACTTGTTATTTAATAGTTTAATTTGTTTATGGTGAGGCAGGGGTTTATTGAATCTCTTCCAGAAGAGACTTGTTGCACTTGAACAATCACGATGCCGAAGATACAGTTGCTATGCACTTAAGGTCTCTGTGGACACGTGTCAAAGCAGCCATCTGCCTGTTACAGAAGCAGAGATACACTTGCTGTGCACTAAGATCTCTGTGGACACATGACGAAGCAAGGTGGTACGGTTACAGGATGAGACATGAGACCCAGAAGGCTAACTGTCCGCCAAATATCGATCTAAGAGTTATCCACTAAGAGATTCGTCGCATGTAGTTAAAGCGACGTAAGATAGATTAATAATAATAATAATAATAATAATTAATAATGGTTTCACAGCAAACCGCAGCACACAAGTCTATTTTTTCTGTGCTCACGATTTTTCTATAAACAACCAATACGGTTTATGGCATTGAATGAAGTTCTGATACTGTTTTCAAAAGCTTTGAAATTCCCTCTAGCCATTGGTGAATGGAATGTGTTTTTGCCTTTTACAATTTGTTTGAAATAAACTTTAAAATAATATGCTCTTTATATGTGAATAACTCTGTATATTACAATAGTTCAAAGCACAGCTATCTACTTTGTTTTAATTTATTGAAATGGAGAATGCGTTGCATGGCGAGATATTCACTTTAAATTTAACTCGAGCTGACAGTATTTTTGTGAGAATGCTTTCAATCTACCACGAAAACATTTTATTGTAACCCGTTCTCAGCAAACATTCCCCCGATAAAAGTTCCCTCGCGGAAGAGTTCGGAATTTCTATTTCATTATTTGTTTTGTTCCATTTATACCCCACCTTTAACTGCAACGGTCGTGTTTGCGGCCTTTAGCTTTTACTACCGGCAATAGTGTTAACTCGTATACCGTTGTCATTGGATTTCTGACTTTTCTTTGATTTTTACTTTCTCTACTACGTATAGTAAGAAGGGGAAGCATTGTATTCCACCCAAAAATTCGATACCGAGATTTCACCGGAAATATATGTTTTGAGACCCCGTGAATCCAAAAAAAGCATTTTTGGAAACATGTCCGTGTGTGTGTGTGTCTGTGAACAGCATAACTCAGAAACGAACAGTCGGATAAACATCAAACTTGGTATTTAGGTTCAGTCTCTTCCAGAGATGCGACACGATGGTTTTCAAGAAAATCCCCCCACCCCAAATTACCCTTTACATGGAACATTTTTAGAAAATTTTAATTTTCTCAAAAATGCTCTAACGATTTTGCTTAAAATATCATATGTTTAATATGTTTTCATGACAATTAAAATGTATGTCTTGAATTTTCTGGGAATATCTCCAGAAGTATGCTTCATTGTGAACGACTTTTGCATAACTGGTAAACCATAAGAGATAGTCAAAATTTTACTACACAAAATGTAGATCGTGTTAAAATACACAATTTATGTAATATACATTTTTTTTTGTTGAGTGAACCATTTTCGAGATATTGCTTGTTATTCCCTTAAGTTTTCCAATACTTATACTTTTTATCAAATTCGTTATTCAATTTTTTATGTCCTGGTAATGCAAAGAGAATGGAATACTCCACATAGCAACCAGCTCTTAAAATATTTGACTATAGCTTAAAGCCTAGCAATTCCCCTTGCCTACAAGAAAAGAGTAGAGAAATTTATGTGAGTGTAACACATCAGATTTTTTAATAGGTTTTGACAATTCTCTTCGAATATTTAAGATAAATAATCATGTTAAATAAGGAACTATTCTGTATCGCACAGCAACCTATTCCGCGATAGCATCCAATGAAAGGTGACTGGTGTACTTGACAGTTAAGAGATACCTGTTTCATGTAACAGGTTTTAGAATGAGGCACAAAAGCGTCAGCCACTCTCGCGTAGCCAAGAATGACCAGGAAGGATTTAAGGTATTAGGAGAAAAGAGATTAAGATATGCGGTCCTCTTTGAAGAGGAGGCATTAGTAAATTAGTTTATGTAAGTTTCGATTTGTTGAAGGAATACGCCTTGGAAAAAAAGAAAAGAATTACACTAGAGAGAGCATCGTTTAGAAACCCTAGAGTTAGGCAACGTCATCACTTGAAAGCCTGTTCTGTTCATCTTGATCGGAAAGAAAATAAATTGGCTCAGATGCGTTGATGCTGAAGCTCAAGTACGTTCTAATCTTGCCAACTCTCATCTGTATCATCCCTGTCTGTCTGCAAGCTACTGGATAGACGTGATTAATCTACCATTAGCTCTGTTGAATCCGCTCAAATCCCATCTGGCTCTCAGCCATTCTTCGCTATACGTTTACAGAAACTCGCATAATGACACTGTGATCCTTAAAGAATTTTCTACTGTATTTCAGTCTGCTTACATTCAGAGTGACTGAAAGACTTTGTCGACATTTTTAAAGACTAACAAAAGCGCTTGAGATGTTGGAGAGTGACGTGACATCTTGAATCCTTGGCGTTATTCCGTTGGTAAAAACCAAGAAGAAGAAAAAAAATCTGATGTGCTACACTCACATGACTTTCTCTACTCTTGTACAAACTATTTTTACAAACGTTTATTCTTCATATGCTTCATATTATTCGAGATATCGAGATGTCAATCTTATTGCTAATTTTCTTGTAGGTGTAAGGGGAATATGGTAGGCTTTAAGTGATAGTCAAATATTTTAAGAGCTGCTATGTGGAGCATTCCATTCTCTTTGCATGTCCAGGACAAAAAAATGAATAACGAATTTGAGAAAAAGTGTTAAGTATTGGAAAATTTAAGGGAATAACAGGCAATATCTCGAAAATGCTTCACTCTACAAAAAAAATGTATGCGAAATAAATTGTGTATTTTAACGCGATCTACATTTTTTGTGCAGTAAAATTTTGTCTATCTCTTGGTTTACCAGTTATGCAAAAGCCATTCACAATGAAGAGGATTTGTGGGCACATTCCCAGAAAATTCAAGATATGCATTTCATTTGTCATGAAAATATCTTAAAACATATGATATTGTAATCAAAATCGTTAGAGCAATTTTTGAGAAATTAAAAATTTTCGAAAAATGTTCCATGTGAAGGGTAGACTGGGGTGGTGGGATTTTCTTGAAAATCTTTATGTCGCATCTCTGGAAGATACTGAACCTAAATACCAAGTTTGGTGTTTATCCGACCGTTCGTTTCTGAATTATGCTGTTCACAGACACACAGACACACACACGGACATGTTCCCAAAGATGTTTTTTTTTGGATTCCGGGGGTCTCAAAACATGTATTTCCGGTTAAATCTCGGTATAAAATTTTTGGGTGGAATACAATACTTCCCCTACTTACTATACGTAGTAGAGAAAGTAATTATATACTGAGTTTTCACCGGAAACACACATTTTGAGGTGCCCTGAATCCAAATAAAGCATTTTTGGAAACATGTTTGTGAATGTGTGTCTGTGAACAGCATATCTAAAAAAATGAAACTTCGGATAAATGCAAAACTTGGTATTTCAGCTTATCTTCCAAGGATGGAACACGAAGATTTTCAAGAAAATCCCTCCACTCTCAACTACCCTTTCCATAGAATATTGTTCGAAAATTTTGATTTTATAAAAAAAATGGCCAATAATTTTGGTTAAAGTATAATCTTGTATAACTGGTAAATGTTAAGCGATAGACGAAAACGTAATATACAAAAAGTAACACAATTTACTTCAAATAAGTTTTTCTGTGGCATAAGCCGTTTCTGAGATATCCGTTATTAAATGTTCAAATTGTTCAATACTTGTCATTCTTTTAAAGTCTGGATTTTCAGTTGTTTCTCGCGATGGAATGGCCGGCATAATAGCGTCCAGTTCTTAAATATTTTATGTATCGCAATTCTCTTTGTATCTATAACGAAATGTGTAATGTAGCTATTTCTACAAAGGTTTATTTGAATTAAAACGAAGTAGATAGAAAAATAATGTTTAGTAATAATAGTTTGTATTATCTCTAATAAAGATAGAGGGTAGAGAAAGTTGCGTGAATGTGTCACATCATTATTATAGTTACAAAACATGGCTCTATTGATTTTAATTAGAATACCATAATATGTGTACGATATTTGCATGACACAAACAAATCTTAAATTTTCTCAGAATAGTCTGTGAAGTCCTCTTCATTCGGAAGGAATTTTGTATAACGGGTAAACCATAAAAGATACACAAACTGAATGCACATAAAATGTAGATATTTTTAAAACACACAATTTATTTCAAATAGACTTTTCTACCATCAGCTATTTCATAGAAATCCACAATTATTGGTTAGAATTTGCCAATACTTTGTCAATGCTGACGCTATGCTTTATTTCTCGCGATGTCATGGAAAAGATGTAGAATTGTAAGGCCAACATACAGCTGTTTGCTTTTAAACCTCTGGATATGGATTCGGTTACCTCTATCCCCTTGTATCTACAATGAATGGAATAAAACTATTTCTGCAGAGGTTATCTTCGTTATCATGGAGTAAATAGAAAAATAGGTTTTCTTATCACTAGTTTGTGGTAACTATTATCAAAATAAGCGACAGTGGGCAGAGAAAATTATTTGAACGATTATTAAATATAATCTGGAATTTGTCGTTATAGTCCAGCTACCAGTTCAAGGCAAATAATTTTCCAAACTGCTAAATTATTTATTATGGAATGCATGAGAAGAACATATAGGGTAGTTAAATTATATTCGAACCCACTCCCGGCCTCTCTCTGCTGCGCGAGACAGCCGGCAGAGACGGACTAAAATCCTTGCCTTATAATAGATGCTGGAAATGTTGAGCTTCTGCTCTCAAACAGGCAGCATATCTCGTGTAAATATTCTCGCTCACTCTCCGAAGCTCAGCAGCAGGAATTCTCGTGATTTCATGCACAATGTATTCTCTAAGTTCCCGTAGTGTGCGAGGATTGGAACGATACAATAAAACTCACAACTCATTAGGTCAGGAGAACGAGGGGGCCACAAATCAACACTAATTATTCTGTCAACAAGCGCCTCTCTTATTGCATGTAATGATTCAGCAGCCGTATGTGCTGTTGCAGAATCTTGCTGCAACCAACCATACGATTTCTCTTCTTTTGTCAAGGGATTGCAAAATGGCTAAGAATTAACTTCTGATACCGCTCTGCATTAGTATTTCATCAAAGAATATGGACCCTATTATTCTTCTAGCACTTATCGCACATCACACTCCAATTTTCTGATCATAATGAGGCGTTTCATCACAAAAATTCCTGCTGCTGAGCTTCGGAAGTGAGCGAGAATATTTACACGAGGTATGCTGTCTGTTTGAGAGCAGAAGGTCAAGATTTCCAGCATCTTATAAGGTAAGGATTTTAGTCCGTCTCTGCCGGCGTAATTTCCCGGCGACTGCCGCCTGTCTGGCGCAGTAGAGAGAGGTCGCGAGTGGGTTCGAATATAATTTAATTACCCTATACAACCAAGATAAGAATGGCTAAGAATAACTATAGAAGGTAAAATGACAGATGGAGTAGGTATTTAGGAGACAACGTGGAGTAAAGGAGCGATTAAAACCCATGAAAATAGGATACTACGGACAAGTAAGAATGGGCAACAATATTAATACAACTGAAGCTAATAAAATCTCACGTGGTACAACGTTTTTATACGCAATTGCAAATTCGCATTTAAGTATTATCAAAAAGTGATTTCCCTTCAACTTTACACTATTCAAAGTACTTTTTTGCCCAGAAATTATTTCCAATTAAGGTAGAAGTGTTTAGCTATATACAACACGTGAAAACACGTTTAACCAGAAGCATGGAGGAGTAAATTCTGAAGTCATAAAAACGAGCTCTTGGGAAGGAAAAGAAAAGAAGAGTGGGTAACTTGCTTCCATCGGATGACGCACTACCTTTGAGACATACAGCTAAAAATAATTTCTAAAACGGCTAAAGCTATGAAAATAGTTATAAAATACAAACTATATATTTTAATGACCTATGTTTTACCTGAATTAAGCCTTGCATGTCTCTTATGGTTTTATAGATATAAAAATATACAAAATTCGGTTAGAATGAAAAGGATGCTACAAGCCATTCAAGATAAAGTCTTTATTCTTTGAGCCAATATCTCAAACATATTACACTGTGTTCCCGAAATACCGCCCACTTTGTTCGAACAGGTAAACCAAATGGCATCGCATAGATATGCTAAAATATGTCCACTGCTTTATGTTTAAATTATCTAGAACTACTTGCTTCTGTTTTTTTCTTTAAAAGCGTTCTAGTATTGTTGACACTATCGTGTAAGGCAAGTGTATTTGGTGTTCCAACATTTAATTTTGATTGTTACATCGCTCTTACCGACATAATGTTTGTGTATTAAAAATTGTATACTTAGTATAGTATTATAATTTTTGTAATACGAATACCAATGCAATGTTACAAGATGGTGATAATAATAATAATAATAATAATAATAATAATAATAATAATACTAATAATAATAAATATCCCTTCGTCACGAATAACACATCTAAAAATTAATGTTAGTTACTGTTTTGACCTTATATCCGCAGCTGTGCTTTGTAAAGAGTGCCGGCCCTCGTAGCCGTGGTCGCTGAAGTGTATAGCTCCAGCGCCTCGCCAAGCTGAGGGTCGGGGGTTTGATTCCCGCCATGGGCATGGGTGTTTGTGTGTGTTGTGTAATTGCGAAAATAAACGGTAACGAAACACAGTAAAACACAGCATCTGGGTAGAGCAAGGGAACTTTAAAAGAAAAAAAAAGAGCCTCAAACCGTAACTGATTAAAATGTGTACCACCGCTGAAACCCCTGCAACATCCTACAACCAACATCACCGGCACGTCGTGCAGAAATAAGAAATAAAATTTCAAGATGTGAGTGAATTTTCGGGGACATCGTGAATATTTAAATAAAACCGTTTTTGAAAAAATAACAAATTTTCCTTGTTAAAGATAACTGAGATAGTGTAATTTTGCAAAACTCACCTGAAAGATACTTCCATTAATACGGCTTTCGTTTTCGAGCTATGTTGTTCATAAACGCGCGCGCGCGAAATGCGTTTGTTTTATGTCAAAAGGCTTTAAAACATGCATTTCCGTGTTATCTAGATCGGTAGAATACAATACTTCATCTACCTAGCTTAGGTTAGCGGTAGAGAAATCAAACATTACATTCGTCCCATGGATGGCGATCTTTGGTCTCGAAAATGCTAGAGTGGAAGTCCAAGAAGAAAACGAGGGGGAAAAAACTAATCTATGAAAGCAATACCAGAAAACATACTGAATGAAGAAGATTGGCAAGATCATAGGGAAAAAATGACTGTAAAGTTGTATTAAATCCAGGAAAAAAAAGAAAACAAATCCATTTATTAGTATTACCATAATGTAGATAATATGTGATAGGTTTGTAATTTATTACCATAAACTAGGTCAGTACTATAAAGTGCATTATATAATTATTATTATTATAATTATTATTTATTGGATTCTGATTTATGCACTTCGGCAGCTTTTAAATGTGTTGAATCAAAAGTTAAATTATCAATAGTTCTGGTATGTCTTAAAACACCTCACTAAAACAAAAGAAATAAGAGTCCTGCATGAAACAATAATCAATGTAATACCTGTTGTACCTTTGGTAAATGACTTTTCTCTCTTTTAAAATTTATCCAGTGTAACTTAAATAGTTCATTTCCAAAAAATAAAAAGTCTACATAAGAATGAAAGAAATTCAGTTAGTGATCGTCCTGTAGAAGATATCAAATTTTTCCACCCTTCTCTTCCCCCGGCATGAGAGAATGAAATTTTATCTCGATTCCAAAAGTTAAGTTACAAGTAATTTTTACTTTCTCTACTACGTATAGTAAGTAGGGGAAGTATTGTATTCCAACCAAAAATTCTATACCGAGATTTCACCGGAAATATATGTTTTGAGACCCCCTGAATACAAAAAAGCAGTTTTGGAAACATGTCCGTGTGTGTATGTGTGTCTGTGTGTGTGTCTGTGTGTGTGTGTGTGTGTGTGTGTGTGTCTGTGAACAGCATAACGCAGAAACGAACAGTCCGATAAACTCCAAACTTGGTATTTAGGTTCAGTATCTTCCAAAGATGCGACACGAAGATTTTCAAGAAAATCCCCCCACCTCAGATTACCCTTTACATGGAACATTTTTCGAAAATTTTAATTTTTTCAAAAATGACTATAACGATTTTGATTAAAACATCATATGTTTAAGATATTTTCATGACAAATAAAATGTATATCTTAAATTTTCTGGGAATGTCTCCAAAACTATTCTTCATTGTGAACGACTTTTGTATAACTGGTAAACCATAAGAGATAGACAAACTTTTACTACACAAAAAATGTAGATCGCGTTAAAATACACAATTTATGTCATATACATTTTTGTTGTTGAGTGAACCATTTTCGAGATATTGCTTGTTATTCCCTTAAATTTTCAATACCTATTTTCTCAAATGGGAATTCGTTATTCAGTTTTTTGTCTTGGATATGCAAAGAGTATTAATCTGTGGAAAAGAGAATGGTGCTTTACCTAGCAACCAGCTATTAAGAGATATGTCTATGTTTGTATTGCCCTTGGAAATACAATAGGGGAACATAGTACGCCTTAAGCGAAAGTCAAATATTTTTAGAACTGGTCGCTATGTGTAAAATGTAAGTCTCTTTGCATGTCAAAAGATCGTTTCTGAAAATGTTTATTCCCATTAATATAAAATAGATGGAGCATAAGAGTTTGTAAAAATAGTTTTATAAGAGTAGAGAAAGACATGTGAGTGTAACACATCAGATTTTTTAATTAATGATTTCAAGAACTTATTTGTAGATATAGAAACTATGAATCTAATGAAAATTGTTTTAAAATGCGTTATTCATTCGACTCTTTTTTTGGAAACAAGGCTTCAAATAAGCACCTACGTTGCAAAATAATATAGTTTCGAAGCGAGATAGGAAAAAATGTCATATACTGTTGACATAAGCGCGATGTTTAAGCAGCGAATTGCAGCCAGTCACCTACCGAACGAGAAATATTGTCTCGCTTTCAGTTTGTTTTGTCTGAAACGAAATGTTTGGTCGGGAACAGCTTTTATCGCATCCGGCGACGGGTCACGAGTTATAGCAAGTCGATGATGAATTTCTTTTGGTAAATAAGCGACTCTTCGTGTTCTATAGCAAGTATAAGGGAGAAAATTGCTTCTCTGTAATATGCAGTTTTATTTATTTTTGGTTAATAACACACATTTTTTTAATATGATGAGGTATTTGAAGCATACTTACATGGGAGATTATGTTGAACGCAAATAATGGTTTTAATTTTTACTAATTTACCCTGGTATGAATTAGTGGCAGATAAAATGCCCAAATTTATGTAAAATAAAGTTTTCTTTTTTATACCCCATTATCAGCAGTGGTTGATCAAAATTCTTTTAAATCTATTTTGAGCTATTTTGTTCTGATTTAGGTACTCTTTCTCATTTGTTTAGGTTAAGATTTACTACTTAGAGTAAGTAGGGAAAGTTGAAGCTGGTTATCGAGACCCAGGAGAAATAATAATAATAATAATAATAATAATAATAATAATAATAATAATAATAATTAATAATAATAATAATATAGGATCGAACATAGCGACGAAAATGTGCTGAATTCATATTAGGAATGGGTTTTGTAGGGAAGACAGGAAACAAAGTTTGTTGTCCTCCAAGGTATTTTACCTGCGTGGATGACAACAAGCCTACCGGAAGTTTCGCCTTTGTATCTGGCTCGGACAGGGTTTACAACGGTTTCAAGGCTTAGAAGGGTCAGGAAGTATATGTGCCTTATCTACGATCTAGGAATGTTCGTGGGAAGATTTTAAAAACTCAAAATAAGCTGTAAGAAGCAGATGTGAAAGTTGTCAAGTGGGGGTAGCCAATAATAAAAATCATGAAACAAAATGATAGCCAATCGAAAGATCGCGTATACATCACATGATACGTTTGAACTTAAGACGGTACGAAACTTAAGAAAGGTGGGGGAAAATGCTAAGTTTTGGCGAAAGGCGTGAAGGAGGAAAGGAAACGCCGGGACATTGCGGTACAAACTAACCATGAGGACGGCCGAGATTGATTGCGGTACAAACTAACCACGAGGACGGTCGACGAAACAAATTAGAAGAAAATAATCAGGAAATTTATAGTGTAAAAATGAAGTTATGAAATCTAGGCAATTCGAGGGCTAGTCGGAGAAACACATAAGTAGCGACTTCAAAAGTGATAAGAATAACAGTGGTTTCGACGACGAAGGTGGCGGGTCGACCAGATAGGAATCTACGTAACCAAATAAAGAAATAATTCAAACTTCGCCGGCAGTGTTATTAATATCATCAAGGCAGTGTCACCACCCCTGGAAACAAGAACCTCAGCTCTACCAAAAACAAATTCCAAATCCCTGCCATCCAACCATCGAACCCGGGACTCTGAGTCCACTGAAGCAACTGCCAGGAACAACACAGATGCGTCAGAGGTCAGCGTCAAAGTATTCTACTTTACCTAAAAATCCGATGTCAAGATTTCACCAGAAATATGTTTTCAGGCCCCTTGAAACTCCCAAAAGAAACATTTTTAGAGAAAGGTCTGTGTGTGAACAGCATAACTCAAAACGAGAAGTCGGTTGAGTAACAAACTTCGTATTTAAATTCAGTGTCTTCCAAGTATGCTACACGAATATTTCCAAGAAAATTCCCTACCCCTAACTACCCTTTACATGGAACGTTTTTCGAAAATTTTGATTTTATAAAGAGTGGCTAAAATTTTTGGTTAAAATATCATCATAAAGATTTTACATGAAAAAGTGTATGTCTTGAAATTTCGTGGAATAGCCTTTGAAGTCCTCTTCGTTCAGAAGGAATTTTGCACAATCTAGCTGGTAAACGTTAAGCCATAGACCAAAAATGCTAAACCAAAAATGTAGATCTCTAAACACAATTTATTTAAAATAAGTTCTTTTACGGCATACGCCATTCCTGAGATTTGCTATTAATGGTTCGAATTGTTCATTTCTTGGTTGTTCTTAAAGTATTTTCAACTTCAGTTGTTTCTCTCCATTGCATGGAACCAGTATGGAATTTTAAGGCCAGTATATAGTGTCCAATTCTTAAACATTTGATCATCGCTGTTCGTTTGTATCTATAACGAAATGTGCAATGTAGCTATCTCTGCAAGGGTTTATTTGGATTAAAACGTTGTATACATAAAAATAAGCTTTAGCAAGATTAGTTTGTGTACTCGGCAATAAACGATACGGGGTAAAGTGATGTGAAGGTATCACAAAAAACATTAATACATTATTTACTGCGTAAGGTTTGATTTGTTTTAAATTTTAAAGGAGACGCCCTTACATATTGGCAGTAAGAATATTTTCTCTGTGGTTTTGTTATTATTTTTGCCCATCTTCGGGCTGTTTATTACAAAAATCCTGTTAGCCATCTACAGTTATTGTATAAAAAGCCATTTCTTAAAACATCCATTTTTAAACAAATTACCTATTTTCAAAGGTATTTTGCAGGCTTGTGCTTCTAAAAACATTGTCATTATTGATAATGTTAACCTTCAGTGCTTGTGATACACCTAAATGTAATCAGTTTTATGTAAGAAAGCACGCAGAACATATATTAATTTAAAAAATAAATTTTAATTTCTAAAAGATACACAGTAACTACAGTAAATCACCAAATGCATAATGCAGCAACATCCCTAGGAAGTATTTAATTGTGGTGTTTAATAACTCATGAACTTGGTAAATATTAATGTCTGGTAAGATAAGTTTATATTTCCCCTTCAAGCAAAAAGATAACCTTTGCACAGTGCGTAATACTACAATAAACAACCACTACAGAACAAGTAAAATAAATAACACAGAACTTACTTTTGTGTTTTGTTTTTTAATTAATCGAAGTAAATTATTGCAAAATAATAAGAACATAAATTCGCTATACAGATTTTGTTACACCAGCAGTTACGAAGATTTACTATCCCGTTCTCCCAGAAAGTTGAGGAAGGATACGTCATCAAACAGTTGAACATGAAATATTCTACCGGGATAACATCTTTCTGAAAATATTTTTCTCCTATTACTTCTATTTGTAGCTCAGACAAGTAACAGTCACAAAAGGGCATATTTACATTGTTAAAGACGTAAACTATAACTAATTAAATTTAACTCAGCCCACTTTAACTAATTTCAGACTTAATCTCCATTACGAGTGCGTGCTAATTTTGAGTGTTTGCATTAGAGGACAGCAGATGAGAGATCTAAATCAGTTTTGGCACGAAGGGTTTCTTTCGATGCATGATAGCTGGTTCTCCATTACCCGGTCCCGACGAGAACAATACAAAATAACTGGTAATGTATATAGCTTGGCATTTGTGGTGTAAGCGGCCTACATCAAGAATAGCATATACACCCCCTTAAGAAAGTATTCGTCTTTATTTTAAAAAATTCTAGCAGCCAAATTAATGCAAAGAAACATATACTTTTTTGGCCACAAATATCAATGGTAATACAGTTTACGTGTCTTGGCGGTTTTTAAGATCGTACATTTTATAATTTTATAAATTTTTGAAAAGTTTGCCAAAATTGCAACTCTTTTGTATGCGGTGTGTTCAAAATTATCTACATGCATTGAATAGAAAAAAACTTTTTTGTGTGTTCTTGATTTTGCGGTGCAAATAGGTGCAAATAAAATGTCAAAGTTGGGAATTTTCAACGTTTTTGCCTTAATTCCTCTTTTTCGGCTCACGTTTTACGACTTCACGAATGCATTTCTCCGCCATTTTAAGTCAATGTCGATGAAAGTGTGTAGATGTATGCACAAAAAATGCTCTACCCAATGCATGAAATATAATTTTGAAAATACCACGTACAAGAAGTGTGCTATTTTGGCATTTTTCAAAAATATATAAAACTGTTAAAATGAACGATCTGATATAACCGCCAAAACACGTAGGCTGTATTACAATTTATCTTTATGTAAAAAAATAAAGTTTGACTTTTCACTACATTTATTTGGTTGCTAGAATTTTTTTAAGGTGCAGACGAATACTTCCTTGAGAGTGTGTACATAGTAAACAGCTGCGCTATATCGTGTAAATAACGAAAACCAAAATCTCATTCTTATATAACACAAGAACAAAACAAAACAACAACAAAAATAGAGGGGAAAAAGAAGATGAATACAAAATCTTTAACACAAATTATTCATAGGAAAGTCAGTAGGTATATCCCAGAGCAAACAAATGCCGTCACAAGGAAAGAAGTAGTCAAAGCGAATCGCAGATAACTGTCATAAAAGTAGACAGCGATCCGAATGGTATATTTGTCGTTATCAGTAAAAGGGTTAACACAGATTTATGAAGTCCTTTCAACTCGCAATTATATTATTAAGCCAGCAAAATATATTTCTTTAGATACAGACAAATTAAAAATAAAATATATGCATTGCAAAATATTGCAAAATAAAAATATCTTGAATAAATCATGTACATAAAGTCGAAATGTTCATGTGCATATTTGAAGGATTGTTAGCTTTACAGTTTACCTCTTTATTTATTTCAGCCCTAACTTATCTCCCACCCATTGGTGATAGCATCAACTTGGAGCAAACAAGGCAAAAAGAAAGAAAGAAAGAAAGAAAGAAAGAAAGAAAGAAAGAAAGAAAGAAATAAAAAAAACCAAAAGTGATGAAAAGTCGACGTGACAAGACAGACATGGCCATCATGCTTAAGTACCCATAGTTTCTGATGTGATCGTCTTCTGTTATGCGCTTCTTATTTGTACTAATTATCGCAGAACTCATTTGTTTATTTTTTCTCTCTGCAATGGCGCGCTTTTCCGCAACTGGTTTTGATTATCCATGAAAGTAAAACTCATTGTCACGTGGCGATCGGTGGGTGGCCAAGGACAGCTACAGGAATAGACGAGCTTGGCCGGGACTCTCCATCAGCGGGATGCGATGTAAATACCGCGTCCATCAACAGAACTATTCTGGCAACATTTCCGCTATTACGTATCATTAGTACATAAACTATATCGTCATCACCATGACATTGTTAGTATCCAAAATTGTTGCGTCATGGGAATTATGAAGTTCACCTGGCATGACGAATAGAAAATAATAAAATAACTGTCTTGTTGAACATGTAAGGTTTTAATTTATTGCACCTTATGAGCATTAAATTTAATCTGCGCTCTACGAATAAATAAAGCGATAAGATCTATACACCATAGCGATCACAAATCAAAGTAATAGACATAATACTTGTCTTATCCAATATCACCGATGATATTCACGACCTTCGGGGTTTTCTCCTGGTTGGAGGAGTCTCGTTGGGTGGCCTGTAAGGCGCAATTACGTCAGCCCAGTGCAGATGAGGGTTAAAATAATTGAGTTTTATTTATGGACGCCTTTTAACTACTATGGTTCTTAGCGTCCCATTCTATATTGGGCGTGAAAGACCGGACATTTTGCTCAGAGGCCCCTTTATCAGGCTTGAAGTTCTTTTACGTGCCGTAAATCTAAGACACGAGACCACCGGCTTTATTTCCCTTCCAAAGGAAGCCATGCTAAAGATTTTTACACCCGAAGAAATCCATCGCCCTCCGCCGAGTTTGAACCCGCTACCTTGGAAACTACAGGCTAGCATGGTACCTCTAGACCACGGAGGACGACCCAGATGTGGGTGAAGTTGAATTGAATATAGGAATGTGCCCATATTCTTAAACCTAAAGGGACCATGTTCGCCATAGCAATCGTCTAACCAAGAAGGAATTCCCATGCTAAACCCTGTTCTATAGAACTTTGCAATAGTCAGCTCTCATCGGCTGCTGTTGTGGAATAGGTTGTTGTGCGATACAAAATAGTTCCTTATTTAACATGATCATTTATCTTAATTTATTCGAAGGAAATTGTCAAATTTACATTTTCATAAGCGTATATATAAAATATATTACGTAACAGCGTTAATGCATCTGGAGTGCATGTTAATTCTGACCAACAATAGGTAGGAGGATCCTTCGGTGTAAATCTCTCAGGATGATAAATGCAGTACGTATATATCATGACAGTGTTTTTATGTCTTTTATTGCATGGCCTTGCATTGTACAGAGCATGTTTGTCATATACAGGGTGAAAGGGAGCTTATTACACTCCTTCCAATATGTGTTTCATAGAGGTATTATAAACGAAAACGTATACTAGCATTTTGTTCTGTGATCAGCCGTTTTCGAAAAAAAATAGTTATTTTTCAAAATCAGGTGGTTTATTCCACGAGAGTGTATGGAAATAATAGTTTACTTGTAAAATGGGTAGAGTAACCTAATTCTGACCTAGTTTCGGCAGTAACTGTGTAACGCCATCCATGGTTTTGAAATCATTTTCCAAGCACCGTTTTGCAGAGGTAATGTGGTTGGAGACATAGTCAATTGCTAGCTCTAGGTAGGTCAGTGTGCCATCGACTTCATAAAATGTAGGATCTTATTCCGAAATGTTCTTTTAATGGTTCCTCACATACTTTGCAATTTATAGTTCTTTACCTTTAGCTCTCACAAGTAAAAAAGAAAATTACACATATCTCTCAACGTATGAGGTTCGTATTCGGGAGTCCCGGGTTCGATTCCGGTGGCCGCCCAATCTGACCATGGGTTTTTCGTGATTTTCCCTGGTTGACAAAGGCGAATGCAGGTGATGTATTCTACCGGGGCTCTTCTCTCTCCCCCATTCCTTCTCATTTCATTTCCCTTTCATGTTTCAGCTTGTCTCCGGGCTGTGTTCGGTCGGTTGTCAGGCAGATAACGCAGAGGCTTGCGCTCTGGAAATGTTTCTCCGGTCTCACTATTATTTCAATTGAAGTCTTAGAAAGAAAACTAGTGGCTTTAATTTTTTTACAGGGAGACCAGTCACACGAAACTATGCTCTTTAACATACCTCTTACACCTTTGAGTTATGGTGTAAAAAAATCCTTTTACATATTTATACACTATAAAATTGCTGTGTTTACAACAGTGACGTGACACTTGTTTCCCTCGTATCAGCCCACTTCCTCTTTACGACATCTCATTGGATAACTCAGTGGATAAAGGCAAAAGACAAGAAGAATGGAGGTGATTTGTTCCTCCTGAATACTCGCACAGTCCGTAGACTGCGGGATTTTCATTTTTACTAAGTTTTTTACTAAAGTAATTAACGTAAATGCTGTACCACACTCCGTAAACGAGTGTTGTAGTACCGCCTGCTAGAACGCCGGTAGGTTTGAAATGGCCCGCACTGTACTTTCTCACACTGCTGTATTGATCAAGTATACACTTCCCACCACATCTTTTATAAAACCTGAATTTTACTTTATCAAGTACATAGTAGATAGAGAAGGTTTGAATTCCACCCAAAAATTCTATATCGAGATTTCAACGGAATAAATAAGCCCCTAAATCAAGAGAAGCCTTTTTATAAAAAGTTCCTTGTGCATGTCTGTGAACAACA
The DNA here is from genome assembly GCA_030765065.1 of Deroplatys truncata. Taxonomy (NCBI): domain Eukaryota; kingdom Metazoa; phylum Arthropoda; class Insecta; order Mantodea; family Mantidae; genus Deroplatys; species Deroplatys truncata. Next base: position 50,196,457 of record CM060979.1, on the reverse strand, counting down.
CAACTCATAATTCGGATAGATAACTAAACTTGGTATTTATGTTCGGTATCGTCCAAAGATACGACTCGAAGATTTTCAAGAATACTCCCTCTCCCCAACTGCTCTTGATTTTTAATAATGGCTCTAAGTATTTTTATTAAAATATCATATATTAAATAAATTAAATGAGAAATAAAACGTATGTCTTGAATTCTCTGGATATAACTAAGAAGTCCTGCCCATTCGGAAGGAATTTTATACAATCTTATATAACTGGTAAACGTTAAGTGATAGAAAAAACTTACTACATAAAAATACAGATCTCTTTAAAACATACAATTTATTTTAAATAACTTTTATATGCGTAAGCCATTTCCGAGATATCCGTTATTAATAGCTCGAATTGTTCAATAGTATAGCATTCATTTCTGAAACATTGCTGTTCGCTTTGTACCCTAACGAAGTATACAATGTAGCTAAGGTTTATCTCTGAATATGAAGTAAGACAAAGATCTTTCGTAAGATAATTTTTATACCCTCTAAATAAACGATAAAGGGTGGCGAAAGTAATGCGATTGTAACACATCAGATGCTTTACAATATTTCGTTGTTTTTAACCATTTGATACGTCCCCAATTACCAGAAGACTTTCGAGTAAACCAATGCAGTGATCGGAATACCCGTTTAAATTATTCCTGAAAATACCTACGTCTAAACATTTCTCATTTACGAAGTATGAAATATTTCAAAAGGAAAACTAAACTTTTACCTGTAGTAAACCGATCCTAGTGTATCAGGTGAAAGGCAGATGCTTAACTGGAAGATTAATAACTTTATTCTTCGTCTCATACATATAGTGAAGTACAACATACTAGTAAAATTGACCAAAATACTGACTAATTAATGTAATATTCTGATGTATGTTAATACATTGTTGGAAGCAATGAGCCACTCATCGCTTTCAAAATGTGGATGATAGACGAAGTGCAGGTATTTGTGACAGCTTCTGGAGGGGAACAGTTTTGTTGTTATACGGGGTCCTAACTACGTTCATTATTTATGGAGTCTGCTCGGCCCGAACGGACAACAAAGACGTTCAACAGCGGGGGCGTAACGCGGACAAAGTGTACATTGTGTACAGGAAGATCAAAGTGACTAGTGGCTAATGACTGTCAAATTTTGTTACATGATAGACAAGTGTCTGTTGCCTTGACAACGCCTTCCTTGTAATTCAGGACTCAATATTATTTCTCAAAGTCAAAGAGCTCGTTGAGGAGGTACTTAATCTCCCTTTGCATCAGAGGAATGTGTTGCTGAGGAAATTAATGAAGTTTACACGCCACTGTCATGCAACTTAAAGCAATAAGTGAGAAATAGACTGATGCTTCTTCGAATGCCAGGAATACAGCTCTTCACTGAATACTTTCCAATAATTATGCAACTGCTAATAATATACTTGTTAAATGCTATAATGTAAATTATACATTAAGGATACCCATCTGTGAAATTTCTAAAATCCACAATTTCAGTTCTATTTCTTTGAAACTGACAAGTTCAGCCCCACCCTCTGCCAGCAAGACCTCCTCTGGTAACTTCTAACCACTGGCTCGATAGAGTATTGCAAGTATAATCCAGTATTGGTACGGTAAAGGCAAAGGTACGAGGGAATACTAACAGAGCACCGCACGCAGGCCATTCGGCCCCTTGTGACACCCGGGAGGGAGGGAGGGCGGGAGGGAGGGAGGGAGGAGTGGAGAGATCAAGGGCGACCAGATCTGGATGACCACGGCCGCGAGCACATACGGGTCGATAATGTTTTCAGATTGAACGCATTCGACGCCGCCCGGTCCTGCCACAAGCCACTGAACCTCCGGCAGTCTCCCCGGGGTTGGAGTCCACTTGAAGGAGAGACCTAACTGAGCAGTCCACGCAGCGATGCCAGGGAAGAAGCTTCTACAGTACACACAGCCACCGCCTAGTCCTACAATCCTGAAATAGATGGCAATGAAGATGATGGGTACAGAAAATGAGAGCGAATAATAGATGAAGCATCCCAACATTCACCTGTCGACCCGGGGAAACCACGGAAAACACATGGGTCAGAGTGGGCGGCCACGGGGGATCGAACTCGGATCTCCCGAATGCGGGTCACAGACGTTGCCACTGAGCCAACTCGCTCGGTAGATTGGCAGGGTATTTCACCTCCTCCAAAATATGGCAACATTACAACTAATTGTCCATGTTCTCACTAATATAGTACATAAGTACCATTAAGGCAATACTTCGTTGAATTTTGACCAAAATGTAATACAAGCAACGCAATATATATAATAATGTAATAAAAACGTAGAAATAAAGACTAAGATTAAATGCGTTTTGGTTTTTGTTCCTTTAGTAAGTTAATTTAAAACATATATTTTCATACTGCGCTACCGTTTTCTTTATTAGTTTCTCTCATTTCCTTTCGATGGCGGCAATAACTTTAATTTTCGTCTCTATGTCGCTGATGAAAGCTTTCATAAATGTATTAGCTGTCGCCTAGGTTAACGACAGCATCCTCTAGAAGACTGAATAATGTTTTATTGGTTTAGCCTTTCCTTGTGTACCAATCGTAGCGAAACACTGTCATAGGCACGGTATCCGAACCATCGCTTGAATTTCTTATCGATTATATCATAGTGCATTAGTTCGTTAGGTCTGTCACACAGAAAACGATACCGGAGTCAAAGGTTGGTTACCTTACAAAGAGAAACACTGATACGATCTATTGAAATGGGCCACTTTTTATGCATGAGAGTGTACATCAAATTAACTTTTTTATTACTTTTTTGCTTGAAATTGCTGAACAGGTTGCATTAAAAATAACCTTTTATTAATAATCTCTTTAATACTATTAATAAATTATAAACAATAATACATTTTAATTAGGTGTCTTACTAATTTGGGTGAAAATAAATGTTAAATATGAGACTTCATCTTTAGTTTAAACTTTAAAAAATATTAGTATTATTGTTTACTAACATTACAATTAAACATGTCAACAAACATTCATCCCATTACCCTTTTATCCTGTTATTATAAGGAAGCATACAACATTTCATCGATTTATATCAAAGTACATTATGTGGAAAAATTTGAAAATTAGAATGTGCCGACAAATGAAAACCCGAGAAAAGAGATCTTAAAAACAAATCGCTACAATAACACTGTTTCTAACTTTATGCTGTTTAAAATGGATTTGTAATATACAGGTCCCCCTTTAGTATTTTCTGTTCCTCTGCAGCTAATTTAGTATTTGAGGATTCCTGAGTTATCTCTTGAATGGTTTGTTGACTTTAATGTCGTTAAATTTTGTATTAATCAAATGTTATAGGAAAATTGGCTTACAGGCGGACATAAATTGCTATATGATATGCTATAAAATGTCGCATGGCTCCAAAAGGTACATAGAACTAAATTAGAAAGTTTGTAGTATTAAATAGCACTAAAATACATATTTATGAATTTTGAAAAATTTTGATCTGTTTTTCATAGAAGTCAAAAACTTAAGTTTAAATGCAATTTATCATTACAGTTTTATAGTTAATGTAATCTTTTCGGTTCAAGAAACCCTTGCTGATATGCTCATTATACAGAGCGGTCACTCAGCGCTCTGGCCGGGAATTGCACGGCAGTCTTGTGCGACACGTCTGAATGAACTCAAGGCCACGGGCTCTTCCACTTATCGGACATGTGGCAGCGGGCTTCAGTTAGCTGTTATTGCTTCTTGTGTATAGACGTGAGACGCGTGTGTATCAGATTATTGCAACCCAGAAATGGTACTCAAATTTTTGCTTGAACAAAGACTTTTTATGTATGACACGTATGTGAAAACCGACTCATGTAGACAGGTGTGTAGGGAATATCACGATAAATTTCCTGGTGTTCCAGTTCCGAGTAGAGAAACAGTTAGATATCTAGTGAATAAAGTAAAGAGAACGGTATCATTTAATGTTGTAAGTTGTAAAAAGAAATGAGGGTTCTAACGGAAGAAAAACTTGATGAAATTGGCGAAGCATTTGAACGGTCTTGGAATAAATCTTTACGACGTGTAGCACAACAAGTCAGTGTTTCAAAAATCTCAGTACATAGATCTACGAAACTGTTGACATTAAAACCATACAGAGTGACTATTGTCCATCAATTACGACCGCGTGAAGCTTGCTTGGAAGACATCAAGAATGTTTTTGATGACAGAATAATCTCTAAAGGGTCATGGCCGGCTCGATCGCCGAATCTTACTCTGTGTAACTTTTATCTGTGGAGAACTCTCAAAAATAGACTATACGAATAATCCGCGCAACATAGACGATCTTAAAGACAATATAAGAACAGAAATTAGGGAAATTACGCAACAAGAACTTATGGTGTGAATGGTAATTTCATCAGAAGGTGCCAAGAATGGTTTATCTGCCGAAGGACACCACTTTCAACACCGACTGCGTAAAAGGTTGGTACTAATAAAATAAAAAGTAATTATTTTTGTTCAATAGGTAATCAATATATCGTAATAATCATTATAAAATCAGTAATAATATGGTATCAGTATCAATAATGAGAATAATAAACAGATACACTGAATATAGCGCGCGGAACACGCATCGCGACTACCGGCCAGATAGCTGAGGGATCGCGCGTTGAACACGCATCGCGGCTACCGACCAGATGGCTGAGGGACCGCTCTGTACAAACATTTTAAAATGATAGATTCTTCAGTTAATGTAAAAAATGCTGTGGTAATCATCACACTATTTCTAAAGTATACACAGAATGAGCCACTCTGTATATTTGTTTATTTTTAGCAATTCATTTTTCCATAATGTATCTCATGGCAGAGGAATTGGCGCTATGAATAATCCCTAATCCTGGAGGGACAGGGGTTAAAATTCAGCAGTTCCCTAGTTCAGCAGTTTTCCCTACAGTCGTCGGGACTGATCTGACAACTAATGGTATAGATATGCGATTAGTAGGTGCAAAAAAAGTTACCAAGGGATGAGTAAATACCACCAAGAAGAAGGAAAAGAGGAAAGCCAACGACAACATGGAAAACGTACATTATAGAAACGATGGAAAGAAGACAATTAAGAGAAAGGCAGAGGAGAATGGCTTTGTGTATCGAGAGAAACTTTTTAAATTTTACTATACATTAATAGTAGGGATATATGTTCTATTCTTAGTGATAGCAACTGTTTTTATAGATTATATGAATTGATATTAGGCTCTCAGATGAAGGAATAACTTTATAACTAATTGAATAATAATAATAATAATAATAATAATAATAATAATAATTATAATAATAACAACACAGGGAGTTTCACTAAACCGAGGTGGTAGCCAAACGTATCCAGGAAGATGGTACCGCACCACACACTGCTAGTGTTCATGGCAGTTGTGCATTGGCTCTTTGGAAATGAAGTCATTTTCTAAAATGAACACAGTGAATGACCTCAAATATACCCAGAATTCTCTGTCTATGACTACATTTTTTACGCATATTTAAAGAGCAAGATTTATTGAGTGTAGAGGTTACAGACAATATTGACGGAGAAATTGTTACTCCAGCTGAAATGCTAATAAATCATTTTCTGATAGGCTTCTTAAGTTGACTTTGCTATCGCAATACTGGAGTATAATTTAATTGCAATTGTTCATAAAAATCCAGAAGGAATAAGATAAGCAAAGTCTACATTTGTTAATAACAGAAGAATCGTCAATACACATTGTGATTTTGATTATCAGTGAATTATTTGAAAAAATAAAAAGTGCGATTTATTTTTGGCTTACGTAATTATTATTACGTACATTTGCAAAAGGTGTGCTGTTATGTAATTATTTAGCTCCACGTTGAGGGACACCAATTTGCGGATAGTTATGATGGTAGTTGTTTGGAGGAGTTTGCCCCACAGTTGTAATTTGAAGAAGTATGTTTGTTGCCAACTTTAAAAAAAATTATTTAGCTGGATGCTGGATATGATATGTGAGAATCCCCACGTATGTGCGTCACTTTGAAGAAGTATTTACCTCAACGTTTTTCAAGATACACTTTGATGTTGTTTGATGCTTGGGACGCCAAACGCTATAGTGAAGATGGTGCTTGTTTTACGTAATATTATTAAAGTTATTTGCCTCGGCTGTTTTCAGTCGCACTATAGAAACACAAGTTCTTTTTAGGTTGTGATAAGACAAGAATTAAAATACGTCGCAGAATTTGCTTTTTAATTTCACTTCTTTTTATTTCTCTTTATATTGCACATTTATAAACACAACACTTTATAAAAGAAAACTGTGAGCACTTTATACATTCTAGCGAAGAACACACATCTTACCCGCGACTGACTCAATCCAACGGTAAACATCTTATAGCTTCGGTAATGCCAGTCTCTTATTGGCTAATTCTAGTCCAATAGAATTTAAGTATTCAAATTAAAACTTTTCTTTACTGTTGATTGGTTAATTCCAAACTGTAAGCGAAATTACTTTATTACCGATCTTTTCATAACCAGTATTTTTAAAATTCCAGACACATTGTTGTCACCAAAATTACATTATTACCTCATTATTAAGAACCTAAAACATATTATTCTCACAGTTTTTGCACTATTAGAGTATATAAACATTCACATATCACTAATAATTACGTTTACAATAAAAAATAAGTATTTACAACGACTTTACTTACAATATAAATAATAATTATATACCTATTGTTTTTAAGGTGGGCTGTTATTGAATTTAACTATAATAAAACACAATTAACATCATTTAGGCATTAAAATACTGCCTCAAAAGTTTCCGAATTTTGTACAGATTTGTCATTCTACGAGTAGGAAATTTCCCCTGAAGATTACACCTACGGTGCAAGACAATTTATAAAATACAGATAGGGCGTATCCAAAGTCAAACGTTCCGTACAGTCCGTTTTCTAGCTGGCACTGGTTTTTAATTAAACCAATTTTCAATTTATAACGCTGCGCATCCAAATCTCCATTTAGATAAAAATAATATCCCGTCCTCGAGATCATTTAAAACTGCCACATGGGTGGAAACCTCTCCTCTCTCCGCATTCCTAAGTGTCTCATTTAATCGTTATTTAAAGACGGATTCGTCTTCTCCACCTGCCTTAAATTTACCCTGCGCTAGGTCAAGTGTCGTATCAAATGGCGTGCCTAACTTGTGAATTATTATTAATGCTAATTGTTTGAACAATAAGAACGGGTGGATCGTGCATTGATGCCTCGTAATGGACAAAGGAAAATAAAAAAGTATATGTTCACATGAGATTGAGACAAGGCTGCGGTTTGTCATCTATTTTATTTGTATTTGAACAAAATAATAGAAGTATGGAGAACCAAATGTAAATCAAAGGAAATTCCTTTAGAAAATACTAATGTAGACACAGTTACATTTGGAGATAATCAGGTGTTATTGGTAGAAAATGAGGAATATATGCGGAAATGAGTGTTCAATCTGAATGAGATACTAAACAAATACAATATGAAAATTTCGGAAGAAACAAACGGAGGCAGTGACCATAATGGGTAAAGACTGTAATCTGAGGACAAACAATCGAACAGTATTCGGGATCAACAATATCAGTAATTGATATAAAAAAACAGAATTTAAGAAAGTACTAAAGCTTAGGTATAACAAAATCAACGGTGTATTAAGACATTTCGGTAGAAATATGAGGAAGTATCTTATATAAAAACTATATAGAATAGTATCTAAACCCACATTAAAACATGCACGTGAGACGTGGCTAACAAAAAACAATTAAAAATCAAGATTGGAAGCGCCTAAAATGAGATTTTTAAGGCCTTTATTGCATATAACTAAAAAAAGACCCCGGAATGAGGATATAAGAGAAGATATAGAGGGAGAAAGTATTGCAGAAGAAATTAAAAGATATCAGCACAATGGAAAGAGCATGTACAAAGAATGGAACCTTTGCAATTACCACGTCAGGCACTTTTTTTTATAAACCTTGGGACAAAGTTACATTTGGCGACCCGTATAAGGTACAGAGCAATTTTATTAGCCCCGAACAGGTCTCGGGGCCTAATCCATGTTTAGGGAAAAGGAGGATTACTGTACAGTCGAATGCACGGAAACGTGTCGATGCTTTTGCTGTCCTATAGTGTTTTTTGTTATTAAATGTTGGCAGAATCGCCTTATTTGTGTTCCACATCAGCCCTGGATTGGACAACCTATTAATAGTTTGAATTCAAGTCCGACACACACACTAGCGTATAAACAAATGTCAGGCCTAGGTGAGCGGCGAAAGGGGAAGTGTACGGAAAAATTTCGCCTGAGTGACTGGAAGACATGCTTCGCAACGAGATCCACAACAGCCCCTGGATGAGTCCGTCTCCTCGTATTAGTTGATGTAAAAAGCCTGGTACTAAAATATTAACCTATGAACAGGCTTAGGAGCGAAGAAAAAGGATGGGTAATCACAAATATTAAGTGGAGTACCAGAACCATGTAAGGGATGGGGACTGGGTGTGTTAGTGACGGTTTAGTATTTCCTTGCCAACATAAACTACTGCGCATTATCTCGGCACGATTAAATGCACTCGACTGGACTGTGCTTCTGTATATAATATATGTTTTGCAATATAGAATGGAAGATGGCAAAGGCAATCCCACTAGTTATAAAAAGGGATAGAACAAGACTACAACATTTTTATAACATTTACGCCAAAAGTTATAAACAGCAATTGAATGAAATAACAAATGTGATACTTGGTGGAAAACATACTGGCTCGCTTTAGAAAATGAAAGATTAAAAAGCTATACTGATGATCGTTTACTGTTAAACAAATTATCGAAAAATGAGAACAGAATCTAAAAAGTATCTATTGTCTTTAGTCAACGATATTTTGTAATAAACAACTGCGAGATAGACAGGCTGTATTTCCCAAAGAAGTTAACTTGCTAGCTTTGGAGTGCTGAATCTCCATATTCATTAGTTTCACTTCCATTTCCTTGTGTGTGTTAAGAGTTTCTGCATTATATGAAAACTATATAGTTTATGCTATTAAATAACTATGTGATCAAAGGGAAAATATTAAGGTTTAAAATTTCATCTTCTGTAATTGTCTAAAAAATTACTTGACCATTCCGACCGATCAGGGGATCTTTCATCCGTTATTAGGAATAGTCAAGGTTGTACGAAATGGTTAAATGGGAGTTTCACCATAAAAACTCTCTAGATAATTGAAAAGTAACTTCATAAAGAACGAGGAAGGAAAATGAAATTATTTGAGGTACAGATATTTACGCATTTAAATAAAAAATTCGGAGTTTTTGGACAAACTAAATTATTATTTTGTGAACTTCTTGTTTTTTGTGGTATTAAAATTGGGATTTACATCATTGTAAAATATTTTTATGTAAAAAGGGCATTTCTTTAAACCTCATAGCAAAGCAAATTTTTAATCGATCTTTATGATTGTTTCACTGAATTATTTCTAATTATATGTAGAATGTTGTGAAGAAGAATTGCTATTTTCTATTAATTTATAAAACATCTTATGATTTTTATTTTAAATTTCAACAGTTTTTAATTGTAATTTTTACAATCAAGCATACTTTTTTATCAGAATCACCAGCCCAACCATTCTGCTTCAGACTATTCCTTCTTTTCTTTCGATTAATTTGGTGTATAAGTGGAACTCTCTTCAATATTTTTGTCCTCTTAGTACCCTAGGAGTGCCACTGTGCCACGCCCCTTTTCCCAAAATGCAATATTGCTCAAAAAGTGAATATTATAGTATGTAAATGTATATAGTATACATTCATATAATATAGTATTACAGTTATATTATAGTAAATGACTTGCAGCTTTCAGCAAGCTTATATAGATATATGGGAAAAAGAGCAAAATCAGTCCGTGAGAGTTGCTAGTTGTAATCAAATTAAAAATATGCTGCTGCTTTCAGAGATTAAATAAATATGTATGTTAGCATATAATAACAATTTTGATGTAAAAAATCAATTGTTAAAATTACAGAAAAAATGAAACAAAAGGCGTAACTCTGTATTCAGGTTTTAAAATTACGGAACAAACGCCAAATAAAAGGCAAAAAGCCTTGAACAGTACAAGGTGCCACGCCCCCTCTCAGTGTAACAGCAATACACGGGGTTACCTTTAAATCCCTCGAAATTCAAAACTGTGCATCAGAATTAAATAAATTATATATGATTTGAAAGTAGAAGAACAAAACTAATAAATGGTGTAAAAATAAAACAATTTAGTCCAAAAACGCCATTTTAACCGTATATGTGCACCGCAATTCATCATTAGAGTTTAAAAACCTAACTATGCAACGTGGACAAGTTCACTAGTGTTTTATAAAAATATGGTAAGCACTTTCGAAACGTGTTGTTGCCTCATATCTGAAGTTTTGCTAAAAATCACAAGCGTGAATGTTTGAAGTCTGCAGCCTTTACTGATAACTGTTGCGTGCTTGCACTTACGTGATTCTTTGCGATAGCTTTCATTAAATAACAAAGGTGCTGTGCTCACGTAGGTTGCGTTGGCGCTCATTGCTGTCTTGTAGGGCGGTCATTGACCAATATGTTTACGGCACGCTTTCGGTAGAATGCCTTGACGCGGCTCAGAATGTACGGCTTTGCACCTGCTGTGCTATGACTTTCTTTGTAACCACCCACGTGCTCAGCGGGAGTGCTGTAATTTAGTTCCCTGTTTTCTCAAAGAGCGCCACTGCAACCTTGTATCCACATCTACTGTACGTATGCTCATAACTCAATTGAGCACAACTAACCGCATCTTAGGCTTTCAACTCAAAAGTTGCTCTGGAGCGCTGTATTCTCCAAGGACGTCATCTGCTATTCAATTGGGTTACGTCTTCCCCTAAAAGATCTGGTACTCTAGGATTACCGTCTATTCGCTGAATGATCTGTGTTTATGACTCTGGCCTCATCTTTGGCATTTATTTTGGATATGGACACTATTTTGGATTTCGCTGTTTATAATATTCCTGAACCAAAAGTTAGTTGACAAAATTTAATAAATTTCTGCGGCGTAAAAAATATTAAAATTAACCACAACGAATACCTGTCAATCAAAAGCTAGCGCAGATGGCGTCCATAATAAGAAGACAATGTCTTCCTCGATCCTGGACTTAAACACTAATCTGGATTTTGCACAGGTCAGTACCGTGCAATTTGAGTATAGACATGAACGTCGAAATAAAATAAACACGTATCGCTGAGTACAAACACGCTTAATAAAGTCACTATCATTGTTCAACTGATTGCTGATCCAATTGCAAAACTAACCCCTACGTAGACGATCATTGCCATACTTGTGTAAACAAGTGTAGCTTGTACGGACGAAAATGGGATGTTTTTAAAATTAATCGAACAGATTCTTTGCTGTCTCTACTCTGCCTAGATACAATCAACTTTGTGATCACTTGATAGTGTTGCCTTCATCAATAGCTGTCTCTGGCATCCAGAACAGGAAACGTCCTCTTCAACTTATTTAAAAGTTTACTTACAGTTTGAAATGACTGTTTTGAAATTTGTAGACGTAAAACTCTATGTAGCCTATCGTCATCGCCACAAAGCAGTAACAGTTCAACTCTCTGTTCCGGAATGAGAACGATTGATTTGAATGTTTTAGCTAATATTGTAAACATTGTTTTCTTGGTAACACATTCCGTTTGTGAACTGACTTTTCGGCCACACGGTATAAAGAGCCCATGTTTATATACATTTTATACTGGTACAACTGGTCTCGTTAAACTGCACATAAACCAACTAGATTTCTACTGTTTGGCATGGCATCCATTGGCTTTCTGCGAATGCATGTCCAGTTTGTTTCGCTCTGCATACACAGAAATCAAGAGGAATCGTGTCAACGCTCAACAAAGCTAACAGTCTTGTCAGTAAACGTAAACGAGGCAACTAATGCAAATGTGGGATTTCAAATCGTGCAGAAAGCGATCAGCATAGAACGAATAAGGTCTAACGGGTCGGATGACCTCCATACTTTCGCTGTTTGCACGGAGTGTGTATCAAATAAAGGGTTATATTGACTAGATAGTCTACGCTGATCCATAATGACTATGCAATGGCAAGATAGAGTAACTTCCCCAATATAACAAGGACATGGTTTAAATTACAGCTATGGCATTGAATTTTTCGTCTGATTCTGCCTTTGAATTATACTTTCCCCAAATTCCCTTACTGACAGATGCCCTACATGGTGCATTTCACTGAACTCTCACAAGACATGCAACATTTTTCTCTCTCCGTAATGTTCGTTCACCCATCCTTGTGTATCCATAACACCTGTATTATCTTCCTCCTGATCCAGTAAAGTATCTTGGAGTATTATTCAACACCACCCTTACCGGGCGCCCACATATCAACCGTACCGTTAACCTTGCTTCAGTTCGGTTTTCTCACTTCTGTCCGCTACTGAGTAAACGTACATCTCTTGGACTTGATTCATTCATTCATTCATTATCTGTTTACCCTCCTCTTATGTAGGAATTACAACCCCCAGGACTTACAGGCGAGTGCCTGGGGTCAGAGGCCCGTCGAGGAGCAGACACTCATGGATCAGACAGAACATCCAGGATGGGTGATCAGCCCGATGCCTGGTATGGGATGAAGGAAGTAGATGAAATGAAATGTTGGTGAAATGGATGAAAGGAAAGGTGATGATGGAGCAGTTGGTGGAATGAATGGCGGGGGAAACCGGAGAACCCGGAGAAAACCCGCCCAGACGCCGCTTCGTCCACCACAATTCCCACATGCAGGTCCCTGGGATTGAATCCGGGCCGTCTCGCCGCCTGGACTTGATTCCTGTCTATTATTATACCATTCATTCATTAGACTTCTGCTAACCCACGCTGCTCCGGTCTGGGATGAGGCTTGCAAATAGCATCTATATCGTTTGCAGGTAATTCAGAATAAAATGCTGCGGCTCGCCACCTGGTTGGTGCAAAACCATCAGCGACACCAGAAACTAGGCCTTCTCCCTATATAGCAGTTCATTCGCCAAACAGCACGCCGTTTCCTCTTCCGCATACAGGATGTTCCTGGAGCTGTTTAGTATCATCTAGGCGTCCGAACACGAGGACTGCGACCTTTAGTTTCTTAGAGATGTTCCGTTTCGTAGTTGCATTGTATCTGTGACCTACCGTGCTACTTCTTTGAGATATACTATTGGTTACGTTCGAGGAACTGTATTGATGTAGCCGGTCTCTGCACCTTTATAGCTGTTCTTTTCTTTCTGTGTATCCCCAGGTCTGCAAAACATTCTTAGTGATCCATCTTTTGTAAATGACAATAAAAAGCATTTACCCTCTTATTTCTTTAACTTCTTTATTGTCGCTTCAACTATAAAGCCATATCGCGACTACAACAATACAGAACATGGTTACAATGAAAAATTGAGGCATTATTTTTAACACTTAAATGATTTAGTTAAATTATATAATATATATTCAATAACAACCCGCCTTAAAGTAATATGTGTATGTAACAATATATGAAAAGTGTATATTACAGTCATTGTATTGTTAATATTATTGTATACGTGTAATAATGTTATTTGAATGTATTACGTAATTTAATAATGTAGGAGCCGTGAGAATAATAGGTTAAACGTTGCTAACAATGAGGTAACTTTGAGGCAATAATGAGTAAGAATGTTTAATAATGCTAGCAGTCATTGTTGGAGCAACAATAATGTAAATTTTGAGACAGTTTATAAAATAGACAATCAACAACAAGAAAAAAAGCTTAAGTTAAATTAAAGTATTCTATTGGATTAGGAATAGCCAATCAGAGACTCGAAATACAGAAATTTACAAATTTAGGCGCTAGAAATCAAGTCAGTTGCTTGTAGACAGCGCTCATAACTGGACGTGTTGCTTGTAGACAGTGTTCATTACCAGATGCGAGATGTGTCCTCGAGAAATTTAATACGTATTTTGTGTAAAAAAAAATAGTTTACTTGTTAAAAAGTGCAAGTATTTAATAAAAGAATCTCACAGCTCTCTATAGCAGTGAAGTGTTATTTAAATCGTGTCAAGGATTAATAAAAGGAGTGAAGTAAAACTATAATCTGTGTAAGCCTACATTCTTCAGTGGCACCACAACCCTGCTAAGAGAAACGTGTCTCTAACAATAATACTGATGCAGCCGAGGCAAACATAAATATATAATATTTAAAGAAATAGTCAAAATTACAAAGTATATTTTTTTTAAACATTTTTGGGGCGAAGGCTACCGGAAACTTCTTACCATACGTGCGGTTGCTACTACTTCAAGTTCGGTTCACAACAGTTTAAATACAATACAACTCCTTCAATACAAAATATCTACTTCAAAATACAATACTTTAAAACGGTAATAGTACATACAACATTAATTTCTCTAGATAAGTGTGCTATACATTGTTATACAATTTTGTCGAATTGATAAATTTTAAAGTACTTTGTTGTGCTGAATTTAGGGCATATGTGAGGCTGTTAGGGATGTCATATCTTTCTCTGCGTTGTACATAACGGCGGAAGGTTGTAACGAAGTGATGAACTGTGAGGTTGTATCTGCAGAGGTCGCACACAGGAGGGTCACGGTTGAGATGTTTGTGCGTTATAGAAGTATGTCCAATACAACTTGGTCTTTGCGCTTGAAATGATAGTGTTGAAGTTTGGACTCGGAAATGTAGACATCGTGTAACTTTCTTCTGGATGTGGCTTTCCATGTTTATCTCCATTCATTAACGCAAGACGTTATATTGAAGTTGATAATGTCCTGAGGGGGATGTTTGGTGGCTCTTTTACTCCTGTTCTTCTTCTTGCCTACATAAATAATTGCTTTTAGTTGTAAATACAAATCATTAACATTAATTCCACTGAGTAGTATTGTTTTACTGATGTGCAGATTCACTAAGATTCAGCTGCCTGTTTCAGCAATTTTTAGAATTGTTCCTGTTTAAAGAACAGGTGGTTTAATTTATACCTAAGTATTGCTTCTATAACTGCCTGCAAATTAAAGATGTAACTTTATACATAAAAAATAGAAAGTTAATTTATTCAACGGCTTTCTTGTTACACATCCTAACTTCAACAACGTCCATGGAAACAAGTGACATTTCCGGAGATCGCAGGTTCAAATATATATTTATAAAATTATTTCCGATCGAAAACCACCTTGTCGCCCTTCAAGGTATGTACAGTCAGGTAGACGTTGAGGATGATGGCCACATTACTACGGTTGAGAAACGATTCGACAAAGAAATTCAAAGATCCGCGATTCCAGTACGACTGTGATCCGAATTTTAGAAATTTGATCCACCTTTTTCATTTATTTCCAAATGTTTCCAGATATAGAACATACAAAAAGCTTAGCTACGTTACCTTGACTACTTAATGCATTTATTGCATCATCATTTATTCTACTTTCTTGGCTATTACAGCGGATATTAAGCAATCTGTAAAAGAACCAAGATAACGTGGTTAGCACTGAAGCACTACGATGCCACGCACAATATATTGGGTGTTGATCTCAGAAAATGCGAACGCTAATGTTGACCAGCTGCTGTACTGGTCAAAGGCATTCCTAATTTTTAATGTTGTGCCACCTGAGACCGAGATAGATATTTTCAGCGAGAGTTCGGTAGAAGGGAAGCTAATGATACCATCAACTGGCAGTCACAATGGAATGCGGCTTAGAAAAAATTCTTTTTGATATGTTACATTCACATGACTTTCTCCTCCCATTCTTCTACAAACTATACAAGCAAAATTTCATTACATTCTCTACTGCTTACCTACAGTAGTAAAGGAAGTATTGCATTCCGCTCAAAAACTCGATACCTAGAATTCACCGGAAATACACACCTTGAGACTCCCTGAATCAAAAAAGAATATTCTTAGAAACAGTACACGCACGCTTGTGTATGTGTGTTGGGTGTATGTGCCAGCATACCTAGCCCAAAATGAAAACTTGGTTAAATACCAAACTTACTTTTTAAGTTTAGCGTCTTCTAAGGATGCTAACGAATATTAAAAAAAATTGCCCCCTCCCCAAACTACCGTTTATATGGAAAACGTTTCCTTATTTTTTAAGCTCTTAAGCTCTTCATTCTGAATGACTTTTGTATAACTGGTAAACTGTAAGAGATTTATGTCAATGTGTCATAAATGTATCGTAGATTTATGTCACCCAATTTATGTCAAATACTTTGTGACGTTAACCTTTCGAATGCATTCTTTGTTATTGGCCATCTTTAACACACCTCAACTTTCAAATTGCCCCTGGTAACAAAAGAAACAAAAGTAACGTTAGCTACACGTGAATGTGAAAGCTTAGTGGAAAGTAATGCTTTGTTTTACTCTCCATTATTGACCATTGTGTTTCTGAATGTTGCTTAAAGGGAGTCACCAGTGCTTTAAACAAATAAAATGATTTACACTAATCTACAAATATTTTTCTGTAACAACGTTCAGTGTGTTCTCCTTCCCATTTTATATCAAAGTTAACATGGAAAGTAAGAGCGTCAGCTATTTTTTCGAGAAATTAGGAAGTATTTATATTGAATCCACTGAACAAATCATGGTAACGCCAAGAACTTTCCAAGCGATCGGATTTGTAAGATCAGAGCAGAGTTCGCAGAGAGAGGAAGCAGTGAATAGCAAAGCGTAGAAATACGAGAAAGCTTTGTTGCTGCCCGTTTAAAATGTATTTTAGTGCAATTAAATGTTACGAAACTAAAAATGATACAAGAATTTTGCAAAAATAATTCAGTATTTTCCTATAAGCTCATTAAAGTGTTTATTTTGATTACAGTTACTACTATTAACGCTATATAACTTCTTTCAAAGAGGAAATCATCCCGAAATCACGATTGTAACTTTTAAATTCAAAACTGATTTTTCCTTTCTGTTACATAGATGGTTACATGTATATCCACTAATTTTAACTTACAAGGCTATTTAAAATACAAATTTATTTTAGATATTTGGAAATCAAAGCTAATCATAATTATTATAATTTTGGTATCGTCACTGTAAGTCAGGGTTTGCCAAACTACTTTCTGGGGATCGAACTCGGCCCGCGAGCTGCTTTTGTTTGACCCACCTTCATTTTGGAGAACTTCAAAAACTATAAATAAAAAGAAACGTGTTAATCTAATAAATCTGTATTAGATTAATTTGTTTATGAATTTCGAACCATTACGTAAAATTAAGCGCTCAGATTTTTAATTGATACCTATGCAGTGTAATGAGCTACTGAAGGACAAATACAAAGACTTTAATTTGGTTGATTTTTTACAACTGTCTGATGAATACACATTTCCTCATTTTAAAGACTTAACTCGAGGGCTAATATTAGTGTTCGCATGAACATATATCTATAAAGACATTTTCAAAAATGAAATACATCAAATCAAAATATTGGTCTGCTATAACTGATCCACATTTAAGAATCCTTTTTGATGATAGGCAGCACAACATTAGAACAGCAAATATCTGAAATTTAGGCACAGAAAAGTAAGTCATTGAATATGAACTACTGTTAATGTAAAAATATTTCATGTAACAGGTCTTAAGGTATACTGCGAAGTTGAATGTAAGGTACGGTCGATCAAACATTTGATTAGAATTATTAGAGGGAATAATCACTTATAAGAACAGTATGTTATAAGGAATAGCTTAGAATGGGCGGGGAGAAGACGTGGGCGGCGAAAATAAAGAGAGGGCTGAAGAGAATAGGGATGGGCAATATTTGGTTTGAAGGACCTGGAAATAGAGCAAACGTGTGCTGAAAAGTTCATAAGAGACTGGAAAATGTAGATTGACAGCAGACACTATCACAATGTAATAATAAAGTAACATTGGGCTTAGAATCGAAACTAAAAACAGAATGGGGTATGGAACAATGTATTTTGTCCAGAAATAGAGCCAGCAGTCTTGGCTCTGACTGGGATCATGGTGAGTGGTCAAAGAATGCATAAGAATCTGTCCCTGGTGTAGAAGGAAGAAACTTGGATTCATATTCTGGCGCATTGTACTAAAACAGAACAGTTGATGAGAAAGTGTCTCCCAAATTTCTTTGTTAAATCAAGGAGAGGGTTAGTAGCTTGCTGGCTGGGAGGGGGAGAGGGGGAATCAGTTGGTACATTTTTACAAAAGGTTATGCAGCTCAGACCAGAGTGTAAGGAAGAGGGTCAAGGGTGGGAGGGGGAGGGTTAGTGGCTTAGGGGCGGGTATTTGTTTTGTAAACCATAGAGTGTGCTTGTGAAAAAGTTATTTTCTCTTCTTCTGTTTTGTTTGTGTGATTTTTTTTGTTTATCTTTTTTCCATTTAATTTCCTGTAAATTTCACTAACTTCAAAGTTCAGTGTGATGAATATAGTCTGAACAATGAACTACAGTTTATTTTATAAGCACTTTCTGTCTATCTGACCCGTGCGATGCACGAGTTTGAGCTTGTAAAATGTTTAAGTCCAATAAATACACCACTCTACTCTACTCTACATTTTTGTGATGCTATGAGTAAAAGACTGATCATTTTTAAGTACTTAATTACTTTGGTCGGTTATCAATATATATCTGCAGATTTTATTTGAGTAAAACATCGTATTTGAAAATTAATGTAATCTGTGCGCCATGTGCCTCTGAGCTTATTATTCCTATCTTAAGCTTATGTGGCTTCGCCCGCGATTCATTTTCTGACAGTTAATGTGGTTCCCGGTATGAAAAGTTTAAGCACAGCTGTAAGCAGTTCAAGTATTTAAGTTTCGAATTATAATTTCGAATGTCACTCCCAAGCAGAAATAAATCAAATTCTAGAAAATATCACTATCTGTGTCGGGACGTATATCATACACAGGGGCAGGTATTTATGGAGATAAATGTCAACCTTTATACATCCTTTTGCTGAAAGTGGAGAATGTTTTATTATGTTGGCGGAGATTAATTTAAATTGCTGACAAAGTATACTTTTTAAAAATTGTAGTATTCCAATTTCTACATTTCAAAACGTACACTTAAATTTCTCAAAACAATAATTTGAACAACGCAAATTACACACTGTTGTAAATCCTGCAATACAGTGAACAATTCAACATTAAGCTACAATACGAATAGTTTTGCAAATGCTATCTATTTTTGTGTAAAATGTTTCATTTAGCTTAATGACCTATTACATCATACTTTGGTTATAAAACTTCAGTTCTTTCTATGTATCCTCAAACACTCCTATTATTCAGGTTTTAATATTTCTTTCGAGGATTCCAAGGCGGCAGTCTGTTACAATTAAGTTATACCTTGCAAAAAAAGGCCCACTGTCTGCTTTAGAAATTGTGAAGCAGTATTTTTAACACCTAAATGATTTCAGTCAAATTATATAATATTTAAATTCAATAATAGCCCGCCTTGAAGCAATATATGTATGTAATAATTTGTAAAATGTATGTAACAGTCATTGCATATACTTATATTATTGTATCCATGTGTAATAATGTTATGTGAATATATTACGTGATTTAATGATGTAGGAGCTGTGAGAATAATAAGTTAAAAGTAGCTAACAATGAGGTAACAATGAGGTAACCTTGAGTCAATAATGAGTAAGAAAGTTTAACAGTACTACTTGTGATTATTGGAGTAACAATAATGTAATTTTAGTGACAGTTTATAAAATAGCCAATCAACAACCAGAAAAAGCTTTAGTTAAATGAAGGTATTCTATTGGAGTAGTATTAGCCAATCAAAAACTGAAATATAGCAAAATTTACAAATCTAGAAGTCAGTTTCCTGTAGACATAGTTACTAACCAGACGCAAAAAGTGCCCTCAAGAAATATAATATGTATTCGTGTGAGACGAAAAGTAAGTCTACGTGTTAAAAAGTGTAATTAATTAATAAAAAGAATCTCACAGCTCTCTATATCAGTGAAGTGTTATTTAAATCGTATCACGTATTAATAAAAGGAGTGAAGTAAAATTATAAGGCTACATTTTTGTCGCACCAAACCCTGCTAAGAGAAACGTGTCTCTAACAAATACTGACGCAGCCGAGGCAAACATAAATATTTAATATTTAAAGAAACAGTTAAATTACAAAGTTAATATTTTTTTAAACTTGGGGCAAAGTCCACCTGAAAGTACATTTTGGGGCGAAGGATCCCGGAAACTGTTTACTATATGTGCGGTTGCAACTACTACAAGTTCGGTTCCCCAACAGTTGAAATATAATACAACTCCTTCAGTACAAACTACTTCAAATTGACGCCCAAAGCTTGGTGCAAATAGCGTAACAAAAACTCATTTCTCAACTGGCAACCAAATTGTGCACAAGCAGGAACTGGAAAATTTGGCAAACGCTGAGTTTTTCAGTTTCAGAAGCATTAAAACTTCCATAAAATCCATATTACTAGACTTAAGTTGATTTCTCAAGCTCTGAAGGGGGCGGAGCCGTTTTGGATAAAGGAGTTTTTTTGCGGATAATCGGTGGTAAAGACTTTAATTATGCATTATTTTCCTTTGCTGCTTAAACAACTATTTTATACAACATTAAAATACGGTGTTTACAAAGACTATTCTTTTTTTTGGGCTTTCTTCTCGCAAGGCTTATATCTGTTTATCCACTGCTTCGTTCCACAGCTTTGTTCCGCAGCTTAAAAATAAAAGCTTTTGTGTTACTCATAGTGCCGTAATTCAACATTTCCCGTTAAGATTTGAATATAAATTCATCCTTACCTCTGATGGTTTTATTCGTTCGTCCGCTGTCACTTAGTTACTAACAGCGTCGAGTTTCCGTTCAATGCTTCTTATAACACGCCTTCTTTTCACCGACATTTAAACACAAATAAACCACACTTACCACACTTGCGTGAGCAAGCACTTATTACACCGGTACAATATTTTTTGGAATGTGGGGTAGGGGGAAGGATTAAGATATCTGTATTGAAATTTAGAACATTGCCAATTGTTGCAGCAACGCTGCCAGCACTATTTTGAGCATTTCATATTTTTTCGTTAATTCCACCTTTTCTTTTGCTTTCTCTTTTTTTTCTCTCCTCTGCCATTTCGGTTAAACGCAGTTCGTTTAAGCAGAGTTTGTGTATCAACAAAAAAACAAAACAAAACAAAACAAAAAGAAACAAACAAATACATTGTCTTCAAAATTCATTGAAAAAAGGGAATCTGGAACGGAATCTGCTTTATCCTATCGTGGTTGCCATTTTCTGAAAGAGCAAAGCTTGGATCAAACAAGTTTGAAATTGGCAAGGTAGAAATCAGACTACTATTAGTTCATCAGTGTTAATTCTTCTTTCACATAAGCCGTGTGTAGGACAAGGTTGGAAATGTAGAATCAGATTGAAAATGTCAATGCCATAGCCGGGATTTGAAATACAGATCTTCCGGTTTCCGTCCGGTTGCACCAACCAGCTGAGTTAGTATTAAAACATACCGGCACAACATCAAATTCGTAGTTTAGCGGAGTCAATTAGGGGAGTTAATGCCATGTCAGTATATTGTCAGTTCGTTGGCGCAACCGGACGGAAACCGAAAGATCCGTGGTTCAAATCCCGTCTATGGTATTCATTTTTCAGTCTGATTCTACCATTCCAACCTTTCCCTACACACAGCTTCTGTGGAAGAACAATTAATTACCAAATTTGAAATTTTTAGGAATTCCTTTTCATTGTTATTGTAAGTGTTAGAATGATACAAAGTCTATGATTTGTAAATATGTTAATTTTTTTAGCCTTTAATATCCGATTTTGCGATTGCGTTGTGAACATAATAACCTATCACAATGCCCTAATTCGTTAATTTTAGCAAACATAAGTTGGATATATGTATATCATAATTATCTCATCCTCCAAAAAGCCCTGCTCTGATCACACAGTTATTCAGAAAGACGTAACATCTAAGAAAGCGATATCTTAGCCAAGCATGGAGACATTCCCGCAAGCAAAGCAACCTTAAAGCCCTTCAAATGCAACCCCAGGCAAACAAATGTGAAACCAGAATTACTGCTTCCTTCTAGCTCCGGTTTGTGCTGTGGAAGGCAACATTAAGCTTCTGTACTGTATTCTGAACAACCTTTCCTTCTCCACAAGGCTGCTTGCAATGCCGGCAGTTTCTTTCTTTTTCTATTCACATCCTGGAGAATACTAAATCTTCTCAAGAGTTCTGCTTACACCATTCTGTTTTAAGGATACGCAACTCTTAAAGCAGAGAATGTAAAGTGCAAAAAACTCGTCGAACCGGCTTTGCATGAGCATACGCCTCTTATTTCGCCCGTGTGTAACCCAAAATACCCCCACTGATGTGCGAGAAGCGGTCCTCGAGACGCAGGAGGCACATTCTTGTTTCCTTATTGCCAATTGGCTCTCTACAGAACGATAATTCTGTCTCTCTAAATCTTCCTACTAACAGCTTTCATATACAGGGCTTCGATATTCGTGTGCAAAAATTACTTCAACGTGAACTTTACTCAGTGGTTCTTTAAAGGTTGCTGACCTGTTTACACACAATAACCTTCTATCTTTATAAATGCTACATAGCCTTTGCTGAAAAACTTGTGTGTGCATTTGTTTTCAGATACAGAGTTTAGAGTTAAATACAGTGTCTCCCTCTATGCAAAAGTTAACATACGAGTTCAATATGATAACGGCCGCTTTCAGACACAGTAATGGAAACGGCCCTAGTCGATAGAATTCCTCAAGCCTCACGTTTAGTGTTGGTGTGCGATATCCATCCAGTGTTGAATTGTTGCGATGAAGTCAAACGTAAGTGATAGTCTCTCCCATGCCCTGTTTCTCCCTGAATAGTTTGCAGCAAGTTATGGAGGGTGAGAAAGATGAACTTTGAGGCAGTATTTTATATCATAACATGCTGTGAATGCCAGAGTGATTGTAGTGTAAATTAATATTATTGTATGTACAGGATTTTATATGTTTGTTAGCCAAAAGCATTGTTAGGAAATAAGTTTACACGGCCTCACTGAAACTGACAATGGAAGTGGATAACAATAAAACGAGGGGATGAGTTGTTTATCACTAAGAAGAGACAAGCAAATGATGTTAGGGTAGCGTGCCTTTCTTTAGAAATAGAGGGAATATCTTCCCTAGAGCATATATGTTAGTAGTAGTGATTGGCTGACAAAACAACACTAATGTTGGCGTGATTTGGTAACCAATAGTAGCTCTATTATAATGTTTAGACATTTCGGGGAGAAGGAGTATATATTCTCGAGCCATAAGCATGTTTCACGCAGTTCTAAGGAATCTTTCGTGAGGTGCACGTCATACAGTTTGGAAGAAACACTCGCGAGATACACGTCGTAAAGTTAGTTACAAAATGTGAAGTACGCGGCAACTAATACGACTGTAAATTACTTTCGGAAATACCACAGTTTCAGTCAGGCGTGTATAAAGATTGAAGATGTGAATTATTAATTACGTGTGACGGCAATAAATGTGTGAAAATAAATTCTTTTATCAGTGTTATCTTTTAGTAACAACTCCTTTCCGTTTACACGCTCTGCTCACAGATACTTGCTTAACTGAGTAATAATAGCTAGCCGGAGAACAAAGAACCCAAAATTTAAAATAATAAAACAATAACAGGCGCTTAGCAAATGAGACAAAACGAGCCGATTACCGCGACAACTTCTAAGGAGCAAAGGTATTTTGGTGTGCTTTGGTCGCACCTTTACCAAAACAAAAGACGTTTCCTATAAATGGAGACCTATGTGGAAATTGCCAATAATAATAAAATAAATAATAATAACAAAAGCTTAAAAGGCCTGACTTTACGCTTTATTAAAAAACAGCTGCATGCGATAGATACGTCAAAGGAAAATGGAAAGGAACGTCTTCATATAACAATGAGAGATAGAATACAGAACCAAGAAATAAGAAAGAGACACGATTAATGGACGCCGCGACTACAAATGAAGATGGCTAGAACGCGTTATGAGACAGCATCCTAATAGATGGACACAGGAACCCCAGGATTGGTCAGAGGAACATCTGGAGATAGAGAACCCTTGCTGGGCAGACGAACTGGGGAGAACCTTCGGAGCAGGTGGACCACGATAGCCAAACAGAGAGAAAGTTGGGAATAACTAGTAGACATAGCCAGTAAGACAAACTGGGTTGATCTTTTCTGTAATAGCTAACCGGGACTGCAAAATCCAGCCCCCTTTCAGTTCAGAGGTCCTTGCCCAAAAGGGATGTACGAGGGCAAGTCAATAAGTCGAAAACGTCAGTTTACCTATAACACATCTAAGTTCCACAAGTGTATTTCTCCAACAGAAAGCAGCATATGTATGCTTGTCGTAACGGGTGTACGACATCACGTAGGCACTTGGTCAGTCAGTAGCAGCCAAATGATTATGGCGGGTGTGCTGCAGGAATGTACATGAGAAATGTGCGTTTTTTATGGGCAAAAGGACTGTCCACAGAAGAAGTGCATCGCAAAATGCGTCTCGTGTATGGTGAAAACTGTTTATCGCGTAAACCTGTGTTCAGTTCGATTCAGAACTTTAACTCATGAAGGTGAAACATCAGAGATCAGAAGCGTCCTGGTCGTCCTGTGGAGGTATCATCTGAAACCACAGGCAGCATGTGGAATAAATCATCCGTAATGACAGGCGTGTGACGATCGATGATGTAGCGCGTGCTGTAGGTTGTTCACATGGAATTCCTTACATCATCCATGATCACCTGGAGTTTGGCAAGTTTGTGTACAGTGGGAAACATCCCACATACACCCTCCCCCCAAATCAAGACGATTCCACTAGCCCGCAAGATTTTGCTCACCGTGTTTTGGGACACGCACGGTCATACTGTTGACACGACGTGACGTCGTGCACCTGTTACGAAAAGCATACCTGCTGCCATCTGCTGGCAAAATACACACGCGGAATTTAAATATGTTGTAAGGTAAACTGGCGTTTGCGACTTATTTATTAACTCACCCTCGTATATGGGCTTAGTGTGAATATGTTTGTGGACCATGTGAACTGCTTGATTGTGTAATCCGCGCAAATCAAGAAATTGGTGACGTTTCACAGAGAGGGAAGGCGAAGTTGCCATTTATCGCAAGCACACGGGGACAGGACTAGATAGTGTGAGCGAAAGCGTTCATGTTGCACCTCTCAATACAATGGTATTATTACTATTATTATTATTATTATTATTATTATCTACTTATATACGTTACATTCATATCGGACGCACAGAAAGTCGATAACAGAATTGCATATATTATCTGCATAGGATGGAAAAGGGCATGCAAATGTCAGCCTAAAGTAATATCTTAACAAATGAGATGCACAGTGAAATATTGATGCTTATCCCCTTTCAAACATGCTGTTGCTGATCCTACTGGTAGCGTGTTAGTCAACGTCAGCAATTTTCTGACATTTACTTTTTTGTAGCGAAAACCAAGTTCTTCACTATTTTACGCAAAAATGTCTTGCTTCCTTGGAATAGCTCGGCTTCCTTTAAGGACACACGCAATTTTAAAATAGCAGCTTGTTCCTTCCTCCTTTAATAAGAATAAACATGTCTGCGTATAGCATCCTGCTGGAAATGATCTAAGTGCGTGACATGTTTACATCCGTTTTTCCTCTTTCCAAGAATTTCTAATCTTGACAACGATGGTCGATTTTCTTTGCCTGTCCTAACCGCGGTACTTTTACGGATTAGTTTCTCCTCTTTAAAGTATTGTCTAACAGACCATAATATTTCCTGCCCCTGTCCTCTTAAAAATAAATTTTTATTCGTTTCCCAGAACGTTCTGTTTTTTCTTTTGACTACGTAATCCTATTTACCATTCCTGGACATGATTAAAGATTCATTAAGGTGTATATAACATTATAAATGCCCATAATACACATGCCCGGAAACATACACCAACGCACGTAGCCTAAAAAGCAATAACTACATGCAAATTGGACTTCTCACTACACTAACTTCTAACCTGATGCAATAACGCAGCACATCAGCAGGGGCTATAGAGTAGGGTATTATGCAACAGGACTATAATGATAGTAACTAAGACACCGGTATGTTTATGAAACAAGTGATGGCTTTTCATATGAACGTCTTAAACCATTGTAGTTAAGTTGCATAGACTGTTACTGGTCGACCACACTAATTTCAAAACGTTGAGTTTTTACTAAAAGATTTTACCTTGTTATTTCTGTGTAACTAAATGCTGATCGGATGGTAGTACTGATGACAGGAGCTTGAGCGTGTTTGCAAGTAGTATAGCAAACAGCAGCACTGTCGATTCCATGACGTATTTATTGATTTTTTGCAGGTAACGTGAAAGTAACACTTGTTGAAGCAAAGGAAATGAACTCAATTTATTAGAATACTAGGATTACAATGAAAAGAATTTATTTAAATACACATATTCTATGGTTTATCTGGGAAATGGATCTCAGTGGACCACTGCATTGGTGTTAAAATGTATGGACGATAGGGCAGCTGCGCGCGCCGCCGAGCAAGATCATAAGGATTTGCTGAAGTATTATGAATGGCATAACAATTCGGTTATGTCACATATAATCAGCGTATTACAGTGCGGTCGACCATAAAAAGTATTATTTGTTTATACTGCAGTAACAACAGAAATGTGTGTTAGTGTAAATCATGCAAGTTAGGCGCATGCTAATCACATGTTACGTATTGGCAGCGCAGTGATGGTGTATATACGTAGTTGCTAATAGTTGGCTGGTTGCTATAACGACCACTATGACGTTTCAATCCTCATCCACCATTTTAAAGTTCGTTCCGCAAACGCCAATCACTTTAACACCCGCGGATTTTGGTTACACTTGGTGTTATTAGATGTCAGATAGACGATCAGCCCTCGCTTCGAGCTCGTTCTGTGAGGAAAAGAATGTGCTATTTGGACTTGGATTGATTGGGAGTTTTTCCAAGGACAGTCTTCGTTTATAAATCCTGAAACTCTTAAACAGCTCATACATTTACAAGGTTCTGAAGCCTGAGAAACGTTTAGTGAACATGATTTGTAAATGAGCATCCGAACCTTGCCTTTTGCGTTTAGCGACAGCTTGGTCAATTGGATACCTCGGATGACGAATACAGGAATGATTAATGATGGCGCAGTTGAGCTTGGACTCTTTCGTACCGAAAGTTGCCTCTCTTTGGTCTTTTCAAGAAGGAAAATCCGCAAAAGACCCATCGGATAATTTGTTCGAGTCAAGATTTGCAAATTGGACGACAAGCGCGTTACTTCCACACCACTGCGCTGGAACCCTTGGGCCAAAGGAGTGTGCGTTCGTTTAGTGCAAAATAAAGTAGGAAAAAATCACGTTTTGCGGTCATTTCATAATTTAAGGCTTTCAAATTATGTTCATCTAACCATATTTCTCTAGAGTCACTGTGAACAAGCAATTGTAAACAATTGAAAAGTATATTTACTTCACGATGAGACATGTACTAGGCGGCCACGATATGAGAGCGCCAGTGTTTTTGATAATAAGAAGGCTATTATCAAGACCTGGCAATTATCAAGGCTAGGGATCAGAAGGGAGTGAAGGGCAAGGTGATAGGGGAATGTAAGCTGCACAATGCAGATCTCGGCCTCCCTAGTAAATGCAACTTGTAGCTGCGGAATGCTTTCTTTGCCTGACTGTCCTTCCGATGTTCCGCCCACTTATTCCATAACTGCTTAGTTCCTCTTCCCATTACATGCACTCATATCGTGGCCGACTAGTAATAGAACTCTTTAGATACACCGTGTATCCGTGTATTTTTGATGGAACCTCTGTGTACTTGTTCTGCGTTTTATTAGTTTATGGAACCAAAGATACTCAGTTCACCCTAGAATAATACATTATTATGGTTTGTTATTGCGACGTTACTGCCTAAAGTTCCAGTAACAGTTCAACTTCATCTGCTTTCGTCTTGCCTTTAATGTTTAGAAAATCTCTGCCTGGTTATCACTAATCTACAGCAATAACTAACTAAATAAATGAGGTACATAGAACAGAAGTAATAGAATACAATGTCAAAGTTGAAAGCGATGTGTGTTAATTGTTTAGAACTTCACATTTTTTCTTCTTTTCTTGACGTTTCCCAACTACCAGACATACAAAACTTAAATATAGTTGTTTGCCGATGTCAGAAGACAATCTATCTAACCCCTCGCCCGAAAGCTATAGTGAGGGTGTAACAACACCATCACCCTCTTCAGGAATTAAACCTTAGGTCCGTTCGGCTCGTTTTGGAATCTAACTCCTTTTCCCACTCCCCACCAGGTGTCATCCACAGAGACCCCATAGTATGCATGTGGACCGACGAAGGGGAACCTATAATTTACCATTTCTTGCAACCCTTCTTTATGAACTTTGAATACCTGTATAAGTACGACTGCGGATAACTAGTGTTGCTCTTCTTGATGGACAAGCAGGTTGTGAGCATTCAAAATATGTACAGTATTATAAAATTCCATTTAGAAGACGGATAAAGAAGTATGCAATTATCATTTTCACACCACCTACAGGACATATCAGAATGCCTTCTACGAATATACATAATATGGAACATTGCAGAGACAATTCGGTAAATTTTAGTTATCGAGAATCAGATCCCATCCTACAATAACAAATGTAATTGTTCTGTAGAATTGCTTCATTGCAAACGTTTTCCTTCACTAATACATATTTTCATTAGCTGCTTTACGTTTAGGAACACCATTTAAGAATGATGAGCCATGGCAAAACAGACTCCTCTCAAGGGCAAATTCTGTGCGTGCCTTGCCTCAGTTAAATACCTACTAGTAGTGGAGAAAATAAAATTGTACTCACTTGCAGCGGAAACTGTTGCGATAGCTTGAAGCAAAAACAAGAGAATATCCATATTGAAGTAACGTTGCAATTCTAGTTTGTAGTTACTCCTTCTGGTGCATTGTTTTGGGGAAAGTCTTCTCAACCTGCAAAAGATAAACGCAACGTCATCGATCAAGATAAATAGGATATTACTGTCAGATTTCTAAGAATTAAACAATTATCATTGTCACTAAAATTACTGGAGAATAAGATAAATCACCTAATCGTAACAAAAGCGTTTCGATTAATGGTGTAAAGGATTCAAAATTCACTCTTTGGTTCCCATAACTGACTACGACGACATCAGCTATACAGTCCTTGTAAACTCACTTCCATTTATGCCGTCATCACAGTTTCAGGCGGCATTCTACTGCCCTTCAATAGTGGAGTATACTACATATAACAAGGAGGAGGTGTGTGTATCTGTTTATCTTTCCGCGCATGCAGTGGCGTTCTGTTTTACCTCCACTGTTCTAGATTATTCAACATGAATATATAACTTTGAGCAATAGCTTTATTCGTCATCACTTATAATAATCATGTGCAAATATATAACTAAATAAAACCCTGTTTTGCACAATATCTACTGGAAGAAACATTTTAAATGGCAACATAATGCTTTACTTCCAAAGAGGACACATTTAATACTCTGTCCATGTGAATTCTGCATGGAATTGCCCTAGCAATGTCTTCAAATTGCAAATCCGCTTTCCATATACCCCCAATTCTTCCCCTAAGAAATATTTGTATACATCGCGTGAGCTACAGTTAACACACACCACTGCTTGGTCGAATAACAAAGGCAGAACAGTCCAGACAAAACCCTCCCTGCTATGTACGTGACCGCTGAGAAGGTTGGTAAAATGCCTCCCGAAACTGTGGTGACGGCATGCATGGAAGCGAGTGTACATTGCGAAGAGAAGTATATCAGGGTTTTAAGTCAAACACGCGATAGACTACAGTAGCAGAACCTAGACTTTCTCCTCTCCTTCAACCCTTTTCCGAATACTACGACCATAAACTATTACAATTCACTGGAAAAGAAGTTTTATATGCCATGTTTTATTAAATATCTGCCATTGGTATTAAAAACTCATACAGAAGGGGACGAAAATAGCTATACAGTGGGGTGTTTTTTCTTCTTTTACATTAATAAAACGAGCTGGCTCCGCAGTAACATGCGAGCCTCGTATTCGGGAAGTTTCCGGGTTCAATGCCCGTCGGACCGATTACTTTGACCTTAGGTTTTTTTGCTGGTTTCCCCAGGTTGGGAGGCGATGTTGGGGTAGTTCCTCCTTTACATGAATTTCTGTCCATTTCCTTTTATCATTTCCTTCCATACGTATCATCTTTATATGACACGCAGTTGTAGGACCAATAGACCGCGATTTGTGCGTTGCGGCCAGACAGTGTAACTTTTGCTGTGTAAATATATCTTCCTGATGTTTGGCTGACCGAGGGCAGTGCCGTGGCCGACTAATTGGACAGCTGGCCTCCCACCAAGGCGGCCCGGGTTCGATTTCAGGGACCTGCATGTGGAATTTGTGGTGAACAAAACGGCATCTGGGTGGGTTTTCTCGGTTTCTCCCGCCTTGCATCATTCCACCGGTGCTCAATCTTCAGCTTTCCTGACATTCATCTCTCGCCTCTAATCTATCATCTACTTCTTCGCTCTCATCCCGGACGTCGGGCTGATCCCCCATCTTGGTTGTCAATATCTGATCCATAGACCCTCAGCTCCCCTACAGGCATTGGATGTAAGTCCTGGAGGCATGTAAGTCCAACAAAGGTGACATCAGTTTGCTTTGCTGGCCGGCTGGGGGACCCTTCCTGGGAGCGCTTCGTTTCATTCCGGGACCCCCAGTTTGAAGATGGCTAAGGCGGGATCATGCCATATGGATTGGTGTTATTCTGAAATCGTTAGGGACCCGTCCTTTCTAGCGCGCATCGTCATCGGGATACTATGGTTCTTAGCGTCCCATTCTATACTGAGCGCGAAGGACTCGAAATTTCGCAGAGAGCCTCTTTATCAGGCTTAAGATTCTTTTACGTGTCGTAAATCTACGACACGGCACCACCGGATTTACTTCCTTTCCGAAGGAAGCCATGCTTAAGATTTTTACGCCCGAAAAAATCCATGGTCCTCCGCCGGGTATCCCGCTAGCATGGTATAGACCACGGAGGACGACACTACGTGCGGTGCCTTGCTCCAATGACTGAGTTGCTTGGGTCCTTCCGGCTGACCCTCATTTGGAGACTATTTCAATAATGTGCACTGAATGTTGTGCAAATCGATGTTAGCAATTACACCCTTATTTGTTGATAATCCCGACTTATTCACTTATTAAAAACTGAAATAGAATGTTTAAATGTGGATCTATTGTAGTCGTGTTACATCTCAGATTGTATCTTCTGCTGTTTCTTGAAAACTAAATAAAACATATAAAAAGAAGAAACAGGCATGAGCCGCCAACTCATTCCATCCCTCCTCCTCCTACCCCCCCACCTCACAATGATTCTTCTTTCTCGCTTTTCCTTGTAATTACATAGGCTTTGCAGGGAAGTCAGGGCTTATATTATAACAAGATAACATTAACTGATAAAAAGCAGGCTTACATTCCCGTGCACTGCGCAGTTTAGTTATGAAATGTGAACAATTCTTAGAAGGCAAAGCACAAAAAATGCAAAATTAGCATGTCTGATTACAGAGTTAAAATTACCCATTAACTTAACGGCGTATAAGGAAATACAGGCTTTCGCAGAATCATCGTAAATCTCATTTCTGGAAATCAAAAGGACGTATATAGAAGCGGCACACAGCGCTTTGAATTTAAGCCTCTATATCATTACTGACTAAAAATACATCATGTGTTTTAAATAGTTCAGGCTTGTGATGAGAGTAAAAGATAGCCGTTCCTTATTTGCGGAGGGTAATATGTTAGCTCGCTTATAGATGTTGCTGGAATCAATGAAATGTTGATATAAACATTTTGAAATCCGGCGTTGCATGCGAACGAAAATAAAACATAGCTTCTCGATCTCTTAGACTTGATTTAAAATAAAAAAAATGTGATGTGTTACATTAAGATGATTCTACTCTCTCTCTCTCTCTCTCTCTCGCTTATTGTGGGCTATACAAACTATTCTTACTAAAGCTTTATTTTAATCCAAACAAACCTTTGCAGAAGTAGCTACATTACGCACTTCATTATATATACAAAGGGAACGCGCTAGTCAAATGTTTAAGACCTGGACGCTATATGCTGCCTTAAAATTCCATAGTTTTCCATGTAATCACGAGAAACAACTGAATGTTGAAAGGACTTTATAAAGAATGATCAAGTAATGAACAATTCTAACCATTAATAACGGATGTCTCAGAAATGGCTTATGCCAAAAAAGAGGTTATTTGACAAATTGTGTGTTCTAAAGAGAGATACAATTTTTGTGTAGTATGTTTTCGTCTATCTCGTGACCTTTAGTAGTTATACAAGATTATACAAAGTTTCTTCCGAATGAAGAGGACTTTATAGGCTATTCCCAGATAATTCAAGATATACATTTTATTTTTCATGTAAATATCTTTAATACATCGTATTTTAATCAAAATCGTTAGCCATTTTTTTTAGAAAATAAAGCTTTTTGAAAAAAAATCTTTCATATAAAGCGTAGTTTGGAATGGGGAATTTTCTTTAAAATCTGCATGCCATATCTTTGGATGGTAGTGAGCCTAAATGCCAAGTTTGATGTTGATCCGACTTTTAGGTTTTGATTTATGCTGCTCAAACACATGCATATACAACGTTTTCTAAAAATGCTTTTATTTTTATTCAGGTGGCTTCAAAACATGTACTTAGGATGAAATCTCGATATCGAAGAGAATAGAGAATGTAATATACGAGGGCTGATCAACAAAGACTGGTACTGATTTTTTTCACAGATGTTTATTACTCCAATTCAATGTTTACATGATCTTTTTCAAAGTAGTCCCCTCCTACTTCAATGCACTTTTGATAGCGTCTCTGCCAGTCCTTGAACACGTGCTGCAGACCATTCTTTGTCAGGTCCATGAGAATCGCCACACTTTTCTTGAGCACTGCTTCAGAGTTCTCAAATCGAATACCCCTAAGCTTTGTCTTTAGTGATGGGAATAAAAGAAAGTCACAGGGTGCAAGATCGGGGCTATAAGGTGGATGTGGTACACAGGTAATGTTGAATCGAGCCAGAAACTGCATGACTTGATTTGCGGCGTGAGGCCGTGCATTGTCATGATGAAGTCGCCACCCAGTCCAAGAAAGCTCTGGTCGTTTCTTTGCAATGTGCTTCCTCAGTGTAGCCAATACTGACGTGTAGTATGCTGCTGTAACAGTAGTGTGAAGGGGAACTGCATGCTGGTAAATCATTCCATTACAGTAAAAAAATGTGATCACGATCACTTTCCCTGCAGATGGAACAACTTTTGCCTTTTTTGGTGTTGGAGAAGCTGACGATTTCCACACTGTGCTGGCTTGTTTCCCTTCAGGGTCATAATGCTGCAGCCATGACTCATCACCGGTGATAATCGATTTAAAAAATGCATCACCTCCATTGTCTGGTATGCGAAATGCACGTAGAGTCTACAAAATAGAGCATTACTACCAACCTACCAATACGAGAGTGCTGCCGCCTACCAACATTATACATAAAAACCCGCTCTTTTCAAATATTTATGTTACAGATACGAAACTAGCACGGAAGCTACAGGAAAAAATCAGTCTTTGTTGATCAGCCCTCGTAATGGAGAAAGTAGAAAGAAATGAGAAAAATATATTTAACAACAAAATTACGCTCGCCTCTGTGTTGTGGTCCCGATTTCGAATCTCGGTTAGGATAAGGTTTTTCCGGATTTTCCCTTATCCTTAGAAGACGAATGTGGTAACTTTAAGCTCTATGGTCCCCGGGTTCATTTGAGGATAGTTTCATCCGTTTCATTCGTTCGTCGTCGGAAATGATATCTTGGAAACAGTTTGTCACAAAAACCTTTAAATGACATTAACTGCATATTTTAAAGAGATGGACTTCTCCACAGTACGTTTTCGCGCATTTCGTGGCTCACTAGTTATATAAAATTCACTAAGTATAAAGATGAATTCGCAGACTATTTAGAAAATATTCATGATGCTCTTTATTCGTCATGCCAACATGAATAACATATGATATCTTCATTAAAAACATTGATGCGATTAGTTAATTGAACAATTGAAAACTTAAAGATTGTTGAGTAAGATAAAGGTCCTAAAAGTTTTCAAAAATACAATTAAAATGAATGAAACGCAAAGTAGAAAATAGAAAGTACACTAAAACCTTGTGAATAAATTAAAAGTCTGTTGTACTTCTTTATTTTTAACTTTCTGCTTTCCATGTCGTTATTTTTATGTCTTTGTTAAAAACTAGTTATAACGAGACGTACTTCATTATCCACTTCGTTGTAAGTACAAAGGGGATTGAGAAGGCTGAAAAATGGAGGTTGCTGTACACTAGCTTTGAAATTTCACTCTTTGTAAGACATCCCCACAAACAAAAGAATTGCCAGTCACCAGTAATTTAAATATATAAAGTATTAGATAATTCACACCAATAGCAATGACTTACAAGTAGTTAATGCCACAAAAATATAGTTGACAAATTGTGTTTTAACGAGTTACACCTTTCTTGGTGTAGCGAGTTTTCATTTATGACTAATTGTTTACCAGTTTCGCAAAATAATATAAAATTAATCAGAATGAAGAGGGCTTTTCGCAGAAAATTAAAAATATCAGTATTGTTTCACATGAAAATATGTTAATCACGTGGTATTTTAATTAGAATCGTTAGTATAATTGTTGAGAAAATAGAAAAAATACAGCAGAATTTTGAATACAAAGCGCAGTTTTGGGTTAGGGGATTTTGTAGAAAATCTTCACGTGGTATCATTGGAAGATGCTGATGTTAAGTACCAAGTTTGTTATTAATTCTAGCTTTTGTTTTCGTTTATCGTGTTCACACACACCCAAATACTTTTATACAAACAGTTTTTATACAGTGCGCCTCAATCATGTATTTTCCTCAGAAATCTCGACATTCTTTACTTAGTAAAAGTATGTGGTAGAGAAAGTAAAGACGCATATAAGATATCAACTGAACTATCCATATTTTCAATAAAAATCAAAAGAAATCATCTGCATGAAGGAAGCAAACTGAAGGATAGGAGCGGAGAGGCGAGAAGAGGACTAGGAGCGGAAAGGGACTTGTACATCGACTTTCGCAGATCTTTTGTATCTAGGCCCCTGACGGATCGCCCCCGGGAGGAAGGTAGGGATGAGGTGAGAAGAGACAGAAGGCGGCCGGACCATGAGGCAAGACAGCCAGGGGGCAGGGTCCCTAGCTGTGGGCTTACACATCCCTGGGGGGCCGGGACCCAGAGACCACCCCCATTCCAGGGGACGAAGGTTTACGTAAGCATTATTTTTCCCTGCCCTGCATACGCCGAGCCTCCAGCCGACACTTACAACCCTGAAAGAGACCAAGCAGATGGAAAGTAAAGTGCAATGAGAATTGAAATGAAATGGAAGGACAGGAAATTCGGAGGATGTAATTATCCTTCCCAACATTCGCCTAGCGACCCGGGAGAAAAACCATTGGTCAGGAAGGTCGGCCGGGAGAATCGAACGCACGACCTCCTGAAATGTGGGCCACAGACGTTACCGCCTGAGCCATCCAGCTCGGTGACCATTCTGAAAGGGCTACTTTATAATTTTGACTAAATATCAGCTCTGAGGACCACGAAATGAAATGATAATATGAGAACCATCACCTACATTTTTAAGCGATATAATTATTTATGATATTCCTATGCTGAACGCTCAGATGCTGTAATTGGTACGAAACTTACGCTTATCAATGCAGTAAACTATACCATGAAGAAGGGGTTTTGTTGTATTGTAATTTATACGTTGTTATTTGCCCCGTTTTGGGAGCCAATTTGAAGAAGGTAGTTTCGTCGTATTGAAAGCCGATTTGAAGTAGGAGTGTATTGTAGTTCAACTGTTGGGGAGCCGAACTTGAAGTAGTTGCAACCACACGTATGGTAAAAGTTTCCGGTAGCCTTCGCCCCAAGTTTAGAAATATTAACTTTGTAATTTGACTGTTTCTTTTAAATATTATATATTTTTGTTTGCCTCGGCTGCGTCAGTATTTATTTTTAGAGACATAATGTCTTAGCAGGGCGTAGTGCGGCTAAGAATGTAGCCTTACACAGATTAAAATTTACTTCACTCCTTTTATTAATCCTTCACACGATTAAATAACACTTCATTGATATAGAGAGCTGTGAGATTATTTATTAATTACTTGCACCTTTTTTTTAACACGTACTCTTTACAATGAATTTTCGTCTCTCGCTGGATACGTATTAAACTTCTCGAGGACGCGTCTCGTGTCCGGTTAGGAACGCTGTCTACTAGCAACTGACTTCTTAATTTGTACATTTTGCTCCGTTTAAGTTTCTGATTGGCTAATCCTAGTCCAATAGAATACCTTCATTTATCTAAAGCTTTTTCTGGTTGTTGATTGGCTATTTTATAAACTGTTACAAAATTACTTTATTGTTGCTCCAAGAATGACTAGTAGCATTATTAAACATTCTTACTCATTATTGCCTCAATGTTACCTCATTGTTACCTCATTGTTAGCACAGCTCCTACATTACTAAATTACGTAATACATTTACATAACATTATTAAACATGTATACAATAATATAAACATATACAATGACTGTAATATACACTTTTTATATACTGTTACATACACATATTGCTTTAAGGCAGGCTGTTATTGAATTTATATAGTATATATTTAGACTAAAATCATTTAAGTGTTAAAAATACTGCCTCAACCAGAACAATGCAGTAAGTAGTTGAACGAAACTTATGGAGGGAAAATGTCAAAGTATATTTAACGAAAAGTATCGCTTATTTTTTAGTTCCCTGGATGACGCTGTTAGTATAATCATGATGATTATAGTCGCAACTACTTAATAACTGGATCTGAAGTATGTTAACTTCCTTTTTTGTTTGATTTCTCCTTTCTCACCAGAGGGCACCACTAACGTGCGATGTAATGTCACCTTCGTAGCTGTTAACGCCTCAAGCAGTTTTCTAAACGTAGCGATTTTGTTAAATGCTGTATATGGCATGCCGCAGAATTCCTGAACCTGTCTCTATCACTTCCGCGTCTGTCCAGCTGCCTTTAAATTATACTCTACTTCAGCTAAGATAGATAAATGCAAAGAGAAACTGGAGTACATTACGCTTACGTGGAAACGCGTTCATCTGATACAATTTAGCATTTCTAACATTCGGTAGTTATTCTAACCGTTAATGAGAACAGAGATGTATTAGTTTTTATATAAGTAGACTAAATTTCCATGACTATCCCCGATATGATAAAATATACGAACGTCAACATTCTGTGAATTTATATAACTATGCATTAAAACGAGGCCGAAATATTGTTCTAATTTTAGTTTTGAAAGAGCAATTGAAACTAAAGCGTAAAAATAGTCTACTCTGAAGTCAAATGCATCATTTTTAAATGCTTTCTATATATTGAAACGGAACTAATGTGGGCCGGTCTGCAGGCGTGTCCTTCAGCGCCAGCCGACTGGCTGGTTGGAGAGATAAGGAGAGGGGGAGCGCTCTCCCTTGATATTTCTCGGAAATCTCAGAAACGCCTACGACGCAACGAGATAATTCTGTACGCTTCTCTGATACGGTTCAACTAGGCCCCGTATTTGATTTGATTGTACTTATATAGATTAAACAAAGATGTAAAATATTGTATTTAATATTGTAACTCGAGAGGAAAAACCTTGATACACAAGATTGCAATTTGTTGAGGAGTTAAGGTTCGGGTCACTGGCCTATCCCTTTTCTTGGGACAGGAAAGGTCTGTCGGTACGTATACAAATGCACTGAGCCATTAAAAAGTGTCTGTGGAAAATAAGTCTCGGAAAGTGCTATTTCTTTTCAAAGCGGAAGAACCATGATGTTTGTGCCGAGAAAAGGATTAAAGCCATAAATATACGTACGTGCTACAGCATAAATTAAACTAATTGTGAATAGTACCGTGGGAAGAGAAAGCTGTGCAGAACTGAAATTTTAGCCAGTAAATGGAATGTCAAGAATACAAACTGACGAATACGAAAACAGGAGATTGTCACATGATTGAAAATCGAACAAAATAATGGAGTAGGGATGAAATCAGACATGGCGAAATTCACAAAATACTAGTAACCATACTCCTCGCTGTACCCTGCGCCGTGCAAAAGTCATCTCTATGTTCAGTCGCGGATAATTGACGAAGTGGTGGCACGCGTTCCTGAATGTGTAACATAACAGTATAATAAAGCCAATATTTACCAGAGCCGATGTTTTTATTATCGCAATATATATAATTTTACCACCCCCTGTAGACTTTACAGAGTCGACACTGCTCAACGCTAGCCGGAGAAAGAAGAGACTTAATTGTTACGCTTCGAGGACACGCCCGCCTCATCTCTCAGAACTTCTGCGACTTTATATCAGCAAGATGCTCGCGACAGTCATTGACAGTCTATATCAAAGTAGACAACAGAAGTGACAGGGAAAACGGAACAAATCGCAATGTGATTCTGTGTATGTTGCCTTTTCACATAATTAGGTATGAACAAGTAGAATGATATTAAACTTGATACATACTGTACATTTTCTCTCTTAGAAAACAGGCTGTGTGGCACCTTAACTGCTTTTCCAAAGTGGGCGAGGGCTTTCTAATGAGGCGCAAAATAAAAACCGAAATATCTTGCACGTTATTCATTTTTTAAAAACACATCACATAACATATGTTTCCGACAAGCTTTTCTTATACGCACAATTTTATTAGGATGTATACTTAGGAAATTATATCAAATTTTCATTACCATTAGCCATATACATAATATATATATAATGTCGTATGCCTCACCTATATTAACTTAGAAATTCAGATGGGAGCAACTCGCTTATGAGAGGGATTGTTAAATTAACAAAGAACTTTACATTACGAGGCAACGACGAAGGGACGCAGCTAAGTTATCTCTCTAAATAATTAATACACCAACACAATTTCTGGCTGAAGGGAGAGGAAAGGAACTCTACACTATCATAATTAAAACTGCAAGAGAATGGATAGCTGGTAGATTTATTATAAACGTTTTCTTACCCCATGTGTCTGCCGGGCGAGGACGCCATATCTTAGGCAGTTGTCCGTCTAACTCACTCGAAGCCTAGTCACAGAATGATGCTACGCCAAGTTGGCGTCAGTAACGCCATATCCCTTCCAATGACACACTGTTTCCCCTGAATCGCCCCTACTCAGACAATCTGCCCTCTCTGACCTTGGCAACCAGAGGGCGTCTTAACAAGACTATCTGTGCACATGCCACAATATATATATTCAAGAATAGCATCACTGTTGGGCTATGGGCTACACATTTTCTTTGGTACAAGAAGTATTGAATTCCAGCAAAATATTTGGTCTACTCATTTCACTAGACATACTTGTTTCAAAGATACTTGAAGTCCCAAAAAAACAAGTGTGAAAAAAGCGCAGCGTGTGCACATCTATCTGATTAAAACACTCGAGTTCTCCCAAACCCAAAGAGTCCACAAGCAAATAGTTCCGCTTTGTTGTATTTTCTTAAAATGACTATGGAAATTGGATCGAAAAGGCTTAAATAAATAGAATGAAAATCAAGTATAAATTAAAATGCGTGATTAAAACGGGGTTGCACTCTTGTCGTTGATTGTAAACATAAACTGGTTTTAACGGTCATAAATTCACTTCAGGAATGAAGTAATAAATAAGTTTTCTCAAAATTTACGTTAGCTTAGGCAACCACATTTTCAGTGACAATTGACTGATCTTTACTGAAATAATTGATGATAGATATAAGAAATTAAGCGCATTTTCAGTAGTAGTGCTGCTTATAATCTTGATGTGAACATTTTTAAAATTTTGAATATCTGGTACACTTTCCTCAAATTCTAATAAACCTAGAAGTTCGGTTCTTTTTTCTAAAAGTATAAATCATTAAGATCTTGTCCAGTTTGAAACTTAGTCGTAAATAATACCTACTATAGTGTTCCAAAAATATTATTCACGAAAAAATTAATTAGAAACTATGAAAAAGTCGTTAAAACCTAGACTATGGTCTAAAAGATAAGAATTTGAAACCGTTAGGCCATATTAATCTTAAATAAACGGCATAAAAGTTGTTTAAGATCAAACAATTGATATCTAAGAAACAAATAAAGTTTAGTTTTAAAATATTCATATAATTATCGAAGTTAGTATAATTATATGAAAAAGCCTCACGTGTTACACTCGCATGACTTTCTCTACTCTTGTACAAACTATTTTTACAAACGCTTATTCTCCATCTACTTCAAGTTAATCGAGATAAACATTTGCAGACGCTATCTTATTGCATATTTTCTTGTAGATGTAAGGGGAATATATATTTACAAGGGCAATATAGAAATAGAGTAGCCTTTAAGCATAGACTCTCTTAATAGCTGGTTGCTATGTGCAGCACCATTCACTTTACCACAGATTAATACTCTTTGCATATCCAAGACAAAAAATTGAATAACGAATTCCCATTTGAGAAAATAAGTATTGAAAAATTTAAGGGAATAATAAGCAATATCTCGAAAATTGTTCACTCAACAAAAAAAATGTATATGACATAAATTGTGTATTTTAACACGATCTACATGTTTTGTGAAGTAACATTTTGTCTATCTCTTATTGTTTATCAGTTATACAAAAGTCGTTCACAATGAAGAATACTTTTGGAGACATTCTCAGAAAATTCGAGATATACATTTCATTTGTCATGAAAATATCTTAAACATATGATATTTTAATCAAAATCGTTAGAGCCATTTTTGAGAAAACTAAAATTTTCGAAAAATGTTCCATGTGAAGGGTAATCTGGGGTGGGGGATTTTCTTGAAAGCCTTCGTGTCGCATCTCTGGAAGATACTGAATCTAAATACCAAGTTTGGTGTTTATCCGACTGTTCTTTTCTGAGTTATGCTGTTCACAGACACACACACACAGACACATACACGGACATGTTTCCAAAAATGCTTTTTTTTGGTTTCAGGGTGTCTCAAAACATATATTTCCGGTGAAATCTCGGTATCGAATTTTTGGGTGGAATACAATACTTTCCCTACTTACTATACGTAAAAATCGGACAAGCAGTCAGTACAGGAAAGATTGATTGATCATCAGTCAAAATTTGGTAGTATAGACTTAAATAAACATTTTTATTTATATTGAAATTGTGTATAAATATTCACAAGGATTCAATTTCGGAGGTTTCCATGAGAAATAAAATGTACAGCGAGAATGAGACACATACAGTTGTTATTTTTCCTTATTTACAGTCGTCTTGACTACTAGGTCATATCGCGACTTATATCCATATATACGCGTACAATAATAATACATTGTATACTTTACATTGATGAGAGTAATAAAATTAAAGTAATACATTGTTATAGACACATTTCACATTATTAAACCTTGAACAGAGCTAGAACATTATAACCTATTATAATTTTTATTTGATGTGTTATATTTAAATCTTGTTAAACAGTTTGATGTCTTTCAAGGAAAAAATAATGTTTTTGAAATGAGCAGGGTTGTTTAAAGCTAAAAATATATCTCCAGGGATGTTATGTCTTCTTCTCTCCATGGTATAACTTCTGCATTTAGTGATGCGTTTCGTTGGTGATACGGCAATTGCAGGTCTCGCGTGAGGAACATTTTCTTTGGTGAGTAAGAAGGAATGGGTTAAGCGTGAATGGCCTATTCGTAAACGTGATATAATTAGTTGATCTTTTTTTCTTTTTTAGTGTCTGCAATTGTGGAGCCTTTCCTAACTATGTGGAGTTTGCTTGATGCTTTAATGGTCCAGTCTTGCTTCCATTTGACAGTTGGTCTGCTAAAAAAAGCTCAGAGCATCTCTGTAGGGCACTGGCAATTCTTCCACTGGAAGTAGCAAAGTTGCTTTTTTGCCTCTCCTATCTGCTTTATCGTTTCCTGATATTCCACAGTGAGATGGAATCCACAAGAATATAACGTATTGATTATTTGTAGTAATTTGGTTGTAAAGCCTTTGGATATCTTGGATTAATTTTAAGTCAGTAGAGCGGTCTCGGATACTCTGAAGAGTTTTTAGCGAATCAGTTAGAATTGCACTTTGTTTATGCTGTGCTGAGGTAATATAAATCAAAGCTTGTTTGACAGCATAGAGCTCAGAGGAGAAAACAGAACAAGTCTATACTTATGTTTAGCATCCGGAGTTAATAGCACAGCCAATATCCTGATCAGATTTGGAGCCATATATATACGAGGGCTGATCAACAAATACAGACTGATTTTTTCCTGTAGCTTCCGTGACAGTTTCGTATCTGTAACATAAATATTTGAAAAGAGCGGGTTTTTATGTATAATGTTGGTAGGCGGCAGCACTCTCGTATTGGTAGGTTGGTAGTAATGCTCTATTTTGTAGACCCTACGTGCATTTCGCATACCAGACAATGGAGGGGATGCATTTTTTAAATCGATTATCACCGGTGATGAGTCATGGCTGCATCATTATGATCCTAAAGAAAAACAAGCAAGCACAGTGTGGAAATCGCCAGGTTCTCCAACACCAAAAAAGGCAAAAGTTGTTCCATCTGCAGGGAAAGTGGTGGTGATCACATTTTTTTACTGTAATTGAATGATTTACCAGCATGCAGTTCCTCCTCACACTACTGTTACAGTAGCATACTACACGCAGTATTGGCTACACGAGGAAGCACATTGCAAAGAAATGACCAGAGCTTTCTCGGACTGGATGGCGACTTCATCATGACAATGCACGGCCTCACGTCGCAAATCAAGTCTTGCAGTTTCTGGCTCGATTTAACATTACCTGTGTACTACATCCACCTTATAGCCCCGATCTTGCACCATGTGACTATTTTATTCCCATCACTAAAGGCAAAGCTTAGGGGTATTTGATTTGAGAACTCTGAAGCAGTGCTCAAGAAAAGTGAGACGATTCTCAAGGACCTGACAAAGAATGGTCTGCAGCACGTGTTCAAGGACTGGCAGAGACGCTCTAAAAAGTGCATTGATGTAGGAGGGGACTACTTTGATAAAGATCATGTAAACATTGAATTGGAGTAATAAACATCTGTGAAAAAAAATCAGTCTCAGTCGTTGTTGATCAGCCCTCGTATGTATATAAATATGTGTTTAACATATGTGTTACGGATTTCATGGTAAATTTGTTTATATATGAAAGAATCTGTATGTGATTTCTGGCGTGTTCTCATATCCATATGAATTCTAGGAATAGTTAACCTCCAGGGTGGAAAATCATGATGATCTCTAATCATTATTGGAGGTATTTTAACATTAAGTTCATGTATGATTTTTTTCAAATCTAAGATGAAAGGATAATAGCTGATTTGTATTCTTTGGCATACTTGTTTTGCTGTTTCCAAAGAAGGTGTATTGATGGGCTTCCGAGTTGGTAGCAGTTTTTATGGCGTATTTTAGACATTTTGCTATTCTGCGTACTTCTAATGGCGTCTCTTGAGCTTCCATTTGTAAACTATAAATAGGACTGCTCCTAACGAAATTCTTAGAGGTGATGTTTGAATGGAGTTGAGCTTCT
Source organism: Deroplatys truncata (assembly GCA_030765065.1). Taxonomy (NCBI): domain Eukaryota; kingdom Metazoa; phylum Arthropoda; class Insecta; order Mantodea; family Mantidae; genus Deroplatys; species Deroplatys truncata. The sequence goes on along the minus strand of CM060979.1, from coordinate 50,152,773 downwards.
TGAGTGTCGTTTTCCTGGCAGTGTCAAACTATGGCTCTATAATCAAGTTTCGATCTGATAATACTCTGGTATGTCCGTATAAGTACATTGTAGTCTGCGCCCCAATTTAGGTATGCTAGAGTCCTAAGACTATTTAATCGCTTCGTGCATTCCTCTCTCAATGTTGAAATATTTGATTTCCAACTAAGTGTGTGGTGGAACGTTAATCCTAATATTTTTACAGGATTTACAACTTCAATCTTTGTGTTGTCAAAGTATAGCTTAGGATTAGGGATTTTCGTTTTAGAGAATTTAAGTCCAATATCTTGGATCCAGTCTTGCAGATTATTTAATGTTTCTTGGAGAAGTGCTTCTGTTCTAGAATATTTTTCCCTTGCAGAATATCGTAAGATCATCTGCAAAGAGGAAAGCTTTAGTTGGTGGTTTGCCTTTATTCAGAATATCATTTATGGAAATTAAGAAAAGTGTAGGACCGCTCGCCTCTCACCGAGGTGGCCCGGGTTCAATCTCAGGAACCCGCATGTGGGATTTGTGATGGACAAAGCGGCGTCTGGGCGGGTTTTCTCCGAGTTCTCCGGTTTCCCCCGCCATTTATTCCACCAACTGCTCCATCATCACTTTTCCTTCCATCCATTTCACCATCATTTCGTTCCTCCCATACCAGGCATCGGGCTGATCACCCATCCTGGATATTCTGTCTGATCCATGAGTGTCCGCTCCTCGACGGGCCTCTAACCCCAGGCACCCACCTGTAAGTCCTGGGGGGTGTAATTCCTACATAAGAGGAGGTTAAACAGAGAAAGAAGAAGAAAAGTGTAGGGCTGATGGTTGAACCTTGAGGAAAGCCATTTTGTAGATATACTTCTGATAATGTTTTATTATATCGTGCTTTAAATACACGATTTTGGAGAAAATTGTGGATGAACTGGAACATGTATTCTTTAATGCCAAAACATTTTAATGATTTTAGTATATGGCTATGTTGAATTTTATCACATGGTTTTTCTATAGCAAGGGTTGCTAGTATTGCGTGTTGGTTTTGTAAAAAAGCATTTCTAATTTTCGTTTCCAGTATTAAAAGATGGTCAGCAGTGGAGCGAAAACGACAAAAGCCGTTTTGATAATTCGATATGAATTTACTTTCCTCCAGTTTTCAAACAAGTTTTTTTGTGTATTATTGATTTATAAAGCTTGCACATAGTACAGCTGAGGGCTATAAGTCTTTAATTTTCAGCTTTAGAAAGATCTGTATGTAGTTTTGGAATAGAAAGTACTATGACAGCTCGCCACAGATCAGGAAAGGTTAGGTTAGTCCAAAGTTGATTGAATATCTCTAGAAGGTAAATTAATCCTTCCTGGGGAAGAAATTTTAATAGTTGGTAAGTAATAGTACCTGGTCCTGGGCTGGGTGGTTTATTACTTCCTGGTGTTTCTTGGAGTTCTAGAAGAGAAATTTTATCTTTATTGCTTACTCCGCTCTCTTCAACACATACAATTATGTTGCATTATTTAGCTACCCCGAAGATGGGAACGATGTGCCTCGGGGAATCAAATGTATGATCTACCTCTGATGTATCGGCAACTACTTTTTTAAGTTGTGCAGTATGAACATCTATTCTGCTAAAAATGAAATGTGCCCATCAGTATCATAGCGCCATAAGTAAAGTAGATCGTTCTGCTGAACAGTTAAAGCAGAGAAGTTACCAACATATCAGGGGTTTAAATAACAAATCTGATTTTCCAAAGTGCCTTTTATTTTAGGCCACACATCTAATTAATTTGAGTGTAGCTCAAGTTTGGCTGCCTGTTTGGCCTAGTGGTTAGCATGCAAGCTTTCAAATTTGGAGGTCACTGGTTCGATTTCCGGCTGTACGATGGGAGTTTTTCTTTAGTACCTATCTCTCCTAGAGTCTAGACGTGTTTGTGTTATGCAAAAAGTAACAAAAATAAACCTGGAGATTAACTTTTAAAAGGCACAGAGCATATAATAATTTTTGTGCACATAAATACTGTAGTGTCTTCATTCTAATTCAGTAAGAAATAGTCCGTGATTGTTAAACGGAATTTAGTTTTAGTTCAGATACGTGAAAAGTAATTGCTTTTGCTGCGGCTTTCAGTTTTTCCCTCTAGGAACTAACTTAAGAGTTCTGAACCGATTTGTTCTGTAACAGTTGGAAAATCATGAGGCATATTTCGTTTTATCTCCAGGACAAATTTCCCGAGTACACGGCAAAAGAAAACTATATAGTAAAAAATCTGATGTGTTACACTCACATGACTTTCTCTACTCTTGAAAAACTATCTTTAGAAACGCTTGTTCTCCATATGCTTCATGTTAATCGAGATATCGAGATGTTAATCTGATTGTTAATTTTCTTGTAGATGCAAGGGGAATATGGTAGGTTTTAAGCGTTAGTCAAATATTTTAAGAGCTGGTTGCTATGTGGCGCATTCCATTCTCTTTGCATATCCAAGACATAAAAAAATGAATAACGAATTTGAGAAAAAGTGTAAGTATTGGAAATTTTAAGGGAATAACAAGCAATATCTCGAAAATGGTTCACTCAACCAAAAAAAATGTATATTACATAAATTCTGTATTTTAACGCGATGTACATTTTGTGTGTAGTAAAATTTTGTCTATCTCTTATGGTTTTCCAGTTATGCAAAAGTCGTTCACAATGAAGAATACTTTTTGAGACATTCCCAGAAAATTCGAGATATACATTTCATTTGTCATGAAAGTATCATAAACATATGATATTTTAATCAAAATCGTTAAAGCCATTTTTAAGAAAATTAAAATTTACGAAAAATGTTCCATGTAAAGGGTAATCTGGGGTGGGGGGACTTTCTTGAAAACCTTCGTGTCGCATCTCTGGAAGTTACTGAACCTAAATACCAAGTTTGGTTTTTATCCGACTGTTCGTTTCTGAATTATGCTGTTCAAACACACACACACACACACACACACACACACACACACACACACACACACACACAGAGAGACAGATACACAAACGGACATGTTTCTAAAAATGTTTTTTTTTGGATTCAGGGGTTCTCAAAACATATATTTCCTGTGAAATCTCGGTATCGAATTTTTGAGTGGAATACAATACTTCCCTACTTACTATACGTAGTAGAGAAAGTAAAAATATTAAGGATATGACATCCGAAAAGCAAAGATCTGTTCGTGTTTCACAGCTCATGTTTCAAGATACCGGGCAGTTGAAGATTAATGCGTTTTGCTATACAAATGTAGAGCAGAAAGCAAAACGTGAAATATATTGCATCCCAAATTCTGACACATGCGGACAGCACCTAAATGTTATTCTGGTTTTAGCTGGATTCAAACATCAGCATAAAATTTTTCCTCGGTGTGGACCTTAAAATTTACATTCCAGCTACTAACAGCGTTAGGATTTAGAAAACATGGCAATAAATTTTCAGGGTTGGCTCGATCGGTTTGGGTTTCAGAGAGGAATAGGTATAGAAAACAGCCGGTTAATTTGCATAGTTTTAAAATTGTATGGGGATATGAATTCAGATGGCTTAAGACCAGGTACACTAAAAGCTAATTGTTCCATATAAATGGATATGTTAGCAAAGAAACAAAAAAAAAAAGAAGAAAAATAAACCAAGAGATATGGAACTTCAGTGACAAGGTTCCTATAAAACAGGCTAAATTGCATGGTCTGTTAAAGAAAGCAGGTCTGTAAAATATACTTAGCAACTCCGTAGAGTTTTATAACAGTTATTTTCTAAAATTAGAGTTTCATGTGAGTGCTATATGTAATAAAACTTATCCTTAAGATACTGATTTGCAAATTTTGTTTTTTTTTTGATTGGAAACATAAATTGGTTTTATTGTTCTCATATGCACAGCAGAAATGAAGTAGGTACTCTGTTCAACGACGTTTTAGTTAGGGTGGGGTGTCCTTCCAAGCAAGTAGGGATTTAGCTACTGGAAGGAGGTAGTGTTTACTTGGCCTGAGGCAAGTGAGGGGTAAAGACGCGCGATAGTGAAAGACTGTTGCCTGTTTTCCACTGCGTGTGTCACACGCGACACGAGTTCAGCATACTGTTTATCCCTCTCACCAGCTCAAGCTTTACCTGAGAGATAAGCCACCCCACTCCCTAGCTAAAATGTTACTGAACAGACGCTATTACAAGCACTATGCAGACATCTTGGTTAAATTGCAACAGCACATTTTTGAAAACCGCAATTTGTTTAGTAGTATTTAACGGTCATTCTTACTACATTATGGCCTCTCAAGCGGTGAACACTGATGATAAATGCAGTGAAATGATATTTGAGAAAGGAGGTTTGGAAAGGAAACTTCCGAGGCCAAGTTTATGGTAGCACCCCGGCATTTGCCACTTATGAGGATTGAGGAAAACCTGAAAAAATACCTCAGTCCGGGACTTTTCTAGTGGGATTTTAACTGCGGACCTTCCCTTCACGAATGCATATCTTAACGACTTCGGCCACACGTGTCGGCGAGACCTTACCTTGAAATTACTGAAATATCATTCTGTGTGTAAAAGGGTTTATCACTCCATAAGCCGTTTTGTCCCCAAGTTCAAGAATTCCAATCTTTTCAGACCCAAGTGCATAGTACAAAACATGATTTTACCGTGAAGTAGAGATATGTATTGAAAAAATCTTATGTGTTAAACTCACATGACTTTCTCTACTCTTGTACAAACTATTTTTACAAACGCTTATTCTCCATCTACTTCATGTTAATCGAGATAAACATTTGCAGACTCTATCTTATTGCTAATTTTCTTGTAGATGTAAGGGGAAAATATATTTACAAGGGCAATATAGAAAAACAGTAGCCTTTAAGCACATAACATATCTCTTAATAGCTGGTTGCTAGGTGCAGCACCATTCCCTTTGCCACACATTAATACTCTTTGCATATCCAAGACAAAAAAATGAATAACGAATTCCCATTTTAGAAAATTATTGAAAAATTTAAGGAAATGACAAGCAATATCTCGAAAATGGTTCACTCAACAAAAAAAATCTATATGACATAAATTGTGTATTTTAACGCGATCTACATTTTTTGTGTAGTAAAATTTTGTCTATCTCTTATGGTTTACCAGTTATGCAAAAGTCGTTCACAATGGAGAATACTTTTGGAGACATTCCCAGAAAATTCAAGATATACGTTTTATTTGTCATGAAAATAGCTTAGAAATATGATATTTTAATCAAAATCGTTAGAGCAATTTTTGAGAAAATTAAAATTTTCGAAAAATCTTCCATGTAAAGGGTAATCTGGGTTGGGGGGATTTTCTTGAAAACCTTCGTGTCGCATCTCTGGAAGATACTGAACCTAAGTACAAAGTTTGGTGTTTATCCGACTGTTCGTTTCTGAGTTATGCTGTTCACAGACAGACACACAGATACACACGGACATGTTTCCAAAAATGCTTTTTTTGGATTCAGGGGGTCTCAAAACATGTATTTCCGGTGAAATCTCGGTATCAAATTTTTGGGTGGAATACAATACTCCCCCTACTTACTGTACGTAGTAGAGAAAGTGAAAAACTGTAATATGCATTATGTTTACCAAAATTCCTAAGTTCAAATTTGACATCAATTATTGCTCTATCCCATCCTGACTTTCTCGGAATTAATCGACATAATATCTTCTAATTTTATTATTTCTCTTCATACTCTATCTTAAAATGCGTTATATCTATATATTTCGCTATCCTATCGGCCTATGTAATCTAAAGTTGAAAGTTTGTGACGTGCTGGAACTGAACCATGCATCTATGACTTGCCTAGCCGAAACATCACCGCTGTGCTACCGTGGCGAAGCATCCAAAGCGCATCAAATCTTCAACTGTTTCGTGTATCCCAGTTAACCTCTAAGACGACCTCGGTTATACCGAAGTATCATGCCTTAAGGGCGATTGCCAATGCTGAAAATTATATACAGTGATACGTTGCATGTTGCTTCAATCTTTAAGCAATGCAATTATTTCTTTGAAAAGAATTCATATAATAATAAATGAACTTTCACAACTAAAGATGTGAACTAAAACACTAATATTTTTAAAGGGAATCTTTTAAAACCATTAACTCAGAATTAAAATTTTATTGTAAAAAAATACAGAAATGTTAATCTGAAGAAGTATATATTAGCCCCATGTTTTGAGCACCAATTTGAGAAAAAGGTGTTTTGTTGGAGTTGTTTATTTATTTAGCTCCACGTATGGACGCCAATTTGAAGATGTTGAATTGTTTCGTTATTTGCAACTGTTGGGGAGTCGAACTTGTAGTAATTGCAACCGCACGTATGTTACCCGGTTTCCGGTAGCCTTCGCCCCAAGTTTAAAAATATTAGCTTTGTAATTTGACTGTTTCTTTAGATATTATATATTTATGTTTGCCTCGGTTGCGTCAGTATTTGTTACAGACAGGTTTCTCTTGGCAGGGTTTTGGTACGGCTAAGAATGTAGGTTTACACAGATTTTAAGTTTTAATTCACTTCTTTTTATTAATCCTTGATAAAAATTAAATAGCACTTCACTGATATAGAGAGCTGTGAGATTCTTCTATTTAATACTTGCACTTTTTAACACGTAAACTATTTTCGTCTCACACGAATACGTATTTAATTTCTCGAGGACGCATCTCGCGTCTGGTCATCAGCACTGTCTGCAGGCAACTGAACTGTTTTCCACCTCTTAAATTTGTTAATTTCTGTATTTCAAGCCTCTGATTGGCTAATCCTAGTCCAATAGAATGCCTTCATTTAACTAAAGTTTTTTCTGGTTGTGGATTGGCTATTTTTAAACTGTCTCAAAATTTACATTATTGCTGCTCTAATAATTACTAGTGGCATTTAAACTTGCTTACTCATTATTGCCTCAAGGTTACCTCATTGTTAACAACTTTAAACCTATTTCTCACAGCTCCTACATTATTAAATTACGTAATATATTCACATAACATTATTACACATGGATACAATAATATAAACATTTAAAATGACTGTAATATACACTTTTTATATAATGTTACATACACATATTGCTTTAAGGCGGGCTGTTATTGAATTTACATATTATATAATTAGGCTGAAATTATTTACGTGTTAAAATACTGCCTCAAATCCTATGTTTTAAGGATAATAAAATTGCCAAAATGTCCAAATTAGGATTTGGCTTCTTACCAAGGAAGGTTTTGGCTTTTTTGTTTCCTCCGAAAGGCTCATGAAACTAAACGCTCAGCCAATTATTTTTATGCACTTACATCCCATGGTTTCCGACATCATTTTGAACATCAGTCTGACTGGCTTTCCTTAGTATATCTTTGCATATCATTCTTTGCTTCTTTAAAAGTTTCTTTAGTCTTAGAAAATGCAACGCAAACATCACTATTTACCATTAGCTGGCTTGTCCAACGTTCCACAGATTGCGTTTTAATTCTCGAGTGACGATTTAATTAATTTCACTTATTTTTTTCTCGTCTATAATGACCTAGAAGATTTTTGTGGTGCAGCCTTCTCTTTCCTCCATATAACTTGAATTTCAGCTTCCCAAGTTCTGTTGTATAGTGTATTGGTGCCTTTTGGTGGCAAAATAATCAACGAAATAATGGATTAATGTTTCACATAATCATAGTACCCAGCAAGATGGCTGCATGGTAACGTGCCAAGCTCGCATTATGGTAGGTCCCGGGTTCGATTCCCGTTGCCGCTCACTCCGACCATGTTTTTTTAGCTTTCTCCCATTTCCTCTTAATTCATTTCCCTTTCGTGTATCAGGTCGAACTGCGGGGCTGTGGTTCGGTCGGTATCGGGCAGATGGCGCGGAGTTGCACTTTGGAAATGCTTCCCCGGTTCTTTTGGAGAGACGTCTCCGAGCGGCACTCCCGTGACCGGGTGGTCTAGTCTGGAACTGTCAGGGAACTCTGCGCGTTTCTGTCCACTTGGCCCGGCTTCGCTCTGTAATCCGTTTCTCTTGCGGTTCCCTCACTTCATTCGTTCCTACCCGGAGTGTACGCACAATCACTCTTTCAGGGTCGTAGTGCTAGGTGTGCCCTCGTTCACTAGCTCATTCCAGTCCACATAATCACAGTAGATAAACTTTTAAACCGTTGTAAACTTTGTTAATTAATTGTTCTTCCACACTTGTCTATAGGATAATGTTTGGAAGGTAGATAATCCCGTGGCGCTACAGCCCGTTTAGGGCCCGGTCCTATCAACCCGACTGCCACCCACACATCCTCTTTCACTCGGCAGAGGTGAACGATCATCCAACCGATATGGCAAGGTGATGTGGCCAACATCACGCATCCCCAGCTGGAATGTTGGCCTTTGTGGCCTATCGCAGCTCCTCAATTTCCTCACGATGCTGAGTGGGCACCGGTCCTATTACGCGGGACTTAAAATCAGCATCCTTGTAAAGTCGAATCTGACTGAAATATTGAATAGCCAGGATTTGAACTCCGTATCTCCGGTTTGCCATGCCGCTGCTCTAACCAACTGAGGTACAATGACAGCACGCCAGCACGACATTAAATTCTCCAATTGACATACATTTTTCCGGTAAACCACAAGGCGTTCAGAAATTAATGTTTTGAGGCACCATACCCCAAAGGCGACTCACTTTAATGTCCTGCCGGCATGTTGTCATAGTAGCAATGTTGATTAGAGTTGCGGCACGTATGCCAAATATATGCGACTCACATCCCAGCTATGGCATTGAATTTTTCGGTCTAAATCTAACTTTCCAACTTTGTACCTTTTCTTTTCTCACGTAATAATTTAATAACAAAAGGCTACACAGTTTTTACATAATGCAGAAACCCCTAACATCACATTCAGCTATATTGAAACAAAAAGTTTGAATATGAAGATTCACCAATCCGAAACAACCAAGTTAATTATTTTGGAAATAATGCATAGTCTGCAACAACCGAAAAGTATAATATATTCAGTTGTTAACTATAAAATAACTGTCGATTGATCTTACATGTTACACTGGAAGAAATTTTCTCTATTTATATAATTTAATCAGTAATGGACTCCATTACAACATAGCAGAAAATGCAGAAAAAGTCGTCCTCCGTCGTGTAGTGGTTATCATACTAGCCTCAAGTTCCCGAGGTCGCGAGTTCAAACCCGGCGGAGGTCGATGGATTTTTTTCGGGCGTAAAAATCCTTAGCATGGCTTCCTTCGGAAGGAAAGTAAAGCCGGTGGTCGCGTGTCGTATATTTACGGCACGTAAAAGAATCTCAAGCCAATAAAGAGGCCTCTGAGCAAAATTACCGGTCTTTCGCGCCCAATATGGAATTGGACGCTAAGGACCACAGCAGTTAAGGGCATCCATAAATAAAACTCAATTTAATTTAATTTAAATGCAGCAAAAGAAAATACAAGACATGAGTATCGCATACACATCATACCATTATAAGGAGATCCGATTTTCTTATGCTTTGCTGAGTCGTCTGTTTTCTCAATTGGTAAATCATAACTATCTGTGAACATTGTTTGGGTATTAAATATCCGGGGTTTGTCTTGTTTTACACCCAGTTTCTGTCAAGTAACCAACTGCTTTCAACTACATGACATTTTAAATGAAAAGCCAAAGACTTCCTTGGAAATAGTTATTTTCATAACTCCATTGTGTGCGTATTATAATATAAATGTTTATAAAATAGTTTTTAGTGTCTAAAGCCCCCTGTACACGATCAAACATTTTTTTTCAATTCAGAGTTTACAAGAAAAATTGGCAAATAGTTCTCAATATGTGACAAGATTGGACAAGAGTTGACAAGCCTAGCAAGACTTGTAAATACACATTTATGACATTGTCGAGGTGTCTGTTTGCCAAACTGAAACCCTTCAAAACACATTGATAATTTATCAAGCGCAAAGTAATTTACTATTTGCGTCACGGTATAACAATTTCCAATGAAATATTGTTGTTTACTAATATAACACGAGGCAGTATTTTTAACACTTAAATAATTTTAGTCTAATTATATAATATGTAAATTCAATAACAGCCCGCCTTGAAGCAATATGTGTATGTAATAATTTGTAAAATGTATGTAACAGTCATTGCATATGCTTATATTATTGTAAACATGTTGAATAATGTTATGTGAATGTAATTTAATAATGCAGGAGCTGTGAGAATAATAAGTTAAAAGTTGCTAACAATGAGGTAACCTTGAGGCAATAATGAGTTTGACAGTTTAACAATGCTACTTGTGATTCTTGGAGTAACAATAATGTAATTTTAGTGACATTTTATAAAATAGCCAATCAACAACCAAAAAAAGCTTTAGTTAAATGAAGGTAGTCTATTGGACTAGGATCAGCCAATCAGAAACTGAAATATAGCAAAATTTTCAAATATAGAGTTCAGTTGCTTCTAGACAGCGCTCATAACTGGACGTGTTGCCTGCAGACAGTGATTGTAACCGGATGGGTGATGCGTTCTCGAGAGATTTTATACGTATTTTGTGTGAGACAAAAATAGTTTACGTGTTAAAAAGTACAAGTATTCAATAAGAACATCTCAAGCTTTCTCTCTATATCAGTGAAGTGTTATTTAAATCGTCTCAAGCATTAATAAAAGGAGTGAAGTAAAATTATAATCTGTGTAAGCCTACATTCTTAGTCACACCACAACCGTGCTAAGAGAAACGTGTCTCTAACAATAATACTGACGCAGCCGAGGCAAACATAAATTTTTAATACTTAAAGAAACAGTCAAATTATAATGTTAATATGTTTTTAAATTTGGGGCAAAGGCCACCTGAAAGTACATTTGGTGCGAAGGCTACCGGAAACTGTTTACTATACGTGCGGTTGCAAGTACTACAAGTTCAGCTCCCCAACAGTTGAAATATAATACAACTCCTTCAATACAAACTACTTCAAATTGACGCCCAAAGCGTGATGCAAATAACAAACAACCATCTTCTCAAATTGGCGCCCAAAACGTGGGGCTAATAAAATACTTTCTCAAACGTAGCACTTTCATGTATAATATCCAATGAAATCACATTATCATTATGGAATAAATACAGATAACACCAACTGATAGATTAACCACACTATATACAACATTGCATTAATCTATACTTAGTTCGGAAATCTGTCTGGCAATTATTTCTTCATATGCCTTCGTCTACTTCATCTTGTTAATCACGGAACCCTCGACGTACAAACATGGCCAGCTTATGTATAACCTAATCAGTTCGCATACAACATACTTGACCGGGTAGCCATTTTTATTTACTTTTCGTTATCTGCCATGTTGAAAATTTCGTAACGCACTGTAAATACTGCATTTCATTGGTCAAAGCCATCAAACCATTGTCAAATATTTTATCGTTTACAGCATGTCCTTATTTGCTTTCAAGTGATGCAGTAATTTGTATCACAAATTACTTAAATGTAAATAATGATTGTAATATGAATATGCATTTTTATGTGACATTGATTTGAGATGTTTCTTGACTGTAATTATTGTTGAGAAGTAAGTTTTTAATGCCTTACTGAAACTGACAATAATAGCGCGCAATAATGCAGCGAGGGGGTGAGCTGTTTATCATTATTGGAAACGAGGAAGTTACGTAATGTTGGCGCGTTTTTTCGTTGAGAATCTTCTGGAACGTTTACCTAGAGCATATGTATTCATAATTTTCATTGGATATTAATATAGACGCTAATGTTGGCGCGTTTTATTAGCCAATAGTAACCCAGTTATAATCTTTAGGCATATCGGGGAGTGGGAGTATAAAAGCAGTAGGTTAGAGGTAAAGTCAGTCCAGTTCATCAAAAATCTGTGTACACTACACGTCGTCTTCAGTCAGTCAGTTCGTCGAAAGTATTTGTACGGCAAACGTCGGGTATCGATTCACAAGTTACGCGCAGCAGAATTATGAATAATCTAAAGTGTTGTAAGGTTAATTATACAAAAAGTTGAAGTACGTGGATTAAAAGTGATCAGTAAGAAGTTATTATAACAGTTTCAGTTTGGCGAGTGTTAAGATCAATGTATAAATGTGATAGTTAACGTGTTCGACAATAAATGTGTAAAACAAATTTCTTCATCAGTGTTATATTTGGATAAAAGATTCCTTTCCGTTTACACACCCTGATCAGAGACATGTTCGACCGAGAAATAATAGCTAGCCGGAGGACAGTAAACAAAAATTGAATAAAATAACAGTCGCATTCTTTCGAACACTAACACTGCTGCAAATTGCTAACACCAGATGGAGCTACAAACCGAACAAATGAATGACGTCACAAGATTGACTTCACATGAAGTAAACACACATACACAAACATCACAAGTAATTACATTAGACCGTTACAAATTGGCTCCCATACGTGGGGCAGTTAAAATTATGTAACCAAACAAAACAAAAGCAGCACAACATAAGATCTTCAAGTTCTAATAATTTACGTAAAGACATATTACGTAAACATTAAACCACTTACAAATTGGCGCCCAACGTGGGGTAAAGTGACCAGGAAAGGGGCAAAGTAACCAGGAAAGTAGCAGAATTAACCAGGAAAGTAGCAGAATTAACCAGGATGTGGAATGAATGGAGCAGTGAGTTGATCTACAAGACGCAGATTCCAGAAACAACTATAGGAACGACAGACTACGCGGATGATTCGACATCGTAATTCCGAGATTAAAAGGCAACAGGGGAATTCAGATACGGAACACCAAAACGACGTAGATTCATCGTAATACAACGCAGAAGCGACATATAATCTAGGAGAGAGGGGCAGAAAGCTGGACATCAAAGTAACAGCAACAGACAGCATCACAAAGGTCAGAGTATTGTAATTTTTTTAGAAAACATAAACAATGGCTACTAATAATATTGAAGAAACAATGATGGAAGGGGATAATGTAACAGTTAGCTGTAATTCAATACAGGATACAGAAAATAGCTTAAACAATGTAGTATTTGATGGAGGATATGTTAGTGCAGAAAGTCAGAATAGAATAGCAGGAAATGTTAATTTTGATGCTGGTATGATGATGGAAATGCTGAGAAATTTTGGTGAAACAATAAATAAGAGTATTACAGATCAATTGAGGGATGATATTCGTAAGACTAATGAGAAATTAGAAGACCTAAGTCAGAATAATATAGAATTAAGGGAAGATATTAGTAAGTATAATAAGAATTTAGATAAACTAATTCATAGTTATGAGAAATTAGAGCAAACAGTAGATCAAAGCAGTGAAGAAATTGAAAAGAAAGTTATGAAGCTAGATAGTAGTATGCCAGAAATGAGAGATGAAAATGAGGAAGTAATAGCAAATGAGATAGGAGACATTTCAAAGAAAATGCTAGACATGAGCAGGGAAATAGGTAACAAAAAAGTGAGGTTAATACTAAAAGTGAACATGTTGATGTAGAATGTACAGAGTCAGGTAGTAAAATGAGTAACATTTCAAGTGAGATAAGAGAGATAAAAGAGGTTATGAATGTAGTTGTGAATCAGGCGCAAGTTAATTTCAGAGGGGAGATATCAGAAATACAGAAGGAGTCAGTAATGCAAAGAAATAAATTGTCTGAAGAAGTTAAAGTTTTGCCTATAAATAATCAAAAGCTAATTTCTGAAATTAACAAGTACCAAGATGTTCAAATTGAAAACTCCAGTCCAGTACAGTTTAGTACAGATTTGTCAGAATACTCTCAAATTAAAGAGATAGTAGAAGAATTGAAAATGACAGTTGTTAAAAGATGTGTAGTTCAGGAAACTTTATATTGTTTTCAAATGTTATCATGGGACGAAATTTCATATGAATACAAGAGGCGATTCATGAACAAATTTTGGAAGGTTAGGATACAGCTACGAGTAATGTTTAGGCACACACAATTTGATCCAGGAGGGTAAATAGCAATGAGATGTAAAGTAAATGCTGGATAGTTAAAGATGACCTGCAGAGAAATGTATTGGAACGTAAGAGGGTTAACTATTTATATATGTCATGTGAAAGGAGAAATAAATTCTGGACAAAAAAAATTAAATGTTTAAAAAAAAGGGGGGAAATTAACATTTTATTAGTAACTGTAACAGCATTAGAAATAAAGCATAATGTTATACTAAAGTAAAGTACGTAAATATAATTCCAAGAGTATTATGAACATAATGTACAAAAAAACAAAAATGGGTAAAAATAATTAAAAACAAATACTTATGTAGCAAACAGAAAAATGTGAAACAGTGTCTAGATTTAAGAGATGTAAATATATTTGTGTAAAGGGTGAATATTTTTGGTAAATATGTTTAATAATTACAAAAAATTCTTGAATTGATAAATTTTTGTTAACAATATAAGAAAGTAAACCATTTTTTGTAACAGTAATTAAATACTTCAGGGTACAGTATTTGCTATAAAAAAATTTGTGTAATGTCAGATTAATGTCTAAACATATTAAACCTGAGCCAGTAAGTAGTGGCGAGATAAAAAAAAACATATGTCGTGTGTTAAATACGTGTGATATGTGAAGTGAAAGTGACAACGTGTGTTCCAAGATTTAGGAGACTAAAAACCCAATTATAAAATTTCCAAACAAGTTGTAAATATTTATAATTATGTTTCTAGTGGGGCATATGATGCAGTAATTTGTATCACAAATTACTTAAATGTAAATAATTATTGTAATATGAATATGCATTTTTATGTGACATTGATTTGAGATGTTTCTTGACTCTAATTATTGTTGAGAAGTAAGTTTTTAATGCCTTACTGAAACTGACAATAATAGCGCGCAATAATGCAGCGAGGGGGTGAGCTGTTTATCATTATTGGAAACGAGGAAGTTACGTAATGTTGGCGCGTTTTTTCGTTGAGAATCTTCCGGAACGTTTACCTAGAGCATATGTATTCATAATTTTCATTGGATATTAATATAGACGCTAATGTTGGCGCGTTTTATTAGCCAATAGTAACCCAGTTATAATCTTTAGGCATATCGGGGAGTGGGAGTATAAAAGCAGTAGGTTAGAGGTAAAGTCAGTCCAGTTCATCAAAAATCTGTGTACTCTACACGTCGTCTTCAGTCAGTCAGTTCGTCGAAAGTATTTGTACGGCAAACGTCGGGTATCGATTCACAAGTTACGCGCAGCAGAATTATGAATAATCTAAAGTGTTGTAAGGTTAATTATACAAAAAGTTGAAGTACGTGGATTAAAAGTGATCAGTAAGAAGTTATTATAACAGTTTCAGTTTGGCGGGTGTTAAGATCAGTGTATAAATGTGATAGTTAACGTGTTCGACAATAAATGTGTAAAACAAATTTCTTCATCAGTGTTATATTTGGATAAAAGATTCCTTTCCGTTTACACACCCTGATCAGAGACATGTTCGACCGAGAAATAATAGCTAGCCGGAGGACAGTAAACAAAAATTAAATCAAATAACAGTCGCATTCTTTCGAACACTAACACTGCTGCAAATTGCTAACACCAGATGGAGCTACAAACCGAACAAATGAATGACGTCACAAGATTGGCTTCACATGAAGTAAACACACATACACAAACATCACAAGTAATTACATTAGACCGTTACAAATTGGCTCCCATACGTGGGGCAGTTAAAATTATGTAACCAAACAAAACAAAAGCAGCACAACATAAGATCTTCAAGTTCTAATAATTTACGTAAAGACATATTACGTAAACATTAAACCAATTACACAAGGCTTTAAAAATATTGGAAGCAATTTGACAAGAGAATTTGTGAAGTGGTGACAACTCTTGAAAAGTCTTGTAAGTATTGAATTTGACAAAAAATTGATCGTGCTTTAGTCATTGAAGTAGGATGGTTCTTTTTGTTGTATTGTTATCTGCCCCACATTTTGGGTGCCAATTTGAAGAAGTTTGTTGCTTCACGTATGGAAAGCCAGTTTGAAGAAGATGTATTGTTGTTCAACTGTTGCGAGTAGAACTTGAAGTGGTGCAACCACACGTATGGTACCCAGTAGCCTTCGCCCCAAGTTTAAAAATATTAACTTTGTAATTTTGACTGTTTATTTAAATATTATATATTTATGTTTGCCTCGGCTGCGTCAGTATTATTGTTAGAGACATGTTTCTCTTTGCACGGTTGTGGTACGACTGAAGAATGTAGGCTTACACAGATTATAATTTTACTTCACTGCTTTTATTAATGCTTAACACAACTTAAATAATACTTCACTGGTATAGAGAAAGAGAACTGTGAGATTTTTTTTATTAATTACTTGCACTTTTTAACACGTAAAGTATTTTTGTCTCATACAAAATACGTATTAAATTTCTCGAGGACGTGTCTCGCGTCCGGTTAGAAACGCTGTCTACAACCAACGCGTCCAGTTATGAGCACTGTCTACAAGCAACTGACTTGATGTTTACCGCCACAATTCTAAATTTCTGTATTTCAAGTCTCTGATTGGCTACTCCTAATCCAATAGAATACTTTTATTTAACTTAAGCCTTTTTTTGTTTGTCGATTGGCTATTTTATAAACTGTCTCAAAAGTTACATCATTGTTGCTCCAATAATGACTAGTGGCATTATAAAACATTCTTACTCATTATTGCCTCAAGGTTACCTCATTGTTAGCAACTTTTAACCTATTATTCTCACAGCTCCTACATTATTAAATTACGTAATACATTCAGATAACATTATTACATTATACAATAATATAAACATATACAATGACTGTAATATACACCTTTTATACATTGTTAAACATATATATTGAATTTACATATTATATAATTAGACTGAAATTATTTAAGTGTTAAAAATACTGCCGGATCATTTAGAGATTGAAATTTGAAGCAGTCTTATATTCTGCATGTCGGGAAATCTTTTTAAAAGTTGAAACAATTATTATTATAATTGGTTTATTGGTTTCCGAGTTCACTCTTTCTGCACATATCATTTTCTCTCCTTATAGATATGAGATTATTTAAATGAACTTATTGAAGAAAAGCTTATACTATTCAACAACTGCTGCTGTTACCCTAAAGAATGCCGCAAGACAGAAAATTTAACAAGTGCCAGAAAGTCTTTCAATCTCGCTGTCAAACAGTTTCAAATGCCGGATATTTTATGTTAAGATTGTGCTTTTATGCTTCATCAAATGAAACTTCGCCACCAATGCTAATAATACGGATGTTGGCATTCTGATTCATGTGATGTCGGTAGGAATAAATTGGATGTGGTACAAGTTAATGCTGTGCATTCTTGAACGGCTTCTCTCTCTAAAAATGAAACAGCTCGTCGACCTTAGATTCTATAAATTTCCATATCGCCTAGAGAAACAATTTCGATCGACCAGGACATTTTATCTGAATAAATACATTTTTCCCCTCACAAAAGTGAATTTCATTCAATAAGGCGTTGAAGAGATATGTTAGTTGACGATATAATTTAATGGAGTACATTCGTTGCTGAATTTGGCGTGACTTAAATCGCAAAATATGAAGAAAAATCTGATGTGTTACACTCACATGACTTTCTCTACTCTTGTTGTACAAACTATTTTTACAAACGCCTATTTTCCATATGCTTCATGCTAATGGAGATATCCAGATGTTAATATTATTGCTAATTTTCTTGTAGATGCAAGGGAAATTGTTAGACTTTAAGCTATAGTCAAATATTTTAAGCGCTGGTTGCTATGTGGAGTATTCCATTCTCTTTGCATTACCAAGACAAAAAAATAACGAATTTCCATTTGAGAAAATAAGTATTGAAAAATTTAAGAGAATAATAAGCAATATCTCGAAAATGGTTCACTCAACAAAAAAAATGTATGACATAAATTGTGTATTTTAACGCGATCTACATTTTTTGTGTAGTAAAATTTTGTCTATCTCTTATGGCTTACCAGTTATGCAAAAGTCGTTCACAATGAAGAATACTTTTGGAGACATTCCCAGAAAATTCAAGATATACATTTTATTTGTAATGAAAATATCTTAAACATATGATATTTTAATCAAACTCGTTAGAGCCATTCTTGAGAAAATTAAAATTTTCGAAAAATGTTGCATGTAAAGGGTAATCTGGGGTGGGAGATTATCTTGAAAACCTTCGTGTCTCATCTGTGGAAGATACTGAACCTGTTCGTTTCTGAGTTATGCTGTTCACAGACACACATACACACACACACACACGGACATGTTTCCAAAAATGCTTTTTTTGGATTCAGGGGGTCTCAAAGCATATATTTCCGGTGAAATCTCGGTATCGAATTTTTGGGTGGAATACAATACTTCCCCTACCTACTATACGTAGTAGAGAAAGTAAAAATTAATAACATTCCAGGATTAGAACAGGTGAAACGGGTTTTCTAACGAAACCGTAAAGTGATTTCAATGTTCAAAATGCACTAACCTTCTCGTAAGTTAATCTGCAAATATTTAGCGACATTATCGCTTGCCTTTATTAGTTATTTGGCTGCCATGATTCTATGGTGTTTGATAACTCAAAAATGGCATATTTACTTTCTCTGCTTCGTACTTACAATACATAGAGAAAGTATTACATTCCATTTGAAAAGTTTGATGTCGAGATTTCATCAGAAATGCATGTTTTGAGGCCCCATGAACCTAAAAGAAGCATTTTAGATAAAGGTTGTGTGTGTGTGTGTGTGTGTGTGTTTGTGTGTGTGTGTCTGAACGGCATAACATAAACCGAAAATTAGGTTAAATACTAAACTTGTGTTTCAGTGTAGCATCTTTTAAGGATGCGGCATGAAGATTTTCAAGAAACTCTCACACAAACTAACCTTAACATGGAAAATTTTAATTTTCTCAAAATGGTTCTAACGATACCACGTGCTTAAGATATCTTCATGACTAATGATACGTACATCTTATTTTCTATGAAATCCTCTTCACTCTCGTGACTTGTATAACTGGCAAGAGAGAGAGAGAGAGAGAGAGAGGGAGAGAGAGACAAAATCTTAACTATTAAAAAAATGTGTATCTCCTTAAGGCACACAATTTATACCAAATCTTTTCTTGGGTTAACTATTTGCTATATATTCTTCGTTACTAGCCTGAATTTCCAAATTCCCGCATAAGCGCGATGCGCGACTTCGCCGTAAAACGACCCCACTGTACTTGTACAGGGTTTGTCCAATAAATATCGGGACTGAAGTCATAAAATAATTCACTGAATATATTACGAACAGTGAGCTAATATTCTTCCAAATATGACCCTCCTGCATCAATACACTGCTGCAAGCGCTTTTTCCAGGCTTCGTGCGCCTCCTGGAAGTTGACAACAGCAACATTATTCAGAGCCTCCGTCGAAGCCACTTGGACTGCCTCAGTCCTCTTGAAGTGATATTCTTTCAGGTTCCTTTTGATCCGATGGAGCAAAAAGAAGTCTGCGGAGGCATATTTGGTAATAGGGTGTTTGGGGCGGCGTTGTCACTTTGTTTGATCACTGTCTCCCTAACAACTACTGGCGTGTAACCGGGCTCATTGTTGTGATGAAGGATCCAGGAATCGGCGATCTGACTTCGAAAGCGAGGGACCCTAAGCCATGTTTTCATAGGTCGCGTCCATGTCGGGCCTTCATCGCGTTGTTCGTCTTCGTCCTCGACGTTTTCCCGGCATTTTTTTAATTTTTAGCTACTCAAAAATATGCGTTTTTGATATGTTTTCGCTCTGGTAACCTTCACGCATCATATCAAAAGTCTCAGCAGCAGATTTGTTCAGTTTAGCGCAAAATTTGAAGGTTCAGCGCTCTCGATGGTTCGCTGCATCTTGACTCTTGACGTGCAGACTGAACACACTTTCACTTCAGGCGCGATGTACACACTCCAAAGACTCGGAGGAAACTGAGCATACAGCTCCGAGATGGCGAAGAAGAAGGTTCGCTCTGTCGCCGCTCCTGCTAAGCCAGGAACCTCTTCGTCTCCTCCGGTACCCGCCGAGGAGATCTCGCCGCAGCCGTCGCAGCCTAGGGCAACCTATGCCGCAACCACCGCTTCGCCGCCAGCCAGCGCAGCTTCGCCGCGACCACGCCAGCAGTCGCCGCCTCACTCACCGGCACCCACACCACCGATTCTGGGTTCATTCTAGCCACCGCAGAGCCAGCCTGTGTCTCAAGGGAGGTACAGTGCCGTCGTCCGAGGGGTCCCGAGGGACCTGCCAGCCAGGTTCCTCATCACCGCAGCCCACCAGCAGTGGCCTTCAGCCTTGAAGGCCACCAGGATCATAGGAGCACAGGGACCCACATCGCTCGTCAGGATGGAGTTCGCAGACCCTGGCGACTACGAAGCTGCCTTGAGGGCGGGCCTACCCTTATTAGGGCGATGCTTAGGCATTGAGGCCAGCCGAGTGGAACGCCAGGCTCCCTGCAGACGCTGCTGTACCTACGGGCACAATGAGACGTCCTGCGCAGCTCAACCCAGGTGCCACTACTGTGGAGCAGCCTGCACCACCTCATCGTGCACGCAGCACGACCTTCGCCGCCGACGCCGCTACTGTGCGACCTGTGGAGGGTTATTACACTTCACCGGCCAGGCGCTCTGCCCCCTGCATCCCCGCAGGAAGGCATCGCCGATGCCGCCAGCACCTACGCCGCAGATAGTGACATCTCCACAGCCACCACCTCCAACACCATCACCAGCGCCGACACCAGTACCACCAACGCCGATACCAGCACCTTCACTCTCGCCGATCATTGAGGAAGTCCAGGGCCTACGCGACGCCGTTCAGGATCTCCATGCGGAGTTTCTGAACATGACGACGAAGCTAGCAGCCCTGGAGGAACTCATCAGGGAACTTCAAACATCATCAACTGCCCAACAGGTTTTCCTGGCTGGGCAGTTCGACAGCACCTCTTCTAGACTTACAGCCATCACCGAAGCCATCCGGGTGTCATCTCTCGGTCACCGGCCGAAGACGCACCCGGCCAGAGTCGCGAGCTTCTTGCAGCAATGCAAGGAGTTCAACCAGCAACAGGAACATCATCGTCAGCACCATCCTAAATCCTAACTTCCATTCACTTCCTAAACCCTCGCCATTCCCACTAGTGTTGCAGTCAGGTTTCATGGCTGCAACCTAGTAACTACCTTTACCCGCTCCCGTCCACAGGGCGGCAACCAACAGCCTTCAGATACTAACGCGGGTGCTATGCGGGACCGCAAAAAGCCACGCCATTCCACTTTTACCTTCTTCCTTTTTCCACCGGTGGAGGAGTTTTTAGTGGGTATGCCGACGACTATTGGTGAGTCCCACACTCTCAGTCCCGACTCCCATCGGGGCTGGCGTCAGTGATTAAATCATTTTCTCCTCCACTCGAAAAAAAGGAAACTGAGCCGGGTAGCCCATCTTACAAGACATTCCCACCATCGATTCGGCCCAGAGAGACTTCCCTCCACCTCTTTACATTGGCCGAAAAAGAAAATCAGTCGCGATACTTATTGGACAAATCCTGTGTGTATATGCGTTTCCGAGCTAACTACATTTGAGGTCAAAAACCTTGCCGTAACACAGACACCGCTGTCCGGTAAGCTCTGGTGAGCCAAAGTATAGTTTCTATGTATCTGCCCTTGGTAGGGCTTAATCAATGATCAGAGGATTATTACTTAGCCTCATTGGGAAGCGACGGTAGAAGAATAGTTGGACTGGAGCCCCACATTCTGAATCTGCTATGAGCTAAGAGTTTGCTGCTATGCCCCACACTTCGTAGGCGTAGAGCAGAGTTTGCCAAATTACAGCTCAGGGTCGAACCCGACCGCGCACTGCCTTTATTTGACCCGGTGCACCTGCATTAGATTAATTTATTCGCGAATTCCAAACGATTATATAGACTCAAACGCTGACAGTTTTAATTGATATACTGTGTAACGACCTTCTGAAGAACAAATACAAGGAAGTTAATTTGGTTGACTTTTTACAACTGCCTCCCTTTGTTTGAAAGACTTTGCACGAGGACTAATACCAGTGTTCGCATCAAAAATAAATATGTGAAATCAAAATATAGCTCTACCATGACCAACGAACATTTAGAGTCCGTTTTGATGATGTGCAGCACAAAATTATAACCACAAATGTCTGCAGTTATAACCAGGCAGAGGGGCTTTAGTAAGAAAACAAAGCAATCGCGTTACAGCACGGAATATTGGTCACGTTAGATATTATGACGGACACTGTCCTCTCCAACCCAAAAGACGGTTTCATTGCGACTGTTCCATTTATTCGCTGCATATATAGATCAGTTGGTGAACTGTGGCAATATGTCTAAAGCAAAGAACAGTTCATACATAAAATATCATCACCACAATATTCGTTTGTATCGGAATTTGGTATAGAACAGTTCAGCACAAAATGGTGAAACCATTAGATGTAACATTAGAGCTCAAAGGACGCTTAAAGCGTAATGTTAAATAACCTGTAATTAAATGAACCACAAGGAACATGTCACATTGTTAGAAAGGAACAATGAGGGAAGTGGTCTTTCAACCTCTTAAGCTCCCAACTATGGATCAGAATTTTTCGAGGATCTGTGTCACGGGAATAAGAGTGGATATTGCATTACAAATGTATAGCTTCAGATGTAAAAGAAAAGACAATGTAACACAGATTTCTGTATATTAATGCTTTAATTAAATCATTAGGTTATTTTATTCACACTTTCAATAGCTAAACATACATTGTTTTTTTTCCTACTAATACTCCTTAATTCTGGTCTACTGCTATCGAAGTAGATGTACTGCCTTCAAACTGTAGGTACATCATATTTGTTTACGGAGAACACTACAAGGTCACAAGTGCTTCCACCCTCTCTCGCCATCAACCCTCGCTGCGTTCCTAACTTGGTGGTTTACTTATTGTAGTACAACAACTTAATACAATCCCTGGTCTACGGACTGCGCGAGTATTCAGGAGGGATAAATCGCTCCCACTCTGCTTGTCATTTTCCTTTATCCACCGAGGTATCCAATGAGGTGTCTTAAAGAGGAAGTGGGCTGATATGCGGGAAACAAGTGTCACGTCATGTTGTGAACATAGCAATTTTATAGTGTAGAAAAATTTAATAGGATCTTATTTACATCTTGATAACTCAAAACCTATAGTCCTTATTCCAGTTCTGTAAGAGGTATGTGAAAGAGCACAGATTCCAGATGATGATGTGTGATTGGTCTCCCTGTAAAAAATTAAAGCCGCTAGTTTTCTTTGCAGAACTTCAGTTGATATAATTTATATTACGAAAATCAATCAGCGAGGAACTATCTCCCTTGAAGAGATAGATGGGGAGTGAAGGCTATGAAATACTCTAAAAAGTTGTGATTTAACTTTTAGAAGATATCCTATGATAATACCGCATGTGTGTGGAATGCTATCGTTGGTTATATGAAAACATTTGTTTTCTCACCCGTTGCACCTTGCTCTTTGCGTTGCTTTTCACAGCAATTTACAAACACACCATTTTTGTTGCTATGCTCTTGTGTCTTTAATCATGTCTCTACAGTTGGATAGTTGCAACAGTGGTATGATAAACAATTTTGTGAGATCAAAATAAAATAAAACACGGGATAGGTGAAATTATGGCGTGTGGTGCTTAAGCAGTGACTCGGAGGCAGAGTAGAAGGCATGCCCGCTCAAAGCAGTTAGAGAGGGGGAATGCATGACCCTCCCCCTTCCCAAGGGTTTTTTCTAAGTTGCTAAACCATGAAACCCCTCTGCCTGATTATAACAGAAAAGTCAGTTTGATTCTCTTATTGAATACGAACTGTTATTAACGTAAAAATATTTCGTGTAGTAGATGTTAATGATGTAGCGTATGTGTGTACATTGTCGCGTCGGACACATTATTGCTATGTATAATATTGTTGTGTTTGTGTTAAGTTCATGTCCGGCGCGGCAATTCCATCTTCTAGTTGGGGGTGAAGGCAATTGAGGGAATAGCTCTCTTTGTGTGTAGCTTGGCTTAGCTTGGCTTGGCGTCAGTTGCAGCCAGAGTTGTGAGAGTCGAATGTGTTAGCATGTGTGTAAGAGTGCGTGTTGCTATGTGGCTGTGTGGGGCATCTCCCCCAGTGCTTTGTCTGTAACCTTTCGTGTACCATGTAGAGCACCTTAATTCATAATAAACCTGAGCAAAAGGTGAATTCAAGTGTAATTATTTATAAATATTCCACGCCCGCTTTAGCTTTGTGCAGCAAGTTCTTGGTATCTTTCGCTTGCCTGTGTAGCTACGTCCCTCAATGTTTATGCCGAGGTAACTAAATTTAATATTTTAGCTGCAAACCTGTTGGCCTCGCCCCGTTGTATAACAATATATGTGTATATATAGCTTATTATTCACATAGTAATGAGACTATGAATTAAATACTGATCATTTGTTAAGTATGTAATTACAGCAGTTATTAAACTGCAAATGCAGATTTTAGATCACTAAAACACTATTTGAAAAGTAATGTAATCTGTGCGCCTCGTGCCTGCGAGTTTATTATTCCTATCTTAAACTTATGTAGCTTCTTCCGTGATCCATTCTCTGGCGGTTAATGTGGCCCCCATTATAAAAGTTTGGCAAACCTCGGTGTAGGATGGCATCACTGGGATGCTCAATACCACGTAACTGTAGGTGGATAGGCATGGTGGAAACTAGGACCGAGTATAAGGGGCTACCACCGTCCTGTATGTGCTCACGAAAACTTAGGCCCTTCCCAGGTAGGTGAAATTTGGAAAAAAAAATGCCAAAATTATAATCGGGAGCGCACACGAAGGCGGGTGGGAGAAGCCACTGCGCAGAGAAAGAGATATAGTAGACTGTCACTTTCTTTCATTATCGGTCACGTGACTCGGAGCATTGCTACTGCGGAACCTGCCTTCACCCGCCTTCGTGCTTACTCCCGATTCTGATACATCCTTTTATCAAGTCTAAGCCCGTTCTGGCAGAGCCCGTGAAGATCTTTTAATTTGGTGATGAAAAGGATAGAAAAACACTGCCTGGTTGAAATCTAAAGATTTTAATGGTGAATTGCATTATTTGACACTTTTGGGAGACAAATATTTTGTTGTTTTGCTTGTTGAATGACTACAAATAGACGCTTGTGTTTAGTGCATTTAAAGATAAAGGCAATAGCCTAAATTATATAAAGTCAGGAATTCTGGAATGAGCACAAAGAAATATACGAAATCAGAACTGATAGGCAATACACATACTAAATTATCTCTTAAATAAATCCCTCCCCCAGAAAAAAGAAAGAAAGAAAAAGGAAATAAGCAAGAAATAATGCAGAAAAGATTATATTCCTAAAACTGCTTATGTCAATCATTTAATTAAGGCGATCAGGCATACATTTGACATTTTAGGTCTTTGCATAAATGCTCTCTATCAAGGGTAGGCTGGTTAACTAACCTTCTTGATCTCTCTAGCAGGCATCCAAAGCGACGGTTCTCCAACCCAACCGCATAAATCTCTTTCGAATAGCTGTATCCTTCACAAGAAATCCGATCATCATGGCGCTTACTCGGGAAGTATCCTCTTGTGGTACTTGATTTTGAATGTCGATAGGTTTAAGCGCGCACAATCGATTGTCGATATAAGTTGGATTGTTTGACATGAACGTGAGAATTACTACCTATACACTGCCGCGACGTTTGTTTCGCAGTAAGCTTCCTAGTTGCATAAGATCAGTAGCGTCCTATTTGTACTTGCATGATGAGCAGAGGCAGTGAAGTAAAAGCCCTTCGGTTGAATTTTCCTTTTAATACACCTCTATTAAATGTGCTTGTTATATGTGGAGTGTATTGAAATTTGCTAAGCAGTATCCAAACGAAGACTGCAGAAAGAAATCCGATAAAGCAATCTATTGTGTTGTTTTTCTACAAAAATAGTATAAAAACTGTGCATATTTTTCACGAATATTACTACAAAAGATAGTAACTGGTAAAGAAAGGATTCCCATTAGCCTTTAGGATTTTATATAGGCAATATCAGCGGTAATATCAAAATAAAGAAATAATTAACTTTCAAGGGCTTATACAAAATGTCCTTTCAACTTCTACGTCTCTGATTTTGATTTTCAAAACACGCACGCGCACGCGCACAGACACACACACAACAAATATTAATATCTAAATATAACATATGTTTAACTTCGATACTTACATTTTTCCACTGCATTTATATTCACTATTAAAATCTATTTTCAGATTCCTGCCTAAGAAACCAACTAAGGAACTGTTATGAATATTGATGAACGAATTAAAAGGAAGCATCGCTTTAGTAATTTGAATGAGATGGGCTCTAAATATCAGAAATTCGCAAATCAGTTATGTAAATTACTTTCATCTGCATTTGTACACAATGTTTCATTAAAGCAAGGATAAGATGGTCATCAAATAAGGGAACGCAATAATCTTGTTCTAGTCTGAGAGCCTCATAAATTTCGGCCTCCGCTTGTTAAAAGCCCGAACGAAGAGGCCATAAAGACGGCAAGAATAATTTCCATTTCTCTTTGTTCTACACGCCGTAGAAATCGTTTCTTTTAGTGGGGCTAAACCCTTAGATTCATCAACATGTTTCTTTAAACCTCTGTTTACCTCCGCGTTTCACATCAAATTAGTTTCAAAAATTGTTTTTCTGCATTTAAATTAGGAAAATGCAGGAAATTAAACGTTAGTAAAACATTTGGACATTTTTCAAAGAGTCTGTTTATTATTTTAATTTACAATTAAAAACACGTTTAAACTGAAAAAATGCAAACTGTGATCATATATTTCCTCACTGAAAATACGAATCCGAATTAAGAAATTCATCATGTCCAAAATATTATGTTGTAAAATATTCCCCAAAACGTTATTTAAACTACACCGTTAATGGTAATTAACTGTTTTTTCACACGAGCCGTGTATAGGACAAGGTTAGAAAGGTAGAATCAGACTGAAAAATTCAATGTCATAGCCTCTGCCCACAGCTCACTCGCATTTTCTCCCGGTAAACTACAAGGAGATGTTAAATTCATTTTGAAATGAAAATTAAATTGAGTTTTATTTATCGACGCTCTATAACCACTATGGTTCTTAGCGTCCCATTATATATTGGGCGTCAAAGACCGGAAATGTTTGTTCAGAGGCCTCTATCAGGCTAGACGTTCATTTGCGTGCCGTAAATCTACAACACGGGACCACGGCTGAGCTTCCCTTCCGAAGAAAGCCATTCTAAGGATTTTTACGTCCGAAAAAAAATCCATCCCCCTCCGCCGGGTTTGAACCCGCAACCTCGGAAACTAGAAACTAGCATGGTACCCCCAGACCGTGGAAAATCATGAAATTGAAATTAATGTCTAAGTACTTATATCCTGGGCTTCATAGTTTAAAAAGTTTACTGAAGTCTGTTTGGGAATTAAATGTGGTGTGAAGGTTTGCCTAAACGTGTAGGTGCCGGGCAGCTGAGGACACATGACATAAATTCAATAGATATAATTGTTAGATCATATTTTAATTTGCTGAATTATTTAGCAAACGTACATGCAGAAAGGAGTAATTAAAATAAAGTTAAACATAGGTATTATTTATAATAGAGCGAGTTAAAATTGTCAGAGGTAAAAACTTTGCAAGTTATAAAGCGTTAATTCACACACGAAGAAAATTACAATTCTAAAAAATGTATTTCAGTTACCTATTTGCTCATTGATATCATAAACAACAAAGTCGAAAACGAGGGGGGAAAGTAGCAATAGTTTCTGCGTTTTAACTATAACTTCAGTGTTTCATTAAAGATATCCATGGGCGAAATTTCTAAGGGTTGCCGTTTTTATGTAAATGTTTTCAAGATTTTGTTACATGCTGGTCTATCCCAATTACTGTGTTTAAAACTGGTTGCAGATATATTTAATAGTTTTTGAGAAAAAAGTTTTACTTTTATTATAATTAATCAGGTGATGCACACAATTCAGAAATTATTTGAATACTAATGCATAAAACTGATATATAAATATTTTCACTCTACTGGTTCTTTAAAAAATTGAAACACATAAATCTAATGATTTATCCTCAGTGGTCGAATAAATTGTTTAACATCTTGAGCAATTTAAAAGTGTTGCAAAATCCATATTCCAGTTTTTTTTAGGTTTATTCCCTCCGAGGTTCTAAGGAGAAATTTTAACAGGATTGGCCATAAAGTAATGGGTCTTTCAACAAGATTGTCCTATCTTTAACATGTGATAGCTGCCGTTGTTATTGAGTTACAGCAGTAATTTTTTGCATGTGGATACAGTTGTTATTGAAAAATAGCCATGGAACGTTACAGCATTCCACAACGCGTAGAAATTGTGAAAATTTATTATCAAAATGGATCATCTGTTCGCCAAACCTTCCGTGCATTGCGTGAAGTTTACGGTGTGCATAATCGTCCCTGCACGAGAACGATTCGGCGTTTGATAGACAAATTTGAAAGACGTGGTTCTGTCAGCGATCAAAGAACGCCTATACGTAATCGGCGTAAGCACTCCAAAGAAAACATAGGCGCCGTTCGTGAGAGTGTACGCGAGAACGGAAACAAATCAATTGTTCATCCAGCGCAAGAATTGGGGCTTTCGCCGACCACAACTTGGCGAATTCTGGATCTGGACTTGAAGTTTCACGCTTAAAAAATGGTGTTAACTCAAGAACTAAAGTCCAACGACCATAGGTTGCGCCGTGTATATTAGCTGACTGGGCTATGGAGCAATTGGAAGCTGACCTGGATTTTTGTCGAAAAATTATCTTCAGCGACTTTTGGATGGATGGTTGTGTTAACAAACAAAATTGCCGCTATTGGAGCAATCACAATCCAATGCAGATTCAAGAACGAGCACTTCGTCCCCACCACTTTGTGTGGTGTGGATTTTGGTATGGTGGAATCATTGGTCCATATTTTTTCCAAGATGAAGATGGAGAAGTTGTAAATGTCAATGGAGAAAGATACCGGGCTCTTATAACGGACTATTTTTAGCCTCAATTGGATGATATGGATGTCAGAAACATCTGGTCCAGCAAGATGGTGCCATATGTCATACTGCTCTCGAAACAATCGATCCTTTGAAGGAGAAGTTCAGAGGTTTCATCATTTCCCGTGGTGGTGATGTTAACTGGCCCCCGAGGTCATGTGATTTAACGCTGTTGGATTACTTCTTGTGGGATTATGTTAAATCTCGAGTTTATGTCAGTAAATGCTCTTATGAATAACATCACGCGTGTTATTTGTGAAGTTGGACCTAATTTACGTTCTTCTGTCATTGACAATTGGGTCAACCTTATACGCGCAACCCAACGAAGTCGCGGCGGTCACTTGACTGATGCTCTCTTCCACACGTAATGACATTAATTATGTTCCAAAATAAAAACAGAAACAAATCTCTATCATGTATAGAACGTGTTTTATTTAAGTTCAAAGATAGGACACTCTTGTTGAAAGATTCTATACATGGTTTAAAACATTTTTAATGCACAAAAGTGTAAAAAAAAAAAAAAAAATAAAGGCCAAGTAAAAGGCATTGGAAGTAAATGCAGGTCAGTAGGTCGTGTGCTCTTGGGCATTTAAATATAACGTATTGCATCTTGAAAAGGGTCTGAGAGTAAGCCATAGTATGTAACTGAAGCTGAAGGTCCAAAACATTTTTAGACATAAAAACAAATTTTTGAATTTTTTGACAAATTTCAGATGTGGATACCCTTAATATAGGTGCTCGGACCAATATCCTTGCAGATAACGCAGAATTAATCACGCTTCTTGCAATCAATAGGTATCAATTTCTGATATCTATGACACGGTGTTTCTGTGGAATGTAGGGAATTTGCCAGTACCTGTCCAAGAGTCCTTTGGGCTTGGAGGCTAGCACACTGAACACTAGCTCTCTAAAGATAGCCGATTATACTATGGGATATTTTCGGAACACGAACATGAAAATGTAAATAAATTCCAGTATGTAGAGCTTGACCGCGCCCTCCAGTGTGTCGTCTCCGATACGAATTACAGCTCCTTTAGATGCGGCAACCCTTTTTACTTACAGGTCTGTCGGAAACTCAAATCCACACAGTATAGCTTAACTCGATCACTTGGCGTTTACTCTTATTTGTACGACGAATTTAATGTACCTATTACTTTCTATAGGGTGCAAGGGAGTGGTATTACTGAATTAGTCTTAAGAGAAGATCATTTATGATGTACATTCTAAGAAAGAAGAAAGAAAAAGAGCAGACTCTCGAAGCGTATTTGTCAAAGTTCAAATAATTCCGCGGCCGGTTCACTATGATGTCTCGAGACACGTGCTTTCAGCTTCGTTCTATTGCCACCTATCATATTGAGTGCCAGCCACTAAATATGCGCTGACACCGTATCCTCAACCTATTTTTTTTCTCAATGTTTATTATGCACAATAATGTAATTTCCAATTGTTAAGACCTATTTTTATTTATGGAATATATAAATGAATTAGTGGAATATATACCAAACTTTGTATCAAGGCTAACATCTTCTAAAGATGCAAACTACCCTCTTCATTGAAATATTTGCGTTATTTTAATTTTCTGAAAAATAGCTCTACTGCGAATATCCTGTAAATTACTCTTCATTTGAAATTAATTTTAATTCATTTTGTTGACTAGTAGATATCAGTTGTTTGGTTTGACTTTAATACATTTGTGATTTTTTGAAGTCCTGTTACCATTTAGTTACTTCTCGCGATGTCATCAAAATAGTACGGAATTAGGCCGTATATAGCGACTGTTTCTTAATCATTTTATATAGATCACTTAAACCTCCTTTATTCCTTTTATACCTACAACGAAATGTGTAATGAAACTATTTGTGCAAACCTTTACGTTTAACGTTAAGCGTAGGGAGTAATCAAGATTTAGCAAGAATAGTTTGCAGGGGCTATTAAAAGTAAACAACAGTGGCTGGAGAAAAGTCGTGTGAATATCTCGTAACTTATCAGATGTGTTCTTTTTAAAGCGACTGCGTTTAGAGCTGAAACATAATCTATGAAAATATGTGCACAGTGGTTTATTCAGTAAATACTATTTATGTGATAAAAATGTAGTTTTGTGATGCCCAGCATTAAGAAGGACCATAGCTAGTATTGTGGTTACCACACTGAAGTTATAGTTCATCTGTAAAACCAGTTATACTTCGTTCAGAGTCTTTTGATACATGGAAGAAGGGAACTGGTTGCACGCGCACCGGCCGCACGAATTTCTTATCTCCCCTTTCCACTGTCTCAAATGACTCTGAATAAACAATAAAATGAAGACGAACAAAAAAGTTTAATATTCTTTATGAGGAAATGTTATAGTACTTTTATACACAAAACAATGGTTATATTCTCATCAATATTTGCCTGCTGGGTGTCTTTAAACATCAGAATGTTACATGTTGGGGTGAAGGCCAAAAACAGAAAACGATTAATTTAGGTAACCCCAACACGCACATGAGGGGGGGCCGCAATGCGCTGACTGCAAAAGTCCGGGCCCTTGGTGTGTAGAATTAAGAGGGAGGTGTGGGTTTTATATTACATTGAAAGATTATATAACCCACATTACCTGGGATTTATTCACAAAAACGCTTGGCTTCTCTACATCATGAACAAAGAAAGCCATGAAAGCGTAGACCTGCCACACACACGTCTGGCCCCAACGACCACTTCCACTCAAGTCACGCTATCTTCTCCCCCCACCAACCGTGTCTAGCCAAAGCCAGACAGGGCTGACGTCATACAGATAGTTTCAAACAGATCCCTCCCTTTGGCGTGATCCGCACTGAAAGGAGAGACCGTTAAGCCGAAATATATCTAAGGAGAACCAATAATGTTACGTCTGGTAGCAAGAATAAGCACAACAGTGCGTCTGGTAATGACACTGAAATTATAATGCCGCATCACTTATTTTCGCTTTTATTCCAAATACTTAATCCTAGAAAAATTGTAATATATTTTTTTCTCGCCTACACGACATTTCGCTTACTGCTTTATTTACGATAGCTATCAAGCGGTGCAGTGATGTTTCGGAATATCAGATTTTGTTTGTATCCTAAGGGATTACAAAGAAATCTTCCACGTTTTTAGCCAGTCTAGAGGAACATTTTCGACTCATTACCAAGAAACACACTCATCACCCCATTCCATTCTAAGTCGCGTGTTTTAGTCGCTGATGGGCGCCATAAACTGCAGACAACGAGCCGTATACGTCAGTTGGCAGCACTTTATGTGTGACAAATGTATGGCTGCATATGTTTTTCCTTTGGGCCGCGCTGAGCATTCCTTTTATTATGTGGCAGAAATACTTTCACTACCGCAAGGATCGTGAATGAAAGAGGCTGGACCATTCATCATTTTGCCCAGAGCAACAGTCGGCGTTTTTTATCTCGTTCCTCGGAAGGTCAGACATACAGCGATTGGTAGCGTGGCAGAGATTTGCCCTTCATGTGCACGAATTATTCACGATTGTTAGTGTACTTCTTCCGGCTCTCATGTAGGTCATTCTCAAGGACGCAACAAAACTCTTTGCTTCGTTAAGTCGATTCCTTATTTTACTCAAACCTAAACTTAGATATATAAGGTGCAGGAAGTACTACAAGCATAACTCCAAAAACGAAAAGGTGGGTAAATGTCAAATTATCGAGGAATGGAAATGTTTTCATTAGTTTTTATTTCTGGAAAAGGATTACAATAATTTTATTCAAATAGCATCTCATCACCAACTTCCAAATCTCGGGTATAAATCCGTTCCAAACTCGAGGAATTCTTGATCTTCCCATCTTACGTTTGGCCATCCTCTTCTCCTCCATACTGTTTCTTTTTGAGGCAGTATTTTTAACATTTAAATAATTTCAGTCTAATTATATAATATGTAAATTCAATAACAGCCCGCCTTGAAGCAATATGTGTATGTAATAATTTGTAAAATGTATGTAACAGTCATTGCATATGCTTGTTTTATTGTATCCATGTATAATAATGTTATGTGAATATATTACGTAATCTAATAATGTAGGAGCTGTGAGAATAATAGGTTAAAAGTTGCTAACAATGAGGTAACAATGCGGTAACCTTGAGGCAATACTGAATTTGAAAGTTTAGCAATACTACTTGTGATTCTTGGAAGCAATAATGTAATTTTAGTGACAGTTTATAAAAATAGCCAATCAACAACCAGAAAAAGCTTTATTTAAATGAAGGTGTTCTATTGGATTAGGAATAGCCAATCAGAGACTTGAAATACAGAAATTTACAAGTTTAGGCGGTTGAAATCAATTCATTTGCCTGCAGACAGTGTTTGTAACCGGATGCGAGATGCGTCCTCGAGAGATTTAATACGTATTCGTGTGAGACGAAAAAATAAGTTTACGTGTTAAAAAGTACAAGTAATTAATAAAAGAATCTCACAGCTCTATATCAGTGAAGTGTTGTTTAAGTCGTGTCAAGCATTAATAAACAAGGAGTGAAGTAAAATTATAATCTGTGTAAGCTTACATTCTTAAGTCCCACCACAACCCTGTCAAGACATCCATGTCTCTAAAATAAATACTGACCAGCTGAGGCAAACATAAATACATAATATTTAAAGAAACAGTCAAAATTACAAAGTTAATAATATTTTTAAACTTAGGGCAAAGGCTACCGGAAAGCGGGTGCTATACGTGTGGTTGCAACGAATTTCAAGTTCGGTTCCCCAACAGTTGGAATATAATACAACTTCTTCAATACGACCTACTTCAAATTGACGCCCAAAGCGTGTTGCAAACATAAATATAACAAAATTACCTTCTCATTTTCTTGTGATGGTATGTATGTTGTAATTTTAGATAGTCTTTCTTCTTCTATACTATATACATATTACTTCCAGTTTGATCTGTTATCTATTATGTGCTAATTTAAATTGAATAGTTTTAGTTCTTGTCTGAATTCTGTATTTCGTTTACGGTCTGTTCTTTGGTATCCGGAAATCTTAGAAATGTCATTTCAACTGTATTTGTTGTCTGTGCCATGGTACTGTGGGGTAGAATGTGGTGCTCTGGTTCCCGGCCACAGAATGTGCTCGGATTCGACCTTACCCATGGGGGTGCCGATTTTAAGTCCGGGTGTAGGGCCAGTGCTCACTGCTGTTGGAATCACTGGTTCGAAATGTATTCGCAGGCTTCTTTCAAACCTTGTTTCTTGTTGAAAAAATGCCTGTCACACTTTTTCAGAAATAAATAGTCTACCCGAGTGATAGGATAGTTAGGACGTTACATTCCCAAAAACACATTCTGTTTCGGTAACTTTTCTGTCTCCTCCCTTGAAAATCTGCACACTATATAACTTTTGGTTCCGAATAATTCAGGTTCCTTATTCTACATCATTAATATCTCGAAAATCAAAATATTCTGAGTAAACAACAACAAAAATCGTTAATTTCAGTTCTAGGTATGATCGACATGTAAAGCAAAGATTATAAAATAAAACTGTAATACAAGCATTACAAGGAAAACTTAGCCTACTAAAACAGAAGAAAATGCCAAAGTAAAAGAAGAAAAACCTGCTTTTGAGATTCTGTTGTGTTATATTCTTAGTAAATATTAGTCCACTTTTGACTATTATAAATTGTTGAAAAAAAATAAAAAAGCACTACACACAGGAAGAGCTAAAAGACCACGAACCGGCTGCGCAGTGTTTTTCTTGTCCGCGTCCTCGGCGCTCGTTGCCATCTGCAGTTATCATAGAAAGGCGCGTATGAAACCATACAACGTTTTTAAAACTACTTTTAAAGGTTTTACATAACTTTATGAAAGTGTGTTTGAGGACAGAGCTATTAGTAGAGATTTGTGGCCCCTTCGATCATCCGAACTAACCCGCTGGGATTTCTATCTCTGGGTAACTTAAAACAAAGTGTACAAGACAAACCCACATCCTGAAAGAATTAAAACGAAATATCGGCCAGGAAATTTCCAGCTTTTTCTCAACGTGAACTACTGCGAGTGATGGATAGTTTCCTAAAGAGGTTGCCAAAAATGTATGGACAACGACGGTGGCCAGTTTCAGCATCTCCTTTCATAAAGTTGGTAAGTAAAGCCTATAAAAGTAGTTTTAAGAAATGTTATATTGGTTCATCCGCGCCTTTCTATGAAAGCGGCAGACGGCAACGAGCGCCGAGGACGCGGACAGGGAAAACACCGCCCAGCCGGTTCGTAGTTTTTTGGCTCTCTCCGTGTTTAGTCTAATTCGCGAAGTCAAGAAAGTGTGTTATGTTTGTAAAACAGGCGGCGATCTGCAGAATCTGGCGTCAGAAACACTTGACAGCTCTTTTTCGCCTTTCTGGCCGAAGTTACTTTGAAATATAAATTATTATGACAATGAAACGACAGCTACCTTGTAGCATATAATTCGTCCAATCTTCACTTCAGCACAACAGACAACAATACCACCTCCTCCTGCGGCAGAAATCGAACCCGTAATCTAGATCAAGTGAGTCGGCAAACACAGAGGTTAGGAATGATTTCCCAAGTGTTAAAATGCTTGGAGCGGTCGCTTTCAGTTTTCTTTTATGTATTGTAAACTAGCCATCAGAGAGCAGCAGCAGCGGCGGCAGGCAGTAACTGAGATGTGCATTTTTGAAAAAGGCATTTCCTGAAGCCATATGCTAATTTCAAATCACAAGATAACCAAACAACGTACGTTTCATAAATTGAATCACTATTCCCATAGTCAAGATATTGGGCTGCGTATTAGGTCCAATTAAAAAAATTGGAAATGTCTGCAGCAAAATTTTAGAATGCAACTTTTGATTAATTTTTTGGAAAGGTAGTTTACAACCACATTACGCAAATAAATATATTTTATTTTAGACCACACATTATTCCCAGTCAATCCTTATTATCATAATATTAATCTTTAACATTAAATACAAATAAAAAGTCTAAAATGTGAAATGTGTATACTTTATAAGGTAGTACAACTTGCAACTTATCTTCTTTCTTAATATGGATTAGGCCTTTAGACCTGTTTCGAGGCTAATCAAACGGGGTCGTCCAATGTTCCTTTGTCCCAAAGGTTTATAAAACAGTGCTTGTCGTGGTAATCTCGAAGGTTCCATCCTTTGAATGTGTTCTTTCTTATACAATGTTTTCAACCTCTATTATACCCAATAAAGACCTTAAAAATCTCTTTTGAAATACTTTTAATCTGATTTTTTTATTACCCTCGTCTCACGTGCATATTTTAATGTGGGCTTAGATACTATTCTATACAGTCTTAGTTTAAGAGCCAGCCTAATATTTCTACCGAAATGTTTTAAATACATGCATTGATTCTATTATATGCTTTAATATTCTGTTCCGTTCCTGCCTTTTTATCAATAACTGAATCTACATTAGCATTATTTAAAGTAGTTCACTTTGGTATACGCTTGGTTCTCCATACTTCTATTATTTTGTTGAAGTATGAATAAAATAAACAGGTGACAAACCAGAGCCTTGTCACAATCCCATGTTAACATCTAATTCTTGTTTTCCTTTCTCCATTATTATCTTAGTGTTGCAATATAATGACTTAATTGCATTGATCAAATTCATAGGGATCTTATATCCTTCTAGTATATACCATAGCTTCTTACGGTCTACCTTATCATGTGCTTTTATGTAATCTAAAAAATGGTAGACAAATGTTTAATTATATTCTCTTCTTTTTAAAGATCTGTTTTGTTTACACTGTAAATAGCATAAATGCACGATTTACCCTTCCTAAAGACATTTTGTTCTTCACCCAGTACTTCTTCCGCTATGGGTTGCAGCTTTGCACCATATATTTTTATTAAAATATATATTATTTCTATTACTAAGATCGATGCAGATTCCGGTTCCAACCTCTGTGCTTTCAGAAGCGGTGGAAGGGCATTATTCTGTCCTGAACAACCTTATTAATGTGCAATCGAATACCAGGTTGTTGCCTTCAATCTGTACTAAATTTTTCGTTGTTTCTGCAATTAGTGCCTTAATTAGCGCTGCAGCCGATTAAATCACCTTTACTTGTAAGAATTAACTGCTGTACCAGGTGGCTCAGTTAAGCCGTGCGTTGTAAGAAGCAAATTGCTCCACAAAGCATTCAGGCGTAAAGTTTTGCCTAAATTTTCTTTAAAGGGACTATTACTGATAAGCAAATGGCATTTCATGAATACGAGTGTAAATAAATGTGACAGCATATTTGTTGGCTCACTGTATCAATATAGTGCTGTATGTGTTAATTAAAATAAAAGGAAATATCTTCTCCCAAAACAAAAAATTAGATATTATTTATAGAAAAAAAAGTTCACCCTTCACAGATACTTTTTAGGAACACACCAGTTACGAGGTGCTGTAAACCCTAGATTTAATTTCGCATATTTCACTGATTAATTTTTACAGTAGGTTTATTATTTAAATTACTGTTTTTTACAGATTTCCTGTGAATGTTTCTTGGGAAACATACGTAAGAAATACATACAGCATTAAGGACAATTATAATTATAAGCTTGCTGCATAAAAGGCTGCTTTAATAATAATAAACAGGTGCTTTTCATTGGAAATATAAACAAAAGTATAGCTATGAACTTGAGTCCACTAAACTACGTTAGATATTGTTTTCTCCATCGTGTTTTTATTGAAAAAATTAACGCATTTTGGTGTTATCTAAACTCGCTATCTCGCTTATTGTAAACACAATACCATTTTCAGTGAAGCCACAAGACTGTTTATATTCCATCTCTCTGGAATTGCAAGTACGTCAGTTAAACGTTAAATAGTTTCATTATTTTTGAATACACGTGTATCAGCAGCATTTCCCAAACCATTATTGATGTGAGTAGGTAATATGAATTAATACGCTTATGTTGTATAGTATAATTAAATTCCAGCAAATGATATGCATATGATAGTTCAAAACTATCACTGAGAATAGCAGAAGAAACTAAGAGGAATAAAGGAAATTGTTGCCGATGAAGATGAAACAAGATCTCAATTATTTCAAAAGAAGTGATCCAATTAACGATCCCGATTAACAAGAATTTCAGTTAGGTTCGAATGGTAATTTGTTGAACATACATTCATAATTAAAACTGACAGAATAAATACACTTGTACAGCGAAATATTTTTTCTTGCAAGGGCGGGGAGAACCATACCTGCCATAATAATTTAACAACACAATGAAGTAACACCTTAAGAAAAAACCATTAATATGCCATTTTACTTATGAAAGCTGAGGTTTTGAAATACGCAAAACTATGTTTGCTTTGTGACACCACGTATGACAGTGAGAGGATAAGAAATCCATCTTAGTGGTTATAGCTGAACCTGTCTCCATTGTTTCAGATGCTTAAACGAGTGTTCCCTTTATTAATACAATGTGGCAGTTCTTCCTCACAGTTAGAAAGGATTCTTTGAATATTTTATCATCCCTGATGCCACACAGTGTGTGAAAAGGATAGAGCCCTTGCTGGTAACAACCCTTTGGTTTAGATCCTTCTTGCTGGACCTAGTACGCAAGACAGTCGTATTCGATTTAAGAATATTTAAACTCGCTCCCAAAACACCAATATCAAAACATAAACTGGTTCACTTTGCAGAATCACCCCTGCGACTTGAACATGTTGCCTGCTGT
This sequence comes from Deroplatys truncata, assembly GCA_030765065.1. Classification (NCBI taxonomy): domain Eukaryota; kingdom Metazoa; phylum Arthropoda; class Insecta; order Mantodea; family Mantidae; genus Deroplatys; species Deroplatys truncata. Next base: position 50,114,128 of record CM060979.1, on the reverse strand, counting down.
ACCCAATTCTACTTGGTAATGTGTGAGGCAGTATTAGTCAATCAACAGCTAGAAAAAGCTTTAGTAAACTGCAGGTATTCTATTGGACTAGGATTAGCCAATCAGAGACTTGAAATACAAAAGTTTACGGGTTTGGACGGTTGAAATATGTTCAGTTGCATGCAGACCTCGATAGCAACCGGATGGAAGATGTGTTCTCTAGAGAAATATTACGTATTCGTGTGAAACGAAAATTATGTATACGCGTTAATAAAGTGCAAGTATTAAACAAAAGAATCTCAAGCTCTTGATATCAGTGTAGTGCTATTTAATTTGTGTCAAAGATTAATAAACAGAAGTGAATTTAAACTTAAAATCTGTGTAAGCCTACATTCTTGTCGCCCTGATTAAGAGAAACGTGTCTCTAAAGTATTACTGACGCAGCCGAGGCAAACATAAACATAAATAATATCTATAGAAGCAGTTTAATAACAAAGTTAGTATCTTTTTTAAACTTGGAGCATAACAACAAAATACATCTTCAAATCGGCTTCTCATACGTAGCAGAATATTACGTAACAAACAATCTTCTTCAAATTAACGCCCAAAGCGTGGTGCAAACTTCAAAAACATACTACTTCAAATTGACGTCCATACGTGGAGCTGGTGCAAACATAAACTCCAAGAACAATACTACTTCATGCGGCAGTTCTCATTACTAGATTACATATTACTTTTATGTCTGCGAGAAGCATAAATCTGCATCTTGAGTAGATTGCTTCTATTGGTTATTACAAATTAGACATTCTGTAAATGTTTCTAGTCCTACAGTAATTGTAAATTTATCTGTATCAGATAAATTAGTATCTTGAAGTGCTAATTAATGAGAAAATGTGTGTTAAGAGTAGCCTACTGATCCAACAGAAAAGTGAAAAGTTTAAAGTTTAACGCACCTGCAAAGCAAGCGAGATTTCAGTGTTCGACTCGCATTCGGGAGGTCCCGGGTTCGATCTCCGGTGACCGCTCACACTGACTCGTGGGTTTTTCGTAGTTTTCTCAAGGTCGCCAATCATTTCCTTCTCATCTTTCAGGTGTGCTGCCGGGTTTGTGACATATGGAGGTGCCGGGCAGATGGCGCGGATGCTCAATGGAAAGAGTATTCCCGTAGACACCAGAGGGCTGTTTGGCTGGTGAGTCGTTCATCGCCCTGTCTCGGCGGCTCCACCAGTGGAACGGGTCTGCGAGCTTGGAAATATTAGGGACTTGCGCGTGTCCCTGTGGTCTGTCTGCATACGGCCTGTAGCCTCCTGTGGTTCCTTTACCTCATCCCTTTCTCCTTGGGGGTGGTAGCCGCAATAGATCTGTGCAGGTCGCAGCGCGCGAGGTGTCACCCTCCGTTGTATAACTTAATAGTGCTCAATCTCGTTCTTACTACATATGGCATGGTTAAATTAAATTGAGTTTTATTTATGGACGCTCTTTAACTGCTGTGGTTCTTAAGACCGGTAATTTTGCTTGAGGTTTTTTTGCATGCCCTCACACGGAACCACTGGCTTTACTTCCCTTCCGAAGGAAGCCATGCTAAGGATTGTTACGCCCGAAAACCTCGGGAACTAGAGGCTAGCATGGTAACCACTACACCACGGAGGACGACATATGGTGATGGTGATTACTGTTAATGTATGCAATGAAACTGTATTTGGGGAAAGGAAATTTGGGAAGGAAACTTCCCAGACCTAAGTTTAGGGTGCACCCTCCACATTTGCCAGCTGCGAGGACTGAGGAAAACTTGGAAAAAAACCTGGGTATAAGAGGATGTCCTGGCGGAATTTGAACCCGAGTCTGGGTCGTAAAGACCTCGACATCCTTGTCGGTAAATTACTGTCTATGCCGACTGGTAGGTACCAATATACCACACATTGCAATTTATTTGTTTTTATTCAACCTCTCTCACTATGGATGTATTTTAAATTCGCCTCCAATCATTTGTTTCAGCCCAATATAACGTAATTTCAGAACATTTGACCTATAGTTTTCTAGTTCTATCATTATTGTAATTTATCCATGAATGTTAATTTTTAGTTTACTTTCTCAAAACTTTTCTTCCTGCTCTTCCAGCCTCTTGGATTTTATTAAGGACTTCTGAATGTTTGTCCTAAACTTAATTTTCTTAAACTTGAGGAATGCAACACAAATCATTTTCTCTCTTACATCTTGTGTCCGTTATTTTATTCATTTCGTTCCTAAAGTTACATTCTGTAACTGAATTTATGCGGAGTAACATAAAATACTTTGCTGTTATTTCTTAACAAAGATGCAAACGTTCCAACGAACGTTTCAGCTATAAACAGCCTTCTTGCTATAAACCAGTGAAACGTTTGTACTTTTCTTTCTAACCTAAAGTTTATATTGCAATATTGCTGCTGAGAGGGAAATGAAACTAATTTATTAAACCGCAACAAAAGTTGCAATAAATTCTTGCCAACATTTCCAGAGAGTTAAATTATTCCGATGCCTATTGAATTTTATTCTTTGGTATGCGAGGAAGTCACAAAATGGTTACTTAATTCCTCTTATGCAGAGTTGCAACTTTCTCTTTGGAAATCCTGGATGCTCATTAGTTACTTTAATGGCTCCTCTCCACTTTTTATAATTCCCACTACTCAATTCTACCTGCAGAAGTTTTGCGAGTTAGTCGCCATAAAACTTTTTCCTTCTCCCTTCGGCTAAAACCTTACTTATACAAGTAGCAGACGGTTTTTAAGGCAAAGGGACTTAAAACGGCGGAGAACAGATGTTTCAAACGTGTATGTAACATTACTGGAACTTCTTTGATTCATAGCTGGTGGTATTAACTCAACACTTATTTTAAATCGCAGTCATTAATCACGGAGATATTTTGATTTGAGTTAATTAAGGTCAATTAAGAGCTATAAGAGCGTCAGGTCAATTAAGAGCTATATTCTTGCCTATATCAACTTTCCAAATATTTTAGATACATCGTGTGTTCTTCACTATCAAAGATTAGGCTTGCAGCCTGTTCCGTCTCACTCCATTTCTTCTTTAGTCGTCCTATTTTTCGTCTTTCTTCTGCTTTGTGTTTTATCTGATTCACTCTTTTTTACATTTCCCATTCTTTTAATATGTCGTATCCATTATTTTTTATTTTATAGTATAGTTCATTAATTATAAATATTTTTAATTCTGCTCTTATTTCTTCGTTTCGTACTTAATCCTATATTGTACACTGCCGTACATAAAAACAACCATTCCCCTAGATCGCTATAGTGCGTTTCTCTGCGTAATGTTTTCGCTAACCAACTTTTGACTCCAACCACCACTAGCATTTGAGGCAGTATTTTAACACTTGAATATTTTCAATAACAGCCCGCATTAAAACAACATGTATGTAATAATTTATAAAAATGTATGTAATAGTCATTGCAGATGCTTATATTATTGTAAACATGTTCAAAAATGTTATGTGAATGCATTATTTACTTTAATAATGTAAGAGCTGTGAGAATAATAAGTTTAACGTTGCTAAATGAGGTAACAATGAGGTAAACCTGAGGCAATAATGAGTTTGAGAATTTAAATGCTACTAGTCATGATTAGGACAGCAATAATGTAAATTTTGTGACAGTTTAAAATTAGCCAATCAACAGCCAGAAAAAGCTTTAATTAAATGCAGGTATTCTATTGGACTAGGATTAGCCAATCAGAAACTTGAAATACAGAAGCTTACGGGTTTGAACGGTTGAAATAAGTTTAGTTGCTGGCATGGGCTAAAACTTGTATGGTCATCATACCGTATAGAATTTTAATTTTGTCTTTTGCCTTGTCTTCCTTTTTAGAGTTCTTTGTATTGAGCCACACTTCATTTGAATTTTACTAAGTTTACTGTTTATGTAATTTTATCTTGCGTAGCTTAAATTGCAGCCGAAACATTTAAAACTGAATATTTGTTCAGTTGTATTATCATTTAGGTGTTATATTCTTGGACCATTGAAGCAGTACGTTCTGAGTAGCTAAATATAAAATTATAACTATAGGTAAAATAAATATTAATAACATTAGGAAGAATATTACTAAATAAGCCTAGGAAGTGTATATTACATCTATAGGTGAATATGGGTTGAAAAGACAGTGCCCGCGGCAGACCGGAAATAGAGTGGTTTTTCCCTTATTCTAACCGAGTGAGAAGAGAATACGCTTTGTTAGTGTACCGTTAGGTTGCCTGAAAGTAGAAATGGTCAATGCTCTTATCACCCCCAGGCATCCAATAAGCAAGAAGGCAGAAATCATGTGATAGTGAAATGGGGAGATGGGAATTTTGAAATAAACAGGGGAGTTTTAAAAGACGCACTTCTTCGTGGTAGTTCTTTGGAGGTGGTTCGGAAAACAAATGTCCATAGATAGGGGCGATAGTATGAAGCACAGCAGTAAAGAAGCGTGTGTGTGTGTGCGGGCGCGCGTGTACGTGTGTGCGTGGCGAGGTAATATCACGAGTCAAATTTTAAAACGGTGACGGGAAATAAACGGGCAGGAAAATGAATCAGTCGTATTAACCACCCTAAATCCAAGATCCACGCAAAAACCTAAGTTAGCATCGAACCCAGGACCATTCCTGCAAATCCCGTGCTGCAAAATTGGCGCTTAACACCCAGTATCGCTGCCACCATACAGGGTATTTTCTTCTGAATGCTATAACCTTAGTTTTCTTATATGATATTATGAAATTACGTTTCTCACATAATTAGTTTAAGTAATATATTGCTTGTTACAGGCAATATTAATTTTTTTGTGTAATGACTTGATTATCTGCAAACATTAGTCTGTTCATACATATTTTCCAGGCTGTAGTCGTATTCCTGGATTTGATTCGGTTTTCCATTATCGTTTAATACCATTCATATATGTATGTATATTAAATAATGTGAGTGAAAAGTATACCCTTGTCTTTTACATCTATTAATTTTTTTTCTGTATTTTCTTTACTAAGTGGTATTAAATGTAATTTCTGTGTTTACATAAAAACTTTTTATCGTGCATTCAAATAAAACTTATGTAGATAATGATTAAGTTTGTAATTTTCGGTACCGATAGAATAAATTCAGTGCTCTCGGGTTACCTACCTCCTTGAAGTAGTGCATTTGTATGTAACCCAGAAGACACACGTGAACTGCTTTAAATACTGTAAGGCAGTTAACTTTTGTTGTCGGTCCCCAATATTACAAGCCGTTGACCAAATATTTTCATTTTTTTGGACCGCTTAAACTTAACAGATTTTCGATAAATACTTAAAGTAATGTATTAACGTTTTAAAAGTAAAGCATACGGCCTCTTTAAATCGTATTAAGAGAGAAAATTGTGCCCACTTAACATTAGAATATCAGTCAATCGATATTTTGTAATTAACAATTGAGAAGAATATTTTTATCGATGGTCACAGACTGTGTCTTTACCAAAGGGTTAATTTGGTGGTCTGTGAGTGAGGAGTCTTCATATTCACCAGCTTCACTCCTATTTCGTTGTATATGCTAAGAGTTTCTGTATTACGTGAAAGCTATGTAGCTTTTATGCCATTAAATAACTATGGCTCCATAGAGAATATAGAAGGCTTTAAAATGACACCTGCAGTGATTATTTAAAAAAAGACTAGTCGGTCATTCCGACCGATAATTGTACCTCCACCATAGGGTACTCATAAACTATGCAGCATTTACAGAACTTGGAAGATTGTTGGGGGGAGGTTAAGGACGTCAGACCTCCCAAAACGTTTCAGATTTTTTGTGTGAACATCAGGAGATTTTTCATCCATTATTAGGATAAGCCGGGACTGTATGAAATTGTAATTAAAAAAGGTAAAGGGAAGGATTCATCACAAACATCTGGGTAACTGTATAATAATTTCTTATAGAATGAAGATATGTAAATTAAATTAATTAAATCGTCGTTCCAGGTTAAAAAGCTACGCATACACCATCGGGTAAGGTAGTGTAATATGTTTTGGTTGTCTTTGTTCATGCTTAAGAATCCTACTAAATATTTTAGTAGGTGATTAGATATTGAAAGTCTTATGAACTTTTTCCTTTAAAACTAGATTATCTTTTAATGTCAATAATTCTACGATAAAACGCATATAATCCCTTCTACTTTGCTCTGAATTGTTTCTTTTATATTATTAATCGGAATGAAAAGGAGAAGCATGTGCTCTGCTTCCACAGTCTAAGCACTATGATGGCTTTATCTTACGAAACACATCGAACAGCGTTCAAGTTGGTAATAGTTGACGTATTTGGGTTTGTGTTTTAGTTCTACATTTTTGTTATATAGATTGTGAAAAACAAATTTTGAAACTTTATGCCGGGTAACATTATATTCGATGGAAAAATTAATACAGACTTTAAAATAGAGTATTTAATTCCGCTTGAATATTACTGTGATACTCCAAACTTTACAAATTTTTGGTATAGAATTATTGTTTAAGATGAAATTAGTTTATGTGGTACTTTTACTAAGAGTATATCAGCTGGCTCAACAACGCCGTACTTCACGTGTGGAAATAACCCTTCTGTGTTAAGAGAATTGCAGAACTGAACGGGGCAATTCCAAGTAGACATAGACCAGTGGATGACTGGCGCATTAGCGTGAGCGAACTTGTCGCTCGAACACCTATTCTATGAAACGTCAGCATAGCAGTACGTTACATGATCATGATACTAATGAGAAGAAAATAATAATAATAGTAATAGTAATAGTAATAATAATAATAATAATAATAATAATAATAATAATAGCAAGTGAACAAAATGGCAGTGAAATACTATGTGCTCTCATGTTTGCATGGTTTTGATTTAACTCTACAATGCATACAGCCCATAATGTTAGATAAGAACAGCGTAAACACAATTTCAAAATAGTTAATGGACGAATACTGATAATACAAACAGAGGCATTTTAATCATTTATCAAGCTAACAGGCGAGTTAAATCCCTCGAACATAAAGCCTATGTAACTGAGGTGGAAAACATTATAAAACCTTTTCGTTCTATTTTTACTTATCTTGTTTGTCATCACGGACTACACACTCTAGTGCAAACCTGGGAACTGCCTCTCAATGAGCACGATCTGCTCATTGACTTCGCTGATAAGAAAGAGTAGTACGAGGGTGGCTCACGTTAATGCGCCAGTTTCTCGCTGGCCTACGTTTACTTGGAATTGTCCCGTTGAGTTCTGCAACTTATTTAACGAACAAACGGATATCTACATAAATGAAATATCTGGTATTTATTCTTACACGAAAATGTTCGTGTATCTTGTTACGGCAGCGCAGCCATAGAGAAAACATGGAGTGTGGAAGAACTTTTGTTTCGATTCCTGGATTGGTCAAATTGATTCAACTTTACAATTAGCCCTACATCCGACTAATATGAAACAAAAATAATTAGCAGTATTTTTCGTTAGAGCCTGATTTCAAATTTTTAGCCTCATTTTCCTCGAGATGAAGCTTCAGCAAGTTAGTACATAATAAATTAACATATAGTATGTTAAATTTTCTTTAACTCCATTACAGTAATAGTTGGATTATATTTTCCCATTTAAAATAAACAGATAACTATAATCAAATTTGGATATTTTCAATTTACACGTTACAGTATACATTACGCTCGAAAATAATAATATTTATAGAAGAAATTGTATGTTATCCGAACAGAAGGAGAAATTTGATATATTTCATCGAAATGATGGGGAAATTATCATATTAACTCCTCCTAGAAAAAATTGCCGTAAAAAATAACTAAGGAAACCTCCGTTTTCAACGAGCTATTCGTTTTATACCCAATACCTGGGCTTAGTTTATGAGCTAGAATCCATTCTTGCCTTCAGATAGACGTAAATTCCTTGCAATAAAGTGTGCAATATTGCAAATAGCGTTGACAGCGCACAGGACGCCTCAGTATTATCTGTTCTTGTTTTAGCAGCGACACCACATATTATAGTCGATGGTGAGGTCTTCTGACCTTTGGTGCTCCTTATTTGCCGTAATTTATTACGCATTAGTGTGAACAAAGGAACATTACTCGTGCATTTAGTGACTTTACACGCCTACACTTTTATCGAAACCTGACAGCAATGGATTTATTGAAGGTAAATAAAACGCACTTAACGGCACTGTACAGGAGAGGTTTGCCAATCGCGACCTCCTGCACCGCTGCAGCTGCTATTTACACAAGTAGGAGATACTCGTGTCCATGCATCACGTGTCTTATGGTCTTAATGAAATACTACCATGGCGGAGAGTATGCTTTGTAGTCTTCAAACTGCAAATACTCCTACTGATCACACAGCAAAGATAACGGCGTTATTTGCTGACGCCCAAGTATGATGTAATTTGTCATGTCTATGTTTATCTTCCGCATAGAATGATGTCATAATAGTAATATTGACTCTTTTCTCCAAATGCTACAAGCGTATGCAGTTTTAGGTTATCAACACCAGAAAGCTTTTAGCCACCTATAACTTCGCATTGAAACAAAACTGCTAGCCATTGTTATTACATTATTATTATTATTATTACTATTATTATTATTTATTTCGATACTTGGAGACGTTTCTCTGTTTTCCTCTAAATCCATAGTTTTCTCAAACTTTGGCTGTGGGATTTTTTCCTCTCGTCTGTCCATGTTATTCCAGTGTTTGTCCTCATGATCAACTTACCATTTATGCACTTTGATTCTAAAGATATCTCTCTTTAGGATGTTTTCTTGGTAATTCCTGCCAATTTTAAGTAATTTTATGACTTCACCAATCCACTTCGTAGTATATATTTGTGCTTTACACCTTTTTTGTTTTGTAGAATTTTGTTATATTATTATTTTTGACCTATCAGCAGTAATGCTTTACAGGACATCAAGAACAATAAAATTAAAATATATCGTACACAACTGCATGTTATGGTTAATATATAAGGCTCCTCTATTATAAATAAATTGAGATTATATACATAATATACACACTGATACTCTGAATAATACTTATAAGTAATAATTAACATTTAAGTAAAAACTGTAATGCAATACTGAGAATGGAATATATAGTAAGAAAATAATTAATGAAAAGAAAACTGTATATACAAAAACATTTAATATTTGTTGTAGTTGGATTTATTCATGAGAAAAATCGCTGTCGTCGGATTGATTGAGGAGAATGTTCTGGGGTAACTTCCTTTTTAATCTTGTTCTCTGTAGGTTTTTTGATCTAAGGTTATATACCTGAGCTCCAGAGATTTGAAGTAGTTTAATGTAGAAAGAGTTTACTATTTTACTATTGCTGTAAGAGAAGTATGCCTAGCTCTTGATGGAGCCAACTATTTTTTATGAACCAAGGAGCGTTTGTGACAATTCGAATAAATTTATTTTTAAAAACCTGTAATCAATGAATGTATGTTTTGCTCGCTGCCCCCTCCCCTCATAAGAGCAGCATGTGACGAGTGGACGTATCATGATTTATATACACCACTAAACATTTCAATCCAAACTTGGAATGTCTGCTGAACCACGGATTATAATTTGGGGATTCGAGAAGAAGTGCTCTGTGTGAGTGATATATGCACTCCAGGTCAGCTTTGTATCTAGCAGAACACCAAAATATTTTACTGGTGTTTCATTCGGAAGCCATTTTAATTGCTAATACAGGAGGTATAATGGCGGTGGATGTTGATAAAGTTTTAGTAAGAAGTTTTTGGAACTCATTTATTCGTATGTTTTGTTCGTATTTAAAGACATGTCTGAAGTCGATTGCCACTTTCCAGTTGGAATTTGAGTAAACTATCACCGTGTCATCTACATACACAGCAGTACAGGTGTAATTTATCTCTGGAAGATCGTAACTGCAAATATGAGTATGGGAGCTAGAATTGAGCCTCTCGAGAAAACAAATCGTGTGTAGAATTGATGTAAAGTATTGGCGCGCTGTGAAAAAGCTTTTAACAATGTGAATGAGATTATCTGGAAGTACATTGAAAGCCATTCCTCTTGCCGAGGTTGGAGATGTGAAAACCAGAGTACCAGCAATGAAATAATTAAATACAGGAGTAGCTTTGTACTTGAGACAGGTTGGAAAGGATATAGATGTCCTCTTTAAACAACGAATGGAACAAGCCGAAAAGAACAAAACATCTTAAATAATCGTTTGTCTAGCTCCAAGCATTTGTTTAAATAAATAAATGACTTGCAGTGCAATTTCTAGACAAATGCAGAACACCGCACGCATCCCCTACATCTCGGCTAAATACTGACCGTGTTACAGCTATCTCTCGCGGTCGAACAAGACGAGGACCGTGCAAAACTGTTCACTGAATAACCAGTAGAAGAGTGATTTCGAATTACTTTGTAACAGGTTTGTAGAAGTATTTAAGCCTATAAAAATTTTAAATTCATCTTGAGGGATTTTAAATACCCTAAGAGTAAAATATCAATAACAATCGAAGCATATTAAAAATGTGTAGGATATGTAAAAACTTTGATTTGAAAGGAGAACAATCCAACTCAATGAAAAAGGTAAAAAATGAACTCGCCTAAATATGGCACAAAACATGTAAGTATGTTTGTAATTAAATAGAAGTTACTTAATTTGTGTAGCTACATAAAATTATATTTAGAATTATTACGTTATGTTTAGTGTTAATGTTATGTTTAAAAGTATTAACCAACGACAAATGCATAAAAACAATCGGTAACACATTGTTGGTTAACATGAAGACTCAAAAAGTTGGGTAGGCCATGGACTTATACTTAAAATGGCAAAAACGATGGAAATTGAAAATAAAATCCACGAATGATAAATCGTGTATGTGTAGTGATAAAACATATGCAAAAGTTATTAACAAGGATTGTAACAGATACAGTATTCAGATAATAAACCAAAGTAAACAGAAACGAAAATGTGACAAAGTGCAAAATATGCACGAAAGTTATGGCGAGTAAAGAAATCTCGTATGCAAAATAAGTTCATATTAGTAGTTAAAAGGCCACAAAGAAGTTTTTAAAAATATATAGGTATTAAGTGACATTTAATAATTACAAGTTTGTTTAAATGTATTATTGAGAGAAAACCAGTTTTACGAATTATTAAATAAATTTAGTATGAAACAGTCTACTTAATTGAAGATGAGTTCCTATTGTACTTTCGTATGCAGATCACTATAGCCGTTCAATATTCATAAAGTATATGAAGAATAGATGTTGCTAATGACAACCCTGAGAAAAGCAATATAAATGGCCGTGTTCACCATTCTCGATCAAGATTTTACCGTGGTAAAATATGGACTTTACTGCGGTGAACGATCATTTGTGGTGCATCGACACCGGTAAAAGTTTATCGAAGATTTTACCGCGGTTAAATCTGACCGGCCATGAACGGCCGGTTTTCGCCGATTATTTCCAACTTTACTTGTACTGAAATGTTAAAATGTCGGAATGGTATGGGTTAGAATTTCCAGAAAATAGATATACTCCGTTTTCGCCAATGAATACATCCCGATAAAGTTACTTTAATGTACTTTGTAAGTTTTAATGCTTAAGGCCTTTTATTTTATTTCGTTTTCTTTTTTTCTTTTTGCGACGGGTGCCTTAAATATCCTGACCCAAGACGTAACGAAAATGCACACAATCACGGCGTTACATATCATATTTATATCAGTTGACGCATAGTTCTAGAACAAGGCAGAAATAAGGGGAATAACGAATGGATTTAATGTAATATACATTTTCAAGAATATTGTATACTTAAATTGCACAGCTATAGGACTCCCGTAACCTGAAACGGACAGTGTCGAAGTCGCAAATTTAAAGTCTTCACCGTGATGACGTGGTAGCGTGTACGTCTTCTATTTTAGAGGTTCCGGGTTAAAATCTTGTTCGGGAATAATATATTTTTTTCTTTCTACTTTCTGCCTGTCTTTCAGTAAGTGAATGTCGACTAAGCTAACCGGAATTTAGTCAGTGTGGAAAGTAAGGAAAAAGTCTGTAAATTTCAGTACATTTTTCTAATCAGTTGTAAGGCCACCTTTCCCCACGTGCCCATCTTAAACTTATTGCTTGTATCTCTGTACTTTCTATATTTTCTTAAGAATTGCACGTTAAATTTTAATAATATAATAGAGAAACTTGGGTCTGCTTTTGCTTTCCGCCATTACACGCTGAATTACGTGTATTTTTTCAACAAAGAGGTATAACAATTGAAAAGCAGACGACATAATGTATATCCGGGTGCGTTCAGTAGAGTTTACCTGCAATGAACGGTGCGCTCAACCAAGGTGAGCGCCTGCCAGGTAACCACGGTCACCTAAACTGTGGTAAACATTGGTGCACCGCTATGTGATGATTACTCCGGTCAAGTTCTTACCGCGGTAAGCTGAAGGTCCCTGAAGGGTTGGTTTAACGAGGATGGTGCACATGGCCAAAAGTCATTATTTCATATCTGTCTACCATAACAAAAATTTCGATACATATCAATGATAACAGTTCCATATGCATCCATGGAGACTAAAGTTCAACAACCATAGCCAAAATTGTTAAGACCAGATTCCTAACTCTACAGGGAAAGGTTGATCCCAGCAGCAGCCTGTTTTAAGATAGGTGACCGATTGCCGAGGTCATACCATAATTTACAGCCATCCATACATCCATTCTGAATGCGTAACAATGAGTAAATGAAGAAAGCATAATGATGTAACACAAAGGTAATGTCTAAGTCTTAGTATTGAAGAAAGTTTACAAAAATCATAAATAAAACACTGATGTAAAATAAAATTATTTTCCATTGCTCCTTATAGTACTTCTAATAACGAGTAAATTGACAGGGAACTCGAGCAAGGCATTATGAAGTAAAAATAAATGTTCAAGTTTGATATTAACAAAATGCACACCCAAGTAACTGAAACGAAATATTTATATAAATTGTTAGAATATCATTCTTGACGCTATATTTGACTTTAGGTATATGTAATTTTATCTGCAGATGTGATCGTTTTGAAAACCGAACACATCACATTTTGTAAAGCATACTTCATGTACCTCCGTCTAATACATGATTTGTACGACACGTAATATCCGTTAATAATCTTGCCCATGCTTGAAATCCCTACCTTTGGGATACTGCACATGTTCGTAATTTTAACGTTATTATTTGCATCGATTATGTTCATAAAACAACTTATTGGGAAGCTCCAAAGAGGAAAATTATTTCCATATTATTCGTTTCCAAATTTTATTATCTCAGTTAAACATTTTTCTGCATCAAGAACATCTGGTTGACGTATGTAGTCCTCTCGTATACAAATCATTTCTCGGGTGTATGCTAAGAAAAACCTGGAGGCTTTCTGCCAAAAAATTTAGCTTCATAAACTCTAGCTGCCTCTCCAACTCTGTATCCTACTTCTGCATTCTTTTCTTAAGTATTACAACCTGCCAAAGGTTATAGTTGACATTTATTCTTCTGCCGCGCTCTCTCACCTCGGTGGAAAGTACTACTGCGTTATCTACGATAAACATGACCTTACCATCGCGCAGCGTGGCTTCGGTCATGGACGTGAGAAATGAAACAGCCAGTATCTGGTACTGTTAGACATCGTACACCTTGAAAATTACAGTTCCGTAAAAAATGCAATGGCGAGTTGTGTGAAACGTGCTGTGTGCTATGCTATACAAAGACGTAGCTACCGGAGGGTGGTTTAGAGTTGAAACCCCCTTGCTAAACAAATGTAAAAATCTCATGTGTTACTCACATGACTTTCTCTACTCTTGTACAAACTATTTTTACAAGCTCTTTATTCTCCATCTATTTCATATTAATCGAGATAAACATTTGCAGAAACGATCTTTTGACATGCAAAGAGAATTACATTTTACACATAGTGACCAGTTTTAAAAATATTTGACTATCGATTATGTACCCCTTGTTTTGTAATTGCAAGGGCAGTATAGAAATACAGTAGCCTTAAGCATCGACATATATCTTAATAGCTGGTTGCTAGGTGCAGCACCATTCACTTTGCCACAGATTAATACTCTTTGCATATCCAAGACAAAAAAATGAATAACGAATTCCCATTTGAGAAAATAAGTATTGAAAAATTTAAGGGAATAACAAGCAATATCTCGAAAATGGTACACTCGACAACAAAAATGTATATGACTTAAATTGTGTATTTTAACGCGATCTACATTTTTTGTGTAGTAAACTTTGGTCTATTTCTTATGGTTTACCAGTTATGCAAAAGTCATTCAAATGAATACTTTTGGAGACATTCCTAGAAAATTCAAGATATACATTTTATTTGTCATGAAAATATCTTAAACATATGATATTTTAAACAAAATCGTTAGAGCCATTTTTGAGAAAATTAAAATTTTCGAAAAATGTTCCATGTAAAGGGTAATCTGGGGTGGGGGGATTTTCTTGAAGACCTTCGTGTCGCATCTCTGGAAGATACTGAACCTAAATACCAAGTTTGGTGTTTATCCGACTCTCAGTTATGCTGTTCACAGACACATACACAGACAGGATTCAGGGGATCTCAAAACATATTTCCGGTGAAATCTTGGTATCAAAATTTTGGGTGGCATACAATACTTCCCTTACTTACTCTACGTAGTAGAGCAAGTAGAAATGAACAACAAAAATATCTTCGTTAAAATAATAGCATCTTTCTAGATGGTGAGAACAAGATACAGCATCATATTAATGATAGCGCTATATTTACGTTGCATGTCTTAGTAACACCATAGATAACAGTAAAGAAACTGCTGTACTTTAGATGGCGTTGCTACAAACATGTTAAGATATCAAGGGCATGTTTTCGTTTCGGTGCTAAATTTGATGATTTCCAAATGAGTGCAATATCTCCCAGTTTAGAACATAACAGAAACCCTATTTTGTTGTGAAATAGCACGCCCTGCAGCGGCAATATAAACTGCCTATTTCACAGTGGTCATTAACTCTCGTGTCACAACACATTTGCCGCTTAGAATACGTAAAACATCCTATCCTAGTTTTAATTCCATTTGCTTCACCTTAATCTGTGAATATAAAATAGATTCATTTAAATATTTCAACACAGGATTAATGCATATTTATCATTTGAACTGATACAAATTGTTTAAAAAATGCATTCCTATAAAAAAACATTTCCTTAATCTTTTTTCTGGCTATGCTACTATTCGTATATATACTTCACATCCTTCCAAATATTTATAATTTGTTGATGTTCAAACGCTCGCAGATATTCCTGGCGACCGTCTTCCTTGTACGCAGGATATTGGTAGATTGAATGTTTTGGCAATAGTTATAGCTAAGATAGACATCGGAAGCTCTGAAAAACCGACTGAAATATGCCTCTTAGTTCAAAATAACATCAAATACTAAACAAATTAAAACGTCATTGTGTGGCAAACAGTTTAAAGTTTGTGATAAAACTGTAGATACGTAATACAGTTATACACTAGTTTTGTATACATACCGTTGGCTAGTAAGGAAGCAGTAATACTACTACTTCAGCGGATTAGCCTCCTGTTTGTAGGACTTACACCTCCAAGGACTTACTCTGGATCATGGCATATCCAGGTTGTGTGATCAGCCCAATGCCCGAAGGAGGAAATGAAATACAGTGATAAAAGGAATGATAGGAAAGTTCGCGGATCAAATTATCCAACCCAGCATTCGTCTGGCGACCGAAGCAAACCGCGAACAAACCTTCAGTCAGATTGCTCAGCCCCGGGGGTTTGAACCCGCGACCTCCCGAATGAGAGTCGCACGCACACGTTACCGTGCCGCCACCTTGCTCGGTCGAGCACCCTGGAATTAAGTGCTTATGCATTATGCACTCCATTGACGAGATTAATGTCCCTCTAAGAGGAATTAGGAGGTAAGAGTAATCCATTAACTGGAGCACAGCACCGCACGTAGGCCATAGCGAGCCCTTTGTGCTGCCTACGTGACCCCTGAGATGTAAGAGAGATCCGAAGGATGACCAAATCCTGGACAACGATGTGTGTTAGCCAGGACGTTCCAACATAACACCAGTTTTGACGCCACCAGCTCTGCCTTAGCCATCCACAATCTAGGAATCCCAGGAGTAGACGAGACAGCCCCAGCAGTCCCTCCAAGGGCCAGGGAGAAATGTTTCCAGCGCGCAAATTCCACCGTCCTGCCGTAACGCACCAACCGCTGTCTCCTGGTCCTATGAGGGATGATTTTTAAGCAATAAAAGGAGAACTATTGAATATTTTGGCTAACTAATTTTTTTATTCCATTGTATATGCCTTAAGCTTTCTCTCCACGCAGTTTCACAATCAATTAAATTTTCATTCCGGTGTAGAGGACATTTTAGCGGTTGCTCCTAATAGAAGTTTACTGCCAGTCCATAAAACAATCTTATAGCTTCTAAGATTATTTTTTTCTGTTTCTAAGATTCCATGGTGAAAGAAATTGCGTTATTAGTATCGTTGATTTCAGGAGATGGAGATTGAAACTAGTCGTACCTTTGTCATAGGATAGCTAAAAGGGAACAATTGTGAATTTGAAAGTTAATGTTAGCGAAAAAGAGGCGAATCATTATGACCTTCAAGAAGCTTTCGAAAAGATGTACCGCATATGTTCCCTAGAAGATTATCACAGCTCATTTTTAATACAGAAAAATTTAACTCTAGAAACAGCTACACGTTTCCTAGATGGACCGGCGGTAGAAGTTTGTGACGAGGTTGTATAAAACATGTACTACGATAAGACAAATGTTCGAAAAACATTGATAATTGTTAGAAAAGTCGTGTAAGGTTTGAAGGCTTGGGTAAAAAATAAACTATCGGAAAATATTTAGTAGTTACTATGTTATTACAAAATGGAGCTTACCTTTAAAATATCCCTCGTACAAACCTGAAACAAATCAAAGGAAATGATTTACAAAAAAATCGTGGTAGAAGTGAAAGCAACCAGCATTCGCCCAACGATCCGGGGAAACCACGAAAAAAGCCATGGTCAGAATCGAACCTGCTGAATGAGAGGCTCACACGTTTCCGTGGATCCATCTCACTGGATTAAGGCAGAAGAATTTGGGGAATTTGGCGGATACGTGACCTCAGAAACAGGCCTTCAGATATTGTGCGTTCGGAAATAATACGTTTCTGAATCACCGCATTTCGAAAGGGTAAACCATACTCAGGGGTAGCCTTGTGGTCTGTGGTCTCTGGTATGGGGTCTGAGCAGTGTGTATCTGTAGCACTGAGTGCTTATGATGTGAGGCTTGAAAAGCATTTTTATGCAAGAGTAGGTGAAAATACACAACGCCAGTTAAGTTGTTTGATAAATTTAATCGGAGCTAGTAATACTAGAGTTTATTTGAAGCGAGTTGCCGACAGTTTGATGATGAAAAATTAAACTGTTTCCGAATCTTAGCACGAGAAACTTTAACTATTGAATTATTATATCTGTTAACCTTTGAAGTACCAAGAAATTTACGGTTTAAAATAACTGCTTTCGTAATAAAAACTAGATGCGTAAGTTGCCATGAATTGCTCAAATGCTAAACGACGAAACCTTGCGGCTACCGCCAAGTATGTGATAACCCAAGCGCGGTCTTTAGACGCTACGGACTACCGAAAATCTATCACAGTAGAACACTTGTGTGGAATGTAAAAGACTACAAGACACTAATTTTAAAAATACACATTCTTTTATTAACTGAAGCCCCGTCTACATTACGACTACCCCACCAAAGTTCCTACTTTTACGTTGTCAAATCTTAAAATTTATTCGCATCTGAAACACAGTTTTTACTCTTTGAGTTGCTAAATTCCAAGAACTCTAAAACGAAATCAGGAATTCTAAGCTCATTCTTACGTTTTCTGCTTTCTAATTTTCAGAACTCTCCGATTTCTTAACGTACTGAGTTACAATTATCCAAACCTTGAGCTAGTAGGTTTCTTGTTGACTAAGTTCGCCGGAACACTCAATTGCCTTAGCTACTTTGACTTCTAATTGCTTTGATTTGTCTGGTAATGCCTTTTTCTGCACTAGCAGATTTGCAACTAGTTCTTGCATTAGTATTCATTTTATTATATAGAAATTATTTATTGTAATTGTTTATCTATCTTCTTATCATGTCTTTATAAAGTTATTAATCGTATAAGTTAATAATTCCGGCAAGCTTAAAGCAACACCTGACTATAGAATGTGTATTGGTTGCAAGTTTCTTTTATTCTACATGATAATGCGAGACCTAGATCCTATGTGCTGTGGAACAATAAACGCTCTAGATGCCTCAGCTCGTATGGGAAAAGAGCTATATGTGTGTCTGCGCGCTTGTATGTGTATATGTGCAAGACAGAGAGGCATAAAGAGGGATGGGGAAGTTCATGAATGTGGGTCTGTATGCTTTACCTTCGAGCTCCGACCCTTTGATTTCACGGGTTCAAAGCCTAGCCCGCATGGGACCTACATGAACTACACGCTATTAATCCGCCCATTTACAAGGGTTTTAATAATACACGACGCTAAAGACTGTTGTATCTCAGCCACAGGAGTTCATCGCTCAAAGCACAGGTTACTTGCTGATTCCAGACATGCTATTCAACTAACTAGAATCCGCTGAATATTACAACAACTCGCGTTTTGTTTCCCTTCTTTTGCTCTTTACGTTCTGAGCTAAATTCAGCTCGCTTATAGGATATTTAATCTCTTTTTCTATTTTATACTAGTGCTTTCTTTGTTCGCCGTCATCAGCAGCACCATCACATAAGTTAGGCATCTTATTTTCTGTAGCAGTTTCTTGTTTAGTTCTTTTCACCGCTTCTAATGAGGACAACTTTACTCCTTCCTCTCGGTCAATATCCCTAAATGCTTTCTAACCTATTATTTTTCATTATTTACACATGGGAAAACAGATAGGTCTGTATTTTCTTGTTTTATTTAATCTAATATATTTTAAATTGATTTCGGATACAACGTTTGTCTACTTTCTATTAGTCTGCATCTGATATTACTTTAAAAAATCTGATGTGTTACACTCACATGACTTTCTCTACTGCTGTACAAACTATTTTTACAAACGCTTATTCTCCATCTACTTCATGTTAATCGAGATAAACATTTGCAGACTCTATCTTATTGCTAATTTTCTTGTAGATGTAAGGGGAATATATATTTACAAGGGCAATATAGAAAAACAGTAGCCTTTAAGCACATACATATCTCTTAATAGCTGGTTGCTAGGTGCAGCACCATTCCCTTTGCCACAGATTAATACTCTTTGCCTATGCAAGACAAAAAAATGAATAACGAATTCCCATTTTAGAAAATTAGTACTGAAAAATTTAAGGGAATAACAAGCAAAATCTCGAAAAGGGTTCACTCAACAACAAAAAATGTATATGACATAAATCGTGTATTTTAACGCGATTTACATTTTTTGTGTAGTAAAATTTTGTCTATCTCTTATGGTTTACCAGTTATGCAAAAGTCGTTCACAATGAAGAATACTTTTGGAGACATTCCCAGAAAATTCAAGATATACATTTTATTTGTCATGAAAATATCTTTAACATATGATATTTTAATCCAAATCGTTAGAGCTAGTTTGAGAAAATTAAAATTTTCTAAAAATGTTCCATGTAAATGGTAATCTGGGGTGGGGGGATTTTCTGGAAAACCTTCGTGTCGCATCTCTGGAAGATACTGAACCTAAATACCAAGTTTGGTGTTTATCCGACTGTTCGTTTCTGAGTTATGCTGTTCACAGACACACACTCCAATACACAGACACACCGACGGACATGTTTCCAAAAATGCTTTTTTTGGATTCAGGGGGTCTCAAAACATGTATTTTGCGGTGAAATCTCGGTATCGAATTTTTGATTGGAATACAATACTTCCCCTACTTACTATACGTAGTAGGGAAAGTAAAAATACCATTTAATTTATTTTATATTCTTTCATTATTTTCCATTGGTGCGCCCCATAGAGAAATTTCGGCACTGCAATTAACTTATTATTTTTGCTTTTGTATCTTCCTGGCTCTACTATCGTCACCGTTCTCCTTTAAATGCCCGAATAGTCCTATTTTCTCTAGTTGATCCCGGTTTTATCCACTGCATAGTAAATCTGAAACATTTAAATTAGCTTAATATCCTGCTAACACCTCTCGTTGCGTTCTTCACTATGACGTTCATACCGGCTTTGTCCGCTTGTCTATCCGGACAAAAAGAAATATCTGAACATAGTATGTCCAACTCGTCAATCGATGCAAGCACGGAGTCTAAGCTTAATATTATATAGGGTATTAATGAACTAGACCGAGGTATCTTGGACAAATAACTCGAAGTAATGGCTATAATTTTCTAAAGTCCCAGCACACTGATGGCTAATATAGATGCCATTGAAAATCATAATTCATAACACACGATAACGAGGTTTTAGAGCCTATCTTCGTGACGCAATGGTTATAACACCAGCTTACGAGAAAGAGATGGCCATTGTTTTTGGAGTTCCAGTCATTCACTTCTTTTTGAGAGAGTTGTTTTTTTGAGTAGGGTACTATAATATAGTTTTAGTCGACGTTTTAAGTCCGTGTTTCAATTTATACAATTAAATCTTAACATGTTTGATTTTTAAAGGCTGAAAGAAAGAAATAAAGAAAGAAAGAAAGAAAAAACGCCTAAGCTTTTACAGCTGTTTATAAACGAACTGCTCAAGGTGGCGACCTGCATTTTCAGAGCAAAGCTGACATCGGCGCAGGAACGACTGCCATACTTGAATAACATCATGGACTGCAGCTATCGGAACGATTAACTGTTCTTCTGAGTTGACAGGTTTCATATACCATAGACTTGAGGGGGACCCAGAAAAATAAATCCAAAGAATTGAGGTACGGAGAAGATGGTAGCCAAGCTACAATAATTCTCTTCCGATCAATCGGATAGGTAAAGCTTTTTTCAGATGTTCTTGCACAGCCATGGAAAAATGGGGAGGAGCTACATCATGTTGTAGCGAACTCGATGTTTAATATGTGTAGTACTCTCCTATACAAATATAGGTAAAATGTTCTGCAACAAATACAGGTAAATGTGCCCATTTAACCGAGAGGTAAGCTGGTGTGCCAATGACATGGTCTGAAATAATTACGACATATTTGTTCACAGACATCATCTTCATAACAGAATGTGGACTGACATAGCCACACACACTGCTGTTTCTTGAGTTTAAACTAGTCCATCCCTGGTAAACATCGTATCAATGAACAATATCGACGAAAAGAAATCCGATTTTCTGCCCATGTTACAATTGCTTTAGAGGGCCAAAGTCTGCCGGGCTTAACGCTGGCACTTTTTGACGGTGACGGTGAAGGTAATGAAGTTGTTCTTCAGGTATAACTTACCACAATCTAACCTTCCTTAGTGGCCATTGCGCCAACGACAGCGCAGGTGCTGATAGATGGCTCTTCTGCAATTCTATACGTATGGGTTTTCTCTACCACCTATATCGTTATTGTTTACCTCAAAGACTCCACACTCTCGCAAATGCCTATCGATGCACTAGAAAGTGTAGCGATGTGGCTGGCGTCTATTGGATTTACTCAGTGTCATCTGTATCTATTTTATTTTAATCAATTTCAGAGTTGACCAATCGAAAATTACACACGAGTCTGTACTTTTTATCAACGGACTAAAACCAACGCAAAGTAATTCTCCAACCGATGAATGTTTAAAGACAATGTGTAGATAATTCATCCCTTTTGAGAAAGTGGTATAAAAACAATTTTTCAATGAGTCAAGCCAATGGGTTGATATCCAGCACATTCTTATACATTACTGGACCGCATCATAAAATCAAGACACGTAGTCTCACCTTAAATATACAATTATACCAATTTAAACAATAGTTGTTGCGTATATTCTACAAATTGAGATGAAACAAGTAAATGCTCCTATTTCGTGAAATGGGATTAGACTCGGTAATATGCTGAAGTAACCATAAGTCCCACAGAACAACAGACAGACTCTGGCAGTCAAAGTGGTGTAAGGATTTCCTTTAATGTCTTTAACGGTAGTTTGAAACTTCTTCACGATCAATGCTGGCTCATTCTCGGCTTACGTTCGTTTAGGGCGTTGTTCAGTGCACTTGCCAAGCTCCCTCTCCTAAGGCACAGTGTTTATTTGACAGCACTGCGTGCAGTCATCCAGAAAGATGCCACTGCACTTTCAGCGACCGTTGTTCCGCTTGAACTTGTTCAGCTGCAATTCATGTCCACACAGAAACAAAATACTACCTTCGGACCTCAATTTCCGCTTGAAGTCTTCATTTAGACAAGTGTCTATATGTTGTAGTTTATTTAGAAAAAAACGTGTAACAATAAGAACATTTCTGAAACGAGACAAATTTCTAAGGTGATTGTCAAATGCTTCATGTTAAACAGCATCATAAAAATTAATAAGATAGGGCAGCGTTGTTTAATTCGAATGCAGTTATTACTTCTTGAAGCGAATTTTCGAATTGATGTTTCTTGTATCGGCAGTGTGTGGTCTATTATCTCTGTCAAATGTTTGAGTACAGATATAAGTATAGATGGCCGACTTTATTTTCAGTAGTGTCAAAACCAGCTTTCGAAGCTTCGAGAGAATAAAGAAAAATACAAACATTTATATACTGAATACCCGTCGTAGAAAATAAAAGAAAGATTCATACTTAAGAAATTTAAACTCCCAAACTGCGAAACATCTTGTGGTTTATAAAAGAATAACCGCTAGACCGAGCAAGATGACTCAGGCGGCGGCATGTGTGGCCCAAATTCGGGAGATCGTTCCACAAAAGCAAAATAAATGTAAATAAAATAGATTTACAGGATGGCGACTACGTAACTAAGGCTATCTGTCCAGCATCACAATGATTACGTGCAAACTCAAAAAACCAGCACTTCCACGATTCCAAAGGAACTCAATGGCAGCAAAATACATAGTTCGGAAAGCGACGCGCAACTAGGGCCACATATCAACTATTTGCCTAAGCAGATGTGAAGTAGATGACGTTGTTTACGTAATTTATTAAGCTTCATGCATTGGAAGCCTAACTTGAAGTATTGATCTTGGAGTTTACTTTGTTTAAGAAGTTTGCAACACGCTTTGGGCGTCGGTTTGAATTTGTTGATTACGTAATAATTACTGTTGTTACGCAATATGCTGCTACGTATGAGAAGCTGATTTAAAGATGTGTTTTTGTTGTTACACTTCAAGTTTTACACTATAATATTTAACGTTGTCATTAAACCTGCTTCCATATATTATTTATGTTTGAATTTGCCTCGACTGCGTCAGTAATGTTTGTAGAGTCATGTATTTCTTAGGCAGGGCGTGATGCAACAAGAATGTAGACTTACACAGATTTTTAAGTTTTTAAAATTCACTTCTTTCATTTATCTTTTGCACAATTTAATAAAGCACAACACTTTTTAAGAGCTGTGAGATTCTTTAATACTTTATTTTAGCGCGTATACATATTTTACAATTCACACGTAATATTTCTGTAGAGAACACATCTTCCATCTGGTCACTACCAGGGTTTGCCAGCAACTGAACATGTTTCAACCGTTAAACCTGTAAGCTTCGGTATTTCAAAATCTCTGATTAGCTAATTCTAGTCCAATAGAATATCTGCATTTTACTTAAAGCTTTTCTTTGCTGTTGATTGGCTAATTTTAAACTGTTACTGAAATTACATTATCGTTGCTCTAATCATGACTAGTAACTTTCAAACTCTTGAACTCATTATTGCTACAAGGTTACCTCATTATTACCAACCTAAAACTTATTATTCTCACAGCTTTTGCATTATTAGAGCATGTAATGTATTCACATAACATTATTAAAACATGTTTACAATAAAAATAAGCATTTGCAATGATTGTTACATACACTTAAAAATAATTATTACATACATATTTTTTCAAGGCGGGCTGTTATTGAATTTACTTATTATAAAAATACAATTGAAATTATTCAGGTATTAAAATACTGCCTCAGATGGTACAGGAAGACGACTACCCAATTAAGGCCATTTATCCAGCATCACAATGATTACATGTACACTCAAACAACAAAGGCAATTCAATTATTCCAAAGCCACGTTTCTCCAAAACTCAATAGCAACAAAATAAATGACACAGAAGACGACTATGCAGTTGAGGCCAAATAAGTTGCCTAAGCGATTGGTACAGAAAGGCACTGACTTAAGGCTATTTAAACAGCACCATCAAAGAACAACTAGCAGTTCCACGATCACAAAGGCCACATTATTTCACAATGCAGCATCAACAAATTAATAGCACAGAAGGCGTCTAACCAAATAAGGCCATTCATTCCAGCATTACAGTGATGACATGTCAGCGACTTCCTCATGCAGGTGGTACAGGAAGGTGACTAACACTTACACCGATTCAAGTGAACCAACGAGCTACAATAATCGTCGTGATTTTATCGAGAAGAATTTCAAACGACGCTACATTACAAAAAATCACTGTACTAAACGGTCGAAATAAGACAAGTTAAAAGACAAGGATAAGCAAAACAGAGCAGGATCTCCATGGAATAAGTATAAATTCTAAAACAGTGTAAGAAAGACGAGAAAATGGTGTATAACTAAACACTCCCTCCAAAGGAGACTAGCTCAATTAATAGTTAATATCAAGCAAGATGAAACGCTACGGACACTGACCAACTATTAAAAAATGAAATATAAATAAATGAAAAATAAGAAAATTAAATAAAATAAAAAATAAGAATAGAAAAGTCCCAAATAGCGATGGATACAATGAACTTTCAAGTATGCACAGAATGCTTCATACTTAAAAGTTCTTGAAGAACGTTAACATCTTCTAGAGGACTGGAAAAATTTAGTGGTGTCACAAATGTTTTAAAAGGCAGATCGGAAAGACTGCAGCTTACTGAATCTCTCATGCATTACATTCACATGACTTTCTTTAAGTATTTTTCTACAAATTAATCCTAGAAAAATTTATTCTATCTATTTCTCATTAATTGAGATAAACGTTTCCAGAAACACATTTCGTTGCAAGTACAAGGGAGAATACAAAAGTCAGAAATTTAAAAAAAAAATAACGAGTCGCTATGTGATTGGCTTTGAAATTCCACTCTTTGCAGCACTACGGGAAAAGAAAACGAATAGCTAGTTTTTTTTTAATATTGTAGTTGTATAGCCCCCTTTAACTTCTATGTTTATATTGTAGTCTTCGACTTGAGAAGCACCTCGATGAATGTAGGTTCTTGAACACAGTTTTTAATCATTTCAAACCTGAAACATACTCACATATACCCCCTTGTCCATACTTCCAGACTCTGCGGAAGGTAGGGAAAGGATTGTAATTGAAGAAAAATTCCCCCGCCTCAACTAGGAATCGAAACCTTGACCTCTGGATTAAGAAGCTAGAACAAACAACCACTTAACAATTGAAAAAAGTATAAAGTACTTATGTAAAAATTCAAATTGGGTAGAATGAAATACTACTTCTTCCTACAGCTAACAGAGTATAGGTTATACAACGGAGAGGGACGCTCGCGCACTGCAACCTTCGTGAAACATATTGCGGCTACCACCCAGCAGGAAGAAGGCATGAAGTAAAGGAACCACAGGAGGCTACAAGGCCACAGACAGACCACAGAGACGCAGTCTGGCATGAGGACCCGTCAAATTATGGATATGCCCGAAGAGGATGGTGAACGAGCTATGCAATCAGGCAGCAAGCATCCGCGCCATCTGTCCGTTACCGTCCTACGCCAGAAACTATAAGCACATGTGAACATGGGAAGGAAATGGAATAAAAGTGGCTGAGGGAAAGAACATCGTGGTAGATGAAAAACCATACCAGCATTCACCTACCGACCAGGAAAAACCACGGAACGCCCAAGGTCAGAGCGGTTTATGACGGGAATCGAGCTCGGATCCTCCCGAAATCGAGTCTCGCACGTTACTGCAGAGAAAGCTCGTTCGGTAGTGGAGAAAGTAAAATAAAATTGTCTAACTATGTATCTAAATAATACTGTCTGATGAGCGACTTTTATTTAACCAAAATTGTGGCTTATCTCTTGTTAAAGTTTTAGCTGGTGGGAAGGGTACATAGTATGCAGAATTCGTGCCGTGCGTGGTGCGTACATGAAAAACAACCAAGTCTTTCACTATCGTGCGTCTTTATCCCTCACTTGCCTCATACCAAGTAAACACTACCACTTTCCAGTTAAACCCTTACCTCCTTGGAAGGGCTGCCCACCCATTGAGACGTCGCTTAACAGACCGTAACAGTTTGGATGAATGTTTGAGGATATAGGTTATGCCTTAAAACAAAACTGTAAAGGTTTCTAAAATATGAAATTGTTTGGTTGTTGATGTACTCAAGGACCTGTGGTTCAAATTACCGCAACTCTAGCTTAATTATGTTACACAATACCTAAAAGCTTAACGATTAATTTTATTAAACCCGTCTATGCACGTTCCTATATCTACAAGATGTACTTCATGTGCTTTCGTAAGTAAACTATGAGATGCCAACTAGCTCTGTATGAATATAAGGTCTCTGTCCAGTGTAGAGACACTTCCGTGAGAGTCAAGGTATTATATCTTGTTATTTTATGACCGCATAATGCTGCATGTCATCAAAACAGGTTTATTTAGCAGTTGCTTTAGAAGCATGAATGCAAATTGGCAAAATATTCCTAGCACACGTCAGCAACGCTTAATGTTTATGTTGTCTCATCTGTAAAGAAAAGAAATCACAGTGCTCTTAGTAGTGGCAACTTTTGGGACTACCAAACACAACCAGTCTTTTTCTGAAGAGGCCAGTTGAATCCAGTGTTCTCCAGTGGAAACAGTTATTACCTCTTCAATATCAATTTAGTGATGAATTTTCACGTTTTAGTAACTTGTCATTTCAAAACGTTTATATGTTGACAGCTTAATGTAATCGCTTGAACTCTGTTTGCTCAACAGTAGTTCAGATATCTATTCTGTACATATGAAAACTGTAATAGAAATTATTTTGGTAAGTTCAGATTTTGTTATTAATAACTAATAAATGCAACAATCTTAAGAGCTTTCGCCAAAGGAAGAAGACTTGAGCCAAAATCACAAAAAATCGAACTATCAGAAATATAATTAAGTACTATTTTAAACCTGTTACATAACAAAAGTTTATACGCCTAATATTTCTGTAAAGTTTCAATAGAATGAATGTTTAAGAAGCTAAATGTTTCGTTACTAATATTCGTGTACGTAAAACGATACCACGAGAAACATCATAGCTCCTACCGTATTACAGACATAAGGAAATGCACAAGTTTGTAGTGTCAAACACTTTATTTGTGTCATAATTTTTATTGACACACCAGAAAAGTGTTTTATTTATGGTTTTTAACACATCATAATATAATACTTAAAAGCACAGAGATGTGAAATAGAGATAATGGCATAGAGGGGGAGAGAGTGAGAGAATAGAATGTGAATGGAGTTATAGAGATAAAATTGAAAGCATATGGAGTTGAAAGGGAGAAGGAGAGAGATACAAGAAGGGAGAGAAGGAAAAAATCTCGGCATTTAACACAATAATTCGGGCAGATCTGCAAGTTCTACCAGTAAACAAATACATTTATAATTTCAAATACAATAAAACACTAAAGCAGCCTAAAAAGCTGAAATATATACAAAACTTTGGCTTACATGTGCGTATAACATGGTTATAATAATGTGAGATTTTACTACTTATTTATAGATATTTTTCTCTGCTCTAATATATTTAAGAAAGTTTGAACTATGAAAGATATTGGACTTACAGACTGTGTTCTTCAACCAGCTTCTTATGCATTGCAAAAAAAAAAAAAAAAATAATAATAATAATAATAATAATTGAAGAATTTCTAAATCATACAGTTCTCGACCAAAGTTGTTCAAAATGTTATTCAAGGAGTTCTCGAGAAAAAAGAAATGTCTCTCATATTTATGACAGGTAATATATTCCACACAATAAAGATATAACGTTTCTTATATAATAAGAATATTAAATAACTTTTAAGCCCAAGAAACAAAATTACCATGTAGACTTCCAAGAGCTGCTCTCATTTCTTATACGCTTTCTAATATTAAAAATTTAACGCATTAGAAAAGTCATATGACCAAATTTTTGTAGTGTTTGAGTTTGTATTTAAAAGTTTAAGAATAGTGAATAGGAACTGTATCTTATGGAACATTTTGAACGCAGTGCAATGCAAGGAAAATCAAACTTGAGAGAAATTAGTAATTCTCATGCATTGTAGCGTGTATGATATTGTAAAGTCACGTAAGAGACTTGAAAGCCCTTCACGTGCAAAATAGAACATTAAAGTAGAAATCTCAATCCTTTTAAGCCTTAAAACAAAAACTGAATTTTTGAAAGAATTTCGCAGATGTTCGCCATAGTATTCACTTAACATTATTAAACCACGGCCATGGTTATAGTCAAAGGGGAAGTAGCATCATCCAAACATTAGTCAGCGAGACATTTCAAATATTAAATCAATATAAGAATTAAGTAAATACTTAAAAATAGAAATCCAAACTAACTCATTGAAACAAATAAAGCAGAAAGAATTTCTAAAGACAAATAGGGGCAAAAGGAGGAAGTAATGATATGTCTACTAGGGTAAAAATGCCATACAAATGCGTCATCTTAATTCCAGAATGTAAGTAAAACTAGGGAAAAACCAATGTTAGACAAACATTATTTGTTGTATGCAAGTACGGTCAAAAGTATACAAATATACATTCGTAAACAGAGTAGCTGATTCTGGACAAGTAATAGATATTGAACACCCATTTCACAATAAAGAAAAGATATTAACTTATTTTACCAAGGACAGCGCTGTTTTATTACCTATATACCTATATCTTGATTAATATATTATGCTTCCATCTTAATTACCATTATGGTAAATTTGCATACGACTGTTTTTGGTCCACAGCATTGTAATTTCAAAGTTGTTGAACTTTTACACAAAGATCTTACCTTGTTAATTGTGCGTAATTAAATGCTAATTGGATATCAGCACTGAAGGGACGACCTTGAGCGTATCTTAGAATAATGCAACAGATGGCAGTACTGTTGACTTGTCGCCCAATTTATTGATTTTTTGCAGGTAGTGTGAAAGCAACACATATTGAAACAAAGGAAATGAACTCAGTTTATTAGAATATTAAAATTACAATTAATAGAATTTATTTTAAATCCACATATTTCATTATTTACCTGGTGAATGGATCCCAGTGAACTGCTGCTTTTGAAGGTATTAAAATGTATGGGCGATAGAGGAGCTGCGCGCGCTGCCGAGTAAGATCATAATGAGTTCTGAAGTATTATGAATTCCATAACAGTTCGGTTACATCACATGTAATCAGGGTATTACGGTGAGGTCGACCAAAATATTTATTTGGTTTAGGCACGTATTCGGATAACTGTAAGAAAAGGAACCTAGAAAATATTGAGATAAAGCTTTCAAAATCAGGCAAATGAAAAGAATAATAATAGCGATGAACAGAGTGAATCAACAAAAAATTGGTCAAAATGGTATGGTAATAGTATGAAAATTCTACCAAATCCCTTTAGACATAAAGTTGCAAAAAGGAATTTGCAAAAGTGTTAAACCATATACTCTGTTTTTATGCTTAAAAATCAACATATAAGAAAAAGAAACACTTATTATAAAACAGCACTCTTTAAAAATGCAAATACATGCAAAACTAATGCATTAAAATGCATATTTATGCAACAATAACCTCTGACATCACCGAGCTTGTAGCTTGGAGCTCATAAAATCCCGCCTTTCATGTCTTTGGATTAGGACCATAAATATGTGCAATAAAACTTGGCATTAGTCTTCACATTTATCTTCACTTTTTTCATTTCGACGACATTTCTGTACAAGATATTTGGTGTAAGAGACCTCTTAGATTTGCATTATCTTGCATTCGTAGTGTTTTTAGTGTACTCTAAGAAGACGTAAAATAGTAATTTAGGAACCAGTCCTGTAATCTGTTTACATTTTGGCAGTTCATTTCAAAATTTTATTGTATGCACAGAAATAAATGATATGTGACCTAATATTGCATAAAATTCCATGTGCATTTTGCTTTCCGAGACGTTTATATTTGGTTGCAGGAAAGGGCAATGTTTACTGTTTCGGTAGTAACAGAACTAATCTAATATGAGTGCGCTTGGAGAAGTGCCAGGCTAGAAGTCGGAGGGGACTGAGGGGAAAGGCGATAGGGCACAATAAAACAGTACTATATTTGCAGGCCTCAGCCTCACTAGTAACTGCAACTCGTAACTGCGAATGCCCCGCCCACTTGTTCCGTAACTGTTTACTAGTAGCTGAATGAGAGCAGGTTGGAAGGTAGTCTATTCATTCCTACGGTGCGTTCAAGCCGTGGTGTAACTGATAGGGTGGTGTAACTGTTGCTGTGTGTGTGCATTAAAACACCACTAGTGATTTAGTGGGCCTTTTTTTAGAGATGGAACTCACAAAATATGAATATAAAAAATCAAAAGAAAGACAGCAGATTTTTGGAGGTTCATTCCAAAATATAGGTTTACATTTCAGCTTATCTTGTTTACACTTTGTATAAGAAAATCAGCAATTAATAAGAAAACAATAATAATGGAGTATATAAGAATAAATACACGACTTAAGAGGAAATATAGAATACATCAAGTTGTATATAGCTTACAAGGTTATAGCTATTGAAAAAAAGAATCTTCTGTCTTAGATTTGCACGACTTTTCGCCACACAATATCGTTTGTTTTTATATTTTTTCTGTAATCTAT
Organism: Deroplatys truncata; assembly: GCA_030765065.1. Lineage (NCBI taxonomy): Eukaryota > Metazoa > Arthropoda > Insecta > Mantodea > Mantidae > Deroplatys > Deroplatys truncata. The sequence goes on along the minus strand of CM060979.1, from coordinate 50,083,238 downwards.
TGTTGGAAAACTTTTATTTCTGACTCCTTTACGTTAACGAGACGTTCTTGCAGGAATGGTTGCATTATACATTTTGTTGTACGCACACGAGGATTCAGGAAACGCGATAATCAAATGCCTTAAAAACTGTACGGTGTATAGCGCTCTTGAAATTCCATAATTTTTGCAGGAAAAACAACTTAAGTAGGGCTTAAGCTTTGCGTGTTTCACAGTAGGGCAACCAGGTTCGGCTTTACTGAGCTGAACAATTTCACGGAACATTAAGTTGGTAACCATACGCGTGCGCATCGAGTCAATTGTTTATGGCGCGCTGTTCCTAAAATAAACTTTTGTAGGTTATCCAGGAACATAAAGTTAAAATCACAGTCAAAACCTAAAACTTTACTTCTCCAGAAGTCTGCATGCCCCTAGAAATTGTGAAGCATTTAACAGAGTGCAAGCAGTCGGGCAAATTACAGGGTGATTTATGACACATTTCTTTCTTTAATTATTCTGTTCAAAATTCACTCAATGCCCCAATTTTAGCACCAAATTAAGCAGAATGTTTTGGAGTTTTGATTGCCTGTCACTAGATGCGCAGATATTCATGGTTTATTCGTCATTGTTAGTTCTTTGTCGCCAACGGTTTTTGTGATTTTGTTCTAGTCAAAGCGAAAATGGAGTACACATTAAATGAACGACTCTTCCTTGTAAAGCAATACTGGATTACGAATTCAATTACAGCTACTCAAAGTGCATACCAGAGAGAATTTGGTGTTCGGAATCCTCCCCAAAGAAACACAATACTGGAACTGGTAAACAAATTCGAAACAACTGGATCTTTGGTGAGTGATAAAGGCAAAACTCGCTCATTAGGCTTCCCACGGTTGTTGTTGACGTAAGAGCACGACTGGATCAGTCACCCAAAAAATAATTAAGACGTTTGTCGCAGGAGACAGGGTAAAGCTACTCGATGTGTCAGAGAGCTGTGAAAAGTGCAGGTCTAAAGCCGTATAGGATCACGGTTGTCCATCAGTTACAGGAACCAGATAAGGATAGTTCACTGAATTACTGTCCTTGGTTTCAGGCGTTCATTGTGCAAAATCATGCCGTATTGTCCATCACATGGTTCACAGATGAAGCATGGTTCCATTTATCCGGCTATGTGAACTCAAATAACTCACGCTTTGGACGAGCGAAAATCCACATGTTATTCATGAAGCACCTATGCACCCGGTTAAAATATGAGTTTGGTGCGCAATATCCGCACAGCTAATAGGGGACCAGGTTTTTTTAAACAATGTGAACACTGGAGAGTACCGGATTCTCATAGAGTTTGCTGAGCAACTAGACGATGTAGAGCTGAGTCAAGGATATTTTCAGCACGACGGCGCTACATGTCATGCATCAAATGAATCCTTGGCACTAATTGCAAGTTTTTTTGACGACCGGATAATTTACAAGAATCTGTGGCACCGAGATCTCCGGATTTGACATTGGGGTGAGTGCGGCGATGTATACAATAAAAGTATGAAGTCTAAATTTAAAATTAAGGGCGTTTTAAATTAAGTTTTGCCTCTTACCAGTCGAATTTGTTTAATTGTTATTATCAATAATTTCTGGTACCGTCATTGCCGACTGCTTACTTAATCGAAATCTCTCGTGTAATTCTCGGTCATTCCATAAGTGAAAATGGTTTGGACACATTCTAAATATTCTAGATGTCTTCTATTGTGCACATGGGTTAAAATAATTTGCACTTCATCACCAATATTTTCAGATCTTCAATAACACGGTGACTCCTTAGCTTAAACCATAGTTTAGTATGGTTTAAGCTATGCGACGTATAAGCTCGACTTATCGCTTACTGTAAAACTCCATTGTAGCTTAAGTCTCCGCTTAAGCTCGATTCGAAGCTTAAGCTAAACGGTGAAACCTGGTTTAAATGTGGTACAGTCGAGTGCAAAAAACATGCCGATGCTTTTGGTTACTTTGTGTTCTCCATTCTTGAATGTTGGCAGAATGTCATCACGTGTGCTCTGCACCCGCCCAGGTGAACCATCCTGTAATTGGTTTTAGCTGTAATCCGATACGCTAGGTATTACCCTATGAAGAAAGGCAGGCCTAACTGGGAGACGAAAGGGATGAAGAATCGATATGTCACCTGAATGGGTCAAACAATATACCTCCCAAAGTCTGTCCATATTAGCCCTTGAATGAGTCCGGTTCTTATTAGTTCGAACCTCTGTAACCGAATGAGGGATGGACATGGGGCGCGGCAGGGGTGTCTTAATTATTGATTGCCAACTTAAACCACGGCATATCGGCACCCGACTATACATTTTCGTCTTTATAAGGGTGGACTATTTAAGTTGAAACTGTACAATATCTCCAAAAATATTCATTCATTCATTATCTGTTTACCCTCCTCTTATGTAGGACTTACACCCCCCCAGGACTTACAAGCGGGTGCCTGGGGTCAGAGGCCCGTCGAGGAGCAGACACTCATGGATCAGACAGAGCATCCAGGATGGGTGATCAGCCCCATGCCTGGTAAGGGATGAAGGAAGTAGATGAAACGAAATGTTGGTGAAATGGATGAAGGGAAAGGTGATGATGGAGCAGTTGGTGGAATGAATGGCGGAGAACCCGGAGAAAACCCGCCCAGACCCGCTTCGTTCACCACAAATCCCACATGCAGGTCCCTGGGATTGAACACGAGCCGCCTCGGTGGGAGGCGAGCGGTCTAACCACTCGGCCATGCTTAATTATTGATTGCCAACTTAAACCGCGGCATATCAGCACCCGACTGTACATTTTCGTCTTTATAAGGGTGGATTATTTAAGTAAATGCGTTGAGTGAACGTTGCTTGATATTATGGGGGAAAGTAAATGTCATTAGTTGTGTTTTATTTGAAGGTCGTTGTGATAGTCATTTTAGTCGATTTAAATTTTTTAAATGGGGACGTACATTTTTATGTTGTTTTATCATTAGTAAAAAAACTAAGCAGCATTTATATAAAGCGTTTTGTAATTATTCTTATACCAACCTAAATAAGAATTAAAATTCTGAATGGATGTGTACGAAGAGAGCAATGAATGGCTGGACCATCCATGGATGGTCATTTGAGGGTCAAGTTACGTTTGGTAATTGGAACTAAAATTTTTTATTTCGTTTCCTTATTCCTCATCACAAAATAAGCAGTTTTTAATAAGCTATCATGACCATCATAGTGTCCTCCAAACAAAACACACTAATGGCATTTACTTTTCCCCTAGCAAATTTTAGACATTTCCTTATACAACGTTTAGTTTTTGGAGATGTTTTACAGTCTCAACTTAAATAGTCCATCCTGTATACTCACATATGAAGGATATCCATCCTAATCCTAGATGATTAGGGACTTAGTTGGCTTAACTACAGGAGCCTTCCATTGAAAATAAAGCGATCGACCTTTTAGGATAGACAATGAATATAAAGCCCCGTTTTTGCTGAAATGTTATGCTTTGAATAATTAAACATGCTACACTTTCTGTGTAACTAGAGTCCTCAAAGATAAAAGAAACGATACATTAGCCTCATTCAGTAAGAATTACAGCAAAGTCGATGTCCGAGCAGAATGTGAACAGATGGTCTTACTGTCCTCATTGAAATACCCGTTATAGAAATTAATTTGCTTCATTAGTTCTCATTTAAATCAGCTCATGTCTTATACATGCAAACTTTTCCATGAGAAAGTTCACATAATCAGTTTGTGGACAGGCTTGTTTCAAGAATATAAATGAGAAGGTGTTTTCTGTTATTGATGGTAATTAGGGCGATAGCGTCAGGACCACCAACTCTTTGTTTAAACTCATATTTACATTGTGGACATGACAGGTTTTAGGAATTTATGCACCGGCACGCGTGATAAAAGAACCACACATGCAAATTTATCATGTAGCTTTAAATCCTCAGCTTAACTGCAACCGTAGTTTTATACAAGCTTATGGTTTAATCCTGGCGCATGAGATATCAGGACTCGAAAGTATCAAGGGTAGTTTATAATCTAGGATCTAAAACACCGTATGTTACTCTGGTAAGCGAACTTTTTGAGGTATTGTAATTATCAGCGGCCGTTTAACTGCCTGACTTTCTTGTTTCTTTAATAATTACTTAATGTACCTTCCACTTACCGAAGTATTCTAGGGAATAATTTGAATAAAAAGCATGTGGCCGTAAATGAGCCTGATGTCTTAATATGATTTTTAACTGTGTGAATAAAAAAGGTTTGGAAAAATGCCCAGGTGCACTAAGATCAAAAGAAATCTTTTGTTTACCAGTGGGAAATCCACGATGTTAATATTGGCACCATCGTTTGTTCGTAACCAGAAGTTTATTTTACTGCAAATCGAAATGCTTCGATGTAAAGATGCCAACTAAAGGTATTTATAAGGATTTATTCAAATGTGAGCAATAGGATGCTATAGCCGGGACTCGAAACACGGTTTTTCAGCTTTCCGTGCAGATTCTCTAAAACCGAGCTACCATTACGAGGTCTTTTCAAAGTAACACTGTCTAAAAATATGTATTCTATATTTTGGAATTTTTAATTTTCGTGAATTAGCAAAGTAAATTTTATATTATGGCTGTATCTATTACAAGGCACATTTACCATAATTATACGCATCTGTGTATTGGACTAGTTAACGGAGGGGACGCCAGCACCTCGACCACCAGTGGCTCTTTTGTGCGCACATCCCCTGGAGCAAGGGTGGCAAAAATACCTTTCTTCCTCGAGTTATCAAATATGCAACACGCACTACAGTTTTCAGCAGCATATGGAAAACATATGGATAGATAGCTAGAAAAGGAGTTTCGCCTGCGAGTCACACTGTCTCACGAGTCCCGTTTTCACCACCACTGTCCTGGAGGAATAAATAAGTTAAGGGAACCATAGGGGACGTGTGAGATGCAGAGATGCCGGGGCAAGTTGACAAAGACGCGCAATGTTCCCTAATAATTCTAGGCTTGACTACCGACCACGGGAGGGTCATTCGGAGACGTCCCTTTAGTGGGACCAGTGAAACACAACCCAATAGTGGAGGTTCCATAGGCTTCCCTCTAGCAGGGCCGAGAAGTTCCAAATCGCAAGCCTTTGCGCCATCTGCCCGGCACCGAACCATAGCCCCGGAGTCAACCTGTAACATGAAATGGGTTAAAGAGGAAATCCGTGGTAGAATTCACCCCTCCAGCATTCGCCTTGTGCCAACTACGAAAAACCCATGGTCAGAGTGAGCGGCCACTGGGGAGCGAAACCGGGACCTCGCGAATAAGAGCCTCCACGTTACCGCGAAGCTATCTCGCTCGGTGAATTACAGCACTAAAATTCAACAGCTTCATTTGTTGAGCTTAAGTATAGAAAGTGGATATATTCATCATCAGAGGAAATGAAATGAATTTAGTTAGAAGCCCTGGGAGATAAAATCTCTTGTTGGTTTTAATCCCAGTCCGACATACACAAATGAAAAAAAGATTAGACCTAGGTGAGCGGCGAAAAGGGATGAGTATAGAAACATTTCAATAGGGAGGAAAAAGACCTTGTCATCAACATTCTTTGCGAGTTTATGTTAAAACTATTTTAAAGCATGAATTATGTTAAAAAGGCCAATCTTTCAAGAATATTGTGGTTCCCCCTCTTCAGGACAATGCCGTAATGTGCTTAAAACTATCTTTTTAACGCAACTGACCCAGTTTACACTATAACTGCAAGATCAGACTATGAATCTTGTTTCGCCGATAATATCAACTGTTTGTACGTAATAATCACATATTTATAGCTACACAGATTTAGGGTTCGTTGATATGCATACATAGATATTTACACAAATCTAAAAATTTAAACAAGTTTCACTTGAAATTCAATATTACATAATGAAATATGAGTTCAATTAAAGGAAATGGACGAGGTCACCCTCATTTGTCTCTCGCAACAGAAGCCCTATATGGATGGTACTTTTTCTTATTTGCAAGTGAAACTTGTTCACTGCTGTAGAAAAGAACTTCAGTGTTTCTCCATCCGAGAATAACATGATACGAAATTTCATTTAAGCTTGTTTCAGTGACAGCTGCATCTGTTACTTCACTGCTGCTACAAAGAACTTAATGTTCTCTCAAGACAGAAGCTATTCCTTTTATTCTTTTAGTTATTCCTTTTGTTTCTGTTTACTTCTTTTGCTTTAAAAGTACATGTACGCTTTCAGCACTCTCTTTCTGGCAACGAAATACTCAATCAGGCGCCTGAAATTCACGTGATACCAAACTGAAGGAAGAGGTTAGTTTGAGGACACTGAATGACATTAGGAAGCTAACACATGACGCTACTATAAATTCTGATTAACAGCAATTACTGAATCAATGGTAACCAAATTTGGGTTGGTTATACCTTAAGTGCTTTTGAAAATAATGATTATAAAAAAATCTGATGTGCTCACATGCATTTCTCTACTCTTGTACAAACTCTTTTTAAAAACCTTATTCTCCATCCACTTCATGTTAATCGAGATAAGTATTTTCAGAAACTCTCTTATTGCTAATTTCTTATAAGTGCAAGCAGAATATGGTAGGCTTTAAGCCATAATCAAACATTTTAAGAGCTGGTTGCTATGTGGAGCATTCCATTGCCTTGCATGTGCAGGATATAAAAAAAAGAGTAACAAATTCCCATTTGAAAAGTACAACTATTGGAATATTCAAACAAATAGCAAGGAATATCTCAGAAATGATTCATTCGACAAAGAAAATGTATATGACATAAATTGTGTGTTTTAACGAGATCTACAGTTTGTGTAGTAACATTTTGTGTTATCTCTTGCGGATTACACGAAAGTCATTCAGAATGAAGAGAGCTTTTAGAGACATACCAGAAAATTCAAGATATAATTTCATTTGCCATGAAAAATCTTAAAAATGTATTTTAATCACAATTTAGAGCCATTGAGAAAATCAGAATTTTCAAAAAATCTTCCATATAAAGGATAGTCTGGGGTGGGGGGATTTTCTTATAAATCTTCGCGTTATATCCTTGGAAGATTAAATTCAAATACGAAGTTTGGTATTTATCCAACCTTTCGTTTTTGAGTTATACTGTTCATACACACACACACACGCGCGCGCGTGCAAATGTTCCCAAAAGTGTTTTATTTGAATTCAGAGGACCTCAAAACATGCATTTCCCGTGAAATCTCGGTATCGAATTTTTGTATGGAATGCAATACTTTTCCTACTTGCTATACTAGTAGAGAGTAAGTTAAGGCTTATTTAAAGTTGTGCAAAAGCGATATAAGCGACACCCTGCTTCATAGCTTAAAATGTACTTCACACTTCAGGTGCACCTTTCTCCTATGATTTTGTTTCTATAATCAGTATTTTTCTCCTAAATCACATAAAAGATCATTTTTTACTTTAAACAAAATATTTTCCAGTATATTTAACATGTCGAGAATAAAAAGTAATTCAGTTTATCTAACATAAGACATAGTTTATTCATAAATAGTTTTTTATACTCAATTTTATTTAAAAACCTGAAAAAATTAGTTTACCATAAAGAGAGAGTTTCCAAAATATCCAGCCGGTGGAGTATAGGAATAAAGTAATCTATTTTCATGAAATGTAACATATTTCAACATCAATACAAAGGACACATGTTCTCCCGTACAGTTTCTGCGTAACATTCACCAGATTTATAATGTGTTTTCATAATCAATTCGTTGTTCCGTTGCAAAGCGTTCCATGATAACTAACCGCAAGAAATACTCATTACAAAACATGTAAACAAAATGCCCCCATGCCAACAATGCAACGGAATTAAAAACGGCGTTCTTAATGGTCCACCCTAAGTAAATATTTTTCCAGATGTAGGTACTTCTATGGCGGACCTTTATCATGTTCGAACCTTACTGTCGGGTCGAGTATGTAGCCTTTCAAGCTGTTTTCTCTGAATATGATATCAATTCTACGGTAACTACGTTCATCGCTGGGCCATGTACTTCTTCCTATACGGTAAAGTTGTTTTTCCGTAATTCTTTAGGGATGAACGAAGGTTCCTCAGCAACTCGCCGTATGGACAGGACTCTAAGACATGCCTCCAGAATAGGTATAAGATATCATTAATAACAAGTGCGATTATACCTTTCCAGCCTTGTCCTACAGAGGCATTGTAGTCCTTCAAAAATTCGATATCAGAATTTCACCGGAAATATATGTATTGAGGCCCCCTGTATAAAAAAGATCAGTTTCAGTAAAGGTTCGTGTGTTTGTGTGTTTGTTAACAGCATAACTGAAAAGCGAAAACTCTGATAAATAACAAACTTGGTATTTAATCAGCATCTTCCAAAGATACAACGAAGATTTTAAAAAGAATTAATTACTCGACACCAAACTATTCTTTACAAAGAATATTTTTGGAAATTTTGGATGTTATCAAAAATAACTAACGATTTTCAGTAAAATACCATATCTTTAAGATATTTACATGAAATATAAAACGTATATCTTGAATTTTATGAGAAGCCATTTCCAAGATATACGCTACAATTGGTTTGCATTTTTCAATAATTTTTCATTTTTGTGGTGTCGCTCTTCAGTTGTTTCTCGCGATGTTATGGAATTTCAAGGCCAGAGTATAACCAATCGCTTATAAAAATCTAACTTCGATTCGGTTTCCTTTATCCCCCTTGTACCTATAACGTAATATGTAATGAAAATACTTTTGGAAAGCTTTACTCGATTAACATGATGTGGATAGAAAATTAAGCTTTCCTAAGAATAGCTTGTAGGAGCTATATCAAAATAACAGTGGGTAGAAAAAGTTATGTGATTGTAACACATCAGACTTTAAAACAGCAATTCCTAGTGCAGCTGTAATGAGCCTGATATATACTGTAAATGTATTTTTTTAAAGACCGTCATCACAAAACTGTGCGGAAATTGGATGATGATGGCCCTGGTTAGTAATAAAATTAATCAGTGTAGAGCGTAAAACGGAAGTGTTGAGTGGATGTGTAACGCTCGAATCCTAGGCGACTGATTGCTTGCTTTACGGATATGATCACTACCGCCTGTAAAGCAGGTGATTTAAATCGTATTACATTAAAACAAACATAATCGCTAAACATGATGCATAAAATACTGCCTGGTTATTGAGTTGGGAGCCTGTTCAGCTGGATTTCTATCTCTCCAATAAATTTACAATTCTAAAATAACTAAATAAATCACTAATGTTGTTCTAAGATTGGAGAAATGCTTATTTTGGCCCTTGTACTACACATTCCCCTCGTAAAATAAGCTTACTGGTACGTTTAATAACCTCCGTTGAATGTAATGGCACGTCACTAGAAAAGGTTAAGAACCCCTGACGTAAAACGCGTTGACACTCATCCAGTGATCAAATTTGCGTTATATTGTGGCGTATTAGTGGGTATTGTCATGCCAGACACATTATTGTGTCGCATTGGCGACAGCATTGTTGGGGTAATTCAGTATTTCTTTCGGCTTGCGTTTGAATTTCCGTCTGGCATGACACAATCTATCTCTGGGGAGGGAGCCTATCCAGAGTTGGGGAGAGTGGGGGATAGATGTTAGCGTTAGTTTCTTTGTGTGTGAGCGTCAGTTTGAGAGTTGGTGTATAAGGTATAGGTTGCGTATGTTTGAGGCATCTCCCCTCAGTCCTGTATTTCCTTGTGTATGTAATGTAGGGCCACACTTATTTTATTAATACACCGCAGGTAATATGAATGATGTGAAATTTGTGTAATTTTTTACAAAATCCCACGCCTGCATTAAAATGTGAACATCAAGGTCCTGGTCCTCTCGCTGTGTCTGTGCTGCGTTCCCCCCCCCCCCCATGTGCGTGTTGCGGTGAGTAAAATTTAATAATTTTCTGGAAACCTTTTGGTTATCACCCCAGCAAGTAACCATACTAAAACCTTTCTGAAATTTCTTAGTACTATGTCCGCGAATCCATTTGGGGGCAGGTACTTTTTGATGTTATGCAGTTACAAATTAAGCAGCAGCCTATAGAAAATGATGCATAATTACGTATATAGCCATGGCAATAGATACTAGAGGGTTAAGTAATATCCCTTAGTTAGCACTAACCAGACTGTTAAACACAATATGGTGTCCAATGGATTCGTATATGGGATGTTTAATCAACATATCAATATTCTTTTAAGCTTTTATTTTACAATTTTTACTTTCTCTACCACCTACCTATAGAATAGATAGAGATTTTATTACATGCTTTTCGTTTTTTAAATTCCACATGTTAAAGGTGTGTGAATATTTTTTTAAATGTAAACCAAAAGGTAAAATAATCCGTGGTCGGCCAAAGAGGAGATGAATCGCCAGTTATTTAACTTAAATGGAGCTGGATCAGACTAATAATAGAAGAAGAAAAATGATGTCGATGTGTGAAACACTAATAAAATGCATATCTTGAATTTTCTGGGAATAGCCTATGAAGTCGTTTTCATTATGAATTAATTCTGTATAGCTAGTGAATGATAAGAGCTAGATAAAAACTTATTACAAAGAAAATATAAAGCTCGTGGAAATATACAGTTGAAGTCATGTACCATTTTTTTACTCCCTGCGCTGGTAGTTGTCGGAATTTGGTCTACAGGGGAGGCATTGTGCAAATTTCTACTGCTTCATCGTCCGTCGGCGCATGGAAGTTATAATATCCTGTACGACATTCTGGCTCTTAAAATTCGAGAACGGTACCTCTAAGAGGCGCGGGTCGGCCCGCTGGAGGAGGTTAGGTAAAATCTACTTTTGGGCTAATCTAAATTACTGTACACCCATTTGGTAATTATATTTAAAATTTCTTTACTAGTGATTCCGCGCTATGCGTTATATAATTAGGAGCCATAAAGATTAAACATGTCACGAGTATTTAATTTATGAAGAGTCTATTTAAAGCGCTGTGTAGAAAGCAAATAACTTTTAATGTGTTAGCTCTCTTTGAGGCAGTGTTTTTAACAACTAAATGATTTCAGTCAAATTATATAATAAGTAAATTCAATAACAGCCCGCCTTGAAGCAATATGTGTATGTAATAATTTGTAAAATGTATGTAACAGTCATTGCATATGCTTAAACTATAGTATACATGTTCAATAAGGTTATATGAATGTATTACGTAATTTAATAATGTAGGAACTGTGAGAATAATAAGTTAAAAGTTGCTAACAATGAGGTAATCTTGAGGCAATAATGAGTTTGAGAGTTTAACAATACTACTTGTGATTCTTGAAAGCGATAATGTAATTTTGGGACAGTTTATAAAATAGGCAATCAACAACCAGAAAAGGCTTTAGTTAAATGCAGGTATTCTATTGGAGTAAAAATAGCCAATCAGAGACTTGAAATACACAAATTTACAAGTTTAGACGCTTGAAGTCAGTTCAGTTGCCTGCAGACAGAGTTACTAACCAGACATAAAAAGTGTCTTCAAGTAATATAATATGTATTCGTGGGAGACGGAAAAATAAGTTTACGTATTAAAAAAATGTAATTAAATAAAAGAATCTCACTGCTCTCGATATCAGTGAAATGCTATTTAATTTGTGTCAAGGATTAATAAAAAGGAGTGAATTAAAACTTAAAATCTGTGTAAGCCTACATTCTTGTCGTATCAAACCCTACCAAGACTTCCATGTCTCTAACAATAATACTGACGCAGTCGAGACAAACATAAATATTTAATACTTAATGAAACAATCAAATTACAAAGTTAATTTTTTTTTAAACTTGGGGCAAAGGCAACCTGAAAGTCATTTGGGGCGAAGGCTACCGAAAACTGTTTACTATACGTGCGGTTGCAACTACTACAGGTTCGGCTCCCCAACAGTTGAAATACAATAATACAACTCCTTCAATACAAACTACTTCAAAATGGCTTTCAATACGTAGCAGCAACAAAACTACTTCAAATTGACGCTCAAAGTGTGGTAAAAAAATAACATAACAAACATACTTTCTTCATCTTAAAGTATCTTACTATTATATTTTCTAAATGAATGCTTGTAACATGCCGAGTCAAATCAAAGCTATATAAGTATGTGAAATACACTTAAAGTAAACTAAATTCTTTGTTAAGAAAGTTTAAAGCCATATTGCAATAAACGCCGCAAGATTCGACTTCTTTTTTTGTATTTAGCCTTAATATTTTCTTTATAGTGAACCTTTAAATTTACATTAGGATCCGATACCTTTTGGGCAGACTACTAAAAGACAAGGTTCAGCACTATTTAATTAAGCTTCCACAAATAGCATAAATGTAACTTTATAGAAATGGTAGAATTTAATGTAGTATAGTTTTACATTATTATTTCTAACACATTGTAGCATTAATAATTGCTACGTTGTACGTCTCTTTGTTTTCCCAGAATTATGTATCACAGCATCTAGACACACGAAAGGATGGACACACGCGCATCTTTTTCTAGAGATGCATATTTTGGATTCAGAAGACCTCCAATGAAACAGTTATATCGAATTTTTGGGTGGAATATAGTACTTCTCCACTTACTATAGGTAAGTAGTAGAAAAGGTAGAACTCATTAAAGTATACAATATATAATTGTGTCCCAACAAAATGTACATATTTGACTATCACCTTGTATACTTGCAACGAAATGTGCAAGGGAACTATAGGTATTTCTGCAAACGTTTATCTGGATTAACATGAAGGAAATAGAAAAATAAGCTTTCGTAGGAATAGTGTAAAGAAGCTATACAGGTGTATCTTTATTGGTGCCATATTTGGAGAACGTGTTCCTGGTATCAAAACAGTAAAAAAAAGTTCATATGTACATGGGTCTGAAAATCAACCATTTCGTTGTTATAGGTCAAAGATGGTGTATTCCATGAGTGAACAGACGTATATACACTACACGTATGGCCGTGCAGACGGCAATGCAGCACGAGCACGTGAACTTTATGCAGAAAGGTACCCTGACAGGCAGTTACCATGTGCAAGAACATTCTCACGAATTCACCAACGCTTGAGAGAGAATGCCGCATATGAGAGGAGTACTAGGGATGTTGGGAGACCAAGACCGGTATGAGGCATTGAGCTTGAAGAACGAGTTCTTCGTGCTGTGGATGCAGACCCATCACAAAGCACAAGATGTATGGCTATAAGGGAAAGAGTTAGTCATATGTCTATCTGGAGAATTCTGCATGAAAATCTTCTGTACCCATATCACCTTCAACGTGTGCAAGGATTAAATGAGGCGGACTTTGAGGCAAGAAGACGTTTCTGTCAACGCATGTTACAGTAGAGCTCTGTGTTCATAAATTTCCTAGCCTGTATCTTATTCACGAATGAGGCTGGTTTTACTCGCGAAGGCATCTTAAATTTTCATAATACTCGTAACGGGACATTTGAAAATCCTAATGAAGTACGACGGACAACCATCAACAGAGGTTCTCTCTCAACGTTTGGGATAGAATCATTCATGATCAACTTATTGGAACTCACTTCTTCCCTCCGTGTCTGGATGAACAAAGCTATCTCCAGTTTCTCAGAAATGAGTTGCATCACTTAACTGATAATGTGCCTCTGGACATCATCCAATGAATGTGGTTTGTGTTCAGTATGATAGTTCGTAAGTTTTTGAATGATCGATTTACGCAAAGATGGATTGGTCGAGAGGGACGCACTGCATGGCCTGCTCGATCGCCTGATTTGAATAAAATGGATTTCTTCGTCTGGGGACATTTGAAGTCCTTGGTTTATGCGACTCCTGTACCTGATGTTGACATTTTGAGAGGACGTATCCAAACTGGATTTGACCAAATACGAAACACACCAGGAATTTTAAATAGAGTACACCAGAGCATGGAACGCAGCAATTTTTGTAACATTCGATTTTGTGTTGTAACTCTGAAATAAATTGTTTTCAGACCCATGTTCATATGAACTTTTTTACTGTTTTGATGTCAGGAACATGTCTCCCAAATACGTGACACCAATAAAGATACATCCTGTAAAAATAAATTATAGTGAGTAAAGGTAGTGATGTGAATGCGACATTTTTCCCTTCCCCCTTTGTTCACTTGGCAATAGCTTGTTGTTATAACCATAGAATGGTAATTTATTCCTCCATGCCTGCGACTTCTAACTTTATATCTCTTTACTTCCAATGAAGAAATAGAAAGGGGGCTTGAAGTTCAACATTCTTTATCCGGGTAGGTCATATCGGACGATGAGTAAACGAAATGGTTGAAATGATGTTCAAATGCCCTCGTGGTCCCTCGAGCTTAAAGTTACCCGACTTCGTCTTCTCAGAGTAAGGAAAAACTCTGAAAAAATATCTAGGTAACTCACTCTGACTGAAATTCAAACTGGGGAACTCAAAAATGTGACGTAGACATGCTACCCCTTACTATAAGGGTGATATTTGAATGTTTATTCCGCATATTTTAAATAACCAAATACTTATTGCTAAACTTGAAAGAATTTTTAGACAAAAGTATATCGTGAATAACGAAACATGGAAAGCAGAATCTACTTTTATCGAATGTTGTAATACGTAAGGTATACCTGCAAATTTGTAATGGGTAGAGAAAGTTATATGACAGTACATCAGATTGATTTTCTCTTACTATGCTCTTATATGCAAGTGTATTCAAAATTAAGTACATTTTGTGTCGTTTTACTACAATTCTATTCTACATTCCATCAATGTAACAGTTCTTTATAAACATACAGGTAACCATTTTGTTGAAGTTATTAATTACACCATATTGATAAAATAAATAAAATTATCTCGAAAGTTGGTGCCTTTGTGAAAACATTTCAAACATTAATGCAACATTTATGATCCCTACTTTAGGAAAACTAGATTTTAATATTATAGTGCTTATCTGAAAGCTATAGGAGTCTAGCAATACATATTTGATAGCTGTTTTGTTCGGGGCCACTGGTAGCTCACTCATTTTGCTACAAATGTTACATTTGACGTAATGCGGTATTTTCTGTTTCAAAGTAACCGTGCCATTTCTTAGTCAAAGTGCTCACTGCAACTGCAAGATAAAGCATTATAAAACGAAAAAAAATGTGCAGTTCATTACAGTATTAGAAATAAATATAAATTACAGTGGAAACAAGCTATGTTGAACTAATTGAGATACGTGAATGAGCAGTGCATTATTATAGAATCGAGGAATAGTTCTATTACCAAGATTCTGTTATGCATTTCCCACACAAGTATTCCACGCGGTTTATAGCACGATCTTGTGTTTTATTATTTTGAATTAATTATTAATAAAAACCATTTATAGTGAGCTTAGTCATCTCGGATTTCCGGTAACCCAATGCAGCCAATTCAGCAATAGTAAGGTACAGTGCGGTCGTTTTATGGTAAGGCCAAGGATCGTCACGCGTATGCGTGCTCAGCATATTGTCTATTGCACTAGGGGTTTTTCATTCCGTAACTCCCGCGTTACTTACCCATGAATGATAGTATACATGCACTGTAATGGGGTACTAAGTGGGTCTTTTATAAGTGGGTCGGAAGTGGTGTCCATCCGCGTGAAGACATTTCTGGCTTCTTCGGATGAAATTTTCATTCACACGCATAAGTTCTCCCTGCGTAATGTTCATAATTTTTGTTTCTATGTTGTTCCTAAAGTTCGTCTGTGGTGTGGGACAATTTCGTCAATTTGTTCCTCCATTAGAACATCTCGTTTTCCTTCTTAGGTTTAGCGATCCAGTTGTCTAAACTTATTAACCAGACGTCTTAACAGTTTCTGAAACTGTACACTCCTGTCTACATGATTTAGTTTTTACTTATGTGTCATACATAGAAATTCGTTGTTCTAGCGTGAAGTTATCGGCAGGCATTGCAGTGGACTAATAACAAGACATTAACAGTCAGATGTCTTGAATAAACTTTCAACGTTGAGATGCACAATGCACAACTCTCTTTAATACAGCACGAAAACAAAGCAGCGACTGAAGCATAGCTGTTAAAACTTAACTTTGAACACGTCATGCACTGCCAGTTGCGCATCGGAAAGGTTACTGAGACCACTTCAGTACAACATGCTACGCATATAGCCGGCCTGTGGCCCTTGAAACAACCGTACTCTGTCATAATAAAATTTAAGAGGCTTCGAGTCAATTGTTTGATGGTTGATACCGAGGTTCAAAGCGGGATGTTTCAAAATATGAACCACATGACGCTGACCTTTGACAGATCCGTGTTGTTCCTTGCTTTCGCTTTAGGTGACTCAGAGTCCTGGGTTCGATTTTTGAATGGCAGGGATTAGGAACTTGTTCTGGTAGAGCTGAGGTTCTGGTTGTCAGGGATGGTGACACTGCCTTGAAAATATTAATAATGCTGCCGGCGAAGATTGAGTTATTATTCCTTTATTTTGTCACGAAGATTCCTATCTGGTCGACCCGCCACTTTCGTCTTCAAAACCACTGTTATTATTGTCGTCACTTTCGAAGTCGCTACTTATGTGTTCCTCCGACTAGCCCTCCAATTGCCTAGATTTCACAACTTCATTTTCACACTATAAACTTTCTGATTATTTTCTTCTTATTTTGTTTCATCAACCGTCCTCGTGGTTAGTTTATACCGGAATGTGTCTCGGCGTTTCTTTTCCTTTTTCACGCCTTTCGTCGAACTAAGAATTTCCCCCCACCTTTCTTATGTTTCGTTCCGTTTTAAGTTCGAACGTATCATGTGATGTATACGCGATCTTTGATTGGCTATCATTTTTGTTTCATGATTTCTTATTGGCTATCAGCACTTTTACAACTTTCCCGTTGCTTCTTACAACTTATTTTGAGTTTAAAATCCTCCTACGAATATTCTTAGATCGTAGATAAGACAGTATACTTTCTGACCCTGCTAAGCTTTGAAACCGTTGTAAACTACACGTCCGAGCCAAAGTACAAAAGCGAAACTTCCGGTAGACTTCTTGTCGCCGATAGCAGGTAGATACATCTGCTTTCGTTTCGAGGAAAACAAAAATTGTTTTTCTGCCTTTTCAACAAAACCCATTCCTAATATGAATTTACAGAGAGGGCGTCTTTTTATTTTATAAATTGATTCTCTTTATATCCTTTATCTCTTTTCGGCATGTTTTTGTCGTTATGTTTGATTTCGATCGTATATTATTATTATTATTACTATTATTATTATTATTATTATTATTATTATTATTATCTTTCCTGGGTCTCCATAACCGGCTTCACACAATAGTATATCAAGAGGAGTTTTAAGTCGGAGACGTGAATTATGAAGACTCGTATATTCAAGAGGCATGGAAAATTAGGCCTGAAAAATCTAGAATGGGGTATGAAATCTTAATTTACCTTTAATTGTATTTAATTAGTTTTGAGTAATATTTTAAATAACACTAAGTTATTTTTTTCAAAGTGTGTATCCACTTTTTTTATTACTCATTATTAAAACCATGTAAATTAAGACTTCAAGTGCATTTTACTACCCACCCCAGCGTATGTTGTATATTATTATAGTTTGCAAATTATTGTTGGCAGCTATGGGTTTCCTTGGAAACGAATTCATTTCTTTGGAATTCTAAATTTCTTGTGTGTAAATATAGGGAAGACGTAGAAAACCGATTGTGCAAAATAGATTGATACAAGGGATAAAACCACTTTTAACACGTGTGGCATATACTATGTTTTAGACAGCGCTCGAATTTGCAAAATATCAGTAATATTATATTAATTCCTGAAATTAACAATATGACGATTAGATCGCGGTTCTTGAAACAAGGGAAATGACGTTAAAAAAGCGAAATGTCAGTTGTCCTGATGTTTTGTTGATTCGTTTTCATTCAAATATTTTCACCATGTTTTGCCTTACAGCAGCCAATGAAGCGATTAAATGCTATATCATATTGCTTTTTGGATTTTTTGGGTAAGTATTTTTAGTGTTATTTTTAATTTCCCTGACTTTTCCATTTCAGTTTCTTCTGAACTCATAATTTCCGCCATTTAATCGTTATCTAGATTATACTATATAAAAGAATAATGTTTTAGATCAAAGAAAGCTGCCAATATAACGTATAGGCTAACTCTACAACGAATTGCGATAAATTAAAGTATGACTATTTGTATTCTTAACGGATAATGCGAGCGCCATGAGAAATTTATCATGTAAAAAGACACTGAAAATTGAAACCTAATCAAAACAAGTCGAGTTACTAAACATGTACAAATACAAAGGGTAATTGCCATGCGATTGGGCTTGAAACCAAAGTTGGTCACAATGAAGATAATCGCACTGGTGCGATAATCTAAAGCAAGGGTGGCGAAAATGCCTTTCTCGAGTCATCAAATATGTAACACGTACTACACTTGGAAAACAAATGAATAGACGGCTAGAAAAGGAGTGGCGCCTGCGAGTCACACTGTCTCGCGAGTCCCATTTTCGTCACCACTGATCTAAAGCTTTTAGTTCGTGCACTGTGTTAGAAGTTCAATGTATAGTCCATACTGTCTATAAAGCATATTTAAACTGGTGAGGTATACTCAAAATGGCGAGCATTAAAAAGAAGGGAAAACTAGGAAACACCAAGAAATAGTATCTGTTATCCACCCAAATTTGCTTCGATTCAATATCCATAAACTTTTAATATATTTTCTCTTTGGAAATAAAACGTCAAAATGTATTAAGCACTTGATAAACGAATAATAAAGAAATATCTCTAAAAAAATTACATTTACTCCAAATACCATTAATTTTGGAATTGCTTATTTGTAAAATGCATACAATTTATACTTCCTTACCACAAAATTTAAATAACTAACTACTTATTATTCCCAATAATCTCATACTGGCTTGAAGATCCCTAAAGGAAAAGAATCAGATGGTATTTTTACCTTCTCTGCTGCATACCTGTTGTAGGTAAGAGGAACGTAAACAGAGGTAAAGCATCCAAAAATGCATGTTTTGAAACACCTGAATAAATAAATTAGATTTTTAGAAAAGGTCTAAGTGCGTGAGTATGAACAGCATACTCGAAATCGAAATGTCGGATTAAAACCAAACTTGGTATTTAAGTTTAGAATTTTCCAAGATGCGACACGAGGATTTTCACTACCCTTTACTTGGAACATTTTTAGATTTTTTTTTTGTTTTTTTAAACAGGCTCTAACTATTTTAATTATAATACCATATATTTAAGATACTTATATGGCAAAATGTATATCCTGAATTTTCTAGGAGTAGTCTGTAAAGTCTACTTTGCTACTTCACTGAGAAGAAATTTTGTTTAATTTTGTATAAGTAGTAAACGTTAAGATAGGAAAAACGTACTATCCAAAGAATTCAGAACTATGGTTTGAATTTTTCAATACATCCTTTTAAAGTGCTGTCGCTATTAAATTGTTTCTCGCGATGTTGTGGTAAAAGTATGGAATTTTAAAGCCATGGCGAGGCGCTTTTAAACACCCGAGTATCAATTCGGTTCACTTTCTCCCTCTTATAGCTACAACGTAATATGTAATGAAACTATGTCTGCAACTGTTCATTTTGATTAACGTGAAGTAAATAGAAAAACTAAGCTTGCATAAGATTAGATTGTAGAAACTATTTGGAAATAAATTATAGGGATTGAGAAATTCATTTCTATAATACATAAGGTATTATTTTTTAGTTTGCTGGCATGTCATTCTTGCCAGAGTAATAAATGGAAGTTTAGGAAAATGTTGGATAATTTAATATAAGCGAACAAATAGTAGAAAATAGAAATAAATGGTGGTTTCACAAAAATGGATTCTCAAAAAATGGGTGAACTAAAAATCAATAGGAGAGAGAAATGTTGGTGGCAGAAAAAGTTGGAAAGGCAAATGGTTTAATGACAATGGGAAGGAAAGGTTCGAAGGATCCTAAGCCATTATAAAGTTGAAGAAGCAGAAGTGGTTTATTTTCTAAAAGGATGATGTGGAATTATTAAGAGCAGGCATTACGTAGAGGTACTTTATAAACTACCTCTGAGGGATAAAGTGTTATTATAAAATAAAAAAGGAGTTTTACCCTATGATACAGAGATGGTAAGAGTAATAAAAACGTAAAGCAAAAATAGTTCGGACGCTAGTGGCTCAGAGGGAAGTAGATTAAAACTTGTCACATTCCGGCAGTTAGCTCCTGTCTAAGTCTACTTAAATATTCTTCAAGCGAGTGCGGCACAGAGAGATTTTATCTAAACAGTTTTGCTTGCAGTAGTCCTTTAATCGACCTATTAAAGTTACAGTGCACGGGCGTCGTCTCTCGAGATATCGAACTTTAAGAATCGCTTCACGCTCAACACACCACATTTGGAATGCCACACAATGCAGTTTTGGCAGATAATCATAATCTAGAATCAAGGAACGTCTCTGGAAAGCAAGCACCATCTTCACATGGAAGTAAGAAAATTCTCTCTAACATTGTTTAATGGACCGTGAAGTAAAAGATACAGGAGACAAAAGTGTAGGCTTTTGGGGATAAGATGTATATGGCCTGAGTGATAAACAGACCGCTTTAAGATGGAATCCAACACACCTTATTTTCCCATTTCATATAATGCTTCCTATGGAAAAGCTTATAAAGATAGCCACTGCTACAATCTGCAACATTTTTGCGGTTAAATTTGTTTTTAGTTGCATGCGCTACTGGGTCTCTCTGTATGCATGGATCAATTAACGAACCGCTGGATTTACAGAACGAAATTCAGTGAAATATGTATAAAATTAAGGGTAGTTTCAAGAATATTCGGCTAAGCATCCACATGCGGAGTAAAAACAAAAAATGTCGAAATCTTTCAAATTTGGTGTAAATGAGTAGAAAACTAGGGGTAGTTTATACAAAAGGGAGCTTTGGATGTATGAGGGGCATTCAAATGAAACCTGGTCAGTGCGTCTAACTTTGCACTACACGTAAGATGGCAACATCTATTGGTAGAGTGACTACAGCGTGTGCAACGTTTGACGTGTGGTTTCACGCCGAAGAGAAGGTGGTCACACAAGTTATCGTCCACTACTGAACATAAGGCGAGTAAGCAGGAACAACGAGGAGTGAGTCAGAGCAAGCAGTGGAAACATGCGACTTCACCACCTCCAAAGAAATCAAAGGCCGTGCACACCAGTTCTGGTAAGGTCATGATGTCCTTTTTTGACCACAAGAGCCCACTGCTTGTCGAGTTCCTGGAACGGGGAACCACCATCAATGCCCAGCGTTATCAAGCCACTTTACAGAACCTTAGACGAGCCATCAAGTCGAAACGCCAGGCATGTTGTCCAATGGCGTCATTCTCCTGCATGATAATGCCCGCCCACACACTGCCAATGCGGTGAAGACGACATTACAGCAGTTTCGATGGGAAACGCTGGAACATCCACAGTACAGTCCAGACCTTTCACCGTGTGACTTTCATGTTTATGGACCTCTAAAACAAGCTATTCGCGGACATCGATTCACAACAGACGACGAAGTGTGCGAATGGATCCACGCCTGGATCCGACAGCAGCCTACTAGCTTCTTCAAAGATGGAATCGACCGGCTAGTGTCGCAATGGGATAAATGTGCCAATAGTTTTGGCGACTATTTTTGAGTTAATAAAATCGTTACCGTTACTTTGCACAAGTGACCGGGTTTCATTTGAATGACCCTTATACACTGGTTAGTTTAAAACTGGCCGACGTCTCAGAGACGGAGCTTGAATCGGATACTTCCATGAGCGCCCGGAACAGCTTTGTTTACAAGACTGCGTATATTCTTGTAGTAGCTATAATGGGGAGCACAACTGTAATCACGAAAGTCTTCCGATAAAATAGTTCATGTGCGAGATTTCAGACAGATATTTAATATAATACTGAATATTTATAAGCACAACACACTTAATTGATTTATGATTCTGGTTGCAATGGCAGGCTTACTGCAGCACTCTTACCTCAGTGGTAGAGAGTTAGTTTAAATATATCAGTAAAAATATAACATGATTTCTTCATTTTATATCCTTAAAGTAATTTTTGCTTTATTATTTTGGATCCTATCATTGGCCAACAGGAAACTAAAAGGAAGGGGTCACATGATTTGCTACAACCTATATTTATGGCATAAAGCAAAAGATTGAACTTCGAGTATAATAGAAAACAAAATCGTTAATTTTATATTTCAAAAGAAGAAATAAAAATGAAAGGAATGGGTATTATACCTTTAATATGCGGTATTTTAATAAAAATCGTTACAGCCATTTTTTAGAAAATAAACTTCGTAAAATATTCCAAGTAAAAGGTAGTTAGGGGTGGGGATTTTCTTTAAAATCGTTTTGTCGCAACTTTGAAAGCTCTGAATCTAAATATTAAGTTTGGATTTAGCTGACTTTTCGTTTTTGAGTTATTATGCACACACACACACACACAGAGACCTTTTTCTAAAAATGCTTTTTTATTTCAGGGATCCTCAAAACATGTATTTCCTGTAAAATCTCGGTATGGAATTTTTGGGTGAAATGTAATACTTTCTTAACTACTATGTACGTGGTAAAGAAAGTAATAAAAGATAAAAATCCACTACACAGAATCGAACTCGAACTGCTTGCGTAGAAGTTGAGTAGCTTAACCACTGCTCCACGCCAAGTGGAGGTAGCCCAACTCAGAGATTTGTGACTTGTATTATAGAGTAGGCCAAAGCGGCGCACATAAGTTGACGGTTGTGAACCGGTCACGCACTCGAAGGGACTTTAAAAGTGGCATCTTGAGTAGTTAGAGTTTTTAGTTTGAGTGCACCATAAGACAAAGCATGTGCTCGAAACCTGTATCAGATTTGAAAACTTCATGCCAGGACCGAGACTCGAACCATGGATCTTCGGATCTGGTGTCAATGTTCTTACCGCTTGAGTTACCATAGCGAGATAGTTGCACGCGCATTAAATCTTCTCTTAATGGAGTACTGAATCCGATGAAAATATTTAATGCCAAATATCCATGGTTCGAGTTCCGTTTCAAGTCTGATTCAACTTTCCAACTCAGTACCTATACATAGCTGTGTGAAAGAACGGTTGTCAAAAACACAAAACTGTGAGCTTTTATCAAAAATTCAGATACAGGATAGCAATGGGGAATTACCTTTTAATATAACGGAAGCATTCTCTTTGCATCATTGAGGAAAGAATTAAGAAAGAAATAAGTAAAGTGTTTTTAACGGGGTTTAGTGCTGAAACTTGAACATTGTCACAAAATCAGGGAATACAACTGGAAGCATTTTAAATATTTTTAATGCTGTTTAACACCCGTTCTTACGACATACGGTGCCACAGGAGGTGAGCACTGATGGTTAATTAAATTAAATGATAATTGGGAAGGCAAATTTGGGAAGGAAACGTTCCAAGCCTTTTAAATCTGGTTATGGATAAGAACTGAGCGTGTGAAATGCACAGACAAGCTAAATATGTGTTAGAAACAATGGGCAGGGAAGGTGAAGTGATAAGATCCGAATAATAATAATAATAATCATAATAAGAATGCTAAAAATCATATAATCAAAGTAATAAGGATGGACATAACAATAAGAAGGAAGAATAAAAGATAATATTAAGGATTAGAAAAGGGGGGAATAAAAAAATCATAACGAAAGAAATAAAGCAAAGAACAGATACGAATAAATAATCAGTATGTGAAATAAAATGTAGGAAATGCGTATTTTAGAACGAAGAGACATACGGTGAAAACTGTAAAAGGGTGAAAGACTTTAGGAACGTACAGGAAAAGAAACATTAGCAAACGCTTAAGTCCTATAGAAATCTGGTGAAACTCACAGGAAGCGAAAACAACGGAACGGAAATCGAATGCAGTCAAGCGCACAGAAAATCCAGTCAAGCGTTCGTAAAGCGGTAATGGAAGACGCGGGCAAGGTCAGAGCGACGATATAACGAACCAATGGAAAACGGAGGAAAATTTAGAAAAATGGCCAATAAGAAAGTATAAAAGTCACGTGCATAGAAAAACGAAGGATCGAAAATAGAAAAGAGGCGTGGAATAGAAAAATTATCTATGACAGAGAGCAATTTCAGAGTGTGTAAGATGCATCACTTCGTGTCGTTCAGGGAAGCAGGAAAGATGTTAACGTAAATCACTTCGTGTCGTACAGTGGGTAGAACACATCACTTCGTGTCGTACAGTAGGGTAGAACACATCGGAGGGAAGCAGTAGAGATGTTAATGTAAATCAGTTCGTCTAATACAGTGGGGAAGAGTAGATGACTTCGTGTCGTACAGGAAAGAGTATAGATGTATAAATTCACAGCATTTCGTAGCAGAGAGGGAAACAGTGTAGAGGTTGAAACTTAAGTTTTTATGTAATTGAAAGTTAGTGTTAAGTAAAGGTGAGTAAAGGGTAGCTAGGAATGACAAATTTAAGTCATTAAATTCACGTCGTTATAAGTCTTCACTTCTAAAGATAATTAGGAAAGGGTAAAGCACGTAAACAATAGCAGGGGATGATAGGCGGAATCGCGTCTTATGTGAAGGGTATTCGGCCAAGGAAAACAGTGTGATCTTCAATAAATGGGCCACTGAACGGAGAACAGTGAGTATCATTCATCTCCCATCCACACTCCCTGAGATAAGAGTCACCTAACCAACATTCCTCTACCTAAGGAGCCGGCAACAACAATCCTTCCGAATAAGAAACACGACACCAAGAAAAATCCTATTACCCATTAATCCCCGCTACAAAGGACAATACTGAAACTAATCAGAAAGAAGAAAAGAAGGGTGAGAATAAACTCTTGCTAAGAGTGTGGCTGGAAGGATTAATGAAATGTAAACGGGAATGGGACAGGAACATACCAAGTGATATACAATATTAAGATAAACAATCAACGTGCGAGGCAAATAAAGTTGAAAAGTGGGAAGGGCGGAGGAAGCTTGACTTTGCAGTATAGGGGCTGACAGCTATGGTTTATTGACTGATGTACGAGAAACTTCTAAGATTTAAGTTCTTAGGCAAACCGTAACATATAAAAATGTGAAACTAATATACATATCAGTTTCAGGAAATTTTGAGGAACAATTTAAAAACTTTTAATCCGTTACAATCAATGACTTTCCTTGAACATGCGGTTCAAATCTCACCAATACCGTCTTCCCTGACTGACGGCTTTCCCCAGTTTTCCTCAGTCCTCATAAGGGGCAAATGAAGGGGAGGTACCCTAAACTTAGGTCTGAAACATTTCTTCCCAAATTTCCTTTGCCAATTATAACTGTGTACGGTATACGAAAAACGGGCGTACACTATTCAAAATGAATTGCGCAAATAAAGTCTTGCCATAAGAATCTAACACCGTCTATGATGCACTCAGAACATCACTATAAATGCAAACGTACCTTTTCAAAGCGAGTGGTGAAGCACAGTTTGACTGAAGTGTGATTCAAGCGTTCCTTTGATAACATAAGTGATTCACGCCGACGTGACTAAAGCCGTGCTACTATACTGAACAGTAATCTGTAAACAGGTATTTGACTCTGACAAATCCACATTCCGCTGTCAGATCTCGTACATGTCTTGTGGCATATTCTTTGACCACAGCCCAGTAGACTTGTCTCTTAGCTAAATAATCGTTTCTCAAACCAGCTGTAGAGCTATGCATTAGAGACAGTTGACAATTTATTATCAGTGCTATAACCAGGTGATAATAAATTTAGTAACATACTGCAGCACTCGGATTCAACCAAGGAACTTGTTAGGCCAGGTATACAAGACTCAACCGAATCACAAAGGAATACCCAGCATACTCTAAATACCTAATTTTATCGCCGACTGACGAATTGAACTTTTCTGAACATACATCTCCTAGTTTGCATTCTTTAAAGCTTACGAATTCTGTCTCAAAAATTTTTATAGGTACAAAGACGCCCGCCTTTTGATGCTGTTCTGTTCATCCGAAATATGTGTAGACAAAACACTGCTCCCTATACCATGTTGATATAGACTTAAATTCTTGTTCGACGAAGACCCTCAAGACTGGTTGGTGAGCCAGTGAGCACGAAAGAACTAGCGGTCCATGGTCACATTCCCGATCAGCATATACACTCTTAAATCTTTTCATTTTTCTGTTTACTTCCTCTACAACTTACCTCACGTAAAGGACGCAAATGTTGGATATTATTTTATTAATTGTTTATTGGAACACAACTTCCCGTATGTACAGGCTGCCACTACAGACAAAACATACTTGACAATAACAATTTAAAATTGAAACGGGGAAAACAAGGAACATATAAATAGATAAATATGTTATGAATCGCATATGCTAAATTAATTGGTGTATAAATGACTATGAAGCAAAGTTATTGGTCATCTAAGGGCGGTGTTTACAATATCTTTTCTTCTTCAGGCCGAACATATTCCAAGATGCAAGGAAGAATTTAATCGTCCCATGGGCATGAACCATCAAGCCTATTACATCTGTTTCTTGGAGTCCGTATTTATCCATATTGTAGGATTGTATATGTTTTTCTTTTCTACGTTTACTTCTTCAGGCTGGTCTTTATGCATCTGGAATCTGAAGTGGAATCAATTATATATATCTTTATACTCTTAGCAGGTATTGCTATCGTATATATCCTCCTAGAGCTGTCAGTTGAAGCGAGGCCATGCACTTCCTCGTGTACTTGGTAGATGATCTTAGTTCTTGTGCGATCATTGATCGGATTTTGTGATGGCGAGAGTTCCAAAGTAATTCTCCATAAGTACAAGAACCCAAAACATGAGCAAGTGTGTGTGTGTGTGTGTGTGTGTGTGTGTGTGTGTGTGTGGCATCGCCGGCAGCGGCGACTGTCTTGGGTTTTGCCAGGGAGGGCAGGAGGGAGCAGACAACCGTCATTTTAAGTGCTTCCCGCCATTCACTATGAAGAAGGTATTTTATTCAAATGCTTTATGTTTAACTGCCCCACGTATGGGAGCCAATTTGTAGAAGTTGGGTTTGCTCACGTATTATTTTCAGCTGCTTTTGAGTTAGCCCCATGTATGCGCGCTAATTTAAAGAAGTTATGTTCTTCAACTTTTGTTACGTAATGAATTACGTAAACTTAAAGAAAGTTATGTTGTTCAACTGTTGTATTATGTAGTTTTTAACACTCTTTGGGCGTCAGTTTCAATTTAATGCTTACGTAATATTATTGTTTGAATCTGCCTCGGCTTCGTCAGTCTTAATTTAGAGTCAGGATTCTTATGTAGGGTGTAGTAATGACAACTATTGTAGACGGAGAATTAAACTTTTAAATTTTCACTTTTTATTTTAACTTCTTGCACATATTTATAAACCACTACACTTTTAAAAGAACTGTGAGAAACTTTTATACACTCACTTAACGCGTATATCTGTTTTTACTAAACGCCCGTAGAGAACACATTTTTCCATCTACACACTACCACGTCTTGCCAGGAACTGTATAACCTCAACGGTCAAAACCCATAGCTTTGGTATTGCAAGTCTCTGATTGGCTAATTCTAGTCCAATAGAATTTCTGCATTTAATTTAAAACGTTTCTTTGCTTTTGATTGGCTAATTTTAAAACTGTTACAGAAACTACGTAATCGTCGCTCTAATCATGACCAGTACATTTTAAAACTCTAAACACATTATTGCTACAATTACCTCATTATTACTCATTGTTAGCAAATTAAAACTTACTATTCTCACAGTTCTTGTATTATTAGAGTATGTAATGTATTCACATAACATTATTAAAATATGTTTATAATAAGAGTAAGCATTTGCAATGACTGTCACATACGATTTAAATGATTATTACATACATATTGTTTCAAGGCGGGCTGTTATTGAATTTAATTATAATAAAAATACAATTTGAATTATTCGGGTATTAAAATACTGCCTCAACTGGAGGTTAAACTTACGAGATCTCTTATCCAAGAGTTGGTTTGTGGATATTCTTGATAAAGAGAAACAAGTCCTTTTTGCGGAAAATGTGATCAGGATTCTGTTTCTTTTGTCATTTAATGTTTACCTTATGCGTCGTAGAGTCCTGTCTCTGGGTTCTTTATCCATTGTGTAGTTTCAACTAGATTAAGATGTTTTATACATGCGGTACTCTCGACTTGAGGATTTTGTGCTGTTAGAACATATGCATTGGGTTTTTGTAAAAGGATTTTGCACGAGTTAATGTGCTGCAGGAAAGCTTTCCATCCTTCTCTGACGAATTCTAGTCCTTTGTAAATGCACGCTTTTGGTTCAAAAGAAAAAAAGTAATTACACAAATTATTGTGTCTGTGTATGTATGTGAGTGCCTGTCTTTCTCTTAATAACGTAACCGAAAAATTCCAGATCGTGATGTCGGCTTAGCGAATCTGCCTCCCATTCAAAACATTCCAAGTTCGACTCACGGTTAGGATGAGGTTTGTCCCAAGGTTTTTCCTTATCCTGAGAAGACTAATGTCGGGTAACTCTAACCTCTAGAGACCCTGGGTCCATTGAGCAGCATTTCAACCATTTCGTTTATTCGCCGTCCGATATGACTACCAGGTTAAAGAATGTTAAACTACTTCTTCAACGGATTACCCTACTCTTTGTAGGACTTAAAAGCCAATGCCTTGGAGGTCAGTAGCCTGTCGGGGAGTAAGCAAGCTTGAAGTAGTTTGTATTATTGTTATTTGCCCCACGCTTTGGGAGCCAATTGAAGTAGGAGTTGTATTGTAGTTCCACTGTTGGGGAGCCGAACTTGAAGTAGTTGCAACCGCAAGTATGGTACCCGGTAGCCTTTGTCCCAAATTTAAACATATTAACCTTGTAATTTGAGTGTTTCTTTAAATATTTATGTTTGCCTCGGCTGTGTCAGTATTATTGTTAGAGACCTGGATCTCTTTGCAAGGCGTGGTGCTGCTGAAGAATGTAGGCTTACACAGATTATAATTCTTACTTCACTGCATTTATTAATCCTTGACTCAATTTAAATAACACTTCACTGATATAGAGAGCTATGAGATTCTTTTAGTAATTACTTGCACTTTTTAACACGTAAACTATTTTCGTCTCACACGAATACGTATTAAATTTCTCGAGGACATATCTCGCGTCCGGTTAGGAACACTGTCTACAACCAACGCGTCCAGTTATGAGCGCTGTCTACAAGCAACTGACTTGATTTCTGCCGCCTAAATTTGTAAATTTCTGTATTTCAGGTCTGATTGGCTATTCCTAAACCAATAGAAAACTTTTATTTAACTTAAGCTTTTTGTGGTTGTTAATTGGCTGTTTTATAAACTGTCACAAAAATTACATTATTGCTTCCAAGAATCACCAGTAGTATTATTACTTTCTAATTCATTATTGCCTCAAGTTACCTCATTGTTAGCAACTTTTGACCTATTTCTCACATCTCCTACTTATTAAATGACGTAATAGTATCCAAAAATGCTGTTTTGAGAAAAATGAATTTAAATCTTGAACATTAAATTCTGACACACTTCAGTACATTCCAGGAACTTAATCATCTGTACCTTCATTCCTGGATTGCTTTAGTTTTTTTTTGTTGTCTTCTCTTGGTCCTGGCCTCTTTTGTTAGTTACTGAATTACTGATATAGTCGTTCGTTGTTGAAAGATACAAAAATGTTCTAAAAAGGGGCGTTGCATGACAGCTTTAAAGAAATACAGACTAGCATTTAAATGGTATTTAAATGTCTTAGAAACCTCTTAACCCCCAAAGAGTATATATTTTCTGAAACTGGAAATAATAGAGATTTTATTAGTGCCTAAAACAAAAAATTTTGTTTTTTGACCATTTCAGAGTACCTTGTCCCCTTAAGTAACCATGCGAACTAGAATTTTGAAACATGGCAAAACGTTACTGTTATTGGGTGTAATAATAGGCATACATTTCAATAGGATAGCTTAATTACTTTGGATTTCCCAAATTTCACGGAAGCAATGTCTGCGCAGAGGCGCAGTGGACTAGAGCATGGTTCTGTGGTTCCCGTGCGCCTGTGTTCGATCCCACCCATGGGGGTGCGGGTTTTAAGTCCCGGATATAGGACAGGTGCCCACTCTGCAACGTGGGGAAAGTGAGGAGCTGCGATAGGCAGTGATTCTGGCCACGGAGGCCAACATGCTGGATGGGGGATGCGTGATGCTAGTCATATCACCTTCAATGTCGGTTGGATGATTGCCCACCTCTGCCGTGCGTGCGTGGGCGTGAGATCGGCAGTGGGGTTGGCAGTCTAGGCCCTTTATTGGCTATAGCGCCACGGAATAAAAACAAGCATAATTACTTTAAAACCTGACTAAGCCTTCTTTCCCGGGAACGCTTCCCATTAATTGCGAAGGCTCACATTACAATATATATATTTAAATTTAAACTTTATCGTTCTCGCTCTGGTTACCGTTCTTGGTTATTATGAACCGGCTTAATGGATAGAGAGAGTCTTGTGACTGTTACACAACAAGTTTTTCCTGAGCTTCCCCTTATCTTCCAATGGGGAATTACTGACTGAGGCGCCACGGCGATGAACTTGTGTTCTCATTAAGGCTGTTATTACTTCATTTATTTCAAACATTTATCTTCAATGACTTATGGCATTTAATGGGACGTCATACGAAGTGAGGAGAAGGCAAGAAACCTTTGGTAAAGCACGTGGACCACCACGAATCCGAAAGTACAAAAACGCGGAAGTACTTGCGACCGTCGCCCGAAGATGTGAATTAATGTGCCGGTGTTATCATATGACAGTGTCACTGCATGTCAACCGAGATTTAATGTTCATTATTATACGTGTTATCACAATAGCTGTCATCACCATTACCCTCGGAAAAGGTCATGGATTCGAGATAATCATTATCGCTGGACCTTTAAGCTTTTAACGTAAAGTTGATCTCGTCACGTTTTATTACTTTGCACTTCACACTTTATACAGTTACATTATTTTTTTTTTTGTGGTTAAGGGTAGAAGCTATCCTTTCCGATTTACTACTCCTCTCCTGGAATTAAGCCCTTTTACAATGCGAATATGGGTTTTTGATAGTTTTTGATGGTCAATTATCTTCTTGCACAATCTACATTTCTATTGTTCTCCAGCTTTTATTTCCAACTTCTTGAACAGTTTCTTTAAATTTTCTGTTACCTCATTTTTAACTTTTGTACCACGTAGGGGAGACCGGGGCAAGTTGACGATGTTAATAGTTAACCATTTTTAATAAATTCATTTTTAAGGTAATTTCTTTTCCTTTGCATGTATTATTAGGATGGCCTTTTCTTGTACTGTACGTAGTTGGATAAAATTTTATTTTGATATCATCGGAATTATTTTGTCCATTTAAAAAAAATCGGCAAAATCACAAGGGGCAAGATGACAATTCTGATACAAGTTGAATACATTTTTATTATTAGAAAGCATAACAGTACAGTAATTATTTTATACGTTGTTACGTATCTTATGTTGAATATCAGACAATTAAATGGTTAATATGTTGAACATTTTACTTCATAATAAATTAATATAACTCATAATTTGTGGTTTTTCATTAACAAAAGTCACAAACAAATATTCCTCCTTCAAAGTTTGAGCAGTTCTCGTGCCACCATATGTGGCACTTGCAACATTCTATCCAGTCTTCTGATGGAGGATCAACATAGATCTCATTACAAGCAGGACATTGCACTATTTCTTTGGAAGTCTGGGATGACGTCACAGGAGTCGGAAGTTCGGACTTTTGCTGCACCCAAGCAACTCATTCTTCCCTCTTTGACCTCTAACAAAGCAGCAGCCATATAATTTCTGTCCCAGCTCCCTTTAGAAGACCTTTTTTATAATTCCTAACCATATCTGAAAATTCAAAATCGCCAGAAATTACTAAAATAGCCCAAAAGAGAGAATTAAAATATTATGTGTTTGTCCATACGCCGCGTTATGGAACAGCTTGGGGATCATGTAGCTCAAGAAAATCACAAAACGAAATAAAATGCATATAAACACAAAAAGAAAGCAGTGAAAACCACTTGGGGCAAAATGACGAGATCGTCAACTTGTCCCAGTCAACTTGCCCCGATCGGGAACGTTAGAAGTCTTTAATTTTGTGGTAGGATTAACAAGAATTAAATTTAAATATATAGCGGTTGTGAAAAGCATATTATCTAAGGTATCAATGTATATCAAAGAATAACCAGATATCTTACCTGTTAGACTACGAGATCTTATGGCGAAGGTCTTGAAAATTGCAACACCAGAGACAAAATACATGAACGTCATCTAACAAACAATGAAATGCCGGCAGCGACTTCGCGTACGAGTTTTTAGTGTCTTAACAGTGTGGAGCGCTGGTAGTATTCGTAAGGTGGTGTTACCTAATAATATAAAGTTGAACGAAGTCAGTCGTCAACTTGCCCCGCTCGTTAACTTGCCCCGGCCTCCCCTACGGTACCGAGATTTCACCTGAAATCTAGGGTTATTCAAAAATAAGAAACAGATATTAAATATTTATTTCTAATGAACGACAATAGATGGCGACACATGCGAAACATCACTGAGTATAAAAAAGTTACAAATTTTATTTTATGTGTTCAAAATGAGCACCGATTGTTATGCGAGGACGCCCAGTGCTTTTCCGTTTCATACGCAACCGTCTTCCACGGATGTATTGCATCAATTGTAAATCTTTTATGACGAGGTGGCTCGTTGTTGAACTTACAACGAAATGCACTCTGCAATGAAACAATGGATTCACTCTTTGCATACTGCAGCACACAAAACGAGTTTTCCTGTGGCGTCGCCATTTTCTCTTAAACACAACGCCGCTGAATGGAACTAATAGTTGAGGCTTAAAACTTCGAACTTTCCTCTATTCAATGATGTGTCCTATATGTCGCTATCTATTGTCGTTCATTAGAAATGAATACTTTAAAGTCTGTTCCTTCTTTTCGAATAACCCTGTGTGTTTTGAGACCCATGAACCCCCCAAAAGTATTTTCAGAAAAAGGTCCGCGCGTGGTGTGTGTAGACACCATGACTGAAACGAAAAGTCGGATAAATACCAAACTTGGAATTTAGGTTCAGTACCTTCCAAAGACGAAGATTTCAAAATTTTTTATTTGCACAAAAAACCTCTGTACATTAAAGATATTTGTATGACAAAATGTTAATCTTGAAATTTCTGGAATAGGTGAAGTCTTTATTCGGAAGGAGCTTTGTATAATCTTGTATTACTGGTAAACGTTAGGTGAGAGACGAAAACACACTACACAAAAAATGTAGATCTCTTTAAAACACAAAATATATTCCAAATAACTTCTTTTATGGTAGCAGCTTTTTCCGAGATACTCGTTATTAATAGTTCGATATGTTCAATGCTTATGTCATTCTTTTTAAGTTCCGTCGATTTTCAGTTGTTTCTCGCAATTGCATGCAAACAGTATGGAATTTTAAGGCCGGAATATAGCGTCCAGTTCTTAAACATGTGTCTATCGTTATTCCCTTTGTATCCAAACGAAATATATTACACAGCTATTTCTGCAATGGCTTATCTCGATTAAAAAAAATTAACTTTTGTAAGAATAATTTGTATACCCAATAATAAACTATAGAGGGTAGAGAAAGTTATGTGAATGTAACACGTCAGATTTTTTCTCCCCAAGACGCATTACGTTTCCTTATATTCAGACTTCCTAAACGTAAGCTTTAGTGTCTTTTTAACATGCTATGTCAATTATTATTTCTCCTGCTGCAGTGATTTAGTTACTTCTTTACATGCAATCTGCAGGACATTTTCCTGTGTACTTGTTTCTCTTGCCATTTATTTCAGTCAGAAAGTACTATCAGACTCCCAACAATCAATTTTCTTTGCAGATGTAAACTTATTTTTGACTTAAGAGAAAAAAACGAGTGTGTTACACTCACGTGACTTTCTCTACTCTTGTACAAACTAGTTTTACAAACGCTTATTCTCCATCTACTTCATGTTAATCGAGATAAACATTTGCAGACTCTATCTTATTGCTAATTTTCTTGTAGATGTAAGGGGACTATATATTTACAAGGGCAATATAGAAATACAGTAGCCTTTAAGCACATACATATCTCTTAATAGCTGGTTGCTAGGTGCAGCACCACTCCCTTTGACACAGATTAATACTCTTTGCATATCCAAGACAAAAAAATCTGATGTGTTACACTCACATGACTTTCTCTACTCTTGTACAATCTAATTTTACAAACGCCTATTCTCCATATGCTTCATGTTAATCGAGATATCGAGATGTCAATCTTATTAGTAATTTTCTTGTAGATGCAAGGGGAATATGGTAGCTTTTAAGCGATAGTCAAATATTTTAACGCTGGTTGCTATGTGGCGAATTCCATTCTCTTTGCATGTTCAGGACATAAAAAAAATGAATAACGAATTTGAGAAAAAGTATAAGTATTGGAAAATTTAAGGAAATAACAAGCAATATCTCGAAAACGGTTCACTCAACAAAAGAAACGTATATGACATAAGTTGTGTATTTTAACGCAATCTACATTTTTTGTGTAGTAAAATTTTGTCTATCTCTTATGGTTTACCAGTTATGCAAAAGTCGTTCACAATGAAGAATATTTTTGGAGACATTCCCAGAAAATTCGAGATATACATTTTATTTGTCATGACAATATCTTAAACATATGATATTTTAATCAAAATCGTTAGAGCCGTTTTTGAGAAAATTAAAATTTTCGAAAAATGTTCCATGTAAAGGGTAGTCTGGGGTGGGGGGATTTTCTTGAAAACCTTCGTGTCGCATCTCTGGAAGATACTGAACCTAAATACCAAGTTTGGTGTTTATCCGACTGTTCGTTTTTGAGTTATGCTGTTCACAGACACACAGACACACAGACACACAGACAGACAGACACACAGACACACAGACACACAGACAGACACACACACGGACATGTTTCCAAAAATGCTTTTTTTGGATTCAGTGATTCTCAAAACATGTATTTCCGGTGAAATCTCGGTATCGAATTTTTGGGTGGAATGCAATACTTCCCCTACTTACTATACGTAGTAGAGAAAGTAAAAATGAGTAACGAATTTCCATTTGAGAAAATAAGTATTGAAAAATTTAAAGAAATAACAAGCAACATCTCGAAAATGGTACACTCAACAAAAACAAATGTATATGACATAAATTGTGTATTTTAACGCGATCTACATTTTTTGTGTAAAATTTTGTGTAAAATTTTGTCTATCTCTTATGGTTTACCAGTTATGCAAAAGTCGTTCACAATGAAGAATACTTTTGGAGACATTCCCAGAAAATTCAAGATATACATTTTATTTGTCATGAAAATATCTTAAACATACGATATTTTAATCAAAATCGTTAGAGCCATTTTTGAGAAAATTAAAATTTTCGAAAAATCTTCCATGTAAAGGGTAATTTGGGGTGGGAGGATTTTCTTGAAAACCTTTGTGTCGCATCTCTGGAAGATACTGAACCTAAATACCAAGTTTGGTGTTTATCCGACTGTTCGTTTCTGAGTTATGCTGTTCACAGACAGACACACACACGGACATGTTTCCAAAAATGCTTTTTTTGGATTCAGGGGGTCTCAAAACATATATTTCCGGTGAAATCTCGGTATCGAATTTTTGGGTGGAAAACAATACTTCCCCTGCTTACTATACGTAGTAGAGAAAGTAAAAACGGCAATTTTTCTGGGCAACTAGACAGTCTGCTGTTTTTTTAACAGTGTTTAAAAGTCGTTTATTTCATACAGCACCACAGGCATGTGGTGTCACCATGTGATACCGTCACACTTTTAATGAAGCGATAAAATAATTATTGGGAAAGGAAAATTGAGGAGAAAACGTTTCAGGGCTAAATTTAGGGTATTCGCCTGTTACGAGGACTGAGGAGAAAAAAGACGACGTTTTTCTAAAAATGCATTTCTGGAGTTTAGGGAACCTCAAATTATATTTCCGTAAAATCTCGAGATTGAATCTTTGGGTGAAATGCAATACTTCCCCTACTTGCTATACGTAGTGGAAAAAGTAAAAAGTACTTCTTGTACTTTAGAGTCCGTTTTCAGATAGGCTTTATAATTTCGGAATTTCTGTACGAAACAGTTTTAATGCATCGTACTTTCCTGTACTGATACTCCTTGTGAACAGAATAATAAAGCAATGGATAGATATATACTTAATTGTACTTTCGTAGATTTAGTTTTATCGGAAGGGAATAAACAACTAAACACTGTTCAGACGCAAAACTATATTCCTGTTGAACGGTAACCTCGTAAATGGCATTACTGTCTTGTTAATAGCAAAAAGTCTCCAAAAGTTGCGTGTTACATTAAATGACTCATAAGGTTAATGTAAAGACCAGACGGGTTAAGGCATTTTATGTAACGTGGAAATCTATAAACAATTTTTCTTCTTTTCCAGGAAGAGATAACCTTTGCCTATTTAAAAAAAAAAAGGAACCGTGTATTTTTCAAAAAAAATACCCTAAATTAAGCATCAGAGATCAATCTGAGCAAACTTGAAATCTGTAACAATAAATATTTTAGAAATGGCTGATGTAAAAAAATTGTGTATTTTAAACAGTTCCATAAATTTGTCCATCTCTTACAGTTTTCGGGTGTTACAAAAATCAATAACAATGAGAAATTCACACGTTATGCAAAAACGAACTCGGAATACACACTTTATTGTCCATGCAGACATTTCAAACACTCAATGTTTTAATTGAATTCATTGAAACTCTTGGGAAAATAAGAAATAGTAAAACTTTTTTTACATTTAAAGGGAACTGAGGAATTCTCTTAAAAAATCTCTTCTGTTATCCTCATGTATGAAGTTTGGTATTTATCTGACTTCTTGTTTATGAGAGCCGTACAAAGGCATAAGGACAGAGATGGAAGACCTAGTGTCACAGGGAGGAAGTGGGAATGGTCTCAGGGAAAATGAGGAAAACAATATACCAAGTCGTAATGTGGACAGGGATGGAAAGGGCTATAAAATATGGATGCGAGGCGAACTTCTAACGCAGCATTAAATGACAGGTTTGTTGAAAACGAAGAAGAGTTTTTTTTATATTTCTAAAAGTCTCTATTTTGGATTAAGGGACTCCGAAACTTCGGTAAATTCTATATCGAACTTTTGATGGAATACTATACTTCCTCTGCCCACCATAAGATTATGACAAAGACAATAAATATCTAATTCCAAGTTCGAGTGAAGCTTAATAACTCTTATCCCGCCAATGTTATAACAATAATCTCGGAATCTGTTTAAGAATCAGACTGGAATTTTACAGGATGTATACGAATGCTTTCTACGTTCGCTGATCTACTTTTATCCAATAAGTTTGCTTATTAAGGAAGGTAGGAGTTTTTTATCTATTTTTCTCAAAATGCACCATCTTTTGATTAAAATATATAAACAATTATTTTTCTTAAAAGTAAATAACCATTCTATTAATACCAAAGAAAATCCAAAACAGAGCTTAGCGATTTCTTTTTATCATCCCTAAATTTGGTCTAGTTATTTTCAATGTCTGAGAAAACAGGTAATTTGTCCAAAGTGTGTAGGAGTTATATTTTTCCTGTGAAACATGCAGAACTCACAGTACAAAATGGCAGACGCGGTACCATTTTTAAAAAGGTATTTTAAAATATAAATATTATTTAGAATGAAAAAATCTGATGTTCCATCCACATTACTTTGTCTACTCTTCTACAAACTATTCCTTCAGAAGCTTATTC
Organism: Deroplatys truncata; assembly: GCA_030765065.1. Taxonomy (NCBI): domain Eukaryota; kingdom Metazoa; phylum Arthropoda; class Insecta; order Mantodea; family Mantidae; genus Deroplatys; species Deroplatys truncata. The sequence continues at coordinate 50,045,483 of CM060979.1, read as the reverse complement.
TTAATCTACTTTTTGTTAATCAAGTTACACTTTTATTACACATTTACACAGTTCATTGTAGATATAAGAACAACGCAGTAAATTAAGCCGATAGTCAAAATTCTTTTTTGTTAGAGTGCTTAACCGGCGAGATTATATAGAACGATGAATGAACGAAAGGGTAAAATGGTGCTCAAATGAACCCGGGGTCCATAGAACTTAAAGTTACCCGATGTTCGTCTTTTCAGAATAAGGGAAAACCCGGGGGAAAAAAAAACCTTATCCGAGTAACTCCGTTAACCGAGATTCGAACTCGGGACCTCTTGAATGTGTAGCCGGCCCTCGTAGCCGTGGTCCCTGGAGCATATCTTCGGCGCTCCGCCAAGCTGAGGGTCGCGGGTTCGAGTCCCGCCATGGATATGGGTGTTTCTGTCTGTGATGTATGTATAATTGCGGTAGTAAGCGGTAAATAAACAGTAATCATAAACTGGGTAAACAAGGAAACTTTTAAAACAAATGAAATGTGAGGCTCACACGCCACCCCCAAAACACAGAGGCGGGATAATCGAAATTAGGTATTTGCATGACCACGAAAGAAATAAAAATAATTATTTGACATAAATTGTGGATTTTTACGAAATATACATTTTTTTTGTGAAGCAACGGTTTGCCAAGGTCTTTCAGAATGAAGGGAACTTTAAAGGTTTCTCCCAGAAAGTGCAGGTATACATTTTGTCATGCAAACATTTTAAATTTATGACATTTTAATCAAAATCGTCAGATCGATTTTTGAGAAAATCAAAAATAAAGGAATTTTTTCCATGTAAACATAGCTTGGAATAGAGGGATTTTCTTGAAAATCTTCGTGTCCTATCCCTTGAAGATTGTGAACTTAAATATCTCGACGTTTATTCGAGATTTCGCTTTTAAGTTATGCTCTTCAAAGACGTACATTTAAAACATGCACACACGGACCTTTTTCTAAATTTTTTGTTGATTAAGAGTGTCTCAGAACATGTATTTCAGGTGAAATCTCGATATATAATTTTTCATCGAATACAACACTTCCTTTACTTACAATAGGAAGGAGTAGAGAAAGTAATATATATGTGTGTGTGTGTCAAATTAAAGAGGAAATTACAATTTATAAGACTACACAAAAACTAAAAATGTCATTTTTGAGTATCTTCATTTAGATTCCCCTTAAATTGTTTTTGATCTATGGGTCACGAAAGAAGGCCCTGATTATCTCCTAGGGTTGGAAACCTTCAAGACAGATGAATCTCTGTGAAAGCCACGCATGGCGTGGGCTCTCAAACATACATGTACCGCCAGCATAGGTTTTTGTGTGGTATTGTTGTCGTGGACTCTCAACTAATTGGGGCACGATTCATACAAGTTTAGGGTAAGCGCGCCTTTTCTTTGGTGCCGTGTGAAACCTAATCAAGCCATTACTCACTGTCTGGAAACCCTTGTAGCTCATTTACAACAGATGTGGCGTGTTTAATTGCACACGAAACAAGATGGAAACCCACCTAATAGCCTACTTCCATGCATTCGCTCTAGTTTATGCCAGTCACGGAAGTGCATACGTCAGCAATAAATAAGCTGCAGAGCGAGTTTAATGAAAAAAGTGAAAAATGGCTATATGTGCAATAATGCTTTGCTTTCCCACCCCGAATGTGTCCAATAACTTCTGCACTATCGGTTTGTCATTGTTGCATAATATGTGTGTAAGGCATTCTCGAATGAGAAATAAAACAGTAGCTCTTAAATAAAAGAGTTGATTGAATACTGTACAGTTTCTGTAATAATGAAAATACAAGAAAATTCCCATCAGGTGTTTTCTCTGCACCAGGCATGTCATTTTGTGACATTCAGTATCATTCTCCTCCTTTCTCCCTCCAACTTCGTGTGTTTGGGATGGTGGAACTTTATTGCGACACAGGGCTGAGAGAATAAGCTTCGTGGAGGTAGGCAAACCGAAGAACAAAAGCTAGTTTAAAATCCTGTACCCTCCAGTGGCAACCCTGCCCTGAACTGTAGTCAATAATAGGCTGAAAGAAATAACTTTTCCGAATCCATATGAATAGTCCAAAGAGTAATGTGTCAGCTGTACAGTTAAGTCTAGCAAATGAAGTAAAATTGAATCGGGGTAAAGAGGTATATATACTTAACTTTGGAAGAAAGGAAAGATCAGGAATGGCTGAGGGGCTGGAGGGCACAGAAAATGACTGACGATTCTGGCAGGAGAACTGGATACATATTTTGGCGGAATGTGCATAGTGGGAGAACCAGCGAACAATTAAGCTCAAAAGAAAAATTCTTAAGTCCGTCAAGAAGGAGATTGGCATGTTGGGATCTACTGGCTGACCAGAGGAACTGGCAAAACACGGGCAATTTCTTGGCTAAAGTGCGCGAAGCTAGGTCAAATTTGTTCAGTTAGACAAAGGTAATGTATCTCTCTTTTCCTTTTTCTTCTTCTTTTTGTTTTGTTTTCTGTCTATTTTGTCACCATACTTGTATCTTAAATATGCATTTACGGTCAATGACCCATGCACTAAATACTTGTGTAATAACTTCAATAATTTGAAACCAATAAAGATACCTTATCTATCTATATACCTACTTACACAAAATATTAGGGGCAGGTTTCGGATTAAATTGGATAAATTATATTAACGATTACATTTGATTTATCGCAATCCTAAGTTCCTAAATAACCTTGTTAAAATTGCCAAGTTCATGTGTTATTGATGTGTCCCCTATAAAATACTAATAATGCTGTGAAGAGAACTATATTAATTTAAAATTGGTGAGTTAATACTTAATCGCATAGTACATATTATGTTTCAGCATGTAATGCATTTTAATTAAGAAATTTTCAACATATATTGTTTGAGGGCAACTTCTAAAACTTGAATTTTATTGATTTAACACTGAAGAGCACCCTAAGTTATAAATTAAGATAACAATATACTAGCTACCTAGCTAAGAAGTAAGATGCAAATGTTTATTACGAGTCCGTATCTGTATGTTGTTGCACTTCACTTTATTGTTATTTTTCATCCTTCCACTGCGGCATACTTCATGCAACAGCGACCGTATGGTGCTGACTCGGCCTTTCGACCTTGTTCCCTAGGCGCGAATTGAGACGTACGCATTCACTTACCGATAAGCTGTTAGCTCCCCTGAATGTCAACATTACTCCTATCGAAATTCTGTGAATACAATTCGGAAAATAGTGTGTGCATCAAACGTCTTGTTTAATCTGGCCTGTATTCACAGTGTGTGATTAAGCATGCTTAATAGTTACTTAAATAAGAAATAATGTCCTGTAAAATTATATAAACATGGGCACTTATTTGAATAGCAAAATCTAAAATAGTATCCATATTCGAAATAAGGTATCCAAAGTCATAGTTAAGACTAGTCGGGTAATCAGAGAGTCCCCAGCCACTGGAGCTCAGCACCACGCATAGGCCACTAGTAGAGCCTTTGTTTTACGTAACCCCTCGGATGAAGGGGAGACCCGAAGGGTTAGCAGATGTGGACAATGCGCACAAGCAAGGGTGTGTCCCTAACGATTCCAGAATGACATCAGTCCTGACGGCAGTGCGAGCCTGCCTGCGCATCACCCCGGGAGTCCAGGAAATGAGCTCTCCCACGAAGGGGTACCAGCCGGCCAGCCAAGCGCCAGGGAGAAATCCTTTACACAGCGCAAACTACACCGTCCCGCCGCAAACTAACAATCGCCTTCTCCTGATGCTTGAAACATAAGATGAGCGAAACAGATGAAAGGAAATGGATAGAAAATTCGTAGTAAAAGAGGAACCATACCGGCATTCACCTACCGACCTGGGAAAGCCATGAAGAAACTCAAGATCAGTGGCCGGCACAACGGGAGGCGAACCCGTGACCTTCCGAATGCGAGGTTACTACAGAGTCATCTAGCTCGGTGATTCAAAGTCATAAATGATTCAAAGATTATTCACAGTACAGGCAGAAAACCTCAGAGATCACAGATGTAATAAGGGAGAAGAGGTCAAACTGCATCACAAATTACAACTGCGAAATAGAAAGCGCTCCGATAGATATATCAACTTTTAGCATTGGAAAAAATAAAATAATGGCGAGAAACGATATTCGCTTGAGAAATGAATGGAATATAATTGATTATGCTGTCAAAAAACGCTCCTAAGAGACAAATTACAGGAGTGTATGGGCACCAGGAGAAAAGTGTTTAACGAACACATAGCGCACGTACGAACTGGTCTTTTCGTACGCAACAGAACCAAGAACGTATGACCTAGAAATGAATTCGTTCTCTTCACAAATCAAAATCACAATGTCAACTATCTCGCTTCATCAACAGGGTAGGATTTCAAAAAATCAAAAAGACAGACAAAATTTTACTATACAAAAGTTGTAGATCGCGTTAAAATACACAATTTATGTCATATACATTTTTTGTTGTTGAGTGAACCATTTTCGAGATATTGCTTGTTATTCCCTTAAATTTTTCAATACTTATTTTTTCAAATGGGAATTCGTTATTCATTTTTTTGTCTTGGATATGCAAAGAGTATTAATCTGTGGAAAAGGGAATAGTGCTGCACCTAGCAACCAGCTATTAAGAGGTATGTATGTGCTTAAAGGCTACTGTATTTCGATACTGCCCTTGTAAATATATATATTCCCCTTACATCTACAATAAACTTAGCAATAAGATAGAGTCTGCAAATGTTTATCTCAATTAACATGAAGTAGATGGAGAATAAGCGTTTGTAAAAATAGTTTGTACAAGAGTAGAGAAAGTCATCAGATTTTTTTGGATTCAGGGGGGTCTCATAACATATATTTCCGGTGATAACTCGGTATCGAATTTTTGGGTGGACTACAATACTTCCCGTACTTACTATACCTACGTAGTAGAGAAAGTAATCAAGGAAGAAAATGAATTATTTACTATAGTTGCGGAAGCGAGCAAAATCCATTTAGATCAAGTATAATAGCTGAACAGAGCAGACAACGTTTAACTTCAAAGGTTCATTTGCAAGTTTGGTTAAATATTTGAACATTTCTTGGAAAAATATTTCTGGCATTCATATCTTAAGTAATTTTCATGAATATAGAGCACTGTTGCATTATGAAAAAGTGTAATTGATTAATTTTCTTACGCAGAAAATGTATGTTAATATTATAAAGAGAATTTTTCTTGTTTGTATGGTAATCTCAAAAACCGCTCAGTCGATGTTGGTAAATCTTTCACCATTGAAAAGCCCAATTAGTACTGCTTGACATGGAGGTATAAAATACCTTATTCATTCCATAAATAACTAAAATATTAAAAAGGATTTACAGAGCTCTTGTACTTGAATATGACACATTGGAGTTATAAAAACATTCTTGACATTTAGTTGAGAATGCTATGGAGTAGAAAATACTTTTATTTCATATTTATCATAACAGTGTGAATTATTCACCCGGTATGTCTAGATATTCGTATTAACTACCTTAGAAATGTTTCCAGAACACTTTGTTTTTACCGCAATGTTTTAACGCCTTGCAGAATATTTACATATTGGGTGCTGACAGTATACATTATGCAAATTCTCTAAGAGTTTCAGAACTGCAGGCATTATCATTGTAAAAAAAACTGTTGTTTATATTCCCCGCATTTGAAATGGGAGAATTTTTGCAACAGCGTGTTTTTTGATACGCTGTAGCCTTTCGTCACATTAGCCAATACCATAAATACAATAACGTCTTTTACTGCGACAGAGTTGTTGGACCCCGTCGTTAAATATGGTGTGGTTAACATAATGTATATAATGGAGGATTTAAAGACCGCATTTGAAGACATTGAAAACGATTTGTTAAAGGGTATGCTCATCCATCGTATTAATGCAGAAAGTAATTCAGAAACCAGCATTAGAGAATTCGAGATTAGATTTAAATATTTAAGATCCGCGATGCCGACACCATTTCCGTTTCGAAAAATCGGATACATAGATATCGGATGCTTTTGAGGTTATGGTCGCACGAACACTTGCCTTATGTATACTGGACTTGCATGGATTTCCTACCAAAAGTTTATGCTTTTTTGGTCGACCACACTGTAATACGTTGTATACATGTGACGTAACTGAACTGTTATGGCATTCATAGTACTTCAGCTACTCATTATGATCTTTTCAGTGGTGCGTGCACTCCCCTATCGCCCATACCTTTTAACACCTTCAAAGCAGTAGTCCACTGGGATCATTCCCCATATAGACAATGAAATATATGGATTTAAAATAAAATAAATTCTGTTCATTGTGATTTTAATATTCTAAGAGTTGAGTCCATTTCCTATTCCTCAACATCATGTTACCCGCAAAGAATTCATAAATACAGCGTGGGCGGAACAGTGCTGTCATCTGTTGCACTACTCGCAAAGACGCTCTAGGTCCTGCCATCAGTGCTATCATCCGATCAACATTTAATTATACACAAATAACCAGTTAAAATTTGTTTGCAAAATTCAAAATTTTCAAATTATAGCGTTCGACCAAAAGCAGTCGTATGCAATAAGACTATAATGGTAATTAAAACGTTCGAATGAAAATTATGAAACTCCCTACCGCTCGTTTCATAAGCATACTCACGTCTTAATTACCATTATAGTCTTGTTGCATAATATACTATTATGAATGCGCGGTAGTGACATTTTGAAGTAGAACTTCCTCATTGTTTATGTTCAAATGAAGTCGTTCCTGGCATTATCTAAATACCAAAATCAATCAGAATGTCTCGTTGATTAGTTATCGTAAAGTGAAGCGAACGAGTTGGTTCCGCGGTAATGTGTGAGACTCGCATTCGCGAGGTCCCGAGTTCGATTCCCGTTGATCGCGCACTCTGGCCTTGGGTTTTTCGTGGTTTTCCCTGGTTGTTAGGCAATGCTGAGGTGGTTTCTCATTCCACCACGATTTCCATTCCCTCATTTTCCCTTCATTCCGTTTCAGGTGTGCTTAAAGGTTTCATGGCGTGAGGCAGTGCTGGACAGAAGGCGCGGATGCTTGCTCCAAGGAAAGAGTATTCCCGTGGATACGGAGGGTTGCCTGGTTCGACGGGTCGCTTATCGCTCTCTCTGGGCAGCTTCAGCAGTGGGACGGGTCTTTGAGCCAGGAATTGTTTAGGGACTTCCGCGTGTCTGTAGCCTGTCTTTGACCTGTAACCTCCTGAGGTTCCTTCACTTCACCCCATCTTCCTGGGAGTGGTAGCCGCTGTGGAGCTCAGGTAGGTCGCAGTACGCAAGGTTTCCCCTTCCGTTGTACACGTTATATCGTTCATGATGCCTCTAAAAGCTCATCTTTAATTAGCGTGTACTCGTCCGGTATAAACGTTTTTGTGAAGGACATGTTAATACCAAACACAACAACCGCGCAATTGGGAGATTTCGGGTTCGATACCCGGTGACTGCCCACTCCGACACATGGGCCTTTCGTTTCCTCTGGGGTCGGCAGGCAAATGCTGGGGTGGTTTATTCTCTACCACGTTTTTCTTTCCATAATTTCCCTTTCATTACGTTCGCTTCTCATCTTCCAGGCATGCTTCTAGGTTTCGTGGCATATGCTCAATGGAAGTAGTATTCCCCTTAGACACCGAAGGGCTGCTTGATTGGTGGGTCGTTCTTCGCCCTATCTCGGCGGCTCCAGCCGTGAGAGCGATCTGCAAGCTTGGACATTTTAGGGACTTCCGTGCGCCTCTGTGGCCTGTCTGCCTATGACCTGTAACCTCCTGTGGTTCACCACTTCCTCTTGAGGGTTAGTAGCCGCTATTGAACTGTACAGGTCGCATCGCGCGAGGTGTTTCCCTGTGTTGAAACACCTATACCTATTCACAGGTCACGGGTTCAAACCCGCGGAGGGCGATGAATTTTTTCGGACGTAAAAATCCTTAGCATGGCTTCCTTCGGAAGGGAAGTAAAGCCATATCGTAGATTTACGGCACGTTAAAGAACCTCAAGCTGGATAAAGAGAACGCTGAGCAAAAGTTTCGGTCTTTCACACCCAATATAGAATGCACGCTAAGGACCATAGTGGCTTAAGAGTGTCAATAAATAAAAATCTCTCTCTCTCTCTCACTCACTCTCACTCTCTCTCTCTCTCTCTCTCTCTCTCTCTCTCTGTGTGTACGTGTGCATGTGCGCGCGCGGTTGTGTTTTTTTTCTCTTAGTCAACCTGCGAGTTACTAATACTACGAAAGCGTTGACAGTGGATTCACAAGCTCGTTTCCAACAGTTCTTCCAAATGCCTCGCACGATTGCCAAGTGTGTCACCGCGGAAAGGGACTGAAGGAAATGGTGTGTAAATGAATGTGGAGTAATTTATTCTTGTGGTATTATTAATACACACTGAGGGCATTTTCGGCTATTATTTATATGTTCATCTGTCTGTTAGTCATTCATGCACTCTGAATTCCTGAGTTGAAAGTGGTTTACTGCTCTAGCCGTTAAAAAGAATGCACACAACGAAGGCTAGCAATTTCCTTCTTCTGTGTTGGGTAATATTATTTACGTTGCGCAGTGTGGGGTCTTGTATGCAGCCAATTACCCTGCTTCTTCAGAAGCTTTTATTTATCTTGTTCTAACTGACGTTTACATATATTAAATTACAACACAATTACATTTATAGAGTAACGGAAGTGTCCTAATTAGCTTTCTTTACAAAAGCTTTTACCTTTTCTACCACTTGACTTGAAGTAAATGAGGAAAGCATTGCATTCGGTTCAAAAAAAAAGTATATCGAGATTACACCGAAAATACGCGTTTAGATGTTCACTAAATCCAAACAAATGAAACATTTTTAAATAAAGACTGCGCGTGTGCGTGCGTGTGTGCGTGCGTGCATGTGTGTGAGAGAGAGAGAGAAATTAAAAAATCTGATGTGTTACACTCACATGACTTTCTCTACTCTTGTACAATCTATTTTTACAAACGCTTATTCTCCATCTACTACATGTTAATCGAGATAAATATTTGCAGACTCTATCTTATTGCTAATTTTCTTGTAGATGTAAGGGGAATATATATTTACATGGGCAATATAGAAATACAGTAGCCTTTAAGCACATACATATCCCTAAATAGTTGGTTGCTAGGTGCAGCACCATTCCCTTTCCCACAGATTAATACTCTTTGCATATCCAAGACAAAAAAATGAATAACGAATTCCCATTTGAGAAAATAAGTATTGAAAAATTTAAGGGAATAACAAGCAACATCTCGAAAATGGTTCACTTAACAAAAAAAATGTATATGACATAAATTGTGTATTTTAACACGATCCACATTTTTTGTGTAGTAAACGTTTGTCTATCTCTTATGGTTTACAAGTTATGCAAAAGTCGTTCACAATGAAGAATACTTTTGGAGACATTCCCATAAAATTCAAGATATACATTTTATTTGTCATGAAAATATCTTAAACATATGATATTTTAATCAAAATCGTTAGAGCCATTTTTGAGAAAATTAAAATTTTCGAAAAATGTTCCATGTAAAGGGTAATCTGGGATGGGGGGATTTTTTTGAAAACCTTCGTGTCGCATCTCTGGAAGATACTGAACCTAAATACCAAGTTTGGTGTTTATCCGACTGTTCGTTTCTGAGTTATGCTGTTCACACACACACACACACACACACACACACACACACAGACACACACACACGGACATGTTTCCAAAAATTCTTTTTTTGGATTCAGGGGATCTCAAAAAATGTATTTCCGGTGAAATCTCGCTATCGAATTTTTGAGTGGAATATAATACTTCCCCTACTTACTATACGTAGTAGAGAAAGTAAAAATCGCATAAATAGCAAACCTAATAATTATATTCAGCATCTTCAAAGGGTGCAATACCACGATTTTCAATAGAATTCTCCCATCCCAAACTATCCTTTACCTAGAAAATATTTCGTTATTTTTATGGCTAACGATTTTGATTAAAATATTATATATTTAAAATATTTACATGTAAAAGGTATATCTCGAATTTTACGGGAATAGTCTGCGAAGCCGTCTTCATTTAGAAGGATGAATATTTTAAGGATGAAGGATTATGATTTTAGATAGAGATTTAAACGTGGTGCACAAAAAAATGTAGATCCCATTAAAACAGACAATTTATTTTAAATTTGTTTTGTGGTATCAGATATTTCCGATGTATGGTTATTATTAGTTTGAGGTTTTCAACATAGTTATCATTTTAAAGTAGTGCTGCCGCTATTTAGTTGTTTCTCGGATATCATGTAAAGCGTAGGGATTTTCAAGACCAGCATATATCCATTCTCTTTTAAAAACTGACCATTGATTTGGTTTCCTATGTCCCCTTGTACATACAACGAAATGTGTAATGAAAGATAAAGAAAGCTATGTGAATGTAACACAAGATTTGTATACTCCTGTGCAACTGCTATGGTCAATTCAAGAGTTTCGATTAGGAAACAAACTGATCTGTTGTTACTCTTTGAACTTTAGGTTTTATTCGTAGAGCATTCCATACTCTGCAGGTTAGGGAATGATTCTGACTAAAGAAAAAACTCCTCACCACAGTCGGAAGTCGATCCCGAGGCTTTTAAACTGAGAAGCCAGAACGCTTGCCACTTTATTACAGAGGGAGCCTCAAAGCTGTCTATTCTTAAAGTGTAACTTATAGTAGTATACTTGTTTGCTTTTTAATGACTTCGAAGTATCTTTCTGGCATATCTGCATCCCTCTACTAAGTAGATAATAAAACGGAAAAAAAGAATTATGAAGAGGGTGCGTGCTGAATATTACGTGTTCATTTTGTTTTGCCTCCCGTCTAAATAGAAAAAAGCTGGCCCCTTCTGCAATGAGATAATCTATAGGTAATAGATATATAAGCGTTTAAATGCTAAACGTCGTCATTTTTCAATGTTTAACCTAAGACCTCAAAAGATTGGAACTTACTTCTGCAACATGTTTTGACAGTTCTTTTATCCACAGTGATCAGTAGAGCTGTCTAACAAGAACAGTGATTAATGCAACCTTGGTGTTGGCAATTTGTAATACGTCCTTGCCTTTCATAATAGTATCTTGTTTTACGCATCTCTTATCTTTTATCTTCGATTAAAGATAACATTTTCTACATGCTTATATTCATTAGAGTTACTTTCAAAGTATTCCTATTATACAAGGTGGACCATTTAAGTTGAGACTGTACAATATCTCCAAGAAAGTGTTGCAGAAAGAAAAGTCTTGAATAAAAGTTGCTTGATATTATGGGGAGAAAGTAAATGTCATTAGTCGTGTTTTGTTTGAAAACGTTGTGATGATCAGTTTAGGGTCAATTTAAATTGATCCTAATCTTAGATTCCTATTTAAAGAATTAAATTGACCGTCTTCCAAATAAAACAAATGGCCTTTACTTTCCCCCATAAAGCAACCTACGTATATTAAGGACATTTCTTTCTGCAACGCTTAGTTTTGGAGATATTGTACAGTCTCAACTTAAATGACCTACCCTGTAATTCCTTCCGGCATAGGTTTACATCACAAATTATTATAATAAAATAAAATTCTTATAAAATGAATGGAAACATTGGAAAACAACTTAGATTGCCGTTGGACATTAAAAACTCTAGGTTAAATAATTTCCTGAAGTGAAAATACATTTATTAAGTTAATCTTGCACAGCTAATTCATATGAATAAGGTAACAATTTCTAAACATGGTTTGTTCGGCATTTTTCGTTTAATTATTGTTGATCTTGAGATACGGAATTTATCTACTATGGATTCCACAAGAGATTTCAACTTGTTTTCATTCTTTTGTTTTGAATACTCTGCAGGAGAGAAGCGGCTGTTTTCAGAAGACGTGAAAATAATAAGTTATTTTAATAATCAATCAAGGTAATTTATTGATAATATTTTCGATACAGTAAGAATTAAGGTATATATGGGCCAGTATAGTTTAAAAATATAAGTATTTTAAATATGTAAAAAAGAGAATTTCAGTAAAATATTGCTCATTTACGTTAGAATAAGTTGTAAGACATCTACTTATGTTATGAAATAGTTTTGAAGAACATTATGAACCTTTCAGTTAGCAAAAGATACACACCTTATCAAGTCTTGCTGGGGAGGGATGAAAAAATTATTAAATCAACAAGTTGGCTTGGACATTTAATTTGATATTAAATGAATCCTTAGTTATCTATCTATTTTCTTTTTTATCTACAGTTCTATATATTCCTGTAATGTAGTCAATAAAGTAATTCAAACGTCTAAAGCAGTCATCATTGCATTTCCGGCAATGCATCTCCCCTATGATAAACTTAAGAACGATACTAGTTTGAGCCCATTCAAGGCAAAGGGCAACTAGGCATGATTAGAGTTTTCCACATTTACGAAACAAGTGTAACAATGGCTAGATTGCATATTACCGTACCTTAACTACAGTATACGAAAGTTTCTTTCTAAAAATACTTTTTTATTCGGGATTTCTGTACTATATTTTTAGGTGGAATGCAGTACCGCGTCTACCAACCATAGGTATTGGTAGACAGAGTAAAAACGAATTTACGATGTGCAAGCAATTGTTCAACGGTTATTTTCCGTAATGTTCATGCAACCAAATCCATATTGCTTAATTTGATATCATTTGTAGCTTACAATTTAAATTGAGTAACGTGACATGAATAGACGAATCAATTTTTGTGAATTCTACAAGGGATTATCTGAAGTAATGAATGGAGAAAATCGTGTGAATGTAAGATAGCAGACTTTTTCTTTTGCTTCGAAAACGGTGTTATTATGCCTTCTAGTTTATTCCACCGTGAATCCATAAACATTTGAATACGCCAATAAATAAATAAAGCGACACACATGTTTTTCTCTTTGCCATGTTGGGTCACCCGTTTCCTCTTGAAATCTGAAACATCAATTTCTGATTGACTATGTTACGGCTGTGTCGCCCAATTTGCAGCCAATTGATGAGCTCTAGTCTAAAACTATAATTGTCCGATATTTGTTTCCGAACCTTATTTATTGTCGTAGAATTTCTACTTTCTTTTATTTTTACTTTCTCTACCACATACTACAATAGGTAGAGGGAGTAGGTAATGTATTTAATCAAACAAACATTGCTAAAAGCTACACGCCAGATAAATAACACGTCTCATACTTAAGAAACGCAGGGAAATTGTTTTTTAAAAAACTTCAACTTTCCTCTTCTTAAACTACGCCTGACATGAAATATCATTAGTTATTTCTTATTTTCTCGAAACTGGCTCTAAAGGATTAGGCAATTGCCCGTTCCGGCTTCACAAAGCATCAAGGCGAGCTTTCTAGTTCCTAGCTAGTAGTGGGTATATTTTCTGACTCATTTTGTTCACATGCTCAATCTATATCTGTCTATGGTTCATTACTTTATTATATAAAAGCTTTTACTTTTTATTCCTTTGTTATTTCTCTATTTTATTTCTATAAAGTTCGGTGCAAACCTTTACTTGCCTAAGAAACCTCATTTCCGCCATCTGAATTCTATATTTCCGTTTTTCTTTTCATTGAAAGGGCCATACAGTACTAGATTGGCATAACTTTGTAGAATTTTTTTTCTTTCTTTAGTTTGTTTTTAAAAGTTTTCTGTATAGTACCGCAAAATACCTTGAATTTCTTTATTTTAGAATTAATATCTCCCCTTGGAAGGGATATGATGATTTTGATTTAAATATATCTGGAATTTGACAGGTTAAATGTATATCTTGAAATTTCTGCAAACAGCCTTTACAGTTCTCTTCATCTTATTAAATTCTGTATAACTGTAATATTATAAGAGACGGACAAGATTTATTAAAAGGGAAATGCAGAGCTTATTAAAAATACAAATTTGTATCAAATAAGATTTTTCGCTGTGTTAGCGGTTTGGAAAATTTTTCATGTTGTACGTTTACATTTTCCCCGTGTACGTAATCTAACAGAGTTGCTTGCATGTTTGCGATTCTTCTTTCTTCCCTCCATCGCATTATTACCTGAGTTAACATTTCACTAATGTTTCTACTAATTTTATGTTGCTAAGCACTTGTTGCCTAATTTTAAATCACTGCTAAGCAAAACTCAATCCTGAATAACATAACATGGCAATAAGAATTGCCTTTTATATGAGTGCTATAATGTATGATGGATATACGTATTTGAATTTTTCATGTATGGATGCTCACATCAACGTTGAAGTAGTTTGTATGTTTGTTACGTTATTAGCAACACGCTTTGGGCGTCAATTTGAAGTAGGTCGTATTGAAGGAGTTGTATTATATCCCAACTGTTGGGGAGCCGAACACTTGAAGTATTTGCAAGCGCACGTATAGTAAACAGTTTCCGGTAGCCTTCGCCCCAAATGTATTTTCAGGTGGCCTTTGCCCCAAGTATAAAAAAATGTTAACCTTGTAATTAAACTGTTTCTTTAAATATTTATGTTTTCCTCGGTTGCGTCAGTATTATTGTTAGAGACACGTTTTCTTAGCAGGGTTGTGGTGCAACAAAAACGTAGGCTTACACAGATTATAATTATACTTCACTTCTTTTATTAATGCCTTGATACGATTTAAATAACACTTTACTGCTATAGAGAGCTGTGAGATTCTTTTTATTAATTAATTACCCTTTTTAACACGTTAAGTTACTTTTCGTCTCACACGAATACATATTTAAATCTCTCAAGGATGTGTCTCGCGTCCGGTTAGGAACACTGTTTGCAGGCAACTGACTTCTAGATTTGTAAATTTTGCTATATTTCAGTTTCTGATTGGCTAATCCTACTCCAATACAATACCTTCATTTCACTAAAGGTTTTTCTGGTTGTTGATTGGCTATTTTATAAACTGTCATTAAAATTACATTATTGCTTCCAAGAATCACAAGTATTATTGTTAAAGTTACTTACTCATTATTGCCTCAAGGTTACCTCATTGTTACCTCATTGTTAGTAACGTTTAACTTATTATTCTCACAGTTCCTACATTATTAAATGACGTAATGCATTCACATAACATTATTACACATGGATACAATAATATACACATATACAATGACTGTAATATACACTTTTTAATATTGTTGCATACACATAATGCTTTAAGGCGGGCTGTTATTGAATTTATATTTATATAATTAGACTGAAATTATTTAAGTGTTAAAAATACTGCCTCAACGTTTGAATGCTGCAGACACTAAACGGAAAATCTAACATTTATCGTAAAATTCTAACATATAAGTACCTACTAGTCGGCCACGATATGAATGCGTGTGGTGGGAAGAGGAACTAAACAGTTACGGAACAAATGAGCGGGGCATCGGAAGGACAGTCAGGTAAAGAAAACAACCGCAGTTCTTAGTTGCATTTACTAGCGAGGCCGACTAGTATAAGGTATATAATGGAGGGGGGGCATCTTGCGCACTGCAACCTACATAGACCTACTGAGGCTACCTCCCCCAGGAGGAAAAGATGAAGTGAAGGAACCACAGGAGGCTAAGGGCCACAGAGTCTTGCGAAAGTTCCTAAAAGTTCCAGGCTCGAAGAACTCAATGCCGGAGCTGCCTAGAGAGGGGGGGTGAATGACCCTTCGACTATGCCGCTCTCTAGTGTCCATGGGAAGTACATTTTCCTTTGAGCAAGCACCCGTGCCATCTGTCAAGCACCGCCTTACACCACGAAACCTAGAAGAACACTTACAAGATGAGAAGGAAACGGAAGAAAGGAAAATGCTGGAAAGAAAGTCGTGGTAGATGAGAAACCAACCCAGTATTCGCGTACCGACCAGGGAAAACCACGAAAAACCCAAGATCAGAGTAGGCGGAGCCATCTCGCTTGGTAAATTCTATCTAATCATTTTATTTTGCGAGGAGTTTAGATGATTATTCTTAAGCTTACCTACGATTTACTGCATTTTTGTGTTAAATACCCGTTTCTTTAATTTTTTTCCCACAAAGTTATGCCCCTTGTACCACATGACTCATTACTGTCGCATCCTCATTAGTGGAATAAGCTTATTGTCTCGCTGTTTTGTCTTTGATGTGAAGCTGTGGCAGATTTCTGGGAAACAGTTTTAATTAGCGACATTTTCTCAACTAGAAACATTGAGGATGGTAGATTAAGCATAAAACTGGATACATCATTAACGATTTTAGGGCAGTCAGATACAGTCTTTCCTTACGAAAAGTTTGCGTTTGGTACATAAGTCATACAAATCTGTTGATAGATGAAGGGTAACGAAGTTGGCTTTCAGTGGTTTGACCGTGTGTTTAGAAGTGCCAGATGCTGGCCTCTTGAACAAGTCCCTCATGCCCCAATCAGAGAAACAGGCGATATGATAGAATGAAGAAATATGATAGAGTGATGTTTAATAAGCGAAAAGGACAAGAAGCAAGTGGTTCACTGTGTCAGTTACCAAGCTGAATGAATCAGTCTAAGTACATGAAAGAAATGCGTATAAATGACTCCTAACTGCATGGAAAATCTTATGTACTGCATCCACCTAACTTTCTCTACCCTTTATCGCTTATTAGTGGGTATACAAGTTATTCTTACAAACGTTTGTGCAATTTTAATGCAGATAAATCTTTGTAGAAACAGCTACATTACATTTTGTGATGGATACAAAGGGAATAGCGATAGTCAAATATTTTAGAACTGGACGCTATAGACTGGCTTAAAATTCCATATTGTTTCCATGACATCGCGAGAAACAGCTAAAAATTGATAGAACTTTAAAGGAATGACTAAGCATTGAACATCTCTATGCCATAAAAATGTTATTTGAAATAAATTTGAGGTTTAAAAGAGATTTAGATGTTTTTGTGTAGTATGTTTTCGTCTGTCGCTTAACGTTTACCAGTTATGCCAGATTATATACAGTTCCTACCGAAAGAAGACTTCACAGGTTTTTCTCAGAAAATTCAAGATATACAATTTATTTTTGTTGTAAATATCTTTAATTTATGGTGTTTTAATCAAAATCGTTACACGATTTTTTTTCGAAAATCAAAAAGTTCGTAAAATGTTCCATCAAAAGGGTAGTTTGGTGTGTGGTGTGTCGCATCTATGGAGGGTGCTGAACTTAAATACCAAATTTGGTATTTGTCCAACGTTTCGTTTTTGAGTTATGCTGTTCACACACACACACACACACACACAATACAGAGACCTTTTTCTAAAACTTGTTTTTTTCTTTCTCTACTACGTATAGTATGTGGGAAGTATTGTATTCCACCCAAAAATTTGATACCGAGATTTCACCGGAAATACATGTTTTGAGACCCCCTGAATCCAGAAAAAATATTTTTGTAAACATGTCCTCGTGTGTGTGTGTCTGTGAACAGCATAACTCAGAAACGAACAGAAATGAAAATTTGTTATTCATTTTTTTATGTGCTGGACATACAAAGAGAATGGAATGCGCCACATAGCAACCAGCTCTTAAAAGATCTGACTTAAAACCTACCAATTCCCCTTGTACCTACAAGAAAATTAGCAATAAGATTAACATCTCTATTGACATGAAGCATATAGAGAATAAGCGTTTGTAAGAATAGTTTGTACAAGAGTAGAGAAAGTCATGTGAGTGTAACACATCGGCTTTTTTTAAGAGTAGTCATCCTAAGAGAATGTAATTTAAAAGTCACATACCGACCCACTTTTAAAATATTTGACTCACGCTTACTGTATTCTTCTTATAACTACAATGAAATGCGTTAGTATGGAATGAAAGTTTATCTCGTTTAACAAGCAGTAGACTCAAGAACAGAACTCTACATATTCGGAGCAGAATACCACATATACCTGTAAAATTGCTAGAGACAATATGTGGGACAATTGTTAGATGCACAATGGTGTATGGAGCGGAGATATGGGGGTGGAAACCCACGGAAAGTTTAGACCCAGTAGGAACAGGTTTCCTCAAAGGTATCTTGGCTGTGGGAAGTGGTACGACAAACGGCGGCTCCCCCCCCCCCATAGAGAACATGGTGCATACAGCGAAACAATTAAATCTAAGGTACGGGCAATCAAATATTGGTTAGAGTTATGAGAGGGGATCAATCACTTGTGAGAACAGTATGCTGTAAGGAACAGCTTAGAATGGGAGGGGACAAGATGTGAGCTGTCAAAATCAAGATAAGGCTGGAAAGAATAGATGGCTAATAGTTGGTTTGAAAGAGAAATTGTGCAGAAAGATACAGAAGCGACTAAAAGACAGCAGACTGTCTCAACTTAAGCTTAAATTCGAAACTAAAAAAAGAATGTGGTATAGAACAACATATTTTATCCAGAAATAGTCAGCAAACGAGAGCTTGCTTAGCTGAGACTGGCATCATAGTGAGCGATCAAATTTATTAACGAAGAAGTCAAAAGAATCTGTCCCTGGTGTAGAGAGGAAGAAACTTGTGTTCAAATTCTGGCGCGTTGTACCAAGAGCAGCTGAGAAAGTATCTGCCAGATTCCTTTGTTAACTCAAGCAGAGGGTTACACGCTTTTGGGACCGCTGGTTGGAGGGGGGAGGGGGAAACGATTGGTACATTTTTAAAAGCGCTACACATCTCAGATCAGAATGTAAGGAAGAGGAACAAGGGTGGGAGGAGGAGGGTTAGTGGCTTGGGGCGGATATTTGTTTGTTTTGTAAACAATAGCGTGCGCTTGTGAACAAGCTACCTTTCTTCTTCTTCTTCTTCTTCTTCTTCTTCTTCTTCTTCTTCTTCTGTTTTGTTTCTGTGATTGTTGTTAGTTTCTTGTTTTTCTTTTCTTTTCTTTCCAACTCTTATAAAATATCATTAACTTTAAAGTATAGTATGAAGAATATAGACTAACATATGCACTACGGTGTATTATATGTATGGTCTATCTCACCGTGCGATGTATGAGTTTGAAAAACTCTTCAAAACTCTGTGTAAAATGTTTAATACCAATAAATGCACCATTCTGTTCTACACTACTCAACAAGAACAAGCTTTTGTAAGTATAGCTTGGGGAAGAGTGAGTAGAAAAAAAGCTGCGGAATGCAACAAATCGAATTTTTACTTTCTCTACCATGTACATGGTAGATAGAAAAGGTATCGTATCCCATTAAAAGTTTGAGACTTTACAGAGAATGCACGTTTGAAAGCCCTCTGAATAACAAAATTCTTTGCGCACGTGTGTGTGTTCAGCATAACACAAAAACGAAATGTCAGATAAATACCAAACTTGGTTCCAAAAATGTGATACAAAGATTTTCAAGAAATCCCCCTACCCCAAACTACGTTTACATGCAAGATTTTGGCTCAAAGAATTTTATTAAAATAACACATTTTAAGATAGTTACATACAAATAATATGTATATCTTCAATCTTCCGGTAATCGCTTGAGAAATCAATCATTCGGAAGGAATGTTGTATAATTTTATTGGATAGACAAACGTACTTCAACAACAAATTTAGATTTCTTTAAGACATAAAATTTGTTTCCAACAATGTTTTGTGACATTAGTCATTTCCAAGATACACGTTATTGGTTTGAACTTTTCATGACTGTAATTTTTTTTAAAGTTCTGTCGCTGTCAGTTGCTTTCACGATGTTATGGAAAAAGTATGGAATTTCTAGGCCAGCGTGGAGCGACTAGGTTTTAAACATCTCGGTTCCCGTTTTTTGCTTCAACGAAATGTGTAATCATACTATTTTTTCAGAGGTTTATCTGGATTAACTTGAAATGGAAAACTAAGCTTTCGTAGGAATAATTTCTGGAAGCTATATACAAATAAATGATAGTAAGTAGAGAAGATCGTGTAAACGTAACACATCAGGTTTCTGAGTTAGTGTTAACAAACGCACGCGAGCTTGGCAAGAGATCCCGAGGAGGGCCACCTTAGGTGGGGGGGATCATGGTGCAAGTTGCAGCATCAAGAACATTTTTGGGGGAATTCATTTATTAGAATATTTACCCGAGTAATGTATTTGTTAACTCAGCTTTATCTTTAAGTTTGTTAATCTAAAGTAATACTAAGTACAATTTATACTGTATGGTATAATGTGGCATATCAAATCATAATGTTTGTAAATGCATAAAATGAAGTATAAGATATAGGTAAGTATGTAGTGTTCGGAACGTATAGTATTATTACACTTTTGTGATTAGGAGTAGGATTTACCTTCATAGACCTTTTATACCTAGGCCCCAGACAGGGCGCCCCCGGGAGAGATGGATGAGGTGAGAGGAGACAAACGGCGGCTGGAACAGCGGGCACGACAAGCAGAGGACAGGGTCCCTACCAACAGATTTAAACTCCTCGGATGGGTGCTGGTGTAGCCGGCTCTCACGCCCCCTGTGGGCTTATATCTACTGCTCCCATTCCGGGGAACGAAGATTTCCACAGAGCATCCTTTTACCCTACCATGCACACGCCGAGACCTACCCCCGACAAGTACAGCCTTGAAAGAGACCAAGCGGATGAAAGGTGAAGTGAAATGGAGGGATAGGAAATTCGGGAGACTTAAGGATCTTTCCCAGTATTCACCTAGCGACCGGGGAAACCCCCGAAGAAAACTTATGGTTCCGGAAGGTCGGCCGCGGGAATGGAACCCACGACCTATTGTGATACCGGTACAAAATAAAAGCTTAAACAAATAATTGGAAAATTAAAATATATAAATAATCGTAATGCCTACAAAAAATTACAAATACTTGGCAGGTGGTGTATTTTGTTACTTAGTAATTCTCTGTAACAAAATACACCACCTGCCAAGTATTTGTAATTTTTTGTAGGCATTACGATTATTTATATATTTTAATTTTCCAATTATTTGTTTAAGCTTTTATTTTGTACCAGTATCGTGGGTTTCCATTCCCGCGGCCGACCTTCCGGAACCATAAGTTTTCTTCGGGGGTTTCCCCCGGTCGCTAGGTGAATACTGGGAAAGATCCTTAAGTCTCCCGAATTTCCTGTCCCTCCATTTCACTTCCATTCTCATTTCACTTCACCTTTCATCCGCTTGGTCTCTTTCAAGGCTGTACTTGTCGGGGGTAGGTCTCGGCGTGTGCATGGTAGGGTAAAAGGATGCTCTGTGAAAATCTTCGTCCCCCGGAATGGGAGCAGTGGATATAAGCCCACAGGGGGCGTGAGAGCCGGCTACACCAGCACCCATCCGAGGAATTTAAATCTGTTGGTAGGGACCCTGTCCTCTGCTTGTCGTGCCCCCTGTTCCAGCCGCCGTTTGTCTCCTCTCACCTCATCCATCTCTCCCGGGGGCGCCCTGTCTGGGGCCTAGGTATAAAAGGTCTATGAAGGTAAATCCTACTCCTAATCACAATGGCTAGGCCATCAGACTACCAATAGGACAGTCCCTTTGCGAAGCTTTCCAGAAACATAGGAAAGGAACTAAATGGTTTAAATTGAGGTCTTAAAAAATTGGGGGATGATAGTTTTTGGTGGGTGCGCCATAGTCTTTGGGGCGGGATAGTCACCCTAATTCTGAGGACACGAAATGTCTTAGTACCGGTGAATTCGTTTAACGAACTTTTGGGTCAATTGCAGTACTTTTTATTAGGTAAGTGGCACATATAACAATAAACACGAAAGCGGAGTGTGCGAGAATCCTTAGCAATGAGTCAGTTTGTGTGTAGGCTGATGTGTACCAAAACAAGAATGCCACCTAGTTAGTAGCCCAAGCAGCTTTGACTGAATAAGAGCGGCTGAATGACAAACATTTTTGAGCGAAGACCGAGCAGAATAATACAACGAACTTATTCAGCAAGACAGCAACCATAAATAATTAATGGAAATGTATCTAATCAGTAAAACCAAAGAGTAAATGTAAATTTCTGGTGACTGCATCTAGAGATGTATACAATGAGGGTGTGTGGCAGCAGCCGCAGCAGATAGGCGAACCGAGATTCACGGGTGAATGGGCAGGCAGTAGCAGCAATGACAAATGAGAGCGCCAGAGATGAGCTAACGAGTGGAAGAGTTCTGGATGAATGAATACATCAGGGGGAGAATGTCACGATGCACTGTTGAAGGGAGGTATGCAGAAAAGTATACGAATGCTTTTTTTTTCAATAACTGGCTAAGGACTAATGAATTTGGTCGGTGGAGTTGGAGTTGTTGAAATAAAAATATCGTCAATAAAACAACAGATACCTACCGGGGGTAAAACAATTGAGCTTTCATATTCCGCATGCAAGTCAGGGATTTACGTATATAATCGAAGCAAACAGTTCTGGTGTGTTGCATTCACATGGCATTCTCTACGCACTCTTCTAAAACAATTCCTAAAAACGCTTATTTTTATCGACTTCCTGTTAATTGGCTAAATTGTGCACCACTGGACTTTTCCCATACCCAGAGGTGTTAAATATTGTGGAAAGGGCTATTGCGTAGGAGCTAGGAATTGAAAAGAATCGTTGGCACATATGTTAACAATTTATTATAAAGTGTTGCATTTGTTAACAATTCCATAATCAGCTTTCTTTAACATTTTAAAAGTTATGTAATTTACAAATAATATGCTCGGAGACGTGAATGTAATGTACTCTTTCACCTATTTGCAATTTGAGTTGGGTAAAAAATTGAGAATATTTCTGAAACAGCGCTTAATACAATTGCAATGTTACACGAAGTGAAAAATATAAATGCTTCTCCCATAAATGTGAATTTAGAAATACCAGGAGTAAAAAGGTTAAATTTTGAAGCTTACCAAACAGTTGAAAATAATTTAGAAAAAGCCAAAAAGTGGTTTACGCCAAATCTCGCCGTCAGAGCCAGAACACAAAGTCTGGACGCTAGCAACTCGGTCCCTGGTCGAAGAGTGCCTCTGCTGCCTGCCCAGGAGTTGCTGGAGTTGCCCAGGAACGTGATGGCGCTGGTATCAGTGGCATGAAGTAAACCAGCCAATGGTAACTCTGCACGACGCTTTAAGTTGTGGAATGATGAATTACGTTATGCATGACGACATCTTTCTCGAAGCTTCGGATGTTAACTGTTTCTTTCGATGACCCACGTCATCATTTCCGAAGGATTGTGATGTACTTTATGCTGGTTGCATAACCCATGACCAAGGGGAGGGGAAAACGGCACAACTGACATTGCACATTTACACATTTCGTTGCAGGTATAAAGGCTAAAACAACAGTCAGATTTTTCTAAAGCTGGTCACTATGTGATGACTTTGAAAAAACCATGTTCTTAGCATGACCACGAGAAAAAAAGTCGAATAGCTATTAGCGGTCGAAAAAATTATTTAATAGTCCAAATCAATAATAAATAATGTCTGAAATGTTTAATGCCACTTATTTGTCAATGTGCACGTTTTGAGAATATCCACATTTTTTGTGTAGTAAGACATTATCTCTAACTTACGGTTTACCAGGTATATAAAAATCACTCAGAATAAAGAGGATTTATCAGATGTCTACTCCCTGAAAATTCACAGTATATACATTTTATTTGTTATGTAAATCTCTTAAATATATGATGTTTTAATCAAAATAGCAAGACCTATTTTAAAGCTTTTTCCATGAAAAGAATAATTTGATTACTGCAATTGCATACACAAAAAAACACACACACACACCCATGATGGAACTCGAACCCACGCCCCTCAGCTTGGCGGAGCGCCGAAGCTTTAAACTCCAGCACCATGGCTACGAGGGCCGGCAAATCCTTGGAAGATACTGAATTTAAATACCAAATTTAACCAACTTTTAGTTTTTCAATTATGCTATCGGCATATACTTTTCTCTAAAAAATACTTATGTTTGTTTGTTTTTTTTTATTTGGGGCATATGTGAACCGCATGACTCAAAAACGAAAGGTCTTATAAATACCAAACCTGGTATTTTAAGTTCAGTGTTTTCCAAGGATGCAATGTAAAGATTTTCACGAGATTCTCCCCTCCAAAATTACTTTTTATAGGAAAAAGGTCTTTTTTATTTTCTCAATAAGGGTCCAAACAATTTTGATTGAATTGTGTGTTTGACATATTGATATGAAGGATTAAGTATTGATCTTGAATTTTCTGTGACAAGAGTGTAAAGCTATCTTCATTCATATATTATTTGTATAACTAGGAAATGTTAATAGTCGTTTTCCAAATATTCCATACTGTGTGATTACGTGTTCCGAAGTATAGGTACATCTAACTGAGGATTATTTCCAATCCTTCTTTCTTCCGTTTCTTCGCTGCAGCTTGTTTTATGACCATTGTTAGAAGTAGAACTTCTAACACAGTTAAAAGCTTTAAATTATCGCACTAGTGCAATAATCTTCATGTGACCAACTTTGTTTTCAAGTCCAATGACATATCAGTTAGCCTTTGTATTTGTACTTGTTTAATAACTTGGATTATGTTGTACTTTTTATTATGTCTTATTACATGGTTAATTTCTCATGGCGCTCTCATTGTGTGTTCACAGTACAAATCGTCATACTTCAATTTATCGTAATTGTACGTTATATTGGCAGTCTTCTGCTTTCTTTGATCTTTATTATTTTGTAGTATAAGTTTGAGACAGAATGTGACCGAAGTAATTTTATTATGTGCCAAGTTTTTCAGTGTATAATTTGATATGTAAATGATATATGTGTACAATGTGAACACCATGTAAATAGTAATTTTGTGTATAATGTAATATTTGTCGTGTACATAATATTCCTGTTTAACTAAGTTTAGAATGTCTTGAAATCTGCAGTTGGGATAGAAATATGCGGTTCACATGTGCAGCGTAAAGGGATCTTTTGTGTTGGTCCAGGGTAAGGTTTTATGACTATTTGTTTTCGCTCCGGAAGTATGGAGTAAGGCAAATATAACACAGAGCGGCAGTTTGACCAAGAGAAGCCCGGGAAAAAGGTTACCAGATATATACAAACTGACGAATAAGAAATCCAATACCATAATTTTAGGTGGAAGATTGTGTATAGTTGAGATTCAATCCCAAAAGAAGGCAGTTGAACAGTTGAAGACACTTCACAGTTTACTTTCAGATTAAGCAGTACACAGTTGACTTTTAGATTACACAGTTCACAGTTTACTTTTAGATTACACAGTTCACAGTTTACTTTTAGATTACGCAGTTCACAGTTGACTTTTAGATATGAACAGTTCGATACTCCGTCAAACGAAATTGGCGCGCAAAAATGGTGATAAGTGAACAGGAACATTTATGTAGTGTTAGAGTGAGGAAGTAACAATAAATAGCCATGAACCAAACATTACAGTGAGTAGTAAATTCTCCTCTGAGCTCCTAGTACCACCACTGAGATCGACGAGCTTATTAATAATCATGATAGGCAGAGTCCATGCAAACATCACCGCTGAGAACCAACTAGCCAGGGTAACAGCGAGAAGGACAACAAGACGAAGCCACGTTGGATGGAGAAAACAGGTACAGTGAATTTTAGCATTACTTCTATCTCTACCACTACACCGCGTTCGACTCCAACCCGAGCGGGCATCGAACCCGGGACTGCCACCAACGGCGCAGTCTTTGAAACAATCAGAGAGGGGTACCGACGCAACTTGCGGAAATATTAAGCAGCTGAAATTATGAATTCAGAAGAAACTGAAATGGAACTGCAATTACAGAAGCAGCAGAAAGGATAACACTAGAAATACTTGCCAAAAAATTCAGAATTCAATGTGATATAACATTAAATTGCTTCATTGCCCTGTGTAAGGCAAAACATGTTGAAAATAATTTCACTGAAAATGACTGCTAGCGAATCAATAAAACAACTGATATCTCGCTTTTTAACGCCATTTCTCTTGTTTCTTGAACGCGTTCTAAAGTTTTCTCTTAGTTTCGGGAATCAGTATAATATTATTGATATTTTATAAATTATAGTACTGTCTAAAAATAGCGTATGCTACACGTGTTTAAAGTGGTTTATCTTGCTCGTAGGATTGCGAAACGAAGGCCGTAGGAAAACATTCCTACTTTTGCCCCTTGTGTAACTAAGTGTTTATTGCTCAGTTGGAAATCATTTCTACACAAAAATGTATTGTGATTGGCGCAATGTGGATAAATTCATTACTTTTTAATGAATATTGAATATCTAAGGTTTATACGCGAATTTGTAACGAGTAAAGATAGTTGCATCACATAGTTTCAATTTTATTGCTGTTTTTAATTTGGATTTATTTCAAATGTTATCTTGTGGAATGCATCTGTGACCTATTTTAACTTCTCGTGACCTTTTTAGAGGTCCAGCCTGGAAAACCGATGCCTAGGCTGTATTTGCGGCTTTTTAATATTTCTATTTCATTTATTTGCTCACTGTGTCATTAAAACAGTAATGTAGGGCAGTGGAGAAATAAAGCGATAACAAATATGTTTAATTTCCGAATGTCTAATATACTGCAATTCCCTAGCTGCCTATTTATGCTATGATTCCGGAGTAGCATTGAGAGACGGGTATGCGCATTCGAGATGCATGACGTCGTTAGCTGAGGTAATTACAATTACGTCAAAGTCACTGTTACACCGCTGAATGGAATGGAACTCTATCAAGTCGCACATTATTGTACCAGAGAGCTCCTGGGACCCCAGGGAAGTGTGTAATTCTGTAGCTCTCGGGTATTTCAAAGGCATCACCTGCGTTGGCCTGAACGCCATACAGAGACGCAATTCCCAATGCCTAAGCCGGTAATCACCATAGGAGAGATCTCAATATGATTATTTCTTTCTCTTATTGACGATTAGCGTATCTTACCTGCCAGGCTTTCCAACTTTCTCTCAAGCAATGAGCAAGCATTGCACAGGTACTTCTTCCTGATTCAATGTAACATGTAACTAATTTTTACTTTTTTTACATGTTTGAATATATGGT
This sequence comes from Deroplatys truncata, assembly GCA_030765065.1. Lineage (NCBI taxonomy): Eukaryota > Metazoa > Arthropoda > Insecta > Mantodea > Mantidae > Deroplatys > Deroplatys truncata. Next base: position 50,018,643 of record CM060979.1, on the reverse strand, counting down.
TTCACATATCCATAATATGCTGAGAGCTATTTACCAAATACAATATATTGAGCAATATTATACTTTATCAATTTCATCTTGTTACTCTGGGCCTGGCTAAGGGTTGAATCAGTAATTAAAGTTCCCTTATACAGTACGGTCGCTTCATGGTGAGGCGACGGATCGCGCTTATGCGTGCTTCGCACACTGTATTACAGTGGGGGTTTTTCGTTTCGTAACTTCTGCGTTACTTACTCACTAGTGATAGTAAGGTATTGTATAATGAAATACTAACCTTGTTATAAGTGGTGGTCGAAGTGAGTAATTCTTGGCATCTTCGGACGAAATTTCCATTCGCAGGCATAAGTTCTTCTTGTGTAATGTTGAGGCAGTATTTTTAACACCTAAATTATATCAGTCTATTTATATACCTAATATAAAAAATAATAGCCCGGCTTAAAGCAATGTGTGTATAATATAAAGTGTACACTACTGTCATTGTATTATGTTTATTTTATTATCTACATGTATAAACATGTTATATGAATGTATTACGTAGTTTAACAATGTAGTAGCTGTGAGAATAGAAGCAAGCTGCTTTCCGTAGCAAACAGAATTACAAAGTAAAAGCCAAGAGTGCTAACAATAAGGTAACCTTGAGACAACAATAAATTAGAAAGATTAAAAAAAGACTTGGAACAATAATAATGTAATATTTAAAACGTTTCTAAATAGCCAATTAAAAACTGGAGAAGTTTAAGTTAAATAAGAGTATTCTATTGGAGTAGGCTTAGCCAATCAGAACTAGAAATAGAAAAAATGTACAAATTCAAGCGGTAGACGCTACAAGAAAGCGTAACCAAGCAGTTCATTGCGGTGAGAATAATATAAAGTTTATATGTTAAAAAGTGCAATTAACAATAATCTCACAGCTCTATAGGAGGATGCATCAGTGAAGTGTTATTTAATCGTGTGAAGGATTAATAAAAAAGTACAACACAACTATAATTTGTGTAAGCCTTCATTCTTCAGCTGTACCAGCCCTGTTAAGAGATACGTGTTCTAAAAAAATTACTAATGTCGCAGCCGAGGTATACGTATATAATATTTAAATAAACATTAAAATAAAGTTGGTTCTAAAACGTGGGGCGAAGGCCACGGAAAGTTTGTACCGTACGTGGGGCGAATACTCCTAGAAACAACCTCCCGCAAATTGGCATCCATTATGTGCATGGTTTAAAACAACTTCAAATTAGTACCGCAACAACAATAAAATCCCTTCAATGTTCATAATTTCTTACTTTATATTGTCCTCAAGTTTGTCTATGGTGTGAGGATTGTTCCTGTAAACTCTATTTTTTAGGGTTCACCACAAAAGATGCACAAATTTCGTGAATTTTTCCTACGTTAAAACATCTAGTTTTCACGTTTAAGATTTCGCGATCCCGTTGCTCTAACTTATTAACCACATATCTAACAGTTTCTCTACCTGGAAATGCAATACGAGGAAATTTCTCCTGAAATTATCTACACACCTGCCTACACGATTCGGTTTTTACGTAGGCATTATACACAAAAACTCGTTATTCAAGCGTAAATTTGCCGGTACGCATAACAGTGGAATAATAACAAGACATTAACACACTTAAGGAAGTCACACATAACATAGATGTATTGAATAAACGTTTACCTTTGAGATGCACAATGCACATCTCTTTACAGTACGAGCACAAAGCAGTGACTGAAGCACAGCTGATAAATATAACCTCAAACGCGCCATGCACCACCAGTTGCGCATTGGAAAAGTAACTAGATCACTGTAATACAGCCTACTACGCATATAGCCAATCTTTGGCCTCACCTTAAAACGACTGTAGTTATAGATTGGGAACGGAAGAGGATTTTAGCCTGTGCCAATAGTTAGCCTATTGCTTCTATGTGACCTCCGGGAGGGAGCGATAAGGCGAGGGAGTGCAAAGGACGACCAGGAGTAGTGGCAGCATATACAATGCAGGCAGATTTCCTAATGTTTCCTAATGCGGCATCCGACTTCGACGCCCCCCCATCCGAATGAACAAGTTTAGGGAAGGTTTACCCAGAGGCAAAGCTCCCCCTTCTTCAACCAGGGAAAACGCCAATCGAGAGGAACTTCTTGCGTGGGATTTTCCATTAGGCCAATGTCTAGAGTCTCAAAATTCCCCCCACCGCTTGCGCAGGGATGGAAATGGTTAGCCATTTACGCTCGTCAACCCCTCGGTAGGACTGATAGCGTTCTAGCACGTTATTCTCCAGAACATTCTTACAACTCGGCTGGACATTACCGCCCAGACATACCCATTTCTCGCACGGGTATCGGGAACCACTGCACCGAGAGACCAACCCAATCCGAAATCTCTTATGGCAGGGGTTCGAATGTTCGGTCGATGTACTACTAATGTAAAAGTACCACGAGTTCTAGCAGTACGGAGCAGCCGCACACGGTAGCTGAAGGGGTTGGAATCTCTTGACTATGGGTATCCAAATGAACAGGTTTGTACAGGAGGTTTCCTTCAAGGAACTGTTTCAAGCGGATGTTTGATCCACGGATAGAAACATTTCTCCAGGGCACCTGCATCGCTTTAAGTCATTCAAGATGAAGGAATTGAGAACGAAAGGAAACAAGGGATTGGAAAACTCATGATTCATACAAACATTTGCCTGTCGGGCAACAGAAGAACCCATTGTTAGAATGCTGGATCGTGTTGGGGGTGAAGACTGGACCTACTAATTGCGTACCTCAAATGATACCGCCTTAGCCACTTCGCTGCTAAGAGCTTCTAGCATGTTAGAGGGAAGCAATCATCCGAGAATATCGCCCATATCCTTGACGCAAGCGGCTGCTTATCTTCAACGCAGTTTATTGGCTGCACAATTAGATTTCGTTTCGCATGATTAAGATTTTCTGCTCGAAAACACGCGTCTTCATTGAACTCCACCATCAAGTGATAAAGGATTTGCGGTGAACGTACAATATGCGTGTGCTGCGAGAAAAAACGAAGTAGCAAGTTCATTGACTGACCAACAGACGCTAGATTCAGCACAATCAGCCATAAATAAGACTAGAATTGAAAAACAACCACTTAAAATTAGCAAGCATTAGCATAATGAGAGGACGATGAAGATTTAGAGCTTTCAAGGCCTAGCCACTGTAAGTTTTGGTTATATTTTGTATTTTTAGTGTCGCAAAATTATTAAGCTACAGGAGGAGGAACAGCAATCAGTATATATTTCTTTGATGTTTGAAGGTATATTTTTATCATGCAGGTAATTAACTTTAAAAACACTCGATATATCACAAACTCTTAAAGAAAGAAAGAAAGAAAGAAAGATTACAGTGATTTACTCAAGAAACACTAGCCTTAGTGGGAGAAAATACTTGTCCTGCATCTTCACTGCTGTTCACTCCTCCTGACAGGTACGTACGCACAAACGCTGCAAAAGCATTTTTGGAAACATGTCCGTGTGTGTTGTGTTTGAACAGCATAACTCAGAAACAAACAGTCGAATAAACACCAGACTTGGTATTTAGGTTCAGTATCTTCCAGAGATGCGACACGAAGGTTTTCAAGAAAGTACCCCACCCCAGGTTACCCTTTACATGGAAGATTTTTCGAAAATTTTAATTTTCTCAAAAATGGCACTAACGATTTTGATTAAAATATCATATGTTTAAGATATTTTCATGACAAATAAAATGTATATCTTGAATTTTCTGGGAATGTCTCCAAAAGTATTCTTCATTGTGAACGACTTTTGCATAACTGGTAAACCATAAGAGATAGACAATACACAAAAAATGTAGATCGCGTTAAAATACACAATTTACGTCATGTACAGTTTTTTTGTTGAGTGAACCATTTTCGAGATATTGCTTGTTATTCCCTTAAATTTTCCAATACTACTTTTTCTCAAATTCGTTATTAATTTTTTTTTGTCCTGGTAATGCAAAGAGAATGGAATACTCCACATAGCAACCAGCTCTTAAAATATTTGATTATAGCTTAAGGCCTACCATATTCCCCTTGTATCTACAAGAAAATTAGGAATAAGATTAACATCTCGATTAACATGAAGCATATGGAGAATAAGCGTTTGTAAAAATAGTTTGTGCAAGGGTAGAGAAAGTCATGAGTATAACACATCAGATTTTTTCCAGTTTTCCTCAGCCCTCATAAATAGCGAATGCCGGGAAGTACCCTAAACCTACAGTTAGAACGTTTCCTACCCAAATTTCTTTTCCCATTTCATGCCCGCCTGTGTGCTATATGCTGCAAGAACGAGCGTTAAACAAACTGAAAACACGCGCGTGAACTTTTCTAAAACGATTTGTTTTACTCATATGACTTTCACTACCCAGTCATCTACTTACAAAAGCTTGCCCTTCTATCCACTTCTTGTTAATACAGATGAACTTTCACTTCAATTTACACACCTCGTTGTAGCTTACAGTAGGTAAAGCTATAGATGTTTAAAGAGCGCGTCCTGTGTGATGCGCCTGTATTCACTTGTGTCTACGTAATTGTTTTCAATTGTTGAGCGCCACTGCTTATAGTAGGTAATTATAAACAGAATTTATTATTCCGGCTAACTAGCTACTATGGTCGAGAAAGTATCTCTGGCAGGTAGTGGAGCATGAAAGGAATAAGCCACTGTGAAATTATAACCCTGTTGAAAAGTAATGTTCCAGTTATTGCATTTAATGTAATTGTCCTTTGAATAAAATGTCTGTACTAGTGACAGCTGCTGAGATGCCGTGCACTTATTTAGGCCTCGCTTCGCACAAAGTCTAAGTACGTTCATTACACATTAATAAAAGTGAATAAAATTTAGATCATTGGAAACCAAATGCTATCTTCTATCACGTTGTACTAATTACCTGGTTCTAACAACCCCATTATCGGTGATTACCTATGCATATTTAGTGATTACACCTCAGTACGTGCGGCAGTACCACCTCCTGTCCGAAGTTGTTCTGGTTCGTAATGCTCGTAGCTCGCGGCTTATCTTACTGCGCCCTTCACGTAGACTCCGGATGTTCGACGTGGGCTGATTCTCTGCATCTCTATCCTCGGCTAGCTGAAGTAATTACTGAAATATGTAAGAGCAGGGACTTTTCCTAGTTAAAGGAAACGTAGATCTCGGGTGTGGTAACGGAGAGAAAATAGACGTGCTCCAGTTACAAAAAGACGCCACCACTGTTTTCTTTATTTCTTACTTCTAGTAGTTCACAACACTGATATTGTCGCCGTTAAAACACTGTCCACTGTTGTTGAACACGGCGCTGATATGACGCGAAGTTTATATATTTGACAAATCTCTTTACTCGTAGCGATTCTTAGGTGAGTAGCGAACCCTGTCTTAATTCACTAACTTTTGGCGCATCTCTTAATTATCCGACAGCATCATTCTCTGCCTGTAGTTTCGAAGCAACTTCTCATCTTTGGTCTTAGCAGATCTATTTATGGTCGTGGGTTTCTTGGGCTATTTTTTTTTTCGAGTGGAGGAGAAAATGATTTAATCACTTACCTCAGCCCCGATGGGAGTCGGGACTGAGAGTGTGGGACTCACCGAGGCGTCGGCATACCCACTAAAAACTCCTCCACCGGATTGAAAGGAAAGGTTTGCTGCGGTACCGCCTAAAGCACCCGCGCAGTCCAAGGTGATGGTTAAGCTGGGCCGCAGTGCGGTCACCAGTGGAGTAAGGAGTTATTGCCGGGAGACAGACTTGACCGAGGCCCAGTCTGCCCCCGCGGCGAATTCAAGATGAGGATGAGAGAGGATTCCTGGTGGCAATGGTAAGGTTAGTGATGGTGACGTTGATACCTTCTGGTCGGCTGCTGGAAGTTGTCGAGCTTATCCTCCACGGCGTAGAGTCGGTCGTAGACTTTCTCCAGCCTGGCCGGAAACTCGTTGATGGCTTGATGGTTGACATCAGCCAATGTTTGGTAAGCTGAAAGTCCTTTGAGTTGCTCTGTAATGTCTGCTATGGCCTCTTCCAAAGCGGCTAAGCGGGCACCGACGTTCAGGAACTCAGCATGAAGATCCTGAATGGCTTCCCGCGTCACCGCCTCGGTTGAGTGTGTCGGTGAGGATTCTCTGGCGTCTGTTGATGTACTGGATGGTGGCTGTGGTTGAAGTGGTGTCGTCTGTGCTGGTGTTGATTCTTCGGTGACTGGTGATGTACCCGATGTTAGCTGCGGTTGTTGTGGTGTCATCTGCGGTGGTGTGGATTGGGCTACTTAATTTCCTATTGGTGCATTTTTCACGCCACTCAACGCGTCTCACTATTTTATATCGATTTCCTTGGATCTCATTGGTCCTACTTCACCCTCTCTTTCTAAATTTTAACATGAAATCGCGACTTTACCTAATTTTACCGTTAATCTTGTTGTCTCACTCACTCCGGGGTGAATTACCGTACAAAAGGACAATGGCTCTACACCCTCGCTGAACGAACAATACTTTTGCCACCAGGGAGACATAAAACTCACTTGTTGCCTTCGGAGACACTTTTCCTGCATCTAAAATATCTCGTCGTGGACAGTATTTTAACATAGCGCTTAAATTATTTACATAAACAATTTATTACTCCTCTAACATTAGTAACCTAAATACAAACATATCATTAAATCGCCCTTCTTAAGCTACACAGGCAGTAAACAGAAAAATAGTTGTACATAGCATAATTTAATTTCACTAAAAAGTAATTACCCAAATTAATAATAATTCCATAACTCGGGCTCGACCTAGAGTTGCCGTTTCATACGTCTGCCTTCATCCTTATCCAAGTGACTGACATTGTTCTGTTGGGAAACGCTTAGCGTGGCTTCTCTATCTTACATTTGAGATTTGAAAGTTTACTCATACTCGGCTAACTTTAATAATTCGAATCTACCACCTTGTCATACTATTAGCTCCTTCAAATATCATATGACATCACTATAGTTTATCCAAGCGAGTCCATTTCCTCACTCCTAACAATTGTTCGTGGTCCTAACAAAGTTTTCCCCTGAGCTATAAAATTTAATGGGTTTCGTCTGACTACCTACATGTTTTCCACATAGCGTGTCCAACAGCTACTTCGATACATGCTCTGATACAACATATATTCACATAGCTGATAAATCATATATAAACACTGTTACTTGTACATAAACAATAAAACTGCAAGAATTATTAATTAACATGTAAATAACTGTCGCTTATTATTCTTTAGGCTTGTGGTGCGAGACATTGTTTATTTAATGTCTTTCTGTGCCAAAATACTGCCACATGGTTTTGTAATTACATGCATTTGCATGATCAGGAGAAGAAAGGGGAAAAAAACGAATAATGACTTCCTAGTTAAGAAGATTGTAGTATTTGAAAATTCAAAACAGTTATAAGGAATACATAAGAAATAGTTCTTCTTTCTCTGTTTAACCTCCCCCAGGACTTACAGGCGGATGCCTGGGGTCAGAGACCCGTCAAGGAGCAGACACTCGTGAATCACACAGAATATCCAAGATGCCTGCTGCCTGGTATGGGAGGAAGGAAATAGTTAACTACACAAAAAGGTTTATATGACAAATGTGTGCTTTAACGAGATCTACATTTTTTGTGCAATAGGATTTTGTGTATATCCTACGGTTACCGGTCATAAGCTATTCCCAGAAAATTCAAGATATGCATTTCATTTGTCATTAAAATATCTTAAACTTATAGTATTTTTATCAAAATCGTTAAGAAAGTTTTGTGAAATCAACATTTTCGAAACTTTTCCCACGTAAAGGATAGTTTGGAATGGAGAGATTTTCTTAAAAATCTTCCTTGGAAGATCGCATCCTTGGAAGATGCTAAACTTAAATATCAAGTTTGGCATTTGCCGAATTTTCGTTTTTGAGTTAGGTTCACAAACACAGCCAGTGACCTTTTTCTAAAAAAATTACTTTAGTTTTTCAGGGGCCTCAAAACACGTATTTCCGGTGGAATCTTGGCGTAGAATTTTAAATGGAATATAATACTTCCTTACCTTACTGTTAATAACGAAGTAGAGAAAGTAAGAAAGGCTTTTTCTGTAGCTCGGGGGGGGGTCCAAAAGCTACTAGGAATTCAATTGTCGAATATTTGCTCGAATATCGTTCTAGTTTAGCTAAGACAGAGGAAGTAAAGCTTATGTAACTATTGTTATATTATACTGGGTTGAGGCCAAAAGATTTGCAGCTGGATATTAGGTTTTAGTTACCCCAGCATATACATGGGAGGCATAGCATCAAGGGTAGCGAGAGGTTCAGAAACTTTAACTACGTATTCCAGAGCAGGCGAGAGATAGTTATCACAAAATACACAGAATTTCACATTAATCGTATTACCAGTGGTTTATTAAATATAACACGGTACATCACACACAAAAGATAAAAAGGAAGAAATTTGAAGAGAGATGATACATACACGCGGTTACATTCACAAGATTCGCATACAGCCTTCCACACCAGACCCTCGACCTAAAGTGACGCTCAACACACAACACAAAAAGGAAAATAATGCTCACCACCTCCACTCTCCACCGCTAGTAGAATCACCAGCTAGACAGTGGCGAGTTACCACGCCAAACGAACTTCAAAACCCCAGCCGAAAGGATTATCCCAATAATGCTGTCGCCAACGACGCAATAATGTGTCTGGCGTAACAGTACACACATATACACGCCACATATCCCTCCACTTACAATAATGAGGCATTCCCGCCGAAAATAAAAGAAAATAAAAATAGTTCTATCTTATCTATTCATTTTAATTTCATTAGCTGCCGTGCAGTTCTCTTGCACCTTTCTCACGTCTTTTTTTATGGAATTGGAACAGAAGAGCAAGCTGGGTTGCTTCTACAGCAATCTACAAAGTTACGAGCAGACGGTAGCAATGATTAGTCTTGGTCGACTTGCAGAAGCTAAATTCTCAGGAATACACCAACAACTATTCTCTCGCTTTAGTTCGTCTAGGAAGTCTGCTTGCAGAGCCCATTGTACTAACATTGACTACGCTACTCATCGTTCTCTAACACAATGTATTTTCCTATTCAGCAGCACTAGAAGGATTCAGTGTAACCTACCTCCAGCTACAGATTCTGGAACTTCTGACAGCTGGTCGCGCTTCTTTGGACTTCTTCCATCATCTTGCTAAAACATTGACCCTGAAGTGGTGGGCAAAAACAATTTATGAATTCCACGCAAATAAGTGTTGCTACATGAAGCTGTAAAGTGCAAAAGTCAGCTTATCCAAAATTTTTAAAAATTAGTTACCAGTCGGCTACGATACGAGTGCGTTCGGTGGGAAGAGGAACTAAGCCGTTACAAAACAACTGAACGGGGCACCGGAAGTGCAGTCATGTAAACAAAATACCCGCAGTTCCGAGTTGCATTTACTATTTTAGCGAGACTGAGGCGTGAGAGTTAAGTGCTGTTTTTATTGCGCAACTGTACATCCCTCTATCGCTTTGTCCTTCACTCCCTTCTGATCCCTAGCATTGATGACATTAGGTATTGTCAACAAAAACAGTGGCGCCCCCTCCAAGCGCATTAATATCCTGACCTACTAGTACCTAAATTTATAATTAGTTTTCTCTTGCAGACTACTATTTGTTGATATCAGTTTGTGCTAATTTTAGCTCTTACCTCTGGAGTCCAGAAAATGACTGTAAAATGAAAATGTTAAGTTCACATCTTGAGACCAAAACTCAAGATAAGTTTATTATACTGGATGGAAGGCGCATAGATGTCATCCTTCAAACCAAAATAGATCTCGGCGAGTATGTCGGGTTCATGGAAACGTGCCGATGCATGTTGGCAGGAACTCCTTATCTGTTCAACACCAGCCCTGTGCGAGCCAATCTCTTATTTGTTTGAATTCAAATCCGATACACATTAGTCTATGAACAAATGGCAGGTCTAGGTGAGCGGTGAAGGGGATGGAGTACGTAAACATTTTACCTGAGTGGCTGGAAGGCATACTTAGTAATGCAGCTCCTCACCGGCCCCTGGATGAGTTCGTCTCGAATTGGTCTGATGTCAAATGTCTGGCTCTCAAACATTAACTTGTAGTGTAACCACTACACCACGGAGAACGACACCAACATAAATCACTGCACTCAACAACACATTGAAAATCTACATGGACACGTTTTTTTCTATATTTTATAGATTTGTGGAAAAACGTTTTGAAATGCTGTAACGTTTGGCAACAGTATGTTTGCCTTTGCAGACAGATTGGAAATTTCACTTAACAGTTAATCTCAGCCTTTTTTTTTTTTTTTTTTTTGGTTACTGCGTTAGGGGAACGCTATTAACGTCTTTTTTAATGGAGTTTAATTCCCAATACAGTTTCTTCGTGTATTTCTACCAAAACGTTTAATCATCACAGCAAGTAAGACCTAAAGGCACTGTTTGAATAAACAGTAAAAAAAATGTTTAACTTAAACGTTTATTTATCATACACTTAGTTTTAAAAAATTGTGTAGTACTTTATAACTATCAGAGGCACACAAAGACAAGGTGCAGTTGCTTAACGAAGCATTCATTGAAAATACATGCTAAAGCGTTTTAACAATTCATAAAGAAATGCAGTAAAATAAACTAAATTATTTTATAGCGAGACAACTAAACTATATTATTAGTAGTAGGGGAATATTACAGTCCACCCAAAACACAAGTTTTGAGACTCCTTGAATCCAAAAATAGAGCGTTTTTAGAAAAAGTTAAGTGTATGTAGCTGCCCGTGTGTCTATTTACGTATTCGTCTGCGAAGAGAACTCAAAAACGAAAAGTCCGTCAAATACTTGTTCTTAATATCTTCATAGCAACTTTTCTCAAGTTTCCCATGGTCATGCAAAGAGTATGGAATTCAAGGCCATCGTGTAGCGATCCTCGTCTTTAACGGATTACCCTCCTCTTTGCAAGGTCTGTTCCACATAACTTTGCCCCGTATCTCCTAGCGGTTACTTGCACTAGTCTCCTCTCTCTCTCTCTCTCTCTCTCTCTCTCTCTCTCTCTTGGATTAGGTTGTTATGCAATACAAAATAGTTAACTTATTTAACACTAGTATTTACCTTGATATATTTGAAAACGTCATATTTATATTTTCATAACAGTATGAATCAAATATATTACGTAACAGGAATGCATGTAAATTCTTATCAGTAGATGGGAGGGTCCTTCGGTTTAAACCTGCCTCTCAGAATGACGAAAGCTTATGCATCTATCATGACGCATTTTAATCTCTTATCGCCTACTCTTGCACTTCACAGCGCTTTTTGTCACCATTCGAAGGTGTGAATTAGCCAATCTGAGGAAAGGGGAAGGGCGCAGCGCCGAAGAATACATGTCTGCGGGGCAAGGTTATAAGAATCAGGGTTTAGGAATTGCACCTCCAAGGACCTACAGGCCAATGCCTTGGGTCAGTAGCCTGTCGAGGAGCAAGCAAACTCTGGATCATAGCAAATCCTGGATGGGTGAAGACCCGATGCCTGGTATGGTGGTGAAGGAGGAAATGTAGTGATAAAACGGTTGATAAGAAAATTCACGGATTAAATTATCCACTCCAGCAATTGTCTAGTGACCAAAGAAAACCACATAGCGATATACTTTTTACTTTCTCTACTACGTATAGTAAGAAGGGGAAGTGTTGTATTCCACCCAAAAATTCGATACCGAGATTTCACTGGAAATATGTTTTGAGGCGCCCGGAAACCAAAAAAGCACTTTTAGAAGAAGGTGTGTGTATGTGTGTAAACAGCATAACTAAAAACGAAAAGTCGGATAAATATCAAACTTCGTATTTAGATGCGACACTAAGGTTTTCAAGAAAATCCCAACCCCAAACTACCCTTTACGTGGAACATTTTTCAAAAATTTTGATTATCTAAAAAATGGTCTAACGATTTTGATTAAAATACTATATATTAAAACCATTCACACAGCAAATAGAATGTATATCTTGAATTTTCTGGGAATAGCTTTTGAAGTCCTCTTCATTCGGAAGCAATTTTGTATAATCTTTTATAACTGGTAAACGTTAAGCGATAGACGAAAACGTACTACATAAAAATATAGGTCTCATTAAAACACACAATTTATTTAAAATAACCATTTTTTGTGGCATAGCCAGTTTCTGAGATATTCGTTATTAATGGTTCGAATTGTTCATTACTTGGTCATTGTATCTACAACGAAATGTGTAATGTAGTTACTTCTATAAAGGTTTATTTCGATTAAAATGAAGTAGACAGAAAAATAATCTTTAATAAGAATAACTTGTATACCCACTAATTAGCGATAGAGATTAGAGGAGGTCATGTGAATATAACACATGTTTTTAATCATCTATCATTTTAGCCTTCAGCAAAGATTACTGAAGGGGTGGTAAACGTTCTGTGGTTCTAACTTAAAACCAAGCTAGGATATGTTAGGATAGGATATGTCGTATATATATTATGGAAAAGTCATCCAAAACACTTTCCAGTACCCTTAAAACTCCATGTTTGATTCTTAAAAGATGCCCAACTTAAATATCAAATTTCATAAACACAGCCGCAGGAACGGAATGTTTTGTCAATGTTTTTCTTTTCTTCTTTCTTCCTTTCTCTTTTTACTTTCTCTACTTCGTATAGTAAGTAGGGGTAGTATTGTATTCCACCCAAAAATTCGATACCGAGATTTCACCGGAAATATATGTTTTGAGACCCCATGAATCCAAAAAATAAGCATTTTTGGGAACATGTCCGTGTGTGTGTCTGTGAACAGCATAACTCAGAAACGAACAGTCGGATAAACACCAAACTTGGTATTTAGGTTCAGTATCTTCCAGAGATGCGACACGAAGGTTTTCAAGAAAATCCCCCACCCCAGATTACCTTTTACATGGAGCATTTTTCGAAAATTTTAACCTTCTCAAAAATGGCTCTAACGATTTCGATTAAAATATCATATGTTTAAGATATTTTCATGACATATAAAATGCATATCTTGAATTTTCTGGGAATGTCTCCAAAAGTACTCTTCATTGTGAACGACTTTTGCATAACTAGTAAACCATAACAGATAGACAAAATTTTACTACACCAAAAATGTAGATCGCGTTAAAATATACAATTTATGTAATATACATTTTTTGTTGAGTGAACCGTTTTCGAGATATTGCTTGTTATTCCCTTAAATTTTCCAATACTTATACTTTTTCTCAAATTCGCTATTCATTTCTTTTGTCCTGGTAATACAAAGTGAATGTAATACTCCACATAGCAACCAGCTCTTAAAATATTTGACTATAGCTTAAAGCCTACCATATTCCCCTTGCATCTACAAGAAAATTGGCAATAAGATTAACATCTCGATATCTCGATTAACATGAAGCATATGGAGAATAAGCGTTTGTAAAAATAGTTTGTAGAAGAGTGGAGAAAGTCATGTGAGTGTAACACATCAGATTTTTTGTTTCAGGAAACCTCAAAACGTGTCTTTCGGGTCAAATTTCGATATCAAATTTTTGTGCCGAATGCCACGCTTCGTATAAATTAAACAAGTGACCGCTGAACTAAAGTGAAAATGCATGTGCTATGTATTTTCCTTGATAAAAAAGTTGAAGAAGTGCCCTCTTAGGAAGATATCAGATGACGCAGTCGTGTAACAAGTGCAATCACAACTGTTGGCCATCAAATTAGCACTTGATGGTGGGAATTTTGTTTTTCTTCCGCTCTTCTTATGTCCGGGATAAACATTTCGTCGCCGTATGCTAAATTGGCGCCAGCATCTTGACATATGTAGTCTGAAAGGAATATTTAGTGTCGCACACATGATTCACTGTGGGGGAGTAGGTTTTCCCTTCCTGTCAACCTAGTGCAGCCCTAGAACTATACTCCATGCATATTTATGACATTCCTTGCGTTTGAAATGCATTCAATTGTTTTTTTTAAAGAAATGTTTATTTAAAACAAGTTTACACAATGTAATGCATGTGCATTTTAATCTTAAATTTAACTTGTATATCCTTTCTGTGCCTTAAATGGAACTTTCATGTAAATTAATAGCCACTTCCTGTACGAGATTAAATTTTAAATCTCGTCTTATCCAAGTGAATCGATTACAAAACAAATTAAAAGTGGTGTGTTGCATTCACATGACTTACACATTATTCACCCTTCCATAAACCATTCTTACAAAAGTTTGTTCTGCCTGCTTCTTCTTAATCGAGATAAGCTTTCCTTACATATAAGTAGGACCCAGATGTGTGGCCCCGTAGCTCAGTCGGTGGAGCACCCGGGCTTGATTCCCGGCTGGTAGGTGCGAACCTTTCTCTACTGAAGATTATTCCCTATCCCCCCTCCAGAGTCTGGAAGTAGAATGCGTGCGTGATCTACTGTACAAAACCCAAAGAAAAACCAGAAATTCGACTGTTATATACGAGGTAACACCATGGCCAATAGGTAATATGTTCTAAACCGATATGATCATTGCGGTTAAAAAGGGGTATAAATGAACAACAAATAAATCCAAATCTCTAGGATAATTTTATGAAAAATTTTGGTGTATAATGATTGTTTAATGTAATTTATCTTCAGATGCACTTGAATCAAAAAATATTGAAGATAAGAGTTAAAATGTTGTGTGTATTTGTAACCTACTGAGTAATTCATACGAGGTCAAAGCTTTAAATTGAATATGTTTGTAAAAAAAATTAGCTTAAAATATTTCACCAAATAGTATATTAAGAGTTGTAAACTTTTTGAACCAGGGTAAAAGAACCAGTGTACAAAAGGATAAAATAAATAATATAATATAAATAATATAATTTAAAAATAATAAACGCGTTATATTTTATATCTTTTTTACTTTCCCTACTACGTATAGTAAGTAGGGGAAGTATTGTATTCCACCCAAAAATTCGATACCGAGATTTCACCGGAAATATATGTTTTGAGACCCCCTGAATCCAAAAAAAGCATTTTTGGAAAAACGGCCGTTTGTGTGTCTGGTGTCTGTGTGTGTGTGTGTGTGTGTGTGTGTGTGTGTGTGTGTGTGTGTGTGTGTGTGTCTGTAAACAGCATAACTCAGAAACGAACAGTCGGATAACACCAAAACTTGGTATTTAGGTTCAGTATCTTCCAGAGATACGACACGAAGGTTTTCACGAAAATGCCCAACTCCTGATTACTCTTTACATGGAACATTTTTCGTAAATATTAATTTTCTCAAAAATGGCTCTAACGATTTTGATTAAAATATCATATGTTTGAGAAATTTTCATGTCAAAATGAAATGTATATCTCGAATTTTCTGGGAATGTCTCCAAAAGTATTCCTCATTGTGAACGACTTTTGCATAACTGGTAAACCATAAGAGATAGACAACATTTTACTACACAAAAATGTAGATCGCGTTAAAATACACAATTTATGTCATATACATGTTTTTGTTGAGTGAACCATTTTCGAGATATTGCTTGTTATTCCCTTAAATTTTCCAATACTTATACTTTTTCTCACATGGGAATTCGTTATTCATTTTTACTTTCCCTACTACGTATAGTAAGTAGGGGAAGTACTGTATTCCACCCAAAAATTCGATACCGAGATTTCACCGGAAATACATGTTTTGAGACTCCCTGAATCCAAAAAAGCATTTGTGGAAACATGTCCGTGTGTGTGTGTGTGTGTGTCTGTGTGTCTGTGTGTCTGTGAACAGCATAACTCAGAAACAAACTATCGGATAAACACCAAACTTGGTATTTAGGTTCAGTATCTACCAGAGATGCAACACGAAGACTTTCAAGAAAATCCCCGCACCTCAGACTACCCTTTAAATGGAACATTTTTCGAAAATCTTAATTTTCTCAAAAATGGCTCTAACGATTTTGATTAAAATATCATGTTTAAGATATTTTCATGACAAATGAAATGTATATCTCGAATGTTCTAGGAATATCTCCAAAAGTATTCTTCATTGGGAACGACTTTTGCATAACTGATAAACCATAAGAGATAGACAAAATTTTACTACATCAAAAATGTAGATCGCGTTAAAATACACAATTTATGTTATATACAGTTTTTTTTTGTTGATTGAACCATTTTCGAGATATTGTTTGTTATTTCTTCAGATTTTCCAACACTTATACTTTTTCTCAAATACGTTATTCATTTTTTTTATCTCCTATACATGCAAAGAGAATGGAATGCGTCACATAGCAACCAGCGTTAAAATATTTGGCTATCGCTTAAAACCTACCATATTCCCCTTGCATCTACATGAAAATTACCAATAAGATTGACATCTCGATATCTCGATTAACATGAAACATATGGAGAATAAGCGTTTATAAAAATAGTTTGTACAAGAGTAGAGAAAGTCATGTGAGTGTAACACATCAGATTTTTTTTATGTCCTGGACATACAAAGAGAATCGTATGCGCCACATAGCAACCAGCTCTTAAAAGATTTGACTATCGCTTAAATACTACCATATTCCCCTTGCACCTACAAGAAAATTAGCAATAAGATTAACATCTCGATTAACATGAAGCATATGGAGAATAAGCGTTTGTAAAAATAGTTTGTACAAGAGTAGGGAAAGTCATGTGAGTGTAACACATCAGATTTTTTTTAAATGTATCTAACAGAAAGGATGCACTTCTATTTTGGATTTTGCATATTTTAAATTAATTACCAGTCACGGGTGCAAAAATTATCCTAGGGATCTAGATTTCATATTGATGTAATTTGCAGAAGTTGCTAAACGTTTGACAAAAGTTTTCTGGCTCTAGCCTAAAACCAAGCAGGTATATTTCCCTTTGAATATATATGGAAAACTCAACCAAAACACTTTCCAATGCTCTGGAAATCCTCTCTACTCCATTCATATATTGTATGGACAAACTTTCATTATTTAATCTCTCAAAGAACGCCTCTAACGGTTTGGATTAATATTTCATGTTGGTGTTACAAACAGAAGTATAACAAATTTACTGTAGATAGGCAGGGCCTCTTCACTCTCAGTCCATTTGTATAAGGGTAGTTGTAAGAGATAGACAAAGGCCAGGGAATACAGACCTCGAAAAAATACGAATTTAAATTTGATTTATTAATAACCTCCGAAATATTCGACGTACATCAAAAAATTTTCCATATTCTAATCAATAAATGCTGAAATTATAAGTGATTGTGCTTTGTTTCTCATGCAACAAGCATGGCTTATATCGAGCTCTATTATAAACGGTTAATTATGCCCTCAACCTCCTCTGTGCACTGTACCCACAACCAAATGTGCATTCTTACTACAACTAATCCGTATCACGGTTGTAATACTTAACTGAAAACATTTTCTAGGAAATATGTATTAAGATTAGAAAGAAATAAGTAGAAAAATCTGATGTGTTACACTCACATGACTTTCTCTACTCTTGTACAAACTATTTCTACAAACGCTTATTCTCCATATTCTTCATGTTAATCGAGATGTTAATCTTATTGCTAATTTTCTTGTAGATGCAAGGTGAATTAGTAGGCTTTAAGCTAAAGTCAAATATTTTAAGAGCTGGTTGCTATGTGGAGTATTCCATTCTCTTTGTATGTCCAGGGCATAAAAGAAATGAATAACGAATTCCCGTTTGAGAAAAAGTATTGGAAAATTTAAGGGAATAACAAGCAATATCTCAGAAAGGGTTCACTCAACAAAAAAAAGATGTATATGACATAAATTGTGTATTTTAACGCGATCTACATTTTTTGTGTAGTAAAATTTTGTGTATCTCTTATGGTTTACCAGTTATGCAAAAGTCGTTCACAATGAAGAATACTTTTGGAGACGTTCCCAGAAAATTCGAGATATACATTTCATTTGTCGTGAAAATATCTTAAACATATGATATTTTAATAAAAATAGAGCCATTTTTGAGAAAATTAGCATTTTCGAAAACTTTTCCATGTAAAGGGTAATTTGGGGTGGGGGGATTTTCTTGAAAATCTTCGTGTCGCATCTCTGGAAGATACAGAACCTAAATACCAAGTTTGGTGTTTATCCGATTGTTCGTTTCTGAGATGCTGTTCACAGAAATTCACACAGACACACACATGGACATGTTTCCACAAATGCTTTTTTTGGATTCAGGGGGTCTCAAAATATATATTTCCGTTGAAATCTCGGTATCGAATTTTTGGGTGGAATACACTACTTCCTCTACTTGCTATACGTAGTAGAGAAAGTAAATATATGCTTTTATATAAATAATCGTAGCATTCTTATGAAAATACCCAGTGATGAGAAGAGAAAATGGTGAGTGTTAAAACAAAGGGATTTGTGAACGGTGTTTGTTTCCTGTATAGGACTTCGGCATCTGCACCGCCACCACTCTTTTCCTATACTGTCGATACCTGCTATCGAACTAGCCGAGCGTTGTGTTCTGAGCCGCCGAGAGGATTTTTTCGCTGATGCAGGTTAATCCTTATGACGAGCTGGGTCTCTTTGTTCCGAGTTTCCTTCGTTAAAGTCTCCCACACACGACCCTTATCATCGGTATCTTCACCAGGAGTGGCTTATAACATCACCGGCCCTGATATGGGATTACTCGAATTGTTGGTTGCTAAAAGAACACAGGTTATTATGTTCTTTCTTCCAGAGATCTTTACGTCAAGTATGGCACTTTTCTCCATGAAAATCCTAATTACCAGCATTTTGATAATAGGAAAAGGGGGGAATTGGACCTTCAAATATATTCTCACAACAAATCTGTAATAGTTATTTACGTAACTGTATAGGAAAGTGAGTTTTTTTTCAGGACATGTAAGATGTTAATGGCCCAAGCGAAGCTGAGACCAGAATATCAAAACGAGCCCTGAAAAAAAATGATTTAGTTATGTACAGAGTAATTTATGAAGAACTGGCACACTTCTTGCTTTAATTATTCTGTTCGAAATTCACCCAATGCCCCAATTTTATCACCGAATTAAGTAGCATGTCCTGGAGTTTCGATTGCCTGTCACTAGATGCGCAGATGTTCATGTTTTATTCGTAATTGTTAGTTTTTTTGTCGGCAACTGTTTTTGAGTTTTTTTCTAGTCAACGTAAAAATGGAGTACACATTAAATGAAGACTCTTGCTTGTAAAGTAATGCTGGATTACGAATTGAATTACAGCTACTCAAAGGGCATACCAGAGAGAATTTGGTGTTCGGTATCCTCCCCAAAGAAACACAATATTGAGACTGGTAAACAAATTGGAAACAACTAGATATCTATTAGTGAAAAAGACAAAACTCGTTCATCTAGGCTTCCCACGGTTGTTGACGTAAGAGCACGACTGGATCAGTCAATCAAAAAATCATTAAGACGTGTTTCGCAGGAGACAGTGTACAGCTACTCAATGTGTTAGAGAACTGTAAAAAGTGCAGGCTAAAGCCGTATAGGATTACGATTGTCCATCAGTTACAGGAACCAGATAAGGATAGACGACTGAATTATTGTCGTTAGTTTCAGGCGTTCATTGTGCAAAATGCTGCCATATTGTTCATCACGTGGTTCACAGATGAAGCATGGTTCCACTTATTCGCTATGTGAACTCAAATAACTCACGCTATTGGGCCAGCGAAAATCCACATGTTATTCATGAAGCACCTATTCACCCGGTTAAAATCGGAGTTTGGTGCCTAATATCCGCACAGAGAATAGTGGGACCAATTTTTTTTTAAAACAATGTGAACACTGCAGAGTACCGACGCAACTGGACCATGTAGAACTGAGTCACGGATATGTTCAGCAGGAGGGCGCTACATGCCATACATCAAATGGATCCATGGCACTAATTGCAAGTTTCTTTGACGACCTGATAATTTCCAAGAACCTGTGGCCACCGAGATTTCCGGATTTGACATCGCCGGACTTCCTTTTATGGGGTTACTTAAAAGACAGGGTTTATGCCAACGTCTCCAGACATTGGACGTTCTGAAGCACAACATTACACAGGAGATTCAAGCTACAATAGAGTCCTCCAACGAGTGGCCAGTAATATGAACGACGTAAGAGTTGTGCCTTATGCAGGATGGAGGACTTTTCAACATTTGCTATACAGGTAAATAATCTCCCAAAATCCCTCTGAATTTCAGGTATAATAAGTTGTCATAGCATAACTCGTTTTGAAACAATTAAAGAAATAAATGTGTCAGTTATATTGTGCTTCATACTGTGTCGAAATACCTTATATATTGATTAAATGTTGTACTGTGTATTATGTTAAACATTGACGAAGTCATGGGTTTCATATTCAGGTCAATGTATTCATATATTGATGTTGGCGTACGGAAAGAAATTGAACGGAAGAGTTCAATTCGACGTACTGATTTGGGGATGAAAAAACGTGAAATTCCAGATATTATGAAACAAACTAAACTTTCGGTTTTGTTTGTTTGAATTTCGGATGAATAGTTTGTTTGTGTACAATCGTTCGTCCTTTTGGCTAGTTTTATATTACTGTGGTTTCCGAAGCGTTTCATGTGTATCTACTAATATTCCCTGAGAATATAAGCCCTGGAAAATAAAGAAAGACGAGGACATAAGCAATTTTTGAAAACATATTTATATTTTTATTTTTTCTGTTGTTTATCTATACTAACCAGAGGCTGTTTTGTCCAAGGAAAAACCTCTAAACCAAGATTTCAATTACAATACATGTGTGCTCCCCATAATCCGCCCAAAAAGCAATTTCAGAAAAAAAGGAATCTCCTCCCTCGCGCTTTTGTGTATATGTGTACGCATGCGTGTGCGCGCGCGTAGCGTAATTCAAAACCGGAATGTCAGAAAAATACTACATTTAAATTTAGTACCTTTCGAAGAAGTGACACTAATATTTTTATGAAAATCTCCCACACAAAAATGTATTTTTTATTTCCTCATTATGATTAAAATACCACGTGTTTAACTGTTTTCATAACAAATAATATAACTTTCTGCGAGTAGACTGTGACATCCTCTTCATTCTGAATTAATTTTGCATATTTTTGAATAACCGCTAAACCATAAGGGATAGAAGATTTATATTTCCCTTTTACCAGCGTTAGTAACGGTTTTATATTCATAATATAATATTAAAGAATTTAAATTACTTATTGGAAAAAAGATTAACCACTATTTTTATTTTAACATTTTCAATTATCTAGATTAGCCTCAATTGAAATATTCTTCTATTCAAATACAATTTTATTAATAATTATTTCTTTGCCAATTGTATAAGGGATTAATATCCATAAAATTAAAGATAAAAATAAAGAAAATACTGGACACACATAATATAATAAACAATTTGAAACTAAAAGGTTTACATGTTCTTTACAAAATAATTTAATACCATCTATTACATGTGGCAGTAATTTGTATCACAGTAATGTAAATGCCAGAGTGATTGTAGTGTAAATAAGCATTATTTATGACATTGATTTGAGATGTTTGTTAATTATATGCATTGTTAGGAAATAAGTTTACACGGCCTCACTGAAACTGACAATAAGAGCGGGCAACAATGTAGTGAGGGGATGAGTTGTTTATCAATTAGAAGAGACGAACAAATGACGTCAGATTGGCGCGCTTTTCTGTAGAAATGGCGGGAATATTTTCCCTAGAGCATATGTGTTCATAATTTTTGATTGGATATAAAAATAGACGCTAATGTTGGCGCGTTTTATTAACCCATAGCAGCTCTGTTACAATGTTTAGGCATATCGGGGTGTGGGAGTATAAAAAGCTAAAGTCAGAGGCAGATTTCGTCAGTCCAACAGAAGTATTCGCGTGTAATACGTCGATCAGTTCAACATAAGTATTCGTGAGTTATACGTCGCGTAGTTCAACGGAAGCATACATAAAGTACACGTTACGCAATTCTACAGAATCTCTCGCGTCTTAAAGTTTGTTATAAATGTGAAACACGCGAATTAATAATGTGCAGTAAATAAGTGATTATAGTGATATTAGAAAATATAACAGTTTCAGTTTGGCGTGTATCAAGAGTCAATCTGTGAACTTAATTAATTGTGACGGTAATAAAAGTGTAAAAACAAATTCTTTTATCAGTGTTATCTGTGAGTAACAAATCCTTTCCGTTTACACACCCTGTTCAAGAGATTTCCTTGACCGAGAAATAATAGCCACCCGGAGGACAATAAACCCAACATTCAAAGTAGTAATACAATAACAGGCGCCCAGCAAAAGATAACACGAAGTGACTGCGACAAATTGGCTTCCATACGTGGTGCAGATAAACATGAAGCATCTTCCAACTACTAGCTAACAAACAATCTACTACATACACAAAATGTAGAGACCATGAAAACATAGATTTATATTGAATAATCTTTGGGGCATTAGCAGTTTAAGATATATTTGTTGCTCTTTTTTGACTTTTTCACATATTTTGGCATGTGGCGTTGGTAACACTGTAATATGTAGTGTGGTAACATTGTATGTTTGACTCCTAAGTTGGCAATGAGAACAGGAAGTGACGTAGTAGAAGGAGAGGGGTTAAACTGGTTCTATCTTGTGGTAGCATGAAGCTTGCGTTCTCTTTGAACCTTGCCAGTGAACAGAGCAAGCACGTGTGTTAGGATGACGCTTCGCCAAACAAGAATGTAAACTGTATAAATTTTATTTGGTA
Organism: Deroplatys truncata; assembly: GCA_030765065.1. Classification (NCBI taxonomy): domain Eukaryota; kingdom Metazoa; phylum Arthropoda; class Insecta; order Mantodea; family Mantidae; genus Deroplatys; species Deroplatys truncata. The sequence goes on along the minus strand of CM060979.1, from coordinate 49,995,967 downwards.
TAATATATTTGACATCTAACTTCATACTATGTGAATTATTTATGTGGGTGGTCCCTTCCTTCCTAGGCCATGATGATTTAATAATATTTTGGTGGTTTTCAGGTATTTTCAGTATTTTGTTAGCTTGCCCCCGTCGGACCTCGTGTTAAGAAAGTTAATGGGTTACTTTAGATCTCGGTCCTGTGCTCTACCCCCCGTAATGGAGTGAAATAAAGGAGGTTCCGACAATATTTTGTAATGTGCTGTCACATTAGGTTGTTTCTCGTGAGGTCACTAAAAGTAAGGAATTTTAAAGTCAGCATACAGCGTTACGCGCTTTGAGGATATAACGATCATTTCAGTCTCCTGTATCTCTCTTGCACCTACACCAAAATGTGAAATAAAACCATTTCAGAAGCATTTGTCTCGATTAATAAAAAGTGTACGTAAAAATAAGATTATACAAGAATAGTAGTAGAAGAGATATATGTCAGATTTTTTTATTCGCACAAGACATATCCTACGCAAAGTGTTTAGAATCCTGCCATCGTTCTCTTGAAGAGTTCAACAGCTGTAGTCTACACTGCCGAACTTTCCATAATGTAGCAGCGTCATCATAACAATGGCGTTTCGAGACCGACACGAAGAAACAGGGTGTCCATAGTGTCACAAACATAAATAAGTGTTGCAACAAGGGGGTGAACTACTCAGGGTGTTGATTGGGAATTATGTATTTGGTAGAGCAATAACAACAACTTCACTGGAGCGATCTGACTATATTTGGAAGTTAGTCTTGGATTATGCAGTAGTTGGGTTTACAGAAAGAGGGGGGAAGCACATTAACAGTTCTCTTACCTTAGGAGAGAGAAGATGAGAAGAGCCAATACTCAACACGACTTTGTCAAGCCGCTAGTGGTGCCAAATGAAACCATCCGGTGAGCTGCCGTCCATCGGCACGCCAACGTGTTCCATAGCGGTCAAGTTACAATACAAAGTCCCCCCGAGCAGAGCTTGAGTGCTTGCTTATATAAGGTCAATTACTCTAGAGGGGTTCATTCTAATATCGTGGCAACTATTACCAAATATGATCTGCCTACACCCTGGAAAATGCGTAGGTTTAGGACTTTCACAGGGTAGAGCTAAGAGCCGTGCAGAACGACACGTACTCCTAAGGAAACGATGGCATAGTGAAATCCCTTTGAAATGTCAAGGGAAGTGGCAAACCACTGTTTCTTGTCATATATACAACTTACTAAGACTTGAGCAAAATTAATAAATATAAAATATGCTTCTATATGAATTTAGAGGCTTGTGACAGGCTAATAAAATAATGTCAATTAATCTAAAATAAATATAACACGTATCTCCTCAGTCACGTTCGTGACAATAGCGCAAATGTTAGTAATGAAAACATGATAGAAGCGAGCTTTAAGTAGAAACGAGTTTTCATAGTAAGATTTTCCCCAATACTGTTAGTAGATTTCAAAACAGAAGTTTTTACATCCTGGCTTTAGTGAGGAAAGTTTATGATAGCGACTTATTTTACAGATTTTTAAAAGGAATGTGTGTCTTCAGATGTCAAAAGTTTACACACTCCTTTTTTTATACGTTAATTTAAAACGTAGTCATAAGTGATTATGAAGATACATTTAATGTCTACAAACTGGCCAAGTGTGATAAAATATCTTAGCTTGAAATCACACGAACCTGATATTCCTTTCAGAACATTGTTCCACGTTCTCTCAAAATTACAATCTACAAAATGTTGCATGCAACTTGTTAGTGGAGTAAACATCTAAACCTCAAGAAGTATTTTCATAAGAAGTAAACGCTTTAAACCGACCGAGGCGGCGTCGCGGTAACGTGAGCGAATCGCATTCGGTAGGTTCCAGGGGCCGACCAATCTGACGGAAGGTTTTTTTCGCGGTTTTCCTTGGTCGCTAGGCGGCTGCTGGGTTAGATAATTTGATATGCGAATTTTCCTATCATCTCTTTCATCACTACATTTCATTTTCTTCTTCTTCACTGCCATATCAGACATTGGTCTGATCACCATCCTGGATATGCTATGATCCAGAGTTTGCTTGCTCCTTGATAGGTTACTGACCCGAGGCATTGGCTTATAAGTCCTTGGGAGTTAAGTCCTAAAAAAAAGCATGTGAGGATTCATTAAAAATCACTCACTCTTAATTGCACATAGTCCAGCAGTTTTGGCTGGTACAAAGTCTTTACGTTTCATAGCACACATGTCGATTCTTAACTCTATCAGGGAATCAGCTAAAACCAATGTTTCTTTTTATGCCGGAGTTATTTGCACAACCATAAGCACTGCACGCAGACGTTCTTGACCTTGCACCTCACAGCACACTAGGAAAGGAAAACTGTCCTACAGTCACAAAATCACTACGGGAATTAAATGCAACGCCAGGCTAATTAATACAAGTGACAATGAATAGTGTGCCGCGCTCCCAGCCTGATGACGTCACTGCGAGATGAGGATTAAACATAAAAGGGTTTCCGGAATGAAAACTTAAAATCGTAGAAGACGCGGTTTTCAACAGTGTGCCCTGATTTGTTTATATTTTATTGTTAGAAGTTTAAAAATTCAGTTCAGTTCTCCTTTAACTTTTATATAACAAGTTAGTTTTTGTTCCTAACAAGCTCTTACGAATGAAAGGAGACAAAGGAATAGAATCGCACATTTTAAAGCGTATTAGTGAGCACAAGAGTGAGGTTTAACCTAGTAAAAGCAACATATACTACTATGAAAAGAAATTTATGCCTGTACTTTAATTAACTCTACATTCACTCTATAATAGTTTTGTGTATTTCTCACGATTCCGTAATTATAAAAACATTCAAAAAGAATTCAGAGTTATTTACAGAACATACAAGATGTAGGCTTTCTTTGTCATGATGTCTAACGTATGATATTTAAATCAAAATGTTAAAAATCACAAATAACGAATGTTCCCAATGCATCCTGCTTGATATAACAAAGTCGACATTTCCCCCAGTTTTGGTTTCTGAGTTGTGCTTTTCTCTCTCTCTCGCTCCCCTCTATAAGTCCCACCTTTTTCTAAAACTTTTCTTCGGAGTTTCAGGGGATCCTAAAGGATAATTTTCTAGGAAATCTCGATAGGAAATTTGGTGAGGTGCTGCAACCTAATTGTCATCTACCTATTATAGGTAAACGGTAGAGAAAGTAAAAAAGAAGGAATGTTTGTACACGTATGTTTTAACACTAAAGGGGGAATAATTTTGTAGCTGTATTTTCGTTACGAATGTGCTAGTCGGCCACGATACGAGTACGCTTGGAGCAGGGCACCACTGTTTTTGACAATTATCAAGCTAGGGATCAGAGGGGCAAGGCGATAGACGGATATACAGTTGCGCAATGAAAACGGTACTACATTTGCAGGCTTCGTATTCGGCACTGCGGATGTTTATCTTTACCGCAGTATCCTTCCGATGCCCCGTTTACTTGCTGTGTAACTAGTTCCTTTTCCCACCTGACGCATTCATATCGTGACCGACTAGTAAGTACTTAGAGTCTGATAATTAAGCATTTAGCTACAAATGTTATAACTTGGGTAAATCGATAATACAAGGGAAAAGTTTTTAAATTTTTTGAGTGTAGGAAAGGTTAAATATAAATAGGTGTCTTACCAATGGACAATTACTACAACACTGACTTGATGTATCTAAATTTTTAGAATGTAGTTATAGTTGAAATATAACATTTCTGTAAATGTATGAACTTTTGTCGTCATACACACAATATCTGAGTGACTATATTATCATTTTCCAGTAAGTTTGAAACCATTATAAATAACTTTATATATGGCATAAAGTAAAACGTAAATAATATTGTCAATTAAGTTCAACATTACATTTCGGATGTATCGGGTGCTTGAAGGATTCAATGCGGTAGCATTGGTAAACTTTATTATTACAGATATTTTTGGAAAAAATCACTAAAGTTCTTAAACATTTATCACGATCTGCATACAATTTTGTATATTTTTAACGTTGAAATGTGTGGCCATATACAAAACTAATGTTCTTAAAATTGTGAATTTTTAATATCTTGTATCAATATCAACCAAAATCAACAGCGTCAACAGTATCCTCCAAACTCCTATACATACAACAGTTCATGTGTTGTTTCATACGCAGGCAGTGAAAGATAAATGAACAAAGCGACGCTAATGGGTGCTTCGCGCTGGATACGAATGCACACAAACTAATTTTATGCGCGTTTTCGCCTTCCTGTTGAAAGTTGTACTAGACTTTAACTTTCAAACAAGGTTAATTTGATTGTTAGGTTTCATGCCTTGCCATCTGTAGACCGGCGGCTTTGTAAATTCTAGAGGTGAGCAATTCTGCAGATTTTTTCTAGCTCCTTCAAAGACAGCGAAGCGGCCACCATTTAGTTCTGGGTTGCCTTAGGTTAGGCCGACACATTTGTAAAACTTCAGCTGCGAGCCCATAATAAATTGAGCGGCTTTGCGCTCCGTCGCTCTTCAACTTCTTTTCTGCCAGAGACACTTAGATTAGAACTTCCCGAATTAAACCGTGAGTTAGCTTATTCTAGAAATACTAATAATACAGGAAAGTTCATAAACACTCTCAGATTTCACGCGGCTATATTTGATAAAAGTGTTACCATAAAGGACCCAATTAAGGTAAGATTAAAAGCCGTATCCCACCAATGTTATATCTGGTAAATTCATGGCCCATTATCTCAGAAAGTATGTAAAGAAAGTCTTACAAAACGTAAATGCACGCCTACTAAGGAAAAATAATTATTTCCTTAATTATAACATCCCTTTATTAAAGCTTAACAGCAATTATTGTATCTTTAAAAATAACCAACCATGTTATTAACAGCAAAACAGATCCACAGTAGAACTTAGGGGTTAATTTTATCGCCCTAAAATTTAATGCTTCTGAGAAAACTCGTCATTTATACCAGAAAATGTCGTGCGCAGAGAAAGCTGTTCAAAGAAAAGAACGGAAAAAATATTTGTGGAGAAATAAACGATATAGCTTGAGCATGAGTACACAGAAGCTGTCATACTTGACAGTATTACCAATATGTAGAGGCAAAATTCATCTAAAGAGTGGGGTAAAGTCTACCACCCTACCCCAAAGTGTGTTAAAGTTACGATTTCTTTTTTACTTTCTCTACTAGATATAGTAAGTAGGAAAGTATTGCATTCCACCCAAAAGTTCGACACCAAAATTTCATCGGAAATGCATATTTTGAGACCCCCTAAAACAAAACAAAAAGATCCTTTTTAGAAGAAGGTCCCTGAGTGTGTCTGTGAACAGCATCTCAAAAAGGAAAACTCGGATAAATATCCAACTTAGTATTTAGATGCAGCATTTTTCGAAGATACGACACAAAGATTTTCAAGAAAATCCCCCCACCCCAGATTACCCTTTGTAAGGAACGTTTTTTGAAAATTATTATTTTCTCAAAAATGGTTCTAACGATTTTGATTAAAATGTCATATATTTAAGACATTTTCATGACAAATGAAATGTATATCTTGAATTTTCTGGGAATGTCCCCATAAATCCTCTTCATTCTGAATAGCTTTGTATAACTAGTAAACCGTAATAGACAAAATGTTACTGCACAAAAAATGTTGATCTCGTTAAAACACAATTTCTCATAATACTCTTTTTTGTGGGGTGAACCATTTCCGAGATATTCTTTGTTATTTGTTTGAATTTTCCAATATTTATACTTTTTCTCAAATGGGAATTCGATATTCGTGTTTTTATGTCCTGTACATAAAGAGAATGGAATACTGCACATAGCAACCAGCTTTTAAAAGATTTGACAATCGCTTAAAGCCTACCATATTCCCCTTGTACCTGCAAGAAAATTAGCAATAATATAATTTCTGCAAATGTTTGTCTCGATTACCATGAAGTATATGGATAATAAGCGTTTGTAAAAATAGTTTGTACAAGAGTAGAGAACGTCATGTGAGTGTAACACATCAGATTTTTCTGTAAAGTGTGCATGAGTTACCAATCAAAACGCGAGGCAATACCATTTTTAAAAATATATCAAATTAAAGAGGAAATTCCAATAAATAAGGCTGCACAATAAATTAAAAATATTTTTAGTGGCATTTTTATATTTAGCCTCCCCTTAGGTATTTTGATTAGAGACTCTGAAAGGTTACTACTCGTACTTGCAAAACTAACACATTTTTTGACATTTCTTCATTATGCAAAAATGCCAGATCTGGGTCGTCATTCAATTCTCTTAGGCATGTTGATACAAGACTATCTTATAGTAACTGATTTTGTAAGGAATGCTCAGGTATGATTCCCCATATCGACATGGGATTTTTTCAGCTTGGAGATCTGGAATATGAGACCTAATTAGTATTATCAGGAGTTTGATGTAGAAATGGCAGGTTTCGGAGATAACCGTAAATTAATGGTCGGGTTTGTAGGAAATTAGCATGTTAAAATCCTTACGCTCTAATAATGGCGATTGTGTTCTGTGTGGACGAGGAAAACGATGCAGTAACCGTGCGGTAAATCTTTGCGCTTTTGAACTCCCGAACCATGGAGCTTGGTGTAATGTATAGTCTTCTCTGTCTTTAACCTTAGAGGAAGCTTGTATTCCACTGAAAATTGAATATCGATATTTCAACCTAAATAACAATTATGAGTTCCCTTGAAATCATAGAGGTTTTACTTCCCATGTGTGCGGGATGTGCATATTTGGAGGGAAAGGGGGTTAATATTATAATAGTAGAATAGAATGACTATAGCTTTAATAGGCAGATATAAAGGCAGAATTACAACTATTTGTTTAAAAAATCAAGACTAATTTTAGTAAAGTTGTTCAAAGCATTTCTAAATACGTGTTGTGACCGCGCGTTCGAAGCTACCTGCTGGCTGCCGTTAAGCGCATCCCGGCACGTCATCTGGGTGAGACACTCGATCGGCCTTCAGAACAATAGGCGCGCAACGAACACATGTGCAGCTTACCCGCATTTTTACTGCTCCAGAAGGTTCCTTTTACCGTTTCCAGTAGTTTTCCCCTCTAGAACATTCCGCTTTGTATGCTGAGCCTATATAAGGGAATACTCTGATCAGTGAGGGAGCTCGGTTAAGAAGTTACGAAGTGCAGTGCAATTCAGTTTAGAAGCCGAAGAGTTTAGACATTTAAAACTTGACAGTGCCTTTCAGTTGAAAATTGTGACTCTCTAATTTACTTGTGATTTGATTCAACGGATCAGTTATATTCTATCCTGAGTATTTGTGTCAAAATTATCTCAAGTGTAAAGTTGTGCTACACTGAGCACCTAAGTGACAAATAAAATGTGTTTAGCAATAAGTGGTGTCCTCATTTGTTACAATATTCTGACCGCGCGCGCGGCGTTCACGACAATAGCGAGTGCGGAAATAATAGAACAATAGGAGTGTGGAATACGAGTAAAATGCCACTTTATGTGCCGCTTACTTGTTCCGGAACCTTCGTTTCGGCGTGTTCTAGTAGGTTCTTGTTCTAGAAAAGGGCCGCTCTGCCATGACGGGCAGTTGAGTCGAGGGCTGTTAGAAGTGGCGAAGTGAAAAGTGGACAATGCAGTTTAATTGTGAGTTGTCACTCAGCAGTCAGTTGTGAGTCGTGCAGTTCAGCATTTCTGCTGTGATTTGATTCGATAGGTCAGTTGTGTTGTATTCGAGTGTGTCCCAAAGTGACTAGAGGTAACGTTTGTGCTATGCTGGGTGCCTGTGATAAAGGTTTTTGCAGTAACTGGTGTTCTCATTTCCTACAATATTGACCACTTATAGATAATAGTCGCTCAATGAATTATGTGTGAAAATCTGATGTGATACATTCACATGCATTTCTCTAGCTTCTACTTTTATTAGTGGGTATACAAACTATTCTTACTAAAGCTTATTTGTCTGTCTAGTACATTTAATCCAAATAAACCTTTGCAAAAATAAAACATTAAACATTTCATTATAAATGCAAAGATGACAACGATAGTTAAATGTTTAAGAACTGGACACTATACAGGGAGGGCCATTTAAGTTGCGGCTGTACAATATCTCCAAAACTAATCGCTGCAGTAAAAACGTTTTGAATAAAAGTTACTTTATATTATGGGAGAAAGTAACTGTCATTATTCGTGTTTTATTTGGAAGACGTTGTGATGGTCATTTTGGGGTTAATTTAAATTGGAGGTCTGGTGCGCCGTAACATTGTCATGGATTCCTTCGCATGTGCTCGTTAGTAGTAAACAGTTGAATGTTGGTTCCATATCTGCATGTAACTAACACCATAATGCTTACAAATATTTATCGTGATAAAATGAAAGTGGACAGACACTTGCCTGTTAAATGAACAATACAACTTTAGGAAGGGCGCATGTGAATTTGTTAGAAGAAGAGAAATTCGTGCGAGAACTACACATCAGAAGTGTTTTAGCATAACTGGATTCTCGTGGACATCACATCTAAGGTATATTTGGACATGCTCCTACAGATGACAGCAAATTGACGCATCCGAAAGAAGACTCACAGGGAAGGCTTGGCAGATTCTAACAAAACTCTTACCCCCATCTTTACATTTTTTCAATTCGCCATAAACATGCATCCCTGCCACTTCCATCCCCTACCTTACTTCCTCAGTAGTTTTTGACTACTTCCACTATTATGACTCTAGGGTGAGGATATAGTTCGCATTACTAAAAACTAGTATCAAGAAAACAAGAGAATAGATGTTACGACAATACCAATCATACAAACGACAAATATGCTTCTCTCTGTTTACACGATTACCAATGGCAATGGGAATATTCACAGTAGTTATATGCGAAAGTTACACTGCATACAACGAATAATGGCTAATTCTATTCATGAACTTCCATACATAAAGAGAATGGCTACCTAAGCGTAGTTCACATTAGCAAATGATGTTGCTGTTTCAATAGTGACCATATGATCAACGACTTTCGGAGAACCTCGTTCCAACAAACCACGACTTGATCCATTTATTAGCAGCAGGCACCCAACAGGCGGTGTCCATTACCTACTATGGTAGTGAGATAATGAAATTGGCGATGGTACGAAAGAACCTACAGCTCTTACCGTGTACTCCGAAGCACTCACTGTATTCATGTGCTAGTCAGAGGCGAAGGCTTGGAGGAGACCGACTTAAAATCGTACCTCAGAGAAGAGCGAAAGAAATCATTGTGCTACCCTGGCACACAGATTAGTAACTGTAAAGGTCACGATAGTACCAAGACATTACAACATTAATAAATAAGTCAAAACACCTTTGTATTTGCAGCATTAGGTAATGTCAGGTGAAGAAGGTATTACTCTTCAACTTGTTTATTTATTTATTTCCACCCTTGGGAAACCAATTTGAAGAGTTTTCTGTTGTTGAAGTTTGCACCACGCTTTGGGTGTTAATTTGAAGTAGATTGTTTGACACGTAATATGCTGCTACGTATGAGAAGCCGATTTTTGAGATGTATTTTTATTGTTACGCTCCAAGTTTTAAAATATTATATTAACTTAGTTATTAAACTGCTTCTATAGGTAGTATTTATGTTTATGTTTGCCTTGGCTGCGCCAGTCTTACTTAGAGACATGTTTCTCTTAATCAGGGCGTGGTACGACAAGAATGTAGGCTTACACAGATTTTAAGTTTAATTTCACATCTTTTATTTATTTGGCACAAATTAAATAGCACTACACTGATATTAACAGCTGTGAGATTCTTTAATTTAAAACTTGTGCTTTGTTAACGCATATATTTAACTTTATGATTCACACGAATACGTAATATTTCTTTAGAGAACACATCTTCCATCCGGTCACCACCAAGGTCTGCCAGCAACTGAATATATTTCAACCGTATAAACTTTTAACTTTTTGCATTTCAAGTCTCTGATGGGCTAATCCTAGTCCAATAGAATACCTGCATTTAATTAAAGCTTTTTCTGGCTGTTGATTGGTTATTTTTAAACTGTCACAAAATTTACATTATCGTTGCCCTAATCATGACTAGTAACATTTAAACTCTCAAACTCATTATTGCCTCAAGGTTACTTCATTGTTACCTCATTGTTTGCAACTTTAAGCTTATTATTCTCACAGCTCTTGCATTATTAAACTACACAATGCATTCACATAACATTATTAAACATGTTTACAATAATATAAGTATTTGCAATGACTGTTACATACATTTTTTACAAATTATTACATACATCTTGCTTCAAAGTGGGCTGTTATTGAATTTACATATTATATCATTTAATTTTAAATAATTCAAGTGTTAAAAATACTGCCTCACAGGTATGTTTCCTTCACGGCAGTCTGGATTGTGCTGCCTATAACAAAAGCTGTGCATGTTCCTTTAGAGACATCTAGTGGCATTTTAATTAATAACCTTGAGGAAGAATTTCAGCCTGTTATATATACGTTTATTTTTGCAAGAGCACCACATGCCATTTCTGATAGCCGATGAAAAATGTGTGTGATAATTTAGCTCGGCGGACCAAGTAATAAGTTCCTAGTAATAATTCGTGACGTAAGCCATTGGCTGCGAGCCTGGGATTTAATGGCAAATATTTTTATTTGTTTACATTAGGTCATCTTCCTGATAGTGCAGATTAATGTATCTGAACTCCGTTATCAATATGGTGAAAAAAAATTATGTCATATCGCATGGCGCTTAGTATTTAGCCTGGCAGCCTCTGTTTCTGCGCGGGTGTGGGTTTTGCTATCCTTATGTCGTGCTAATTCCGCCAAGTGTTGGCTGTAAACAACAAGGGCCAGGAACAGCCTTCATAAAAAACCTTGGCATTTTTTGGTCTCTAAGAAGTAGTAAAACACATTATTTGGAATGCTTAATATGATGGTAAAAATAAACTATCCAAAAATTCTCTTCGTAAATCATAAAACGTAATTTTAAGATGAGACTGACTTTGGAAATAAATGGTTCTTTAAGCTTCATTTCATAGAATATTTCGGTCGAGAGAGGTGTATGGCGTAATTAATCATTAAACCAACGAGCAGTCGTTTTTTATTCATAACCAGTTTAGCACGTTCTCCTGCATAGCTTTATTTGATTTATTGGTTTATTTTACGCCTTTTATTACAGAAGAATAACAAGACTTGCCGAGGACGGCATAGCTAGAAGAACAAGAATACACTTTTGCCAATTCCAAAATACCTAGTAGAGGACAGATTCATATTCTTGTGCAGTGTGAACTTTTTCTAAAATGTTAAGAGGATGTTAATGATAAAGAAACATTTTCTTTCGCATGCAAACATCGTGTATGGACCCTTAAAAAAGGAAAGGAATAATTCAGTGAAGTGCTTTGTGTGAACTGTGGCTTCGTGTGGTGCGGAAACTTTGACGCTGCGACTAAGTGAGGAGAAACGATTGCAAGCATTACTGCAGATGCGGAAATTAAGTTTTATTTATGGACGCTCTTTAACTGCTGTAGTCCTAGCGTTCCATTCTATATCGGGCATAAAAGACCGACAATTTTGTTCACAGGCCTCTTTATCAGGCTTGAGGTTCTTTAGTGCCAAAACGGCACCACAGGCTTTACCTCCCTTATGAAAAAAGCCATGCTAAGGATTTTTATGCCCGAAAAAATCTATCGTCCTCCGCCGGGTTTGAACCCGCGACCTCGAGAACTAGAGGCTAGCATAATAACCACTACACCACGGAGGACGACGCAGATGCTCAGAAGAAACGTGAGAGATAGGTATACAAAATAAGTAATAAATCTATTAATTGTTTTTTCACACTGTCATATGTAGGCTAAAGTTGAAAAAGCCAAAATCAGACTCAAAATTCAATGCCATAGCCGGGATTTGAACCACGGATCTTCGTATTGCCGTGCCACTGCTCGAACCATCTGAGCTACCATGTTACATGTCGAAACGACATTTATTTATACACTCTACACACATTTTTCCGGAAACAAGTCGGCGGTCTCATTCATTTTGAGATATTATAACCCAATGGCGACTTAAAATTTCTTAAGTGCTGTAAGTCCCGGGCTTCATAGTTAAACGCTATTAAATAATCAATGTTAATTGTTCTCCCATTATGCTGTTTGAAAAGTAGAATCAGACAAATTCCCAGTGCCATATCCATGGTTCAAATCCCGGATATAGTATTGATTTTTTCACTCTGATTTTACCCTTCCAAATAACGAAGCTGTATCACAAAGAGTGGCAGAAGAAAGAATAATGACGAAACCTAACAGGAAGAGGAAGAGAAATTAGTTGCAAATGTGGAGTAACAATTTATGAATGCGAGAATTGGGACCACAAAAAGATAGCAAATGACAGACAATAAATCGTACTGTGAGATAAACAAAAAAACTAGGAAACAGATGAGATTGGGATTGCACTGAAGCGCCTAACCTTTGGTTCAGAACTATAAATTGATTGATCAATATACGTTATAGTCTGAGAAAAGATGAATAAATATTTTGTCATATTTAAGTACTTTTCCTTATTATACAAGTAATCCCATAGGACTTACGAAAAAAAAAACATCACAAATACATTAAATAATAAAATAGGGTGTGTTCATTCACACGAATCTCTCGTACAAACTATTCTTGCAAAAGCTTTTTTCGATCTTATTCGTGTTAATCGAGAAAAACGTTTACAGAAAGACTTTCATTACATAGGTATTTCGTTAAAGGTGCAAGAGGGATATTAGGAGGCTAAAGCGATGGTCAAATCCTTTAAAAAGTAACTAGCTATATACACAAAACCAAAGGAGGATTACATTAGGACTTCCAAAAGATATATAAAGTATTGGAAAATTTAACGAATATCTCAGAAATGGGTAATGCCTAAAAACTTATTTGACTTAAATCGTGTGTTTAAATAGATGTACGTGGTTCATATAGCCCGTTTTTAGCTCTCTTGTGGTGTTTATTGTCTACGAGTTTAGATTTTACGTAACCTCTTCAGTTCTTTTTTTTTCGCAGAAAATTCAAGATATACATTTTATTAGTCAGATATATTGTAATCATACGGTACTTTAATCAAAATCATTAAAACCATTTTAAAAAAATAACAAGTAATGAACAATTTTCCATGTAAATAGTAGTTTTCGAGTGGAGTTATGTTTTTAAAAAACACCGTGTCCAATCTTCGGAAGAGCTAAACTTAAATGCAGAGTTCTGTATTAATACAACAGGTCGCTTTTGTATCATGCTTTTCATAGACTTATACAGACCTTTTTTGTAAAAACACTTTTTTGGGTTCAGAGGACCTCAAAACATGTTATTCTGGTGAAATCTTGATATTGAATATTTGGCTGGAATACAATATGTACCGCCCCTACTTACTGTAGGTAGGTAGTAGAGAAATTAATAACAAAAAGATTAACCCTTTCGTTAAAGTTAGTCATTTTATCATACTTTATGTCCTCAAAGATAACTATTTCTATCATCCGTTTTCACAACTACCGAACCAGGTGGCGTCGCAGTAATTGTGCGACTCGCATTCGGGTTCAATCCCCGGCGACCGTCCACTCTAACCCATGGATTTTTCGTCGTTTCCCCAGGTCGGAAGGCGAATGTTGGGGTGGTTCATCTTCTACCACGACTCTCCTGCCCCATATTTCCTATAGGTATCCATTCGTTTCAGGAATGTGGAATCAGGCGACGGTGTTCGGCGGGTTGCGGCTGGCCGGTGGCTGTGCGCTTTGTAGAAGTTTCTTCCCTGGCTCATTGAGGGATTACTCATTAGGTCTCTCCTCTGGGAGTACGCAGGCGGCGTCGGTTACGTTCAGTCTGGAAACGTCCATGCTTGCGCTCATCGCCATCTACATCTGGTCGCCCTTTGGGTTCTCTCCCCTATTCCCTCACTCCCAGGGGTCACGGTAGAAGCAAAAAGGGCCGTTACGGCCTACTTGTGGTGCTGTGCCCCGAGCACTCCTCCGTTCGTCCGTATGTTTACATTTTTTCACAACTGCAACAAAATTTAAGACGTGCTTGCTTCACATTTCTACGGCGCTATGAATCGATTTCCTGCCAACATGAGCAGCTAATATTACTAATATTATAAAGAAAGAAGATTTATGCATGTATATGTAGGGCAATATAAAAAAAAACATTCAGTCGATTTTGATAATTCCTTCATCATTGAACGGCTCTGTTCTTCCCGACGGACATGCGCTATAATGCGCTTCTAATTTCAACTTCTAAATAAAATAAAATAAAAAAACTCAAGCAAGATGTGCAATGCTGGTATAATAAAATGTACTTACTGAGATGGCTTTGGCTATTCACCGTTGTCATGGTTGCTGCCTCACAAAGAAAGCGTGTAAAAACAAAAGCGGATTATTTTGTATGCCAAGCAATATACATGAATGTCCACGATGTAGCAGCTAAGCTTTGGGAGAATGCTAAGCAAACAGAAGACTGAGCGAAACAAAAGGCAGTCCATCCTGCTTATAACGGTAGGACTCGTATGTAATTTTTAATTCTTTAACTGCCATTTTATCAAATATTGCAAGAGTTTGCAACGAAATCAGAATAAAACTTCTGTGTAAGCTTCGTGCTATTTGTATAGGCGTGTGCAGGGAAGTTTGCATGTGCCAAAATGTTTTAATAACGTTTATGTAAGTAAGTTTTGGTGTTGTGTTTCCAAGTTGTAATCAACACCATAATCTATACTAAATATACAGAGTGAAGTTGATAGTATCTTTACGTTATTTGCACCACGCTTTGGGCGTCAATTTGAAGACGTATTATTGTATTGTTATTTGCCCCACGCTTTGGGAGCCAATTTGAAGTAGGATGTATTATATTTCGACTGTTGGGGAACCGAACTTGAAGTGGTTGCAACCGCACATATGGTAAAAGGTTTCCGGTAGCCTTCGCCCCAAATGCACTTTCCGGTGGCTTTTGCCCCCCCCAAAAATGTTTAAAAATATTTACTTTGTAATTTGACAGTTTCTTTAAATATTATATATTTATGTTTGCCTCGGCTGCGTCAGTATTATTGTTAGAGACATGTTTCTCTTTGCAGGATTGTGGTGCGACTGAAGAATGTAGGCTTACACAGATTATAATTTTACTTCACTTCTTTTATTAATGCTTGACACCATTTAAATAACACTTCACTGATATAGAAAAAGAGAGCTGTGAGATTCTTTTTATTAATTACTTGCACTTTTTAACACGTAAACTATTTTTGTCTCACACAAAGTACGTATTAAATTTCTCGAGAACGTGTCTTGCGTCCGGTTAGAAACGCTGTCTACAACCAACGCGTCCAGTTATGAGCACTGTCTACAAGCAACTGAACTCTGTATTTGAAAAATTTTGTTATATTTCAGTTTATGATTGCCTAACCCTACTCCAATAGAATACTTTTATTTAACTTAAGCTTTTTTTGGTTGTTGATTGGCTATTTTATAAATTGTCTCAAAATTTACATTATTGTTGCTCCAATAATGACTAGTAGCATTATTAAACATTCTTACTCATTATTACCTCACGGTTACCTCATTGTTACCTCATTTTTAGCAACTTATAACCTATTATTCTCACAGCTCCTAATTATTAAATTACGTAATACATTCACATAGCATTATTACATGTATACAATAATATAAATATATACAATGATTTTTTATATATTGTTACATACACATATTGCTTTAAGGTGGGCTGTTATTGAATTTATATATTATATAATTATACGGAAATCATTTGTGTTAAAAATAATCCCTCGAGGGAAAAAAATAATTGTGTCCGGTGTAACAATCGAAAATACTATATCCATTTATCTTATTATAAACTTATAAATTGTCTTTAACTCTACCACGCACCTTGAGGTGGAGAAGGTATTACATTCCATTCAAAAATTCAATATCGATATTGTACCGGAAATACATTTTTTAAGGCCCCTTGAATAAAAATATTAGCATTTTTAGGAATGTGTGAGAGAGAGAGAGAGAACAATAATAACTATAAAACGAAATGTCGGATAAACATCAAACTCGGCATTTTGGTTCAGTACCTTCTAAAGATGGACATGAAGATTTCCAAGAAAACCCCCATCCTAAACTGGCTTTTATATGGAAATTTTTAGAAATGTTTGATTTTCTAAAAAATGGCTCAAACGATTTTGATTTAAATACCATATATTACATATTCTACATGATAAAATGTGTATCTTGAATTTTCTGGTAATGACCTGTGAAGTCAGCTTCATTTGGAAGGAATTTTGTATACTCTTGTATAACTGGTACACGTTAAGCGATAGACGAAAGCACACCAGCCAACAAATGTGAATCTTTTTTAAACACACAATTTATTTCAAATGACTTCTTTTGTGGCATAAGTAATTTATCAGTTATTAATGGTTCGAATTGTTCAATACTGAATACTCATTGTTTTGAAGTTCCTTCGATTTTCAGTTGTTTCTCGCGATGTCATGGAAAGAGAATGGAATTTTAAGGCCAGGGTATAGCTTACGGTTCTAAAACATTTCAGTATCGTCATTCCCTTTGTGTATGTAACGAAATGCATAATGCAGCTGTTTCCGGTAAGGTTTATCTCGATTAAGATGAAATAAATAGGAAAATAAACTTTCGTAAGAATAATTTGTATACCCACTTATAAACAATAGAGGGTAGAAAAAGTTATGTAGATAGACATCGAATTTTTTGCAGAAATGCTTATTTAGTTTGTTTTTACCTGTACTATTGAATTAAATTTTGCAATATGTTTAGTGTTCTGTGGTTGCATGCAGTTTTTTAGCGCTATAATAGCATATCTCCAATGCTGCATATTTCATCAGTATTCCATGTATCTAGCGTATATTACATGTACTTGAACACATTTGTAATTAAATAATAAAGTCATTTCTATAAAGACACTCGTAACATTTCTCGATGAGGTTTTGAGGAAATTTGAGTGTGCTTCTTTTAAGTAAGCATGAAAATTAAGAGGTAAATT
This sequence comes from Deroplatys truncata, assembly GCA_030765065.1. Classification (NCBI taxonomy): domain Eukaryota; kingdom Metazoa; phylum Arthropoda; class Insecta; order Mantodea; family Mantidae; genus Deroplatys; species Deroplatys truncata. The sequence continues at coordinate 49,978,976 of CM060979.1, read as the reverse complement.
CTGCAGTGTTTTAGAGGGAAATCCTGACAAAGTTTTATGTTACACAGGTAAATATCTCCAAGGTGGAAAAGGTAATGTTTCCGGATGAAATTCACCCAGAGTTAGCAGGTACTCCCAAAGTTTGCCCAATAGCATCCGTAGACGTGGAAAGATACTTCTCAGCAAGCAAACTTGTATTAACAAATAAACGTCGAAACTTGCACCTGAGCATTTGGAGAAAATGACCATTTCATACTTCAAATCTAATCACGACGACGAAACGATGTATAGGGAAGAATGTACATTGTAAGTACGCTTAAGGTTAACAATTTTAGTGCAATGTAGGTGCATATTTTCGAAATTACAGAGTATATTTTAAGAATTTTGCGCCATAAATGCAGACACATTTTAGATATTTTAGATGCATACATGTCCGATGTCTATAGACGTTATAGATTATGTGCCGAGTCCAAAGCGTTTTTCAACAACTGAAAAACGTACGCATTATTCCTGGCTTGGAGGCGGGAATGGAATTTTCATATCCGCCGGTTTCGTCCCTACTCGCTGAATATTGATTTCAGGGGATTGTATGTTTACCTAATGTGAACAATGTGGAGCGTTTACATTTTTAAGTCACACAGGCCGAAAAATAAAGTTTAAAATTGCTTATTGTTATTCTAAAAATGTTTTCGTCCCGCAAGGTCAAAGACTTGCGCGGCCAGTGTCGTCAAATAAGCGAAACAAGTCTTCAGAACAAGCATGACGTGGTCGAAAAAAAAGGTCTTGTTTTACACTCACATGACTTTCTCTAATAGCTATCAATTATTTATACAGGATGGACCATTTAAGTTGAGACGATACAGCATTGCCAAAACTAAGCGTTGTAGAAAGAAATGTCTTGAATTAAGATCTGCTTGATAAGTATGTGCCATTAGTCGTGTTTTGTATGGAGGACGTTGTGATGATCATTTTAGGGTGAATTTAATTTTTTACTTTCTCTACTACGTATAGTAAGTAGGGGAAGTATTGTATTCCACCCAAAAATTCGATACCGAGATTTCACCGGAAATATATGTTTTGAGACCTCCTGAATCCAAAAAAATAATTTTTGGAAGCATGTCCGTGTGTGTGTATGTGTGTCTGTGAACAGCATAACTCAGAAACGAACTGTCGGATAAACACCAAACTTGGTATTTAGGTTTAGTATCTTCCAGAGATGCGACACAAAGGTTTTCAAGAAAATCCCCCCACCCCAGATTACCCTTTACATGGAACATTTTTCGAAAATTTTAATTTTCTCAAAAATGGCTCTAACGATTTGGATTAAAATAGCATACGTTTAAGATATTTTCGTGACAAATGAAATGTTTATCTCGAATTTTCTGGGAATGTCTCCAAAAGTATTCTTCATTGTGAACGACTTTTGCATAACTGGTAAACCATAAGAGATAGACAAACCTTTACTACACAAAAAATGTAGATCGCGTTAAAATACACAACTTATGTTATATACATTTTTTTGTTGAGTCAACCATTTTCGAGATATTGCTTGTTATTCCCTTTCCAATACTTAATACTTTTTCTCAAATTCGTTATTCATTTTTTTTGTCCTGGTAATGCAAAGAGAATGGAATACTCCCCATAGCAACCAGCTCTTAAAATGTTTGACTATCGCTTAAAGCCTACCAGATTCTCCTTGCATCTATAAGAAAATTAGCAATAAGTTTTAACATCTCGACATCTCGATTGACATGAAGCATATGGAGAATAAGCGTTTGTAAAAATAGTTGTACAAGAGTAGAGAAAGTCATTTGAGTGTAACATGTCGCATTTTTTTAAATGGGAACCTACATTTTGTATGTTGTTTTCACATTAGAAAACGGTTTATAAAAAGTTCTTTATTTTGTGATGAGTAATAAGGAAACAAAATAAAAAATGTTGGTTCCCAATTACGAAACGTAACTTGACCCTCACATGACCATCCATCGATGGTCCAACCATTCATTGCGCCCTTCCTACACGGCCATTCAGAATTTTCGTTGTTACTTACATTCATGTAAGAACAACTGCAAAGTGTTTTATACGAATGTTTAGTTTTTATCCGAAAAAAACATAAAGGTAGGTTCCCATTTAAAAAACAATTAAATTGACTCTAAAATGCTTTTTACAACGTTCTCCAAATAAAACACGACTAATGACATTTGCTTTCCCTCATAATATCGAGCAACTTTTAATAAAGACATTTCTCTCTACAACTCTTGGTTTTGGAGATATTGTACAGTCTCAGCTTAAATGGCGCACCCCGTATATAGCTTCTACAATCTATTTTTGCGCAAGTTACTTTCGTACCTATTTCATGTTAATCCAGATAAACTTTTGCAAATATAGTTTAATTACACATTTCGTTGTAGATTCAAGAGGGACAGAGGAAACCGAATCCATAATTAGATGTTTGATAGCGGCTCACTATGGCTTTGAAATTTCATACTGTTTCCATGACATCGGTAAAAAAAAGTGAAAGCTGACGTACATTAAAAAAATTACAAAGCATTGAGCACTTGATGCCAATATCAACGGATATTGTGGAAACGGCAGATGCAACAAAAGCTGTTTGAAATAAAGTGCGTATTTTAAATAGATCTATATTTTTTGTATGGTACGTTTTTATCTATTACTTAACGTTTATCAATTACACAAAATTATACAAAACTCCCTCAGAATGAGATGTAATTCACAGGTTATTCTCAGAAAATTAAATATGTGCAGTTTATATGCCATGTAGATATCTTAATTATATAATAGCTTAATCAAAATTGTTATAGCCATTTTTGATAAGATAATAAAATTCGAAAAATGTTGTATGTAAAGGGTGGTTTGGGATGGAGGATTTTGTTAAAAATCTCTCTCTCGTGTGTTTGGAAGATACTGAACTTAAATACTTACACATTTGGTATGCATCCAACTTTTCGTTTTTATTTTTGCTGTTCCTATACACACATACACGCACGCACATCTAAACATTTTTTGGGGATTCAGGGTGCCTCAAAACATGTATTTCCAGTGAAATCTATGAAATTTCTGGGTTGAATGCAATACTTCCTCTTACCTACTAAGCATGGTGGCAGAGAAAGTATATGAAGTTGACGTTTCGTCCGGAATTATGGTGAACATCTTAAAAGACAATCAGTGTTATCGACGAAACTTTTTAAGTCATATGTTTTTAATCTTCGACCTAGCCGCAAGGGATATTTTACTGAATTATTCGACTTTTTCCATAAGTCTTACACTGCCATAAGGTACTGTCGAGCTTACAAAATTTCCAAAATTTGCAATATTATGGGGAGGAGGTTGAAAAATACATTCACCGTTATTTCACTCCCGTTTCCTAAATATTATGGGACTTTTGGATTATTAATATATTATATAGCATTACGTAATTAAAAAACAAAGATGTCATACAGAATGAGTGTAAATAATTATATTCATTAAGTCGTAATACAAACACAAAAAATGTCACCGTGAAACCCCGAGTAAGCCAAGTGGTAATACATTAAAGATATAAATTCCTGCTATGAAATTTATTTAAAGAATCTTAATGATAGAAATTAACAAGGTATCAGTGCAAAACAAACGAAGTTCCTGGTAAACCAGCAAATTCCCTTCCATTCCTCAAAATAAAGTATTGTAACTTTGAGATGGGACCTTAAAGAATTTAAAAACAAGTAATTTATTTTATTGATAGCAATACTCGCAGTTTCACTAGCGTTATTTCCTTAATTACGGGGTGCTTCTCCACCTCTCCCTCCCACTCTCTCTCCTCACCTTCTGTGTGTATTCAAGTAATATTAAAAATTGTAAGTAAAACCTTTTTTTACAGTGCTACATTATTATATTTAAAACAGAAATAAATATGTGAAAGTCGTGAACCGCGGAAAATATTTTGACATTTTTATTTGTCAGTAAAAATATATTTAATCTCTCAAACGTGCAATTAGTAAATATATTTAATTTAATGTCAAGGAGCAAAAATTTGAAGCACGCCGCTTAATCCGTTCAGATTAACGCTGTTACCTTTGATAATATATGACTAAATTAATGGCCAAAAATTATCATAAACTCTTAAACACGAATCCTAGCAATATAAGTAACATAGCTTTACAGAAAATATATGCTTATAGGTTTTATTTTGCAACGTTTTTCACGATAATCAATAAGTGAGACATTTCCGTGCCCTTTATAACCCTCTTTAGGGAAAGCCACTAAAACGCTTATTTCATCTTCTTTAAGCAGGACATAGTGCATACTACAAAGCAAATTTCAAGCAATGTATTCAGTTCACGAGTTATAAGTTACAAACATAAGTTCTTTTTTTATTTTTCAACCAAATTATGTTTCTGCAAACATTTGGTTTATTTTTGATACATGTTTGGGTTAGTCCAAAGTTATTTATTGCATTAAACCAAGTAGTAATTATTTTTGTTCCTAGACATTCTAAATATGCTGCAAATGGCATAGGAAAGAAACACAAATAGTTTAGAAATTCCTCAGTGGGATGTAAAAACCAGACATCTATAAAAATTTACCAACAAATATTAGAATTTTCATCTCACTGATAAAAAATTAATATTTTTATGGTGGAAGGAGCGAGTTTATTTTTTAATTAGACGTTTTAGTAAGAATGGATATATAGATTTAAAAAAATATATAGTAATGTATTGAAACCAAAATAAATGAAAATGAAATTTACGCAAATCTGTGAATTTCGAAGCCAAAGCAAAAATTGAAGCACAGGAATATATCATAAATAGAAATGATGGACCTACCGGAACGCAGAGCAGTCCCAAGACGAAACAAATGCCACACACGTCACCCAAGCTACCACGTTCGCGACCCGTCGCTGTTCAGCGACCACTGAGCCAAAGCATCTCAGTCGGCCCCTCTTGAATGACCCCCCCTCTCCCGCCCTTCCTCCCCAGCCGGCCAACACTGGGCCCCCTTCCAATACCGCGCACGCTTGGATCCCTTCTCCACATTGTGGAAAATTACTATTCATGTTTACCCTTTAGTGAATGTGCTCGCATTCAAAAATCTTTGGTGCGCAATGTTTACCACGCTCTCGTTTCGTTTGCTTTTTCAGCCCGAAGCTTCAAAGCCGTGACTTCAGCTTTTCACATAACACCGTTGTTATCGTCGCCATTATTATTATTATTATTATTATTATTATTATTATTATTATTATTATTATTATTATTATTATTATTATTATTTAACTGCACTTAACCGACATCCATCTTAACCAAAACGGCCGCGGAAAGAAAAACTGTAAAAAGGAGTGATTAAGATCAAATTCGCGCTGGCAATAATTGGTAGTATTAGTTTGCCCCAGCCCTAAATTCCGCTACAAGCCTTACAAGCCTTAACTGCTTGCTCACGCACTCGATGCGGGGGTCCAATTTATTTTACTGTCGGTGTTGGTCAGTGTGGTTTATTTGTGTTTAAAATATCAGCGAAAAGAAAGCTGTTTCAATAAGCATTTAACAGAAACTCGAATAATTCGTGAGAGAGAGGCAGCGGACGAAGGATACAAAGCATTAGAGGTAAAAGGATTAAATTCGCATTCAAATATTAAGGGAAAATATTGAATTACGAGCTATCAATAACACAAAACTTTTTGTTTTTAAATTTCCTGTGTTCTGTAAAACAAAGCAGTGAGTCAACATCAAATTTCAGGAGGAAATCAATCTGAGGTGATACATTGATATGACTTCGTCTACCTTCTATCATTTATTAGTGGGTATACAAACTATTCTTACTAAAGCTTATTACTTTCCCTACTACGTATAGTAAGTAGGGGAAGTATTGTATTCCACCTAAAAATTCGATACCGAGATTTCACCGGAAATATATGTTTTGAGACCCCTTGAATCCAAAAAAAAGCTTTGGAAACATGTCCATGTGTGTGTGTGACTGTGAACAGGATAACTCAGAAACGAACAGTCGGATAAACACCAAACTTGGTATTTAGGTTGAGTATCTTCCAGAGATGCGACACGAAGGTTTTCAAGAAAATCCCCCACCACAGACTACCCTTTACATGGAACATTTTTCGAAAATTTTAATTTTCTCAAAAATGGCTAACGATTTTGATTAAAATATCATATGTTTAAGATATTTTCATGACAAATGAAATGTATATCTCGAGTTTTCTGGGAATGTCTCCAAAAGTATTCTTCATTGTGAACGACTTTTGCATAACTGGTAAACCATAAGAGATAGACAAAATTTTACTACATCAAAAATGTAGATCGCGATAAAATACAAAATTTATGTCATATAAATTTTTACTTTCTCTACTACGTATAGTAAGCAGGGGAAGTATTGCATTCCACCCAAAAATTCGATACCGAGATTTCACCGGAAATACATGTTTTGAGACCTCCTGAAACCAAAAAAAGCATTTTTGGAAACATGTCCGTGTGTGTGTCTGTGTGTGTGTGTCTGTGTGTCTGTGTGTGTGTGTCTGTGAACAGCATAACTCAAAAACGAACAGTCGGATAAACACCAAACTTGGTATTTAGATTCAGTATCTTCCAGAGATGCGACACGAAGGTTTTCAAGAAAATCCCCCCACCCCAGACTACCCTTTACATGGAAGATTTTTCGAAAATTTTAATTTTCTCAAAAATGGCTCTAACGATTTTGATTAAAATATCATATGTTTAAGATAATGTCATGAGAAATGAAATGTATATCTCGAATTTTCTGGGTATGTCTCCAAAAGTATTCTTCATTGTGAACGACTTTTGCATAAGTGGTAAACCATAAGAGATAGACAAAATTTTACTACACAAAAAATGTAGATCGCATTAAACTACACAACTTATGTCATATACATTTCTTTTGTTGAGTGAACCGTTTTCGAGATATTGCTTGTTATTTCCTTAAATTTTCCAATACTTATACTTCTTCTCAAATTCGTTATTCATTTTTTTATGTCCTGGACATGCAAAGAGAATGGAATTCGCCACATAGCAACCAGCGTTACAATATTTGACTATCGCTTAAAACCTACCATATCTCCCTTGCATCTACAAGAAAATTACTAATAAGATTGACATCTCGATATCTCGATTAACATAAAGCATATGGAGAATAGGTGTTTGTAAAAATAGATTGTACAAGAGTAGAGAAAGTCATGTGAGTGTAACACATCAGATTTTTTTATGTCCTGGACATACAAAGAGAATGGAATGCTCCACATTGACTATCGCTTAAAGACTACCATATTCCCCTTGCACCTACAAGGAAATTAGCAATAAGTGTAAGCGTTTGTAAAAATAGTTTGCATAAGAATAGAGAAAGTCATGTGAGTGCAACACATCAGAACTTTTTTTCTATCCACTACATTTTAATCCTATAAGCCTTGGCAGAAATAGCTACATTACACATTTACTTACACATACAAAGAGAACAGCAATAATAAAATGTTTAAAAAGTGAACGTAATACGCTGGCTTTAAAATTCCACAGTTTCCGTACAGTCGCGAGAAGCAATGAAAGACGATGGGACTTATAAATCAACAAAGTATTGAACAAATCGAACTATTAACAACGGATATCTTGGAAATTGCTGGTGCTACAAAAGTTATTTAAATAAGTTGTGTGTTTTAAAGAGATCTACACTTTTTGTGGTACTTTTTCGTCTATCGCTTAACGTTTACCAGATTCTACAAAATTCCTTCCAAATGAAGAGAGCTTCACATTTTACTTGTCATGTGAATATCTTTAATATATGGTACTTTAATCAAAATCGTTAAAGCTATTATTAGAAAATAAAAAATTTCGAAAAATATTTCGTTTAAATGGTGGTTTTGGGTGGGAGAATCTTCATATTGCATTTTTGGAAGGTACTGAACCCAAGTTCGTTTTTGAGTTATGCTGTTCACAGATACGCACAGGACCTTTTCTAAAAGTGTGTTTTTTGGATTCAGGGGGACTCAAACTATGTATTTGCGGTTAAATCTGTTATCAAATTTTTGGGTGGAATACGATACCTTCTCTGCCTACTATGTACGTGGTAGAGAAAATGAAAATTACTGATTTTATGACATCGTTTTTGTAAGTACTATAATGCATATTTTAATACTTTATATAGCCGCAGCATCATCATATTAAGCAGTATTACATGCATTTGAAATAGAATTATTTCCTTCCTTTGCTACTTAAAATTTTTACCATCGATTATCTGAAACGGCTATGCCAATTAACGGGATTCCACCGTCCTATCATTAATATGGCGATACCACTGTTTGTTTAATCTGATACCGATGCTGATTTTTGAACACCCATACTCGATATTAGATAGTACGGTACGAGTTGATTCGGTGTGTAGATTATACAGCTTCCTTATTGTACGATTTAAAATGTAAATGATGAGAGCGAGTCCCTTACCACGCCAGGCGACAGCAGAAACGATACAGTATGGTGCATCAGATCAACTTCATTTACAACTCCATTAACGCTGCAGATCACTCGCGTATCTTTCCCTGCTAACCCGTTGTTTATTTAGGTATAAGTGCCGATAGAATGTCGCATTATTGCTCATGTAGTTGAGTGGTGAGCGTTCTGGTTTCAACCCTGCGGTTTAGAGCTGGGGAGAGAGAATGTTTTCAATAACTAGAATCATTCCTTACCTTTCATAGAATCTGGAGGAATGAACGTGAGTGTATTTCATGACGAAAACAAGTTCAAATCGACATAAAAACTTAGTTCAAACAGTTTCAACACAATCAGTTGTTTCTCAAATCAAAGCCGTAGATGTGACAGTATAAAGGGTGTTATTAAAATTAAAAAAATCTGATGTGTTACACTCATATGACTTTCTCTACTCTTGTACAAACTATTTTTACAAACGCTTATTCTCCATATGCTTCATGTTAATCGAGTTATCGAGACGTTAATATTATTGCTAATTTTCATGTAGATGCAAGGGGAATTGCTAGGCTTTAAGCGATACTCAAATATTTTAAGAGCTGGTTGCTATGTCGAGTATTCCATTCTCTTTGCACTACCAGGGCAAAAAAAATGAATAACGAATTTCCATTTGAGAAAAAGTATAAGTATTGGAAAATTTAAGGGAATAACAAGTAATATCTCGAAAATGGTTTATCAACAAAAAAAAGTATATGATAAGTTGTGTATTTTAACGCGATCCACATTTTTTGTGTAGTAAAATTTTGTCTATCTCTTATGGTTTGCCAGTCATGCAAAAGTCGTTCACAATGAAGAATATTTTGGAGACATTCCCAGAAAATTCAAGATATATATTTTATTTGTCATGAAAATATCTTAATCATACGATATTTTAATCAAAATCGTTAGCCATTTTTGAGAAAATTAAAATTTTCGAAAAATGTTCCATGGTAAGGGTAATCTGCGGTGGGGAAATTTTCTTGAAAACCTTCGTGTCGCATCTCTGGAAGATACTGAACCTAAATACCAAGTTTGATGATTATCCGACTGTTCGTTTCTGAGCTATGCTGTTCACAGACACACAGATACACACACGGACATGTTTCCAAAGATGCTTATTTTGGATTCAGGGGGCCTCAAAGCATATATTTCCGGTGAAATCTCGGTATCGAATTTTTGGGTGGAATACAATACTTCCCCTACTTACTATACGTAGTAGAGAAAGTAAAAATGACTTCATTTACACAGAATGAAGTAGGAGCGGTAGCCAAGAATCCAGAAATCACATAATCGGTATATTGTCTTCAATTAGGTCACATGAAAGAAGTTTACTTAATCACTGATATTTCTAGTGCATTGTGGTTTCATTAAAATAAATAAAGTAGGTTACGTTTTTACTTCTTGTAGAATAACAGATATTAGAGGTTGCAATTCCATCAGTTCAGTACTTTTACTATTATGAAATGTTTAAGCAAGACGTTTTTGAATCCATAACTTCAAAACGGGTGCAATTGACTATTATCGTAATTTTTGAATTTAGAATTGTATGAATTTTCGGATTAATTAGCACTGCTAATAGCGTTTATATACCGTACAGCACTGTCTTATTTCATGACCAAGTCATGACTGTGTAAAAACTGGTTATCCACCACTTTTAATTGTGTGTATGAAAGACAGAGGAAGGGAGGGAGAGAGGTAAACTAAAAATGATAATTCGGACGAAGAACTTACTTGTATGTAAATCAGTCGCTTTTGAGGATGGAAACGAAACAACGCTTCATATAAAACTATCTTTTGTGATTTTGTTTCTGAAAAAATGACCCTAACTAATTTGGTTAAGATAACTTACATGAGGCGTGTGTTTAAAACGAGTACCATTTAATATTTTGGCGCTGCGGGGCTGCAGTCGCGATTTTGAGCTTGCACGATCACTTCCCCAGGAAGCCAGACGCGGCTGTGAGCGATTGTCAGTTTGAGTTTTCCTGTTGTTAGAGAGCTTCGAAACGTTCAAAACAACCGCGACCGGCCGATTGTGAAGTCAGGTTCGTTTTTTGGATGCCAGAAAGTTAAGACAGCAAACATTCAACGCCAATTGTGCGAGGTCTAAGGGGAAACAGTAATGAGTAGCAATGCTCGGCCACACACTGCCAAACAAACTAAAGATGTGATCGCATCATTCTCCCTACACGCGCGCACAAACACACGTTTCTCTAAAAATGCTTTTTTGGATTAATGGGTCCTGAAAACATGTGTTTGGAGTGAAATACAGGCACCTCTTTTTGGGTGGATGCAATACTTCTCTTCTCTGTATGAGTAAATACGTAGTAAAAAATAATACACTGTAATATCTTCTTGAATGCGAATAACACTTAAAACAAGATATAATATTTAAGACTCTAATAATGAGTAAAGAAAAGAGGACGACGCAGCAGATTATAAGCACATTTCGTAGATTAGCAACACTATTACGCTTACGGTAGAGTGGGAAGTACCTACCAATATATGTGTGACCCTGTAAAAATAACTGATTGTATTATTGTTTTCGTAGAAATCAAGTGATGTATTATTAAATCACTAATGTAAGCCATTGTTTTGCAACCCTGTACACACCTTCAGTGAAGGTAATCAGGTACAAAATGACACCTTACAGGCAAGCTTTAATAATGGGATATACAATCCCATTCCTTTGAATGCCTGGAATCAACAGTAACAGACATAAACAAAGGCACTTCAGAAACAGTATGGCACAATTTACTTCACGTATGAGCTAAGATTCAAACACTATTTGTATAATCCCAAGTGTCTTAAATAGCCTTCTATACACCCTTTAAAAAACTTTTACATAAACTTACACTGTTCATGATTCTAAATTTTGCTTAAAATATTTGTTTTTATACGAATAGTGAATCTTCTGTACCGGGTGGTTCAATTGCCTGCCTTACATGAAGAAATGCAGTAAATTACGCAATATATCACTAATTCTTTACTTGCATTCTAAGTGGTAGCATCTGATCGCAAGCATGTATTCCAACTTAAAATGGATTCCATACGCGACTCGTGCAATAAGTAAAGAAATGTCGTGTAAACGTACTCTCCACTCAGGCAAATACATGTGTTTTAAGACAGTGTCAAAGTGTCCTGACTTATGATCAAGTAAGTACTTCAGTGCAGTTACAAGGAAGCTACAAATAATCAGTCAGGGAATAAAAAAGCATTATACAATGGCGAAAGGAACTCGCTTTTGAAGAAGATATAGTCCTTACGTTGGAGTTGTTTATTTATTTAGCTGCACGCATGTACGCCAATGTGAAGTAGGTGGTTTGTTACGTTATTTGCACCACGCTTTGGGCGTCAATTTGAAGTAGTTAGTTGCTGCTACGTATTGAAAGTCAGTTTGTAGATGCTGTATTATATTTCAACTGTTGGGGAGCCGAACACTTGAAGTAGTTGCAACCGCACGTATAGTAAACAATTTCCAGTAGCCTTCGCCCCAAATGTAATTTCAGGTGGACTTTGCCCCAAGTTTAAAAATAATAGCTTTGTAATTTAACTGTTTCTTTAAATATTATATATTTATGTTTGCCTCGGCTGCGTCAGTATTATTTTAGAGACATGGATATCTTGGCAGGGCGGAATGCGACAAGAATGTAGGCTTACACAGATTTTAAGTTTTAATTCACTCCTTTTTATTAACTCTTGACACAAATTAAATAGCACTTCACTGATATCGAGAGCTGTGAGATTCCTTTATTTAATACTTGCACTTCTTAATACTTATACTATTTTCGTCTCACACGAATACGTATTAAATCTCTCAAGGACGGACAAGGAACGCATCTAGCTATGAGCACACCCCGCAGGCAACTGAAGAGATTTCAACCGTCTAAACTTGTAAATTTCTGTATTTCAAGTCTCTGATTGGCTAATCCTACTCCAATAGAATGCCTGTATTTAACTAAATCTTTTTCTGGTTGTTGATTGGCTATTTTTATAAACTGTCACTAAAATTACATTATTATTATTACTCCAAGAATCAGAAGTAGTACTGTTAAACTTTCTTACTCATTATTGACTCAAGGTTACCTCATTGTTAGCAACGTTTGACCTATTTCTCACAGCTCCTACATTATTAAATTACGTAATGTATTCACATAACATTATTGAACATGTTTACAATAATATAAGCATATGCAATGACTGTTACATACATTTTACAAATTATTACATACACATATTGTTTCAAGACGGACTGTTATTGAATTTACATATTATATAATTTGACTGAAATCATTTAAGTGTTAAAAACACTGCCTCACTCTATTGTATAGCTCAGTGCAAGCAATGCCACAATGCCCACCCACAATGTTATAGTTGTGTAATATATCAAGTAAGTTTTATTATATATTAATTTAACTGTATAATAGGAAAAAAATTAAGCTAGAAGAATCTGGTATATATAGGATACCAGTGGATTAGGTTTTAGTTTCCTAGTAAGTTTTGTTAGTTAACTAGCTGCTTTTATGTTGGTTACCTGTATTAGTGTAAATTTATAGATTTTGTAATTATTATTTATTTACACCTTTACTATCTATTATTCATTTCCCTTATATTTTCCATTTTAAGTTTTCATTGTTTGTAGTTAGGTAGTAGTTATAGAATTAATCTGTAATATGGATGTATATAAGAATTGAAAAATTTGATTCAATAAATAGACAATTTGTATATATGCCCCGGTATAGTAACCTAGATGCCGGAGTTGAATATTCAAATTTTATTTTATGTTTTATTTCATTTTATTTTATTTTAGATCCACCGTCTTTTAAATGAACAACCATGTTTTAATGCCTCTCAAAGTAATAAATGGAATACTGTGTCTATAAACAGATAAAAGTAGAACGCGAGATAACTTATATTTAAACGCAAAACAAAAATGACAAACACATCATTAAATACTAAAAGATGTTAAAATTGTTTAATATTTTTAAATGCTTAAATCGGTTTCATTTTAAAGTTACAAGCATCGCAAAAAACATCTTATCGTGCAGCTGTCAGCGATGCAGCTACGACGGTTTTCCGCAGCACAAATTACATGTTAGCGTGGTAACAATATACATTTTGTGAACGCCTTGCAAGTGTTTTCAGGGATGATATGTATATCATCTTAATAATTCTCACTTTCGCTAAGTAGAGTTAGTAATGAAGTTTGCAAGTTCGTGCATCATAGGGAATCAGTTTTCATATCAATTTTGAACTGAGCGTTACATAAAACTACAAAAAGAGAAGGATGATTCACTTTATATAAGATCATATATTTGTAACGGTAACTTTTGTTATATTTATTTATTTGTTGAGCCCCACGTTTGGGAGCCAATTTGCGGCGGTATTACATATAATGTTTGTGTATTTGTGTTTACTCCACGTGGTGAAGCCATTTTGTGACGTGATTCTTTGTTAGGTTTGTTAGCTCCATCTGATGTTAGCAATTTGCAGCAGTATTAGTGTTTGTTTGAAAGAATGCTACTGTTATTTTATTTAATTTTGGTTCACTGTCCTCCGGCTAGCTATGATCTTTTTGGTCAAGCACTTCTCTTTATACATGTTGTGTAAACGGAAAGGAATCTTTTATCCAAAGATAACACTGATGAAAGAATTTGTTTTACACTTTTTATTGTAGAACACATTCACTATCACATTTTACACATTGATCTTGACACTCGCCAAACTGAAACTGTTATAATAACTTCATTACTGATCATTCTTAATTCGCGTACTTCAGCTTTTTGTATAATTAACTTTACAACACTGTAGATTTTTCATAACTCTGCTACGCGTAACTTGCAAATCGATAGCCGACGTGTACTGTACAAATATTTCTGCTGGACTGAGGGCGACGTGTAACGTACAAATGTTTTCGACGAACTGATGGACTGAAGGCGACGTGTAGCATACAAATATTTTCGGTGAACTGACGGGGTCTACCTCTAATCTAGCCCTTTTTATACTCCTACACCCCGATATGCCTAAAGATTATAACTGAGTTGCTATTGGCTAATAAAACGCGCCAACATTAGCGTCTATTTTTATATCCAATGAAAATTATGAATACATATGCTCTAGGGAAAATGTTCCAGCAAATTCTAAAGAAAAACGCGCCAACATTACGTAACTTCCTCGTCTCTAATAAAGATAAACAGCTCACCCCCTCGCTGCATTATTGCACGCTATTATTGTCAGTTTCAGTAAGGCAGTATAAACTTACTTCTCAACAATAATTACAATAAACAAACATCTTAAATCAATGTCACATAAAAATGCATATTAATACTATAATCATTCTTTACATTTAAATAATTTATGACACAAATTACTGCATCATATTCTAATGTACTGTTGTATGATATTTAAATTACGTATAGCGATATTTATAATGGAATATAATGTGATAAAAACAAATGCGTCTGATGCAACATGTCGGGTATTTCTGGTAATGGTGAAGATAGAAAAATCTACTTCTTGGTTGCAAATTGAATGGGAGTACAATGTAACACCTCCCCTTTAAGATATACTGTTTTTTACGTAACACTCCTTGATATTATCTGGATAAATATTTAAAGTGATACTGTAATTGTTGATAATTGCAATAAACAATTTTCTTATATTAAATCACCGTATAATATAATAAGCTTGGGTTGAAACATTTATCAAGAGAGGGTCATTAATGTCATACATGTAAGTTACATAGCAGCCGAATAGAGAACACATTAGCTTAAAGTTTCTGAGAAACCAGTTAGGAGTTTACTTCAGTACGTTTGCATTCACGCAGACCAATTCTGTAAATTGGAATGACAAAAGAAATTCTGAAAAAATCGAGCTCATTTAGCAACAAATTAAGAGACGTGCATGAAGAAGGGTTAAGTATTGACCCGGGCAAGATGTAAAGTTGGAAGGGTAAATAATATGTAGATGGAGCTAAAAGTAATAAAGGCGTGTAATTTTAAATCAGAGAATTACCCTACTCGGGTACCGGCACCGGTACGTACTGTTCGTGTGATATTTTAAGCGCCTAGTGTGTTAGTAAGATTTCGCGGCTAATGCAAGAGGTCTCGCCGATAACCAGTTTAACGACTCACGGCAACTTACGCTATTGGTTTCTTTTATTGCGGAAACAGTTATTTCCAAGCGTAACTTTAGTGCAGAAATTAGCAGTATTATAATTCGTTGCAATTAGTATTCATAATCAGTTCCGTTCTGTATCTTCCAACGGTCGGCAACTGGCTTCAATAGCTCAAGCATTAGATCACATTAAATTTCTCAGTCAATTTAAACTGGTGTTATCCTTTAACAATACGCCCACGCATACCCTGAGAGAAAATGCTCATAGCTCTACCACTGGAGCAGCCGGTAGCAGAATCAACAGCAGATACTGAAGACAACGAGAAAGGGTGGCAACTACATTCCTGCTTCAAATGGTCACACCATCGCGGCATTTCACACGCTGCTTCAGATGTGTATTTGTGTAGCACCTCATTTATTTTATGTTGTTTTTCTTTCGTTCCTGTATTTTTTTTCTACTGGCTTCACATTATATACCCTGTATCAGAAGAGATCGGTGGATTATTTTCGTTTATTCAATTTGTTGCATGCGGCTTATACATTACATTCATAATATTAATCTTGCTAAGGAGAATTAGCCGCAGTCATTAGTCTTTCTCAGTTTTCGAACAGCTTTAAACGCCTTCTTCTTGCGCATGTCTTAGTTAACGAATAATATCATACCTAATACACAGTTTGACTTCTGATCTCGCATATTTTCCTCAGTAATCGTGTAGTAGGTAATATTTGAAGTCATTGAAAAAGCAGATGAGTCTATTTTATAAAATAAGACTGCTACTCTCAGGAAGTCTCGGGTATCATTTATGTGTAGGATCGCACAGGAATGTCTCTACAACAAATTTTCCATTAACCAGGTGTGCAATTAATCTCTAATCTGCACCTGCACGGTCGGTGATCTCCAAAGAAGCATAAGGGCGCATTCGTGTATACGATATATACTCATGATCTTCCAAAAGATGAGTATGTAACTTGAGCAAAGGCACCGTACAAGTCTGTGTTGAAGGATGCATATGGGCACTATTCGTATACGTGATATACACTCATGAACTTCCAACAGGTAAGAATATAACCGTAGCAGTTTAAGCAAACGTACCTTAAACCGTCGTTCAAGGAAGCATATGGGCGACATTCATGTATCCGATACATAGTAGTAATCACCTAACAGACTCTAAGATAACCGTAGCATATATTGTAGCGGACCAGGTTGAGCACCGAGTATTACAGCATATGTCGTAAACCAGCGGAAAGTGTGGAAACCGGGCTACCATAACACGACCACTTTAAGGAACGCCGGGTCAGCTCTTCTGTACGTATTTGTACTACAGGGTTTTGACTCGGTCGTGGGAGAGTTATCAAAGAGTAGTCGATTGTCAGTTGTCGGGGAGCAGTTATCAAAGAGTAGTCGATTGTCAGTTGTCAGAGAGCAGTTATCCGAGGGCAATCGAGAGAGTTATTAAAAGGCAATCGGGGGCAGTTATCAAAGAGTAGCTGTCAGGTCAGTTGTTGAATCCGACGTCGAGACCCCGTACACGAGTCGCCAAAACAACACCCGGGTGAACAGGTAAGAATGTATCTCTACTAAGTTCTGCTTACTTGTCGGGCTCCAGCCCATTCTGAGTAGCCAATGTACTCACTTAAAGTAATAATATAATTTATTGGGTCAATGCATCCCCTGTGCATCATTTAATTACCCCCATCCTGGAACCCACCCTGGCCTTCCTACCACCGCAGTAACGACGCATCCCCTACCTCTGAGCTACCAACCCCCCAGTGTAATCACCTACTGCGGGGGTAACCACCCCCGTGGGGTGTTACAATATTAAGCAAAGATACCTTGTACGTCGGTATTACTCGAGGAGACATCAAACGCCATTTATGTATCTGATATACACTCATGAACTTCGAATAAATGGGAATATAACCGTAGTATAACTTAAGCAAAGGCACCCTGTAAGTCGGTGTTCCTCAGGGAGACATATGGGCACCATTCATGTATCCGACATACACTCATGATCTTCGAACAGATGAGAGTATAACCGCAATATAGTTTAAGTAAAGGTACCTTGGTCGTCGGTTTCCACAGGAAGACCATTCGTGCATCCGACATACCTACACCATGCTAGCCACTGGTTCCCGAGGTCGCGGGTTTAAACACGGAGGAGGGCGATGTATTCGTTTCGGGCGTAAAAATCCTTAACCTGACTTCCTTCGGAAGGGGAGTAAAGCCGGTGATCCCATGTCGTAGATTTAGGCACGTAAACGAACTTCAAGCCTAATAAAGAGGCCTCTGAGCAAAATTTCTGGTCTTTCACGCCCAATATAGAATGGGACGCATAGGACCACAGCAGTTAAAGAGCGTCCATAAATAAAACTCAATTTAATTTTTTGACATACACTCGTAATCTTCGAACAAATGAGAGTATAACCTATTATAGTTTAAGCAAACGCACCCTGTAAGTCAGGGTTCCTCAGGGAGACATAGGGCAACATTCGTGTATACGAAATACACTCGTGATCTTCTAATAGGTTAGAATATAACCTTAGCATATTTTAAGCAAAACCTTGCAAGTCGTGTTCCTCAGGGTGGCATATGGGCGTAATTCGTGTATCCATTATACATCATGATCTTCGAACAGTTGAGAATATAATCATAGCACATTTTATGCAAAGGCACCTTGTAAGTCGACATTCTTCAGGGAGACACGTAAGCGCTATTTCCTGTGTTGTTTTTCAAAAGTTATGGAATTTCAAAGCCGCAAATGGCTACTCACTTTTTAAAGATCTGACTATCAACCTCCCATATCTCCTTGTGCATACATTCATTAAAAGTCAAAGTGTGGCTTTTAGATACTCCTTTGAATTTTTAGCTCCTTTTAAGCAATGAAAGTAAATTGTCCTTAAAGATGTTAACTAAAAACATTAACTCAGAATCAATGCATAATGGATACCTGTTTTGATTTATAAATGTTGCTTTGATAGCTGCAAATAAGCAGCAAAATTTAAAATTCAGTTTTATTTATGGATGCTCTTTAACTACTATGGTTCTTAGCGTACCATTCCATATTGGGCGTGAAAGACCGGTAATTTTGCTCAGAGGCCCCTTTATCAGGCTTGAGGTTCTTTTACGTGCCATAAATCTACGACACGGGACCACCGGCTTTACTTCCCTTCCGAAGGAAGCCATGCTAAGGATGTTTACGCCCGAAAAAAATCCATCGCCCTCCGCCGGGTTTGAACCTGCAACCTTGGGAACTAGAGGCTATCACGGTACCACTAGTCCACAGAGGACGACAAATAGGCAGTTGTTGTATAGGAACACATTAAATCAGGGCATTAATGTTCTTCCAATAAGAAAGAAATGAAATAGGGGTGTTGATATTCCATATATGAAATAATTTGTTTATAACCGGAAAATATTAACCTAAATAATCACTTTTTGCCATTTTAGCGCTTGAGTGTTGCTTCAACTCGGTGATAGAGAGATTGAGTGCAAATTATGACCCCAAAGTGAACTGGAACAAAAACGCTAAAGCATATTGATTTCAACCATTACCTTAGAATTACCTAATTTTCCCCGCTTTCTTTCATTTACTGCTATGTAAGAAGTTGGCTGTGCATTAAGGCAAGGCATTCTTGGTGCAGCTGTTAATTATCCGCCATTTGGGTCTAAACATCACAGTAATAAATAAGTAATTTCCTGTACTAAAGGGAGTGGCTTTGCACAGCTCTAAGACTTTATCTAGAGGTACTTACATTAAGAGATAAAAATTGCAAGCCGTCATTACAAGGGAGTGGGACATAACTACTGGGGTATAATCATGTCACAACGCCGTCCCTTGCAGGAACACCAAGGCAAATTAATTTTCAACTGTTTGTAAAATCAGAGCCCGTAAAGAATAGAGACAGCCAAGCATTGAATTCCAGCACAACCTTAATGAACAGGAGGGGATGATGATAATTTAATGACCAGAACCATCCCGAGATATTTTCATTTGAGATCCCGCGACCGCGAACCTTAGAAGTTTTACTTTCTCCGCCATAATACATTCGAAAAGTTGATATCGACATTTCTCATATGTTTTGAAATCTTCCGAGAAAGAGTGCATTGTTAGGAAAGATCTGTCTGGACAGCATAGCTAATTAAAAAATCTGGTGTGTTACATTCACATGACTTTCTGTACCCTTGTACAAACTATTTTTACAAACACTTATTCCCCATCAACTTCATGTTAATCAAGATAAATATTTGCACACTCTATCTTATTGCTAATATTCTTGTAGGTGTAAGGGGAATATATATTTGCAAGGGCAATATAAAAATACAGTAGCCTTTAAGCATAGACATATCTCTTAATAGCTGGTTGCTATGTGCAGCACCATTCTCATTGCCACAGATTTGCATACCCAAGACAAAAAAAATGAATAACGAATTCCCATTTGAGAAAATAAGTATTGATAAATTTAAGGAAATAACAAGCAATAACTCGAAAATGGTTCACTCAGCAAAAAAAGTATATGATATAAATTGTATTTTAACGCGATCTACATTTTTTGTGTAGTAAAATTTTGTCTATCTCTTATGGTTTAAACTATGCAAAAGTCGTTCACAATGAAGAATACTTTTGGAGACATTCCCAGAAAATTCGAGATATACATTTTATTTGTCATGAAAATATCTTAAACATATGATATTTTAATAAAAATCGTTAGAGCCATTTTTGAGAAAATTAAACTTTTCGAAAAATGTTCCATGTAAAGGGTAATCTGGAATGGGGGGGGGAGTTTCTTGAAAACCTTCGTGTCGCATCTCCGCAAGATACTGAACCTAAATAGCAAGTTTGGTGTTTATCCGACTGCTCGTTTCTGAGTTATATTGTTCACAGATACACACACAGGGACAAGTTTCCAAAAATGCTTTTTTTGGATTCAGGGGTCTCAAAACATGTATTTCAGGAGAAATCTCGGTATCGAATTTTTGGGTGGAATACAATACTTCCCCTACTTACTATACGTAGTAGAGAAAGTAAAAACGTAGTCACATATAAAGTAAATTTCATATAAAGACAAAATATTTTAAGAAGGCATGGCTAAGGTTTTTTGGAAACTCTTTTCAAGTCCTTCGCATGTAAAATGTTTCACTGAGTTTTACTGTATCGACATTTTGTCTATTTAAATGTATTTTAAAGCATTGATATGACAAATAAAATGGCTGATGTGAAAAGAAAATTAATGTTCTGTAAACAAGCGATGAAGTCGCTTCATTCTTAATAATATTTTTTGTAAGTGGGATATCTTGCGAAATATGGAAGAACTTAGCATTTATTGAATTATGCAGTTTATCTCAACTTTTAGCGTGGCATTAGTAACTTGTATTTTTAAGTTCGGAACGCCATCTATGTACATTTGAATGTAACAGATCTATTTTTCTCAGAATATATACTATTTTCTTCGGTATCCTACAGATAAATCCGTCTGAATCGCACAATTTGAAATGATATGCATTTTTTCGTTTTTTTTTGGGGGGGGGGTTAGTGTCGGGAATAGGAAGGTGAACTTAAGGAGAGGAGTTGACAGGAGAAATAAGGAATGGTGATGGGGTTCCGCCTTTGAACCCCCGATAGTGCGGAAAAGGTAACTACGGGTTATTGCGCTGGCAGTGGGTGAAGGAAGTTTCCGGATGACAACCATGAGCTTGCCAGGGCCCTGGCTCCAACCGCGGGGAGTGAATCGGGAATGGATAGGGATTTTTGTATTTCTGTATTATTTGTACTTAAAAGATTTCTTGAGCTCTTCTCGAGAGGTGCGCTGAGCTTTGCCGTTGGTATCAAGTACCATACCTCCAAGGAGGTCTTTGTGCAGGCATTTAGTTCCGTAGCTGTTCCTGCCCACTCTTCAGGTCGACTAGCACCAAAGTTCAGTCGGCTGTCGTCGTGAGCAGGATACGTATGAGATCAGCAAGGCCAGTCAGCATACGCCTAAACTCCTCCAGAGAATCTGTCGGAGCTGACGGTGGTGTGTTTTGTGGCAACAGGTGATGACTTCACCCAGGCCACGATTGCGGTGTCTGTGGTATCCATTCGCTGAAGGCAGCTGAAACTGAAAGTGTGGAAGGTAGTTGAGAAGGTGGCGGTGATGGCGTGAAGATCCTGGATTCCTGATTCAATGGTGGCGAGTCTGCGGAGATGATAATCTGAGTTGGCTGAGCTGACTGCGGCGGTGAGCGTTGAGAGGGTTTCGTCCTGTAAAGATATGCGGGAACCTATGTTCAGGAACTTTGTGTGGAGAGCCTAGACCGCATGCAGCAGGGTGTTGTCGTTGAGGCCGGTTATGGAGGTGTTGGCGTCGGAGCTGGAGCTGTGAGCACAGTTGAGACCGGAGACTGTCAACGGCTTCTTTGATAGAGGGGACACTGCGCCTGCCCGGTGAAGTGGCCATGGCCGTTGCAGGAGGCGCAGTACCGGCGGTGGCGGAGGTTGTGGCTGGTGCAATGATGATTAACGTAAATTATATGTATGAGTCTTCTGTGAAATACGTATGAACAGACCGTCTGCGACTGTTACTTCTGTCCAGCAAATCTGCGTCATTAAAACGAACAATTACGAATTCACATCATTAGTTGCTATTAAAAAAGCTCTAAAGGAAACGGTACAAAGCAGATAATACAGGCCCAGACCAGTTTCTGTTATAGACTGAATTCGACGCTCAAAAGCTTTAAGTCATGGATGGAATAGTCAATAAGTAGTCTCTCTATTAGGCATCCAACTCTTGTGTATACGATGGCTTTGTAAGCGGGTACCATGTGTAGCTATAATCTCCACAAGCAATCTCTTATTTGCAACTTTATTCATGATAAACAGCTGTGGATCTTCCACCACGGCATGGCACTTACCTTGTCCCCGGTTGGATGATGTGGAAGGTGAATGGATATGCTGTGTTCAACGAGACACTCCGACCATGTGATGCAACACCTTCAACAACAGCCGCAGTTTCTATTATGCACAGACTTTTCCCTGCTATTTCCCCGGAAACGTTCCGAGATTCCAAAAGTTCACTAAATGCACAAAAATTGTTGTCCATTCGAAATGAAGTTCTACCCTTAGTCAATGGACACAAGAATGAAGACTAATATGTATGCAGCGCTCTAAAACTTTATATATACACTGTTATATATAAGTTATCTTATCTGTATTTTATTTTCAAATCCTAATTGAACTGTCATCAATATGTAGTACTATGTTCTCTCTAAATGTCATAGTGAACAGATTATCACATAGCCGTTATGAAAGTCAACGGACGTCACAAAATGGTAATCCGTGTGGATACTAAGTATTGTCCGCGAAGCAGTTCACCAAAGTCAGAGATGTTTTAATGTTAACGCCGAACTTTGAGCTCTTATGTAACTGGAAAGGCCAAAGGTTAATTAAAGGTTCTTTTTGACGTCTTCCTATATCCGGTAATATCGCCTCAAAGCAGCTATTTGTATGTTGAAATACATTTGCGTTTTTGGGGTCCCTCTGTAAGTTGGTTCGCGAAGCAGTCATAATAGCCGTTACAGTATAAGATCTGCTCTGCAAAAGACCGTATTTGCCTTTTTAGCAACATAAAGGAGAGGATGTCTCGCTACATACATGCGTATTGTACACCATTCTTCTATAAATTATTATTGCTTAAGTGACCTTCTATATGTTTATTTCTCTTTATTTGATATGTAATGCGAATTACTGTGTAGTAGTGTTGACACTAAGAAAATAATTCCGTTGTATAGGAGTAGAGCAGAATAGATGTGGTGCGGCAGATAATTTGGTACGGAAGCACATAGGAGACCTATGAACCTCCGGGTGGAAATGGTGAGACAAAGGATACACTGAGTGACCAGATTTATCACATTTGGGGCGGCAGGTTCGGGCGTAGACGAGGTCCCTAATGTCACCATGTGTGAGATCCTGAGCCGGTGGAACCACCCACAAAGTCCTCCCTTACCAAGGAAAGTTCTTGCTGAGGTTCGTTACATATCGAATACCAAGACTCAAAAGAAATTCCGCCTCCGAAGACCTTGCGCTACCTAGCCAAGGTGGCACCGGGAGATGATGGCCTCCCTATGTCACACACTCGTGCAGCTGCGCAGGAATGATTTGGCTGCTAATGTGTGTGGTCGGTATGAAACAACGGACCACGATCTGACGAGCAAGGAGACGATGAAACAGCAGCAAGAATAAGCCCAACATTCTGGGAGAATTGTACCTGGGGAGAAATAACCGCTACAAGAATGACGTCGGGAAGAAAACCGAACAGACCCGAAAATGATTGAAAAGCTAGAATCGGACCACTGAAAAATTCAATGCCATAGCCGGGATTTGAACCACGGATCTCGCGATTTCCGTCCGGTTGCTCCCCAACCGATTCGTATTACTGTCGAATTTCATGTCGTACCGGCAACTTGCCATGGTAGCTCAGAGCAACCGGACGGAGACCGGGAGCTCCGCGGTTCAAATCCCGGCTATGGCATTGAATTTTTCAGTCGTCTGATTCTACCTTTCCAACCCTGTCCAACACACGGCTTGTGTGGAAGAACAATTAATTCCACTGAAAACGATTGGCTAATGCCAGAAATCCTTTCTAGATCCCTGCAGATAAATGCTATTTACCTTTTATGTAAATTAGGTGCATAACCACTACACGTAGGCTAATGCATGACACGACATATCTATCAAATCAAGACATTTACACTGTAAGAATAACAGACGATTAACCACCCGGGACTGCTCAGGGCATACAGCACGTGTAATTCCGGATAATTAACGTTTGACGTATCGCATGTAATGTATACCAACTTCTCATCTTTTATCGACTAATCGGAGTGCTATGCTGCACCCGACTAATATGCACGAAAACTAAACAACTAATGCACTAACATGCAGAGGGGTTTTAGTGGATAGGGCCATTCTCTGACGACGAATCCCAACAGCTTCATTACCAGCACGTGCCTCGCCAGGCCGTCCACTCGTCTGATCCTCCAATCCTGAAACAAGGAAATGAAATGAGAGACAGCAAAATTGGCGGCATTACGGAAGCCCAGTCAGCACGACCTAGGAAAACCGCAGAAAACACAAGGTAAAAGTGGCCTGTCCAGAAGTAATCGAACCCGGAACCTCCCAAATGCTAGCCTCGCACGTTATTGCGGAACCATCTCGCATCCGTGGTATAGGGATAGCATCTGCCTTCTAATCCAGAAGGTTCAAATTCGAATTTTGGTTGCGGGCGAGATGCCTGGATAAGGCCCGCAGAGAGTTTCCGTATTTCAATACATTAAACACCGGTCAATGATGTGTTCTATGAACCTCGGGTTGGTTTGACTGCATAATTTCACACATCTCGTGCACCCTATATATAGCTCTGAGTATTCAGAATGGTCAATACACACAAAAGAAATAATTAAGGAATGTGTGAAAAAACACTTGACGATTGAAACAACGATGGTGCCCACACGCTGAAAACCCTACACCTAGATTCAGTCTGGTACTGCACTCCGTTAACGGCAGTTATGACTGAAAATTAATTAATTTTCAGATT
This sequence comes from Deroplatys truncata, assembly GCA_030765065.1. Taxonomy (NCBI): domain Eukaryota; kingdom Metazoa; phylum Arthropoda; class Insecta; order Mantodea; family Mantidae; genus Deroplatys; species Deroplatys truncata. The sequence continues at coordinate 49,953,843 of CM060979.1, read as the reverse complement.
TTATTAATGAAGCTTATTTCCCTATGATTTAAAATGTAATCTTTATTCCTGTAATTATTATTCCGCTATATCCACCTCAAATATAAACACGAATTAACATGTGATACTAATTACTCTGTTACTTCATTAATTATTAAACTATACACATTATCGGTCTGATAATATTGGATCTGTTTTCTCCTGTCCATTTGCTATCTGTACTTGCAATAATTGCAATTATTAAAAGAACATTAATTGCACAGTACAATTGAATGACAGTTTTCAAATAAATCAATCTATCCCCGTTCTGGATATAATGATCCTAGTTCTGTGTTTTACGGTTGAGTTAACATGTGCTGCCTGAACACAAACATAAATACGTTTGTTTAACTCCATTTATTTAATCATATTAAATGTTTCCTGTATAACATTGATGCATTTGTCCTACGCAAGACTAGTTTGAAGCGCAGGCTGATAACAGGTATAAAGAAGGAAGAAGAAGAAAGTTCAACATCTCCATCTCCCTTTGTATTTTCGTCCTACATGGTCTAGGGGTACCACGCTATCTTCTAGTTTCCGAGGCTGCGGGTTCAAACCCGCTAGAGGGCGATTGATTTTTTCAGATGTAAAAATCCTTGGCATGCCTTCTTTCAGAAGGGAAGTAAAACCGGTGGTCCCGTGTGGTAGATTTATAACACGCAAAAGCTTGACAAAGAAGCCTCTGGACAAAATTTCGGTCTTTCACGCCGATATAAAATGGGACGCTAAGAACCATAGCAGTTAAAAGCGCCCATAAATAAAAACACAATTGAATTTTTCCCTTTACATTGCTTCTGGTTTGTGAAACTTTTGTCATTTCGTACTCGGAATATGACACTGCAACGTATTCCTTCCCCGATTCTAGAATTCCCTTCCCATACAAAACCTATAGGAAATATTATGAAACTGCCTCTGTGGTCGAGTGGTCAGCATTCTGACTCCTGCTTTCGGAGGTAGCATGTTCGGTTCCCGGCTGGCGCAGGCGAATATTTCTTTAATTATATTCATTTCCTGCGAATACACATATGGAATATGTTTCGAAAGATAACATTAATATAAAACTCACTGTAAGCAATTTAACATGTGATTGTTTCTAAAATAAACGCCGGTGATATGACCAGAATGTTTAAAGCCGTCTGTAAACGAAACAATTCCAGTGTAGATTAAAATTTCAGCTCTCGAACACTTGCAAAAATAATAATACTTGTATTTCTAATGTCCCCTCTTCATTCTTTGAGCATGTTTGTGAACAACTCGCACTGAAAAATTTGTATGCAATCAATAACTGTATAGTCTATAATGGGTTTTTCAATATACAGGATGAATCACCTAAAACTTGCACCGCAAATATTTCGGAAATGGAAATGTGCAGCTTTCACAGCATTGATTGGTAGTCAGGGGCTCGTACATTTAGCCCATAATGAGATTTTAATAATACTGAGAAAGTGTATTTTTTGAGCAAACATACAATTTTTAAATGGAACAATGCCTAGTTACATCAACAGAATAAAGATAGGGTAAATTAGAATGCCAGTGGCGTTTGTTGCAAGATTCTAGTGCAAGTGGTTTACGAGAAATCTGATTTTGATTGACACTTGTAGAAACTGTGGTGGAACAAACTAAAGAAAAACAAAAGGGAATTACAATACTTCTATGGATTCTTACAAGTAAAGAGAACATAGCGCTTCAAAGGTTGTGTCTTCCAGTCTGATATAGAAAGACTGCAGCACACGTTCTAGCATTTCAGCGGAAATTTCAGAGCAGGTAGCAGTAATACGTCGTTTCATATCGTCTGGTTTAGTTGGTACATCCTTGTAGATAGTGTCTTTTAGCCTTCCCCACAGAAAAAAGTCTAAACGGGTCAGATCCGGTGGACGGACCGGCCAAGGTACAGGTCCTCTTCGTCCAATCCAACGATTTGGAAACAATCCGTTAAGACAAGCTGTAATACTTCGTGCACTATGGGCTGGACAACCATCCTGTTGGTACCACAGATTCCTCCTAGTCTGCAAAGGAACGTCTTCTAGCATCTGTGGCAGATTATCTGTTAGAAGGCTGCGATACTTGTGCGAGTTCATTGTTCCTTCTTTGAACAAAGGGCCTATGAGCTGATGGTTCACTATCCAACACCACATGTTTAAACTCCACGGACGCTGACGTTCCACCTGGCGAAGCCAACGGGGATTGTCAACAGAGCAATAGTGCATGCGCCTGCGGTTTACTTGGCCATGATTAGTAAATGTTGCCTCATCACTAAACAAGATAAATGATGAATCTAGAGTATCATGTCTTTATGCCCATGTACAAAAGTTAACACGATTCTCAAAATCGTTTCCATACAGCTCTTGATGGAGAGAGATGTGATAGGGATGGAACCTATGCCTATGGAGAATGCGCAGTACACTTGTCTGACTTATGCCACTTCCACGTGCTTTAGTGCAGGAGCTAATTTGCGGATCTACTGCAACGGCAGCCAAAACATTAATTTCTAACTCTTCTCCAGTCACTTGTTTGTTTCTAATACGTTTTCTAGGTGTTACAGTACCACTTTCACGTAATTGGTTGAAGAGGTTGATAAATAATTGCCGAGATGGTTGACGTTTCCGCATACACCGTACAGGAACGAACTGCATTCTTCCTACACTCTCCATATGCCATGAGCATGTCGGTTTTTTCTGCATTAGTGAACCCCATCTTCCACTCACGACGTACTGCTTGAACTGTCACAAATTAACTGACCAGAAAGTCGCAATGCAATCAATGAACAGAAAACACAATGCAAACAAACATAACATCGTACCTAGCAACTAAGAAGGCTGAATGGGACATACTATTGTCGGGGTGAAAACTTTTCAAAATGCGATTTCTTGTAAACCACTTGCACTAGAATCCTGCAACAAAGACCATTGACATTCTAATTTACCCTAACTTTATTCTGTTGATGTAACTAGCCATTGTTCCATTTAAAACATTGTATGTTTGCTCCAAAAATACACTTTCTCAGTATTATTAAAGTATGTTTATAGGCTAAATGTACGAGCCCCTGACTACCAATCAATGCTGTGAAAAATACACATCAATAGCACTTTCCATTTCCAAAATATTTGCGGTGCACGTTTTAGGTGATTCACCCTGTATAAGATGCGGAAGAACAGCAGAAAAATGTAGTGTAGAAAGGTTGCACCAACTAAGTATTCTGAGGGTAGGAGCATTGAATAGTAAATGCAGTATAATAGCAGGAGCATTGCGTGAACATAATTGAAGTTTGACTTCACGACACATCTTCAAAATGAAATATAACTCTCACGACAAATGTGTACACACTATCTCATCTAGTGAGTACTGGCACACAATGAGAAACTAACCATTACATGTGCGTACTATACTTTGTACTGAACAAGACAGCGTTCGGTATTACCGTACCGTCGGTAACACAATTGCGGCATTAAACATCAGACACGCCTGGTGACAATGACTAGTACTGTACAAGAGTGCGTTTTGTTTGTATCTAACATGCCATAAACAGGTTTCACAATCTGAGACCCAAACATGACGTTTCGTACTGCTTTTCTGGTTTACAATTTTCTGCATTTTGCTCTTCCGCAGCCAGAATATATTTATGTTTCAGGAAATATAATTAATAGGCGAGAGCATAAAGGGTTAAGCTACTCCTGGAAACCAAAATAGTGTAATCTAAAATTCATTGCGATTTCAGATTATGCGAAGTCAACATTTTAATCTGTGATAATTGCTTTTTGACTATAGGCGTATGTAGGCATTAAGCTGGAAAGTTAATTTTTTCAAGTTTTATTATTTACCTCTGTGAAAATATTGTATCTCAAGGAATTATGGGGTGTAATTTTTATCTGAGCGAGTTAAAGAAATTACCGGAGAAGTAGGCCGATAAAAAGGTTTGAACTGTGGCAGCTTGACAACTATCTTTTAATACCGTTTAATCTAAAATGAAAGCATAGGTTCTAACCTAGCCTAAGTCAAACAAGACCTATATATATATTAAAATACCGTTGCAAACGTTGAACAATTTGCACAGCAGTGCGAAAATACATTCCTTCCCGTGACCCAGGATTAGGCGTATAAAATACAGAGTGACCGTTTTGTGGCCCGCCCACGAATCGTGTGTATGCGTAGTTCGCTTGCACTACAGTGATTTCGGTCTTGTTCCGCTAGCTCACTAGCAGTGAAAGTCCCGCTTAAGGCTACGGCGATTGTCTATGAATGTCAACTGTCAGTTACGGCCTTCTGTTCATGATGAAAGGACTAGAGTTTATTCTTTGTGCATCTCAAAAGTGAAAGCCTATTCAAACATCTGTGATGTGTGTGAATTATTTTAAAGTATTCTTATTATTGCTGCCGTTTTTGTCAATTAGTGCACTGAAATTCCTGCCGAAAAATACATACATAAAGACAGAATCGTGTGTGTGCGTGTATGAAAGAGAGAGATACCTTTCCTGGTATTTCAGTTCCAAATAGAGATACGTCAGATGTCTAATTAATAAATATGCTTGAAGTATCTTCCGTGCTTTTATGCCGTGGTCTGCTGGAGACAGATGTTCCAGGCGTTTCCTTCACAACTGCGGTGGACATCTTCAGTGGCGTGGTCAGAACCTTCTCGGAAAAGTCCAGACACATTTCCTTGTAGGATAAAGTAGGTAAAGCGGTAGTCAGATTTTTAAAAGACGGTGTCGCTCTGTGATGCTTTGAAACTCCATGATTACGAGAAAAAAATATGATGTGTTACACTCACATGACTTTCTCTACTCTTGTACAAACAATTTTTACAAACGCTTACTCTCCATATGCTTAATGTTAATCGAGATATCGAGATGTTAATCTTATTGCTAATTTTCTTGTAGATGCAAGGGGAATTGCTAGGCTTTAAGCGATAGTCAAATATTTTAAGAGGTGGTTGCTATGTGGAGTATTCCATTCTCTTTGCATTACCAGGACAACAAAAAATGAATAACGAATTTGAGAAAAAGTAATAGGTATTGGAAAATTTAAGGGAATAACAAGCAATATCTCGAAAATGCTTCACTCAACAAAAAAATGTATATAACATAAATTGTGTATTTTAATGCGATCTACATTTTTTGTGTAGTAAAATTTTGTCTATCTCTTATGGTTTACCAGTTATGCAAAAGTCGTTCACATTGAATAACACTTTTGGAGACATTCCCAGAAAATTCCAGATATACATTTCATTTGTCATGAAAATATCTTAAACACATGATATTTTTAATCAAAATCGTTAGAGCCATTTTTGAGAAAATTAATATTTTCGAAAAATCTTCTATGTAAAGGGTGATCTGGGGGGTATTTTCTTGAAAATCTTCGTGTCGCATCTTTGGAAGATACTAAACCTAAATACCAAGTTTGACGTTTATCAGACTGTTCGTTTCTGAGTTATGCTGTTCACAAACACACAGACAGACACACAGACATGTTCCAAAAATGCTTTTTTTATATTCATGTATTTCCGGTGAAATCTCGGTATCGAATTTTTGGGTGGAATGCAATACTTCCCCTACTTATTATACGTAGTAGAGAAATTAAAAACCAATAGCGACTTACCAGTTGAGAATAGTATAAGTATTTGAAAATTCAAACCAATAAGAAGAAATATCTAGGAAATGGTTAACTCCACAAAAACTATATTTCACATAAATAGTGTGTTTTAGCGAGCTCTATATTTTTGTGGTAAGACTTGTCTATCTCCTCCGGTTAAAGGTTATAAAATGTCAACCAGGATGAAGAGGACTTCAGGAGCTGTTCCTAGAAATTTCAAGATATACATTGAATTTGTCAAGTAATTATCTTAAATATATGATATTGTAATCAAAATCGTTACAGCCATTTTTTATAAAATCAAAAATGTCGTAAGTTTTGCCACGTAAAGGGTAGAAGAACTGAAGGTAAAACAACTGTTACAGTAAATAGAAGAATATGGAGAAAGAATTGTTACATTTAAATTGTATACCAGAGGGAAGAATACCTAAACAAGCCCTATATCACAGCCCAAAGGGACAACGAACAACAATTGAACATTAAGTTTAGATAAAGATAAATTTTGAAACACTGTATAGCAGGAAATTTCGGTTACCCGTGGAACTATACTGAATTTCTGAGTTAACGACACAGGATAGAAGCATTTGTCCCTAGCCAAGTTCTGTTTTAAGCAGAGACCATCCTTTGACTACAAACTTAGAACTATCAACAAGAAGCTGCCGCTTTGTAGGAAGGTGAACGGCAAATTGCCAAGTATCTTTCCTTCAATAAATAACTCGGTAGTTAATGAATTCTCCAAATACGTTCATGGGTTACAAATTCAAGCGAAACTTATTCACTCTACAGAAACATACAAATTTGGCTGTTTGGAGAGTTTACAATGTTTCATCTAAATTATTATTGTCGGATAGATAAATCTCCTCACGTCTTTTTTGTAATTTATTTTAGCTTTACCTTCAGATAACCTCTTTTTTATGACTTACATTTCAGGCACTTTGATGAAGGAAAAACCCATCTGCCCAATACGGTGGTTTGCTTTTGTTTCATAGAGCAATTGAGTATGTGAGAATGAAAAACATTAAGTTTTGGGCATTATTGTTTTTTACTTGTTAGTAATTTTTGCTTTCTCTTTCACCTATCTATGGTAAGAGATAGTATTGTACTCCATACAAAATTCGAAGTCGACATTTCACTGAAAATGTGTGTTTTGAGACTGTAGAGAAAAAAATACAATTTTTAAGGTCCGTGTATACCCTTAAACAGCATAACTCTTGAACAAAGTGTTCGGTAAATATTGTATATATTTATAATATAGATTCAAGAAAATCCCCTCACACCAAACTAATCTTTTCACATAAATTCTTTCATTTTTTTGATTTTCTCAAAAGTCGCACCATCGATTTTGATTAAAATATCATATATTTAACATGTGTATATGACAAATAAAATTTGTATCTTTAATCTTCTGAGAATAACCTCTGAAGTCCTCTTCATTCGGAAGGCATTTTATTTAATTTTGTTAAAGCTAAGAGTTAGAAAAAACATATTGCTCAAACAATGTAGCTCTACTTAAAACATAGAATTTATTTCAATTATCTTCTTTGTGGCATTAACATTTCCGAGATATCGTTATTTGAAGTTTTCATAACTGCCGCTATTCAGTTGTTTCTCGTTATATAATGAAAAGACTGTGTAATTTCAAGGCCAGCATATAGCCATTCCCGTTTAGACATCTGACTATCGAATCGGTTTTCTCTATCCCATTTGCACGTACAATGAAATATGTAATTCAACTATTTCTGCAAAAAATGTTATTGGTTAACATGAAGCAGACAGAAAAATAAAGATTTCCTAAGGATATTTTCTAAAATCTATATAAAAATAAACTATATTCCATAGAATATTCAATATAAACTTTATTTTTATGTAAATATATTAAACAAGTGGCATGACTCATTAGAGCTATTTTGAGTAAATAAAAAATACAAAAAATCCTATGTAAGCGGCAATATGAGGTAGAGAATTTCCTTGAAAGAGAGAGAGAGAGTTGTCGTATCCTAGTAAGCTGCTGAGCTTCGATTCCAAGTTTGGTACTTAACCAACTTTTCGTTTTTGAGTCTGATTCTCTCTCTCGCTCTCTCTCACCCACACACACACACACACACACAAACACACACACACTTGGACCTTTACCTAAAATGCATTTTTTGCGTTCAGGAATTCCAATCCAAAGCGGGTATTTACTGAACTCTGGCATTCAAATTTTCGGGTGGAATACAGTAGATGCAGATGGTAGAGAAAGTAAAAGGAAAGTACTTGAGTGTTTGTATCTCTGCTTATGCTGAAACATAGCTGTTTTATGAGAAATTCTTACAAAGACTCGCATAAAGGGAACTGTAAATTGAAATTAATGTATAAATATTCAAAATAATGCATCTCATTACTATTAATGCATAATCTTTTATGTTAATGTAAAGTTAAATTTAAAAACTTTATATTCTTTGTTGGTCTCAGTCTTGCAATGGATATTTATAATTTAATTATAGCTATTTTTTTTCCTGTAGAACAAAATTCAAATAATATTGGTTATAAAAACGAATATTTACCTAATATGACTAATTTACTATAAAACTGCCTAAATAAATTATACTTATATCAATGAATTACGTTATAGACTTTTGTGTGTGTGTTCGACTAATGTTTAATACGATGGCATTTGTTTCTATTTCCCCATACATTTATTTAACGTCCATTTTAACAATTCACGTCTGAAAAGACTGAGTAAATGGACGGAATGAGCCCAGAATCTATCAAGTTGAGAGTTACCAGACATCAGTCTTATAAGGAGACTGAAAAAGCTTATCCAGGCAACTAATCCCAACCGAGATTTGAACTTGAGTCCTCACAGAGGACACACGATGGGGCGGATTGCGGAGAAGGACATATGCATTTCAGCATCTTTTTCCAACAAATTTCTCAAGGGTGTAAATGTTCTTGAAAAAAATGGAACTGAAATAAATAAGAGTAACTATTAAATGAACTTGTTTGGTTTTCTATATGCACTTGTAACAATTTTGTCTTTAAGTGTATTCATACTAATGATACGCTCCTGGATTGCAACATGCCACCTTGTGTTTCTGGGAAGGACTTTCTTCTTTTCCGGTCTATTAGCTTTCGTTTCCACATATGACCTATTGAAGATGTATTGAAGTCTTCCAAGAAGACAACTCTGACACAGTTTCTTAAAACTGTTTCCATCGCGCCTAATTCGTATGAGACATTCTCTCGCATTTAGTTTCAAAATAGTTTATCTTAAACTAACAGAACCAGCAGCTATGTTCTGCATTATTGTCTTAAATACCCAGGTCCTTCTATTTCCTTCTCTCTCCCTCTCTCTCACACTCTCTCTCCCTCTGTGTGTACAATGTGTAGGCATCTTTTTTCAAAACTGAAATAAAGCTATTTTGTCTGAGATGTTAGTATGTTGTTTATTAATTCATAAATGTATGCCATTTTCTTTCTCTGCCACTTACCATAGTAAGTAGAAGAATTATTGTATTTTACCCAAAAATTCGATGCGGCGATTTTACCGGAAAGGTTTGGGATTCTTTTACAGCGTTAGGTAATGCAACTTTAACTATCCGTTGATCTAGTCTTCGGAAAATATGGGTCAGGGTGACTATGAATTAAGTTTTATTTACAATATAGTTAACGACAACAACCGGGGGACCAAGTGCATGTTGCAGTATTCGGCTGTACTGTAAGCCATAGCAGGTGCGTCTTCAAAAATTGTTCCTCAAGTTCTCTGAGAAGCGCCACAATTGAAAATTTTGTTAGAATGCGCATATGTTTCGAGTTTTACAGCAACTTAAGCATGTGATGTTTGCATTGCATCTAGCGTGTTGCGCGATAATACTGTTTTCCGGCCTTGAACTTTAATCCTAGTAAAACTGAGCGCGGCGTTTAGGGAGATGAAAAAGAAATATGGAATGTGTGAAAATTACAGCGTGAGCTTAAACTCTTTCATACAGCTGCTCATAGACCCAACACTTGTACGTTTAACATTTTGGAAATTTATAAGATAAAGTATTGCTTCCTATCTTAATTGTGCATGTTTTGATGTGGTCAAATACAAGATAGCCTCTACATATATTTTTTCCTGTAAAAGCTACTGAAGATAAGGAAATTACTAACAAAAATTACTCCAACATAAAGGAAATAGTACAAAAAATAAAAAATTTCCCAAGGAAAGAAGCCGCTGCTCGCTTCAGATTAGCCACTAGACATGACTGTCTGGCAGAACATCTACATAGCTTTGGTTTTATGAATGACAAAGCATGTACAATTTGCAATGCTGACGAGATTTTAAATGGAGAACACCTACTAGAATGGCCAGAATTGAGAAAAGCTGTACCAGATGGGAAAATACGCAATTTATATTGGCTAGCAAGAGAAAAATTGATGGATCAAAATCCTGCTCATTAGATCAACAACATAAACACAACACTGCTGAAGCTGCGTGGTGTTCACCCGAAATATATAACATTTACATTCAATGTTTCGTCTGCTGTAAGTTAACAGGAATCGAAGAGTGTTGAACTTTTATAGTTATAGAAAGGTTAAATATTATATTTAGAAAAATCACCTCGTTAGACATCACAAATTTATTTTGTCCGATATTACTGTGTTGAATGAACTGGGTGCTAGTAAACTTTGTGATGCTATAATCTTTACTAACCACAGTAAAATGACAAGAGTCCCGTAGGAATGGCAAAAATACCTTCCTTCCGCGAGTCGCCAAATATGCAACACGCGTTACAAAAGTCAGCAGCGTATGAAAAATAAATTAATAGCCAACCAGCGTGGTCTGCGAGTCCAAATGACAGTTTTCGCCACCTCTAGTGGCGAGTATAACTTATTTGAGAGAGAATGCCCTATCCTTGGCGAAACACTTTTGGTTCATTTCAGAAGCATGCTGAAAAACTGGATCAATCAGTTTGTTACTTATATTCACATTACATGGAAAGCACGGAATTGCAGCTTTTGTTATAGTCCATCGATCTAGAAATACCTTTGATTGTTACTGGCAAATAACTTTCTATCGCCGTTTATTGACAACACAAATCTACTCCGATTATTGGAGTCGACTCGGCACTGCTTCAATGAGAATATTGTACCTATGCCCCACAAGGGAGCATCCCGGAGGGAGGTAAGAGGAGAGACGTGGTGACCGGAACCAGGAGTGACGGCACGGCAATGACAGTGTCGCTATCGTTTCCAGATTAATACGCATCGACAAGCAGACCGGGGGCCCCCGCCCCACAAAGAGAGCCCAACAACCCCCAGAAGGGACGGTCCGTTTACCCCCGACAACCAGCCGAAAGCCGAGGGACGGAGAAAGTTTCACAAGTGAAGAAGATAGTTGCTTCGTTTTGTTATTTGCCCCACGTTGGGCGCCAATTTGAAAAAGGTTTTATATTATTGTAGTTCTTATGTTGGGGAGCCGAATTTGAAGTAGTTGCAACCGCACGTATGGTAAAAGGTTTCCGGTAGCCTTCGCCCCAAATGTACTTTCCGGTGGCCTTTGCCCCAAATGTTTACAAAATATTAACTTTGTAATTTAACTGTTTCTTTAAATATTATATATTTATGCTTGCCTCGGCTACGTCAGTATTTTTGTTAGAGACATGGATGTCTTTGCAGGGTTGTGGTGCGACTGAAGAATGTAGGCTTACACAGATTATAATTTTTAATGCACTCCTCTTTGTTAATTCTTGATACATTTTAAATAACACTTCACTGATATAGAGACCTGTGAGATTCTTTTATTAATTACTTGCACTTTTTAACGCGTAAACTATTTTCGTTTCACACGAAAACGTATTAAATTTCTCAAGGACGTGTTTCGCGTCCGATCAGGAGCACTGTCTACAACCAACGCGTCCAGTTATGAGCGCTGTCTACAAGCTGACTTCTAAATTTGTACATTTTGCTCCATTTAAGTTTCTGATTGTCTAATCCTAGTCCAATAGAATACCTTTATTTAACTAAAGCTTTTTCTGGTTGTTGATTGGCTATTTTAATAAACTGTCTCAAAATTTACATTATTGCTTCCAAGAATCACAAGTAGTATTATTTAACTTTCAAATTCATTATTGCCTTAAGGTTACCTCATTGTTACCTCATTGTTAGCAACTTTTAACCTATTATTCTCACAGCTCCTACATTATTAAATTACGTAATACATTCACATACAATTATTACACATGTATACAATAATATAAACATATACAATGACTGTAATATGCACTTTTTATATATTGTTACATACACATATTGCTTTAAGGTGGGCTGTTATTCAATTTATACATTACATAATTAGACTGAAAATCGTGTAAGTGTTAAAAATACCGCCTCACAAGCAGCATTTTTTCTCCCTGCCGCACCACACCGCACCATCGCCGACGCTTCCAACCCTGAAACAGATCTAACGGGGTGAAGGATGAATGAAATGATAATGAAACGAAATTAAGGGACAGGAAATTCGAGGGGCTGAAAGAAACTACACCAGCATTCGCCTGACGACCCGAAAAAAAAGAAAAAAAAAACATGGGGTAAGTGGGCGGTCGCCGGAAATCGATCCCGGGACCTCCCAAATGCGTGTCGGACATTTTACCGCGGTACCACCTCGCTCTGTTGGTCTTTTATTAGCGCGCCTATGAAAACTATTATAGTTGAAGGTTTCATTAGTTTTGTTCTCACAATGCTGCCGTCCTCGTGACTTACGTAGTCATCAAATGAACGGAATATCACGTCAGAGAAGGTAATCATGCTGCTTTCCATTATCTTGTAGACTGTGTGTTCTACATTAGGATTTTTGGTATTAAATTTTAAATTTCAGGGCAATTTTTGCACACATAGCAATTATCGAAATGAGGGGTATCAAATATCAGCTCACGATTTTTCATCGTGATTGGCGCCTCACCGAGAGACCTTGATTCCTTTCTTTGCTTTGTTTTGGTCTCGTGATACACAAGGTTGCTCTGCAAATCTGCTTACCCTTAATGTGCACCTTATCGGCAGTAAAAATCATTTTCACGATATGACCAGGAACTCGAGAATGCTGAGGCATATAAGCCTGCAAGATAATTTTATTCTGAGAACTTAAGTTGCGAGCAAGTGCAGGATGAAAACGTGCGAAGCATAGTAATTTGCAGCACGCTTCCCTGAAGTCCCTATTAGAGAAAAAGCAGCTTAATTCTTAGAGGAAAACTTGGTCAGGGCTATAATTTCGTCACTTTAGTCACACTCCATTGTAGTACCCGCTATTAGATGTTATGGGGAGTCCTCTTGATGAAATGTTGGCCTTCTGTGAGGGCGCCAAGGGTTTCGAAAGAATGTTAAACACTAAAGTTAATGTGGGCCAAATGGGTTTCATCCCAATAATTTGAAGAGGCAAGGGTTAGTTGGGTGGCACTGACGTAGACCACCATCTTTTGTCGTAGGCAGTGAAGGCAATCTACATAGTTGATAGCTTAATTGTTAGTGAGGCTACCTACTATTATATGGTCAAAATATCATCATAATAACAATGGCAACCTGAAATAGCCTCATTAGCTGTCATTTCTTTACAAGATTGCTTATATCATTCTCAGCGAACGTCACCAATTCATATTCCATTGTTACTTTCTCTACTGCGGTCTTAACAACAACTAGACGAAGTATTTTATTCCACCCAAAAATTCGATACCGAGATTTCAACGAGGACCCTCAATACGAAGTAAAGCATTTTTAGAAAAACATCTGAACGTGCATGTCTGAGAGCAGCATATAGGTAATTAAAAAGCAATAAGTCCCTTAAATACCAAACTTGGTATTTAAGTTCAGCATCTTCCAAGGATACGAATTTATAAGATATCGATAATATTATATTGATTCCTGAAACTAACAGAGATCAGTTTTAGAACGCGTTCTTGAAATAAGAGCAATGACGTTAAAAAGCGAGGTGTCAGATGCTTTTATATTTTGTTGATTCGCTAGTAGGCATTTTCAGTGAAATTATTTTCACCATGTTTTGCCTTACACCAGGTAATGAAGCAATTAAATGCCATATCATATTGCTTTCCAATTTGTTGGGTAAGTACTTCTAGCGTTATTCTTTCTGCTGCTTCTGTAATTTCGCCTCGCTCTTCCATTGCAGTTTCTTCTAAATTAATAATTTCCGTCATTAAACTTTATGTAAGTTACACTAGATAAAAGAATAACCTTTTGTATCAAGAAAGCAGAAGGCTACTAACATAACATATACACTACGTGATCAAAAGTATCCGGACACCTGGCTGAAAATGACGTACAAGTTCGTGGCGCCCTCCATCGGTAATGCTGGAAGTAAATATGGTGTTGGCCCATCCTTAGCCTTGACGACAGCCTTCACTCTCGCAGGCATACTTTCAATCAGGTGGTGGAAGGTTTCTTGGGGAATGGCAGCCCATTCTTCAGGGAGTGCGGAACTGAGCAGAGGTATCGATATAGGTCGGTGAGGCCTGGCACGACGTCGGCGTTCCAAAACATCCCAAAGGTGTTCTATAGGATTCAAGTCAGGACTCTGTGCAGGCCAGTCAATTACAGGGATGTTATTGTCGTGTAACCACTCCGCCACAGCCCGTGCAGTATGAACAGGTGCTCAATCGTGTTGAAAGATGCAATCGCCCTCCCCGAATTGCTTTTCATCAGTGGGAAGCAAGAAGGTGCTTAAAATATCAATGTAGGTCTGCGCTGTGATTTTGCCACGCAAAACAACAAGGGGTGCAAGCCCCCTCCAGGAAAAACACGACCACACCATAACACCACCACCTCCGAATTTCACTGTTGCCACTACACACGCTGGCGGATGACGTTCACCGGGCATTCGCCATACCTACACCCTGTCATCGGATCGCCATATTGCGTACCGTGATTCGTCAGTTCAATCTTGTAATGTTGACGCTCCTTACACCAAGCGAGGCGTCCTTTGGCATTTTCCTACGTGATGTGTGGCTTATGAGCAGCCGATCGACCGTAGAATCCAAGGTTTCCCACCTCGCGCCTAACTGTCATAGTACTTGGAGTGGATCCTGATGCAGATTGGAATTCCTGTGTGACGGTCTGGATAGATGTCTGCCTGTTACTCTTTACGACCCTCTTCAAATGTCGGCGGTCTCTGTCAGTCAACAGACGAGGTCGGTCTGTACGCTTTTGTGCTGTACATGTCCTTTCACGTTTCCACTTCACTATCACATCAGAAACAGTGAACCTAGAGATGTTTAGGAGTGTGGAAATCTCGCGTACAGACTTCTGACATAAGTGTTACCCAATCACTTGACCACGTTCGAAGTCCGTGAGTTCCACGGAGCGTCCCATTCTGCTGTTTCTGCTGACTACTGAGGTCGCGGATAATGAGTACCAGGCAGTAGGTGGCAGCACAATGCGCCTAAGATGAAAAACGCAATATGTTTGTGGGGTGTTCGGATACTTTTGATCACATAGTGTAGGTTAACTCTACAACGAATTGCGATATGTTAAAGCATGATTTTTGTATTGTGAACGGATAATGCGAGCGCCATGAGCAATTCGTCATGTAAAAATACACAATGAAAAGTAAAACCTAATCATACCAAGTCGAGTTATTAAATAAGTGCAAATACAAAGGGTGATTGCTATGTGATTGGACTTGGAAGTAAAGTTGGTCATATTAGTGCGATAATCTAAAGCTCATGTGCTCTGTATTAGAAGTTCTACTTTTAGACCATGGTGTCTAAAAAAATTAAAAAATATATATAATACATTTACATAACAAATAAAATGTATATCTTGAACTTTCTGCAATTAGACTGTGAGGTCATTCCTTCACTCGGAAGGAATTTTGTATAACGGGTAACCATAAGAAATTAAGGCAAAACCGTACTTCACAAAAAGCTTAGAACTGCGTAAAACACACAATTTATTTAAAATAGTTTTCTGTGGCCGTTTCCAAGGTATCGGTTATCATTGTTTTTAATGTTGCCTTACTTTGTCTTTTTTTTATAAGTGCTTTCGTTGTTCGTTTATCTCCTGCATGGAAAGGACATTTAGCTCCCGCTTTTAAACATCTGCCTATCGATCCAGTTAGCTTTATTCCCCTTGAACCTATAACTAAATGTGTGATGAAACTATTTCTGCAAAGGTTTATCTGGATTAAGTTAAGAAGACTAAAATAAAATTTTGTAATAATAGTTTATCGATGCTATATAAAAAAATCTGATGTGATACATTCACACGGCTTTCTATCGCTTTATACTGGGTATACAAATTATTCTTTAAAAAGTTTATTTTCATTTTAATCGAGATAAACCTTTCCAAAAGTAGCCGCATTAAACGTTTCGTTACAGAAACAGAGGGAGTATATCATTTAAGAACTGGGCGGTATGTTCTGGCTTTAAAATTCCATGCTGTGTATGCAGTCGCGATAAACAACTAAATATTGAAAGGACTTGAAAAGAATAACAAAGTATTGAACAATTCGAACCATTAATAACGGATATCTCGGAAATGGCCACATTCTTTGTGTAATACGTTTTCGTGTATCGTTTAACGTTTATCACTTACACGGCTTATATAATATAAAATGTCTTTCAAATGAGGTGGACTTGACGGGCTGTTCCCAGAAAATTCAAGTTATACATTTTGTTTGTAATGCAAATATCTTTAACGTATGGCATTCTAATTAAGTTCGTTAGAGCAATTTTGTAGAAAATAAAAAATTTCGAGAAGTGTTCCATGTAAAGTATAGTTTGTGTTGGATTTTCTTGAAAATCTTCGTGTCGCATCTTTGGAAGGTACTGAAACTAAATACCAAGCTTGATATTGTGGCGTATTAATCATTTGGGGGTTTTTAATTGTTATTACCAGACATATTTTTGTTTTCCTCTGGGATGACGTCACTCCTGGCTGAGCGTTTTTGCTAGTCACAAGAGGTGGGGATATAGCGTCTGTCTTGCTGAGTATTCCGAGAGAAGCGCATCGCGCGTGTAAGCCGGTTTTTGGATTGGTAGACATCTCCCCTCACCTTTCATATTTCATAATGTAGGAACCCCAAACGGTTGGGAAATAAACCTATGAATGTGTAAATAGATTGGTGTTATGGATTTTGTACAGTGAAAACCCACGCCTTCCTTTTAACCTCCACACCACGTTTCAGTACTCCGCAGCCAAGTGAGTATACGTCATCTCAATGTACATGTTGGGCACTAAAAATTAATATAATGTTCATGTGAACTTTTAGGTCTCTACCCAGCATGTAACACTATTTATCCTACTTTTCGTTTTCGAGCATGCTGTTCACAGACTGATGGATACGCAGACACATACATACGAACCTTTTTCTAAAAGTGCTTTTTTTGAATTCAGGGTGCCTCAAAAACATGTATTTTTATGTATATACTATGCACATGGTAGAGAATGTAATAAAGTACAGTGAATAGAGAAATTCATGAGAATAAACCACATCAGAGTATTCCTTCTTCTGCCGCTTATCTAACACAGAAATGTTGCATTTGTCCTAACAATTCACAGTCGGTATTTCAAAGTACAAGTACAAGACTGCAAACATTCCAATCCGTTTATAAACAGCATAGCTAAAACTGTCGCACTCCGTGGTGTAGTGGTTACCTCTAGTTCCCGAGGTCGCGGCGGAGGGCGGTGAATTTTTTTCGGGCGTGAAAATCCTTAGCATGGCTTCCTTTGGAAGGGAAGTAAAGCCGGTGGTCACGTGTCGTAGATTTACGACACATAAAAGAACCTCAAGCCTGATAAACAGACCTCTGAGTAAAATGCCCGGTATTTCACGCTCAGTATAGAATGGGACGCTAAGGACCACATCAGTTAAAAAGCGTCCATAAATAAAACTCAATTTAATTTATAGCTAAAACTACTAATGCGTAACACCAACACGAGTGTCTCTACGCGTTACAAATTCACATGTGTGTTTCTTATATGTTACACTGTTTGTATAAAAAGTCTTGCATAGAAATGGTTTCAAACTAAGCAATATGAATTTAGTTACTTGTGCCATGAAGTTGGATCACACATGTTTTCGTCAGGATGAACACGTACGAGGAATGGTTCGTATGAATGTATTTCATTGTATACTTTCCCCTTTTTACTTTCTCTACCACGTAGGTAGAGCAGGTGTTCCATTTCACCCAAAAATTCTATGCCAAGATTTCAACGGAAGTACTTACATGTTTTGAGGCCCCCTGAATCAAATAAAGCATTTTTAGAATCATGTCCATGTGTGTATGTATGTATATGAACAGTATAACTCAAAAAGTCGGATAACTACCAAACTTGGCATTTAGATTAGTATCTTCCAAAGATTCATACAAAGGTTTTCAAGAAAATCTACATACCCCACACTACACTGTACATGGAAGGTTTTTGAAATTTGTGATTTTCGAAAAATGGCTCCAAGGATTTTGATCAAAATACCATATATTAAATATATTTAATTATAAATAAAATGTATATCTTGAATTTTCTGGAAATAGCCTGTTAAGTCCACCTCATTTTGAAGACATTTTATATCCTGTATAACTGATAAACGTTAAGCGATAGACAAAAGGTACTATACAAAAATGTAGATCTCTTTAAAACACACAATTTATTAAAATAAGTCTTTTGTGGTGTAAGCCATTCTGAGATAACCGTTATTAAATGCTCGAATTGTTCATTTCTTGGAAACAGTATGGAATTTTAAGGCCAGCGTATAGCGCCCAATTCTTAAACATTTGATTATCGCTACTCCCTTTGTACCTATAACGAAATTCGTGATGTAGCTATTTCGGCTTGTTTGGATAAAAATTTAGTAGACAAAAAATAGTTTGTATACCAACTAATAAACAATAGGAGTAAAGAAAGTCGTGTGGAGGTATCACAACTTTTTGTTTCCCAGTTACATAAAATTCAACCAGAATTAAAAAATAATCGCGGGCTCTTTTCAAAGTGTTAAAGATGTTTTTATGCTTGAAGGGTAACGTTCTTTAACCTGGTACGTCATATCGGACGATGAATGAATGAAATGGTACTCAATGAATCGGGGTTCCATGGAGCTTAAAGGTTAGCCGACATTCGGCTTCTCAGGATAAGGAAAAATCCTGGAAAAACCTTGCCCTAACCGAGAATCAAAACCGGGAGCACTTGAATGTGAGGCAGACAGCTAACCCCATACCATAAAAAAGGCAATTCAAGATATTGTGACATAAAAGCACTGGTTAACTTGCAAAAAGCTATTTATTACGCTAAATACGTTAGTAACCTCGCTTTGCAGTTCTGGCATACAAATTGCTCGTAACTATCTCTAAATAACCGTTTATTTTCTGCCGTCCTTTTATAGTTCCCTCTTGCTAGAGAGGCACATTAATGCAATTTTCCAGAACTTATCAGAATGCAGATGGTGCATTTCCTCGAGAGTAGTCAGTCAAAGCCTCTTCCAATCCTTGACCGACTGTACCTACGGGTTCGCTTTCTCGAATCTCCCACGCTCAAAGCCTTCACCGATGACTTGGTCTACTGTACCATACGGGTTTACTTTGTCAAACCTTCCGCGCTCAAAGCCTTCACCGATGGCTTGGTCTACTGTACCATACGGGTTTGCTTTGACAAACCTTCCGCGCTGAAAGCCTTCACCGATGGCTTGGTCTACTGTACCATACGGGTTTGCTTTGCCAAACCTTCCGCGTCAAAGCATTCACCGATGGCTTGGTCTACTGTACCATACGAGTTTGCTTTGCCAAACCTTCCGCGCTCGAAGCCTTCACCGATGGCTTGGTCTACTGTACCATGCGGGTTTGCTTTGTCAAACCTTCCGCGCTCAAAGCCTTCATCGATGGCTTGGTCTACTGTACCATACGGGTTTGCTTTGCCAAACCTTCCGCGCTCAAAGCCTTCATCGATGGCTTGGTCTACTGTACCATACGGGTTTGCTTTGTCAAACCTTCCGCGCTGAAAGCCTTCATCGATGGCTTGGTCTACTGTACCATACGGGTTTGCTTTGACAAACCTTCCGCGCTGAAAGCCTTCACCGATGGCTTGGTCTACTGTACCATACGGGTTTGCTTTGCCAAACCTTCCGCGTCAAAGCATTCACCGATGGCTTGGTCTACTGTACCATACGAGTTTGCTTTGCCAAACCTTCCGCGCTCGAAGCCTTCACCGATGGCTTGGTCTACTGTACCATGCGGGTTTGCTTTGTCAAACCTTCCGCGCTCAAAGCCTTCATCGATGGCTTGGTCTACTGTACCATACGGGTTTGCTTTGCCAAACCTTCCGCGCTCAAAGCCTTCATCGATGGCTTGGTCTACTGTACCATACGGGTTTGCTTTGTCAAACCTTCCGCGCTGAAAGCCTTCATCGATGGCTTGGTCTACTGTACCATACGGGTTTGCTTTGCCAAACCTTCTGCGCTCAAAGCCTTCATCGATGGCTTGGCCGACTGTATCACGAGGGTCCGAATGCACTATTGCATATAAAATTTTTATACCAATACTTGAAATATATGATTTTTGTATAGGAAACATTACAACCGTCTGAGAAAATAAATAAAGAATACTAACGTAATACAATTTTTATGACATTAAACGCTTTCAAAATATTTGTTGTTCCTAAAATTTTCCAGGATTTAAACAGTATAACTTGAAATATTGAGTGGTCGTTATCTTACCTCTCATTAGCTCATCCAAAGAGTTTGAATATCAACACAATATACTGGCTTGCCTTTAAGAGATTATTATTGTCTCAGGCTACAAAATTTGAGTTTCCATGGTATTAACTAATTGGAACTATTTCTTGTGAGTGAATATTTATTATTATTTACAGGAAAATAAATATTTGTATAAATAATCTGAAGAAAGTAGTGTGACCGCAACATACCCCCTTGCGTTTTACGCTGTAACCTATACTTCAGCATAGATACCTCAAAACTACATATAGTTTGAACCCTGAGACAATATTCATTTTAATCTACAAGCCCAAGGGAAACCAAGTGTTCTTTTTCTATTACAATTGTTGTAAATATTGGTTAATATCAAAGGAATAGCAATAATCAATGTATTTAGAGTGAATGTGTGTTGTTATTTGCATTTTGCAAAATATGCACCAATCTTGAATTGGTTACAGATCCTTATAATGCGCACAGAATAGTGATTTAGGTACATTGCAGTCGGACAACAATGCATGTAACAGTATAGCATTGTAAACCATTGATCGTCTGGTAGCATTAATTTTATTTATAAATAGCAAACAGTAGCAATCCATATAAGAAACGTTTTAACAGATAGTTTAGCCCAATCAATGCTACTTGGCGACATTGTCGCATGATGCATGTTGAACTGCACAGGAAAGAAATAATTTATGGTTAGCTCTCGCGAGTCATAAAAACGACGTGTTGGCCATTGCAGGCCATTCTAAGGATGCGAATAATATATTTTTCCATTCGTTTTTAATGTTCTTGTTTCTTGTTTGAGCTATGCCATATCATCTAGATTTAATATATAATAAAAATACTTAAGCGTGAAGTAAATATAGTTATCAATGACTTTAATTCCACGTAAATAAATAAAAAATTCAATTAGGAACGCCAGTGGCATAAAATCATGCAACTATAAAAACTTATAATTGTAAGTAAACCAACTAGAAATGTAGAAATGTACTAATTTTTAATCAAACACAAAAACAAGTTCTCACTCATTATCTAAGGCAGGCATCGGTAGATCTCCTACTTTTGAGTAAAGGGCAGCAGGCAGAACCAAGGGTCTGTCCGCCGAGCAATAGGTGACGTCACAGCTGTGGACAGATTGCCAATGCAGTGGAGTTTCAAGGTTTCAAAGTGGATATGTGATTTTGCGTTCTTGCTGATTTGACTTTTCATTTGAACGCACTTGTATCTCTGCAAGGGAAATGACAAGTTATAACTCAAATGTAAGATAAAATAAAGGCCTGTTACCTGTTCCGACCACCCGATGTCTCCTCTCGTCTCGTCCTTCCTCTCGAGGAGACAGGTACAATATCCCCTTTGGGTCGATGCCGAGGTTGGTTAAGAAAGGTAGGATAGACTAAGAGACAGTACAAGGTAATGAATGACACTTCCAATATTACTCTATATATCTGAAACGTGGATAGTGACTGAGCAACAGAAGCGGAGAATGGAGGCTGTATAGATGAGATTGCTAAGACCGTTGGCGGGATATCCCTCAGAGACCTTCAGATGATACAAGAAAGCAATTGAAAATAGAAAGTGCAATGCAAGTTATCAATAGATACTTAAATAACTGGTGAGACCATTTAATGAGAATGGAACTAGGCCGTGTTTTTTAAAAACGTTTCGTGAAAGATACATAACATACATTTATAGTTTAAAATATGGTAAACATTTCGTGGTAATTTTTGTCATAGGCAATGGCTATCGTCGCAGCTGCTGCGCGATATTTTTGAAATTCGGCTGGAAACAAGCTTTCAAGTTGTTGTTATCGATTGTTGATCACGTGCACTGCTTATGGCCACGTCTCCGTCAGTTTATTTCTGTTGTTTCAACGCGGTCAATTATTTTCCCTCTGTAACAATTACTTCAAGAACTTCAAAACAAAGGTATTTCTAACAGTGCGTTCCGAAATCACAGGAAAACCCTGTCAGCTGTCATGGATGAACCTGCAGGTCATAAAATAGAATAATAGCATAATCTAAATTTTCAGATTAATGTACCTTTCCAAATGACTTCGCATTCCTTTACAGCCAACATCTTACAAACGAATATTTTTTGTTTGTATAGTAAAAATAGATTTTTGCAAAACGATCAATTTTCGGAAAATTCGCAGCAAAATTAGAGCCATAAATCGGTCAGATCGTGCATGTATTTCTTGCTGCATCTCTCCATTACATTTCGGGTTTATCGCTAATAAAAAAAATTGCCCTGCGTAAACCCTTTAAAATGTAATAGTATAATCCAAACGGTGACCGGCGATTGCGTCCCGCGGTCTGTTTTATACGTCAGTTGCGTCTCTGAAAGATTTGAATTGTTAGTTCCAGTATTTTCAATTCCTGGCACAAACAACATTTCCATTCCCATTTTGCATACTTAAGATTCTCTGTAACACTTTTAATTTAAACCCCACAAATGGATGAACTTTTGTTAGATTACATTGTGTTATGCATACAAATCTAAGAATTGAACACTGGTCAACAAAAACGAAAAACTATAACAAAGAACTTTATGGTTGAAACAGTAAATAGTTTAAAAATGTTGGTTAAATATAAAGGCTTAAAGGCTTCCCCATCTAACTTGTCATCGACTCCATGGCTCGTGCACAACTGGAATGAGAACTATTATGTTTGTCGAGTTTGACCTTTATGCTGTATATAAAGTAGTAGAAAGCGTTCTAAACAGTGCTTTGTTGTGTCTCGTCGCAGAATGCATTCTAGAGTGTTTGGCTGTGTCTTATCGAAGAACCTAAACCTATCCAAGATACCTGAGCAGGTAGCTGTGGACGCAACTACCTTACTCATTTTTCGTAAACATGTTTACGTGGACGCAACTGTCAGCAAAAGGTCGCAAAAATCCAGGTAGACCTAGGAAAAAATGGAGACCCGATTTCCTTTAGGAGAGAGGGAACAGGCCAGTAGCCCTAAACCTTGATGTTAAAGAAGAATGTTTGTGATCCTGAGATCCCTTACTCCAAATAAAAGGTTTGTTCCAACATACGGTTCTGAACGCGTTCTGAACTAATTCCAACACATGTTAATGCACATGCGCCAGTCTAGTACGCTCTCTGAACTAATTCGGAATGTTGTGTGGTTGGAACACTACTTGAAACGTTTTGTCACGGCCTTCTTCGTAACACGGTCAATTAGAAGACGAAATAACATCAACCTAGGTTTGCTGAGTACATCATGGAGAATGCATACATCATCTTCTTCCTCGCCATCGGCTATTTCATTCTGAGGTAGTATTTGTACTCTGATATCAATATCTTGTAACAAAAAGTTACCATTTAGAGATACATTTCGCAGAACACATGCAGCTCTTATCAAATGGACAATAATTGGGATACTTCTCAATTTGACATGATACAAGACCCTAAACTTTTACTTTAAAATTTCAAAACAATGTTCTATAACATACCGATTTTTATATATTTCTTTAATATTTATATTTAAATAAATTATATAAATAATTAAATATAATTAAATAAATAAATATTACATATTTCTATAACATACTTAAACTGGAAATCGCACATAGCATAAATATATCGAGCTCCACATGCGCGCTGTTAAATCTCGCATAAGTTCGAATTCAACAGAATTTTGAAGACGTCTTAATTTGCAAATCATCAATATAATCTGTAATTATATCATTTTGGGTAGCCCTATACATAGGAAATACACGTTTCGTATGCAGAAAACGAACTTAGAATACTTTCTAGAGCTGATAATAAAGCGTATTGATAAGATTTGTTTTGTAAGTAGGAAATATTCGCTTTAGTATACGAATAAATTTCACACATATAGTATTTTATAAAAATACGTTTGCTTTCCTTCTTAAGTCAATGTCGCCTTATTACTCAACAGCGAGCAACTACTTACCAAACACCTTTGCTATTCCGTATTGAGAAATAAACACGCATGGAGGAATAAATTACATATTCAAATTTCTTTGGCAGGTTTGTTCCAAACGATTAGAATCGATTCTGAGTTAACTGAGTATGCGCTGTTAGACCATACAATTTGCGCATGTCCGGAATTTTCAGTTCCTACTCTTCATCAAGAACCGATTTCACTCGTTCCGAACTAGTTTCCAAATAAGTTGCAACAGCAAATTGGAAATTCAGAATTAGTTCTGAACTGATTCTCTGTCGTGTTGGAACGCCACTTAGCTACTGCGCACACTCAGATAATTCAGAATCGATTCTGAATCGTGTGGGAACAAACCTATTGTAAAATTATGTCGGTGCCGTTCATTAATATCCTATAACACATTATCTCGTCAGTCCTGAGAGAAAGGCGGTAGAGAAAAACATACCCTCCGGTACATTGCCAGTTTCACGGTGCATTAAGTCTTGTTATTCATTAGATGCACAGCATTGATAAGAAGCAACCGGCTTCACGCGACAAATCCGCGAGTTTTTCAAGGTTAGATCGCCGATGAATGCAGAAACATCCTTGACCCAATGTTAGCTCAAGTTCTGGCACTTGGAGAAAGGTTGTAGCTGTTGCAACGAGGAGCCTCCGCAAGCAAAACCTGTTACCTGTAATTACGTGTAAATATAGCCGAGGGTTGTACACACAACGTCTCTCGCAAGGTCATAAGCACTGTGTACACATCTTCCAGAAGCGTGGGTAAGCCATTATTGACGAACTGTCTCAATCAGGGGTGTTCAAATTGAGAACGGGTTTCAACACACAATGAAAAGTGTAAACCATCATCCACAATGGACTTCAAGCTCTCCCAAACTCAGCACTTTTGTTTATGTTACTGAATATACCAATTCGTAAACTTTCTCGTTAACAAAGGGAATGTAAACGCAAAAGCTCCGAAAATTTTTTGTTCACTTTCTCTACGTAAGCTATAAAAATGTAATGTGTAGAGAAAGTCGTGCGACTGTAGCAAATCATATGTTTTACTTTCTGCACCACGTACATTGTAGGTAGAAAGAGTATTTCGTTGCCCAAAAATTCTATAGAGACTTCACTAGAAATCAATCGAAAAAAGAATGTGTGTGATTGTAACTCAAAGCTCGAAAAAATACCAAACTTGGTGTTACAGCTCAGTATCTTCCAAAGATGCAACACGAAGATCTCCAAGAAAATGCCCCCAAGCTAAATACCTTTTACATGGAAACATTTCCGAAAATTTTATTTTCTCAAAAATGGCTACCAATCTGTAATAAAATACCACATATTAAAGATATTTATTTAAATAACAAAAGTGTATCTCGAATTTTCTGGGAATACCTGTAAAGTTCTCTTCATTTGGAGAAATTTTTACTGTCACTGCCGTAAGCTATAGACATAAAGAATGAGGTAAGAAAGTCATATGACCGATGTTTACTTTCTGTATCGCGTACCTAGTAGGTAAAGTATTGCATTCCACGCAAAAATTCGACATCGAGATTTCATCGGAAATACATGTTTTGAGGCAACCTCAATCGAAAAAAAATAGAAAAAAGGTCCGCGCGCATGAGTGAGTCGTGAGGTCTGAACAGCATAACTAAAAAATCTGATGTGTTGCATTCACATGACTTCCTTTACTCGTGTACAAACTAGTTTTACAGACGTTTATTCTCCATCTACTTCTGTTAATCGAGATAAACGTTTGCAGAAATTATCCTAATGCTAATTTTCTTGTAGGTGCAAGGGGAATATGGTAGGCTTAATCGATAGTAAAATCTTTTAAGAGCTGGTTGCTATGTGGAGCATTTCATTCTCTTTGTATGTCAATGACGTAAAAAAGTGAACAAATTTTCATTTGAGAAAAAGTATAATCATTGGAAAATTCAAACAAATAACCAGGAATATCTCGGAAATGGTTGACTGGACAAAAGAAATATATGTGACAATTGTGGGTTTTAACCAGATCTATATTTTTGTGTAGTGAAATTTTGTCTATCTCTTGCGGTTTACCAGTTATGCGAAAGTTATTCAAAATGAAAAGAACTTTTGGGGACATTCCTAGAAAATTCAAGATGTACATTCCATTTGCCATGAAAATATCTTAAACACTCAGCGTAATCAAAATCGTTTGCCATTTGTGAGAAAATCAAAGTTTTCGAAAAAATGTCGATGTAAGG
Organism: Deroplatys truncata; assembly: GCA_030765065.1. NCBI lineage: Eukaryota > Metazoa > Arthropoda > Insecta > Mantodea > Mantidae > Deroplatys > Deroplatys truncata. The sequence goes on along the minus strand of CM060979.1, from coordinate 49,927,444 downwards.
AGTAGTCTGGGGTGGGGGGATTTTCTGGAAAATCTTCGTATGGCATCCTTGGAGTATATTGGACTCAAATACCAAGTTTGGTATTTATCCGATTTTTCGTTTTTGAGTTATTCTGTCCACACACAGACAGACACACGGACATGTTCCCAAAAATGTTTTATTTGGATTAGGGCACCTCAAAACATGTATTTCCGGTGAAATCTCGGTATCGAATTTTTGGGTGGAATGCAATACTTCCCCTACTTACTCTACGTAGTAGAGAAAGTAAAAACTAAAGCTCGGAAAATATCAAACTTGATATTTGAGCATCTTCCAAGACAGCGATAATAAAATTTTTAAGAAAACTCCCCCCATCCCAAATACCCTTTATATGGAGCAGTTTTAGAATTTTTTACTTTCTCAAAAATTGGGTAATGATTTTGATTGAAATACCTTATATTTAAGATATTTACATGACAAAATGACGAACTTGAATACTGAACAGCGTGTGAACTCCCCTTCATTAGGAAGGAATTTTGTTTAAGTGGTAAACGTTACAGACAGACAAAAATGTACTACATAAAAAAGGTCGCAGTTTATTTCAAACACTTTTTTGTGGAATCAGCCATTTCCAAGATATCCACCATTATTCACTTGTTCCTCGTAATGTCATGAAAACATTATCAAGACGAGCATATAGCTACTCGCTTTTAAATATCTGACTTTTGATTCAAAATGTGTAATAAACTACTTCTGCAAAGCTTATTTGGATTAATATGTAAATAGAAAAATAAGCCTTCGTAAGAATAGTATGTAGAACCTGTATAACAATAAACGTTAGTGAGTAGAGAAGTTAATATGAATATAACAAGATTTTTCAAGCGTAAATCGCTATTTGTTTTTTCTCTTGGTTAAGCAAAGTGAACGGTTTAAAACCCACCACATAACGACGGATTTGACTATCGCTTTAGTCTACTGAACTCCCCCTGTAACTCCAACGAAACGTCCAATAAAAGTTTCTACAAACGTTTTTCTCCTTTAACACGAAGTAGGTAGAAGAATAAGCTGTATAACAATAGCTTGAGGAAGAGTGGGTAGGGAAAGTTATTTGAATGTGACATATTTTTTCCACTTTCACATTAAGGATTCGTCGTTAGGTAGATATTTTTTGCTTTCTGTGCTCGTATAGTCACTAATCCTAGACTGATGGCCTTGGAGTTGCCTGTTGCACCGTCTGTTTTGTTTATGTTGATGGCGTCTACAGTTGGATTTAGATTTATCTACTGTGCTGTTTACTTTGCTTTATTGCCCTTCACTTACGATACGAGTGCATTCGGTGGGAAGAGGAACTAAACAGTTACGGAACAAGTATCGGAAGGCACCGGAAGGACAGTCAGGTGAAGAAAACATCCTGAATTTCAAGTTGAATTTGCTAGCGAGGCTGAGGCCTTAAATGTGTTATTGTTTTCATTGTGCAACCATAACGCCTGTCCCCTCACTCCCCTATGATCCCTAGCCTTGATGGCGTTACGCATTGACAACAAAAACAGTGGCACCCTCTTCCAAACGCGCTCGTATCGTGGCAGACTAGTACATGTAGACTATTAGGATCATGGAGATTATGACTGCAATCCGAAATTCAGCTATGCAGTTAGAGATAACGGTAAGAAAACCTAGTCACGTTGGAATAAGGTATACTAATCACTAGAATCCTTTTTAGATTTAAGAGGAATTAATAGTAAATCAAGTCTAGTTCCCTATAGGCGAAATAAATTTGGTTAATGAAAGAAGAATTCGTTAATTAAAAGTAAACTTAAACTTTTGAAATATGATTTATCTGTCAGTATCACCTGTCGACTACTCATAGACGCTTTAACTGAGCTATCATTCAAAACCGTAACATTGTTCTTGAAACAACATTTTCAATGTCTCTTTTGTTTTAATATAAGCAATCGGAAAATCACAAAGCTAACGGAAGTAAAGGAAACTTATATTTGTCTGTCAACAGTTAAATACCATTTGTAGCACACCCATCGACTCTTCTCTTCCGGCTTTTTTTAATGGAACAATGACAGAGTAAATTTGGATGTTTTTAACGACCGTTTATGTTTGAACACCGCAACTAAGTAAATTTCCTTTTTCAGAAAAGTGAGGCCTGACAAAATCTGTTCAATATTAGCACAATAAAGCAGTGACTTCAAAAGGAAAGAAATGTTTACTCTTTTACAGTCATATTATATTCATTCATAAATGAAGAGCGAGGTTTTTGTAAATTGACAAATGCTGAAATTATCCATAGGATTTGATGATTAAACTCGGGGCCTAAGACTGGCTGTGCAGTCAAATCCTATTTATTCGTGTTTACGTACACTACTTTTCATTTGCCACATATTTCTGGCCCAGTCCCCCTAAGACACTATTAGCCAAATGAATGCTCTGTGACGTCAGCGAGAGAATATATTCTTGCTCCCGACTCTAAACTACAATGTGCAAGTTAGAGAGGTAAGGGGAAAGGTTAAATTAAATTGAGTTTTATTTATGGACGCTCTTTAACTACTATTACATGAAAACTAAATTAATTTTGAGTACCGAGCACGCACATGAGGGGACGTATACTCGTTTGGCTGCGGAGGACCGAAACGTGGTGTGGAGGTTAAGAGGAAGGCGTGGGCTTTTACTGTATAAAATCCATAACACAAATCTACTTGCACATTTCTAGGTTTATTTCCTTAGTGACCCATTCTATATTGGGCGTGAAAGATCGGTAATTTTGCTCAGAGGCCTCTATCAGGCTTCAGGTTCTTTTACGTGCCGTAAATCTATGACAGGGGACCACCGGCTTTACTTCCCTTCCGAAGGAAGCCATGCTAAGGATTTTTACGCCCGCCGGGTTTGAACCCGCGACTTTGGGAACTAGAGGCTAGCACGGTACCACTAGTCTACGGAGGACGACTAGAGGGGGAAAGGTGAAGTTACACTTTAGAGAAGGACTAGCCCAGATTTGATGAAATTGTACTAAAAAGGTCAAATTTTACCTACTTTATAGTGAACAAATCATTCAAGAGAAGCCTCAGGAATCTTCAAATTCTGAATTAACTGCAAAGGAGCAGAAAGAGACGAAGGAGAACCTGCATGTGCACTAAATGCTTTTTAAATAGCATGCAGTCAGAAACAGTTTTATTTTAAGGTTATAATTCTTAAACGTTCTCATTTAATGGCACATTCTCATTTTCAAATTGCTCCAAACGTGCTTTTCGGTATAAATCAATAAATCAATTAAATTTTGGAAATCATCTTGTTAGTAGAAAGATTAAAATGAGATGAATTTTTGTTAGCATGTTTAGTTGTGAGGCTGTTAAACAATAATACCTATATTGTGAAAAATTTTAAGGAAAGAACTGAATTCTCATATTTAAGATTTATTTTCCCCCAAACGACAGGATAATTAAACATTCATATCTATAGTATATCATATCTAGTTCATCGGGTGGAGGAATTTTTTAAAACGGTAAAATATGGTGAAAAATAATCTCTCGGGATCTAATTTAAAGATAGCAATGAACATGTAATATATGCGTATTATATTGTTACATGCTGGGTAGATGGCCTAAAAGGTCACATGAAAATTAAATTAATTTTGAGTACCCAGCACGCACATGAGGGGACGTATACTCGCTTGGCTGCGGAGGACCGAAACGTGGTGTGGAGGTTAAGAGGAAGGCGTAGGTTTTTATTGTACAAAAACCATAACACAAATCTATTTGCACATTCCTAGATTTATTTCCCAATGTCAATGTCCACGGATCCAAAGTCCGGCTTACACACGCGATCCGTTTCTCACGGAATCCTGAGACAGACGCTATATCCCCCACTACTCGTGGCTAGTAAAGCTACCAGCCAAGAGTGACGTAAACAACGTGTCTGATAATGACAATGTAGAACAATAATGTAACCTCCCAAATGATTAATACGCCACAATATTAAACCATAATTGCTGCATTAAAATTTCAAATGAATCGGTCTGAAGTTGTGGAGTTTTTAAATTTCGGAGATGGCTATCCTTAATTGCCATCAGGCAATTAATTGCAAGGTAGGCATACGAAAGAGACTCCCTTAGAGCTGTGAGCCCTCAGCCAATATAGCTTAGATATAGGGAGTGCAGGGTGGACTGATCTCACTCTGAATTATACTGACTTTTGCATTTGTTTGGCCATACTACCCTTTAATTTTTGTAAAAATTAATTATTATAGGATATAGATGATATTCATTCATTATCTGTTTACCCTCCTCTTATGTAGGACTTACACCCCCAGGACTTACAGGCGGGTGCCTGGGGTCAGAGACCCGTCGAGGAGCAGACACTCATGGATCAGACAGAGCATCCAGAACATCCGATGCCTGGTATGGGATGAAGGAAGTAGATGAAACGAAATGTTGGTGAAATGGATGAAAGGAAAGGTGATGATGGAGCAGTTGGTGGAATGAATGGCGGGGGAAACCGGAGAACCCGGAGAAAACCCGCCCAGACGCCGCTCCGTCCACCACAAATCCCACATGCAGGTCCCTGGGATTGAACCCGTGCCGCCTTGGTGGGAGGCGAGCGGTCTAACCACTCGGCCACGGCACCGCCGGATATAAATGATAAATTCTCTTAAATATGTTCTCCAAGCATAAAACACTTGCTTTGAAATCATTTTATTTTGGAAATTAGGACCATCCATGAATGTATAAAGGTAACGTTTGATACCAGAGTGAGTTGCTATAAAAGTCCACAAGAGAGAGGAAGCGATATACCTCGACGCAAACAAGTGTGTAACAGCTGATTGGAAGCACTAGTTTAGGAAAATTTGGAGCCACGTTTTACGCAATAATCTGTATTATAAAAGGGCAAAAATATTTCATATATATATGCATATCTTCTAATAGTTAATGTGCATAAATCATTCAGAAAATGCCGATGAACACAAGCATTTTTCTTTTAGTTGCGCTAAAGATTTTGACGTTATGACACTTTTTGTAATTCTCCACCATAGTACTTCGAACTAATGATCTTGTATTCTTGCTTATGAGAATTATTTCGGTATTTCAGGTACATTATTCTGATTTTTTACTTTCTCTACTACGTATAGTGAGTAGGGGAGGTATTACATTCCACCCAAAATTTCAATATGGAGATTTCCCCAGAAATACATGTTTTGAGGCACCCTGAATAAAAATAAGCATTTTTAGAAAAAATGTCCGTGGTGTCCCTTTGAACACCATAGGATTAATGCCAACATTGGTATTTAGGTGCGACACGAAGATTTTCAAGAAAATCCCGCCAGACTACCCTTTATATGGTACATTTTTCGAAAATTTTGATGTTCCCAAAAATGCCTCTAACGATTTTGATTAATACATCATATTTAAGATATTTTCATAAAAATAAAATGTATATCCTGAACTTTCTCTGAATGTCTCCAAAAGTCCTCTTCATTCTGAAAGGCTTTTGTATAACGGGTAAACGTAAGAGATAGACAAAATTTTTCCACATAGAAAATGTAGAGCTCGTTAAAACACGCAATTTATGTCATTTACAATTTTTTGTGGAGTGAACCATTTCCGAGATATTCCTTGTTATTTGTTTGAATGTTCCAACATTTATGCTTTTCTCAAATGGGAATTCATTATTCTTTTTTTATTATTATTTTTATGTCTTGGACATGCAAAGAGAATGGAATGCTCCACATAGCAACCAGCTCTTAAAAGATTTGACTATCGCTTAAAACCTACCATATTCCCTTGCACTTACATGAAAATTAGCAATAAGGTTGTTTCTGCAAATGTTGGTCTCGATTAACATGAAGTAGATGGAGAATAAACGTTTGTAAAAATAGTTTGCAAAGAGTAGAGAAAGTCATGAGTGCAAGACATCAATCAGATTTTTTTGTTATTAATTTAGTAAAGACTAAAACGTTAACTATCGAAGGACGAGGTTGAGAAATTACTTTAGGTGGAATAATCCAGGAGCAATTTCCTTCAGATCGTGTAGAATGTATTTTCTGATGGCTGTTACAAGGGAAATGGAGTAAATATTTTGCTTCCTTAAGAACAGGAAGCACGACCTACATTAGAAGCAGGAAAAATATTGAGTTAATGATGGAATATAAAAGAAAAGGTCGTGATTTCTGTTTCTTGTCCATTTGCAGTCAAAATCTATAATATGCACACAGGTATAATGGACGTTATGCCTCATATTATGTTGATTGCCCATAATCCACATGGTTTCAAAAATAAGAAATGGTATTTGAAGTGTTTTCCTCGTGATTAATATGTAGTACTGGTAAATGTATAGGTACTTTATCGAGTCTGTTGCCATTGGCTTGATTGTTCTTGGTAAACAAAAGAGAGGGCGACCTTGCAATGTTGTTGAGCCGCTACCTATAAGAGAAAGAAAGCTATTCCTAATACAGCAATTTCAACTTGAGATTCGATGAAAGAAGTTATTATCCTATATAAGGTGACTCAAATACAAGCAAGCGTTATCGTGGCGACACTGTAAGCGAAGAATGACGTAATGATGCAAGAAATGTAATATGCACGTATGCCCTGACTGTGTGGAGAACTTCTACATGAAGTAACATATACATGCTTAAAATTTTTACTTTTGTAAACTTTTTATGTTTGTATTAAAGCCTCAGATACATAATGTACACACATGATACCATGTTCATAATTTGTTCAAGAAGCAATAGTATAGATGAATGAGCCGAAAATCGTGTTTAGTTAAAGTGGATTTGACAATTTAAAACTATTAAAAATAGTTCCACCTTTTTCATAATAACTCACGTATCAAGATCAACTGTATATAATATATTGTGTGTTCTGCGCAAACGTATGCTTCACATAAATGCAAATAGTAATTAATTCTGCTATTATCCGTTTTATCTTCTGTTCAACAAATTTACATTTCGCTTTGCTGAATATTTATAATCACAAAGATATCCACTGTTATAACATTTTGCGTTCTATTTGGTAAATAAGTGATTTAAATGTTGTTAGATCTGCTAGACAAACATGCAAGCAATGCCATTTGATAACACTCATCACCAAGCTAAAATAATGGCTTTGTAAGTAAAAACGCTTATTATGTTAACGTAATGGTAGATGATAAAACTATTTAACATTTTAATTGTTTAGGGCGCGATATCAATTGCGACTTTCACAATCTTGAGATACATTAAGTACTTTCCAACTATTTCCAGAACTATAAGATGAACTTTAAAAAGTAACAGATTATCCTGTGAAGCCGAAATTTGTCTTTTTGGTGAAAATAGGTGCGTTAGGTGTGATGGTTTATGGCAAAAACGAATCCGTAATTTTATTTTGTCTAACATTCTTTTCCAAAGCATCTTATTTTTCCTTTCTTTCTTAGGAACGTAATTTTAACAAACGTGTGTATGAATTTCGTACTTTTCCATACACCATGTCAATTTCATCTATGTTCTTTCTTAGATGTTTAGACACCTAGGGCCTATTTCATAAAACGCACTAATAATATTAGCTAGTGTTATTAGACCAGTGGAATACAATTAGATAACGAAATTCTGTTTCATAATTATGCTTGGAAACTAATAAAAGAACGTCCCTAATATTATTAGTTTCTTATAGACCGTGTTTTGTTTTAGCTTTCCTTTTGCTTCTCTTTTAATTCCATATTAGAGATCCTAGTTATGATTTTTGTTGGCAAACTTTTATGCTTTGAATAAAAATGGGAAGAGGAAGTGAGTACCTCCATAAAGCAAACGATAATCTGTTGCGAGCAACTTAATATTTGAAAACTCAAGGCCTGCATATAATACTCCGTGGTGTTCCTGAGGTCGCGGGTTCAAAACTGGCTGAGGGCAATGGACTTTTTTCGGGCGTAAAAATAGCTTCCTTCGGAAGGGAAGTAAAACCGCTGGTTCCATGTCGTAGATTTACGGCACGTAAAAGAACCTCAAGTCTGATAAAGAGGCCTCTGAGCAAAATTATCGGTCTTTCACGCCCAATATAGAATGGGACGCTAACGACCACAGCAGTTAAAGAGCGTCCATAAATAGAACCCGATTTAATTTAATTTTACTTCTTATGGCCTAAACAGCTTAATCACATATGCCATTAAGTTAAACATTGCTCTAATATAAATTTAAAGCATGCAAAAATATAAAATGGTTTAAAAGAAAGGTTATTGAAATCTTAAAGAAGGAATATTTTGATAGCTCAAAAATTAACATTTATAGCCTTTTTATGTGTATCATTTCGTCAGTCCAAAATTTGATTGTACTATAATATTAAATTCCTACTTGAAATTGTTGCATGGTGTTCTATATTCTCTCCTTAGTGTCATTGTACTATATAAGGATTCGTTGTTGATCTCGTCATATTTTTGTGTGTGTTTGCCTACCATCATTCTATTTGTATTGTTCCCAGTTTCGGTTCTGGCTCAGGGAACTTCATAAAGATAAAATAATAATAATAATAATAATAATAATAATAATAATAATAATACAGTAATTTCAAAAAAAGTTATCCTTTCGCGGAAGGTGTTCCATTAGTAATTGAATTCATAGCATATTTTGCCCTAAACATTTTTGGACTAACATTTACCATCTTGTCATCACTAGTTGAGTCAGAAATACACATGATACTGAATTTGTGAGTACAGATGTGCAAACATACACCAAGAACTCAAGTGGCTTCCACTAATAAAATTATTATTATTATTATTATTATTATGGACTTGCTCATGAAATTGAACGTAATAAAATTAGCAGATTTTATTACCCTGGTCTTTTGTGAAAAGGCCTACTGATATTATTAGTGAAAGATACTAATATTAATAGGTAATGCACCAATAACTAATATTATTAACCTATATATCTATAAAACACAATGCTAATATTATTAGTTAATATTATTACTTTCTTACTAATAATATCAGTGTAAAGGCTTTATGAAACAGGCCCCTGGGTACATATTACAACCATATATTACCAGGCGCATTCTGCAGTTAGCATAATTAATTGATTACTGATTCTTCTTTTTTCAGAAGTGCAGTCTTGCAGTTCTGCTTCGAAAGACACAAGAACTGTGTTTTAAATGTCGTGTGGGGGACCAAGGTAAGCCATTTTCACCGCATATATGCTGAAATGCATGCTCCAGAAATCTGAGAAATTAGCTACTTCGTAAACGTAGTGGGATAAAATTGGAATTTACAATATCTATAGTTTGGCGAGAATAGTTAATTGTTACATTTGTTTGGTTGATATATTGAAAGTTCATTTTATTTTGGTTCGTTGTCCAGCATTTTGGACAAGATATGACGTCAGCGTTGACTGGCAATGCTTTAATCTTCAAATGTTAATGAATCCGTACGCCAGATGGCAGCAACTGCTATATGAATAGGTTATATTCTGGAAGAAAAAGAGGAAAGTTCGAATTTTGAGGTTCATCCCATAATATTTTATGATTTTTTGAAGTATTAATTTTCTTTAATTTCAGAGTGATAGGCGGAGACACTAAAACAAACAAAAAAGTCGATTTAATACTTTGAATGGTAAATCAACTTATTTGTAAGAAACCTGAAAATACCTTAAATTCTAAAATATTTTCCAGTCATCGACATAATAAAACTTTTAAAAAAATTATTTAACGTGTCTACGATTCCGCTTTAAGCATGCCCTGTCTCTCTTGACCAAGTTATGGAAGACAGCTTCAAGCATTGCGGGCGTGATATTTCGTTGTCGTCGTCGTCTCCTTGAGTTGAAGTTCAGTAGTTGGTTCAGATTTTCAGGGCGTCTAAAGATCGCTCCTTCAGATAACCTCAGGAAAAAAATAAAGTGGTGTCAAATCTACGGATCTCGGAGGCCATTGAGTGTTGCTAATAATTTTGAGCTACAGCATTACGTTAAGATTAATTTTCACATTATAGTATAATGGTCCGAATCTCTTACAAAACACCATCTGTCAGTTACCCTTGCCATCTAACATTTTCTGCCACACGAATCCTGTTTCCCGTAAGCGAGCAACGCATCTATCGTAAATAAAGCAGAGAAAATGCAGTAAGTAGAAATATGACAGATTACTTACAACTTAATTGTTGCCTAACAAATTATTTTACGTGTAGGACATAAGAGATGAATTAACTCGCCTATTAACTTTCTTCAGGTTCTTTCGAGACATATTTCTCTGCAATATAACTTACTCATTGGTTGATATCTCTTGATATTCCCCTTCATTGGAAACCCCTGCTCTGAAGTAGGTTTTAATAATGTAGGTGATTGTTCATACACCCTGATGCAGTTACTGATAAACAGACACAGTACAAGAATCGAAATATACAATTTAAACGAAACAGTCCCCAAGCTTCCATTAGTACCGCTAATCTTCGTGGGATTGAAGTCAGTTATTTAATCGGCAGAGAGTGCCATGAGTGCCGTATAGCACTTTGTTACGCCGTGGGAACTAGGCAACGTTTCGGACACAAACCTATTCCGCTTTTGCGACCTCTGAGGATGTGAAACTAGCATCAAAATGTGATTGCAATTTAGAGCAAGAAGGAACTACATCAGGACCGATTTAAAATGAACATCCAGTAGAAGGATTTACTTACAAATCCTTCAGTCGTCCGACCAGTTCCTGAAATCAACATCTTGCTGTACCTAACCCTCCAGATCAGCACACCGTCTCGCAGGACAAAACTTTCCAAATGCAAAGCCGAATTTTTGTGTTCTAGGCTTCAAGAGCAAAATGTTCCAGATATCAGAATCACGATAACTTTATTTAGAAACAGACAGTAATTTTGCTGAGTATTTTTCTGGCGTTTGTTTATTATCCATTTATCCATCTGCATCTCTCTCATATGCCATTCATATGAAGGAAACTTTAAGATTACAAGTGCAATAATAAGGTGAATTTAATACACTACATACGAGCAAAGTAATTCGAATCTTACTAGGTATGCAACAAGGTTGCACAAAATCGTGCTGTTTTTGTGCGTTTGGCGACAAACCAAACGACTACATTCATGAAGAATGGTCTGCAAGACAAACATACACTCTGAAATCTAAAGTGTTTGCAACGCACCTCCTGTGAATCCTTAAGATGCTTCCTTCCACCTTCACATATCAAGCTCGGACTGATGAAAATATTTGTGAACGCATTAGATGGAGAAAGACAAGCCTTACACCTCGGTAATAAATTCAAGTCCAAGTGATACAAACATTAGGAAGGAGTATTTATTGATCCACAAATTAAAGCAGTCTTGCCCGATGAAGACTTTGAAAATAAACTGTTGAAGGTGGAGAAAATGTCTTGGTTTCCGTTTAAACCACTATGCACGCATTTCCTTGCGAATAAAAAAGCAGCAAATAATAATTGTAAGAGAAATGTTACGCTACAAACTCTCATGGTGCAATATATCTTTGAAACTACAGTTTCTGGACAGTCACCTGGACTTCTTAATAAAATAACTTGGTGCTGTTAGCGAAGAACATGACGACATATTTCACCAACAAATATCAGCTTTCGATAAACGACTCTGTGGAAGAGGCAATGAAAGTATGGTTGGTGTATATTGCTGGTCAATCATCATAAATAGCCTAGAAGCTGTCCATAAGCGCACATGATAAAGAAAGACATAATCATTTTGTTGTCTTTGTAACTGTTGTGTTACCATTACAACAAACTTATACATTAGTAAGAGATGTTATACAAGGAAATTGCTATACATATATTAGAAAAGTTTAGATTTCGGAAATGGATTCAACACATCTCACAAAATAACATACGAGCGCGGCACTTAAATTCTGAGAGTCGGATAGGCCCATCAGAGCCACAAAGTAAGAAGCTGCACATAGGCCAATTCAGAAAATGCGAGAGAGAAAGAATTCTTAGAATTTAGTAGTCAGAGTAGCGGTTATGTTTCAGATGCGCGAGATTTGGTAACGTATAATGTAGAACATTGACAGGGTAGTTCTAAAGTAGGCGGGGGTTAAGTTAATATAAAAGTTTGCTATGTTAATCAGAGATACCTTTTTGTGCACACAGTCGTGCATACATTCGTCACTCTGGATACATGTGACGATTCGTGTGCTATTTTAAACACGCAGTAACGTGCTTGTGTGACTTAGCGGCCATCGCGAGAGGTTTCGCGGACTCATCTCAAGTTACGCTAGCAGTTTCTTTTACTACTGAAACAGTTATTTCAAACAGTAAAATTTGCACTGCAAAGTTAGCAGGTATAACAAACTCAATTGTTATATTTTGAGTGCTACAATTCATAATCAATTTCATTATTTATCTTCAAACGGTCGACAACTCGCTTCAAAGCTGAAGTATTAGAGCATATTAAATTTTTCAGTCAAACTGTGTTATCCTTTTACACCCGCCAAGCATATCCTGAGAGAAGGATACTTATTTTCTTATTATATTACTTATTTCAATACTTATCTTCTCAAATGGGAATTCGTTATTCATTTTTTTTTGTCTTGGATATGCAAAGAGTATTAATCTGTGGCAAAGAGATATGTCTATGCTTAAAGGCTACTGTATTTCTTTACTGCCCTTGTAAATACAAAACAAGGAGAACTTAGTAGGCCTTATGCCATAGTCAAATATTTTTAGAACTGGTCGCTATGTGTAAAATGTAAGTGCCTTTCTCTTTTTCAGAATGTCTGCCTACGCGACCCTGCAAGCGTACTGAATTTCTCTAAACTGTATTCCCAGAATCTTTAAGGTAATTTATTCTATCTTCGGCTGTTACTAATGACTTTCGTTAATTTAAAAGGCTAATGACTTTAAAGAGAGATAGCATTCTAATCACTGCGAGATAGCATTCTTTACACCCAAGTCTTACATGGGTATAATCGCAGAAATTCGCCATTTGTTTCGTAGAACATTGTTGAGAGCGTCTAAAATAAGTAGATATGTGTTGCTTCGTATAAAATGGAGAAAAGTGAATTTCGTGTTCTGATAAAGCACTACTTTTTGCGTGGTAAGACGGTGAAGGAAACGGAAGAAAAGCTGAACGAGTATTATGGGGACTGTACTCCATCACATGGCATGGTTCACAAGTAGTACACAGAATTTCGATGTGGCCGTTCTAACACAAGAGATGCCGTGTGCACGGGACGGCCGGTTGGGGCCACAACAGAAGAAATGGTGAACAAAGCTCACGATATTGTGTTGGAAGACCGCCGAGTGAAAATCCATGAGATGGCCAAGACCGTAAACATCTCGAGTGAGCGGGTGTAGGTATAACATTCTGCACGAATTTTTGGGTATGAGAAAGGTGTCAGCAAGATGCGTGCCGCGATTACTCTCAGTTGAGAAAAGCACAATCGTGTGACCATTTCACAGGAATGTTTGAGCATGTTCCAGCGCAACGCAACCCAAATGAGTTTTTGCGGCGCTTTATCACGGTTGATGAAACTTGGATCCATTACTATCAACCTGAAACCAAACAACAATCAAAGCAGTGAATTTCCTTCGGCGAACCTGCTCCAAAGAAAGCGAAAACCATTCCGTCGGCAGGAAAAATCATGGCAGCTGTCTTTTGAGATTCACAAGGGATGATAGACATCCACTACCTGGAAAAGGGTAAAACGATCACGGGTTCATATTATGCCGCAATGCTGGGTCATTTTCACAAGAAATTGTTAAAGAAACGACCTAATTTGGAGAAGAAAAAGGTTCCCTTTCACAGGATAATGTACCCGCAAGTACCCCATTGCCATCGCAAAATTTATAGATTTGGGCTAGAACTGCTACCTCACCCACTATATTCTCCAGATTTGGCTCCGAGTGACTTCCTCCTCTTTGCAAACCTGAAGAAAATTGGCTAGTTGGGAAACAATTCACGTCCAGTGAATACATCATAGCAGAAACAATCCCATATTTTGCAAACTTCGAAAAATCATATTTTTTGGAAAGGTTAAAAAAATTGGAGAAATCTTGGAGAACTGTATTGAATTGAAAGGAGACTATGTTAAGAAATAAAATTGCTTTATTTGGAAAAAATTGTTATTTTCTTTAAAAAGTCACAGACTTATCAATCCGCCCTCGTAGTTCCGTTAAAATGACTTAACACACGTTTTCTTGTGCTAATTTTTAAGACACAGAGAAAATGTCGGTACAAGAAACTGCAACATGTTAGAAAATTTTGGATTTTCATAAATCGATTCAAAGTGTCACATAGCTTCATCTAAAGACAGGAAGAAAGTTTTAGGATTCTTGCACAGTGAAATGGTTAACATCTGCATTAACATTAACTTAAATTAGTGAGACACAAATTACAGATTAGGATCAGGATTCAACGCGGAGGGGGACTTAGCACGTCGACCTACAGAGATCTTTTGTACCTATGTCCCGGACGGGGCGTCCCCGGGAGGGCGGGATGAGGTGAGGAGACAAGGGCGGCCGGACCAGGAGGCACGACAGGCAGAGGGCAGCGTCCCTACGTTTACGGATTGAAACTCCCCGGGTGGCCACTGGGGCAGCTGGCTCCCCTTCACCCCGTGTGGGCTTATGCAACCCCTGGGCTCGGAAAGCATTCAGTACAGAGAGAACAAGGACGTCGGGGCGGTTACTGTTTGTCCGAAAAAGGCTAATGAAAGATTGTCCAACAATATATACAATATACAACCGTAACCAAAATCTGTTTCCTTCTTTCTTTGTTTCACGGTTTATGCTTTTCCTGTTTCGATCTCATACCTGTTGGAGCGCATCAATCTAGGTCGTCCAATTGATCTTCGTCATTTGGTTTGTACTGTAGGGCTTGTTTAAATATTCTTTCTCCTAACATTCGTATTAATGTCTAGTCCATTTTCTCTCTATAATTTTTTGTTTATTTTACAAGCAGATAAACCTTCAACTTCTTTCTAATTACCTAATTCTCTCGTAGAGCCCTTTAATGAACACAAAACCCTCATTTCGGATGTTTGTATCTTACCTTTATCTTCCTTCTTGACGGTCCATGTGATACCGTAATTATTGACGGAAAATATAAATAATTAAATAAAGAATTGATAGTAAGATAAATAAATAATTTCTGAGGCAATATTTTATATCATAACATGCTGTGAATGCCAGAGTGATTATAGTGTAAATTAATATTATTGTATGTACATGATTTTAGATGTTTGTTAGCCATAAGGATTGTTAGGAAATAAGTTTGCACGGCCTAACTGAAACTGACAATAGAATTGGGTAACAATAAACCGAGAGGGTGAGTTGTTTTTCACTAAGAAGAGAAAGCCAAAATCGACGTCAGGGCAGCGTGCCTTTTTTAGAAATGGAGGGAATATCTTCCCTAGAGCATATATGTTAGTAGTAGTGTTTGGCTGACCAAAACAGACGCTAAAGTTGGCACAATTTGGTAACCAATAGAAATTATATTATAATGTTTAGGCAATTTGAGGTGAAGGAGTATATATTCTCGAGCCATAAGGAAGTGTCGCACAGTTCTTAAGAATCTCTCACGAGGTGCACGTCGCAGAGTTACACAATTTATATCATATACATTTTTTTTGTTGAGTGAACCATTTTCGAGATATTGCTTGTTATTCCCTTGAATTTTCCAATACTTATACTTTTTCTCAAATTCGTTATTCAAATTTTTTCCTGGTATTGCAAAGAGAATGGAATACTCCACATAACAACCAGCTCTTAAAGTATTTGACTATCGCTTAAAGCCTAGCATCTCGATATCTCGATTAACATGAAGCATATGAAGAATAAGCGTTTGTAAAAATAGTTTGTACAAGAGTAGAGAAGGTCATGTGAGTGTAACACATCAGATTTTTCAGTCAAACTGTGTTATCCTTTTACATCTGCCAAGCATATCCTGAGAGAAGGATTTCACAGCTAGTTCATTAGAGCAGCTGGCGCGCGAGACAACAGTACGAGCTAAGATGACATCAGATGCAGGTAAAGTACGAGGGCTGTCCCTAAAGTACCCAACCTAACAAAGAAAACACAACAATTTTGGGAAAAACATCTTTCTCTACATAGTCTCCTCTCGAAACACTTTTCCCAGCGGTGTTCAATAGCTTCGATACCCTGTTTATACTGAGAACCATCGAGTTCTGCAAATTAGCCATCTACTGCAAACTCCAGCTCTTCACTGTTGGCAAATATTTTAGCAAGCTATTTCTTCAACTTTAGAAATAGAAAATAATCATGAAGCTAATCTGGCGAATAGGGTGCATGAGGAAGCAATTCGACATTTAACTCATTGATTTTGGCCATGGCGATAATGGATGTGTGAACTGGTGTATTGTCTTGATGAAACAGAATTTTCTTTTTCGCTAAATGAGGTCGTGCTGCAATACGTTTGCATAATACTCGTCATTGATTGGTTTTCCTTTTTGAAGATAATAAATGAAAATTATTTCACGGGCATCCCAAAAAACTGACGCCTTGACCTTGCCTGCAGATTGAGCTGCCTTCGCCTTCTTTGGAGCCAATTCTCCCCTTTCAATCCACTGTTTTGATTGTTCCTTCGTCTCAGGTGTGAAGTGATGAACCCACGTTTTATCCATGGTTATGAATCGACACAAAAAATAGGCTTTATTGCAGCGAAACATTGCCAAACACTCGAATGAAACATCCTCAGGATGCTGCTTTTGTTCCATTGTGAGTAAACGTGGCACCCATCCTTCACATAGCTTTCTCATGTCTAAATTTTCAGTCAGTATGCGATGTACAGCTAGTTTTGAAATGTCTACGATGTCTGCTAGGTCGCGCACCTTCAGTCGACGGCCATCCAATACCATTTTGTGGATTTTCCTCACAATTTCTGGCATGGTCACCACATTTGGTCGATCACTGCGATGTTCGTCTTGGCAGCTCGTATGGCCTCGCTTAAACTCTGCCACCCAATATTGTCCTGTTGTAAACGAAGGAAGAGACTCCCCCCAGAGTAGATCTAGCTCAGCTTTAATATTAGTTGGACTAAGACCTTTCAAATGAAAGTACTGTATCACATAACGATGACCAGTTTATCCATATTTTCACTATTGATGACTGCCAAACAATTACTAAACGACGTAGCATCACCAAACTTCAGACTTAAGCTTTATAAGGTTGGTAGTTTTACCACAGTCATTTGTTTGAAACAACAGCCACTATCTATACATTAGACGGCACAGACAGCTTTACATGTTTTAGTTGTATTTTTATTAGTGGTACCGCCATAGCTGAGTAGAATCTAAGCCGTGTTTTTTGTATTACCTTATTTTTACATTCGTTTAATTGTTTAAAAAGTAACTCAACGTTTGCTAGTAGTTTTCGATTTTGGGTAAAAAAATTAGTACTAACGTCAATATAGTTATAAATAATTCTAATGTAAATAATGTCTATACATTGAAGATAAAAATAACATTTGTTTAAATTTCTGTGTTTGGGGTTGGAGTGTATTTGTGGATTAGTATGCGTTACCTTTTTGCGTAAGAATGGACTAACGGATTGTAACGAAACTTGGTGTGTAACATCTTTTTCGACGGTAATGTTTTTTATCCACTTCCCGTTCGTGCTGTCATGGTGTAAAGTTGAATTTTCTGCTTCCAATGCTGGTAACCTAACTTACCTGCGTCGTATGTGCATGAACTATATTAAATCCCCTAAATTTGATATATTCATGATTGCATACATAGAATATAATCATATTTGATAGTTGAATTCTATGATTTAAATCTTATTTGTGCCTTTAATTCCATTTTATTTGTTAGGCTTTGTTTAGGATTTAATTCATGCAGCAGCTAAGTGTGAACTCCAAGTAAATGGTGTTTTTAAACTACAGGACCAGGTGTGAATGATTGATCGCCAGTTCGCCACCAAACTTAATGTTATTGACCTTGCTAATGGAACCATTACTTTCAACAGTTATTAGTAATTAATTTTATTTTCGCGTAAGTACTATTTCTATTATTTTATTATCGTTGGAAAAAATAGTGTGTAATACACATGCGTTAAGTGCATTGGAGAATCTTGAATCTTGACTTTGTCTTTTATTTTCAAACTCTTCTGCGTTCTTCAGTGCTGCACTTAACCACAGTTGTATCACATATTATTATGTGTTACTTACAAAATAGGCTATATTGTATCTTAATTAGTTCTCCCGAAGGAGGGGATTCTTATGGGATTTGCTTACTTAGTCGGCTATCCTCCTCTTATGTAAGGCTTACACCATTAGAACTTACAACCGCGCTTAGGGTCAGAGGCTTGTCAGGGAGCAGATGCGCATTGAGTCAGAGAATGAAGAACCCGTAATGGAGGATCAGCCTGTAGCCAAGTATGAGAGTGAGGAAGATGATGATATGAAATGAAGGCGAAATGGACGAAAGGAAATGTGATGAAGCAATTGGTGGAATAAATGGCGCGGGAAACCGGAAAGTACGGAGAAAATTCGCCCAGACGTAGCTTCGTTCACCACAAATTCCACATGCAGGTCTCTGGGATCGAAACCACCTGACGGTCTAACCTCTCGGCCTTCTTATGGGCCAAAAAATAAAAATAAAATTGAAAAAAATTGTACATAACGGATCTTTATTAAAATAATGTCCTCAACAGGTTTTGTTATTCACAAAACTTCTACAGAATATATAAAGAACAAGTTTTAATTTCTTTATTAGTGCAAACGTATTGAAGACTGCCGTTTCACCTTTTACTGAATTTTTAATCGTTTAACGTCCCATAAAATAAGACTAGTTGCCAATTGTTCATAAAATCACATGCCATGTAAATGGCAATGAAAGGAGAAGAGGGATGAATAAGGTCATTGGAGAGGGAGAGTGAGAGTAAGAAAGGGGAAGAAGGAGGAAGGGAGAGGGGAGGAGGGAGACTAAGAGGGAATGAGAGAGAGTTAAAAAGCGACAGAGGAACGACTCACAGCATCTCCGCATATAATGCAATAACGCAAGCAGAGCTGAGAGTTCTCCTAGTTTGCAATAAATCATTTATCACATGAACAATAGCAGAAATGGAAACACTTTCGGAAAGAACAAAAGCTCCCAGCATAAATCCCTTAAACAACAACCAGTAAGAAAGGGAAGGCGAGAAAAGATGAATCAAAGAACGAAAGAGGATCGCAAAGCTCAAGAGGATCCCTCTTGAAATGGAGAACAACACTTTTTTTTGTTTCTAAAAGCTTAGAAATTCCTTCTTTTGCAAGACCATGTCTTGAACAGCTAGTGTTACATTCTGAATATGAATAGCTTTAAAATTCCGTTGGTTTGACAATTTCTTCATTTTTAAATTTCTTTTCAATTCCTTATACACAACATCGATCTCTTTTGCAAGTCTATGTTCGGGTTTGCAAAACATTTGGAATATACCATTTAATAAAGGTGACGCAGTTATTAATGAAAGGAATGGATGTATTTAATAAATTTGCTAAACCATACGTAATCACAAATCCAAAGGAGTAGACAAGAATTCACATGTATTATTAGAATGCATTATGTCATGAATAATAATTAATATTCCTTGAAAATACCATTTGAAAAATAGCATTTGTATATTGTGAAAGGTCAATTAAAAATGTTTAATTGTAGATGAGAAAGGAAAAGGAAAAATGAATAACATCAACAGGGAAAAGTTATAAAGAAGGAGCGAAAAATGCTGCATTAGCAATAAACAAATATTGTAAGACATAACGAGTCTGAACTAAAGTACATTTTAAAACGAATTATAATTGCAAATATGCAAGTGTGTTACAATATGAGTTATTTAACTCCAAGAAATTGTAACTTAAATGTGTTTATTTCGTTATGGTTAGTAACTAAGCTCAAAAAGTAAACAACGTTCAACTTTTTCAAGTCTGTAGAAAATGTTCTGAAGAAGAAGACGCGAAAAATTAAAATCTCGTATTCATTCGCAAGGCGAATTATATTGTATTATATACAAGAGAGGGCAAATAATTAACTGTTGAATTACAAAAAAAAAAGTCCAAGCATTATTATAAAAATTATAAGTAAAGAGAAATATTGTTTAAGTATCCAGATTGTCCGTGAAATATAAATTCACTTTTTAGCGAAATTAAATTATTGCAATTATTATTTAACTGTCTTAACTTACAAACACAAAAAACGCCCTAGAGAAGAGACAATTGCTATAGACTTAGCTACGTATTTTAAGTAATTTAAAATACATCGGACAAACAAACTAAAATAAAGTATTAACAAAATTACTATGCATAAAACGCTGAGTGTATTCCAACAATAACTGAGTAAAGGAAATTTCCTCCAAGAATCACTTCTGCCAAGCCAGACAATGTGTATACTAACAACTGCTTTAATCAGCGCGGTAAATTCAAATCCGGCAATTCAAAGTTACAAAAAATTGAGTTTTACTTATGGACGCTCTTTAACTGCTGTGGTCCTTAGCGTCCCATTCTATATAGGGCGTGAAAGACCGGAAATTTTGCTCAGAGGCCTCTTAATCAGGCTTGAGGTTCTTTTTACGTGCCCTAAATCTACGACACGGGACCACTGGCTTTACTTCCACTCCGAAGAAAGCTATGCTAAGAATTTTCAAAGTTACAGCATCCGAGACTGCAGATTATCGAGAACTTCGATCCAGAGATCAACCGACAAACTTCGGAGCTGAAAAAGAGCCAGGTAAACCATTTCAAAGGAAGTGTTGTTTGCTTTACAATAAGAGTTTTACTCTAATTGTTTGGCTTTGTGATAGATTCCTATTCTTTAGCTTACAACACATCCATAGCTTAATCCTTATTTGAAATGAAGTTAGAAGCAATAAGCGAACCCGAGCGATGAATATGGCAATTCTTGATCTCCTTGGCTATGTATGGAAAGGACGAATGCTCCATTCGTCATAAAAGTCATTATGAATCAGCTCCGAAAGACAAGCCCCTACACTCCTGGACTGACAGGCGTGTAAACCAGTCCTCGATCTCCCGCAGAGGTTAATTTGACATTAAGATGTAAAAGGTGTGGTTAAACAAGAAAAAACAAAATCAGTGCGAGACCAGAATAGCATCACTTGGCCATATGTAGCGCATCAAGAGAAGGGCGGAAGTGGATCGAGATGAGAAAACAATTGAATGGATCGCGATGACGAACTCAGAAACAACAAACTTAATGAATAACTTCACGTCTACAGTGTGGGCGATATGCCAAGACAGACAAGAGGGTAATTAACGTGAACTGCTTGTTTCTGGATAAAGGAGCATAACCGTAAATTCTGTCAGCCTGACGAACTGTAACGTGGTGGGACATTTATAAGTAATTAAAAAACATCTTAAGCAACAGTTAATTTTAACGAACCTTTGATGTTAGTGTCACGTTGTGAGATACATGACTATTATTTCCGTTATGAATCACCTTATTGCAATTGTATTTTACTTTCTCTACTACTTACCTATTAGAAGTAGGGGAAGTATTGCATTCCACCCAAAATTTTGACACCGATACTCCCAATATCCAAAAAAACATTTATGATGTGTTACACTCACATGACTTTCTCTACTCTTGTACAAACTAGTTTTACAAACGCT
This sequence comes from Deroplatys truncata, assembly GCA_030765065.1. Taxonomy (NCBI): domain Eukaryota; kingdom Metazoa; phylum Arthropoda; class Insecta; order Mantodea; family Mantidae; genus Deroplatys; species Deroplatys truncata. Next base: position 49,905,926 of record CM060979.1, on the reverse strand, counting down.
TATTCTCCATATGCTTCATGTTAATCAGATTTCCAGATGTTAATCTTATTACTAATTTTCTTGTAGATGCAAGGGGAATTGCTAGGCTTTAACCGATAGTCAAATATTTTAAGAGCTGGTTGCTATGTAGAGTATTCCATTCTCTTTGCATTACCAGGACAAAAAAAATGAATAACGAATTGCAGAAAAAGTATAAGTATTGGAAAACTTAAGGAAATAACAAGCAATATCTCGAAAATGGTTCACCCAACAAAAAAATGTATACGATATAAATTGTGTATCTTAACACGATCTACATTTTTTGTGTAGTAAAATTTTGTCTATCTCTTATGGTTTACCAGTTATGCAAAAGTTGTTCACAATGAAGAGTACTTTTGGAGACATTCCCAAAAATTCGAAATATACATTTGATTTGTCATGAAAATATCTTAAACATATGATATTTTAATCAAAATCCTTAGAGTCATTTTTGAGAAAATTAAAATGTTCGAAAAATGTTCCATGTAAAGGGTAATCTGGGGTGGGGGGATTTTCTTGAAAACCTTCGTGTCGCATATCTGGAAGATACTGAACCTAAATACCAAGTTTGGTGTTTATCCGACTGTTCGTTTATGAGTTATGCTGTTCACAGACACACACACGGACATGTTTCCAAAAATGCTTTTTTTGGATTCAGGGTGTCTCAAAAGATGTATTTCCGGTGAAATCTTGGTATCGAATTTTTGGGTGGAATACAATACTTCCCTTACTCTACGTATTAGAGAAAGTAAAAAGGGAAATAATTAGAAAACAATCCGTGTGTGTGCGTTAACAATACCTATTACTCCAAAACAAAACGTTGGTTGTATACCAAATTTGATATTTAAGTTCACTATCGTACAAGGATACGAAACGAAGATTTTCAAGGAAATCCTATCACTCCAATCTACCCTTTACATGCAAAAATTTTCCGTTACTTTAAATTTTATCAAAAATGACTAAGGGTTTTGATTAAAATGCCACATGTTCAAAATATTTATATGACAAAGCAAATGCATATTCTTGAATTTTATGGGAATAGCCTGTGACGTCTTCAATCTGTATGACTATATAACCGTAAGAGACAGAAAAAAGTCTTACAACAGAAAAAATATTGTGTTGCATCACATGACTTTCTCTACTCTTCTACAAACTATTTTTACAAACGCCTCTTCTCCATCTACTTCATATTAATCCAGACAAATTTGCAGAAACTATCGTATTACTAAATTTTCTGGTACGTGCAAGGAGAATATGGTAGGCTTTAAGCAATAGTCAAATGTTTTAAGAGCTGGTTGCTATGTGGAGCATTGCATTCTCTTTGCATATCCAGCACATATAAAAAAGAAAATCTGATGTGTTACACTCACATGACTTTCTCTACTCTTGTACAAACTATTTTTACAAACGCTTATTCTCAACATTCATTAATCGAGATAAACATTTGCAGACTCTATCTTATTGCTAATTTTCTTATAGATGTAAGGGGAATATATATTTACAAGGGCAATATAGAAAAATCTGATGTGTTACACTCACATGACTTTCTCTACTCTTGCACAATATAATTTTACAAACGCCTATTCTCCATATGCTTCATGTTAATCGAGATATCGAGATGTCAATCTTATTACTAATTGTCTTGTAGATGCAAGGGAAATATGGTAGCTTTTAAGCGATAGTCAAATATTTTAACGCTGGTTGCTATGTGGCGCATTCCATTCTCTTTGCATGTCCAGGACATAAAAAAATGAATAACGAATTTGAGAAAAAGTATAAGTATTGGAAAATTTAAGGAAATAACAAGCAATATCTCGAAAACGGTTCACTCAACAAAAGAAATGTATATGACATAAGTTGTGTATTTTAACGCGATCTACATTTTTTGTGTAGTAAAATTTTGTCTATCTCTTATGGTTTACCGTTATGCAAAAGTCGTTCACAATGAAGTATACTTTTGGAGACATTCCCAGAAAATTCGAGATATACATTTAATTTCTAATGCCATTATCTTAAACATATGATATTTTCATCAAAATCGTTAGAGCCATTTTTGAGAAAATTAAAATTTTAGAAAAATCTTCCATGTAAAGGGTAGTCTGGGGTGGGGGGATTTTCTTGAAAACCTTCGTGTCGCATCTCTGGAAGATACTGAACCTAAATACCAAGTTTGGTGCTTATCCGACTGTTCGTTTTTGAGTTATGCTGTTCACAGACACACAGACACACACACAGACACACACACACACACAGACACACACACACACACAGACACACACACGGACATGTTTCCAAAAATGCTTTTTTTGGATTCAGGAGGTCTCAAAACATGTATTTCCGGTGAAATCTCGGTATCGAATTTTTGGGTGGAATGCAATACTTCCCCTACTTACTATACGTAGTAGAGAAAGTAAAAATGAGTAACGAATTTGAGAAAAAGTATAAGTATTGGAAAATTTAAGGGAATAACAAACAATATCTCGAAAACGGTTCACTCAACAACAAAAATGTATATGACATAAATTGTGTATTGTAACGCGATCTACATTTTTTGTGCAGTAAAATTTTGTCTATCTCTTATGGTTTACCAGTTATGCAAAAGTCGTTCAGAATGAAGAACACTTTTGGAGACATTCCCAGAAAATTCGAGATATACATTTCATTTGTCATGAAAATACCTTAAACATATGATATTTTAATCAAAATCAATAGAGCCATTTTTGAGAAAATTAAAATTTTCGAAAAATGTTCCATGTAAAGGGTAGTCTGGGGTGGGGGGATTTTCTTGAAAACCTTCGTGTCGCATCTCTGGAAGATACTGAACCTAAATACAAAGTTTGGTGTTTATCCGACTGTTCGTTTCTGAGCTATGCTGTTCACAGACACACACACACAGACACACACACACACAGACACACACACAGACACACACACGGACATGTTTCCAAAAATGCTTTTTTTGGATTCAGGGAGTCTCAAAACATGTATTTCCGGTGAAATCTCGGTATCGAATTTTTGGGTCGAATGCAATACTTCCCCTACTTACTATACGTAGTAGAGAAAGTAAAAACAGTAGCCTTTAAGCACATACAAATCTCTTAATAGTTGGTTGCTAGGTGCAGCACCATTCGCTTTGCCACAGATTAATACTCTTTGCATATGCAAGATAAAAAAATGAATAACGAATTCCCATTTGAGAAAAGTATTGAAAAATTTAAGGGAATAACAAGCAATATCTCGAAAATGGTTTACTCAACAAAAAAAATGTATATGACATAAATTGTGTATTTTAACGCGATCCACATTTTTTGTGTAGTAAACTTTTGTCTATCTCTTATGGTTTACCAGTAATGTAAAAGTTGTTCACAATAAGAATACTTTTGGAGACATTCCCAGAAAATTCAAGATATACATTTTATTTGTCATGAAAATATTTTAAACATATGATATTTTAATCAAAATCGTTAGAGCCATTTTTGAGAAAATAAAAATTTTCGACAAATCTTCCATGTTAAGGATAGTCTAGGGTGGGGGGATTTTTTAAAAACCTTCGTGTCGCATCCTTGGAAGATACTAAACTCAAGTACCAAGTTTGGTACTTATCCGACTTTTCGTTTTTGAGTTATACTATTCATAGACAGACTGACTGACTGATAGACAGACGGACAGACACACACACACACACATGGACATGTTTCCAAAAATGCTTTATTTGGATTCAGGGCACCTCAAAACCTCAAAAAACCTGTATATCGAATTTTTGGTTGGAATGCAATACTTCCCCTACTTAGTATAATAGTAGAGAAAGTAAAAATGTAGATCTCGTTAAACCACACTTATTTATGTCAAATTATTTTCCTTGAGTTAACCGTTTCCGAGATATTGCTTGTTATGTGTCTGAATTTTCAAATACTTTTATTTTTCTCAACTGGGAGGTCCCCCTCTTTGTTTTTCGTGGTTAATCAAAGAGCACACAATTTCAAAACCATCACATAGCGACACGTTCATTAAATCCTGACTATGCTATACCTACTGTAACCTACAATTAAATGTTTAAATGTGAATTAACAAGAAGTAGATACAATATTAAGCTTTAGTAAGAATATTTTGTAGTAAAGTGAATAGAGAGATCCATGTGAATGCAACATCAGAATTTTAAACAGGCATGTGACTAAACTGTGGGATATGTTTTCAACTTCAGTTTTTCTCATAGATGGTTAATGAATAAATTTTTGTTTAAGGTTTTTAACCCTTCTGAGGAATTATCACATAAGTCAGCAGCAGTGAAATATAAATTAGTCTTCAAATTTTGCTAAGGAAAATTTATGATCAGGAATGTCCAACCTTACAGAGAAAGGTGAGGCACTGAAACTTGATTGGTTTAGCTTTTCAATCTCTTCAAATACAGTAGGTGGGGATGAACTATGGACTTTGAACCTTCTCTCTTAAGAGAACAGGATGGGCTTCGCTGATTATGCTTATAACTATTGAACTAAATATAAATTAGTTGGATAATACTGGTGTTCTCGAGAATGTTCAAGTATTACAATAATGCAAAAATTACCTTCGTATTAAGGTACCGTCATACCGTCCTTAGGGCGTGGATACATGCGCACAGCAGAACCTTTTGTTCGATATTGTGTATTCTACAACATAGATTACTAATCTCCTGAATAGATTATTTATTTCCAAAGAATCAACAAAACGAAGTCAATATTGTGCTCAGGAATCCAACTTTTGCTAGGCATTACAAAAGCTGATAGTCGAGCTGAGCAATACAGCATGTAAATCCTTTGCAGCTGCTCGTGCTTCAAATATCAAAACGCTGTAAGGGGGGAGCTTTGAAATGCTAGGAAGGAAAGCAATAAAGGCGAGATAACCTTTACAGCGATGCTTTATTTTCGAAACATAACACCCGTCTCAGAAATTCCTTTGATCCTCTGCGAATGAATGAAAGTGTACTCAAAACATTTTCATACAACTTCAGCAAGTCAAGAGCTGTCTATAGTTGTGCAGCTATTGTTTTACGACTCTATATATACCCTTGCTCTCGTGGAGGTTTCATGTTGGCTTCTATCTCAAAATTTCCGCCTTCATATACACTGTTGCATTAATGTTATTTAGCGACCATGTTTATAAGTATGCCCTGAAGGATTTTAGTGTCCCTTGAGAGAGGAAAAATGCTTAAACATTAAATTGTATTTCTCAGTGAGCCGACCTGATATATTTCTGCAATGCTTCCCAAGTTGGGAGGCATGAGAGATTTCAAAAGGGGCACAGTCAGCTTATTCAGAATAAAGAATGATGCTACAAAAAGGGAAATTCTTATTACTATATGATTATAATAAAACACTAACCTTCAAAAGTTCCTGTCGTTATATATTGTAATTTTTATAAAATCATTCATGGAATACACAGAATTGTCCAATATACATCACTCGCTATAGCAAAACGGTTCCGTGAGAGATGCCAGTTATATTCGAATTAAAAATCTGCTAATGATTTTAGTCAATAAATAAACATATAGATTAGCATATAATAATGAAATTAAAGTTTTTTATAACAGAAAATCCGATATTAATATAATTGTGATACAGAGAAAAAATACAATGAAAGGCAAAAATCTACCATTTATTCAATCGAATAAAGCTGTTGGAGCATTACAAAAACAATTAACTCAAACTTGAATATCACTCATGTAAAATTAAGAAAACCCCACTGCATTGCGTTGCTTAACCCCTAAGTGATGAGAATGCTGACTGCGGATATGGAAAAGCAGAAGAATGGAGGTCATAAAAAGGTAGAGAATAAATTACAACACACAATTTTAATCTTTAATTAAACAAATTGAATTGAGTGTAGACTCTTAATAACGCGTATGCAAAATGTTGTAACTACTACAAATTTAAAGTTAGTTTATTTGAAGAACATCCTACAAATGTGATAGTTGTAATTTTATGCATATAGATTTGAAGAAAATTTTCGAAAAATTTCAACTTTGGTTGAAATTGATTTTAGGATCATTTCCAAAACATTTGTTACAGCTTAAACGCAGGAACCCAAACCGTTTGAAAATTATATTTACTTTTTCCTATATGTATAATAAGGGCAGTGATTAACAGTATAGTTATGTAAAGTTAAATGCTGTTCCTTCAATTGCGAAACATTCCAGGTAGAACCTTAGAAGATAAGAATACTTCTGTCTTCCTCATTCGGTCGAGGGCGGCAGATTTATAGTGAGCAAGAGTAATTGGCTTAGGTCAAATGTCCCTCTAATGTGGGATCCTTGTTTTGACCACAATTTTAATTATTACTTTCTCTACTACGTATAGTAAGTAGGGGGAAGTATTGTATTCTACCCAAAAATTCGATACCAAGATTTCACGGGAAATATATGTTTTGAGACCCCCTGAATCCAAAAAAAGCATTTTTGGAAACATGTTCATGTGTGTGTCTGTCTGTCTGTGAACAGCATAACTCAGAAACGAACAGTCAGATAAACACCAAACTTGGTATTTAGGTTCAGTATCTTCCAGAGATACGACACGAAGGTTTTTAAGAGAATCCCAGATTACCCTTTATATGGAACATTTTTCGAAAATTTTAATTTTCTCAAAAATGGCTCTAGCGATTTTGATTAAAATATCATATGTTTAAGATATTTTCATGACAAATGAAATGTATATCTCGAATTTTCTGGGAATGTCTCCAAAAGTGTTCTTCATTGTGAACAACTTTTGCATAACTGGTAAACCATAAGAGATAGACAAACTTTTACTACACAAAAATGTAGATCGCGTTAAAATACACAATTTATGTCATATATATTTTTTTGTTCAGTGAACCATTTTCCAGATATTGCTTGTTATTCCCTTAAATTTTCCAATACTTATACTTTTTCTCAAATAGAAATTCGTTATTCATTTTTTTGTCCTGGTAATGCAAAAAAGAATGGAATACTCTACATAGCAACCAGTTCTTAAAATATTTGTCTATAGCTTAAAGCCTACCAATTCCCCTTGCATCTACAAGAAAATTAGCAATAAGATTAACATCTCGATTAACATGAAGCATATGGAGAATAAGCGTTTGTAAAAATAGTTGGTACAAGAGTAGAGAAAGTCATGTGAGTGTAATACATCAGATTGTTTTTATTTGGCTCTCGTGCTCTTGCATGAGTTGAGAATAAGTATGACCAGGGAACGGAGGAGACACAGGCGGAGATCCCAACGCGAATCTTTTGTTCTTACTATCCCCTGAAGGAATGGATGAGGTAAAGGAACAGCAGGAGGATGGCTATAGGCCGTGGGCAGGCCGGACAACAAAGTTGTGCATACGTCCTTAATAATTATGAAATGTTGTGTTATGAATTGAATTTAAATTCATTTTGGAAAGAGTCCTAAAAAATTCTAAATTTGATGACCCACTCACATCGGTGAGCTGTTCAAAGAAGACTTCCCTCAGGCGGAACCAGGGAGAACTCGACCCACCTAAGGCGGCTCAAAGAAGGCCTGCCATTTGGCAGAGCCGAGAAGAACTTTACAACGAGCCAGCATCTCAGAAAAATCCATGGTCAGACTGGCAGGCTGACCCAGAACCTCCGGAATGCGAATTTTTCAGGTTACCGCGGAGTCATCTCGCTCGGTTCGCTTGCATTTAGTACATCTCGCTTGATAGTTCCTGGGTCAGCACGGGACCTCGCAACAGTCATATTTTTGTGTTTCATATCCAGACTTCACCAGAAATACACATTTGAGGTTTCGAGTCCGCGTGAACCTGAGAGGGAGAGGCAGAGAGAGAAACATGACTCAAACCAAAAGTTCGATGAAGACTGAATTTCATACTTGAGTCAGAACTAATTAAGATGCCTTGCGAAACTTTTGAAGAAAATTGTTAATCACCTTAACGATTTGAAGAAGCATTTTATTAGCTCCACGTATGGGCGCCAATTTGAAGAAGGTTGTTTTCTTTACGTTATTTGCATCACGCTTTGGGCGTCAATTTTAAGTAGGTTGTATTGAAGGAGTTGTATGTTGTATTATATTTCAACTGTTGGAGAACCGAACTTGAAATTATTTGCAACCACACGTATGGTACCCGCTTCCCGGTAGCCTTCGCCCCAAATGTACTTTCAGGTGGCCTTTGCGCCAAGTTTAAAAAAATATTAACTTTGAAATTTGACTGTTTCTTTAAATATTATATATTTATGTTTGCCTCGGCTGCATCAGTATTATTGTTAGAGACACGTTTCTCTTTGTAGGGTTGTGATGCGACAAGAACGTAGGCTTACGCAGATTATAATTTTACTTCACTCCTTTTTTTAATGCTTGATATGATTTAAATAACACTTCACTGATATAGAGAGCTGTGAGATTCTTTTTATTAATTAATTACACTTTTTAACACTAAACTTATTTTTCGTCTCACACGCATGCATATTATATTTCTTGAGGACACTTTTTGCGTCTGGTTAGTAACGCTGAATTGATTTCAATCGCCTAAACTTGTAAATTTCTGTACTTCAAGTCTCTGATTGGCTAATCCTACTCCAATAGAATACCTTCATTTAACTAAAGCTTTTTCTGGTTGTTGATTGGCTATTTTTAAACTGTCTCAAACTTTACATTATTGTTCTCCAATAATGACTAATAGCATTATTAAACTATCTTACTCATCGCCTCAAGGTTACCTCATTGTTACCTCATTGTTAGCATTTTTAACCTATTATTCTCACAGCTCCTGCATTATTAAATTACGTAATACACTCACAATAATATAAACATATACAATGACTGTAATATACACTCCTTATATATTGTTACATACACATGTTGCTTTAAGGTTGGCTGTTATTAAATTTATATTTATATAATTAGACTGAAAATCATTTAAGTGTTAAAAATACTGCTTCAAAACTAATTAAGATGCCGTGCGAAATTTTTGAAGAAAATTCTAAATCACCTTAACGAATTCAAAAAAGGCCAACAATTTTATATAAAACATATATGACAAGTGACATTAACTTTAATTTTATGTGAATGGCCTATGAAGTCTTCATCATTCTCACTGAACTACATAAAACCGTGAAATCATAAGTAGTAGACACAAACTTAATTCATGAATATGTTCTCACTGTGTCACAATTTTACATTAACCTTTTTTCCGAAGCATCAACCACTACATGCTGATTCTCTCCTTTTTGCATTTTCCAGCATTTAGAACAATATACGTACCTTCAAACTCCGTTCTTTCGTTTCTCCTGACCTCATGCAAAGAGTATATCAAAACAGGTATACAAAAATCCGATGTGTTACACTCACATGACTTTCTCTACTCTTGCATTCAATTCCTTTCGAACTCTCAGTAGGCTTAAGGGTGCTCTAATAGTAAGCGTATCACAAAGCAATGCCAATAATAGCAACGACGTATTTTCTATAGCAATAACAAGTTGCCGTGACTTATAGATGGAAGCTGAAACCATTTTGTGATATTCTTTTCTCTGAGCAACAAAGATGTAAACACCTCAGTATACTGTGATGTAACGGTACCGGCACGACGTCTCAATTAATTGTGACTTTTGTTCCCAATATTTCTAATCTTTAATTTGTCTAGTATAATCTAAACTACATTTCAAAAAGTAAGAACTAAACAGCTGATGGAATTACCTCCGTGGGTGAGGAAGCCCCGTGCTGCATTTCGTCGGACCTAGGTCTACGTCAAGATTGCAAATGAGCACTAAATGAACTTGAACTGTTCTGGCTAGGCACGTGGTTGTCGAGAGAACACTGTCAAAAATTTTTAAGTTTAAATACCTGACAAAATGCTGATTAGTGCCTAGCTAGTAACTGACGTAAGCGTAGGTCAGCAGAAATTACGTAACTCACTCACGTGTTGGACATGAAGTGAGCGTTTACCCTTACCGCGTGTCACCCATCTCTGCATATTTCAACAACCGGAAAATGATGCGCAAGAGCTAAAACCAATTTCCTGGAGTTATTTAAAGTTTGTCTTGAATATCTCAAACTGTATAAAATCATATTTATGAAAATCGGTTAAAATAAAACTATAACCGTCACCATATTATAAAATATGGGCTATTTAAGATCTGAATCTATAATTTCTTACAATGCTGTGCTGATAAGACTACATCACAATCCGTAAACCTTTTCTTTCAGGAAAGGGAATGCATGCAAGTGGCTGTCTTGAAAATCGGTTGAACATATCAGGTAATGACATATGCAATGCAGGGAGAAAACGTCTCATTTACATATGAAGACGCCCTCAGTTATGTTAGCTCCGAATGGCGAATTATTTTACGATTTATTTCCTGCAAGTCATATTGCTGAGATTTCATAAAATGTTGGATACAACTCGTGGATAATGTTATAACACTGGCGCCATAAACTTTAAGATTGTTGGATAAATTACTGTTATGTAAACGCAATAATAACTACTAATCCTGCTGGCTTCCTTAAATTTTATTTGAAAAATTCCATTCCAGAAGCTGTAACTTTTCCTGTCCAAATAAAACAGTGAAATTTATAACACACCCTAATCGCAGCCATGAACATAAACTTGTTACACTGTTATGTTAACTTTATTATTGTGACTTTTGAAGTGTCCTATACATAGCCAATACATCATTTATGCTGTTCGAAAATGCCTAGCGGGTTTTACGTGTATTATTATTACAGTCTATCATAGGGAGGGAGGGGTTAAAGTTATATCGTATGATATTCCACCAATAAACAAGGCGAGGGTTGTTATGGCGTGCCGAGCTTGCTTACAATTAGAATATCTGAGCACTTTCAGGTTGGTCCATTCCTGCTCACACAGCAGCCCAGTGTTTTATGAGATCAGCTTCAACCGACACCATTATATGTGGCATTGTTATTGTTGTCAAGTAACGCACGTGGGTAGAGTTGGGGAAATAATAGACCATATGTCTTTCTGTTGCACGCGTGGGCACAATAGGAAACTTTTTCACAGATCGATCTCGTGATAAACTTCTCTGCCCTAATTGTTTACCTCCTTGTAAAGAAGACATTCATTGTTAGATTTCTCATTGATAATTTGTGGTATAACGCCTTCTTGATATGAAGATTATTTTTACATTGACGATATGCGACAGTGACAAAGTTCTTGTTACATTCTTATATTACTGACAGTCAACCGGTATTAAAGAGAATTAAGATAATACAAAATTACATTTCTAAGCAAATACTACGCTGAACTAAAAAAAATTGATGTTGCATTCACATGACTTTCTCTACTCTCTATGGTTTATTACTGGGTATACGAACTATTCTTACGAAAGGTATTTTTCTATCTACTTCATTTTAATCAGAATAAATATTTGCAGAAATAGCTAAATTACATAATTCGTTATACAAATATTGTAACATAATTTAATTGTTATACACAAAGAACAGCGATAGTCAAATGTTTTAGAACTGGGCGCTATACGTTGGCCTTAAAATTCCATACTCTTCCATGCAATCGCGAGAAACAACTGAAAATCGACAGTATTTGAAAAGAATCAGGAAGTGATGGAACAATTCGAACCATCCATAAAGGATATCTTAGAAATAAGTTATACCACAAAAACTTATTTGAAATAAATTGTTTTTTAAGGAGATCTATTTTTTTAGAACGCTTTCGTCTATCATTAAGCGTTTATCAGTTATACGAGGTTATACAAAACTCCTTCCGAATGAAGAGGACTTCACAAACTATTCCCAGAAAAATCTAGATGTACATTTTATTTGTGCTGTAAATGTCTTTAATATATGGCTTTTTAATCAAAATAGTTAGCCATTTTTTTTTAGAAAATCAAAGATATTTTCTTGCAAACACTCTGTCGCATCTTTCAAAAAGGTACTGAACCTAAACACCAAGTTTTTTATTTATGCTGTTCGCAGACATACGGAGACACGCACGAACCTTTTTTCTAAAAATGCTTTTATGGCGTTCAGGGGGGCTGAAAACATGTATTTCCAGTTAAATTTCGTTATCAAATTTTCGGGTAGAATGCAATACCTTCTCTACCTACTAGGTACGTGGTAGAGAAAGTAAAAACTGAATGAAAACAATTGCTGAAAAATTTATACAACATGAATTGCTTTTAAAATAATATTGTGGGGCAGAGGCTATGGCCAAATATCAGAAGGTCGGCCGGGTAGTTGGAGATAACAAAGATAGGTAGCGCTGTAGCCAACGTAAACAGCGGAGGCGCCATCGTCAGATAACCAGAATCCTCTGCATGTTTCTCCTCGAGTATTCTGGAACTCCGTGAAAATTTCCAAGGCTATATAAACGACCACACTCGCAATTACCACGCCAACCAGCTGGTGAACTCTTTGGTCCGCTATGACCATAAGGCGCCAAGGCTACTGGTTGCCGAAGGACGGCTTGGGCCCCCGAGGCTGAGGTCTGCCAATCCCTCACATCATGAAATCCCCCAAGTTAAGCAGTATTGGGCTTGGTCACCACGTGGTCGCTAGTCCGCCCATGTTGAAACACCGAGACCCAGCCAATGGTACGCAGAAAGCTAAACTCCGCCCAAGACAAATTGACAAAATCAAAAGCTTGTGTATATTCTTTGAAAACCTTCTTTATCGCACTGGTAAAGCCGCGCATGCGGCTAGGTACTGTGGTGATCACATGCCGCCCAGGTGAACCTGGGCGACCTGTTCTCGATTACTGGATTGCTGTGAGTCGGTCAATTGATGAGCGAGTTAGCGAGCGTGTATCGCGCGACGAAAAGTGCTCTTCTCCGAGCGAATTTTTGACGACTGTCATGACGTGCAGTGAGTGCTGCTTACGCGTAAACTTATTTTTCGTCTCACACGCAAATACGTACTAAATCTCTCGAGGAGTTTCTCGCGTCTGATTAGTAACACTGTTTGCAGGCAACTGACTTCTAGATTTGTAAATTTTGCTATATTTCAGTTTCTGATTGGTTAATCCTAGTCCAATAGAATACCTGCATTTAACTAAAGCCTTTTCTGGTTGTTGATTGGCTATTTTTATAAACTGTCACTAAAATTACATTATTGCTTCCAAGCATCACAAGTAACATTTAAACTCTCAAACTCATTATTGCCTCAAGGTTACCTCATTGTTACCTCATTGTTAGCAACTTTTAACTTATTAATCTCACAGCTCCTACATTATTAAATTACGTAATATATTCACATAATATTATTACACATGGATATAATAATATAAGCATATACAATGACTGTTACATATATTTTAGAAATTATTACATTCACATATTGCTTCAAGGCGGGCTGTTATTGAATTTATATATTATATAATTTGACTAAAATCATTTAAGTGTTAAAAACACTGCCTCAGGATTAACGAAAATTCGGAAACAAACTTTAAATGAATACGAGCTTTGATGTAAGAGAGTGAAATTTGGATCGCTACAAATACAGAAGTGAAAGAATTGAAAGCGTCCAGATGAAACATCTAAGATCACTATCAGAACTGTCATGAAAACTAATGCAATATAATGTCACACGCTTTAGTTTTGTTGTTCTGTGACACTGACCATGGTAACTGTACTTAATGTAGCTTGAAGCGGGCGACTGACGGATATGGTACCTGCAGCACTAACATAACAACCGTATGCATTCATATGTGCTTATCAAAGGACGTATGCTGACTTGCATAAAATGTGGCCCATAATGGAATGGAGCTATTTATGTTGGTACCGATAAAATCTAGCCCCACTCCTACCGGCGTGAACACTTCTGTTTTCGACGAGCATAATTGTAGCCAGTGGATTGTCGGGGTACTTTACCTCCCACAAAGTATGACCGAACTTTAGAAGGGTAACGTTACAATTTAAAACTTATACTTTCATGCTACACTACACTTTCCTTAATGCCGGTTTTCTTATTGCGTTTCGTAGCAGTAACAGCTTTATCCTTCGTCTCCATGTCGCTGATGAAAGCGATCATATACACACTATGTGATCAAAAGTATCCGGACACCCCCACAAATATATTACATTTTTCATCTTAGGTGCATTGTGCTGCCACCTACTGCTTGGTATTCATTATCCGCCACCTCAGTAGTCATTAGACATCGTGAAACAGCAGAATGGGACGCTCCGTGGAACTCACGGACTTCGAACGTGGTCAGGTGATTGGGTGTCACTTGTGTCAGAAGTCTGTACGCGAGATTTCCACACTCCTAAACATCCATAGGTCCACTGTTTCCGATGTGATAGTGAAGTGAAAACGTGAAGGGACATGTATAGCACAAAAGCGTACAGGCCGACCTCGTCTGTTGACTGACAGATACCGCCGACATTTGAAGAGGGTCGTAAAGAGTAATAGGCAGATATCTATCCAGAGCATCACACAGGAATTCCATACTGCATCAGGATCCACTCCAAGTACTATGACAATTAGGCGTGAGGTGAGAAACCTTGGATTCCATGGTTGAGCGGCTGCTCATAAGCCACATATCACGCAGGAAAATGCCAAACGACGCCTCGCTTGGTGTAAGGAGATTTAACATTACACGATTGAACAGTGGCAAAACGTTGTGTGGAGTGACGAATCACGGTACACAATGTGGCGATCCGATGGCAAGGTGTGCTTATAGCGAATGCCCGGTGAACGTCATCTGCCAGCGTGTGTAGTGCCAATAGTGCAATTCGGAGGTGGTGGTGGTGTTGTGGTGTGATCCTGTTTTTCTTGGAGGGGGCTTGCACCCCTTGTTGTTTTGCGTGGCACCATCACAACGCACACCTACATTGATATTTTAAGCACCTTCTTGCTTCCCACTGTTGAAGAGCAATTGGGGGATGGCGATTGCATCTTACAACACGATCGAGCACCTGTTCATACTGCACGGGCTGTGGCGGAGTGGTTAAACGACAATAACATCCCTGTAATGGACTGGCCTGCACAGAGTCCTGACTTGAATCCTATTGAACACCTTTAGGATGTTTTGGAACGCCACTTCGTGCCAGGCCTCACCGATCTACATCGATACCTCTCCTCAGTTCCGCACTCCGTGAAGAATGCCTGCGAGAGTGAATGCTGTCATCAAGGCTAAGGGTGGGCCAACACCATATTGACTTCCAGCATGATCGATGGAGGGCGCTGCGAACTTGTACGTCATTTTCAGCCAGGTGTTCGGATACGTTTGATCACGTAGTTTATGTCTTGTAGCTCCTTGAATTTAACCGCACTTGTTAATTATTCTTACCCCTTCCTCTGTTTTATTTGTAATTGGTTTAGCCTTTCCTTGTGTGTCAATCGTAGCGAAACTCTTTCATAGAGATGGTATCCGAACCATCCCTTCATTCCCATAGATTATAAACAACGCTCATTTGTTAGTTTGTATGTTCCTGTATTGTTTTTCAGGTCAGTCACAGAGAACTGATACCGGCTGGATGAAGCCTAAAGTTGGTTAGCGATTTAGGGGAATGGGCCAGCTTTTATGCACGGCAGTGTGCGTATTTTTGTGGTGAAAAAGTAAGCAAAAATCAATCCGAATAAATAAAAAACTCGTATTAATGAGGGCCGGATAAATGAGGTTTTTATATGCTGTTTAATTATTCCTGTATTAAGTGGCATAAGATTTACAGCGCATGGGGTAAACTTCAGGGAAAGATTGTTGGAGAGACAGCATTGGACTAAATTTCAGATGCGTTCTTTTAATGGTTGAAATAAACAGATTGATAAAACTTATTATATGATCAGATAAACGTTAGTAGAAATGATTACAGTACATATTGTAGCGGGTGGCAGTCAACTGTTTTTACTTTCTCTACTACGTATAGTAAGTAGGGGAAGTATCGCATTCCACCCAGAAATTCGATACCGAGATTTCACCGGAAATACATGTTTTGAGATCCCCTGAATCCAAAAAAGCATGTTTGGAATCATGTCCGTGTGTGTGTCTGTGTTTCTGTCTGTGAACAGCATAACTCAGAAACGAACAGTCGGATAAACATCAAACTTGGTATTTAGGTTCAGTATCTTCCAGAGATGCGACACGAAGGTTTTCAAGAAAACCCCCCTACCCCAGATTACCCTTTACATGGAACATTTTTCGAAAATTTTAATTTTCTCAAAAATTGCTCTAACGATTTTGATTAAAATATCATATGTTTGAGATATTTTCATGACAAATGAAATGTATATATCGAATTTTCTGGGAATGTCTCCAAAAGTGTTCTTCATTGTGAATGACTTTTGCATAACTGGTAAACCATAAGAGATAGACAAACTTTTACTACACAGAAATATAGATCGTGTTAAGATACACAATTTATGTCGTATACATTTTTGTTGTTGAGTGAACCATTTTCGAGATACCGCTTGTTATTCCCTTAAATTTTCCAATACTTTTCCTCAAATGGGAATTCATTATTAATTTTTTTTATGTCCTGGACATACAAAGAGAATGGAATGCGCCACATAGCAATCAGCTCTTAAAAGATTTGACTATCGCTTAAATACTACCATATTCCCCTTGCATCTACAAGAAAATTAGCAATAAGATTAACATCTCGATTAACATGAAGCATATGGAGAATAAGCGTTTGTAAAAATAGTTTGTACAAGAGTAGAGAAAGTCATGTGAGTGTAACACATCAGATTTTTTTGTAGCGACCCAATTCGTACAATCCGCCATTGACGTTTCTCAGAGACGTAATTTTTGTGGTGTACATCGGACGCTGAACTTGATGTCTTGATGACTTGTCCACAAGACTCAACCCTAACCTGCATCACACTGCTTGTGTTTGGGATTCCAGTAGATAACAGCGGTTTTACTTTGTACCAAAGTAAAACATGGCCAGAGTACGGCTTAAAATTTCAACTTCGAAGACTTTCGTATTTCAGTAATACTAAAATTGGGGCATAGATAGAATTTATGAACATTAACCTCACCAGAGGTTTTCATTTTATCGATACATCTGGGAGTGGAACACGATCGGATTTGTTTAAAGAAAACCAAAGCTCGTCTGGAATTTAGTCGACTATTTTAGATTGGAAGAAGCTATATGGAGATTAGAAGAAATAACTGCAGTTAAATATTAATTGACTTACCAAAGTACTAAAAGTCATTTTCAGTTGACGATCTGTGGGAAACAAAAGACGGTCGCAGAATTGTCTTATAGTAGCGAATGGTAAAACATAGAAACAAATGCTAGTGAGGTGACAAAAATTGTGGGTATAAGCAGCCATGATTGAGATATGTCGCTTTACCGTTTTATTAGTCAAAAGTAGTATGACGAAGTAAAAGTGGAATAGTGAATTTAAATTGTCATAAAATTTTCTGGGTGACCTCTTCGTCCAGAACGTAAGAAAGGGGAGGCGTAAATTGTTACACCATAAGAGGAATACAACCACCAATTAAACATTCTTAATTCTGAAAAATGTACTCTTCTGCTGAGAGAGTAAACACTAAAAACTAATAAAAGCTTGGATATGTCAAGTTCCATCCCGAGTTGCTTTAAAGGCATATGACAATTGTGATTCAAGCATAACATTACGGACTTGTACCATCTCTCAGTGATATAGATTTTAAACCTGCGGGTAGAATTTAATTTTTTACGATTCTGTTATTCCTTTCTGCTTCCTGTCTAGGACACTTATTTCCCTGGAATATAGCGTTTCAAGAACTGCCATTGTACTAAACAATTTCATCCGCGTTTCCTTCCTGTCTGTCATAGTACTTTTGTCGATTTTATCGCGGGAAAATTATCTGCAGCTACCCGAGCTCTGCAAACTGGCCCTCAAGAGATCAAAGCCATAGGTGTGTTTACCCAAAGGGCGCGGTAGGTGCTGTCATTTAGCAGGATTAATTATCATATTATATTACGATGCTGTTGGTGTGACGTTTTAAAACACACGCTCAAGAAGTTTGCTTCATTTGTAGGAATACTGCTGTCCTTGACTGCCATTAAGGTACCGGATTGTCCACATGCGTCCCAAAAAGTGATTTCTAGTCCAAAAGCGGTCTAAGAATTTTTAGATGATAGTTCAAATACGTCCCCAGAATTATGCAAATGCGTCCTAGTTCAAACAACATTTTGCTTCCCATTTTGCAGACTTAGGACTACCTGTAACAATTTGAACATGACTGTTACAGGTATAGTTAAAGGTGTTGTTTGTAAAGCTATGGCTTATGTCGGATCAGGGCACGCCTCTTGATTCTTACACTAGTAGGGATTTGAAGGAAACTGCCTTTACTAATTGAAGTCTTGTGATGGAGTTTTGCTGCAGTGCTATTATTTGGGTTCTTAAGAGTATTCCTTTTCTTCGAGTTTCTTATTCTTGGTTGCTTGCTGACTTCTAAACTTTACGTACGTTTCTGTTTGGGTATCCTTCAAACCTCAGTGAAATGGAAAATATTTGGGTGAGTGGTATAGAATAACCCATTCAGGCGTGAATGAAACGATTCACGGCATTGTTGTTTGAGAGAGTTATTATTTAACTGTTGGAGAGCCAAACTTGGAGTTATTTACTGCTGTTTGCACCACGTATTGCGGGAGATATGTTTCTTGGAGTGTTCGCCCCACGTACGATACAAACTTTCCGGTGGCCTTCGCCCCACGTTCACTTTTCCGGTGGCCTTCGCCTCACGTTTTAGAATCAACTTTTTATTTTTATGTTTATTTAAATATTATATATGTATGCCTCGGCTGCGTCGGTAGTAATTTTCAGATCACGTATCTCTTAGCAGGGCTGGTGTGGCTAAAGAATGAAGACTTACACAAATTATAATAGTATTGTACTTTTTCTTATTAATCCTTCACACGAATAAATAACACAGCTCCTGCTGTAGAGCTGTGAGATTATTGTTAAATGTGCTTTTTAACACGTAAACTTTATATTATTCTCTCCGAAATTAATTTTTATGTCTAACACGTATGGTACCGATCGGGTACGCAATCTTGTAGCGTCTGCCTGGGTATGCTATCTTGTAGCGTCTCCCACCTGAATTTGTACAATTTCTCTATTTCAAGTCTCTGATTGGCTAAGCCTACTCCAATAGAATACTTTTATTTAACTTAAAGCTTTTCTAGTTGTTGATTGGCTATTTTGAAACTGTTTTAAAAATTACATTATTGTTCCAAGAATTATTAGTAGCATTTATTAAACTTTCTAATTTATTGTTGTCTCAAGGTTACCTCATTGTTAGCAACTTTCGGCTTCTGCTTTATAATTCTGTTTGATACGGAAGGTATTTTGCTTCTATTCTCACAGCTCCTACATTGTTAAAGTTACGTAATACATTCACATAACATTATTATACATGTACATAATAATATAAACATAATACAATGACTGTTACATACATTTTATATTATATAATTAGACTGATTTCATTTAAGTGATAAAAATACTACCCCATGTTCTACATATCGAAATGACAAATTCTGACC
The DNA here is from genome assembly GCA_030765065.1 of Deroplatys truncata. Classification (NCBI taxonomy): domain Eukaryota; kingdom Metazoa; phylum Arthropoda; class Insecta; order Mantodea; family Mantidae; genus Deroplatys; species Deroplatys truncata. The sequence goes on along the minus strand of CM060979.1, from coordinate 49,886,482 downwards.
AAATCTTGGGAGGAAACATTGCATAGTATAATTTATCTTGCAGGCCGCACATGGACTCTTAACTAAAAAATTCCGGGCCGCACATGGACTATGGTGTAAAATGTACCGGCCACAATGGGACGTATTTCTCAGATCAAAATGTTCGTCTCGGCCGCACCTGGATCCCCTTCTATAGTACATCTTGTCCGACTTTGGTGGGGGGGGGGGATTGACAGCGATTTATCACTTAATAGTCTCTGGTTATACCGTTAATATTGACACAATTACCAGCGAAGCGATTTTTTTCCTTTAATGGTAATGTTGTAAAACCACATTTTTAGCGTACCGCTCTTGTAATTGAATAATCATTCTGGCAGATCTAAATAGCTATTTAAACAACTTAGTTTCAGAGAAAAACCACTAAAAACGTAAAGCGATCTTCTATCAGCTGTAGTTATCAAGATCGTGACTGCAATATGTCTACCTAATTACCTTTCTTTCATAAATGTTGTGTTCAAATGTTGAAGTTATAGCAGGACCATCTTATCCATAAAATAAACTGTAGTAAATTATTGTTTTAATCACTTCTACTCAGGAGTAATATATATTATTTCAATTTAAATTATATAACTGTAAATAACGCTATAGTTGGCTTCTTCTTCTTCTTATCCTGTCTTTCAGGTTAAGGTCATTGGACTGTTCAGGTCTCACTTTCATCTTCACATAGACCTTCCTTTCAGTTTATAGTCTAGCTTAATTTTGGTAGCCTGCTTGCATCCATTCTATTATCATCTTTCCATTTTTGTTTATGTTGTTCCTTACCCTCTCGTATTGATTCCCAAAAACTTTATAGACTAAATTTCAGCTTCTACTGGAATAAAGAATATAAATATCAGCATAAATTTACACCAATCAAGGTACTGTAAAATATAACATCTTTGCCCAAAATAGGGGAGAAGCACAGAGGGTTTTAATAATTAAAGTAAATAAAATATTTTCCCGATTGTGTTTTTATACAAATAAGGATGAAGTATTCTTTTTCTGATTCAAATTTAGAACAGAAAAATTGACTGACTATAAGGAGGATATAATTAAAATAGTTGACGTAAAAATTATTAAATTTTGAGTTATAATTTGAATTGTAATTTATTTTGAGAAAAACCCTAGAAAAGGAGGCAATGCTCCTAATGATAATATAGAGAGAATAAGGTAAATTTAATATTTTTTGTTGTTTAGTGAATCAAAATTTAACATAAGTATAATTGTGTTTTATTTTTCTATTTATCTCTCAGTGATATGAAATTCTATTTCTTGGAATGCTCTAGAAAAAGATTCCTTACAATGTGACAATTTTACTTTTTTGAATTTGCCTCTCGTATATTGGAAATATAATTCATTTAACATCTGATCAGGCAACCATTTTGATGCAATTTAGTTTAGTCAGTCGGGCAGTAACAAAAGTTCTGCGACGTCATATTCACGTGGTTTTGGGCCTAGCCTGTTAGAGTGCGTTTGTGTGAACTTGTTAATAGTTAAACAGTGAATTTTTATAATTCTGAACTATAACTCTACCTCACTTTGCGAACTCCGGAATTTACACTCTGAAGGAGAATCCAGCGACGAAGGATAAGGTAAGATGCGTAATTAGTTGTGTATTGGCATTTAACAACAAAATGCTTAATATGTTATCCGGTTCGCGCCAGGTCGTTACGTGCCTCCACTCCCTCCGCCTTGCTGCTATCTGTGCGGCAACTTTCATCCACCGCCTTCATTCGTGACGGAGACTATTTTATCTGGATGTTACTCAACCTTAAAATTTTTTTCTTGTATATTATTTCTTTTACGTTTTTAATCAGGAACATGTATCAGTTTCAACAAACTTTAAGTTAAAGCACGACCTGATCATAGTTGTCAATCATAGAAATAATTTCTTACTAAGAGCAACTAAATTAATTTTAATACCGACGAAAATATTTAATTACCAGAAAATTAAATAACAATAATAATATTTTTCATCTCGTATATTTTTAAACTTAAAATAGTAATCACAAAACATGTGGTAAACATTGAAACTATATTGATAAAATTGATAGGGCTGAAATATTTATTCCAAAAAGAGCATAATGTAAATAGTGTAGTGTAAGCTTAAGGACGTAGGAGGATTCAGAGACCCTCGCACCTCGACCATGGGAAATCGCCGACACAAATACTAATGCCCATGGAGGGATTCGAACCCACGACACTCTGCGCTACAGAATGCCGAAGTCTGTCGCTCCATTGACCAGGCTAAGCGCGGGTGACTAAAAAGGGCATATGTCCTTATTCGTAAGAAATACAAACATGAAGCTGGAATGAGAGAAAATGCCTGAATATTACAACATGCTGAGGAAAAATGATATTTCCTTAACTATGTGGGTGGGCACTTAAACAAAAGAACATATAGTTTTCCCCTTATCTTATTTTTATTATGGCAGTTTGATTATACCAATTCCGCTTAGGCTTCAAATTATATTTCAGAAAATATAAGCACACCCGGGAATTCATACAAGCTGAATTCTGAGAAGTAAGCTTTGGCAAAGTTAGAATAGTTTATTCACTATAGATTTATCTCTGAATATTATAAGTTTATAGGTAGCAGAGGATAATTGTATTTCCTGGTCTTGGGCCGAATCAAAACCCTGATGGAACCGATATTTAATCCCAGCGGAGAAATTCAGCGAAATTTAATTAGTGAAATCCACTCTCCTCACCTCCTCCCCAGTACTTCTTGGAATCTTTCAGGTGCAAAAGAGTGTGGTTTGCGGAAAGCAATGGCTTGTTATCTAATTCAGTTTTGTTTACGGAAACGGTAAACCTTGTAAATGTAAAAAGTGTAAAAAAGATCATTATTGCAAGTGAACAACTTTAGATACTTGGGTTGTACCATAAGACCAGTACTTTGTCAAGTCAAAAAAGGAATCGTTTTATTGACAGAAAATTTTTTGGATTGGCAATTGAGGACTAATCAAGCTTTATCAACTTTGAAGATATTAACAAAGTAATTTGTTTGCAGTGTGGCGAAATCTGGAGTTGGACAGTTTCTGGAAGTTGTAACATCTATGTTTTTTGCTAGGTCCTGCAGTATAATTGTGATGTATTTTGGCCACATGAGTTAAGTAGTACAGATTTATTCTAAGGGGTTGAAAAATCGTACAAATAAGTCTATCATATTGTCCAGATAGGCCGAATAGTGCTGATTTATATGTAATGGGTTGAAAATGTAGACTGAAAATAGGCTAGCGGAAGTTATAGGAAATTGTGGAGCAGCCAAGTGTACACAAGTTTGACAATCATGTAAAAATACTCTTTGATGACGAAGTTCAGCGAAATCAGATTGAAATTTGGTGATATGTACGGAATATACAACTCCTACTCTAAAAAGTTTTAAATGGTTTTTAATCTCCCCATTTACAATGGTCATTAGACATTAAACATCTACCACGTTAAAAAGCATCCTCTGATATTCATATTAAATGAAACCGGATTGAAATTGGAATACACTTCATCATTTTGTACCACCAGTTGCTTGATGGTGCTCCTCTGGCTGTACGGTTACCGAGCCAACGTACTGGTTCTCCGTCCAATCCACCGTCCAGGAAACCACTGGTCAAGAACTTGCCGAGTCCTAAGTGAATAGTGAGGCGGACAGCCATCCTGTTGAAACCACATCGGTAACTCTACAGCCAGACGAACACCATCAAACAATTGGTGCAAAATATCTATCGTTCATTTGTCAGTAAACATTAGAAGATTTAAAAAAGTTTTGTTTCATTTTAAAAATACTATCCAATAATACCTTAAACAACCCATGTTTCCATTTAAATTTCAAAGTTGCCCATTAGTACCCCTACTTCCGGTATGTTCCGGAAAATGGAAATACCACCAATCGATTCTTTACATAGATTTGGGATATCAAATTGTTTTTGGATTAACAAGAATCTTATAGTTTTAGAGAAAAACGGCTGATACCGTCAGAGGCCTCTTTAAATGCTTGAGGTTCTTTTACGTGGCGTAAATCTACGACACGGGACCATTGGCTTTACTTCCCTACTGAAGGCTGCCACGCTATGAATTTTTATGCCTGAAAAAGTCCATTCCCCCTCCACCGGGTTTGAACCTGCGACCTGGGAACTACCTAGTCATATCATAAGTTTTGTCACAGTTTTATGGAATAATTTAAGTTTTAAAGTTTTAATACTCCATTTAATAGAGCACATTATGATAAACACTTTGCACTATCATTTCACTCCAAATGTCCAACTTTAGCCTTCATACAAGCCTTTAACTTCTTTGGCCAGTCGTCTGTAGCAGCACGTATGAAGTTTATGCCTTCATCCGCCACTGCTTGCCTGAGGGATTTTTTAGAGTTTCAAAATTGCTGTGATTCGAATAGCTACTCTTAGTTTCCCAAATTTCCCACAGTTAATAATCAAGAGGATTCGGGTCTGGACTGGACAATGGTTGATGAAATGTGGAACGTTGTGCTTGAGCCACTGCTGAGTCTTCCGAGCTTTATGAGCCGGAGTGTTGTCCTGTTGGAAGGTCCAGTAATCTCCGGCGAACATTGTCTGGTTAAGAGGTTTCAGGACGACTACTACTACATACACAGTGGCAATGGTCCTGACTCCCTTTTCGCAGAAATGGACATCGGAAGTCCCTTTGTACGAGATTCCCAACCTAACCATCACTAATGCTGGATGATGGCCATGAAGAATCCGAGGAGGCGGGATTTCTCACGACTCCGAGCATACACTCTGTCGCTCTGCCTGTTGAATTTCTGCTCTATTGTGAATTTTTTTCGTCTGAATAAAGGATTCTCCGATGTTGATGTTTGGCGTGCCGTCTAAGGAAGTTACGTAAATTCTCCAGTTTAATTTTCTTCCGACAGGTGTTGAGCATGTGTTCTGTACAGCGCCGGTAAGGCCGAAGTCCTTGTTCTTGATTTAATAGCCTAGAAACACTTATTCTTGACTTTTGAAGCTGCTGCGCCATTATTTGTTGTTTCAGGATTTCTTCTGAAACGTACCCAAATCTCCTTTGTCATACCCAGGGTTCGAGCCGAGTGAGGACGGCCAGATCTTGGTTTATCATTAACACTAGGAACGTGGTCGAATCTTTTAATGGCCTGAAAAACAAATCTGAGTGAAATTCCCGACGCTTTTAAACTAATTCCATAATTTGAGGCAGCGCCGTGGCCGAGTAGTTAGGCCACTCGCCTCTCACTTAGTGGTTTTGTGGTGGACAAAATGGCGTTTAGGTGGGTTTTCTCCGGATCCTCCGGTTTCCTTCGCCATTCATCATTCCACCGGTGCTCCATTTTCACTTTTCCTGTCATTCATCTCTCGCATCTCATCCATCATCTTCTTCACTCTCATCCAGAGCGTCGGGCTGATCATCCACTCCTGGTTGTCACTCTCTGATATCCATAGACCCACAGCTCCTTTTCCCATCAATAAAGACCGTTTACTACTTTGGGACCATAAAATTGGTTGTCCTCCGTGGTCTAGGGGTACCATACTAGTTGACACAATAGTATACCTACCTATTTCAAAACCTTCAGCAATTCTAAAGCAGTAATTTTTTATTTATCTCCTATACTTATCATGTATACAAAAATTATACAAAATTATGCAGAATTAGAGGGCTTCACGGATTATTCCCAGAAATCAAAGATATTGTACATTTCGTTAGTCATGCAAATATCGTAATACTATGGTTTGTTAATCAAATCCCTTAGAACTATTTTTAGAAAATTAAAAATAACGATTATGTAAAGGGTAGCTTTGTTGCGGAGGAAGCAGCCATTTTTTTAAAATGCTTTTTTGGGGGGATTTTTCTTACGGTTTTCCAGTTACATAAAATTACACAAAATTCATCTAAAATGAAGACGACTTCACCGGCTATTTCCAGAAAATTCAACACATAGGTATATTATATACAATAGGGTGGACAATATCCCCAAAACTAAACGTTGCAGAAAGAAATGTCTGTAATGAAAGTTGTTTGATATTATAGGGTATAGTAAATGCCATTTGTTTGGAAGACGTTATGATGGCCACTTTTGAGTCAATTTAAAAATATTAAATTGACCCTAAAATGACCATCACAACGTCCTCCAAATAAAACACGACTAATAGCATTTACTTTACCCCATAATATCGAGCAACTTTTATTCAAGATATTTCTTTCTATAACGTTTATTTTTGCAGATAGTGTACAGTCTCAACTTAAATGGTCCTCTTGTATATATAAACATATATTGTGATCAAAATCGTTGAAGCCAGTTGTGAGTAAATAAACAATATTGAATATTTTTCCATGCAAAGCATAGTTTGGGTGTGAGCGAGTTTTCCTACAAATCGTTAAATAGCAAGTTTCGCATTTATCTGGCATTTTGTCTTTGAGTTATGCTGCACGCACACACACACACTTCTCTAAAAATACTTTATTCGGGTTTAGGTGAAATTTCTATGTGAAGTACAATGCCTCCCCTAATTACTATAAAGTTGTAGAGAAAGTAAAAATAAGAACCAGGGAGCTGAAACCAGTGCAGGAATCAATTCTCGCCGTGACTTCTAATGTCGGCCCACTTAAATGTTTACATGGACCTTGTCTACTGAGGCAGCTTGTTGTTCAGTGGTTAGTCTTCCAGCTACAAACATGGGCTTGTTTTCCACGCCCAAATTGCACGTATAAGCGAGGCGCTCACTTGCTCTAAATAAAGGAACAGGTTGTCACGTCAAAATGGCACCCTAAAGGGTACAATTTAAATGATAAAGAAAGGCTTTTATCTCAAAGGAAAGAATGAATGAAGGGTTAAATAAATCTGTTACGCTGTTTTCTTATTGAAGGGGGTTAAGTTTCAATAGGAGGCCACTTTGAAGAAGCGCGATGTTCAGGAAATCACAGCATGCTAAGTGCTCATGACAATGTTTCTGTGCCCTTGGGATATTTTTTCTTTCTCTTTTTCACACTAGGCGCCGAAGCAAGCCATTGTTGTGGGCTGTGATGTTACTACACGATATCATATATCACTAGAAATAACATCTTACACACCCTCAAAGCTCTTATTTATTTCAATAATAAATAATGCATGGCTAGTGGACGCCACTGAGGCTGGTTTTGGTTAAAACGAACTGCCAATTACCTCGAGCAAACTTGGTTTGGCCTGCAGAAAGACTGTGATTCCTTTACCATTTACAACCGAATGTCATAAATCATATATGATCTTGTTGCCTACTCCTGCCTCAAGCCTTTGCTTGATTCAGTGTAAATTCACACAACTGTACTGAGAAAAAGCTTGAGTTTGGGTGTCGCAGGGAGAAAATAAAACCGGCTCGAATGCAGAGATTCGCAACTGTTTGCATATATTAGTTCTTTCTTCGTGGTTTAGGATCAAGGGTGTTATGATTTCATATTCTATGACACTTTTTTTTTAATTCTACCAATTAAAGAAGACTGCCGATTAACTGAGACTCCTGTTTAAAAGAGCCAGTTGTTGGAAAATAAACATTTTTTGTGTCATTGCGGTGCACCTCAACAAATAGATGTGATGCTATTGTTGATATGGCATCATAATAGGTCACGGATCTTAGATTAAAATCTGTTGTTTTCCGGAGTACCTGGTTGCAGAAGAAATTGTACTTATGCGTTTCGGTAAACTAGTAAATTTAATTTTATAGCACCTAAAACAGCGTATTTCGGCGTAAGCGTTTAGTTTTACCTATTTTAGCTTTAAAATCCTAAAAAGTATTTCTTTCGTTTAATAGAGTATAACATAAAATTTACCTTGATTTAAAAATTGACTGTGTGTATTTAAAATATTAGAACTGCATTTGACATTTCTTTGCTTTTGGAGGTTATTACGAAAATGTACGGGGCACCGGGTGAAGCGGGTGGAAAAGTGTTCGCAAAAATGGCAAAGGTTTTGTAGAACGTCTCGATGACTTACGCGCAGTAGCAGACATTCTTTGGGGGGGGGGCAGCTCACCTGATTACAGCATTCCTGTCTAGCATGTGACGAAAGCCAAGTATATCTGTTGATGAAAACTTTCTTTTTCAGTATATAAACTAATACTGACTGGGAAGTGCCACAGTACTTCTCTGTAAAATTAGAAAAGGTTTTAATGATTTACTGTACTATGGACTGAAAGTTTGAATACCACTGGTTATTTGGAAGCTTGTATGAATGAATGAATAAACTTTATTTTACACAATCCTTTTTACAATATTCCACTTGTAAACTAACTTAACCTATGTAAAACCTTTTTTGCCAGCTATGTTCTACCTTATACTGCTCATTTTGCCTGGCACCCCGGCTTATGACTCAGCGAGTAGCCCTTGCTACCCTTAATCACCTATGACCCATCCTCTCCCCCCTTCGTTTGCCCTTCTACCTTTCTTATCTCTCTTACTTTTCTAATCCATTTCTCCTTTACTTTCTTAGAACGCCTTATTTTTCTTTTCTTGTTAACATTTTAATTGCTCTATTTTTCCATCCATTTTTCCCCATTTTTCCTCGCATACTTTTTGTCTCCATTCTGCTAATTCTTTGCATTCGTTCATACAATATTCCATGCTTTCACTACTTCCGCATAATTCACAAATTCCGCTTTTTCTGCCTCTTAGCCCTCTCAGGTACATTGGTCTTGTTCTCATCCATGCAAACGCTTCTTTTTCAGCTCTATTACAATAATTCACATACCTTTCTCTTCCTCATTTCCTTTTTACTAATCTATAGAACCCCAGTGATCTTTATTCTCTAAGCTTCCCCAAATCTCTTGTCTATCTATGTCCTCCACTCTTTTTCTTACTGTTATCCAGAAGCCGTTGGTATTTCTTTCTCCTGCTCTTCAAATATCTTCCTTCGTATCTTCTCCATAATTTTTTCTACTCCTGTCCACCAGCTATTTTTATTTTTTGTACTCTTTTGTTGTTCCATACATATCTTTGAAATTTCCCCTTCATTTTTTTCAGGCATCTAAACCAAAATTTCAATATCCTTTCTAGTATCACTCCCTTTCTTCTTGTTCTTCCTAACCATTAACGCTACCTCCCCTGGTGCTGATCTTGGTAACCCCAATAGCTCTTTAGAGAACGTTCTGTAGCTCTGATATATTTTTCTGCTTAATTCAAATCCCCTCAAATTTCAACTACATATAGCAGTCTGCTTAATTCAAATCCCCTCAAATTTCAACTGCATATAGCAGTTTTGCTTCTACCAAATGCCTCATACATTCTTTCTATCCATTTATTCGGCATTTCTAATTTGTATTTGTGTATCTTTACTCCTGCCATTGTCGCCTTTCCTTTAGCCATAACCTTCCTGCTAAGCGCCGCCCATTCACCATTTCTACTCATCCTCACCTCCAAATAATCAAATTCCTTGACAACTTCTAACTTTAAACCCCCATCTGCCATTTCTCTTATTTTTTTTAGTTTATTTCCGCTTTTAAATACCATAACTTTTGATTTATTTATATTTGCTTTAATTCCCCATTCTTCGTAGAATTCATGTATTGGTAGCTTGTACATTGAATATTGTGTATTTCAGCATATACCTATACATGTTCTATGTTGCATGTAGGTTGGAAAAAGTAGAATTTTTCAGGAACAGTTTGAACAGTAAATTATTCTAAAGTTTACTATGCTGTGCAACTGTACGTGTGTTCATTTTCTTTGTTTTTAGTGTATAGCAATATGCTCATTTGTCAAGAATGTGTAATTTTTATATTATTTTTACTGTTTTACTCACTACTTTTTGAGCCCTTTTAGACTTTTATAGCGTCAATGAGTTACTGAAAGAGCCTATTTTAGGTACCCAAAATGCATTTCTTACGACCTAAAGGTCCACGGTCTAATCAACTCTGGAGAGGAACACAACACCGACGAGAGTAGACCAAGAAAACATCAAATTCTGAGGGACTTGAAATTGATGGAAACTACTGTAGCCTACATTTAACAGCAAGAAGAGTCTAGACTGCTTGATCCACAGTCCTGACAACATTGGCGTTACATCGCAGTGTCCAAGACACTTTATCTAAAAAGTAACCTTCTCAGTTAATATTATATGCTTTTTATTTAAACTGTAAAAAGTATTCAACGTGCATTTTAAGGAATTATGTTCTAGTAAACAATTACTATAAAGTTGTAAGCGTTTTTCTAGTCAATTACGACCTATTAACCCATTACTCCCATATTATAAGAATTTTTCCGTGTCCGAGATAGTCTCGGCCCCAATTAGCTCGTATAATCGCGATTCCACTGTTGTCGTTTGTAGTGAATGGTCTACCCCATCTTCTCCGTGTATATTTGCTGTAACAGTGGTTCAACACCTAGTTCTTCTCTTATATTTGTTCGTTCCTAACATGGTCCTTTTAGGGCAGCACATTTCCGAGTGTATTTCCGTAGATTGTATCGTGGTTTTATCTTTTTCTCTAACAGTCCATACCGAGCGGGATGGCTCAGGCAGTTAAGTCTGTGGCCCGCATTCAGAAGGTCCCGGGATCGGTCCCCGGCTACAGCCCCAATCTGACCAATGGGCGTTTCCGGGGGTTATCCCGAGTCGTCAGGCGAATGCTGGAGTGGTTTCTTTCATCCATCGAATTTCCTGTTCCTCCATTTCGTTCCATTCTTCATTTCATTCAGCTTTTATCCCTTGTCTCTTTCAGGGTCAGCGATGGTGTTTCGGTGCAGCATGGCAGGAGCTCTTTGTGACTCTCCGACCCTCCCGAGCCCCTTTGAGGGGTATTGGACCCCCTCTGTGTAGGGTGGTGTACCGGTCTACCTGTCCGTCTGCCGGGTGTGTCTGTCTTAGGGACCCTGTCATTGCTATGCCGTCGCTCTTGGTTCCGGCCGTCAAGTGCCTCCTCTCGCCTCATCCTTCCTCCCTCGTGGGGTGTAGGTCCACTCTGGATCGGTGCCGAGTCAACCCTCTGTAATCAATCCAACCCAACAGTCCATATTTGGCTTCCATAAACTATTACTGGTATTGCCATCGTTTTGTATTATATAAGCAACGTGTCTTCTGTAATTCATAACTTACCAACCTAATATTAGAAGTGTGAAATATTGCTACTACAATTTTTGTTGTTATGAATGCCATTGTTTTAGTTTATCTTTTTACGTGTTGAGGTCTTTATTTCTTTTATTTAGTTCGGGTACCGCTTTCTGTAGCCTATTGTCTTTTTCAACTGCAAATAACATATCTAATACATAATTTCGTCCTAAGTATCTTCCATTATGTGCTAATAATTACCATTTAAGGTTACTGATAGGGTAAATTTTGTTACTTCTCTTATACAACTTTTTCCTGCATTTATACATAGGGATAATTTATAAATTCGATTTACGGCAGGAAATAAAATTAATGTGAGCCACTTGAGAACTACTGATCCCGGATATCTGGTTCGATTTAAATTTTGCGTTCAAAAGTTTCTTATGGAAATCTGAAATGTAGCTGCGAATTGGAATGAACGTGTTAATGGTAAGGTAACCAAGCTATCGTCTTCCAGTGCTGGAGACTTATGATGCAGTGGATATATGGCAAACATTTTCTGTGGGTGCTAGGAGGGAACAGAAAAGTAATACATACGCTTTTTAAATATAATTTGACGCTATAAAATGTGCTAAACGTAGTAATAAAAATTCTTTCATAAGATGTCTGAAGTGTAGGTAGAAACGAAATACAATTTTTAAAAAATTATCATACTCATACGACTTCCTCTATCCATTTATAACTTCAAATAATAATAATAATAATAATAATAATAATAATATACTAAGCAACTGTTTACATTCATATGCAGTTTGTTACTAAGCAGGGAAAACCTAAAGATGTAATGAGGAATATATTAAAAATAGATAATGCTAAAAGAATGCCCATAAATGAATGCAAAACGAAGAGAACTTCACAGGTTATTTGCACAAAATCCAAATTATACCTGCATTTTATTGGCCTTGCAAATATATTTAACTATTCAATGAAATAAAGTCTGTCATTTTTGAGAAAATAAAAAGTAATGAGACGGTGACGCTCTTTAACTACTATGGTCTATATTGGGCGTGAAAGACCAGCAATTTTGCTCAGAGGCCTCTTTATCACACTTGAGGTTCTTTTCCATGCCCAAAATCTACGACACGGGACCACCGACTTTACTTCCCTTCCGAAGGAAGCCATGCTAAGCATTTTTACGCCTGAAAAAAATCCATCGCCCTCCGCCGGGTTTGAACCCGCGACCTCGGGAACTAGAGGTTAGCATGGTAACCACTACACCACGGAGGACGACTTAGTGTGAAGTGTTGTTTGGTGCGGAAGTTGCAAAACGGTTATATAAACAGTAGATTTCAAACAGCTGCACCTTTTTCGTCTAGTACATTTTTGTCTGTCTCTTACGATTTACACGCCATACAAAGCTGCACAAAATTAATTGGAATGAGGAGCTGTTCACACTATTCACAGAAAATTAGAAACATTCAAAAACAATTCAGAATTGTTTTTTATTAATATATTATTGTCGCTTTAACATTAAAGTCATAACGCGACTACAATAAATTTTAATAATTACAATATTTTGAAACAAATTACAGCATTTATTATATAACAACATACAATTTTATTTCTTTTAAAAAGTTTACTATGTTGTGACAGATGGTTGGATCACTCAAGGCCACCGAGAGGTTAGCAGGAATACCACATGAAGCCGATGAACATCATAGATAGGGCACTCTGCAACTATATGCTGAACTGTGAGAATGTAGTGACATGTAGGCTGATGATCTTTTCCAAGGAGATATGAATGGGTAATTGCAGTATGTCCGATACGTAGCCTGGTGAGAAATACCTGGTCACGACGAATTAGATGTTTTATTGGGTAACTTAAACTAGAATTGGAGCTTAAGGCGATTAGTTTGTTATTGGATTTGGAACTCCAGTGTAGCTTCCATTTCTTACATATTTCATACTTTAGAAAATTTTGGAAATTGTGATGCGGAACCTTGAGGTCGGCCAGGCTTGGAGAGTGGCATGTTGCTTCTTTAGCTGCTTCATCAGCTTTTTCATTTCCAGATATGCCCATGTGTTCTTGAGTAACATAATCAAGTCATTTGTATACATGATAGAAGGAAAATGTGCACAAACAATCGAAATTCCAATCAATATATTCCTTATTGTATGCAAATGCAAGATAATGCAATAGCCGCATTAATGATACCTAATACCAATATTTAGTTCATAAATTCAGTAGATAACTACACTACAGAAAACTAATTTCTATACAATGAGCATGTGCTTCAGAGAAGTGATACAAGCAGAATTGCCAACTGCAACAAGCCTGGTTGTTAACTCACAACTCGTCAAATTTTCTGGAAGAAATGGCCTAAAGCTGCAACATTAAGATATTGTTTAAATGCGTTGTAAATGTCGGCCCAGGACAGCCTCGCCTTAGAGTACCTGTAGTTTCATCTCGCTCACGTTCCATCGATAATATGGTCATCTAGTGCAGTAAAGGCATGGGCTCTAACTGTTTAATGTAACATAAAAGTAAAAGCCGTATCTTCAATATCAGTCATTGTAAATAAGTTCGAGGTAATTTAGTTCGAGGTAGCATAAAAGGAAGCTGTCTCATAATGCCATCATTGAGTAATTTGGAAACGTGCGTTATTCAAAACATTTTTCCCATCAGCACTACTGACCTAAAAGGACCGTTGCCACGCAAGGCCTAAAATGTCAAAAGTTACCGAGTCAGAAAGAGAAAATATTTGACGTTATATTCATATGACTTATAAAAGCTTATTCCACTTCTGATTCATGTTAATCGAGATAAACATTTGCAGCAATAATTGTTACAATTTCGTTTTAGGTGCAAGAGAGATATACGAGGGCTGTCCCAGGCGTACCCGGCCTAACAAAGAAAGCACAAAAATTTAGGGAAAAAACATCTTTATTTCTCTACATAGTCTCCTTTTCCCCTTACACTTTTCCCAGCGATGTTCAATACCTTCGATACCCTGTGTATTTGAGAACCGCCGAGTTCTGCAAAATAGTCATAAACTGCAACGCCACCTCTTCATTGTTGGCAAATATTTTACCACTAAGCCATTCTTCAACTTTGGAAACAGAAAATAATCAGAGGGGGTTAGGTATGGCGAATAGGGACATGAGGAAGCAATTCGAACTTTAACTCATTGATTTTGGCCACGGCAATAATGGATGTGTGAACTGGTGCATTGTCTTAATGAAACATTACTTTATTTTCCACTAAATGCGGCCGTTTTTGCTTGATTTCATCATTCAAAACGGTGCAATAAGTTTGCATAATACTTGCCATTGATTGTTCTTCCTTTTGAAGATAATCAATGAAAATTATCCCACGCGCATCTCAAAAAACTGACCCATTATCTTGCCTGCAGATGGAACCGTCTTTGCCTTCTTTGGAGCCGATTCTTCCCTTTCATTCCACTGTTTTGACTGTTCCTTCGTCTCAGGTTTGAAGTGATAAGACCCATGTTTCATCCGTGGTTATGAATTGATGCAAAAACTCTGCTTAATTATAGCGAAACATGACCAAACACTCGAATGAAACATCTCCACGACGCTGCTGTTGTTCCATTGTGAATCAACGCGGCACAATCTTGCGCACAACTTTCTCATATCTAAATTTTCAGTTAGTATGCGATGTACAGCACTTTTTGAAATGCCTACGATGTCTGCTAGCTCGCGCAGCTTCAGTCGACGGTCATCCAATACCATTTTGTGACTTTTCCTCGCAATTTCTCACCACATTTGGTCCACCACTGCGATGTTCGTCTTAGCAGCTCGTACGGCCTCGCTTAAACTCTGCCACCCAATATTTTACTGTTGTAAACGAAGGAGCAGACTCCCCCAGAGTAGAATCTAGCTCAGCTTTAATATTAGTTGGACTAAGACCTTTCAAATGAAAGTATTGTATCACATAGCAATGGCCATTTTTTCCGTGTTTACAAATTCGCTGAGAGAGTTCACTGTTGATAGCTGCCAAACAATTACTAAACAATGTAGCATTGTCAAACTTCAAACTTAAGCTTTATACGGGTGGTATTTTCTACCATAGTCATTTGTTTGAAATAACAACCGCTATATATACGTCAAGTCGGGTACTTCTGGGACTGCCCTCGTAGTAGGCCGAAGTGATAGTCAAATGTTTAAAACGCGTGCTGCTTTCAAACTCCACTCTGCATGACATTACAAGAAACAATGGGATCGTAAGCAAGCGTTCAATTTTGCCTTGAATTTTTCTAGTCTCATTCAACTTTATAAGCAGGAATAGGAATCGCTAAAGCAATTAGCATCTAGTTATCTACACTCGGACCATCATGTTAATACGCGGAATGTAAACAACAGCGGCCATGAGTTACTGACGGGCAGGTAAACGCGGTCGTGAGTGCTGTCTGCGTAAAGGCTATAACAGTTCAACTTTATTTCCTTTGGTCTTAGCTTTAATGCTTAGAAATTCCTATGCCTGCTTATAAGCATTGATACGTTTAGCCGTGGTAAGGAGACGAGTTCCTGCAATGGAAATAATAAGAAAAACTATCTTATGTAATACATTTACATCATGATCTCTATCCTTTGTTTATTAGTGGTTATAGAAACTATTCTTACTAAAGCTTATTTTTCCGTCTATTATGTTATAATCCAAATAAACCTTTGCAAAAATAGCACATTACACATTTCGTTAGGATACAAGAGAACAATGATAGTCAAATGTTTAAGAACTGGACGCTTTAGGCTGGCTTTGAAATTCCACACTGTTCCCATGCAATTGAGAGAAACATCTCAAAATCGACGGGACTTTAATGACAGCATATTGAGCGAATCGAATCATTAATAATGGATTTTTCGGAAATGGTTGATGCTACGTAAAAACTTATTTAAATAAATTGTGTGTTTTAAGGAGATCTACATTTCTTGTGTAATACGTTTTAGTTTATTGCTTAACGTTTACCAGTTATACAAGATAATACAAAATTCTTACTGAATGAAGAGGACTTCACTGGCTATTCCGAGAAAATTAAAGATATACATTTTATTTGTCATGTAAGTATCTTTAATGTATGGTAGTTTAATCAAAATCGTTAGGAGGCATTGTTTAGAAAATCAAAAATTTCGAAAAATGTTCCATGTAAAGGTAATTTTGGGTGGGGTGCTCTTGAAAATCTTCGTGTCCCATTTCTGGAAGGTACTTAATCTAAATACCAAATTTGGTATTTATACAACTTTTCATTTTTGAGTTATGCTGTTCACAGGCATACACGGATCTTTTTCAAAAAATGATTTTTGGATTCATGGACCTCAAAACATGTATTTCCGATGAAATGTTGGTATCAAACCCTCTCTACGTATATGTACGTAGAAGAGGAAGTAAAAGAGAAATAGCTGATTTTTACATTCACATGGGTTTCTCTACGTTCTCGGTTTTGCTCTTCTTGTATCACTCATTTTGTATATTGTTCATTCATTCACAATTGAATGAATACAAACCTTTCCTGAATCAGCAGTAGTATTGAGTAAAACATGGAGAAATACAACTTGATGTTAAAATAGCCGATTCAATACAAAATGAGTCTGCATATCTGGTAGAGAATAAATTAGTGGATGTTCTGGATACAATTTTATTTACATGAAACACCAAACTGCTTATAAAAATCGTTTATATAGAATGTAGATAGTTTTCTTCGCCTCTTTATTTTGGAACGCAGAGGTGCCAACACATGTCGCGATTTAAAATCGGGTTCCACGCTGTTTGGAAGTCATTGGCATAAACAACAATGCTTATCACATAATAAAATATGCACATTAGTGTGCCTGTAATAAGAACTGAAGGAACGCTTTTAACAATAATGGTATGCACCTGCGAATGAAGGCGTTGCTGAAATAATGGCTGTTTAACGTGGGAACAATAATAATCTGAAAATGCAGCGTTGGTGTCTGGGCAGGGAAGTTACCTCTTTAGCGAGCCATTGTTTTACAATGAATTTATGTTGGGCGTTATGGTCCTCTATAATTATTTTCTTACCGCTTTTTGCAAATTCTGCAAAGTTTACCTTGGCATTGTTGCAGTTTACTGTGTTGTAATTATTAATTTGTTTTACTCTCTTGTTTAGATTGACTTTTTTGTTAGGATCATCGCGAAAGAGTGGGTAGAAACAAGCAGGAGCTTGCTTTCAAAGGGTGCCAAATCTATAAAATAAAACAAAAAGGAAGTTAGCTGCAGATGACAGTACATTTTTTAGTATGTAAAATCTAACTCTTTCTGTGAGAAAAAAAGTACCAAATCCTGTCTCCAGATATCGCTCAATGTTGTGTTTTACAGAAGAAAATACCAAATTCGCGAGTTTGATGCCAAAGGATCCCAAATCTGAAGCGATTCCCTGGTTGGTTCTTATATCATACTCTCTGGTGTTTATTATTATGATTAGAACAGCAATCATAAGCTATGTGTTTTGGAATATATAATGTCTAATAATATATTCAATTTTATAGTAATATGTGTAGCCTCATTCATAATACTGCATTGTCTAGTGTTAATATGAGTCACACCAGTTTATTTAGTTTTCATTGTGATGGGTTCTTGTAGTAATAATAATAATAATAATAATAATAATAATAATAATAATAATAATAATGTGTTAGGAAACCATAAAGATTTTAAAGCAATGTTAGTATCAATAGGCTATTAACATTAACAATCCCCATTTTAGAGTAATATAAATTCTGAGTCTGTTAAAACAGTGGATGAGGATAGTATTGATTTTTCTTGCTATGATTAGAACAGTAAACATAGGCTACATATTTTGAAAAAAAAGCCATGTTTACTAATGTATTCAATTTTACAAGCAATAGTAATTTTTGTATTTTCCCCATTCTTAATACCGAATTATTTCATGCTAATATGTACCAAATTTAATTCTGTTGACAAAATGTACCAAATCCAAACTAAAAGTATTAACAACTACTCGTAAAAGTATTAAATATCCTAAATATATGGCTAAAGGTGATTGATGGTGCACAGTGGTGCATGTGATGCACTGGCGTGATATGAAGCCATAACAATATACAGTGTGTCAAAGTCCCGCGTATTTTCTGATACTTCTAAATGGAAATGTTTTTCAAAAAACGCTGGGACATTTCCGTATATTTTAAAAGACGCATTTTCACAGAAACAAATAATAATATTGTGTAAGTTGTGACGTCATCGGAACCATTTTTAAATGACACATATATAGGGTTGTCTCATAAGTTCGTTTTTCGTTACGTTTCAAACACTACTAAGAAAGCCTGGGAACACACCTCACCCGCAGCACAGCTACGACAGCGTAGTTGCCAAACTTTCTGTTTACAAACTTTAAACACAAGGTCGTTCAAAAGATAAATAACTACGGCAGTTAGGTTTGTAACAACTATTTATTTTCTGCAGTGTACACCATTATTGTCGACAATATATTGCCATTTCCCTGGAAGCTTATAAATTCCATTTCTCCAAAATGTGGGGGTTTTCTGGTTGATGAACTCTTCGAGGTACAGTCTGCAGTCTTCCGAGGAAGTGAGGCGTTTGCCATTCAGGAAATTCTGTAGGAAATGGAATAGATGCAAGTCGGATGGACAATGTCTGGAGAATACGGAGGTTGGGGTAACACATTCCAGCTCAAAATGATGCAACTTTTGACTGGTCATCATAGAGGTATGTGGTCTGCCGTTGTCGTGGTGAAAGACGACATCGTTTCCCAATTCCGGCATTTTATCTTCAATGGCTGCCTTGAGACGATCCAACTTAGAACAGTATTTCTCGGAATTGATAGTCTTATTATTCGGAAGAACCAAATGCATAGCATAACCTTTCTCCCTAGTTTAGGAACCGATAGTGGTGGTTGCCCTTACTTGCGCCATGATTTATTCTTTCGGGCACTGTTGTACACAAACCACTTCTCAACTCCAGTTACCAGCCGTTCCAGAAAAGGATCGTTCTAATCGCGTCTCAATAAGAAGTTACAGATGGAAACGCACTGAATCAAATTCGCTTCACTCAGTTCGTGAGCAACCCATACATCGTGAATATGTAATGTAACCATGGTTTGCAAGTTCCTGGCTAGAGTAGCACGAGCTAAATTGAGCTCCAATGCCAACACCCGAGTTGTCATTCGCGAATTGTTGACTATAATTTAATGAATTCTTTCCACGTCCGTAACCATTGGCCGTCCAGATCGAGGTTTGTCTTTTAGGAAGAAATTCCCAGCTCGAAATCGACTAAACCACTTTTGACTGCGTCTTCCCCGTAGACAGCATAAATTTTCTGCCAGCATTGTGAAGCGGTTTTACCCTTACGATAGTAAAACAGCGTAAGATGTCGGAAATGTTCCTTTTGGCTTTCTATAGTTTGTAAACACAAGTTCAGGCTGTTCCATCCAACGTCAGTCAGAAACACACACTGACATATCCAATAGTGAGTCTGGTTGTTGACCTTTAAGTCGTTGGGGTGGTTAGGCAACTATGATAACTTGGGTGTACAGAGAGTTCAGGGTTTTCAGGCGCTATAGATGGAACTTGCAAACAAAACAAACGAACTTATGAGACAACCCACTATATATACCACGTGAGCCAACTGCCCCTAGGTATTCGTATCTATGCAACACGCAGTTTATAGTCTAATTTGAAAACATTGACCCTTTTAGAAAACAAACTGTTATTGTAGCTCTGCCCTTCTATTCGGTACTATTACGCAACTATCATTAATGATTAAAGGCCTGAATGCGAACCAAAGAGTTGCGAAAGCCTTGAAAAAGACGGCGTTTCATGGATATAATGCTTTCAAAGAGATAGAGGAATGTTTTCCCGAAGAGCGGGATAGACTACGTGGCTTCTGGCCGAGTGGGCTAGCTGCCACAATGTGGTGAAGTAAAGGTTAGCTTCGAAGGTTCGAATCTGATACAAGCATCAAATTCTTTTGGTTCTTTCCCCCCTCCTTGTGTTTATTTTCTGTGTTTTAGTGTACTAATTAATTTATTTTTGTTGTTGGTTCTCCTGTGAGCCAAAGACACAAGAATTACAATAAGAGACTTGTGTATCATGTTTACCCTAATAATATGTACCGTATCTGTAAATATTTACCGTGTTGTAAATCGTGTTACGTAGTTAGCTTTCATCCTTTGGAGTGCATATCGACGATATTAAATCTAAGAGTTTTTGTTTCATGTTTAAACCTATGTTTCGCTTTTTCTTTTGACAAAGGAGTTGTAAATTTGCTAAGTTCACGGGTAAACATAATAATAAATTGTTAAACAGCGTGGATTTCATTAACGAAGTAAATGTTCAAAATGACGACCCCCTTCATCATTACACATTTGTGTACGTTGCCGGAGAGACCTTCTTGCATACTGTAACATGCGCGGTGTAATCTGGCTGCATTCTTCACGTATGACAGCCCGTAGATGATTTGGGCTTTGCGGTTCTTGAGCTTAGGCCCGTTCGTTTAAATGATCCCATAGAAAGAAATCCAGTGGGGTGAGATCAGGTGATCTAGGTGGCCATGCGATTGGGCCCCCTCGGCCAATCCATTTTTGCGGATATGTTCTATGCAAGTGATTCCTTACAATCAGTGACCAGTGTAGTAGAGCTCCATCCTGATGGAACCACATTCCTGTCCGTTTCACTAGTGGCACATCTTCTAGAAGCAATGGAAATTCTTCTTGCAGAAATGCAATGTACCGTGGTCCTATGAGGTTGCCTTCAAAAAATTACGGTCCCATTAGCTGATTTTTTAATATTCCGTAGCAGATATACGAAGTATAAATTATCCACGTACTAGTGGAAAACATGGCCATTATTCTATTTTGTAGGTACACACTTATAATGTTATTAAAAATGTTATATATTTCATAATATAAAATTAAAGGCCCAAAGAGATAAAACAAAAGGTAATAAAATGTTTCAACTAAACTCGAAGGATTTGAACCCGAACTGAAGTGGCACAGTGTTAAAGCAACCATGATAATACCATTCGGCCAATGCTACCTTGTGAGCTAAGGTTCCTATACGAATTAGTAATCGCGGAACTAGATCCACCTCGATTCCTTACACGCTTTTTGCAGCGTCATACAGTGTTTTGAGCTCGGTTTGGTAGTTTTAATTCAAACAAATAAACTGCATCAGTCATTCCTATTACAGTATAATCTGAAATACGTCATAATTTGTGACAAAAGAAAAATTATCTACCTAAAAGCATTTTTTGACAAGGCAGTACCACGTTGACTGACGGCTTAAATTCAATTGGTCGCACTGCGTAGATATGCCATTTTGTTTTCAAATGCTTTTGTCAACTGATGCATGTGATAGGTTGTTCCTTTAGGGGCGTTTTCAAAGGTGTACATGAATGTATGCTAAATAATAAAAGTTTGTAAAATTGGCTAAAAGTGCTACTGCAGCTCCCAGTATCAGGGTGGGTTGTTTTTTTGTATCGACATACATAGCATTGCATTCTGTCCTGTAAAACAGTTATACACTGAGTTATCTAATCCCTCCTCTATAAAGTGTTATGCAAATCAGCCATTAGAAGGCATTCAAGAAAGACGTAAGTCAAATATGTCGCTTAGCACGTTGCAGAAATTCAAAAATAAATAGCGGCAGCTGACTCACCAGATATATATAGTATACCATCTCAAAGATTCCATTACTGTGTAAGACTATATAAGTTATCAATTGTTTTGTACAACAATCGCTGCTCTGGTAAGCAAATAAGTAGTTAATTTCCCGGTGTTACTGATGCAGTTAATTTGTAGAAATTAATACAAAATAATACTTTTAAATGAAACCTAGAGAATCGAGATTTTAATAATTGAATATGATGACAGGTAAGGTACAAAAGACAGAAAAATAAGACAGTTAAATGTGCTTATAACATCATAACTTGATCTGTTGTTGTTCGGTTTACATACTGTAGCGCTCAGTTGTTCTTTTTTGCAAATGTTATAAAGTTGTACAATTACCATCAACAAAGAAACTAAGAAATTACTAGTACTTAATTGCATAAATGTTGTAGTGTTGGACTCATTTAACTCTAAACACTTCAAACACGAAGTGTCCCCAGAGGTTATTAATGCTTTAAATCTCCTAACGAATCAGAAAAGCAGCTGAATATAAGGATACAGAAAACATGTAAACACAATTAGCATTTGTTTTCCTGCAGCCAGATAATAAGCAATATATTCTTTGTAACATGAACAGTTTAAATTGATTTACATGTAACAGCTTGGCTATATACATTTAACATTTCGTTAAAAAATTTTAGTCTCTATTGCACGGCTAGCACAAAAAGAATGAATTCACAATTGTTCTTTAAAGCAAATTATTATCGCTCTATTCCGAAAGATAACGTTGGTACGCGCACTGGGTGTTTAAATTTAGAATACTACTTACGCCAAAAAGGTTAAAGTAGAATTTAGACCAAGCCAAAATGCATGTGCAAAATGGCACTTCCCTTGAGGCGATATTAAGATGCTGCTTCCTTGACGACCGCTAATCTCACACTTCTTTTCACTTTGCTCGTCACTAGTCATCCGAGATCCTTCCGAGAGTCGAACAAATCATCTGACGTCAGAGTCATAGTCTTATATAGTGCCACCACAGTCTATTTAAGCTGTCATCTGTAGAGTGCTGATCGAGTACTAAAGCGCACTGGCCGATAATGCAGATGGTCACTTGCTGGTAGTATTTTGCTTCAGCCAGGAGAGGGTTGAATAACGGCAAAGCCAGCAGCATTACTTCCCACAGTTCGGCATATTGTTTTATCGCAGCAGCGTAGATTATTCTGAGTTAGCGAGAGACCATGGCTCAATACGAGGGCGGATTGATAAATTCATGACTTTGAGGAGAGATAACGCTCTAATCGCAGGTTTCTTGTTTGCACCCAAGCCTTAATTCTGGGTATAATCGCATAAGTTTGTCATTTGTTTCTTAGAACATCGTTGAGAGCGCCTAAAATAAGCAGATGTGTGTTGCTTCGTAGAATATGGAGAAAAGTGAATTTTGTGTTCCGATAAAACACTACTTTTTGCGTGGTAAGGCGGTGAAGGAAACGGAAGAAGAGCTAACAAGTATTATGGGGACTCAGTTCCATCACATGGCATGGTTCACCAGTGGTTCACAGAATTTCGATGTGGCCGTTCAAGCAAAAGATATGCCGTGCGCATACGACGGCCGGTTGAGATCACAGCAGAAGAAAGATGAACAAAGTTCATGATATTGTGTTGGAAGACCGCTGAGTGAAACTCCGTGAGATAGCCAAGACCGTAAACACCTCCAGTGAACGGGTGTATAACATTCCGCACGAATTTTTGGGAATGAGAAAGCTGTCAGCAGGATGGGTGCCGCGACTGCTCACAGTTGAGAACAAGCGGAATCGTGTGACCATTTCACAAGGATGTTTGAGCATGTTCCAGCGCAACCCAAATGAGCTTTTTTGGCGTTACTTCACGGTTGATGAAACTTGGATCCATTACTATCAACCTGAAACCAAACAACAATCAGAGCTGTGGATTTCCTTCGGCAAACCTGCTTCAAAGAAAGTGAAAAGCAGGAAGAATCATGGCAGCTGTCTTTTGTGATTCACAAGCGGCGATAGACATCCACTACCTCGAAAAGGGTAAAACGATCGCAGGTTCATATCATGCCGCAATGCTGAATAAGTTTCACAAGGAATTGTTAAAGAAATGACCCCATTTGGTGAAGAAAAGTTTCTCTTTCACCAGGATAATGTACCCGTACACAAGTTAGCCATTGCCGCCGCAAAATAAAATTTGTGGAATTGGGTTACGTACTGCTACCTCACCCACCATATTCTCCAGGTTTGGCTCCGAGAGACTTCTTCCTCTTCGCAAACCTGAAAAATGTTCTCGCTGGGAAGAAATTGACGTCCAGTGATCACATCATTGCAGAAACAACCTCATATTTTGCAGACTTCCAAAAAACTTTTTTTTTTGTAAGCGTTAAAAACTTGAAGAAACGTTGGACAACGTGTATTGAATTGAATTGAGAAATAAAATTGACTTTTTGAGAAAAAAATTGTTGCTGTCTTTAAAAAGTCGCTGAGTTATCAATCCGCTCTCGTACATAAATAGAGGTTCTCTTTCAACTATTTTATAGCAGCGTCTATTGTATAAAACAATTTATAGATTGTATGAGGCGTATTTTTAAAGTAAGTACAGTTTTAACATTTTGACGCTGCAGTCGCAAAGAATGCACGCACTTTCTCCATTCGTTAGGAAGCCAAACGTAACTTTAGCGATCATCACTTTGTGTTTTCCTGTAGTTAAGGTGTTTCTAAATGTTCAAACTAATCGAACTGTGGAGTCAGATCAGTTATTCGTTGTTGGTTTTTTTTTTTTTTTTTTTGTATGGAAGAAAAGTTCACTAGCAACATTTTATTTTACGACACATTCATCGCCAACTGCGTGAAGTTTATGGGGAAACAATAATGAGTGACAATGCCTGGCCACACACAGCCAAACAAACTCTAAATCTGATCTCATCATTTGGTTGGGAACAATTCGACCACCCTCCCTTCAGTCTGAATTTTGCACTAAGCGATTTTCATATGTTTCTTCATCTGAAGAAATTCCTTGCTGGAAAACAATTAAACGACGATGGTATGAAAACCAGAAGTGCAGACTTGGCTTTTATCCAGGTGACATCTTTGACGAAGGTATACAAAGACTGGTTTCCCGTTACAACAAATGCCTGAATAATGGCGGCGACTATGTGGAAAAGTAGTGTAATGAATGACAAAGTATTTAGAAAATGACATTCTGTTATTTTTTAAAACATTATCGGTGCCTCGTACACGACAATAAAATGTTAGAGATAATACACAAAACAATATAGGGTGTCATTTAGAAATGTTTCCGATGGCGCCACAACTTGCAACATCATGATTGTTTCTGTGAAA
Organism: Deroplatys truncata; assembly: GCA_030765065.1. Classification (NCBI taxonomy): domain Eukaryota; kingdom Metazoa; phylum Arthropoda; class Insecta; order Mantodea; family Mantidae; genus Deroplatys; species Deroplatys truncata. The sequence goes on along the minus strand of CM060979.1, from coordinate 49,861,490 downwards.
AAGTCTTTTATAATATACTGACTATCATGTCCGAGCGTTTTATGAAAAAGATGTCCATTTAACTGTAGTATTAAATATGCAGGACTTTTGAAATGCGCAGTATATGCTTTTAAAACTATAAACAGTCTTTTTTATTACCTGTAAAGTTGCTTCTGGTGGATTGGTACCATTTGGAAACAAGCTTCAAATGTAAGCGCAGCAGCCGTGCATGTCAATGAACTCGATTTCAAGTAAAAATGCAGCTTATCTCCATGGGATGTTGGAGAAGAGTTGTTATCTCTAAGTACATAGGCGTATGTCTTGGAGTGCAAACGCCTGTTACTTCGTAGCTTCGGTCTAACCCAGTTCCCACATTCCCATGTCAATATGGACATTATACAGATATACTTGACACCTGATAACAGGCTTTTCATGACAGTGTGATCCCCTGGCATTTCAGATGCCTCTTCCTTTATTCTTTCATGTTTCCTTTACTTTACAACCCTGGACTTTATTCCAAAAGAATAACTCTTTCCTTCTGACCACAGAGCTGAATGCTGAATAATAGTAATTTATGCAACAATTGGCTAATCTTTACATTTATGGCACAAGTAAATCTTTGACAAATCATTTCCACAAAGTATTTATCTATTTATTTATTTTACAGAGCTGATCAAATGGAAACAATACAAATGAAATGATGGCAAACAGCCCTATCCAAATTTAACATACAATATTGCAATAAAAACTAATAACATTTATAAACACTGTCACATACAAAAGGGTGAAATGCAGAGCATCATGCAACAATTTCAAATAGGAATTTAATAATAATATTACAGTATTAGCAGATTTTGGGCACACAGAATGATCCACATAGACTGTTATAAATGTCAGTTTGTCAATTGTCAAAATATTCCTTGTTTAAGATTTCAAGGATTTTTCTTTTGAAATCTTTTATGTTTTTATAAGCTTTTAAATCTATAGGTAATGCATTGTATAACTTAATGGCACGTGAGGTTTAGCTGTTTAGGCCATACGTAGATGCAATCACGATTGGTTTTATGCTTTGAGCTTTCAAATGTTAAATTAGTCTTTAGCAGATTGTTTATTTTATGCAGGTATATTATCAAGGAGTTGTTATTTTTAATATTAAGCATTAAGACTTAATATTGAGACAGTGTTACTTATTTGTAAAGGTAAAGTGTTAGTTACATGATATAATGATTTTGTGCGAGTTCTGTATGGTAAATTATAAATTAATTTCAGGGCACCATTTTGGAGTACTTAAAGTTCATGAGTATACTATGCAAGTCACATATTATATTAAGATTTCCCACAAGTTGGATAAATTACTATTATTACAATATTAGTATTACCTATAAATTGTAGTAAATAAATATCCATAGCTGATATAAGTGAGAGCGTCTTCATATATTTCTCATGAGACGTTAGTTTTCTACCTGCATTTCATTAATTTATTACCTGGCACGTTGAACCGATAAGCAAAACAGCTGTTTGCATGTATTCCTTTCCTGGGAGAGAAGTGAGTAGGTGTCATGGACTGTAATACAGCTTATTATCAGCACAGCATGATAAGTAATTATACATTCAGACCTTATTTTTTCTATATTGTGGCGTGTATTTGTGAGCACGTTATTGCTTTGTAGCAACGACATTGTTGGGTGTAATTATTTCGGCTGGGGTTTTGAATTTCGTCCTACGTGATACCTGTCCACACCTCCCGGCCAGAGGTGGAGAGAGGGAGGAAAGCAAGCTTTACTAGTTTCTTTGGAAGCGTGGCGTCAGTTAGTCGCCAGTGAGTCGTAGTGAGTCTCTTCAGGGCGAGTGTTGAGTATGGAAGCTTGCGTGGATCGTGAGAGTGTGAAACACCTCCCTCCAATATTTTTTCTTTAATCTTTTTGTGAACGATGCAGTGATACCGAATTGATATTCAATAAACTACATGTAATGTGTTAATGTGAAAACCCCTGTATTTTTGTGATAATTATTCCACCCATGCTCTGAAATGTGCAGTGAAGATCCTGGTCCTCCCGTTGCCTCTGAAACTATGCTTCCCAATGTTTATGCTGGGGTATCTAAATTTAATATCTATCTGCAAAACCTTTTGGCCTTACCACGGTATATAACAATATTTAATCAATTACTTAGATTTTAGCATCTTTGTTGTTCAGAGAGGAGTATTAAAATGGTTATGTCTTCTCTCTAAGAGCCACGGCAACTTGGAATATCGATATTGCGTCATTGCTACAGGAAATACAGGATATTTAATAAATTAACAACATATTTATAAGGTTATCTACATCAGTATTATAAACAGAGAGGTATTCCTTAAATACACTGTAATTTAAATATAGAAAACAGATGATTTAGAGAATGAAATTGCATATATTACACACTTTAAAAGGAGATGTGAACAGTCGGAAAGCCTATGGCCCGCACGCCCTTTCTAATATACGAAATGAATCGTAAATATCAACCGAGTACTCCATTGTGTTACTACTGCGCATGCGCGGAAGGAAGCGAAGAAATTGCGGATAACCTGTAATACTTCGTCAGGGGAAATGTCTTACTTCTCTCACACATGTCACCCTATGTCATTATCTAGCTGTGTGCGGTCATAGGAGGTTAGGGTCCGGTTAGTTGTATATAAGCTTAGATTAATTAGCAACAGTGGTCTCACAAAATCACGCGAGTGAAGTGAGCGTGCGTTTCTTAAACTTGGTTTTCTGATTCACGGGAAGTTAGGATCCGGTTAGATTCTTTTTTATATAAGCTTAGGTTAATTAGCAACCAGTGGTTTCACAAAAGCACGCGAGCGAAGTGAGCGTGTGTTCCTAAGCTTAGGTTTCTGATTCACGGGAGGTTAAGAAGTAACAACACCTAGCTAATCTCTTGCCATTTCCTATCGCGCATGTGCAGTAGTGACAAGATGGCCAGCTTTGTTATCTTTACAGTGTTACTCTTCTATAAAGCACCTAAAATAGTGGGCAGGTGGACACTAGATCTAGAACAGACATCAACTACAAACAACGCTCCTAACGTAACTTGATCACCTTCCTTTCAGTTATTAATCATCTTTTTACTTCCTGACCAAGTACTCAAGAATAGCCGAAAGTGCCACCCATAACATCCGCAGAATACCTCTTCCTCCAAACACACTCCGTACCTACCATATCTATTCCACCAGGAGAGAATTATCTCACAACCTCAATAAGCGTTCAATTCCACGAGAAAATAAAATTGACTTAACATTTTGCCAATATAGGCTACTATAAAATCTTCTCCGTTTGAACATAAAATGTAAACTAAATTGTAAAGAATCGATCCCACGGAAATACCAGCAGTTAGTGACTAATAAATTGCGCATCAGCTACATTATACAAAAGAGAAAACAGCTGAGCTTACCCTCTGTTAAACTACGCTAAAGCCAGCAAACTGTCCGCCGAGCGACTAGCACGCTCCCCTGCGGGAAAATATCGCGATCAGGCAATTTGCGGGAACTTAATACAAACCAGAAAAGACGGCAGGCTCGATACGCAAAATTTAAACGGCAAGAAATTAATACGGCACAGTATTTGAGTGAAAGCCGTGTAGCCTTTAAGTTGTTCAATAATTATAGAGCCAAAGTGAACGTAGAAAGGTAGAACGTTTCATCTATGTACTGTGGTTTCGTATCTAAAAATTACTCCAGCATTTTGATACATTTTTCACTGTCAAAGGGTACTTAAAGGCTATACATTATTTCCAGAACTTGCAAGATTATCGGAGGGAGGTTAAGGAAATCGAGAGTACCTCATCCGCCAATATTTCACATCCATTTCCGTAAATATCGATAATTTTTCATCCGGTATTAGGTTTTCACTGCTGTACGAGATTACAATTGTAGGCGGTAAAAGGGGATGATGCCTCGTTAATGTCCTAAATAACACGTGTAAGGTAAATGGAAACTAATTAAATCCTCATTCGAGGTTTAAAAAGCCTCCTGTGAAATGTCGATAAACCAGCTAGTTAGGGACAGTTTTAAAATTTAAAACAATGACTGACCTGTCCGGCGTCTACAATGTACCTACAATACGCCGTACACGTGGAAACATTTTCACAACATCCTGGGCTAGTTAAAATAGGGAATCTGGTTCAATTTAAAATATATTTTAATATAATATAAAAAGAAAATGTAACGACAATTTTTGCTCGAAAACTGTTCATCTCATTTGTACCATTTCTTCTGGGGATGAATAGATTCAACTATTGACTCTGACATAATTGACATTTTTTTAAAAAATCTGATTTGTTACACTCACATGACTTTCTCTACAAACTATTTTTACAAATGCTTATTCTCCATAATCGAGATATCGAGATGTCAATCTTATTGCTAATTTTCTTGTAGATGCAAGGGGAATTGGTAGGTTATAAGCAATAGTCAAATCTTTAAAGCGCTGGTTTCTATGTGGCGCATTCCATTCTCTTTGCATGACCAGGAGATAAAAAAATGAATAACGAATTTGAGAAAAAGTATAAGTATTGGAAAATTTAAGGGAATAACAAGTAATATCTAGAAAATGGTTCACTCACAAAAATGTATATGAAATAAATTGTGTATTTTAACGCGATCTACATTTTTTGTGTAGTAAAATTTTGTCTATCTCTTATGGTTTACCAGTTATGCAAATGTCATTCACAATGAAGAACACTTTTGGAGACATTCCCAGAAAATTCGAGATATACATTTCATTTGTTATGAAAATATCTTAAACATATGCTATTTTAATCAAAATCGTTAGAGCCATTTTTGAGAATTAAAATTTTCGAAAGATGTTCCATGTAAAGGATAATCTGGGGTGGGGGATTTTCTTGAAAACTTTCCTGTCGCATCTCTGGAAGATACTGAACCTAAATACCAAGTTTGGTGTTTATCCGACTGTTCGTTACGCTGTTCACAGACACACACACACACACAGACACACACACGGACATTTTCTAAAAATGCTTTTTTTGTATTCAGGGAGTCTCAAAACATGTATTTTCGATGAAATCTCGGTATCGAATTTTTGGTTGGAATACAATACTTCCCCTACTTACTATATGTAGCAGGGAAAGTAAAAATACAGTGTGTTATTTAAAAAGAAAGGTAACAATATTAAAACGATAGTTTGCTGGCAGCAACGTTTGTATACCAAATCTGTACCCGCAAGTTACATGGCCATCATGGTCTCCCTGAGAGTTAAGATTGACAAGCTTTATTTTCTTTCTTTCATTCAGATGATTGTTGGCTATCTGATGTAACCATATTACATATACACAAACTAGCTCGTGTTATCGGGAGGTCGGCTCTAGGCAGTATCAGATAAACAAAGATAAGTCGCGCTCTCGCCCGGCGCAAACACCAGAAACTTTCTAGAAGATTTTATTGGCTATATAAGCTAGCGTTCTCGCAAAAAGAGTCGGTCAGTTGAGTCGGTCAGAGTAAACAAGAGAGTTGGTGTGCGCGTTTCTGCTGTAACACTAAGTGCTGTTCTCCGAGCGAGTTGTTTGCAACTGCTGTGTCGTGCAGCGAGTGCTACTGGAGTGAGAAATTGTGTTCGGCTCCTCAGTGGATGAACCGTTCGGGAATAAGAGGCCTATTTAATTATGTAGCCACCCACAAAGAGAGTGAAGCGATAGTGAGAACTTAGAGAAGTGCTAGGGAAAGATTGAACTAGAATGCATTAACGAAGCACAGTTAAAAAACCTGGACAAAGTGATAATATGTATGGCCGATACACGTGAGTTACAATCTTATTTTCAAAAAGAGTATTTAATGCTTTTCAAGTACGCTATAGAGCTTTAGCGTTAAACAGTGCAAGTCATCTAAAACTAAAGCAATATCGCCACTGCCTTGGCAAGGGCAATTAAATTGCTTCGAATTGGAGCTTTAGCTCTAAAGCTCCCGACATCCGATTTACTAGAGGAACCATTAGATAGCCAGAACTGTGCTTCAGGATAAGAGAATCGTAAAACAGCGGCTTGTAAGAACGCAGCCTGATGCAGAGGGCAGAATACGAGTCCATTTCACAGCAACAGGTCAGCCTCTAATTATAGTATAGATATTGATTTTCCCGATCAGATACAGATTGGTGTTATGAATAATACGTTCCCAAAAGGTGAGGCCAAAGAAAAAACAACCGGAGTGAAAAGCCAAATGGGCTTGTATCTACCACGGATACATTTCATTGAAATAAACCAGAATTGCGCTGCTCCAAGACTTATTGGCAGGTGCCTGCCTCTTATTTTTGGATAACTTGTAGCGGTTCCTCCTTGGTAAGACCTTACTACGCTGATGATGGATGCTGTATTACCTGTAGGTCGTCTTGATGCCCGTACTCTCGTAATGCATCACGACGTCTTCGTGGACTGGAATCTGATGATCGTATATCTGTATTCTTGTGTGTGTTATTATGTTGTAATTATTATTCTGTACTTGTGCCACGGCTGCTGCATTTGTGTCGGAGAGCACTTTTGTCTTGTCAGGGTTGGGTATGGAGAATGTTAGAATATTTTTTTGCACACACGTATTCTGTTTAATTATTTCACTTTTATTTTAGATAAACCACATGTACATATTCACAATTCACTATCACATTTGTCATGTTAAAATATGTATAACTGGTGTCGCAGTAATCTGTTCGTGTTATCTTTTTTTTGTTGAGCGCCTGTTATTGTTTTACTATTTTGAATTTTGGGTTCTTTGTCCTCCGGCTAGCTATTATTACTCAGTCGAGCAAATATCTCTTGAGCAGGGCGTGTAAATGGAAAGGAGTTGTTACTAAAAGATAACACTGATAAAAGAATTTGTTTTTACACTTTTATTGCCGTCACACTTAATTAATTTCACATATTTAATCTTGATACACGCCTGACTGAAACTGTTATATTTTCGAATGTAACTACAATCACTTATTTGCCGCACACTATTAATTCGCGTATTTCACATTTTGTAACTAACTTTACGACGCGAGAGATTCTGTAGAATTGCGTAATGTGTACCTCATGAATGCTTCCTTAGAACTGCCTAACGTGTAACTCGCGAGAGATATTTCTTAGAACTGCGCGACGTTTACCTTGTGAATGATTCTGTAGAACTGCGCGATACTTGCCTTTGGCTCCAGAATTTATACTTCCTCACCCCGATATGCCTAAACATTATAATCGAGCTGCTATTGGTTACTAAAGCGCGCCAACATTAGCGTATATTTTTTAGCCAATAATAATTACTAAAACATATGCTCTAGGGAAGATATTCCCTCCATTTCTAAAGAAAGGCGCGCTACCCTGACGTCATTTGGTTTTCCCTACTAATTGATAAACAACTCACCCCCTCGCTTCATTTTTACCCACTCCTAATGTCAGTTTCAGTTAGGTCGTGTAAACTTATTTCCTAACAATGTTTATAGCTAACAAACATACAAAATCATTGTCATACAATAATGTTAATTTACACCACATTCACTCTGGCGTTCACAGTGTTGTGATATAGAATACTGCCTCACTGGTAGACTTTAAATACGTAGTTTTAGCGTTTATTTAGAAGCGAGTTTATACAGTACCTTCCTGCTCGAAGACTGACAGACTTCTGTTAGCATTCCGTTCAACTATTTGCTTATACGTATTTGAATTATAGGCATGTACCTGATTGGTGCTACTATCCAATATCATCCAATAACAGTTTGTTTTATATATATATATATATATATATATATATATATATATATATATATATGTGTGTCTTTGTTTGTTTGTTTGTTTATTTACAGACTTCCATCGTCTTAATTATGAATCCAAGGTTCGTTACATGCTTACGTAGATACTACTACATTTCTTGTAATTTTATATTACTGGTTATATAGCTAATAATGGCCTTTCCCTCTCATATTATATTTTATAAATTTTAACGTTACATACTTGTTCCCTATCATGTGTACATTATGAATATATGTGTTTTTAACATCCTCTTAATTATTATACTACAATATTAGCAAAAAAAATACATAACACGTAAAACTTAGAACAAAATATTAAAGAAAGAAATTATTAATGTGTTGATGCTGGGAAGCTGTGAATTAGATTTCTTATTACATTAATGGGTTATTGTATTAGTTTGTCCGTAGCTAGTAATGTATGTTGCTTCAAATTTCCTATCTAAAGTTAAAGAATATAACAGGTTATTTCAGTTGACGTCATTTGGTGTCAAAGAAGTTAATAATTTAAACGCTATGCCAATTTTAAAATACAAGACAAGTTTATCATTTGATTGGTATTTACTTCCAAAAACAGGCATGTAACCATAGGTTTAAAAAATTGTCTCTAAGGGTATCTGTGCAACAGGAATTGGTTTATGTCACTGTGTAAAAATCAAACACAGCGGACGCGGATATCCACCTTCATTTTGAACCATTTATAGCACACGTTACGCGCTTCAAATTATTATATCCTATATGAGTAGAAAGTCAAACTGAATAAAAGAAACTCATTACAAAACGTCAAGTCCCATTCCATTAATAGAGATGATGAAATGAAGTTAATGAAGATGGACCCGGAAACATTTTTTCAGCTCCTTACAACGCTGTTACATTTTATGATGCACAATCTCTTCTGTTTTGTATATGCAATTGTAGCTTAGGATTAATGTAACAAACACCCTATCCCAAATTGATTTGATTACAATTAGATGTTCTTGTTGACCTCTGATTAGGATATTACTATGCTTGTAACTAATGATAGGATTATACCACTATTTCTCAATACTAGATACCAACACTGATTTTTTAAGCACCAATACTAACTTTGTAAAAAGTTTTAAAGGGTAGGTTGTTCGTTGAATTATGTTTTATTGGTAGTTTTCTGTGTATAAACGCAGGTAGCCAATTTTGTGTTGTATTCTAATTCCGAAATTGTTCCTCTGTGACATTCTTCAATTGGCTGCAATTTTGTCCTTGAAAATACCAATGTTACTCAAGGCTAATAATAATAATAATAATAATAGTTTGTTTCCATTTTTATGCAACTATATTTTGTACTGAAAACGTTCTTTCAAAGGATTTTCTATCCACAGAAAAGCAAATACTAGCAATTCTCCTTTATTCAACAAACTTGAAAATATAAACTCTTACATATTACATATTAAACTCAAAAACTAAAACTAATGTGTGTGTGTTATACCATTCTACTACTGTTCACAACTATCATATATATTTTTTTTTCATTGGGTAATAAGTAATTAGCCATATAGCACTCGGACACATAGTAAGTTTGTAGATCAAGCTTCTACACTACCCATCCTCATACATTAAAATATACCTACGCGTTTAATACAAAGGTATATTAGGTACAATTAAAATTTTGAAGAAAAAAGTATTGTATGAAATGCAGAGATATAAAGGAACAAAAGATTTTTAGGAACACGAGCATTCATGAAAGAACAGATATTTCCGTATGCTACATTATCTCACATCATAAGTTCTGGTTTGTTTCTGCTGGGTTCACAGATTTTGGTCACCGGAGTAGTAATAGCTGAGAGTGAGTCACCAATGCAGACTGTTGCAGAAATGTGATTTAGTGCATCACCTAAATCAGCTTCATTCACAATTCGGTTAGCGCTGTAAGTTACATGATTACCATTACTCCTTCCCCCACTATTTTGCATGTTTTCATTTAGACACTGGTGTCTATGGAATGTTGCATTCATCACAGTCAAGGTCTATCAAGAACTATATTCCAGAAACTTTTTGGGGACACGTGCGAAACAATAACATGAAGTCTCGTCTCCTTTCATTCCTTATCTAGCATGAACTTAAATGCAACAGCGTTCAGTAATGCAAAACTTAAATATTTAAAAGTACCAAGGTTTACCTCAAAGTATTAGGCATACTTTGATACCACTGAGTCGACTGATAGAGGTCCCATCCCTACTTGTAATGTTCAAGACCCATGGGGAGGAAGGCAGTGGTTTCACGTTAACTGCATCCCACTTGCGGGAGCGCGCGTGCTGTAGCTGTAGTCAAGATTGAACCAGTTTACACCGTACTGCAGTCAACGTTTATTATCGGGTTCTAAAAGGTAACCAGGGTAACTGATAGGCAAGAGTGGTGTAACAAATTCAGGGCTTTCTCCCAACTATTTTGTACTCTGTAGCCACTCCTTGCGTTACACCCAGATAAAATGATTTCTAGAGAGACACACCAGGGCATTTGGGATTTAATGTAGGGAGGTTTGATACATTTATGCGCACCAACTTCCAATTGTATTCCACCCAAAAATTCGATACCGAGATTTCACCGGAAATATATGTTTTGAGACCCCCTGAATCCAAAAAAAACATTTTTTGGAAACTTGCCCGTGTGTGTATGTGTGTCTGTCTGTCTGTGAGCAGCATAACTCAGAAACGAACAGTCGGATAAACACCAAACTTGGTATTTAGGTTCAGTATCTTCCAGAGATGCGACACGAAGGTTTTCAAGAAAATCACCCCACCCAAGATTACCCTTTACATGTAACATTTTTCGAAAATTTTAATTTTCTCAAAAATGGCTCTAACGATTTTGATTAAAATATATATGTTTAAGATATTTTCATGACAAATGAAATGTATATCTCGAATTTTCTGGGAATGTCTCCAAAAGTATTCTTCATTGTGAACGACTTTTGCATAACTGGTAAACCATAAGAGAGAGACAAAATTTTACTACACAAAAAATGTAAAATACACAATTTATGTCATAATATTTTTTTTGTTGGGTGAACCATTTTCGAGATATTGCTTGTTATTCCCTTAAATTCTCCAATACTTATACTTTTTCTCAAATTCCTTATTCATTTTCTTTGTCCTGGTAATGCAAAGAGAATGGAATGCTCCACATAGCAACCAGCTCTTAAAATATTTGACTATTGCTTAAAGCCTAGCAATTCCCCTTGCATCTACAAGAAAATTAGCAATAAGATTAACTTCTCGATATCTCGATTAACATGAAGCACGTGGAGAATAAGCGTTTGTAAAAATAGTTTGTACAAGAGTAGAGAAAGTCATGTGAGTATAACAAAACAGAGTTTTTTTATTTATCAGCATCGTAAAATGGAAGAGGAGCTGTAATACAGAGCTTTGGCTCAAAGTCCATGTAACATGCTTTATTGTTGCTCTCTTCTGTTTCATTGGCGGACCTAATTTGGTTGACGTTTCCTTCTTAATGTTGTCGCAACTACCTTACAAGATACACACTTACCTTATGCTTGTTTCTTGAACGGATTTTAGGTGATTCTCGAAATGTAACATTAGTCAATGGAATATATATATATATATATATATATATATATATATATAAAATAGGCGTACGAAGGAATATACCAGATTTGCTATAATTGGATGTAATTGGGAGGATTTCCCCGATGCCGTCACTAATTTGGTTCATTATTTGGGCATCTTTTACGCTGTAAAATATAGCATATCGACATATTTAAGCAAAATTAATATCGCATTTGCTTACTAGTTTTATCATTAGATTATGTAGGAAAGGAAGGAACAGACAGGTTTGACTATAACTGGCAACTCTCAGAGACTCATTTTGTTTTGGCTGAGCGTCGTACATAGTAACTGAAAACTGCAAGTCATTTGTTACCAGTCAAAATGCTCTCTGCCATAAGACAACCTTTATTTCACGGCTGGAAATATGTTGGTGGGGTGTAGATAGAACCACTGGGTGGTTCTTACCTGATTTAGGTTGGGGTGGGCCCATGTTAAATAAGCGGTGGTACAGCATGCCATGTAAGTTCTACGTTGTACAGTTCCGAAACATATTACTATACTCACTTTTTAAAACTTTTATCGCATTCTAAAAAGTTATTTTATTTGGGTTCACTTGTAATAAACCGCTTGTAATATTTAAAAATATTTTACAGTTTTAGTGTAATAAAGAACAATATAACCACACAGAAACAAAACCACAGGTTGCGCCTGATCTGAAAAAGGGTTGAAGCACAGTTACGCTGCCCAGGTATTGACATTTGTAAGTAAATGGCCCACTATACCCTTAATTTATTAAAAGTAAAATGAAGATACAGGCAAGAAAGTTATTGAGAATATTAGCCGTAACAAGCGACCGAGTGGAAAATTCATCAACTAGCAAGGAGTTGTGGAAAGCGAGCAGGAGAAAAAAAAGGTTAGCTCGGAATAGGGAAGAGCTTTTTGACATTTCAGTTCTAAGTGAGCAAATGAGTTTGTAGCATGCTTTTTGCATAGTGTACATTAATATACTTCGTTATATTTCACATATTATTGTGGATAAAAGAACAGATTTAAGAAAGGTAGCAAGTAAGATTTTTGCAGAAATTAAGAATTTGAGTTTTTAGAACAAAATGGATGTCTCAAGAGCTGAAATGAGGAAGTAAGGAAGAGATTTCCGCACCATATTATTTACTTTCTAGCTCTCTCCAAAGATAGAGCTCAATGGAGAACAAAACATGTGCGTGCGTGCGTGCCTCGTGAAGTGTTAAAGAAAATATAAAAGCAGCAAATCTGAACATTAGAAATTTGGGTGGCGGTAGTGTGTCTACCTTACATTCAAGAGATTCCGAGTTTGAATCTAGGTTGGAGTTAGGTTAGGTGCTTTGGGTTTTCCCTTGTTCTCAGAAGACGAATGTCAGATAAATCTCGGACAACCCCTGGTTCATCTGAGCATCATTTCGTCCATTTCATACATCATTCCATGCGATCTACTCATTTAAATAAAATTAAAGTTAAATTAAAAACTAGAAAGGCATAGTTTTGAGCGTCTGCTCAAGAGTACTTGACGGATAAAGCAGTATATTTATAGTCAGTCATTTTAGCGAGAAGAAAGATTGCGTAAAGAAAATCCTGTCTCGGCTGGAAAAGATATTTTTTCTGGATGTTTCTGAATGCGTCTTTTGTTGCTTACTATACTGGAGCAATACATATCTTTCATAGCTTTTCTGGCAAATGAAAGTGTGACATACCCATCGTTTATTCAAAATAAGACCTTCAGTATTTAAACCAAATATTTAAAACTTTAACACCCAATGCTATCAAACGCAAACAGTCCATGTTACCAACTTTAGTTCCTTGCCGAATTTGAAATTGATTGTTGAAATACATTTCAGCTGTTGAACGTTATAAATTTTAGAGCTGTCGCAATTTTCATGGCTCGTGTTATCTTATTTACTTGGCGCCTCTTGTTTTATTATTTTAAATTTGGGTTCATTGTCCTCCGGCTAGCTATTACAACTCAGTCGAGCAAGTATCTCTAAGCAGAGCGTGTAAACGGAAAGGAGTTGTTGCTAAAAGATTACACTGATAAAAAATTTGTTTCTACACTTTTATTGCCGTCACACTTAATTAATAATTCACACATTTAATCTTTATACACGCCTGACTGAAACTGTGATAATTCTGAATGTAACTACAGTCGTTATAGTTGCCGCGCACCAATTACTTCGCGTACTTCACATTTTTGTAACTAACTCTGCGACGCGCACCTCGTGAAAGATTCTTCAAAACTACGTGACATGCACCTCGTGAAAGATTCTTCAAAACTACGCGATACTTGCTTATGGCTTTGAGAATATATACTCCTTCACCCCGAATTGCCTAAACATTATAATAGAGCTGCTATTGGTTACCAAATCGCGCCCACTTTAGCGTCTGTTTTGGTCAGCCAATCACTACTACTAACATATATACTCTAGGGAAAATATTCCCTCCATTTCTAAAAAAGGCACGTCATTTGTTTGTCTCTTCTTAGTGATAAACAACTCACCCCCTCGGTTTATTGTTACCCACTTCTATTGTCAGTTTCAGTGAGGCCGTGTAAACTTATTTCCTAACAATACTTATGGCTAACAAACCTTTAAAATCCTGTACATAAAATAATATTAATTTACACTACAATCATTTTGGCATTCACAGCATGTTATGATATAAAATACTGCCTCAGAGCATATTGATAATTGATTTTTATTTAAAATAACTGATGCTAGTCTCAAAATTAGTGTGCAGTTTTATTACTTAGTTTATATCAATTCCTTTCTTGAACGTTTCTTCTATTGTATAGGAGCGTTCTGTAGTTAATATAATAGAGGGTTTCCTAATGTTTTAGAAAGCTATTCGACAGAGCTGAAGAAAGTTTAAAGCAAGAAAAGGTCATTTTGTAATTGCTGCCAAGGAAATGCAGAGAACTATAATTGTGATAAACACATTTCTTCAGTGATGCAAGATAAACGCAAGAAATAATTATGGGGGAAATATCTTAAGCCATATTTTAAACCAATCTTCGGGGGCTTTTAAAATCTAGTGTAAGACCTAAAAGTTAAATGCGATTCTAGATTTGCTCAGCTCGACCTTCGGCCTCGTTTCGCAAATACACTATAAACGACCAGTTTTAAAACTTCTTTTTTCTTCTTCTTCCAATGCAAGCATTGGTTTATTTCCTGTTCCAAAACCAGTGTTACAGAACTAATATTCCTGTCTCTTTCGGGATTATGTGTTTGTAACCTCTGACGTTCAGCAGATATTGTTTACACGCGTTAATGTCATCTCTCCTGGTAATGTGTCACTTCTTCCACTATACTCTTTTGTAACCTCAGCTCTTCTCTAATTTCTTGACTTCTTCTTTGATCCCTAAGGTTCACCCATAATATCGATCTTAAAAGTCTCATTTCGACTGCTTCAATACGTCTTTTATCACTTGCTCTTAGCACCCAAGTGTCACTTCCATACATCAGAGATGGTTTTGAGGCGAGCTTATGCAGTCTTACTTGGATTTCTTTATTGATATTTTTTCAAAAGTATATTTTTGTACATCCGTTTATATTATTATATTTTTGCAGATTATATTGCAAGACTATATTTGTTTTATATATTGATATTTCACATTCAAATGCATGATATCTATTATACTGTTATTTATAACTATTTTAGCTCTGATGTTATGTTTTCTTCTCGTGGGCATTTCTTCTGCTTTTGGGGTGGATATTTTCATATTATACTTTTGTAAAATGTTTAATTTTATCACATTGACTTGGGGGTATGTTCCGATTCCACTAATAGTACTTGATAATCTGCAAAACTTTATTCATAAATGTGACAAACTCTGGAACTCTGGACGTTATCCATAACGTAGCCTCCCTATCGATCTCAAGAAGTTGAGACTAAAGTGTGGACGGAACACACAATGAGAAGCTGAAGATAAATTCGAGGGGCACTAGGAGAAGGAGGAATATTTGCTCGGTGTTAGATCCGTGACTAGAGGGAGGATAGCGAGGCCACCCGGTCGCCGAATGTGTTACGGAATTGATAAATTATTAATGCTCCGGCCTGGGCAGCATATGGCAGCTTGACCCAACCATTGGGAATGCTTGAAACTTAATTAAAGGGCGGATCCTCCCGGTAATTTTACGCGTAGGTGCTTTTAGTAAGGTCACTATCCCTCGCTGGTTTGATATAGAGGGTCTGATAATCAGCAGAGTGGAAAATATCAGATCTGAACAATTGATAAGGGCCCAGTGTGGTGTAAGATTTCCGTTTGGATTCCTAAGAACCACAGATTGTGATACTGAGAGATAGTGTTCCATAGCTTATAATGCGTGGAGGTATTGCAACAAAAATGTGCTAGAGAGAAGCTACATGCGTTTTGAAATGACAGCCTTGATAACAAATCCATAAAACCTAAATCTGTCCCGTATTACTTCATGAACTTTCTACTGCGGTACAAGAAGATGATGTGCGTATAGATTAGCTTCATTACTATTATCATTAATAGTAGTAACAATACTTTAAAAGCCCTTAGAGCAGTCAAAACTACACATAAGTTGGTGCGGCAATGCCAAAGGAAGATGGAAGACTGTGTGCCAGCTATCAGAGGTTTCCGGACATGCTGATATTGGAGGTTTGATTTAATAGGCCCCGAACTCTTCTGTAGTACCTCTTCCAGATGTGTCAAGTATTAGATAACCCAGCTTGGTGTGAGGGCACATAATGAGATCTGGAGTGAACAAACTACCGCCAGGCAAGTCCATGATTTTTTTCAAGGCCTGGCGGAAAACAGAGCGAGTTTCTCCTGAATTTAACTACCTGTAGATCTAAACTCAGAGGAGTTGTTAGCTTTCTTACAGGCCACAACACTTTACGTAGACGTTTATACATAATAGGACGTGCGGAACACCCTTCAGGAAATCTGCGAGAGAATTTTAAACCTGCAGCTTATTTCTATGCGAATGCGAAGCATTTGCTATACATATACGAGGGCTGATCAACAAAGACTGAGACTGTTTTTTTCACAGAGGTTTATTACTCCAATTCAATGTTTACATGATCTTTTTCAAAGTAGTCCCCTCCTACTTCAATGCACTTTTTATAGCGTCTCTGCCAGTCCTTAAACACGTGCTGCAGACCATTCTTTGTCACGTCCTTGAGAATCACCTCACTTTTCTTGAGCACTGCTTCAGAGTTCTCAAATCGAATACCCCTAAGCTTTGCCTTTAGTGACGGGAATAAAAAAAGCCACAGGGTGCAAGATCGAGGCTATAAGGTGGATGTGGTAAACAGGTAATGTTGAATGGAGCCAGAAACTGCATGACTTGATTTGCGACGTGAGGCCGTACATTGCCATGATGAAGGTGCCACCCAGTCCGAGAAAGCTCTGGTCGTTTCTTTGCAATGTGCTTCCTCAGTGTAGCCAATACTGATGTGTAGTATGCTGCTGTAACAGTAGTGTGAGGGGGAACTGCATGCTTGTAAATCGTTCCATTACAGTCAAAAAATGTGATCACCATCACTTTCCCTGCAGATGGAACAACTTTTGCCTTTTTCAGTGTTGGAGAACCTGGCGATTTTCACACTGTGCTGGCTTGTTTTCCTTCAGGATCATAATGATGCAGCCATGACTCATCACCGGTGATAATCGATTTAAAAAATGCATCACCTCCATTGTCTGGTATGCAAAATGCACGTAGGGTATACAAAATAGAGCATTACTACCAACCTACCAATACGCGAGTGCTGCCGCCTACCAACATTATACATAAAAACCCGCTCTTTTCAAATATTTATGTTACAGATACGAAACTATCACGGAAGCTACAGGAAAAAATCAGTCTGTCTTTGTTGATCAGCCCTCGTATATGTATCCCTAGGCTCCTTTTTTATGGAACCTGAGGATATAAGGAGGAGAGACACACAGCTTGTTATCCGGACCGTTAGACCTGATGAATGTTCAGGACCAGAGAGACGCAGGGCTCTAAAAGCCAACGTTATAACAACAACAACAATAATAATAATAAATTCTGTTTTACAATGTACAAACACTTTTCCGGCACCTGAGACTACAGTTTTTAACATCTTATCACTTTTACCCATTCTTGCCTATTTTCCCATAAATCTTCAATTTCCTAGCCCATTATTGCCCCTTTAACTTTCTCTGAAACCACTTGCTATTTGGTCCTCCTTTCTGGTGGCGTCCACTCCATTATTCTTTGGGTAATCTTTCATTTCCCATTCTTTTAGCAGGCCCATGTCATTCTAATTGTTTCTGTTGAATAAAATCTAAAATTGAATCATGAGCATTCATACTTTCTTTTATAATCTCATTTCTAAGTTTTTCTCCTTCAGATATCTCAGCAGATCTCCTCCAATAATCCAATAATTTTCTTTTCAACTGAAAGTTAAAGAGCACACACAACAGAGCTATAGGTTATAATACTTCTATTGTTTTAAAAAGTATAGTTTTTGTTCCTTTTGAGACCTCTTTATCCCATAATATACCATTGAAGATTGATACAGTATACCTTCCTGAATTTATCTTTGACCTTGTTTCCCATCTTTGTAATATTTACTGCCAGGTATTTATATTCCCCTGTGTGTTTAAAGATTCCCATTTCGTCTTCCAGTTCCAAATCTTGATGAAATCTTCAATGGTCATATATTGACATTTAGACCCCATTTTACATTCTTTAATCAATTTTTTTGTAAGATATTCTTAGTTTTCATATTCTTGGGCTAGAATTAACTGATCATCTGCAAATTGCAGGGGGTATATTGTTAAGTCATCAATTGGAATTCCCATATTTTTAAACTAACTTTTCCAAACTTCTATAGCTTTTTCTGTGAAAATTTTATATAATGTAGAGTATACACAACATCCTTATCGTAATCCTTTATTAACACGAAATTCGCTCGACAAATATTTTCCCAATTTTACTTTTGCATACGTATTTTTGTATAAATTTTGAATTGCTGTTATCAAAATAGGTCTAATTTTCGTCAACTTTAAAGCCGACCATAATTGTGATAATGGCACATTTTCATATGCTCATTCTATATCAATGAATACCAAATAGAGCAGTTGTATTCTGTTTTCTTCTCTATTATCTGTTGTATACAAAATATTTGATCAATAGTTTAACTGCCTGCTCTAAAGCCTGACTGCTTCCAAATCTTTGTATTGTCGCTCAATGAAGTGCTTAATTATATTACCATATAGTCTACCTATTGTAGTATTTATTGTAATGCCTCCATATTTTATACATTTATCTTTTCTCCCTTTTTTATGTATTCTGTTTTCCAATCTTCCAGCACATCTTCATCGTTCAGGCATTTTTCAAATAAATCTCTCAATTGTTCGTATAGTTTATTTGTTACAAGCTTTAGCAATTCAGCTGGGATACCTCCAGTCCATGGTACTTTTCCAGATTCTAACGATTTTATTGTTTCCTTTACTATTTCTAATTCTAAGTGTATATACTCATTCAATTTTTCATTAACATCTTCCTCCATTGTACTCACATACTGCTGTCTGTTTTCTATTAATTAGTCCTTAAAATGCTTTTCCCATGATTGAAAATTAATGTATTTAATAATAAATATGTCATTCTTATTTCTTTTTCTATGATGAACATTAATTGAACACTGAGAGAAGGTTCTGATTAATTATATTCACACTCATAACAGGGTGTGATGAGCGATGTGCCTTATCGCTCAATTCCTAAAAGATCCCCACACCAGCTATGTTCTTAATTTCAATGTACACCAACATTTTAATATGTATAGCCCCTTTAACTTCTATGGCTTTGACTTGAGAAACAACTCGTGGGCTGTAGGTTCCTTATCTTTGGGTTTTATCAGTTCTAATATTAAACATACTCACATTCACTCGCACATGCATACTTCCAGACTCTGCGAATGGCAGGGAAAGATTTTAATTAAAGAAAAAATCCCCCGTCGCAACCAGAAATCATATCCGAGCCCTTGGGTTTACAGGTCAGAACGCTGACCACTAAAACAAAGAGGTAGTCTAGAAACTTTAGAACCTATCTCCATTTCATTTTAAAAAACTATATAAATCGTCTCAAATTATAGCAGTATTAAATAAAATAAGAAAACTTGAAGCAATGTGTTTATTCACATAGAGGGTTTGTCAGAGCTTGTTAGCATTCCATGATAATCGTACAAGACCTGTAAACCCAGAACATTTGACAAGCATGTTAACACGGTTTGGCCTCACTTAAGATACCTGTCTGCTTTTTTAAATTTGTGTAACAACTTGGATGAACAATGAACTAACAGCGTGCTTTGTTTGTTTTGTTACAAGCTTATTTTTATCTGCGGCCCCCAATATTGCGAACAGTTCGTTATCCAGAGCACATACCCACGCAAACTGAGGCACTACATTTTTATTGGATACTCAAGTCACGTCCAATAACGACGTGGTATATAGTCCGTGTCCAACGTCCGGGGCTGCTTGGATTTTCTAGTGATCGCCTGAGATCTGGTGCAGCAGCACTGATGGGAGATGCAGATAGCATACTGCCTGCAAGCTGGCAGGTTCGCACTTAAGAGCTGAGTGCTAACCCACACTAGAGAAGGGTAAAGTGATTGAATGTATATTCAATAAAAGGTTATTTTTTTATTCACTTCATTCTACACACAAGTATACACGTGTAGAAACGATTCCACTTAAAAAATCTGATGTGTTACACTCACATGACTTTCTCTACTCTTCTACAAACTATTTTTACAAACGCTTATTCTCCATCTACTTCAAGTTAATCGAGATAAACATTTGCAGACTCTAATGCTAATTTTCTTGTAGATGTAAGGCGAATATATATTTACAACTGCAATATAGAAATACAGTAGCCTTTAAGCATATACATATCTCTTAATAGCTGGTTGCTAGGTGCAGCACCATTCTCCATGCCACAGATTAATACTCTTTGCATATCCAAAACAAAAAAATGAATAACGAATTCCCATTTGAGACAATAAGTATTGAAAAATTTAAGGGAACAACAAGCAATATCTCGAAAATGGTTCACTCAACAAAAAAAATGTATATGACATAAATTGTGTATTTTAACGCGATCTACATTTTTTGTGTATTAAAATTTTGTCTATCTCGTATGGTTTACCAGTTATGCAAAAGTCGTTCACAATGAAGAATACTTCTGGAGACATTCCCAGAAAATTCGAGATATACATTTCATTTGTCATGACAATATCTTAAACATATGATATTTTAATCAAAATCGTTAGAGCCGTTTTTGAGAAAATTAAAATTTTAGAAAAATGTTCCATGTAAAGCGTAACCTGGGGTGGGAGGTTTTTCTTGAAAACCTTCGTGTCGCATCTCTGGAAGATACTGAACCTAAATACCAAGTTTGGTGTTTATCCGACTGTTCGTTTCTGAGTTATGCTGTTCACAGACACACACAGACAGACACACGGACATGTTTCCAAAAATGCTTTTTTTGGATTCAGGGGGTCTCAAAACATGTATTTCCGGTGAAATCTCGGTATCGAATTTTTGGGTGGAATACAATACTTCCCCTACTTACTATACGTAGTAGAGAAAGTAAAAACTAAAAATGTCATTTTTGGCAATTTCGCCAATTAGTAGCATAGGTAGTAGACATTTTGTTTTATACAGGAGAGTGAGAACATTTCAGCTGTTAACAGAAGAAATATACTTAATACTAGCTATAAATTAATGGAAAACAAAAGAACGAGCGCTTTAGTATTTCATCCTTCATCATCACATCATCAAGTATTAAGAAATCAATTCTGCTGCGGCTCTTCCAAATCCATCGGTCTGCCAATATCTTTCCTACACTTTAGCTTATATTCTGAAATGGTATAGTCCATTTTATAATTAGACTGACATCGCAACTAAGGTGTTCACAGCAGTAAAGTGGAATTAACTACTACCATGTGATTTACTTTACGTGGGGAAGATATTCTGATGTCTTTGATTGGCTAAGTGAGATATGCATGGATTCCTACTGGATGGAGGATTCGTGATAACAGCGAAATCTGCCCCAACTAATGTGACATCCTTCATTGGCTGGAACATAGTTCGCAGCTGCTCCGAATCCATCCAGTAGGAATCCATTCATTTCTAAGTTTAGTCAATCAAAGCCATCAGAATATCTTCCCCACGTGAAGTAAATCACGTGGTAATTGCTGTGAACACCTTAATTGCGATGTCAGTATAATTATAAAATGGACTATATGTATCATACGTTTTAACTACGATCCATTAAATTTATCAGATTATTCCATTCAAACGCCACATATTTTATATTGAGCAATAACCTTTAACAGTGCCTGAGATATCGACCAGTAACGGTCATTTATCTTATTATATGTTTACAAAAATAGCATCAAGGTGCAGTGATTAATAGGCTACGTCACCCATTTGCATTTATAATCAATGCAAATTTAGTTAGTGTCAGTTTACAAATAAATTATGTTCTTGAAAAAAAAATTGTTTTTATTGTGATTGTGTTCTGATTCTAGTTTATTTTGATTAACATCTTTCTTATTCCCACTGTTACCACTGTTACTGTTTTCCGTAACACATTCGATTGTTCGTTCATTTACTAGTTGCAACCCAGCCCGTTCCGAGACCCACAGATCAGTTCGTAGGGTTTTCCATTAGGGTCTTGGCTGTTTTATATGCAGCCCCACTGCTTACACAGGGAGAAGGTGTATACGCCACTTACGCGCTCAACTCAACGCGCAAGTGAGGCTTTGTCCAGACGTACTCAATCTCTCATGGATGTCGGAAACCACTGCCTCGCCGTGCCCAACCCAATCCGAACAGCTGCTCTCTGAGAGGGATTCAGATGTTCGGCCCAGGGTACTTCTAGTAACATTAGAAGTATCACGAGTGTTCCGGGTTCAACGTCTGCACCACAGCAGCTGAAGGGGTCGAACAACCATTTAGTAGTTATGTCGTAATCTATCAGCTGATACAATAGTGATTTCGTTTTAAAACACCAGAAGGAAGTAATTATTATTATTCATATAATTGTTATTCACTGAATAGTCTTAACAAATTCCATTCGAGGTTATGAGTATCATTAAACACATTCGCTCGTGCTTCGTCTCCTGAGGTTCCTTCACCTCATCCGCTCCTCCTGGGGCTGCTATTGTAAGCACAGATCCACGTTGGGTCGAGGTGGGAGGTATCCCCTCCGTTGCCCTGTCATAGTCGTTGTAGAATACAGTAGGTAAAGCGATAGTCAGATTTTTAAAGAGCGTGTCCTATGTGATACCTTTGAAATGCATGCTCTTTGCACGACCTTAGAAAAAAAAGAATGACTTCCCATTTGAAGAAAGCGTAAGTATTTGAAGTTTTAAACCAATTACAAGGAATATCTCGGAAATAGTTAACTCTATTATAAACTATTGACATTAATTGTGCGCTTTAACGAGATTTATATCTTATATGTGGTAAGAATTTCTCTATCTTTCGCGGATTTACTACGTAGTTATACAAAGGTCATTCAGAATGAAAAGAACTACACAACCTATTTACAAAAATTTCAACGTATATATTTCATTTGTCATGTATATATCTTAAACACACTAGCATTTTAGTTAAAGTTGTTAAGAACTATTTTTGAGTAATAACGCATAGCAAAGTATTTCTATGTAGGGTGGTTTGCGGTGGGGGTTTTCTTGTAAAATGAGGCAGTATTTTTAACACTTAAAGGATTTCAGTCAAATTATATATATATATATATATATATATATATATATATATATATATATATATATATTCAATAACAGCCCACCTTGAAGCAATATGTGTATGTAATAATTTGTAAAATGTATGTGACAGTCATTGCATATGTTTATATTATTGTATCCATGTGTAATAATGTTATGTTAATATATTACGTAATTTAATAATGTAGGAGCTGTGAGAATAATAAATCAAAAGTTGCTAACAGTGAGTTAACAATGAGGTAACCTTGAGTCAATAATGAGTAAGAAAGTTTAACAGTACTACTTGTGATTCTTGGAGTAACAATAATGTAATTTTAGTGACAGTTTATGAAATAGCCAATCAACAACCAGAAAAAGCTTTAGTTAAATGAAAGTATTCTATTGGAGTAGGATTAGCCAATCAGAAACTGAAATATACCAAAATTTACAAATCTAGAAGTCAGTTGCCTGCAGAAAGAGTTACTAACCAGACGCAAAAAGTGTCCTCAAGAAATATAATACGTATTCGTGTGAGACGGAAAATAGGTTTACGTGTTAAAAAGTGCAAATAATTAATAAAAAGAATCTCGCAGCTCTCTATATGGGTGAAGTGTTATTTAAATAGTATCAAGTATTAATAAAAGGAGTGAAGTAAAATTATAATCTGTGTAAGCCTACATTCTTGTCGCACCACAACCCTGCCAAGACATCCATGTCTCTAAAATAAATACTGACGCAGCCGAGGCAAACAAATATTAAATATTTAAAGAAACAGTTTAATTACAAAGTTAATATATTTTTAAACTTGGGGCAAAGACCGCCTGAAAGTACATTTGGGGCGAAGGCTACCGGAAACTGTTTACTATACGTGCGGTTGCAACTACTACAAGTTCGGCTCCCCAACAGTTAAAATATAATACAACTCCTTCAATACAAACTACTTCAAATTGACGCTCGAAGCGTGGTGCAAACAACGTAAAGACAACACCTTTCTCAAATTGTCTTCCATACGTGGGGCTAATAAATAACTTCTTCAAAATCTTCATGCAGCATCCGTAGAAAGTCCTGAAATTTAACAGATTTTTCGATTTTGAGTTATACTTTTCACAGACTCGCGCGGGCGGATTGTTTTTTACAAAAATGATTTTATTTATTCAGTGTCTCAAAACGAGTATTTACGGTGGAATATCGGTATCGAATTTTGGATTGAAATATAATGCTTCCTCTGCTTACTATAGGTATAAATGAGACAAGAATATTACAAAAACTATAGAATACCTTGGAAATACTTCCATTGTTGTGAAGCTTCATATAAATGTGAAGGCCTACCGTATATACAAAAAGTTAATATGCAGAAATTTCTAGACCAAAACTTGCGTCAATTTATGTTTGTGACATTGTCTCTTTCGTTATATAAGGGGTAATGGGTCTCTCTTGTAATTCGAAGAGGCTGATTAGAAACTCGTTTGGGTTATATGGTTTGCATGAAGTTTTTCCGTAGTTTTTCCTTTTATCTTACAAAGGCAAGCATTGGGTATATCTAAGTTATGTGGACTCCGGGTTCATATGGACTTTCACTAATCATCAGGTCATCTATGGACCTGAGACATTAAGCTCTCAATAAAATAACACAAATGTTTTCAACCTGGCCTTGCGCCAGTTAATTATGAATGGTTCTTTCAGATTAATCTCCAGCTTATTTCTGAATGACCTTGACGTTGGCAATTATTCAAACTAAAATGAGGTTATGTCTAGAAATATTTTTAGCCAGGCCTGCATAGATGCCACTCCTCTTCCCCTACCTTGGCGCATTAAAACTTCGAACCCAGGGGGTCTGATCAAAAAAGATTATCTGTGAGCATGAACCGTCTAGTGTGAGACTTTTGGGCGAAGGCGTGCCGCAAAATTTAATGTCATACCACAACACGTTTGAAACGGTCTTCCTGTTCGCGTGTATAATGTATTAACAAGCAACATCGGCTGTTTCAGTGAATTATACAGAGGCATGGGTGGCATGGAGAATTGCACGCGTTGAACATTAAAATTCCTCGCTTAAGGACCTTGCGATTAGTTTTGCTACCATATTTCACATTCTCAGAATAGCCAATAAGCAACACCAACACATGAAGCGAGAAATATGTTAGTAAGCTGCATGAAAATCTTGAAACTAATATCTGAGAATGCCAGAGGCAACTTCATGACAAGCGTATAAAGAGGAATTCAAAAGGATATCTATTATAAGAGTGACGATTGTTAAGTTTTCCTCAGCATTGGGCCTTCTTTTGGGTGAAAATCTGCATTGTTTTAATAGACAAAATTATTTCTAATACTTAGATAGTTTTGGTATTTAAGATGTTCCCAATCACATGAATACGACCTTCGGTCAATAAACGATCTCATTGCTATTCGAATCACTAATCATAATCGAATTATATTGGTAATAACATGATGCTTAAAAACTAAAATGTGATCATTTTTACTCCCAAGGTTGTTTTACCACGATGTTTGTTTGGATTTGATTACTGAGTGAGAATGGTTTTGCCTGAATGTGAGGTTAATTTTTATTAATATAATAAGATTGAATCCGATTTGAAATGTTCAACTCTACGGCCGTAACTCGAATCACACTCGTGTCGGTGTTTTACTCTGAGGTACCACTAGATATCCCTAAACTTTCTCGTCATATTCAAGTATCGCGCTAAGCCTCCAAAATCTCAAAATATAAGTTGTCATACCTAAAGGGGACTCGTAATGTTACAAGTGCTTTTAATTTTCGACATTTTAGTTAACCATTATTATGGGCAATTTATGTAGAACAGTATTTTTTCCACTATATTTTTCAAGGCAATAACTTGGAAAGTTGAATCAGACATGACAAGTCCGTGCCAAAACGGAGTAGCACCATAGAGCGTATCTCTTGTGCTTGAAAGAATGTGGCTGCAGTAGCATGGAGCGTCTTCTTGTTGTCCGTCAGACAAGGTGGCTTCAAAACGACGGAGCGTAGTCTTCCTTGTGCGTGAGTAAATGTGACTGGAACACCACGGAGTGTAGACCTCGTTGTCCGTGAGAGAAAATGCCTTAAATATAACGGAGCGTAGTTCTCGTTCGTTCATGGTGTAAGTGGCTGAAATACAACGGAGCGTAGTTCTTGTTGTCCGTTAGAGAAGGTAGTTAAAATACAACGGAGCGTAGTTCTAGTTGTTTTGAGAGAAGGTGGCTGAAACGCATAGGAGCGTAGTTTCTTGTTGACCGCGAGAGAAGATGGCTGGAACACAACGGAGCGTAGTTCTGGTTGTTTATGAAAGGAGCGGCTGAAACACAACGGAGTGTAGTTCTCGTTGTCCGTGAGAGAATGTCTAAATACGACAGTATGTGGTCTTCTTTGTCCATGAGAGAAGCTGGTTGAAACGCAATAGAGCGTAGGTTTTGTTGTCCGTGAGAGAAGGCATTTGGAACACAACAGAGCATAGTTCTCTCTGTTTATGAGAGGAGTGGCTGAAACGCAATGGAAAGTAGTTTTCGTTATCTGAAGGCAGTTGGAACACAACGGAGCGTAGTTCTCGTTGTCCTTGAGAGAATGTGACTAAATACGAGAGTGTGTGGTCTTTGTTGTCCACGAGAGAAGTTGGCCGAAACACAATAGAGCGTAGTTGGAACACAATGGAGCATAGTTCTGGTCCGTGAGAGAAGTTGGTAAGAACACAATGGAGTATAGTCCTCGATTTGTTCGTCAGAGAAAGTAGTTGGAACACTACTAGCCATTGTCCTCGTTGTCCTTAAGAGAGTGTGGCCGCAATACGATGGACAGTGGTCTGCGGTGTTCATGAGAGAAGCTGGTTGAAACACTGCCTCCGCCACTCGATCTCTGGCACCAGGATTGGATTTGATTCATGTATTCCTACTGTAGAGAGCAGTAGGAATACATGAATCAAATCCAATCCAGAGTGAATACGATCAAGAGCGTAAACATATATTTCGCTTCTATGCAATTTTGTAACCTTTGTTGTGGTTATTGGTCTACCCTTGCATCGTGGCCGAAAGCAACCAATGAAATGCCCATGGTTTCGCAAGGCCACGTACAACGATAAGTAATGAGACATGGACGCGAGGTGCAGTGAGATTTTCTTTGGCGCTCTTTGTACGTCACAACCTATATATGGATTACTTAATACATAAATATATATAGGAAAATGCTGTTTGCATGTTAAACATATGCGTGCAAGTTTCCTACACTACTTAAATATCTTGCGCGTTTACTTAGTTCTTGGCCAAACATGAGAATGACTTAAGCCAACGGAGGCTAAAGGTGAGTCGCAAGGAATATGGATACTATCTCTCTCTCTCTCTCGCTAGCTCTCTGCCAGGTCCCTTGGTTTCCATTGTTATAGACATGCTGCTAGGTAGCATAAGTTGTCTGTTCCTAGTACTCTGGGAAGGAGGGTATTTTGCATACTCCTGATCTAAGGCTACTACAGAGAGATTTGCACTTGAATAGCTAAAATTAAGCAGCAAAGTGATTAACGAAGAGTGAGGGAGGAATGTTTCTACACAAAACACGAGTTGCTGAAAAAGATCAACACGAAATGTGGCAACAAAAAGAAACAAGAGTACATTTAGATATAGAAGTGGCCAGCCGAAGTATCACTGTAAATGACAGCTTCACTGACACAAGGCGCAAATGGATAGGACTGAAAGAGATGAAGATTACTGTTCAACATGTAGAAGAGAGAGGGTTCGTGTGCACTGCGTTAAAAGCGGCTGATAACCTTTGTGGTTGAACTCCACGCTACATTCACCATCCGTGTGGGTTTTAATTCGTGTCTTCACGATTCTTTCTTAATGAAATACGGCGCATGTCCGTTGTTAATTATTAATACGAGATACTCCCATTTCGAATAAATGACTTTGTCCCGCTTTCTGTATAGTATACATAGCATATATGTTAACATTGACAAGTGTACAATCAATTTTTGGCGGTCACATTGGGTATGTGAAGTAGTTGTCGGTAGAGAGTTCACCTAATGTTATCTTCGCATCATAATCATTAGGGGTAGAAAATTAAGTGTAGAGCGCAATCTACTCTATACATGGTAATTGGCGCATTTCTGGAATACCTTAATGTGAAGTACCCATATTTAATATCGCCCAAAGAAGTATGCCTGTCGGACTAGTGTTAGAGCTCACTGAATGGCACATAGGAGCCTAACTTCCTGCTTCTGACCAATTTATTGTTATATTATTTGCTCTACATCAAGGACATACTTTAATTGAAGCCTTAAAGTCTAACCGCGAATTACATCGTACCTGTTTAATTTCTTTATGGAAGCATTTGCACATTGGGTCCCCAAAGTGGCTATTGATACACATTTTGAACGAGCACGAATAAATTTAAATCTTAAATCAGAAAAAGCCTCTATAGGCAAGAAAATGGTAGAACAAGGAAAGTGAGAGGAAAACAAGAACACAGAGTTAAAAATGAAACGACAAAACCTGAATTCATGCATCCCCAAACTTGCAGTGTGGCGATTTAAATTCTATAACTAAAAGGTAAAATAATTAAGAAAGCCATTCTATCTTTATACATATTATATCCACTTTTGCCTATCAGGTATGATACTTCTTAGGTTATGATTGACAGAAGTATTAATAATTGTGATGTTGTAATCATAGTATAATATGATATTTCTTACTTCTGAAGTTAGGCTTTGTCAAGCTTCTTAGGAGCTTCATAATCTGGGTTTCTCTTTGTTCCTTTAAGCACAACTTAATTTATACAGTAATAGATTAAGTATATTTTAATATAAGAGTTAGCCAACCCTCGTAGCGGCGCTCCGACAAGCTGAGGGTCGCGGGTTCGAGTTCCGCTATGGGCATGGGGTTTTTGTGTGTGTATGTCTGTCTGTGTTTTGTATGTGTAATTGTGATAATAAGCAGTAAAACACGGTAATCATAAACTGGGTAAGCAAGGGAACTTTAAAAAAATCTGATGTGTTATACTTACATGACTTTCTCTACTCTTGTACAAACTATTTTTACAATCGCTTATTCTCCATATGCTTCATGTTAATCGAGATGTTAATCTTATTGATAATTTTCTTGTAGGTGCAAGGGGAATATGATAGGCTTTAAGCGATAGTCAAATATTTTATGAGCTGGTTGCCATGTGGAGTATTCCATTCTATTTGTATGTCCAGGACATAAAAATGAATAACGAATTCCCATTTGAGAAATAGTATTCAAAATTTAAGGGGATAACAAGCAATATCTCGAAAATGGTTCACTCAACAACAAAAAATGTATATGACATAAATAGTGTGTTTTAACGCGATCTACATTTTTTGTGTAGTAAACTTTTGTCTATCTCTTATGGTTTACCAGTTATGCAAAAGTCGTTCACAATGAAGAATACTTTTGGAGACATTCCAGAGAATTCAAGATATACATTTTATTTGTCATGAAAATATCTTAAACATATGATATTTTAATCAAAATCGTTAGAGCCATTTTTGAGAAAATTAAGATTTTTGAAAAATGTTCCGTATAAAGGATAATCTAGGGTGTCGCATCTCTGGAAAATACTGAACCTAAATACCAAGTTTGGTGTTTATCCACACACGCAGATGTTTCCAAAAATGCTTTTTTTGGATTCAGGGGATCTCAAAACATATATTTCCGGTGAAATCTTGGTATCGAATTTTTGGGTGGAATACAATACTTCCCCTACTTACTATACGTAGTAGAGAAAGTAAAAATAAAAAAATAGCAGAATTATTTGTAATCAGTTTCTTCGTGGTCGTTTTAGAATTCATAATGCAAACGTAGCATCTTAGGTTGATCTTTAAGGAACTTTCAATGACAACTGTGTTCTCAATGGTGTGCATTGAACGTCATTTGTCCCATGCAATGGTGGAGTGAGATGTAATCCAACTAAACTTTTACCAGTAATACAGCACATGAATGTTTTCCGAGATACCCCCGTGCTATCAATTGTGTATTATAATAGCTTCCCTAATCGCCTTCTAATATTTGCGTCAAGTTACTTCAGTACTGATCAAATCAAAAAGGAGACAGAAGTGATCTGGGCAGGTAGTTTGTGATTTGCCGTAATGTTGGGAGGTCTGTTTCTCTCATTCGCGAGTTCACGGCTCCTCATTCCGTTTACTAATCAATATGAATGGATCTTTTATCATGGTTTTGTCAGAGAATACCGGATTAAATATTCAATACCACGACCCAAAGCCACTCCATACAACAAAGAAAATGGAGACAAAAATAGCTGGTACAGAAAAGAAAGCTGCCACGTAACTAAGGCAGTCTGCCTAGCATCGCATGACCCATAGAACAGCTATCACACGATCACAAAACGTTCGCCTTCCTGTTAAGTAAAGAGCAACAAACTAGATGTCGTAGTGCAAACGTTACTGGAAGGCCTCTACGCAACTAAAGGTCCGCCACACACTGAATCATGTATCAAACAACCAACATGTAACGACGTATTGATGTTGAAGCGAGTTAAACAATGAAAACAAATTACAAACAGCTGATTTTGCAGTATGTATTGTGCTGATTGCACATTGGTTTTCTTATTGGGGCAACGAATTCCAAATAATTTCACTAGCTGCCGTTGGGCAACATTGCTTTTCGACGCATCTCCATTATTCACCGTACGTGCGTGTCGGTTGTTTTTGGAGCTTGGGTTGGGTCGTCTTTCACCTAGCTCGGGAAGTTCGTTTCTGCCAGGGTAAATGGACACATCTCTGTTTTGGCGGGTTTCCTGAATGGCAAATAAGCCGAAAGTTTTGTAATTTCTAAAGGAGCTTTCTTACTCGAATTTTCAAATAGGTTCTCTCAAAGTATTTTTGGATAAGCTTACGTTTTGGCTACAAGACGCAGTTATTTTGCGGAGCTATAGACGGGATATATATTTTCTAACTTTTTATAATTGCCATTCTTGGTTTCTGGTCATTGAGTAGTTTTATATGTAGTTTGAGAGTTCCTTTGACTGTTTTAGGTAATGTTTAATTGCTTTATCTCTTGTTATTTGGCTAAGCTTTATTCAAATTGCAAAGTTGTTTGGAGTTTATTTAAATTGTCAGTTTTTCCAGCTTTTACCCAAATTGTTAGTTGGTTCAAAGCTTATGTCAATTTTAATGTCTTCAAAGTTGATCTAACTATCTATTTGTGTGAGTGACTTATTTTGTGGCATCACGGGAATTATTTTACAGTCGTGTTATTTGTTTAATGACCAGGCAAGCGTGTGGTAAAGAGCTAGATTTATACACATAACTGTAAGCAAATCTGTATACATTCTTGTTAAGATAATTTAGCTTATTTCACCTTCTGCAATAATCATTAACTCATGCAACAATATGTTTATGGGTTGGAAATTTGTGTGTTCATGCTGCATATTATGGTGTATAGGCATTATCTTATGTCAAACATTTGTTAAATAAACCCAGCGTATAATATTTTGACGATTTTCAACAGATGCTTGAGGGGCAGTACTCTTTATCTTGTATCGGTTACCCCATATCCAAGGTCCGAACGCTTCCTAATTTTTAGGCACCTCCAGATAATGCGAGTACGAGATACGACTAAGAGTGCAATGTTTACGTATATAATGTACTTTGAATAGAAGATTAATGTGAAGTTGAGTTAGTAAAATTAAAATAAATATATACTATAAAAATAAAAATTCACAAACTTCAACCAGGCTTTTCAACGCAGAAATATTCTGACTATACAGCTCCTCTCTTTGGAGTGATTTCATTCTGATAAACAGACCTACTATTCATATGCTAACACAGTTCATTTCAGATCGCTGCACGCCACTTAATATGGTCAATATTTTATTATCTCATCTGACTTCCCTGAGAGAGATGTAGGCACTTAATTACTGTTTTGGAAATAATAATATTAATAATAATAATAATAATAGCTGTATTAAAGCAATTTGCTCTAAATCGTAAGGGCTTCAGCTCGTTTTTCCAAACTAAGACATTTACATATGTTTCTGTGTTATTTACTGTACAGTTTATAGATTCTGAACCATTACCACCATTGTCGTCATTAATTATAAGTTATAAGGTAAGAGGTGGTTCCAAATTTCAACCAGAGATGAGCAGAAAAAGTCCCTGTATTTTTTTTTGGGGGGGGCGAGTGCTACAAGTACATATCGTTGTTACAGTTTGCATATCAATTTTATCGAAACGACATAATCCAGCCTAATACGTATTAGCACGTTGCATGTGTGTGTTTTTAAATGTATTAACAAATCAATATACATTTTTAAAGAGGAGCTCTTTCTTTAGCACCATACTGTTTTTGGACTTATTTTGAAAGAGCTGAACCTTTTTTGCAACCTTTATTTTCTTGTTTGACAAACCTATAAATTCTCTATTGGGCTCATATCTGGGCAGTTCCCAAGGCACTAAGAAGTTTTTATTTTCACCAACCCACTAGCCCAAAAGGCTTTCTCAGGCCTAATCTTTTCAACACATGACTACCAAAATTCCCGCTGTGGTAAGAAATAAAAAGTCTATAAGCATTTACGTATAACTTAATACTTCATTATTTTACCTATACCACATGAACAGCCATAAAATCTTCAAAGTGTGTATTTAATGTAATAATTTTGACACATGTGCATGAGGTGAAGTCTGGGACCAGTGCAGCATATTACTGTTTTGGAAAATGATCAATATGAAGACTAAATACAAAATGGATCGTCGGCTGTAGGCTGTCAACATAATACCTACCTTAGCGTTTGGTAGGATAATGTCCCACCAGACGCAAACCGCCTTAACTAACAAGGGAATTTGAGTAATGCAGAAAATTGCTGAAGGGTATCAAGTCATAGTCTAAATATGAAACAGCTTATGAAGATGTACGAGATGAATTGGGATTAACGAAATCTTAATCCATAAGCACTTGCCCAATCCCAAAAATGTCAGTGTGCCCTATGGATGCATTGAATCTCAGCTGTTGTTTCCATGTACACTTAATTTTGTTCAGCCTCGTGCATTGGTTTCTTGTCAAAGAGTAGTTTTCTCAAGCGCTGACGTGCGCTTCTGTGATTAGGTAAGGTTTTTATTTGTTAAACCTTGTTAACAGCCACAAACAAGGGCATCCATAATTACCAACCAACAAGGATAACTCTCCATTGCTTACTGACATTATAAGCGGAGCATCTGTTAACCGGATTAAGGAACCATACTGTCAGTAAAATCAATATTCTGGATAACCTAAAAGTACTTAAAATACAATACAAAACTTGCTGTCGGCGTATAGATGTCACTAACACAATTGAAACTCATTACTTGCAAAGAAAAGTCGACCTAGTTAGCTCAATTGCTTGGCGCGAAGATTGAATCTCAAAATAGACGTTAACATTTAAACATGCTTAAATAAGACACCCTCATGTCAGTAGACTTACAAGAATTGCACAGAACTCCTGATGACAAAATTTGGGGACACCAGTGAGGCTAATATGACCCTGGGACTTACATTTACCAGACAAAACACAGGAGATATTTCTCAAAGTCTTGAAAAATGTACGTGCACTGAATGGAACATACACAATGTAATATTGTTACATGCTGGGGTGAAGGCCAAAAGGTTACTAGGAAAAAGGAAATAATTTATATCACCCCAACACGCACATGGGGATGGTGCAACTCACTGGCAGCAAAAAGCCAGGGACCTTGATGTGAAGAATGGGAAGGTTGGGTTTTATACTGCACTGAAAAATTACATAACACAAATTACCCTTACATACCTGGGATTTATTCACAACACGTCTGACGACTATACATATTGAACAAAGCAAAGGGTGTAGGAGATGCCACTAAACCGTAGACCGGCCACACACACGTCTGGCTCCAACGAACACTTCCGCTAGAGTGACGCTATCTTACCCCCACCAACCGTGTCTAGCCGAAGCCAGACAGGGTTGACGTCATACCACTCTTCAAAAATATCTTCCCCATTGGCGCGGTACTCACCGAAAGGAAACACCGTTAAGCCGAAATATTACTAAAGAAATACAATGCTACCTCTTGTAGCAACAACACAGCACAACAGTGCGTATGTTAATGACAATAAAATTAATACGCCACAATACATTATCATATAATATTAGTCCACTTTTACGCGTTTTGTCCTTTCTTTTGAGTATGAGGCTATAATTTCGCCTCATAGATAATGATATGCATAATTGTGAGATGATAGATATATGTAAATATTTATACAGTAGATTGTTCATCACAATAATTATAATACTTTCATGCTCATTTCGTTAGGTCAAAATTATTATAAAGGTTATTAAAATGAGACAAAATTGTATGTATTTGTAAACCAATACTGGGAAACTGTTCGGAGCAAGCCAAGTTTGAGTGCAGAAAAGTTGCATCCAGCGAGGAAAGTTGTGTTGGCTAGCAAGAGAATCCCCTGTAAACTTGCAAGAGGTTAGAAATCTTTTTTAAATAATTCGCTGTGAACAAATTCAAGGGAGCGGAGGGGGTGGGAAGATCGAGCATATATTTCGGGCAATAACCTTGCCATGTTAGAAATAAGTCGTGTGTCTCGTTCAAGAGCGCGAAAATTTTAACCTATAAGAAAACAGAGATCTACGACACATTCCTATAAATATCGAGACAAACAGAACATTTGGGACGTTTCTAAAAGGAACGTCGTATAAGCAAACATGCTATGCCCAAGGTGAAAGATTTGCCCGGAGAAGTTGCAAAGTTCAAATAACAAGTAGACGTGGTAACTAAAGTATGCCGAGGTTTCCAGTATTTATCATCACGAAGAAAGTATATTTTCAACGTATTATAAGCACAAATTCTAAATTATTTCCGCTGCCATAGCCAAGATTGCGGAATAGCGGGTGATTAGGCGCAGGAGTACCGAAAGTAAAGGAAAGTACCATTATAAAAGATGAGAAGATAGTTTCCTGGATTAGAATTTCAGTGTATAAGTGACCATGTGAGTGCAAGTGAATTAAATGATACCTTGCCCAAATTTTTGGTCCGTCACACTCATTGTAGATCTACGACATCCTTTACCAAGAAACCAAAATCCATGCTCATTCTACAACCCAGAACCGTAGCAGCTGGTCGAGGCAGAATTACGAGGAAAAGGCACGAACAGAACATCACATTCGTTGAAGGGAGCTTGAAGAAGGTGTTTTTCTGCTGTACGTATGGGAGCCAAACTTGAAGTAGTATTTGTCTTGGAGTTTATTTATTTAACCAGCTCCACGTTTGGGAACCAACTTGAAGAAGATATTGTCTTTACGTTGGAGTTGTTTATTTTTGCTCCACATATGAACGTCAATTTTGAAGTAGATTATTTGTTACGTAATATGCTTCTACGTATGAGAAGCCGATTTTTGAAGATGTATTTTTGTTGTTACGCTCCAAGTTTAAAAATATGTATTAACTTTGTTATTAAACTGCTTCTATAGATATTATTTATATTTATGTTTGCCTCGGCTGCGTCAGTATTGTTTTAGAGTCATGTATCTCTTAGACAGGGCGTGGTACGACAAGAATGTAGGCTTACCAGATTTTAAGTTTTAAATTCACTTCTTTTTATTAATCCTTGGCACAAATTAAATAGCATAACACTGATATTAAGAGCTGCGAGATTCTTTAATTTAAAACTTGCACTTTGTTATCACGTATACTTAATTTTCGTACACACGAATACGTAATATTTCGTTAAAGAACACATCTTCCATCCGGTCACTACCAAGGTCTGCCAGCAACTGAACATATTTCAACCGTCCAAAACCTGTAAGCTTCTGTATTTCAAGTCTCTGATTGGCTAATCCTAGTCCAATAGAATACCTGCATTTAATTAAAGTTTTTTCTGGCTGTTGATTGACTAATGTTAAACTGTCACAAAACTTACATTATTGCTGCCCTAATCATGACTAGTAGCATTTATTCTCTCAAACTCATTACTGCCTCAAGGTTACCTCATTGTTAGCAACTTTAAACTTATTATCCTCACAACTCTTGCCTTATTAAATTACATAATGTATTCACATAACATTATTGAACATGTTTACAATAAAAATAAGCATTTGCAATGACTGTTATATACATTTTTACAAATTATTACATACATATTGCTTCAAGGCGGGTTGTTATTGAATTTACATATTATATAATTCAAGTGCTAAAAATACTGCCTCAACCACCAAAGCGGAATTCAGCAACGGAGAACGAGAGGCAAAAGATCCAGGTTCAACACTGCCTCAATCATCACTCAGTAGAGCAGGTAACTCGCCTCAAGAAGCTGAAGATTTTTCAAAGTATTATTCAGAACTTTCCGAGAAATCAGTTATGCGGATAAATGATTTTCGGATGGTTTGTTGTATTTGCGTAAACTACTAGTTGATATGCAGAGTTTTGTCAAAAATTCATAGATGCGTTAAATTGAAATTACACCTAAGAACTTTGGAAAACATTTCATATTTGGTCTCAGTAATGAGAAGAAGTTACATATTGGAACACTAACCTTAATAAAGACCGTTACTTCATCTCATTTTGTTCCTCACGCTATTCATACCCACGCGGAGGTGTTGACATGTCAGGAAAGGTGGCAAAATCCTGCCGAGAATATCTTCTTTTACCAATGACGTAGTACCCTCCGGCCGTTCCCAGAATTCCTCGCCGTTCATTTGGCACGTTGAGAATGCATTGCAGACAACCACGCAAACCGAAGAGCTATGCTGTTATTGCACCATTTCGTTGCTATCGAACTTCTGGTATAAACGGATCTTATTTATTGTCACGTTCGAAGTTCAACTCCCATTGACACCGTATTTAGAACGTTGTGCGGCAATTCAGTGATGCATGAATGATAAACCAAAGCTGTTCCGGGTTGTCATTTCGGATGCTATTTAGCTGGCACTTTCTCTACTACATATTTACAGTACGTAAATGAAGCATTGCATTCCACTCAAAAATTCGATGTCGACATCTCACCGGAAATATATGTTTCCAGGCCCCCTGAATTACACCCAAAAGCAGTTTTTTAGAGAAAGGTCCGCACGCGCGCGTCATTCCTATCTCCCTGTGTGTCATGAACAGTATGCATCTGAAACGTAAAGTCGGATAAATACGAAACTTGGTATATAAGTTTAAAAGGATGCGACACGTAGGTTTTGAAGAAAATCCATACTCCGAACTGCCCTTTACATGAAACACTTTTTGAAATTATTTATTTTCTCAAAAATGGCTACAACAGTTGATTAAAATACCATATATTATATCTTGAATTTTCTGGAGATATCCCGTGTAATCCTCTTCATTTGGAAGGAATTTTACACAATCTTGTATAACTGATAAACGCTAAGCAATAAACACAAATGTGCTACACAAAAAATGTAGATCTCTTTAAAATACACGATTTATTTCAAATACCTTTTTCTGTGAAAATAACCATTTCCGAGATATCCGTTATTAATGGTTCGAATCGTTCAATATTTTTGTCATTCTTTTAAAGTCCTGTCAACATTCAGTTGTTTCTCGCCGTTGAATGGAAACAGTAAGGAATTTTAAGGCCAGCGTATAGCGTCCAGTTTTTAAACATTTGGCTATCGCTGTTCTCTTTGTATCTATAACTAAATGTGAAATGTAACTATTTCTGCAAAGGTTTAATTGAATTAAGCTGTAGTAGATAGAAAAATAAACTTCCGTAAGAATAGTTTGTATAGCCACTAATAAGCGATAGAGGGTAGTGAAAGTCATGTGACTGTAACATCAGAATTTTTTTTAACGTCATGAGTTTACTCGTTGAATATCTTGCACTTTTTTGAGGATTCAACCTTCTAGCCTCTTCTCAATTAACCAGAAGATCTGTTCAATCGGAAAACTTAAAACTCCCCATAGATTTTTCGCTCCGACAAAATCATTCTTTTTATTTAAATTGGTATAGGATTGCTCAAGTATAACACTAGCCGGTCAGATGATTTCTTAAAAGTAGGTGTTCTTGAATCAAGTTTTTATGCTGATTCCAGAAATAACTTCGTTTTTTTCTATCAGTCAGGTTTTTATACAAAATAAGTAATGTTTTGACAATTTTACTAATGAGCGTAGAAAAGCATTCAAATTCCATTTCACACAAGGTAAGTTTTTGTTCAAAAAAACATTTTAAGAATACTCCCAAGAACTCCCCTAATTTATTTCATGACTACATTTTAACAAAACAAGACGCCAAAGTGTTTCATTTAATTTTTTCAAACTTTCTCTTCTTTGACTTTCTTGCAGATCCTTAAAGATGACTGTCCCTCCCCAACATCCAACAGTAGTCGATCATCATAGTTTCATTCCATCTCCCGTGGTACCTCCTCTCCATTTCCTTAATATCTTGGTGAAAACGTTCACCCTGCTCTTCACTATAATGTCCCAGATTTTTTGGAAAGTAGTCGATATGTGAATGCAGAAAATGCACCTTTACACTCATGTTACAACCCGTCTTCTTGAAATTTTCCAACATTGTTTAGACAGTGGCCTTGTAATTAGGATCTTTGTTATTGCCTAAGAAGTTTTCAGTAACTGATCGGAAGGCGGTCCATGCTTCTATTTCTCTCTCATTCATTGTCTTCTCAATATCTTCATCCTTCATCAATTTCTTTATTTGAGGATCAACAAAAATTTCAGCCTTTAATTTATCTTGTGCAATGAAGGGAAATTTCTTGGAAAGGTACTTGAAGTAGGGTCCATTCTGTGGTAGAGCCCATACAAATTGCTTCATCAAGCCCAATTTTATGCGTAGTGGTGGAAGCAATATCTTTATATCTCTATATTTTTGAAGTGAAATTGTGAAAAAGCTGTACGTGATAGAAAAAAAACCAAAAGCAGTTCTGAAATCAGCATAAAAAGGTGAGTCAGAATCACTTATTAGTTTTCAGTCATCCGATATCATGCAGACTAGTGTAATATATACACTTAGTACCGAACGAGAATTTGCCTCGGAACAGGTCATTGGCCTATTGGAAGGAAGAAGTAGTGGTACCGAGCGAGACGGCTCCGCGGTAACGTGTGAGACTCGCATTCGGGAGATCCCGGTTTCAATTGCCGATGGCCGCCCACTCTGATCATAGGTTTTTAGTGTTTTTCCCTGAAGAATAAAGGCTAATGCTGGAGTTATGTATTCTACCACGGCTCTCCTCTCATTTCATTTTCCTTTCATGTTTCAGGTTGACTCCGGGAGTTGTGGTGTAATCGGAGTCGGCAGATGCCACAGCTTGCACTTTGAAAATGTTGCTCCGGTCCCATTGGTCTCCGAGCGGCCCTTCCTTGGCCGGGTGCTCAAGTCTGGAACTCTTAGGTAAGTCTGCGCATTTCTGTTCACTTACATCGGCTTCGTTCTGCAATCCGCATGTCTCAACCGTTCCTCCCAGGGTGTACGCACAATAGATTCCTTGAGGATGGCAGTGTTAGGTGTGCCCTCCGTTCACTAGTCCAGTCTATTCCAACTGTTGTTAGTTCCTTTAAGCAGAAATAAATTGTCGCTTGTTTTCTACTCACAATTTCAACTGGTGTACTTATTACTAATAAAGTTTCTCTTGAGCATCGTTTCAGTAATGGTGTAGCATACCTTGAAGACATTTCGAATTCGCAATGATTACTTGGAAATGTTGCAGGCATTTGACATTAATAGGGTCTTAGTTCGCATGCAAACTCTAAACTTTAATCAAAACCAGCGAGATGTTTAGATTGTTTACTTTCTCTGTTGCTTAAGTATAGTAAGGGAGGACGTACTGTATCCCACCAAAATATTCTATGTCGAGACTTGAGACAGAATGTGCCCGAATTAATTTTATTATGTGCTAATTTATTCAGTGTATAATTTGATGTATGTGTACAATGTGAAAACCATGTAAATAGTAATTTCTGTATAATGTAATATTTGTCGTGTACATAATGTTCCTGTTTAACTAAGTTTAGAATATCTTTAACTCTGCAGTTAGGGTAGAAGTGTGCTGTTCGCATGTGCAGCAAAAACGGGATCTTTTGTGTTAGTCTAGGGTAAGTTTTTTTGACTATTTGTTTCCGCTCCGGAAGTATAGAGTGAAGGAAAATAACACAGAACGGCAGTTAACCAGGAGAAGCCCGGGGAAAAGGTCATATGATATATACAAACTGACCAATAAGAAATCCGATACCAAAACTTTAGGTGGGAGATGCGGTCTTTAAATAGTCGAGATTCACTCCAAAAATAAAACAGTTGACTTTTAGATACTGACGAGGAATCCACGATACTCCGTCAAACAACGTTGGCGCGCAAATGGTGTCCTATACAAAGTGATAAGTGAACAGAAACATTATGTAGTGTTATATTGAAGAAGTGACAATTAATAGCCATAAACCAAACATTATGGTGAGTAGTAAATTCTCCTCTGAGCTCCTAGTACCACCACTGAGATCGACGAGGTTATTAACAATCATGATAGGCAGAGTCCATGCAAACATCACCGCTGAGAACCAACTAGCTAGGGTAACAGCGAGAATCACCGTATGGTTGAATCAACTAGCCAGGACAAGACAAAGCCACGTGGGATGGAGAAAACAGGTACAGTGAATTTTAGCATTACTTCTGTATCCACCACTACACAGCGTTTGACTCCAACTCAAGCGGGCATCGAACCTGGGACTGCCACCAACGGCGCAGTCTTCGAAACATAGAGAGGCGCGAGGTCTCGACACAGACTTCATCGGAAATACATTCAGTGGGATCCACTGAAACTACTTTTTGTAGTTATCGGTGGATATGTGATTGTGTTTTTAATAGGGTTTAATGTCAGCACGAAGAGTCATAAAAATGTTGAATGGTGTCTTTTGGAGTAGAGCCATGTCGATTGTACAAAGAAGGGGATTATGACGACTGTGGTGGAAAGAAAAATGACCTAAAGTGCCGAGGCGTGGACTTTTGTAGAGGGACAAAACTCTAAGATCTTGGCAATGGAAATGGATGGAATAAGGTGTAGTACTAGAGTATCAAGAATGGAAAGAAGGAACAATGAAGAAGTGAGACAGATGATGGATATAGAGGAAACGGTGGTGGAGAGAATTGAAAGGCGGAGTCTTCAATGGTATGGACATGTGAAAAGAATGAGAATGATAGGTGGTCTAAAACCTTTTTAGAATGATCACTTCGTGAAAGAAGAAAGCGAGGTAGACCAAGAGCAACCTGGAGAGTACAGATTCATAGAATGATGAATGATCGGTGCCTGGAGGAGGATGACTTGTTTAATCGAGAATGGCGAATGGGAATACAGGGCAACTGCTGAAGAGTGGAGAAGCCCTTAAAGGTAAAAGTAAGTATATATCCGCTCTTACTACATGTAGCACCACAGACGGTGACACTGATAATAGACGATTTGAAATGATAATTAAGGAAATGAAACGCTCCAACCCCAACTTTTAAATACCCTCCTGGGTTTGTTAGTTATGAGGATTGGGGAAAATTTCGAAAAACTCTCATCAGGGAGGACAGTCCTGCAGACCTCTCGTTCACGAATCCGTGCCGTAACGACCTAGGTTACCCGGAAGGCAGTGCGAGTGTGTGTGAACAGCATCATTTGCTCAAAGACGAAAAGTAGATAAACACAAAATTGAATGTTTAAGTTCAGCATCTTCCAAAGATACGACATGAAGACCTTAAAAAAGGAAAGCCCTTCATAATACCATATAACCCAGCTGGATGGTTACGTCTGTGGTCTGCATCCGGGAGATCGTGGGTTGGTTTCCCGTGTCCGACCTTCCTGACCCATAGCTCTCATTTTACTTCATCTTTTCACCGTTGGAAGTGTTGGCGACGGTGTTTCGGTGCAGTGTAGCAGAGGAAAAGAATGCTCATTGTGACTCCGTCGGCTGGCTGCCGGGGGTATCCGAATCCTCTTGAAGGGCATTGGACCCCCACTGTGCGGGGTGGAGTCCCCGGTCTGCCAGTCCGTCTGCCGGGGAGTCTCTATCTGGAAATTTAGGGACCCTGTCATTCCTGTACCGTCACTCCTGGTTCCGCCCGCCCGATGTCTCTTCTCGCCGCATCCTTCCTCCCGGAGACGCCCCCTGTGGGGCGTAGATATAATATCCCTATGTAGATCAGTGTCGAGTCCCCTCCGCATATCCAATCTAATCTAATACCATATACATGAAAATTATTTTTTTATTTTCTCAAAAATTACTAATGATTTGGCTAGAATGTCATATGTTTTAGATATTCGTTACTACAATAAATATAATATCTTGAATTTTTAGTGAATAGCCTATGAAGTTGTTTTCATACTAAATGAAATCTGCATAATTTTATATAACTAGGAATTATGAAAGAAGCAAAAGCGTAACTACAGAAACATTAGAGTC
Organism: Deroplatys truncata; assembly: GCA_030765065.1. Classification (NCBI taxonomy): domain Eukaryota; kingdom Metazoa; phylum Arthropoda; class Insecta; order Mantodea; family Mantidae; genus Deroplatys; species Deroplatys truncata. The sequence continues at coordinate 49,819,070 of CM060979.1, read as the reverse complement.
CATTAAAATACACAATTTGGGTTTAGATATTTTTTAGAGTTTAGCCAAATTTAAAACACATTACGATGAAAGTGTGTACTTTCTCACGTACGTCACCTAAAACACACGCTTGAAAGTTTGCGATTGTTTTTCCTTTCCATCGTAAGGGCTTGTTCCATTATCTGGGCTTAACATTTGAATGTTGTTTCCAGATGTTGTATCTAATTCTCATTGCTTCATTTGAAATTATAAACATATTTTAGTGTCCCAGGCTGGGAAGGAACTTCAGGTATCGGAATGAGGCAACCCTCGGGGAAGTGTTGAAATTAGGATACTTGGAGAGACTGGATTAACTGAACACTGATGCCTCATAGCGCAAGATATTGTAACAAACGAGAACATCAGTAACTGCAAAACACACTTTATTTATCACTTAAGCATTCAGAAACGTTACACTTGAGTCACTTTTGACACACACTCGGAACACAACACAAATTGATCCGTCGAATTATAACTTCTTAACTAACTGCACTCAACTGAACTCACTGGGCAGAGCAGCCCCTTATATAGGCCTCGTATACAAAGCAGAACTTTCTCGAAGAGGAACCTACTCGAAACGGCCAAAAGGAATCCTCTGGTGCGAGGAAGCGCGCATAATGGCGAGTTCCGCACGGTCATTATTCTGAAGGAGACCGGACATTAGCAACACCCACGGCCAGGTAGACGAGGCGGAAATCGCTCGCACCGCCGGTCCGTAGGTAACTTCGCACGCGCGGCCACAATATTTAAACTGACCGAATTGAGGTCACAGGGGCAGACCACCACGCAATCGACACAGAACGTCTCCACGCCGGTCGTGGACACAACGAGTATATTAATAACTTATGAATAAGAAGCAACTTCACCGCGAGCCATATATGAACTGGGCCATTGCCCTTTAGAATAGAATAAAAGACTCAAGACATGTACAATAACTTTACCTGGATTCTCATAGTCCCCGGACATCCCCTCCCCATCGATTGCTGTACCTCTAAATTACAACCACCATATAGTATATAGTGAATAATACAGGTAGAGCCAAAATACTACGAACCGGCTGCGCGGTGTTTTTCCTCACCCCCTGCGATTTCTATCTGTGGGGTAACTTAAAACAAAGTGTACAAGACACGCCCACACATCCTGGAAGAATTAAAACAAAATATCCGCCAGGAAAGTGCCAGCATTTCTCAACATGAACTACGGCGAGTGATGGATAGTTTCCTAAAGAGGTGCCAAAAATGTATGGATAACGGCTGTGGCCAGTTTCAGCACCTCCATTCACAAAGTTGGAAAGTAAAGCCTTTAAGATTAGTTTTAAAAATATTGTTTGGTTTCATCCTCGCCTTTCTATCATAGCGGCAGACGGCAACGAGCGCCGAGGACGCGGACAGGAAAAACACCGCGCAGCCTTTTCGTATTTTTTTGGCTCGCCCTGTATAACGGGGATAGAAAAATCACTTTTAGGTGAACATTAATGGATATATGTAAGAGAAAGGGGTGGAGAAAGTCTTGCAAGTGTTCACATTTGATTTTATAACAATGTAGTGTTTGGTCATTTATGTTCCCTCAAAGCTTAGAGGAACATGAGTTTTCAAAATACTGCAACTTGTATGCGCTTCATGGCTCACTTCAGAACCTGTCACTTCTAACTTGAAGAGTATTCTACTGCGTCAGTGTTGCTACGTTGTCGCACGTGTCACCGCCCCACCCCGCTGTGGGAAAATAAACTGGTGTGCCGTCGTGCATACACCACATCTATAACGTTGCTGAAACTCTGGGAAAACATAATATACATAGTATAGAAGTTGGGAAACTCCAGTCTGTTTAGGAACGTGAGAGAAACACATCGCCCTAGATACAATACCTATATCGGTGAGAACAAAATCTAAACTGTTATAATCCCTGAGTCACTGCAAACACCATCAACAATTTCCATGGTACTTTCGGAAAGCCTGTTTTGAAATTCTTCTTTTATGTTTATTTCAAAAATGTCTGTATTTTTCAGCTGCCTCTACTTTCTTTTTATTTATTTTAACATCAATTTTAGTATCAAATGCTGACTATTCTATTCGTGCGCCGCGTATTTGATATTGCAGAGCTCAGCGGTAGACCTAAACATAAAGCATACGAAGACTAAGTTGATGACAAACAACAAAAAGGTAGACATCACATTAACAGACAACGAACCTCTGGAACACGTACAAGAAATTGAATATTTAGGTCAAACTATTTTCTTTAAGAACACGATGGACAAAGTAATAGCATGACGCATCGCAGCAGCATGGACCCTAAAATTTACACTCCTGGAAAAATCCCATAATATAATAATTTGAAAAGTCAAATAATGAACATATGTATTTTACCAGCTGTGGGATATGGCTCACAAACGTTTAACAAACAAAAATATATTTGTCAAAGGAAAATTAAAAAAAAATCGGATGTGTTACACTCACATGACTTTCTCTACTCTTGTACAAACTATTTTTAAAAACCCTTATTCTCCATATGCTTCATGTTAATCGAGATGTTAATCTAATTGCTAATTTTCTTGTAGGTGCAAGATGGTAGATTTTAAGCGATAGTCAAATCTTTTAACTGCTGGTTGCTATGTGGCGCATTCCATTCTCTTTGTATGTCCAGGACATAAAAAATCTGATGTGTTACACTCACATGACCTTCTCGACTCTTGTACAAACTATTTTTACAAACGCTTATTCTTCATATGCTTCATGTTAATCGAGATATCGAGATGTTAATCTTATTGCTAAATTTCTTGTAGATGCAAGGGAAATTGGTAGGCTTTAAGCGATAGTCAAATATTTTAGGAGCTGGTTGCTATGTGGAGTATTCCATTCTCTTTGCATTACCAGGACAAAAACAATTAATAATGAATTTCCATTTGAGAAAAAGTATAAGTATTGGAAAATTTAAGGGAATAACAAGCTATATCTCGAAAATGGTTCACTCAACAAAAAAAATGTATATGACGTAAATCGTGTATTTTAACGCGATCTACATTTTTTGTAGTAAACTTTTGTCTATCTCTTATGGTTTACCAGTTATTCAAAAGTCGTTCACAATGAAGAATACTTTTGGAGACATTCCAGAAAGTACGAGATATACATTTCATTTACCATGAAAATATCTTAATCATATGATATTTTAATCAAAATTGTTAGAGCCATTTTTGAGAAAATTAAAATTTTCGAAAAATGTTCCATGTAAAGGGTAGTCTGCGATGGGCGGGATTTTCTTGAAAACCTTCGTGTCGCGTCTCTGGAAGATACTGAACCTAAATACCAAGTCTGGTGTTTATCCGACTGTTCGTTTTGAGTTATGCTGTTCACAGACACACACACACACACACACACACGGACATGTTTCCAAAAATGTTTTTTTAGATTCAGGGGGTCTCAAAACAAATATTTCCGGTGAAATCTCGGCATCGAATTTTTGGGTGGAAAACAATACTTCTACTTACTATACGTAGTAGATAAAGTAAAACGAATCTTGGGTATAACAATGAGAGATAGGGTCGCCAGGTAGCGCAGTGGTTACGTTTTCAGCTCTCATACTGAAGGTCTGGGATTCGACTCCCGGCTCTGGAGTGGCGATTTTAAGTCGGTCCTATCCATACCTTCACCTCTGACTTGCTTACGTGAAGTATCCCCAAGGCCCAACGTGGTTCGGAGTCCTCTCATTCTACCGCCATTCGGAGGCAACGGATTCCAACCGCTGGTGCCTCCACCTCAGAATTGGGTCCAGTTATCTCTTGGTGGAATGAAGTATCCCCGAAGGTCATAGGCATATCGGGAGCGTTAGAAACAACAATGAGAGATATAATACAGAACCAAGAAATAAGGAAGAGGACGTCGCGACCACAGGAAGCTACCTAAAATGGAAAGGGCAGGACCCTAATAGATGTCCACATAGAGTGACTTCTTGGGACCCTAAGATTGGTCAGAGGAACTTCGGCAGGCAGAGAAACCACCAGCTGACTATCGGAGGAGGAGTTTCGGCAGCAGGTGGAGCACGATAGCCAAAGAGAGAGAAACTTAGAAAAAATAGTGCACATAACCAGTAAGAGTATAAAGTAGGTTGATCTTTCCCAGAATAGCTAACCGGGACTACAAAGTCCAGCTCCCTTTCACTTGAAAGAGACCCGTACCTGAAAGGGCTAATTGAAATTTAGCAAATATTGTCATGCGGTCATTTAACTTATAATATGCTTGCAAGGATTCGATTTTATCGGGTAAAATGTCAGCAGTGCTTAATAGGCTACGTCATCCATCTCTGAATCCTCCAGAAATTGCGAAATCTTACTACCTGTATATCCACTGGTCAGATCCACTTGTTTCCATTACCAAAAACCAGACAAACATTACCAAAAACTTTGGACAATTGTGTTTTTAATCAATGCGCATTCAAAGGTGTTAATTTCAAAATAAATGAGTATTCTTGAAAAAAGAAATATTGGTTGCGTTCTCATATTAGCTTATCTTAATTTTGAAGTTAACCATTTTCTCACTCCCAGTGTTGATATCATAACATTCGATTGTTCATTTAGTGTACTGTGATCTGTCAGCTGATACAATGTTGATTTGATTTTAAATAACACAAGTAAGGTAATTCATATGTATTTATACAATCAGTTACACTTTATATATGGAAGTATTAATAAATGTCGTGCAACTTGTAACCTCTCTTGGGATTATTTATGAAAAGATCACTTTTCTTTGAGTTTTCCCTTATTCTGGAAATAAAACGTAAGAGAGCTCTTAGTATCTAAATAATACTACCTTCTGAAGAATAAAAATGTGTGGCCTAAATTTCGTAACTACTTGTTTTATGAGCATATACTAATTTTTATCGTACGGAATCTTTGTGAATATTGGTACTAAAATTTCCTGAGGAGTTTTGGTACATTTGGTACACCTTAGGGACATTTAAATATGACTACAACAAAACAACAGCTGGCTAACCCCAGCTTAATCAAACAGTTCTTCCAGAAAGAAACTGGGAAAATTCCAAGCTCATTGCCGAAACTGAAACTATATTGTGTTACACTAAACGATTTTCCTACTCACTCTTCTACAAATTCTCCTTGCAAAAGCTTTTTATTCTGGTTACTTCTTGGTAATACAGAAAAACTTTCAATTCACATTTATACATTGAGGCAGTACTTTATATCACAACACTGTGAATGCCAGAGTGATTGCAGTGTAAATTTAACATTATTGCATGACAATGATTTTAGATGTTTGTTAGCTATAAGCATTGTTAGGAAATAAGATTACACGGCCTCACTGAAACTGACAATAGGAGTGGGTAACAATGAAGCGATGGAGTGAGTTGTTTATCACTTAGAGGAGACAGGCAAATGACAGGGTAGCGTGCCTTTTTTAGAAATGGAGGGAATATCTTCCCTAGAGTATATATATATTAGTAGTAGTGATTGGCTGACCAACACAGACGCTAAAGTGGGCGCGATTTGGTAACCAATAGAATCTCTATTATAATGTTTAGACAATTTGAGGTGAAGGAGTATACATTCTCGAGCCATAAGCAAGTTTCGCGTAGTTTTGAAGAATCTCTCATGAGGTGTACGTCACAGAATTAGTTACAGTCTTTCAGAATGAAGAGGACTTCACAGCCTATTCCCAGAAAATTCAGAAGATACAGTTCATTTGTTATGAAAATATCTTAAACATATGTATTTTAATACAAATCTATAGAGCCATTTTATGATAAAATCAAAATTTTCGAAAGATTTACTTGTAAAGGGTAGTTTGGGTGGGGAATTCTCTTGAAAATCTTGTATCGCATCGTTGGAAGATGCTAACTTGATATTTTTGTTTGGTATTTAATCAACGTTTTGTTTTTAAGTTATGCTGTTCACTGATATACATACACGAGCGCACGCACCCGTGCGCGCTTTTTCTAAAAATTATCTCTTTTTTATTGAGGGAATCTCTAAACCTGTATTTCTGGTGAAATCCCAGTATCGAATTTTTGGTTGGAATTCAATACCTCCTCTACTTGCTATAGGTAAGAAGTAGAGAAAGTAATAAATCCAACATATTCTGAACATTTTGTAAAACTGAATCCCACAGTTTGGCTAATAATGTAGTCTGTTTGCTGCTTTAATATCCCCAAAATGAATACACTTATAATGCATTAAACATTGAGGTGATTTGTGTAAGACCGTATTTGTTGTAAGACAATAACTGAAGAATGAATACGTTTCTGTCTTACAAGTAGTGTGAATGTTATTGTTGCCCTTAATAAATGAAAATAATTAATATGTAAATTTAAGCTACACGAGAAGAAGTGGGCGGTCATTTGTAATTTAAATAATTATATTAGAGAATTCAAAGCTGGTAGGCGTTATACATTGCGTGATGCGGTGGCATTTATTAACTCTTTAAAACTGTCATCCAAACGGCAGGAGTTCCAGTAGATATATTAAGTTCTTTAAAGGAAAGGAATTTCTCAATGACAGCGATTCCTGAAACCTGTAGTTTATTAACGGAAGAGAAACACTGAAGAAAATAACAGAGGTTTAAAATGTATATTTTTATACATCTCAATGAGCCAATGAAATCAATATCATATATAACATAAAAGATAACATCTAATTATACTTCTGAAATTACTAAACTGATCAACATTATATCTTTGTGTACTGCAACAACTTTTAAATTCTTGCAATGCTAGTTTGTGTGTTCTTGTTTCAGTACAAATGTTTTTCTATGAAGGTGGGTTTTCTTTGACTTAGAGTGTACACACGCCTTTTGATAAACAGGGTTGCCAACTTCATAAAGATGCTGCAGTATCAGCATTTGCCATAGGTTGTAAATAAACTTACTTCCTCCTGCTTTGTTGTAAACCACATTGTCTCTGCTCCTTTGAATGCATCATAGTATAGTTTATGTTAGCAGTGTTGTTTTTATATCATTCAAATGTTCCAATTAATGCAGGTTGCTTTTAATGCGTACATGAATGAGTTTATCAAAATGACCGTGTAAAATACTGTGGAATAAGCATTTGGGTACGGTTTACAGATTTTCGGAAATGCAGGACGACAGGAATTAATTATACGAGTAAATTAAGTAATTAGGAATACGTATGTAAAGCTTAATTGTACAGAAGGTTTTCTTGACACATAAGTACTTGCCAGTAACGCTAGAGAACGGTAAATGTGAGTTTCCATACTGTGAACCAATGCACCTAGGACTGTGGGAACAACCACTTTTAATATTTGCAGAAATAGAATTGAATTTGCGTGTTGAAACAGTTTCATAGTTTATAATATTCTGGTAACCTTTTCAATTATCATGAAAGTCTTCGTATCTACCCGAGGGGTAGGATGTGTTAATCCAAAATTGGTATTCTTCTGATATTAACACCACTTCATTCTCCGCATCATGTAATATGTTTACTATGTTATATTTTTAATAGAGGAATTGAAGCTATATAGTTTTAATTTCCAAAGCAAATTTGATTTTTTTCAAGAATTTCAGTTCGTTTGTTTTACCTCTCGCTTGAAGAAGTTGTTTTGTTTACGTAATTTATTAGCCACATGCTTGGGAAGCCAACTTGAAGTAGATATTGTGTTTACGTTGCCCTAATCATGACCAGTAGCATTCAAAATCTCAAACTCATTATTGCCTCATTGTTACCTCATTGTTAGCAACTTTAAACTTATTATTCTCACAGCTCTTGCATTATTAAATTACACAATGCATTCACATAACATTATTAAACATGTTTACAATAATATAAGCATATGCAATGACTGTTATGTACATTTTAAAAATTATTACATACATATTGCTTCAAGGCGGGCTGTTATTGAATTTATATATATATATATATATATATATATATATATATATATATTAACAGGGAAGAAAAAATTTAAGCATAGTATGAAAATAAAATAATTCTTAAAAGCAAACAATTTTATACTTTATACAATAGCAATAAAATCCGTAGGTATCTGAGAGCTAAACTGTGCTAACTCCAGGAGTACTCGCGTGTACCAGCAACAGTGCTCGGTGTCCGGCTTGAGGGGCAGCGCGATAGACAAATTGAGGTTGTGTCGTTTTTCAAAACATATGTCTCTATCACGGAAATGAAGTTCCTAAGAAGCACCGCAGGTTACACTTTGTTAGATAAACGAAATGATGAAATAAGACGAGAATTACAATGGATAGATAAATTAATAGATAACAATAATAAAATAACGTCAAGCAACAGAAGATGATGTCAACATTTAAAAAGGAGCCAGGAAAAAAGTTACTCGCAACAGCTATGAGATATGCTCCGAAAGCAAAGAGAAATTTGGGGAGACCAAGGGAAAAATTGGCACCTAAGTAGGCTCTAGAGCCTAATCCTTGAATATAAGAAAAAGGAAAATATCACTATGTTAAGCCCGTTGACGATTTTGTGGAAAGAACAGTTTCTTTTTACCGTAGTGTTTTCACGCTGAATTCAACGAGGAAATGGAACGTACAGCACCACTATACAAAATTTTATTCAGCGTGATGGCAGCTTTCCCCAGTGGCGAGCTGTATTACATGCTGCAGGCAGATTCCTGAGATGCGTGAATACTCCACTGCTCGCTGCGGCGCACCCAGCCTGGTCTAAGGGAAGAATGGACTGACGTTCCAGGACATTTTCAAAAATCCGATAAAATTTGATTTACTACTGAATACGAGTCCAATGCACTCTGCTCTCTCAAGTTAGTTATAATATGTAGCTGATATAAATGTGTTTCCATTGCATCGTGTGATGTCGAGCGATCTTTTTCAACGCACAAAACGATATTAAATGAGAAAAGGTGCCATTTTTCGTCAGAAAATATTGAAAAACTTGCAGCATATTGTAACTAATGTTAAGCCCAGCCCAGCCAAATTAACAAATAATTTGTTTCCTTAACTGATAATAAGCGTTTCATGATTCTGAGAACATGTCAAGGAAATGTACAACAATTACATATAAACATAAATATTACACAGAATATAGAACATTTGAAATAAAATAGAGACTTACTATATGCATGTCAAGGAAATGTACAATATAGTTACACATATACATAAATATTACATAGTATACAGAACAATTAAAATAAAATAAAGGCATATTATGTACAAAATGAAACAAATCAGGTGTGATTCTGTACAATATCGAATAACTCCCTACCGTTATAAGGCTAACATTATATTTATAGACAAGAACAGTTATTTTAACTTTCACTAGGCTTGTACCTTTTGTTCGTCTCATCATTTTGTTCTATTTGATTTGTAATGCATAGCATTTGTTGTCAGTTCTTAAATTACATACATTTAAATAGCTTCATTAATTCTAGAGCAGGCATCAAATGTAACTGGCAGTTATCATTAATATTTACCAATACTACTTATAGAGCTATATATGTATTATCATCAGGATAATTTGTCATTCAGATAATCTTGTGCAGAATATGCTTTTGAGCATAGGTACTCTTTAACAGCAGTTTTAAAGACATTGAAATTGTCAACTTTTCCCTTAAGATCATTAGGAAGAGCATTAAATATTTTTATGACCTCATAATATACACATTTCTGGAAGCAAGAAAGCTTTGCACTGGGATGATGGATGTTACTCTTTTGTCTAGTGTTTATCTCATGAATTTCCATGTTTGTAATAAATGTGGTTCGATTGCATACATCGAATTTTAAGATGGAAAATATGTACATGCAAGGTAGCGTTAATAAATGTTTATTCCATTGAATGTATGACATCCTAATACATGAAACTTGATGTCTGGTCTATTGTTTTGTTATTTATGACCAGCTATAGGAATTCTTAAGCGGTTAGCTTAAGTTATCTACATTCAAACCATTAACACTTCAAAGAACGTAAACAACAGCGGTCACTGACAGGTGATAAAAACCGCTCCGCACTGTCTGCAAACGCCGAAACGCGGCATCGCTACTTACAGCCCAGTAATAGCTCAACCTTATTTCATTCCGTACTGGCTTTAAGCTTAGAAATGTCTATGCGTGTTTTACAGTTTTTATTCTTCTCCTCTGTTTTTGTTCTATTTCCATTAACTATGTTATTTCAACAAATATTTTCATATTGTGTACTTCCAAAATTCTGTTTAGAGTTGTAATTGAACTTTGAATGTCATCTTCAGAAGTGACTATGGGTCATCCGCAAAGCCTATTAAGGTAAAACCATTATAATACATCTATGTTATCAGTATTAAAATCTTATTGTTCAGCATTCTCTCTATAAAGTATATGAGGAAAGAGTGTTAAAATAACGTTACATCATTCGTAATTCAGTTATGAAATAAGCAGTTGGCAGAAGGCGAACCTATTCAGTGGTCATCCACCCTCCTGCACAAATGAAACATGCAAACTTAATGACTGCTATTACTTGGCTTTATTGCCTTAATGTAAACTGCAACCCGCACTACTCCAAAATGTAAACTCATAGTAATGAGCCAGGGTCGTGAATCACATGATTAGTCTTCAGAGGCGAAGAATTTTACTGTCCACTAACCATATGTCATTGTCAACCCCTTCTACAACGGAATAAGTTTTGCTATAAGAAATGACGAATTAACCTCGTATATCATGCATAAATAGTTAATGTTGAGGCTTGATGGAGACAATGTTATTGTGGCAATGACCTCTGTGGGCTTGTACTGCCACACAAGAAGATTGCACGCTGTGAGTCAACAATTTTCTTAAAGGATGATTTCACTTTATGACAGGCGTGCCAAAACGTCTTGGCCTGACTAAGAAAATGTGTAGCCAGTCCTAAGCTCTCCTCACGAAAGTGCTTATAGATAAACACAGTAAGTATAAAGATGAGTGTCATCTTTGATTGAAGAAAACAAAATATTTTTAAAGGGAGATAAAAGTCCTATCCTGCCACTGTTAAATCTAGTAAATCTCAGAAACCATTTAAGATATAATACTGAATTGTTTAAGGATATAGATGCATGCTTCCCAATTTTACTAATCTACTTTTATAAAATAAGTTACCGAGCGGAATGGCTCAGGCGACAACCTCTGTAACCCTCATTCGGGAGGTTTCTTCTCTAGCACGATTTCCTTTGTGTCATCTCCTTTTCATTCCGTTTCCTTCTCATCTTTCAGGTGTGTTGTTGCTAGGTTTTGTGTTGTATGGCGGTGCCGGGTAGACGGCGCGGATGCATGTTCACTAGAAAGAATACTTTCCAGGACACTAGAGCGCTGCTTGACTGGTGGGTCTTCATCGCCCTCTTTCGGCGGCTCCGGCGGTGACACACGGGTCTGCGATCTTCGAAATGTTAAAGACAACCGCGCGTCTTTGTGGTCTGTATGTCAACGGCATGTAGCCTCATGTGTGGTTCTTTCACTTCATCCCTTCCCCTGGGGGTGGTAGGTACAATAGATCTCTGTAGGTCGCGGTGCACCTCCGTTGAAGAACTATACAGTAAGTTTGTTTATTGCGTAGATACCATTATTTTCTTAATTATATCATCCTTTGATTAAATATGCATCAACCATTATTCTTTTAAACACAGCCACCATATTTATAATAGCATCTTATCATCCTAAAATTTAACTTAGCTATATTCAATGCGAATGTGGCATTGACTTTTCGTTGAGAATGCCATGGAGAGGAAAGTAGTTGTTACTTGTGAAGATGGTTTGTTACGTTATTTTTACCACGCTTTGGGCGTCAATTTGAAGTAGTGTTATTGAAGGAGTTGTATTATATTTCAACTGTTGGGGAGCCGAAATTGTAGTAGTTGCAACCGCACGTATAGTAAACAGTTTCCGGTAGCTTTCGCCCCTAATGTACTTTCAGGTGGCCTTTGCCCCAAGTTTAAAAAAATATTAACTTTGTAATTTGACTGTTTCTTTAAATATTATATATTTATGTTTGCCTCGGCTGCGTCAGTATTATTGTTAGAGACATGTTTCTCTTAGCAGGGTTGTGATGCGACTAAGAATGTCACTCCAAAGAATACACGCAGATACCGAGTGGATGGCTCAGACGGCAACATCTGTGACCCGCATTCAAGGTACCATGCTTGGTCCCCGACGACCGTCCACTCTGACCAATGGATTTTTCTGGTTTCCCTGGGGTCGACAGGCGAATGCTGGGGTGGTTTCTTCTCTACCACAATTTTCTTTCCGTCATTTCCATTTCTTTTTCGTCTTTTAAGCACAAAAAATATTAATTAATGACGCTGTCAACTGTCAGGATCGTATCAGCGCCACCGGTATGCCGGAATTTCGTTCTGCAAGAGTTCCTTTTTATGCACTGACGTAAGGCTTAAAAACCATCATCTAGGTCTGCTTTGAAACCTCGACTTTGGGAACCGAAGGCCAGCGCCTAACCAATGAGCCATCCAGACCGACATCTTTCAGACGTGCTTCTAGGTCTCGTGGTGTATGGCGGCGCCGGACAGATGGCGCGGATGCATCGTCCGTCACTGGAAAGAATACTCCCTGTGGACATCAGAAGGCTACTCGACTGGCGGTTCGTTCATCGACCTCTCTCTGCGGCTACAGCGGTGACACGCGTGGCTGCGAGCTTGGAAATGTTAAGGACTTCGGTGCGTCTCAGTGGCCTTTCCGCCTACGCCTTTAGACTCCTGTGTGGTTCCTTCACTTTATCCCTTCCTCCTGGGGAGTAATAGGCAGAATAGATGTCTGTAGGTTGCGGTGCCGAGGTTCCCTCTCCGTTAAACAACCTATAACCTATATACAAAGATGGTCACGTTATAGACAATCGATCGGTTTTAACATTACGATATATATGCGCCTTATGTAAGAAAGTTTTGCAATATTTGTTTTTTGTGTTGCAATCGTTCTCATATTAATGTATCTAAATAATTATACAAAGAGAGAAATTTGTGTATGCCGTAACGTTATAAATTAGTCAACTAGCTGAGAATTTTCTCGATGGTTACCTACAGAGTATGTACCATTTCGAAAATTACTTGGTTGTTTGAGAGTGAGGAATCTTCATATATACCTACCATTTTGTTCCTAATTTGTTGTATATTGATGTGGGTTTCTGTAATATGTGAAGACCAAACAAAAGAAAAGGTAAAGGGTCCAACATTCATTTATTACTGTGATCTAAAACATTATTCCACAATTACAATACTTGTTTCACCGCCAAAAGATAAAGTCGTCCTCCGTGGTCTAGGGGTACCATGCTAGCCTCTAGTTCCCGAGGTCGTAGGTTCAAATCCGGTGGAGGGATTTCGGGCGTAAAAAATCCTTGGCATGGCTTCCTTTGAAAGGGAAGTAAAGCCGGTGGTCCCGTGTCGTATATTTACGCCACGTAAAAGAACCTCAAGCCTGATAAAAATTACCAGTCTGTCACGCCCAATATAGAATGGGACGCTAAGGACCACAGCATTTAACGAGCATCCATAAATAAACTTCATTTTGTTTTTTTATTTTTATTCATTTATTGCCAAAGATAAAGGATATGCATTTCTAGAACCTGCAAGAATGGCTGTGGGAGGTTAAAGAAATCAGAAATACAATTTTTGCCAATATCTTAAGCTCCTTGTACACGATCAAACTTTTGTCAAATTCAATGCTTTACAAAACTTTCTAAGAGTTGTCACAACTTCACAACTTTTCTTGCCATATTGCTTCCGAAGCTCTTTGTCTTGAAAGCAAATAAGGACATGCTCTAAATGGTCACAGATTTTACAATGATTTGATACCTATGGCCAATGAAATGCGAGTATTTAGGATGCTTCACGAAAACTGCAACATGGCTGAAAGCGAAAAGTAAACTGAAATGGCTACGTGAGCAAGGGATAACGTATGCAAGCTGTTTAGGTTATACGAAAGCTGGCCATGTGTATACGGCGAGCTCCGTGGATTACCACAAGATGAAGAAGACGAGGATATATAAGAAATTGTCAAGCACTCTTCCGAAGTATGCAATAATCATTAATGCAATGTTATATAGTGTAGTTATAGTTAGCCTCTCAATTCATGATATTTACATTGCATTCCTTAATCGTAATCTGAGTTTATGGGCAATAGTAAGTGCAAATACTATGTAGTTATGTAATTTACAAATTGTTATACCGTGACAGCAATAGTAAATTGCATTTAAAAATTAAATTATCAGTGTGTTCTGAAGGGGTTTTGTTTCACAAAACGACAACGTGTAAACACACATTTATTTGCCAGGTCCTTTCAAGTAATTATCCAATCATGTCAAACATATTTCAACATTTGACAATTTTTCTTGTAAACTCTTGAATTGAAAATAAGTTTGGTCATGTGCAAGGGGCTTTATACCCATTTCTATGAATATCAAAAGAATTTTCATCTTTATTAGAAATATCAGGGGCTTCACGAAACTACATTTTTAAGGGATAAGGGTAGGGTTCAAAAGTAACACCCCTAAATCATTTTACAGTATTTTTAAAAAGATAATGAGAGGAGATAAATAAAGTTAAATAAATCGTCATTTGCTGTATAAAAAGCTGCTGTGGAAAGCCCAGTAAGCCATATATACCTTTATATTTAGCATTTCACTTAAATTTCAAACACATATTATGTCTGACAGAAGTATAACAAGAAGTAGAAAAAACATAATTAAATTCATCATGGCATTATCCTGCTGGAGGAACCGCCAGAGATGTTTATCTAGAGCTGATTGGTCGCTGAGGCGACAGCCAATGTACACACGTGAGCCACTTCTGTTTGTCGGAGATGGGTGATTATCCTTTGATTTACCCTGACATTTCCATTATCTCCAAGTTCGTGACATCTCAATCATGGTCAGGCATTTCCATAAGTTTGCTTACATTCCTCCAGCAAACACAGTCATCTTCAGTGCTGTGATCCGTAATCTTCTTGCTCAAGTTGAATTTAAACATGTGGCGATGCTACTGAATTGCAACCATTACCACCGACAGATGCAAATGTGTCATTTCACATTTCCAGTCACGTTTGTATTTCAAACTGTTTTCGGTTATCTGAGCTCAATTTATGCTAATGACACTACTAGCGCCAAAGCGCACTTCTTGTTTCCACAGGATTTACTACGAGCTTGCTACACGGTATGATATTAATGCTTCGGAACAGTTTCTGAAACAGCAATTTTTTGTTTTCTCTATAGTATTTACATTAAAGTGTTTTCCTTTGTGCTATTTAGAGCAATTTCTGCTCTACTTTCACGCTTCTTATAAGAGGCACAAAATATAGTGCTTTTCTTTCACACTGTGGCCACCATACGGCTACTCTGAGGCATATTTTTAACACTTAAATAATTTCAGTCTAATTATGTAATATATAAATTCAATAACAGTCCGCCTTGAAGCAATATGTGTATGTAATAATTTGTAAAATGTAGGTATGTAACAATCATTGCATATGCTTATATTATTGTAAACATGTTCAATAATGTTATGTGAATGCACTACGTAATTTAATAATGTAGGAGCTGTGAGATATAGGTTTAAACTTGCTAACAATGAGGTAACAATGAGGTAACCTTGAGGCAATAATGAGTAAGGAAGTTTAATAATACTACTACTCATTATTAGAGCAGCAATAATGTAAATTTTGAGATAGTTTAAAAATAGCCAATCAACAACCAGAAAAAGCTTTAGTTAAATGAGGTATTCTATTGGACGAGGATTAGCCAATCAGAGACTTGAAATACAGATATTTACAGGTTTGGCGCTTGAAATCTATTCAGTTGGTTCCAGACAGCGTTACTAAGCAGACCCAAAACGTGTCCTCAAGAAATTTTATACGTATTTGTGTGAGACGAGAATAGTTTACGTGTTAAAAAGTGCAAGTTAATCTCACAGCTCTCTATATCAGTGAAGTGCTATTTAATTTGTGTCAAGGATTAATAAAAGGGAGTGAATTAAAACCTAAAATCTGTGTAAGCCTACATTCTTCAGTCGTACCACAACCCTACCAAGACTTCCATGTCTCTAACAATAATACTCATGCAGCCGAGGCAAACATAAATATATAATATCTAAAGAAACAGTCAAATTACAAAACTAATATTATTAAAAAAACTTGGGGCGAAGGCTACCGGAAACTGTTTACTATACGTGCGATTGCAACTACTTCAAGTTCGGCTCCCCAATAGTTGAACTATAATACATCATTTTCAAACTCTTTCCATACGTGAAGCAAACATCTTCTTTAACTCGCGGCGGCCGCCGTAGCTCGAACTCCCGCTGAAACACTTAAAATATCCCCGCAATCGCCTCACATTCTCATAGCTACAATTACAATAATAAAAATCTGATGTGATACATTCACATGAATTTCCCTACCCTCTAGCTTTATTAGTGGCTATACAAACTATCCTTGCTAAAGTAAATAAACCTTTGCAAAAATAGCTGCGTTACCATTTCGTTATAGATTCAAACAGAACAGCGATAGTCAAATGTTTAAGAACTTGACGCTATTATTCTGGCATTAAATTCTATACTGTTTCCATGCAATCGCGAAAAAACCGAAAATCGATGAGGCTAAAAGAATGACAAGTACTGAACAATTCGAACCTTTAATAACGGATATCTCAAAAACGGCTTATGCCACAGAAATCTGTGTTTTAAAGAGATCTGCATTTTTACTTTCTCTACTACGTACAGTACGTAGGGAAAGTATAGTATTCCACCCAAAAATTCGATTCAGAGATTTCACCGGAAATATATGTTTTGAGACCCCCTGAATAAAAAAAAAGCATTTTTGGAAACATGTCCGTGTGTGTGTGTGTGTGTGTGTGTGTGTGTCTGTCTGTCTGTCTGTGAACAGCATAAATCAGAAACGAACAGTCGGATAAACACCAAACTTGGTATTTAGGTTCAGTATCTTCCAGAGATGCGACACGAAGGTTTTCAAGAAAATCCCCTCACCCCAGATTATCCTTTACATGGAACATTTGAGAAAAAGTATAAGTATAGGAAAATTTAAGGGAATAAGAAGCAATATCTCGAAAATGGTACCCTCAACAAAAAAAAGTATATGACATAAATTGTGTATTTTAACGCGATCTACATTTTTTGTGTAGTAAAATTTTGTCTATCTCTTATGGTTTACCAGTTATGCAAAAGTCGTTCACAATGAAGAATACTTTTGGAAACATTCCTAGAAAATTCCAGATATACATTTTATTTGCCATAAAAATATCTTAAAAATATGATATTTTAATCAAAATCTTTAGAGCCATTTTTGAGAAAATTAAAATTTTCGAAAAATGTTCCATGTAAAGGGTAATCTGGGGTGAGGGGATTTTCTTGAAAACCTTCGTGTCGCATCTCTGGAAGATACTGAACCTAAATACCGAGTTTGTTGTTTATCCGACTGTTCGTTTTTGAATTATACTGTTCACCGACATACGGACGTATTTCCAAAAATGTTTTATTTGGATTCAGGGTACCTCAAAATAAGTATTTCCGGTAAATTTCGATATCGAATTTTTTGGTGGAATGCAATACTTCCCCTACTTATTATACCTAGTAGAGAAAGTAAAAAGACTAACTGATTTTCTTCTTCTACTTGAAGGTTTTAGGCCGTTTAGCCTGTTCCGGCTCCAAAATCTTGTTGTGTCCATCTCTTTTTTGCTCGTCCTGGGTTTCTGTAGCCTTGGGGTCTCTAGTTATATGTTTCTCGGTGTGCCCTATTTAATGAAATTCTTTCTAAGTGTTGTTTACAGTTAGTTCTATATTCTATTATTACTTTATTTAACTCTTCTATTTTTAATTTTTGCCTTATTTCGTTGTTAGGCTTTTTATCCAGTCTTGTACATCCTGCTATAGGTCTGGGAAATTACATTTCAGCTGTCTGTATCCTCCTTTTATTTTCTGCTGTCACTGTCCACTGTCCATATGTTTACTGTGAGGATGGGGATTTTATTATTGAATATTTTCTAATTTTATTTTTAGTGTTCTCCTTATGGTTCCCGTTATGTAATTGAATTTATTTAGCTTTTTATTAATGTCTATTTCAGACCCATATGTTATGTTAAGGTGTCGCAGTTCTCTGGCTCGTGTTATCTTACTTACTGGGCGCCTCTTGTTTTATTATTTTAAATTTGGGTTCTTCGTCCTCCGGCTAGCTATTACAACTCAGTCGAGCAAATGTCTCTAAGCAGCGCGTGTAAACGGAAAGGAGTTGTTGCTAAAAGATAACACTGATAAAGTAATTTGTTCCTACACTTTTATTGCCGTCACACTTAATTAATAATTCACATATTTAATCTTTATACACGCCTGACTGGAACTGTAATAATTCCGAATGTAACTACAGTCGTTTTAGTTGCCGCACGCAAATTACTTCGCGTACTTCTCATTTTTGTAACTAACACTGCGACGTGCACCTCGTGAGAGACTCCTTAGAACTGAGTGACGTGCACCTCGTAAGAGATTCTTCCGAACTGCACGAAGCTTGCTTATGGCTCGAGAATATATACTCCTTCACCTCTAATTTCCTAAACATTATAATAGAGCTGCTATTGGTTACCAAATCGCGCCCACTTTGGTCAGCCAATCACTGCTACTAACATATATACTCTAGGGAAGATATTCCCTCCATTTCTAAAGAAAGGCACGCTACCCTGATATCATTTGTTTGTCCCTTCTTAGTGATAAACAACTCACTCCCTCGGTTTATTGTTACCCACTTCTATTGTCAGTTTCAGTGACGCCGTGTAAACTTATTTCCTAACAATACTTATGGCTAACAAACATCTAAAATCCTGTACATACAATACTATTAATTTACACTACAATCACTCTGGCATTCACAGTGTTGTGATATAAAATATTGCCTCAAAGGTAAATAAATAGTATAATCTCCAGTGTTCATAAAACATTAGAAAGTGGTAGGATTTCTGTTGTGAGAAATCACCAATTCAAAAGCGTATTTATTATTATTATTTCATAATTTTGAGTGATTAATGTGTAAATTATAGTTTGCCATACCCAAGCATTACACTTCACTTTTATTATTGAATTAGTATTTAATTAACAATCGATACTAATAGATGAGAAATTAATATCAAGAAGGCAATTTCCCGCCTCTAAAGAAGTCGCTCTGAGGACATAATTTGGAAAAGATGAAGGTATTAGCGTCAATGAAAGATCCACTAAGCAGTTGCCTCTGTAGGGAATGTATGAAAACGCAGAAGGAGAATATCATTGTCGCCATAAACGTCATCGAAAGAGACACGAAAGCCATTAAGTAGAGGTAATAAACTTGCTGGAGGAATCTTCGGCCGAGTTCGCTGACTTTATTACAGAGCCAATCTATGTTGTTATGAAGATACTGCGGAATTCGTAAACATACGAGTTTAGAAGGGTTTAACGATCTTGCAGAAATTTCCAGAATAAATGTGCAAGTTATGCGAGCTCCGTGAAGTGATCCTGTGGATGCATTTCTCAGAGCAAAGATAGGAAGTAAAAATCTTATGGTGAGCAATAGGGTTGGGAACTTGCTTACTTCAGGAGTACAATGCGTTATCTATTGTCACATTCTATACTTGATAAAATAGAACACTTACTTAGGGTTAAATGGATCATGTGAAATGAACATCGTGAATTCAATTCAACGCTCTTTGACTTGTAGTCTAGAAAACGACTGTCCAGATAGTATGAAACAAAAACACTTAAACTGATATTTAGTATACCCCCGTTACCGAGATGACTCAGGCAGTAACGTCTGTGTCCTGCATTCGGTAGGTCCCGGGTTCAATCTCCGGCGACCGCCCACTCTGTCTCATGGGTTTTTCGGGGGGTCTGCCGGGTCGCCAGATAAATGCTGGAATAGTTTCTTTCATCCCCCGAATTTGCTGTCCCTCCTTCACTCCGATAGGTCTGTTTTGGGGTTGCAAATGTCGGCGATGTGCTTCAGAGCGGCGTGGTGGGAAAAAGGGTGCTGTCTGTGAACTTTCTCCATCCCTCGGCCTTCGGCTGATTGCCGGTGTATAAGGAGGCCCCCTTGGGGGCATTGGACCCTTTTTGGGGCGGGGTCCCCAGTCTGCCTGTCCAACTGTAGGGGCATCTATAACTGGAAACTGTAGTGACGCTGTCATTGCTGTTCCATCACTCCTGGTTCCGGCCGCCCGGTGTCTCCTTCACCTCATCCTTTCCTCCCAGGAGCGCTCTTCTTGGGATGTCGGTACAATATTCTCATTCATGAATCGCTGCCGAATCCCCTGAATCCAATACCTCCGATAACAAGGTCTGTGATTTCTGGAAATTTTCCTAATTAGGTAAATTGAGCCAGCATTTGTAGGAGATTTGTTAACCCTTCCAACGCACAGTGGTGGCTGCTCTATAAGTGCACGTGAACACCTTAAATTTTGACAACTTGTAGATTTTTTGGTTATTTAAAATCTACGGCGTTTAAATTTTCCGCGCTCCTCCTATAAACTCGATGAAATGTAGCAACTGGGTCGGTATTACATCTTGACTTGCGACGTTTTAAGGAGCTTTTGCGCATGCGCGACTGTATGAGTAGTTGCATTATTGGTCAGATACATACGGATCGTTCATATTTGAAGGCGTGTACGAAGCCTCTCGCTCTGTATTATGTTAATGCCACTAGATGGTAGCACACTTCGTCAAACGGTGCTTCGTATTACTCCACAGGCAATGTAACAGAAGTAGGTAACCTGCACGAGCGCGGAAACTTCTCGCTCTTATTCCAGACCATCCATACTCTCAACTACATTTAATTTACACATGACTTCGTTCTTGCCTCAAAACGATGTACTTAATTATGTGCACAACAAGTATACACAAAATTAACGCTTTGTTTCGTCAGACAACATGCATTATCCTAATAATTATTATTATTGTTTTTCTTGGGAGCGGATGCAGCTGTATCAGTTTGTTCATAATCATTATTATGCAAAGGATGCTAGTTCATATTTTCAGAGCTATTTGTCTAAAATATTGTGAACACCAAAATGTATGCTACAGTTCGCACATCCATCCATCCATTGCACGGTACACGCTCCATTTGTTCTTCACCGCACTCGCAGAAAGTTAATTGGAGTCGTGTCATCTTCACCAGAGATAGTATATTATCCGTAAAAACTTAAAGGAATCAAGGATTTACTGCATCAATTGCATTTAACACCGGTCCTTTGAGAAAATAGTAGATTCCAAAATTGTATAAGTATCCAAAATAAAGACAGGGACGTTTTAATCACAAATGCACATAATTCAGAGTACAGATAACACATCCCGGAGCACACAGATGTCGTCACGAGAGGAAAAACAACGTAAACTGACTCGTAAAAGACAGCGATGAAAGAAGACAGCTCCCAGACGTAGATACGCTGTCAGTAGTGAAAGAGTTATAAACAGGCTCTAGTGTGTCTATAAAATTGTTCTTTACCGAGCGAGATAGCTCCACAGTAAGGTGAGAAGTTCGCATCCGAGAGATCCCGGTTTCGATTCCCGTTGGGAAGGTCATTCTGACCTTGGGTTTTTTCGCGGTTTTCCCTGATTGGTAGGCGAAAGCCACGAATTTTCTTGTCCCCAATTTCCTATCATTTCCTTTCCGTGTCGTGTTTCAGGGTAAAAGGATCAGGCGAGTGAACGGCGGGCGAGGCGTATGGCGGTGGAGTTTGCTTTGAGGAATTGTCTTTCCTGGCATTCGGAGAGATCTCTCCATCAAGGAAGGGTAGTCCTGTTGGGCCTCCCACTGGCGTCAGAATGTAATATCTGGAGACGTTTAGGGACCCCGATGTGTCCGCTCCTGTCGCCCCGGATCTGGTCGCTTTCTGTGTCCTTCGCATCAACCCTTCCTCCCGGAAGTTTTCAGATACATTAGGGTGCTTAAGGGTACACATAGGTGAACACTGAGCTAAATCCTTCAAAAAGTCTGTTTTTATAGGTCTATTATTAAGAATGAATCGCCTAGTTTCATAATCCATATTTGGTGTCTATTACTGATGATTAGAAATAGTATTACACTAGTGTTTAAATGTGCCTGCGCGCATAGCCCTTTCGAATCTCAAAGATTTTTTTCTCGCTTTCTTTTTTTCCCCCCTTTTGAGTTGAAAATGCTCCACACGACTCAATTTCAACTTTCTAGAGAAACACCAAAAACCATAAATATAAACATTTTGGGGCTGTCTTTTTCTTTATCGGTTTTCATTGAATGAATATTAATTAGAATAATTAGTGAAATAAATTGTTTCTCATAACTTTTTAATTTAGTTCTCAGAAACTAAAATATTAATAAAAAATGTGGATCCAACATGTCTTAAATACTCGTTAGTCAAAATACATATTAAATATCTATTAATGTCTATATAAATTTTATATTCGTATAATTTTAATGATTTCATCGTATGAAACATTATATTTACCATTAAAATAATTAAACAATTAATAAACTAAAAACCACTGGAAAAATTGCGATGAACGTTTGTACGAGTATACATGCTAATGATTTGGTTTGTTACTTATGGCATAAATTTCAAAATCACATGTTAATAAATATAGCATATAGAAATTTCACCTATGTGTACCCTTAAGAGTCGAAATTCTCCTCCGCTTCCTGATAACCACAATCGTTGTTCAACAGTGACCGTTTCTGTGATAAATCGGATTTGAAAAATACGGCACTACTGCTTTCCCTGTCAGTAGTGTTCAATTGAGTAAGACATGACCCCTGAACTGGAACATCGTAATTAAACATAATAGTAGTATTGCAAGTTGCAGTTACGATATCTTGGAGTAACCGACATCACCTTGGAGGTTAGCCACGATTTATGAATGAGATGAAGAAAGCTAATGTACATTCGGAATCTCGTCACGCAAACTTCGCGGTAGAGCGTCGGCATCGAAAGCCAAAGTTCCGAGATTTCAGTCCTAGGCATTTTATGATTTCTTTTTTACAAACGCGATTCAACTTTTCAAATAGGCTTTTACTTCCTTGCTGTTTTCCTTACTCTTTCTATAAGCTAAGAATCAACAATTAAACTTAGCTTTAAGCCTAACAAAGATTTTAGCGCACTTACGGCCTGTATTACAATCTCCGGTTAAGGTTTGGGGTAAGATTTACCTGAGAGTTACGTACTGCGACTGTATTACAATCTTTGGTTAAGGGCTACCCGGGAGTTATTTTTGGAGGTAAACTAACCACCACCTCAAGTGGTGGATAAAGATGATACCTTGGAGTTAACTCGTATTTCCGAATGAAACATGGCGTACCACCGGCAGAGATTGATTATTGAGAGTGATTCAGAATATATTTTCAAGTTTTTGGAAATGTTATCTATACATTAGAATAGTTCACTCCAACACCCAGTCTTAAATATTACTGTCAGGGCGTAAGGAACTAACCATTGTGCTTGGATTGTTTTTGGAAGGCCAAACATTTTAGGTTAAATGACAAGCAGTGTGGGCAAAGGTAAACGTATTTTGCGTGTTAGTTTATATTTAGGTTGGTTTTTAAAATTGTCGAATGGCTTTCCACGTTAGTTTTAAGTGATATTCATGAAATGTTTGCGTCAAAAGACTATGGTTTTCGGTTATTAAAGTGATATTCGTAAAACTTTTACGTCAAAACTCTTAACACTATTTTTAACGAAACTTTGAAGTGTGGCATAGTTTTCCAAATAGAATAACCAAGGAACGGTATTAGAAAGATGCAACAAACTTAAGAATATTGTGTTGAACTTAAATGTCAGGCAACATGTGTAAATCCGAATCAACATTAGAACCATCGATGTTGCTTTTCTATAAATATAATAGCTTTCGCGAACGGAAAAGCTAATAAAAAGGTAATTATAACTATTGTTTACGGTATCCTATTGTAGCTCAGTAATCCAGTAACGTACTAGAACCGCATCTTGTATGCTCAATGACATGTATATAAATTACATTTTAGGTTATGTTTATGTCAAAATTCTCTAAAAAAATCTCCAAAACCGTTCACAATCTATAATAATCTGTCCGCTCGCCTTGTTACTAATGACCAATAATGACGCTATAATGTTGCAGATTACCACGAGATAGCGTTGTATAAACAGTGAAATCACTCAGAAAACTATTGCCAAGGAGAAATACATATCTCTTTGGTGTTGCCAACTTCTCGCCCAGCATCATAAACCTTAGGGTTACTAACCATCGGTTGATATGCGTTTGTAATACGCGGCAATGCACCTAACCTTCAGGTAGCGATAACTGATAGGTTACAAACCATGACTTTTAACCGGAGATCGTAATACAGGCCGTTAGCCTGATATCGTCTGTCAAAGTCATAAAATACATAACTTGATTACCGATCCATATTAGCTTATCCGTACAGTTCATGTTTTGAGAGTTGTTTTAGACCACGCACGTAATGGATGCCAATTTTACGGGATATTGTTTCTTGGAGTGTTCGCCCCACGTAAATACAAACTTTCGGTGGCCTTCGCCCCACGTTTACTTTTCCTGTGGCCTTCGCCCCACGTTTAAGAATGATTTTTTTTATTTTAATGTTTATTTAAATATTATATACGTATGCCTCGGCTGCGTCATTAGTAATTTGTAAAGCACGTATCTCTTAGCAGGGTTGGTACGGCTAAAGAACAAAGCTTACATAAATTATAATTGTATTGTACTTTTTTTATTAATCCTTCACACAAATAAATAACACATCACTAATATATCCTACTATAGAGCTGTGAGAGTATTGTTATTTGCACTTTTTAACACGTAAACGTTATATTATTCTCACCGCAATGAATTTTTTATGTCACACACTGAACCTGTATAAAATCAGACTGCTTGGTTACCCTTCCTTCTAGCGTCTACCGCCTGTACCTGTACATTTTCTCTATTTCAAGTCTCTGATTCCGTAAGCCTGCTCCAATAGAATACTTTTATTTAACTTAAGCTTTTCCTAGTATTTGATTATAAACTGTTTTAAATATTACATTATTATTATTCCAAGAATTATTAGTAGCCTTTTTTGAACTTTCTAATTTATTGTTGTCTCAAAGTTACCTCTTTGTTAGCAACTTTCGGCTTTTACTTTGTAATTCTGTTTGCTATGGAAAGCAGCTTGCTTCTATTCTCACAGCTCCTACTA
Source organism: Deroplatys truncata (assembly GCA_030765065.1). Classification (NCBI taxonomy): domain Eukaryota; kingdom Metazoa; phylum Arthropoda; class Insecta; order Mantodea; family Mantidae; genus Deroplatys; species Deroplatys truncata. The sequence goes on along the minus strand of CM060979.1, from coordinate 49,793,949 downwards.
TGTTAAACTATGTAATACATTCACATAACATTATTATACATATACATAATAATATAAACATAAAAAATGACTGTTACATACGCTTTGTATATTATTACATACACATATTGCTTTTAAAGCGGGCTGTTATTATATATAATTAGACTGATATCATTTATGTGTTAAAAATACTGCCTCAGTTTTCATGTAAAGAAATTCGCGTGAAAAAGCGTTTTTCCCTTTTTTCGTTTTCTCGTTCCTTATGGTATTTGTAGACAAGCGTTCGCTTTTGATACCTACACTACTTGCATTTGAGGCATGTGCATTTACAACATGAGCAAAATAGTTGGAGGTAAATGCGCGGTTTCATCCGAGACCAATTTCTTTCCGATCCAGCACATCCACTTCTTCTGCACCCGCAGGGAGATAAGCCACATTTCTGAATGCTTTTACCGCAATCATCAGAAGATTGTCCTGCAGATGTCACAAGTTTGCACTGTTGCTCAAATGTCGCTTTCCGCAAGTGTCGAATATTCTTAGGAAATGTGGGGCAGGATCCGTCTTCGTGAAGGGAAAGAGAGGTAAAGATGCAGGAGGTGTGTGGGTGGAATGATGGATCTCTTAACTCAGGTCGTGTTGCTCCGATGTTCAATAAAGAAGCCGTTTATAGCTAGACAACTTTATTGCTCTCCACAACGCCACTTCTGTGGTTTGAATCCTGACCACACAAACATTTATATCGTCGTGTCAGCGGCCTATTTCGCGATTTGTTCGCGGTAAACACCCTTTACGTCACTAAAAATATTCCGCATTTGACGGCACCGCGTAATATCGCGCATCTCCAGCTTATGAATTGCATGCCCACCTTCACGTACTTCCAAACTGCAAGATCTTTACATCTCCCCACTGCGTACTTCCAAATTGTGAGTGACTCTACTTGTGTATATCAGATTTCGTCATATAATTCATGTTTTTCTCCTACCAAGTCACGTGACATTTTCCTTTACTATTAATCGCTGACAGAATTTCCTTAAAATAAGTGTAATCTTCCTATTGCTGGATAAATATTACAGAACTCCCACACTTATGAGTTTGAAGCATAACAATCCTATGATAACTGAGGCAATCTCGAGATAAGGCACGTCTCACCAATACTATAACTTTGCTCATATAATCCTAGGTTCCATTGTCCTGAGCAACACGCCCTGTTTTTGCAGTCTGTAAATCCCAGCATTTGTTATCAAAATAAAAGCACTACACTATAGAAAAGTGAGCTGCTTAAGGTAGAAAGTGAAACTCTGTAGAAACATTGTGGAAGCTGCTGTCCTATTGTATACTTCAAAAAGAGTTAACTTTATCACCTATTATGTGAATTATAATACCATGAAAGCGTGCAAACAACTGTTTTCCTGCTAGGAATGTATCATGTTGAGACAGTATCATTCATACTTAAATGATTTCAGTCAAATTACATAATATGTAAATTCAATAACCCGCCTTAAAGCAATATGTGGATGTAATAATTTGTAAAATGTATGTAACAGTCATTGCATATGCTTATATTATTGTAAACATGTTCAATAATGTTATGTGAATACATTACGTAATTTAATAATTAGGAGCTGTGAGAAATAGGTCAAAAGTTACTAACAAAGAGGTAACAATGAGGTAACCTTGAAGCAATAATGAGTAAGAGTGTTTAATAATACTACTAGTCATTAATGGAGCAACAATATTAATTTAGTGACAGTTTATAAAATAGCCAATCAACGCCCAGAAAAAGCTTTAGTTAAATGAAGGTATTCTATTGGAGTAGGATTAGCCAATCAGAGACTTGAAATACAGAAATTAACAAGTTCAGTTGCCTGCAAACAGTGTTACTAATTAGACGCAAAAAGAGTCCTCGAGAGATTTAATACGTATTCGTGTGAGACGAAAAATAAGTTTACGTGTTAAAAAGTGTAACTAATTAATAAAAAGAATCTCACGGCTCTCTATATCAGTGAGGTGTTATTTAAATCCTATAAAGCATTAATAAAAGGAGTGAAGTAAAATTATAATCTGTGTAAGCCCACATTATTGTCGCACCAAAACCCTGCTAAGAGAAACGTGTCTCTAACAAATGCTGACGTAGCCGAGGCAAACATAAATATATAATATTTAAAGGGCGGCGCCGTGGCCGAGTGGTTAGACCGCTTGCCTCCCACCGATGCGACCCGGGTTCAATCCCAGGGACCTGCATGTGGGATTTGTGGTGAACGAAGCGGCGTCTGGGCGGGTTTTCTCCGGGTTCTCCGGTTTCCCCCGTCATTCATTCCACCAACTGCTCCATCATCACCTTTCCTTTCATCCATTTCACCAACATTTCGTTTCATCTACTCCCTTCATCCCATACCAGGCATCGGGCTGATCACCCATCCTGGATGTTCGGTCTGATCCAGATCTGATGAGTATCTGCTCCTCGACGGGCCTCTGACCCCAGGCACCCGCCTATAAGTCCTGGGGGTGTAAGTCCTACATAAGAGGAGGGTAAACAGATAATGAATGAAATGAATTAAATTACAAAGTTAATATTTTTTTAAACTTGGGGCAAAGGCCACCTGAAAGAACATTTGGAGCGAAGGTTACTGGAAACTATTTAACTGCAACTACTACAAGTTCACAACAGTTGAAATATAATACAACTCCTTCAATACTTCAATACATACTACTTCAAATTGACTCCCAAAGCGTGGTATAAAATAACGTAACAAACCATCTTCTTCAATGTTATATTCGTTTCTGTGCATAGAAGCATCTAAGCGGATGGGAACTGTACACGGCCAACTCAATGTATTCGTCATATTAGCCCAAACTGTTGGTTAAGCTACTCTATTACAACTACAAATCAGAGTGAGCAGCCAATGTTTGGTGTTGAAGAGAAACCTGCAGAGATCTGTGCATCCAGACTCTAGATTAAGATGTGTGCTATCTGTGTAAACGAAATGTAGATTTCCCACAATGAAATGCTTTAATGCTTTTCAATCTGAGTAGGTAGCACATTGTATAAACATCAAAAGAAGCGCATAGTTTGCTCTATGTTCGTGTGGGAAGAACAAACGTGTTCCAACAAGCTGGGACTTCTGAACACACAAAAACTTTGCCCGTAGGAGTTAACACGCCCTTCGCCTCTTGTCATCATCTTACCATCAACATTTGTCGAGACAAACAAGCTACCTACGTGAAACTAGATATCTAAACGGTTGTCCCGCTTCAGTTATTAATATACCATTATTTTATCATTTATTACAAATCGACGCATACGATCCTTGAGATCTCTCTGAAAACGAGCCAAACTTAGCTCACAGATTTTCAGCCTATTGCTTTTGATCCGTAGTCTGCAGTCGCGGCAACCATCTCAAAATGTGGAACTCACCTTACCCTGAAAAGCCCAGAGCTTCAAAAATTTCGGGCATCCTCATTCAGTGATCCTACACAACCACGTCGTGTTGGATTTCGACCGTCCGCTACGTGCGTTATTTTCCAAAAGTTCACGGTCGCATTTGAAATTGTTGAAAATTATGGTGCAAAGTCACTAGAGTGTTTGGCATATCGATATGATTTCATTCATTCCTGTTTTTCCTACCCATCCTTACGACGAATTAATAACCGAGCGATGTTTGATATTTCCCATATACATAACTTCGTCTATAACAAACAACTGTAACTACTACGATACTAGAACAATCTCTATGTTATTCCATAAATGTTTCCATGAAAGATGGCTGGTTTTGAAAACAAAACTGCTACAGAAATGCTGATGCAATCTATGGATTATTCGAAAAATTTTCAAGTGAACCTCATATATAATATATTTCTAAAATGTTTCACTACACTGTCTCTTCCAAATGTGAAAAGAAGTAAGAACCAAAGCATAAAGCTAGAATATTATGGAAGGAGTAACAAATAAGCCCAAAGCTGGGAAAAATGAGCTACACAAGTGCTACGAAATATAGAAACATCAACGAAAGGCAACTAATAAAGAAAACTATGGAATTTGGAACGTTTATTTGACGACCTTCATTAAAAGTAAATAAGAAAAGGTATTCATTCCACATTCTTAATTTCAACAGAACCCCTGATTTTGAAAAAAATAACAACTAATGTATTCTATAGAGGATCCTTTTGAGATGTAAAGTAAAACGTTATATATAAGAGGTTAATGCATACATCTCTGAGCAGTTTGTTGTAAAATAAGCGAAACGGATGAAAGGTTAACAATGAGTGATGTTTCAGAACTCATCCGCGTTGCATAAATTGAAATTGAGATTTATTTATGGACGCTGTTTAACTGCTGTGGTCCTTAACGTCCCATTCTATATTGGGCGTGAAAGACCGGAAAGTTTGCTCAGAGGCCCCTTTATCAGGCTTGAGGTTCTTTTACGTGCCGTAAATCTACGACACGTGACCACCAGCTTTACTTCACTTTCAGAAGGAAGCCGTGCTAAGGATTTTTAAGCCCGAAACAATCCATCGCTATCCTCCGGGTTTGAACCCGCGACCTCGGGGACTAGAGGCTAGCATGGTAACCACTACACCACGGAGGACGACTCCGCTTTGCATGGCAGTGCTATCGTGCATAGGAGACAAAATGGTGGAAGTCCATGGAAGTCACTTCACTATTTATCAGCAGAGCAAATACGCCATACGCAACATGTTAAGAAGATTGTTATACAGTACCTTAATATTTTTCCATCCGTATTCAGCGAAAGTATGCTCTGACACAGCGTAATGGCGAAACTCATCTCTAAATTGCTGCCATGACGTGTGAGAAGCAGGAAGCGGACGATCAATGCTAAATCGATGGATGTTCGTGCACAAAGCCACATTTCATGTGAGTGGCCGAGTCAACAAGCATAACTGCATTATTTTGGAAACGGAGAACCCACACGTCTCATACGATACATTTCACGTACGATAAAACACTCTGAGTTTGCTGTTGTGCCATGGCCACCATTTTGTCTCCAATGGCAATAGCGCTGTCATGCCATGCGGATGAAGTCTGAATCATCATTCATTAAACTTCCATCATTTCTGCCTATATTACAACAAACTGCCCAGAGATGTGTGCATTATTCTCTTATATATACGTAACGTTTTACTTTTCTGACATCTCGAACGGGTCGTCCTATATAATCTTACTAACCATAACAATTTATTGCAATTATGGATTAATTTATCCAGCACTTTATATTGCGTGCATTACTTTGCTGCGTTTTAGTGCAGGGTTTGATCAGACTCTAGATGGACGTATTTCTGAAACTCGACTGCATGGAAACTTTATAGAAATTCAGTCTACCCACAGCAACATTATTTTCTTACAATCAAACCAAAGAAGTAGAAATATAATTCAGAATTGTGTTGCGTTCTTCGAGGATAGTTTTGTGATTCAGTATAGGAATGGCAAAGCTGTTATCTTCAAGATTGTAGTTGTGTTGCATAACAAAGTTCATTTTCTTTTTCTTCTTATAAAAGTATACTATGTTGACAATTCCTATAACATTTATTTTTGTCTTCTTTCTTGCTCTTCTATGCTGAACTCGTAAATTGCTTACTGATCTTGTCGCAGTGTCGTGACTGATACAGCTACAAATAAACCACCACTGCCTTCGGTGCTTGCCCTTATATACTTATCCTCTGTCTGGAATATTCTGTTATCGTTATTTCGATGTCCGACGGCAACAAATTCGAAGTCCATAAAGCACTTTATGTGCTTTTCCATTTCTGTCACTTCGACTGCCAGGTAGCGAAAGAGGACACAAAGAAAACTTATGCATCCAGGCGATAATATACCAATGGCCCAATAGTGCCGTATTTCAAATGTGTAGATATCCCTTCGTGCGCTAAAAGAGTTGCAGAACTCAATGGGGCAATTCCAAGTACACACTGAACTGGCAATTTAGCGTGAGCGAGCTTCGTTTGTTTTAAGTTCCATTTATACCCCCTTTAGCCACAATGACCTTATCGGCAGCATTTTCTTTGGAGCATATTATTGCCAATAGGCAATAGTGTTAACTCGTGTTTGTTTTTTTCGGGTTTCTAGTAAACTTTGGGCTTTGCTCATTACATCACATACACACACACACACATTCACGCTCGTATTCATACTTGCAGACTCTGGGGAGAATTGGGAATAATGTTGGGAATCGAACCCGGGACCTCTAGACAATAAGCTGGTGCTCTACCGACTGAGCTACGGAGCAAGCCGAAATTTGCAACAATCCTCTTGCTTATTAGCAAAGACGATAAACGAATCGCGTTCATTGAGAGACACTTCCTAGACTTGCGATTACAGTGTGCAGTCCGCGGTGATAGACAAAAACAGACCCTTGCACTAGAGTGTACTGTCCGCGATGACAGACAAAAATACAGCGAAAAGGTATTAGGATATTTTCCACTCTGGTTACACAGGCTTTATTTTTGAGGGAATAAACTCACTTTTTAGACTGATAAACAATTAAAATGTCTTTATTTGACCTATCCGTATCCGACCAAAGCTATTTTTAACTTGTGTATATGCTGTTGTTTACCATTGCGGACTATAAGCAACAAACATAAGATCACGCAGTGTTTCACTGTCATTTTCTGCCTTACTATTATAAATTTTATTGTTATTATCATCATCTAACGGTACTGTTATGCTGACTTCGCTCATTGAATAGTTGTACCTATTTTGCCCCTGTCGATTGATACGATGTTTCAACCACCTCCGTGTATCCATATAGACATTTCTGAGAAGCGCTGTGGTGGTGCGCCAGCTCCTCACTGACTTGTGCTTACTTGAACCTTCCCGTTGAGATATGCAACTCTTTTAACGCACGAAGTTTATCTACACACGCCAAATACGGCGCGGTTGGGCCACCTGGTATAAATCAAATTCAGCACATGAGTTTTATCCCAATGCGTCCTGTAAATGTCAGGACTCAAAATAGGCTAACACACAACTTTCGTTGCTCATTAAATCAGCCAGTAGATTATATATTTGTCTATTATACAAAAACCAACCATAATTCTCAATGTTTTGATTAATCAAGATTTATTATTTCGGTTAAGCAATTTATCATTACTACTTGCTAAATTCAGACAGAAAATTAAGGATTTGCAGTCCTGTCGGGCAGTTCCTCAGCTGAACCAATTTTTAAGGAAGTGTCATTTTTTCTACTCTCCCAGCGGAGTTAAACAAAAGAAAAGCTTGAGGCACCGGATCAAACAAATTATGTAGCTTCATACCTACGGTACATTCTCATATGCACTACTTCTTGCAAGTGTAGGAACTCAAAATAAACACATAACTTCCGGTTTTTCAATAAATCGGCCAGTAGATTATATACTTGTCTAAAATTGTTTATTAATAAAGATTTATTATTTTGGTTAAGTCATTGAACGTTACTACTTGCTAACTTCAGACAGAAAATTAAGGATCTACTGTGAGGCAGTATTTTATATCACAACACTGTGAATGCCAGAGTGATTGTAGTGTAAATTAACATTATTGTATGACAATGATTTGAGATGTTTGTTAATTATAAGCATTGTTAGGAAATAAGTTTACACGGCCTCACTGAAACTGACAATAGGAGCGGGTAACACTGAGCGAGGGGGTGAGTTGTTTATCAACTATAAGAGACAAACAAATGACGTCAGAGTAGCCTGCCTTTCTTTAGAAATGGAGGGAATATCTTCCGTAGAGCATATGTGTTCGTAACTTTGATTGGATATAAAAATAGACGCTAATGTTGGCGCGCTTTATTAACCAATAGTAGCTCTGTTATAATGTTAAGGCATATCGGGGTGAGGGAGTATAAATTATGAAGCCAGTGACAAGTAACGCACAGTTCAACAGAATCATCCAAGGGTTACACGTCGCACAGTTTAAGAGAATCATTCACGGGTTACACGTCGCACAGTTCAACAGAAGCATTCACGAAGCACACGTCGCGCAATTCTACAGAAACTTTCGCGTCGTAAAGTTAGTTACAAAAATGTGAAATACTTGAATTAATAATGTGCGGCAAACAATTGATAATAGTTACATTCGAAAATATAACAGTTTCAGTCGGGCGTGTATCAAGAGTAATTATGTGAAATGAATAAAGTGTGACGGCAATAAAAGTGTAAAAACAAATTCTTTTATCAGTGTTATCTTTTAGTAACAACTCCTTTCCGTTTACACACCCTGTTCATGAGATTTGCTCGACTGGGTAATAATAGCTAGCCGGAGAACAAAGAACCCAAAATTCAAAATAGTAAAACAATAACAATAGGCACTCAGCAGATAAGATAACACGAAAGATACCGCGACAACTGTCCTTTCGGATATTTTCTCAGCTAAACCAATTTTAAGGAAGCGCCATTCCGTCCCTACTCTCCCTATGGAGTTAAGAAAACGCTTGAGGCACCAGTTCAAACGAATTAGCTTCACACTTACGGTACCTTCTTACATGCTTATTTACACGCAGACCGCTATAATTAGGCCACCGGCAATGCACAGCTTCTGAAGGAGCAGTCGCCACTAGTTGCGGCTAATTATTATTTTTTGGAAAGTGGTATAATGCACAGGGCGTCTAGGAAGAACTAAGGCGTTATCTAGTCAAAGTCAAAAAATATAATTTATTTTTATTTGGAACATTACTCTACTGACGCAAGTAAGTGGCAGAAATATTAACAACACATAGTAATTCATATTAACTCAAACGAGTCATGAGTAATTAATAGGTAATTTTCCAGAAACACCTCTAAAAATGCAGGCTATTCTTTTTAAAACACCACAGTTTCAAGATAGAAAAGAAAGAAAAGCAACATCGGATCACTTAAATTATTAATTTAATAATTAATTAAAGTTATTAGGTTATTAATTTAATTAGGTTTTAAACATTATTTAACATTTCATTAGAACTAGCATTTGATTTAATTGCATCTCACATCAGTCATTCATTGTTTCTTTCTGTACCGCTTACCTATGCCAGGTAGAAGCAGTACTGTGTTTCACCCAAAATTTCCGTATAAGGAATTCAGCGGAGATGCATGTTTTGAGATTCTCTGAAACAAAACAAAAAATCTGATGTGTTACACTCACATGACTTTCTCTATTCTTGTACAAACTATTTTTACAAACGCTTACTCTCCATCTACTTCATGTTAATCGAGATAAACATTTGCAGACTCCATCTTATTGCTAATTTTCTTGTAGATGTAAGGGCAATATATATTTACAAGGGCAATATAGAAATACAGTACCCTTTAAGCATAGACATATCTCTTAATAGCTGGTTGCTAGGTGCAGCACCATTCCGTTTGCCACAGATTAATACTCTTTGCATATCCAAGACAAAAAACTTAATAACGAATTCCCATTTGAAAAATAAGTATTGAAAAATTTAAGGGAATAAAAAGCAATATCTTGAAAATGGTTCACTCAACAAAAAGATTTATATGACATAAATTGTGTATTTTAACGCGATCTACATTTTTTGTGTAGTAAAAGTTTGTCTATCTCTTATGGTTTACCAGTTATGCAAAAGTCGTTCACAATAAAGAATACTTTTGGAGACATTCCCAGGAAATTCAAGATATACATTTTATTTGTCATAAAAATATCTTAAACGTATGATATATTAATCAAAATCGTTAGAGCCATTTTTGAGAAAATTAAAGTTTTCGAAAAATGTTCCATGTAAAGGGTAATCTGGGGTGGGGGGATTTTCTTGAAAACCTTCGTGTCGCATCTCTGGAAGATACTGAACCTAAATACCAAGTTTGGTATTTATCCGACTGTTCGTTTCTGAGTTATGCTGTTCACAGACACACACACACACACAGAGAGACAGACACACAGACACACACACGGACATGTTTCCAAAAATACTTATTTTGGATTCAGGGGGTCTCAAAATATGTATTTCCGTGAAATCTCGGTATCGAATTTTTGGGTGGAATACAATACTTCCCCTACTTACTATACGTAGTAGAGAAAGTAAAAACAAACAAGCAGTTTTGGAAAAATATGAACACGCGAATGAGTATGCAACTGAACAGTATAATTAAAAAATGAAGTATCGGTTGAACACCAAACTTCAACATCTTGCGAGGATGCAAGAATGATTTTCACGAAATTTCGCCACCCTAAACTAACTTTTGTACATGGAAAAATGTTTTTATTTTCTCAAAAAAATTCCCTAACGATTTTCATTAAAGTGCAATATATTTAGGATATTGACAGAAGGATTCAGATGTATATCTTGAACTTTCTGCAAATGCACATAAAGTCACCTTTCTGGCTGAATTTTCTGTAATTTTGTATAATCTTGTGTAACTAGGAAAATATAAGAAATAGATAAAAGTTTACTTCAGAAAAATATAACGATTACTAAATTATGAGTTGATATTAGAAACATTTTTCATAGCCTGAGCTGTTTTGGAAATATCAGTTTTGAACGCTTACATTTTCCCAAAGATGATCTGTCGGAACATGCTTTAAAGTTTTCGATCCTTATGCTTTCTTTTCCTTTGGAACAGCTCATTGCTACGGCTTAAAATCTCTCTCTCCATATATCTGGTATAAGCATTTGCACTCTTATTCCCGAATGTTGTGTGTAACTAAGCACTTATTGCTTAATGCTAAGTCATTTCTGGGCAAAAATGCATATGCATAAAGTAATGTGCAAAGAAAGGAACTTTTTAATGTATACTGTAATACATAAGGTAACCATGTGCATTTCTAATGGTTAGATAAAGTTTTGCGAGTGAACCATATCAGAATATTTTAAACTGTAATTGTGTTTATTTAAGAGCTTAGCCCATATGGAAAACATTCACACTATCACACATAAAATGTGTCACGTTTTATGTGTGTATTATTTTCCTAAAATTCGAATAAAACTGCGAAATTAATACAGGATATGCTTGTGGTATTGAAGTATCTAACCACAGAAATTCACAGGAAGTTTATCTAATTATATTCACCTATGTCTGTTTTGATTTCTGAGTCGTTCATGTGCAGGTACTTATTTCTGTCACACAAATTTGTCGTCCTCCGTGGTGTAGTGGTTACCATGCTAGCCTCGAGTTCTCGGGTTCAAACCCGGCAAGGGCGATGTGTCCCGTGTCTAGATTTACGGCACATAAAACAACCTCAAGCCTCATAAAGGGGCCTTCGAGCAAATTTCCAATCTTTCATGCCCAATATAGAATGGAACACAAAGAACCGCAGCAGTTAAGGAGCGTCCGTAAATAAAAACGCATTTTTCATACGCGTCCTAGAATACTTAAAAGTGCTGCTATCTTAATAATTGCTTAAATTCCAGAAAAAATTAAAGATATAAAGTTAAGTACCAACTGTAAACTCGGTATAAGAGGCTGTACTCGCAATGAAACTAATTCAGAGAAAATAATGGTTAAGAATTTTATATAAATGTCGCAGCTGTTTGCGTAGAACGGACCTGCACCTGTGTATAGGGAAATACATACTTTTTATAAGTTTAGAAACGTGGGCATGAATTTCATAAATTATTTGAATTAAGGATATTTTAAGTTAAATTCAGGAGTGGCTCGGGAGTATACATTTTGGGTGTTCACAAAACTTTTGAATCAGATAGCTCTGAAAAAGTGAAATAACATCTGTTGCATGATAGTTATGATTATGAACAAACTGCTGATGAACAGCCGCTCCCGACAAAAATAATGATAATAAAAATTAATAATAATAATAATAATATAATGCGTAAGCTGTCTGACGAAAGAAAGGGTTGTTTTTGTGAATGTTTGCTGTCGCGTACAGTGTTTTAGGGCAAGAACGAAGTAATGTGTAAATTAAATTGTAGTTGAGATATGGATGGTTTGGAATAAGAGGGTGAAGTTCCCGCGCTCGTGCAGGTACTGTATCATTCCAATACAGGCATCGTCTGCCGTAGTGTGCTACCACCTAGTGGCATTAACGTATAATCGTAGCGACAGTGTGGAAACAGCGCGGGAGAAGCTTCGTGTACGCCTTCAAATCTGCACGGTCCGTATGTATTTGAGCCACATGGTAATTACGGCATACCAGTCTCGCATGCGCAAAAACTCCTTCAAACGTGCACTAGTCAGGATGTGCTACCGACTCTATTGCCACATTTCATCGAGTTTAGAATAGCGCGATAGATTTAAATGCAGTATATTTTAAACAGTTACGTTTAACAGGATTTAAGGAAAACTAACCAATAACGCCGCAAGATGTCAAACGTTAATGTATTCACGTGCACCTATCCCTTATGCAGCAGCTACCACTGCTTAAATTATGATATTAAATTGTAAATATGGCTTTATTAAGTATGCATTGAATTGTATTCTATTGCGGCTAACAAATTCGTGCATGTCAAGCAACACTATTCGATTCTTTTTTGAATCTGGTACTGCGCCTAGAGCGCACGCAACCTAAAATGTACCAAAAGCAAGGTCGAATGGGCAACTGCAAGAATTGAACTGCAAAGCAACAAAACTGAACTTCTGTATTTTCCTGAATAGCCGCTAGTTTATAAACAATCCACCTGTTTTGATCTGTTAAAGGTTTAAGCAGTGTATTCACAATGAGTTTACGAGGGCTGTCCCAGAGGTACCCGACCTATAAAGAAAATACAACATTTTGTGGAAAAAACATCTTTATTTCTCTACATAGTTACCTTTCAGCTCGATATACTTTTCTCAGCGATGCTCAATGGCTTCGATACTTGTCGGATTTCGATACTTTGATAACCGTGGAGTTCTGCACAATACCCATCAACTATAAACTCCATCTCTTCCTGTTGACAAATATTTTACCACCAAGCCATTTCTTCAACTTTGGAAACAGAAAATAATCAGAGGGGGCTAAGTCTGGCGAATAGAGTGCATGAGGAAGCAATTCGAACTTTAACTCATTGATTTTGGCAATGGCGATAATGGATGTGTGAACTGGTGCATTGTCTTGATGAAACAGAATTTTTTTTCGCTAAATGCGGCCTTTTTACTTGGTTTCATCAATTAAACACTGCAATAAGTTTGCATAATACTCGCCGTTGATTGCTTTTCCTTTTTGAAGATTATCAATGAAAATTATCCCACGTGCATCCCAAAAAACCTGACGCCATGACCTTGCCTGCAGATGGAACTGTCTTCGCCTTCTTTGGAGCCGATTCTACCCTTTCAATCCACTGTTTTGACTGTTCCTCCATGTCAGGTTTGAAGTGATGTTTAATCCATGGTTATGAATCGACGCAAAATCTCGGCTTTATTGCAGCGAAACATCGCTAAACACTCGACTGAAACATCCTCACGACGCTGCTCTTGTTCCATTGTGAGTAAACGCGGCACCCGTCTTGCGCACAGTTTTCTCATATCTAAATTTTCAGTTAGTGTGCGATGTACAACACTTTTTGAAATGCCTGCTATGTCTGCTAGCTCGCGCACTTTCACTCGACGGAGATCCAATACCATTTTGTGGATTTTCTTCGCAATTTCTGGGGTGGTCAATTCATTTGGTCGACCACTGCGATGTTCGTCTTGGCACCTCGTACGCCTTGCTTAAACTCTGCCACCCAATATTTTACTGTTGTAAACGAAGTAGCAGACTCTCCCAGAGTAGAATTTAGCTCATCTTTAATATTAGTTGGACTAAGACTTTCAAATGAAAGTATTGTATCACATAACGATGGCCAGTTTTATCCATGTTCGCTGAGAGAGTCCGCTATTAATGACTGCTACAAACTTAAGCTTTATAAGGGTGGTACTTTCTACCATAATCATTTGTTTGAAACAACCACCGGTATATATACATCAGGTCGGGTACTTCTGGGACTGCCCTCGTAACTAGAGATGGTACTAAAACATAAAATTTAGTAAGAAAAGATTTTAAATTCTTGGAGAACTGTACAAGACTGGAGGAGACTTATGTGGACAAAAATGTTGAAATGTTTGGTTGGAACAGCCATTAGAAATGGCTTCAAATGATCCCTTCACTTCTGATGAGTGAAAATATAACAAATAAGCTGCAGTATAAATTACTGTGTTAAATTTGCCACTATTGGATTATAACGGGTCATCAACAAATTCCTCCGCAGTATGTTGGTCCCTACCGCTCGAAATAAGGTTGGTACTACTAAGGTTTTCCCCATTCCATTCCCCGAATGTTATGGTTTCCAGCACGTTATCGCACGTAATCGCAGGCTGCCAGCAATGGGTTATTATTGTGCTGTGAGTACTGACTTATGTGACAGCAATGTACTCTTTAGAGGAACATGTGTTTCTAGTGGAAAACGTTTTTATAAACATGTAAATTATAGTGAGAAAGTGAGTTTCTTTGCTAAGTTTCCTAACTCAAAACTACCGCACCGAGATACTGTGCGTGATTTAATTAATTTCGGGAGACAGGTTCCGTGCAGGATGCTGAGAGGAGTTGTAGACCAAGTATCTTAACAAAATATAAACTGACAGACATCGGATTGAATGCTTAAAAGTCCACAGAAATCAATTAACAAATTGGCCCAACAATGCGATATTTCTTACGGTTCCGCATACAATGCAGTCAAAAAAGAACTCGCTTTATATCCATATAAAGTGTTCATCGTCCAGAACTAAAACCCGGAAAATAGTGCAATATTTTGAATGGTTTCAGGGGTTTATGGTGCGCCTCGAGTTGACGTATTAGATAGGGCATATTTTATACCTACGCCGCTGTATCTCCGGTCCTGACGTTTCATGAGGGTAAAGAAAGAGACAGGTATATATTAGAATGGCCACCTTTAGCAATACTAGCGCTGTGAATTTCCATGCTAAAGGAAGCTATTCTGATTCGCTTCAACAGATAAATGGGGACTTAATTTGATTTCTTTTAAGTCTGTAATAAATATAGTCTACTGTTGTTGCTTAGAGCTTTGCTGAACATAAACCTCAACACAAAAGAAAATAATAAAAGATCCGGCAAGGTTTGCAGTGCTGAGTTGACTCGCACAGCAAAAGGTGGAAGTTTTACTGCTAGGACCAATTACAGGCTCCCTCTCCGGTCCGTACACTGAAGTTTGGCTGTGTTGCCGATTTTCTTATAAGTGAAGCACGTGTCGTCAGTAGCTGTTTGCTTTAGTCCAGGTTAAGTTTGTTTTCTGTGCGCATGCGATTTACTGCGTTACCTTGTTTAAGTTTCCTGTAAATGCTATCTCCATACTTTAAATACTCTAACATACGCAACAATTTCATTGTTTACATTTTACGAAAAGATGGCACAGGTATACACACGTGTTCAGAGTAGGGGTAAGAATTGGCAACACTACCTCTCTCGGTCGAGCTAAATGTCAGAGCCGGAGATAAAACGGCGGTACTATAGTGATGAAGATTTGTATCATTAAAGGAATTGAACCTGTGTCTTCAAAAAAATTGTAAACATGTTCAACATCATTTCTGAACAGATAGGTTTCATATTATTTATCTACATTACCTTTTATGAATGACATGGGTGAACCTAGCAGATTTCTCAACGAGCAGGACGTTATAACCATGCGCTTGAAGCAGTCAGTGCTGCCACCCTGTCTCTTGGGGAATGTTGGTCACACGAGATATGCGGAGCGACTTCTCGGTGACACGTTACAAAAAGTGTCTATATGTATGCGTGTTTAATGTTCCTTTAAGTAACTTAGATTTGCAGAGATGAAATGAATGAAATTACGCTCAAATGTGCTGAGTTCCAATAAGCTGAGATTTATGCTTGTCCTCTGAGAACAGGTTAAACCTGGAAAAAGCGTTGCTGAGGCAACTTGGTTCAATATAAATTGAAACTCGGGCGCTGCAGGTTGGAAACCTGGCAATTTTGTCTTAAACCAATGGCTTTAATTGAATTATACGTGGAAACAAGCACATTAGATATTAAATTAAATAAAAGTTAAGCAATGAAACAACATCATGGTTTTTCCTTTCGTTCATTCTTACTGAGGAGTACAGATTAGTTTGAACATGAAAGACTTCGCTGCTGCATGAGGAAAGGGTGTAAACGTACGTATTTCCATTAAGGTGAGCTGAAAGTTTCCCATAGGGATCTTTTGTTGGAATCAACAAAAATTTATGAAATGAAGTTTCTAAGTTCGATTAAGTCTTGCATAAGAATAGCCAGAATCAGGAATGGGGATATAATAAAACTAAATGGGGTATCGCTGGAAGAAAAGATTTTGAGAGAAGTGGACGGAACATCTTGAAAGAATGAGTTACAACCGTATTCAATACAGATTTCAACATATAAGCCAAAAGGAAGAAGAGGTCGGCAAGATAACGGAAAGGATGTAAGTCTAATCACTGAAAAGAAGAGAATGAAACAAAAAATCATAAACAACATTGTTCAACACATAAACAAACTCCTATATCTGTTGTTGATACAGAACGTGTTTATGCTCTCATTAATTTATTTTATAGTTATTTTAAGGGAAAGATATACTGTATTATAAAAATAGCAGTAATTTAATAGCGGTTGTCAAATTTTATCCCTAATAAAATTATCTGAAGTTAGCAGGGTTCAAAATTACCTACATGCTATCTTTATCTTGCAGTATCATGACAAACGCCGCCTTATCAATACTGTAATTTTTGTAAATATTATTTCAGAAACACTTATAGGACAAGTCAACGGAGGGGACACCTAACTCTGTGACCCCAATGGATCTAGGGGATCCACCTCATCCGTCCCCGGGAGGAACGGATGAGTTGAGGAAACCGCAGGAGACGAACGGCTGCAGAGCGAGGCCAGCGCAAGTCGAGTTCCCTAGTTCCCTAACAGTTCCAGGCTTGATCACCCGGCCACGGGAGAACCGCCCAGAGACGTCTCTTCAGTGGGACCGGGGAAACGTATCAAAGCGCAACCCTCCGCGCCATCTGCCCGACAGACCCAACCACAACCCCAGAGTCAACCTGAAACATGAAATGAGAGGAAATGGGGAAGAGAAGAAATACACTTCTCCAGCATTCGCCTATGTCAATTAGGGAAAACTACGAAAAACTCATGGTCAGATTGGGCGGCCACCGGAAATCGAACCCGGGACCTCCCGAATGCGAACCTCTCACGTTAACGCGGAGCCATCTTGCCACGGAAGAAGTATACTAAGATTTGTATTTTTCTGATTTATTTAATATTGGTGGTCTTGTATATCAGAAGATTATTATTATGGCAAATGTAAGTTTGACACAAACCAATTTAGTCTCCGGCATTTACAAGAAACCGATTCATAAAACATAAAGCTAAGCTCTCTTCGATAACAGCAATGAATTTTTTTGATCAAATCACATAATTCACAAAGTTAAATCCACTGACAAGTGAATGTGCTGGAATAATAAAATATACAAAATGAAGCATGAAAACACTGCGTGTTCTGTACAAGGACTAAATGAATGAACCAGAATCGATATGAACCCAGTGCCAAGAACGATTCCCCTGTCCTTCAGACCGAAGTCAGGATATTTCTGCCTTTGTAGCCCTTAATGTACTGGTCATTTAGCACACTTTATCGGAATTTGAACGAGGAAGCTGACATCCCACCCATTCTGGGTCACTTCTTCTTTCTGTTCATTAGAGTAAGATATTCAAGTTGAGGTTTTACTAGCACCGTTTGATTAACTAATAAAGTGTTGAATTCCTCAGGGGGACTCAATTAGGCTCAGGCTTTAGCATTCAGTTAGTAAACGAACAAACTTTCCACTAGGGATTCTGGTAAAGGCCAGTAGCTTAACAATGCTGAATAATTTACGTGGAGGAGTGCAAACTCTCTCTTCCTGCACTCCCAACATTTACAGATGTCTGCGGAGCATGCCGCAGAAGTATCTATACGATCCAGATCAGGTTTCTCAAGCCAAAAATGTTGGTTTATCAAATATGAAAACCCACAATATTTTTAATGTTTTACTTTCTTTACCACGTACATAGTAGGTAGGCAAGGTATTGCTTTCCATCCAAAATTTCGATATCGAAATGTCACCGGAAATACATGTTTTGCGGTCCCCTGAATCCAGAAAAGACATTTTAAAAAATGTGTGTGTGTGTGAACAGCATAACTCAAAAACGTAAAGTCGGATTAATACCAAACTTGCTATTTAGGTTCAGTACCTTCCAAGGATGCGACACGAAGCTTTTCAAGAAATTCCCGCATCCAAAACTACCCTTCACATGAAACATTTTGAGGCAGTATTTACTTAAATGATTTCAGTCTAATTATATAATTTTATAAATTCAATAACAGCCCGCCTTGAAGCAATATGTGTATGTAATAATTTATAAAAAGTGTATATTACAGTCATTGTGTATGTTAATGTTATTGTAACATGTTAAGTAATGTTATGTGAATGTATTACGTAATTTAATAAAGTAGGAGCTGTGAGAAATGGGTTAAAAGTTGCTAACAATGAGGTAACCTTGAGACAATAATGAGTAAGAAAGTTTAACAATACTACTTGTGATTCTTGGAGTAACAATAATGTAATTTTTGTGACAGTTTAAAAATAGGCAATCAACAACCAGAAAAAGCCTTAGCTAAATGAAGGTATTCTATTGGAGTAGGATTAGCCAATAATAAACTGAAGAGGAGAAAATTTTACAAATTTAGAGTTCAGTAGCCTGCAGACAATGATTGTAACCGGACGCAAAAAGTGTCCTCAAGAAATATAATACGTATTCGTGTGAGACGAAAATAGTTTACGTATTAAAAAGTGCATGTATTTAATAAAAACATCTCACGGCTCTCTCTCTATATCAGTGAAGTGTTAATTAAATCGTGTCAAGCATTAATAAAAGGAGTGAAGTAAAATTATAATTTGTGTAAGCCTACATTCTTGTTGCTAAGAGAAACGTGTCTCTAACAAAAATACTGACGCAGCCGAGGCAAACATAAATATATAATACTTAAAGAAACAGTCAAATTACAAAGCTAATATTTTTTAAATTTTTTGACGAAGGCTAACGAAACTGTTTACCATACGTGCGGTTGTAACTACTTTAAGTGTTCGGCTCCCCAACAGTTGAAATACGTTACAGCTCCTTCTAAAATACGCCTTTCTCAATCTTTCCAAATTTTTTATTTTATAAAAATTGCTCTAACGATTTTGATTAAAACTATTAAAATATTAAATATACTTACATGAAAAATAAAATGTAGTTGTATCTTGAATTTTCTAGGAATAGCCTATGAAATCCTCTTCATTCGAAAACAATTTTGTATAATCCTGTATAACTGGTAAACGTTAAGCGATTGATGAAAACGTACTACACAAGAAATGTAATCCTCTTTAAACGCACAATTTATTTCAGATAACTTTTTTGTGACATCAGCCGTTTCAAGATATCCATTGTTAATGGTGTGAATTGTTCAATGTTTAGCCATTCTTTTAAAGCCAATATTCCGTTATTTCCCACGATTCCATTCATACAGTATGGGATTTTAAGGCCAGAATATAGCATCCGGTTCTTAAACATTTGGCTGTTGCTGTTTCCCTTTGTATCTATAACGAAATGAGCAATATAGCTATTTCTGCAAATCTTTATTTGGATTAAAATGAAGTAGATACAAAAATAGTCTTCAGTAAGACTAGTTTGTATACCCACTAATAAACGAGGAGGGCAGAGAAAGTCATGTGAATGTATCACATGTTTTTTTTTTAATGCCAGTTCCTCAAGGGTAGCCAGGACTAGGCTTTCGTGATGTCATATCCTGCTGGTGCATGAAGAATATTCTTTCATTCCTAAGCTATCTCTGATGTTTGCTCTCTTTTAAAGGTTTGGAACTTTAACGCTATTCCAGTGACTCTTTACAATTACAAATGTGCATTTATGTCTTATTTTAACTTCCTCTCGTTACGTAGATATTCATTTATTCTGTGATAATGAATGGTTAATTGATTCAATTACGTATTACGTTCAACTCGTTGCAATTATCTCCCTGAGTAGGTAATTATTAATCAATTTTCTAGTTACCCCTTCATATATCGAGCAAGGGAAATCTCGTCAACCTATTTCTAGAACCTCCGTCATTTTATTTGCTGACACAGCTTGAACCTTCAATTATCCGGTCACAGTTTTTTGTCTGCAAAGTATAAGAGTTGGCATACTACCTGTCAGATACTAGTGGCAAGTTATTTCAGCTCCTCTAAGAAGCCTGCGCTGAACCGTATTGGAACTACGTATTTGTGGACCGAAGGAAATTATTGAATTTGGAAACGCATAATCAAACTGAAAATAATTTAATTTTATTGAAATGTAACATTTAGTATACCTGTAATTAGTTTGAAATTGTCTCACAAATTTACCAAAAGTTTCTATCATAATAAACAGTGCAGTATTAGACACTCTGGTACAACTGCAAGCATCACCTCTAACGATGATGTATTTTTCAAAGCTATCAACAGGAAGTAAATAAAAAGTGTATGGAAACTATATAAAATAGCTAACTTCTATCTTTTTCTGGCCGTTTGCTGAAATAAAAGCAATGACGATATTACGACACCATGGAAGAAGTTTTGTCACAACGTTTAGTTAATCGCTGCCACTTTGCATAAATTAGTATTTCAAAGTCGTTGCTTGACACCTTTTACAAGATAGTATCGCTTAAAGACAGTTATTAAAAAACTGGACGGTTCAATATACGATTGATCTCCTTCATTGGCACCTTGATTATATGAAAGCTTCCTTATAACCCTTAACACTATATTTACAAGAATTTAGATTTTCTCTTCTGCAAGTATGGACGTATTAAAACATTCCTAACGTTTAACAATTTGTGGTTAATCATACCAAAATCTTCCAACGAAGCATCTGCTTCTATTGTATACGAATCTGACGAGCTTTATGCATTCGAGTATCTTGTATGACATTTTCAATTCGGTTCTACCCTTTTTAGCTTCAGCTTATAGAATTCATAATCATGCAAGCATATTCTAGGTTACACTAAGCGACCACTGAAGCCGGGCGTAGGTCATCACTTTTTGAAGCCGTACACTTTGTTTCAATATCTGGTGTTGATTCTGCTGTCGCCTGCTACAATGGTTTGCTATGATTTCTTTCTATCAGGATATGCGTGGGCGGGCGCCAATTTAAATTGACTGAGAAATTTAATGTCATCTAAGCTATTGATTGTGATTGAGCTATTGAAGCGAGTTGCCGACCGTTTGAAGATAAAGAATAAAACTGATTATGAATCGTAGCACTCGAAACTACACTGGTGTGCAAAACCTAAGGACGAGCTGGATAAAGTAACATAAGAATGAACTACTTGGTGGAAGTAGATGAAGGTGCGGGAGCATATTGCCAGAGGTCTCTCACACGTACACAGAAAGCTGGACTCGCATGGCGTGAGTGTAGCGAGCCTATAGTGCCAAATGGGTCTGGTCCCGCAACACGGGACAGTTGACGAAACAGGACGAGACGGTGTGTGGCAATTATCGAGCTGTTACGGTGCACTGTAGTGGTGTTCTTCATTGCAACCTGGTCCGTAGACACCATTTGGATGATTTCACACGGGGAAGAATCATCGGAAACTGGAAAAAGGGTGAAGTGTGACAAGTGTTGCTCAGGAGTTTGGAATTGCTCACAGCATTGTTTCATGTGCATGGGGGACCTTCCAAACCACAGGCACTGCTGTCCCAAGGAGAAGTAGTGGTCAACCACACTCAACTACAGCAACAGTTGACCGCTATATTGTGCAACAGGCAAGAAGGGATCCATGACAAACAGCGGGTGCAATTGTAACCACATTTAACAGGTCAGCTAGGCACGCAATCTCACGATACAGAGTGACACGGTGACTACACAGAGGTGGTCTCTTTGCCCGACGGTCAGTATGTTGTATTCCATTGACATCCGCATATCGGCGGCACCGTTTGCGATGGTCCCAAGAGCATCAAAATTGGACCAACGAGGAATGGGGTCGCGTGCTCTTCTCGGATGAGGGCAGATTCAGTCTAAGTAGTGATTCCCGATGTACCCTCATCTGACGAGAGATGGGGACACAATGAACCCAGGAACATCCTTGAACTTTTGCTGGTCCGGCTGTTATGGTTTGGAGAGGAATATGTTGCATGGGCGCACCGACCTCCAAATCTTTGAACGCGGTACGCTCACTGGTCAACGTTATTGTGACGCTGTACTCCTTCCCCATGCGCGTCTTTTCAGGGGTGCAGTCGGACCTGATTTCATTTTTATGGATGACTGCGCGACCGCATCGAGGAGGATCTCTTGGAACGAGAGGATATTCGGCGAATGGACTGGCGTGCCCGATCCCCCGATTTAAATCCCATCGAACACGTGTGGGATGCTTTGGGGAGACACATTGCAGCACATGCACATGCACCAAAAACCATCCAACAGTTGTCAACAGCGCTGGTAGAGGAATGGAACGCCGTACCACAAGAACTGCTTACCAACTTTGTGGCCAGAATGGGAGCACGATGAGAGCATGCATTGCTGTCCGTGGTGATCATATACCCTTTTAAGCACCATGTATCTCCTTCTGTAATTCTAGAGAACCATCATATGTTGTTGACTTTAGCGAAGCTTATGGTCTATGAATAAAAGTGGCATTTCTGTTCGCCTCATTGCAATTTTCGTTTAGTTGCCTAATGTAGCATACCGTAGCAGTTCCCTCTATGTATGATTCAAGTTTAATCGAGCTATGTTACTTGGCAGTGTTACAGCATGTGAAGATTACTTTCGTATTTAGGTTTTGCACACCAGTGTATAATAATTGAATTATCATACCTGCTAACTTCTGCAGTATAAATGTTACGGTTTGTAATAACTGTTTCCGCAATAGAATAAACTAGAAGCGTAACTTTCCATGAGTCGCTAAAATGCTTACCGCTAAAACCC
The DNA here is from genome assembly GCA_030765065.1 of Deroplatys truncata. Taxonomy (NCBI): domain Eukaryota; kingdom Metazoa; phylum Arthropoda; class Insecta; order Mantodea; family Mantidae; genus Deroplatys; species Deroplatys truncata. The sequence continues at coordinate 49,771,094 of CM060979.1, read as the reverse complement.
CTCACGTCTACCACTAAGTAACTGATAACCCAGAGCGCTTTTAGGCGCTGCGAACAGCCGATCACCGTAAAAGACATAAGCCCCTAAAGATTTACAGGAAGAAAAGAAAGGTGAAACGCTAATTTAACAATACACGCTCTTTTATTACTTAAGCACCGCCCACTTTAGAACTACCCCATCAAGTTTCCTTCTTACCCGAGTCAATATTACAATTATTACGTGTGCGTCTTTTAAATTATTGCTATGGGGTTTTCTGTCTACGTGACTCTGCAAACATACTGAACTTAAACCTAACTGCATTCCAGGAATTTTTATGCCTAACGCGTTCGCTCCTCGACTGTTACTAATGACTTTGCTCGTTAATTACCTCTTTCTCTGGACAAATCTTTTCAGCTCAAGCTTATTACATTATACGTTGATTTTGTATACGATAATTATTTATTGCCATTGTTTCTCTATCTTACTATCACTTCTTTATTTAATTAGTTATATATTTCTGTCAATCACCATAATACACAATGTCAGACTTTACAATGCCATGCAAGTATTCAAACATCCAGATAGTATAAACAAGGATGAAAATATTAAAAGTAAATCGAGAACCTTTGCCAGCAATGAAGACACCGTCTCTGTAGCCATATGTTTAGAGCCCTGGCCTCTCAATGATGTTATCCCGGATTCCATCCCCAGCTTCAGCAGGGTAGTTTTTAAGTCTGGTTCTATCTGTGTGAGCCAGATATGTGAGAAGTATTAGTCTCATTATTTTGTGCATTGGTATCGGTATCCATCGGCGTTATATTAGTTCATTTATTTGTTAATGCTACCGTTTTCTTGCGATTATATTGGAAAAGTCAGCAGCCTTCACTTAGTGGAAACCTGCAACAACAAGAACACTTTAAAAATGCAGTTTCTACTGACAGCAACCCCGCACTTCGCACTTGGATGGTCAACGTAGATCAACTAAATCACTGGGAGCGTTCGGTTTACTATCTCCTCCACCGTTTACAGTATGCTACTTAAACCGGCAGTTACGGTTCTGGAGAAATCACATAGGTGAGCATTACCCTCGCATATAGGACAGAGTAGGACTAGAAACGTAGGGTGGCTTAGCACCTCAACCTACGGAAAACCTCTGTGCCTAGGCCCATGACGGGGCGCCCCCGAGGAAGGAATGAGGTGGGAGGAGACAGAGGGCGGCCGGACCAGAAGGCACGACAGGCAGAGGGCGGAGTCCCTACCATTTATAAATCTGAACTCCCGGGCGCAGTCTGGTGCAGCCGGTCCCCATTCCCCTTAGGGCTTACACATCCCCAGAGGGCTCGGAACCCGGAGACCGCTCGCAGTCGGGGGAACGAAGGTTTCCACAGAACATCCTTTAGCCCTGCCGAGCCTTCTGCCGACACTTGCAACCCTGAAATAAACCAAGCAGATGAAAGGTGAAGTGAAATGAGAATACAGACGAAATCCGGGGAATATAATGATCCTTCCCAGAATTCGCCTGGCGACCCTGGGATACCACAAAAAACTCCATGAGTCAGGAAGTCGGCCGCGGGAATCGAAACCACGACCTCCCGAATGCGGACCACAGGTTACCGCCTAGGCGATTCTCGCTCGATTACTCCCGCATATACTAATAGCATCATGTTGTAATTGACTTAAATACCACTTTACGTTAAGTAATTATATAAGGACAGGAACACGTGTCCAGTGTAATGTTTTATTAATAAAGGTTGATGATTAATTCAGAATTGACTTTTTGCGTCATTATTGTTTTTAAATAATATTGATTGTTTGTTGTTGTTGCATCAGAAATTGCTCAACAGATATTTATAATCAACAACTGACAATATTATTTTTTCTCGATGGTTAAGACTTGATATAGTTACATCTCGATAATCTCATACTCGGTGCTATCGAAGTATGTCCAATACTGTGACATAAACCTTCGAAAGTTTAGTTTTGCATAAGTGAAAGTTAGTGAGTTTAACTAAATGCTGCATAAGAAATAAAATGGATCGAGACTTCGCACTATTGCCTCGCATGTGTCTCCTAAGAGCTGCTGGTCTATAGTTCTTGATAGAACTTTGACTGCGATTCCTGGGGGCGGAACAATGCAGCATTCCGCAAACACTTGTGTCCAAATGAAAACATACAAAACAATGGGGGAAGGAGTGGAGGTACTAGTGTAACATTGAGCGTTAACTTGAGTTGTAAATGAAGCCGATTTATCTGATGCACTAAATCACATTTCTGCATTAGCCTGTCTTGGTGAATTTCAGCCATTACATTTACCTACTCCGATGACCAAAATCTATAAATCCATAAGAAACAAATGTAACTTAAGACGTGAGATAATACAGCGCACAGAAACATTTGTTCTTTCCTTCCATCTTTAGTTTGCGTTTATGCAAGTGAAACTCGAGTCACGAGAGTAGTTTACAGGTATACTGTACTACCAATTTCAATAACATGGATAGAAAATTGTTTATTATTATTATGCTTAACTAACAATAGGGGATATATAACAGGCAGCATTATCAAGATAAAAAAAAATCTGATGTGTTACAATCACATGACTTTCTCTACTCTTGTACAAACTATTTTTACAAACTCTTATTCTCCATCTATTTCATATTAATCGAGATAAACATTTGCATTACATTTTACACATAGCGACCAGTTCTAAAAATATTTGACTATCGCTTAAGGCCTACTGTTCCCCTTGTTTTGTATTTGCAAGGGCAATATAGAAATACAGTAGCCTTTAAGCATATACATATCTCTTAATAGCTGGTTGCTATGTGCAACGCCATACCCTTTGCCACAGATTAATACTCTTTGCATATCCAAGACAAAAAAATGAATAACGAATACCCATTTGAGAAAATAAGTATTGAAAAATTTAAGGCAATAACAAGCAATATCTCGAAAATGTTTCACTCAACAAAAATAATGTATATGACATAAATTGTGTATTTTAACGCGATCTACATTTTTGTGCAGTAAAATTTTGTCTATCTCTTATGGTTTACCAGTTATGCAAAAGTCGTTCACAATGAAGAATACTTTTGGAGACATTCCTGGAAAATTCCAGATATAAATTTTATTTATCATGAAAATATCTTAATCATATCTGGGGTGGCGGGATTTTCTTGAAAACCTTCGTGTCGCATCTCTGGAAGGTACTGAACCTAAATACCAAGTTTGGTGTTTATCCGACTGTTCGTTTTTGAGTTATGCTGTTCACAGACACACACACGGACATGTTTCCAAAAATGCTTTTTCTGGATTCAGGGGGTCTCAAAACATATATTTCCGGTAAAATCTTGGTATCGAATTTTTGGGTTAAATACAATACTTCCCCTACTTACTATACGTAGTAGAGAAAGTAAAAATTGCTGCCAATTGCAGGAACAATTTCGGAATTACCATAGAATACAAATCTGACATACGTTTATACACAGAAAGCTACTAATAAGAACAAATTTCAGTGAAAAAGTTATCGCCTTTATAGCTTTTTATAAAGTGAATATCGAGTATTGGTGCTGAAAAATCAGTATCGATATCGAGTATTCAGAAATAGTGGTATCATCCCAACACTAGTTAAGACTAGCGGGAATGTGGAATCTTCATATTCCTCAGTTTCACCTAATTCCATTGTATATTTAAGCCAGTGTTTTTATGTTATATATATAAAAACTATGTAGCCTTATGTTATTAAATAAATACGGGACAAAGAGAAGGTATTACAATTTAAAAGATCTACTGCAAGTGTAATAAAACATTGCTTTTCTATCTACTTGGTGTTAATCACAATTAATAGGCACAATATTTTATTTGTCCTATGACTATCTCAATAAGTTATATTACTTAATATTTTAGTCAAGACCTTTAGAACGTTTTTTTAAGAATATAAAACTTAATGGCAATTGCAAAGGGTTATTTGAAGTTCGACAATGCAGCAAAAGTGCTCGGCTCCCATTGTTAAAATGCCAGAATTACTTGCGAAGTTTCGTAGTTTTGTCGATTTTCCTTTTGGGGTTTTGGGGTTGTGCTTCTCAAAACACACATACCACCAGCGTTCGTGATGATTTAATTTATTCATTTCTTCATTGAGCCTCTAAATGTGTGCTTCCAATGAAATCTTATCAAAGTTTTGTTTGAATGCAATTATCTTTAATTTAGGTTAGCGGTAGAAGTAGTAAAAGAATTCCAGCAATAATTTGGAAAATTCATTTACAACATTTCATTTATTTATTTATTTATATATATATATAACACTTGAATATAATCAAAACACAAAAGAACAAAAAAAGTAATGGTGTGAACAATTCTGCTTAAAGATTGCAAGGTTGAATCATATTTGAAAATATGATTGCTATGACCGTGACTCGACGAATTTTCCTACCAACGAACTACCACGGTGCTATCGTGACGAGTTTCCCCACAGTGCACTGAACCTCCCTCATCGAAGCATACATACATGGAAACTTCCAAGATGAGTTCGAATTCTCAACATACATACTTTAAAAGCTATGAAAGAGAGCTTGCCTTTGCCCAGTGCATCACTTTCTTTCTCACTAGCATAGTAAAGCGACTTTTGCCACACTATTGCGACGTTGCTTGACTGGATGGAAGACAGATGTACACTTGACAGTGACACAAGCCTGCCTTAAAGGAAGCATGCTCATAATGTCCAGCTCAGTAATACGTGCCAACTTGAAGGACAGGTCCACAGGGGTGCCTGTATGTAAAGAATGATGATTGGATGGAGCACGTCCAGAACACTGATGAGATACATGTCTCACTTTGTACGATTCAAGTGATTGCCTCCTGTCTTCATGATTTATTGTGATGTTTGCAAAACCTACAAGTAGCGGTGAAGTCATTGTGTAGGAGTCAGGCCAAAATGTGTGTCTCTCATTGTGTACGTTTACTGGTGTTGGCTCAGCTTGGTGGCTCAACCGAAAAGTCCTTGTTCCATAAGCCGAACAAGTAAATATACGTTGTTCTCCTTCTGCAAGCCTGATTCGATGCGAAGATGCTTTCCATTTGGGCTCTGGGATGTTCCAATGGATTGTGGTGGTATTTTAGAGTACTGCTCGTGTTCGCTTCCACTCTTCCTGTGTGCTGATAGCGACGTCATTTTTACTTTTTCCATTACTTATAGGAAGTATTGCATTCCACCCAAAAATCCAGTATCTAAATTTCACCGGAAATACATGTTTCAAAATTCCCTGAATGCACGCGTGTGTAAACAGTCTAACTCAAAAATGAAAAGTCGGCTAAATACCAAACTCTTTTTACGTACTGCATCTTCCAGAGATGAAACTGGAACATTTAAGTCCCCACCCAAAGTTACTCTTTACATGGAAACATTTTCGAACAGTTAAATTTTCTCAAAAACGATTGACGATTAAAATACAATATGTTTACCATATTCGCATGGCAAATAAAATATCTAGAAGTTTCTGGGGGTAGCCTATGAAGCTCTCTTCATTATTGAATGAAATTTTTACAACTGGTAAACCGCAAGAAATAGACAAAAAATTTCTGCGCAAAATATGTAAATCTCGTTGAATAACACAATGTTAAATAAAACGTTTGTGGCATTAGCCATTTCTGAGATATTCTTTATTGTTGGTCTGAATTGACAACACTTTATGCTTTCTCAACTACAAAATTGGTATTAGTTTTTCTCTTGGTTTTGCAAAGAGAACGGAGTTTTAAAGCCATCACATAGTTATCCATTCTTGAAGGATTTGACTTTCGCGTAAGCCTGCTGTATTCCCTTATTCCCCTTGTACCTACGATGAAGTGTAATATAAAGCTCTCTTTCTGAAAATGTTTAATTCCAATGGGTATAAAAAGCCATTTGAATTTAACAGATATTTTTATAATATGTCTTTACTTCTTATTCATACCCACGTTAAATGAAACCACCTTAGATATTTTCGAATTTCTGCAAGTCACTGTGCAGCTGATGTGCCTTAGGCTAACTTTTCCGCCCACTAATAGCCCATTTGCACTTTAGATACACCAAGGCGTGATACTTAGTGAAGAAAGTGTTGTAACAATTTAAAAGCATCCCACTTTTAAGTATGCAGCCGTGTGCAATTTTCACTTTACGATGTAACGGTTGTATGAATCTTATTGGAGTTTTATGGGAGTACGTCTATATAACACTGGTAAATCTGGTGACATACTACAAAATGAATGCAATCGCTTGGTTGTACGATACAATTGTAGATTTAGGTGTACGCGCGCAGCATTAGTCGGTCGATCCCTAATTCCTAAATATATAGTTTGTTTCATTGGGGAGTAAATGGTCTGTCCCACCAATGATAATTTACTAAGGTCATAACTGTTTTTCTCCAGAACTAACCAAGGGCCCACGATGAAATTTACTCTATACTTTAATGTTTTATGTGTCTACTGATCTAATACTTTACTACATGCAGATGACGTGTTTTTAATTCATAGGACTTGAGGATGAATTACAATACACATTGCGCCGTTTGAATCAGTTATGTCAGCTATGTGACCTTAAAATATAACAAAGAAATAGAAGATGGTAGCTTTTTGGGAAAAGATCACAGGGCCAAAAATTATTTCAAAAAATACACCAGTAGAACAAGTAATTGTTTATGATGTATTTTCAGCTATATGGCAGGAACTGCAAAAGCTTTTAGGTTTCGAAGTATCATGTGGAACTGTAAATACAACATTGAGAAACAAAACAAGAAAGGAAATACGCCTTAAGTTTTATAAAACAATGGCGGCTCCTACACTAATTTATGGAGGTGAATCACGAGTCATTACAAGGAAAATGAAAAGCCGATTACAAAGTGCAGAGATGAACATTTTAAGGAGAACAAAAGGATGCACAAAATTGGACAAAATATGAAATGAATATATAATAACAGAGTTTGTGTAACCAATAAATAGCAAAATTGAAAAATATTTGAATGAATGGATGCAAAGAATGGCAGATTCAAGATTGTCTAAGGTTGCATTTCATTATCAACCAAAAGGAAGGAGAGATGTCGGCCGACCCAGAAAGAGATGGAGGGAACAACTGTGAGACGGAACGGGCATTATGTCCATGCCGTGAAGTGAAGAAGAAGAAGAAGACTGATCTAATTTCATTTTTTTTAAAAATCTGATGTGTTACACTCACATGACTTTCTCTACTCTTGTACAAACTATTTTTACAAACTCTTATTCTCCATTTACTTCATGTTAATCGAGATAAACGTTTGCAGACTCTATCTTATTGCTAATTTTCTTGTAGATGTAAGGGGAATATATATTTACAAGGGCAATATATAAATACAGTAGCCTTTAAGCACGGACATGTTTCCAAAAATGCTTTTTTACTTTCTCTACTACGTATAGTAAGTAGGGGAAGTATTGCATTCCACCCAAAAATTCGATACCGAGATTTCACCGGAAATACATGATTTGAGACCTCCTGAATCCAAAAAAAGCATTTTTGGAAACATGTCCGTGTGTGTGTCTGTGTGTGTGTCTGTGTGTGTGTGTGTCTGTGAACAGCATAACTCAAAAACGAACAGTCGGATAAACACCAAACTTGGTATTTAGGTTCAGTATCTTCCAGAGATGCGACACGAAGGTTTTCAAGAAAATTCCCCCACCCTTTACATGGAACATTTTCGAAAATTTTAATTTTCTCAAAAATGGCTCTAACGATTTTGATTAAAATACCATATGTTTAATATAATGTCATGAGAAATGAAATGTATATCTCGAATTTTCTGGGAATGTCTCCAAAAGTATTCTTCATTGTGAACGACTTTTGCATAACTGGTAAACCATAAGAGATAGACAAAATTTTACTACACAAAAAATGTAGATCTCGTTAAAATACACAACTTATGTCATATACATTTCTTTTCTTGAGTGAACCGTTTTCGAGATATTGCCTGTTATTCCCTTAAATTTTCCAATACTTATACTTTTTCTCAAATTCGTTATTCATTTTTTTATGTCCTGGACTTGCAAAGAGAATGGAATGCGCCGCATAGCAACCAGCGTTAAAATATTTGACCATCGCTTAAAAGCTACCATATTCCCCTTGCATCTACAAGAAAATTAGCAATAAGATTGACATCTCGATTAACATAAAGCATATGGAGAATAGGCGTTTGTAAAAATAGATTGTACAAGAGTAGAGAAAGTCATGTGAGTGTAACACATCAGATTTTTTTGGATTCAGGAGGTCTCAAAACATGTATTTCCGGTGAAATCTCGATATCGAATTTTTGGGTGGAATACAATACTTCCCCTACTTACTATACGTAGTAGAGAAAGTAAAAATATGGATAAACAGCCAAATGAGGAGCAATACATATATCAGATTTTGGTACCGTCTCAAGCCCAGGGAAATGGGGAGGGTGAAAGCTGAGTCTTGAAACATTAATGGCGAGTAGGATAGGATAGGACTAGCTGCGGTGGGGACTTAGCACCTCGACCTACACAGATCTTTTGTAACTAGGTCCCTGACGGGTTGCCCCAGGGAGGGAGGGATGCGGTGAGAGGAGACAGAGGGTGGCCTGACCGGGAGGCACGTCAGGCAGAAGACAGGGTCCTACTGTTCAGATTTAAACTTCCCGGATGGCAGCTGATGTAGCTGGCTCCCCTCCCCCTGTGGGCTTACACAATCCCTGCCGCCCCAGACCTGGAGATTGCCCCATTCTGGAGACGAAGGTTTACTCAGATCATCCTTTTCCCCTGCCATGTACACGCCGAGACCTCACACCGACACTTGCAACCCTGAAAGAGACCAAGCAGATGAAAGGTGAAGTGAAATCAGAATGGAAATGAAATGGAAAGGAAATTCGGGAGATGTAATGATCCTTCCCAGCATTCGCCTAGCGGCACGGGAAAACCATGGGTCCGCAGGAAGCGAATCCACGACCTCGCGAATGCGGATCACAGACATTATGAGTCATCCCGGTCGGTAATGGTGAGTAAGTGGTCCTGAAAAAGATTAGAACATGCCTGAGTGGTGGTACATTTGCCAATATTATCTGCAAGTCCGGTCCTATGGTAATATACATAGCTAAGTCCTTGGTGCCTTAAAACGAGTATATCTTGGCTAAGTGCAGCAATAAAGTCCTCCAGGTTGATGGTGTGCGACAGAGTAAGAACTATCCGCCTAAAGGATCCGTACACTCAGAAGAGCGAAAAGTAATGCAGCGAAAGATTGAAATATAGGTACTTGAAGATTTCTATACCTAGAATAAATCACAAGGCTCCAAATGTTATAGATAATTAAGGAAATGAACGTAGTTGTTTGGCTGTGTCACAATAAAGTATATACGTTATTTTTATATATTCAGAGATTGGTAACAACAAAAGAATTGCATCACGTGTAGGCATAATATTGGATAAATGAATTCAATCAAGAATACTGCGATATTGTTGGGAAATGACTTGAGCATAACGGTTAATATTAAATCAGGAAGATGACATTGCAGTGTTATCGATGTACGTGCTCAACAGAGAGGAAAATAAAAAAGGAACGCTTTTTATTTTGGTAAACCACCAAGAAAGTGTTCAAAATGCTGGGAAAAATATTATCCCATAACTGATTACAAAATTGGAAAAAACAAATACGGAATATCTCTGACTACTGGTGAATACTTAATAGTATGTAATGGAAATTAGACGAGCTTCTATATTGGAATAACATAAAGATTACAAATTCTTCCTGTCCTCATATAGACGTGTTGAAATTGTCCGTTTTCCCCCTCCCCCTTTGCCATGGCTTATACAATCGGCTCAAGAACGGCCCAATGCTTCGGAAATGATGACGTGGGTCATTGAGAGAAACAGTTAACATCCGAAGCTTCGAGAAAGATATGCATGACGTAATTCATCATTCCACAACTCAAAGCGTCGTGCAGAGTTGTCATTGGTTGGTTTGCTTCACGCTACTGACGGCAGCGCCATCACGCTCGTAGTCAACTTCAGCAACTCCTGGGCAGGCAGCAGAGGCACTCTTCGGCTAGGGACCGAGTAGATAACACCCAGACTTGTGTAGTGGTTTTGTGACGGCGAGATTTGGCGTAAACCCCCAAGAGTAACCTTTTGGCATTTCTAAATTATTTTCAACTGTTTGGTAAGCTGCAAAATTTAACCTTCTTACTCTTGGTATTTAAATTCACATTTATGGGAGAAGCATTTATATTTTTCACTTCGTGTAGCATTGCATTGTGTCATTCGCTGTTTCAGAAATATTCTCGATTTGTAGGGCAATTTAAATTGTAAAAAGGTGAAAAAGTATATTACATTGTGTCTCCGAGCATATTATTTGTAAATCACAAAACTTTTAAAATGTTAAAGCAAGCTGATGATGGAATTGTTAACAAATGCTAAACTTTATAATAAATTGTTAACATATGTGGTGGTGATTCTTTCCAATTCCTAGCTCCTACGCAATAGTCCTTTCCACAATATATAACACCTCTGGGTATGGGAAAAGCCCAGTGGTACAAAATATACTCGGACATAAGCTGGCAACAAGTTATTTTGGGAAGATGTTATAAAAATGCCTTGGTCGTATTTCCAAGATGCAAAAGCTTATAGAAGTGGGAAGCGATCACAGATTGATTTCAAATATTAAGCTACCACGACAGGCATAAGGGAGAAACGGTAAGTGAACAAAGGCAAAAAGATATTATTCAAAAGGCAACTTTTAAAACAATCCGGTATTTCAGAACGGAATGGGCCATCTTATCATTGGTGAACAGTGGACGTAGAACACACTAGAAATCTTTTTAAAGAGGATTCTAAACAAAGCAATCCAGTATTCAATCGAAACTTATGGAAGGTGTAGGCCAAATTGTCTGAAAAGCTAGAAGTATGAGCTTAAAATAACTACAACAAAAAAGAAGCTATCCTTGGGAAGGAGAAGTTCATATTCAACATAAAAAAACAAATGGCTGTGGTTTGCAAACTTGTGAGACAAGCAAAAAAAAAGAAATCTGGTAACAGTTTTCAAACATTTACCGAGCGGAATGGCACAGACAGTAATATCTGTGACCTACATTCGCGAGGTCGTGGGTTCGATTCCCGTGGCCGACCTTCCTGACCAATGAGTTTTTCGGGGGTCGCTAGGCGAATACTGGGAAGTTTTATTACATCCCCCGAATTTCCTGACCCTTCATTTCGCCTACATTTTCATTTCACCTTTCATCTGCTTGGTCACTTTCAGGATTGAAAGTGTCGGTGGGAGTCCCGGTGTTACATAGCGGGAGAAAGCATGCTCTATGTAGCCCTTCCTCCCTCGGAACGAGGGCAGTCTCAGAGTCTCGCCCTCTCAGTGGGATTTGTAAGCCTACAGGGCGGGGAGAGGAGAGCTGGTTACACTAGCTGCCATCTTTGGAGTTTCAATTTGTAAACGGTAGGAACCCTGCCCTCTGCCCTGGCGTTTCTCCTGATCCGCCCGCCCTCTGTGTCGTCTCACCTCGCCCTTCCCTCCCGGGGGCACCCCGTCAGGAGCATAGGCACAAAAGATCGTATAGGTCGAGGTGCTAGGACCCCCTCTGCACCTAGTCCTACTCCTACTCCTTCAAACGTTTAGAACATGGTGTGTTTAAACAAAAAAAATTAGAATATTTAAATGTAATTGCGCAGCGAAATCACAGATAAGGTCATAATAGATGCAATGCAAGAATACGAATGGTGTACCTGTTATCAAATACTAACAATGAAGGAAAATGTGTCGTTTCAAACTGATACAAACAGGTGGAAGAATATGACTGCATTAATGTGAAGAGTTTAGAAAAAGCCTGAACCCATTATACAGTACTTTTCCTTCACACTGTTGCCACCACATGGCTGCTCACGCGCCGTCCGCCGCAGCTACGACTCCCGCCTAAACAGTTATTATACTCCCGCTCCCCTTATGTTGTCATGGCTACAGTTGCAATTAAAATGAAATAAGCACATAGAGATTTTGCAAATGTTTCTCTATCCGCATATTTCTGGTATCTTTTCAGATGTTCTGTCATACTAGAGTTCAATATCCAAAATTGAGTGAATTTTTCACCTAATGTTTTCTTTTAGTTCTTCCAATTTATAGGGCTTATTGCAAACGCCTTAATTTTCAATAAAACACACACAGATAAATCAGGGGATCGCGAGTATCACAATTTTTTACTAATTAAAACTATATACAAAATTTTCCTAAATTAAATTTCAGGACTCGCTGTATGCGCGATAGCAAAGTCTTGTTGGGAAAATCCAGACTGACCAGTTGTTCAAAGAATGTGTTAGTAAGTCATTCTTATACCTCTCTGCATTTATTGCTTGTTCAAAAAATACAGGTCCCATTATGCTGTATGCATTTACACTAATGTTCTCGCCGTGCAAGGAAATTTGGGGTGTAAAATCGGGTTTCACTGTACTCCATTATGTAATTTTTCGAATAAACATAGCCATGTAAGTGGAACCATGCTTCGTCAGAGAAGAATATTAAGCATGGGTCAATTACTCTGTCATTTCACTCTGGTGATCACATAACAAATAAAGTATGCATCAAACCCCATACATGGTAAGAATTTAAAGAAAACATCAGGCGAGAAATTCATTCAATTTCGGATATTGAAGATGCCAGAAATGTGTGGATAGAAAATATTTCCAAATTCGCTTATGATCTAAGAGAACATATAATTATGTGCTTATTATCACTGTAATTGCAAATGTAACACTGAGAATGTGAGGCGGTTGCGGGGATATTATAACTGTTTCGGCGGGAGCCGGAGCTGCAGTGGCCGCGCACGAGCTAGCTGTCATGCGGCGGCTACAGTGTGGAGGAAAAGTACTGTATACTCCAGTATTAAATAGCACATAAAATTTATACAGCTTTTGAATGTTGTTAGGCCAAATTCATATGAGTGGAAAATTGCATTAATATACATAAAAAGATAGATAAAAAGGATTGTCTAAATTAAAGGTATATCCACACTATGTGCAGCCTACAAAATATGTTCTCTCATATTTAAAGGAAACTTACAACCATTATCAGAAGCTATTTTGCACTGTGGCTTCCATAATATAAAGAATAGGATTGCAATTACCCTTTTTAATGTATTTTTAGATTATGAATATGACAGGATGGAAAGGAAAACAATTATGGAACTAGGTTGTTATGACATGCCATCAAATTTGCTGATTGCAACAATATTAAAATAATACCCAGGTTGTGCTGCACAGAAGAATTTCATGTTCATCAACGATTTAGGCAGGATGTGGCATGTCTGAGGAACGGAATTAACCTATTTATATTGTATACAATAAATATGCTATTACTTTATTTGCAATTTACCAGGAGATGCGAATAAAAACAGAAGATGATGTTCAGGATAACAAAAACATCTGATGTGATAAATTCACATGAGCTTCTCTACCTCTAGCTTTATTAGTGGTTATACGAACTATTCTTAGTAAAACTTATTTTTCCTTCTACTATATTTTAATCCAAATAAACCTTTGCAGAAATAGCTACATTACACATTTCGTTATAGATACAAGGAGAACAGCGAGTGAATTGCTTAAGAACTGGACAATACATGCTAGCCTTAAAATTCCATACTGTTTCCATACAATCGCGAGAAATATCTGAAAATCGACTGAACTTGAAAAGAAAAAGTATTGAACAAGTCGAATCATAAATAACGGATATCTCGGAAATGGCTGTTGCCACATAAACAATTATTTGAAATAAATTGTATGTTTTAAAGGGATCTACATTTCTTGCGTAGTACGACTCATGTGTCGCTCAATGTTTACCAGTTATACAAGATTATATAAAATCCCTACCAAATGAACAGGTCTACACAGGCTATTTCCAGAAAATTCAAGATATACATTTTATTTGTCATGTAACATATCTTTAATACTCGTATATGGTATTTTAATCAAAATCCTTAGTATTTTTTAAAAAATCAAAAGTTTCGAAAAATATTCTATGTAAAGGGTAGTTTGGGGTGGAACACAGACTCAGAACTGACACACAGACCTTTTCTAAAAATGCTGTTTTATTTTTTTATTATGGATTCAGGGAGTCTCTAAACGTGTGTTTTCGATGAAATCTAGGAATCGATTTTTGGTGGAATGTATGCCTTCGCTACCTACTAAGTATGTGGTTGGGAAAGTAAAAAATTTAAATCATACCTTGTAAGATGTGAAAACAAATTAAAACTACTGTTAATAGGGTTTCAATACCACTGAAGAGAAAAGAATGTTCATGGGCCATAATACGAGATAATGGAACACATTAAATGTTTCAAATGCCCCAGAAAATGATACATTGATATATAAAATGAATCAGGATGTGGATAATATTATAGTGAAATAGATGTTAGTAAATTGATTTATAAAAATTCTGATGTGTTACACTCACATGACTTTCTCTACTCCTGTGCAAACTATTTTTATAAACGCTTATTCTTCATATGCTTCATGTCAATCTTATTGCTAATTTTCTTGTTGATGCAATGGGAATTGGTAAGCTTTAAGCTATAGTCAAATATTTTAAGAGCTGGTTGCTATGTGGAGTATTCCATTCTCTTTGCATTACCAGGACAAAAAATGAATAACGAATTTCTATTTGAGAAAAAGTATACGTACTGGAAAATTTAACAGAATAACAAGCAATATCTCGAAAATGGTTCACTCAACAAAAACGTGTATATGACATAAATTGTGTATTTTAACGCGATCTACATTTTTTGTGTAGTAAAATTTTGACTATCTCTATGGTTTACCAGTTATGCAAAAGTCGTTCACAATGAAGAATACTTTTGGAGACATTCCCAGAAAATTCAAGATATACATTTTATTTGTCATGAAAATATCTTAAACATATGATATTTTAATCAAAATCGTTAGAGCCATTTTTGAGAAAATTAAAATTTTCGAAAAATCTTCCATGTAAAGGGGTAATCTGGGGTGGGGGGATTTTCTTGAAAACCTTCGTGTCGCATCTCTGGAAGACAATGAACCTACATAAATACCAAGTTTGGTGTTTATCCGACAGATACACACACGACATGTTTCCAAAAATGTTTTTTTTGGATTCAGGATGCCTCAAAACATATATTTCCGGTGAAATCTCGATATCGAATTTTTGGTTGGAATACAATACTTCCCCTACTTACTATACGTAGTAGAGAACGTAAAACGTATGTGGGAAAAATGTTGAGAAAAGATGATACAATTAAGTTTACAAAGTGTAGTATTAAAATCAACACACTTACACAGCAGCGAGATCAGGGTGTTGACGAGAAGAATAAAGACAGCAGAAATTATGACTTTGCTGTAGTTCATTGAGGTTACTTTAAAGAACCGACTGAGAAGTGGAGCTTACAGACGAGTACAGGACGGAAAAGAAATAGGCGGGAACAACAATACTCGTGAAAATCTCTTGGTCTTTGAACGAGTTTCAAAAACCTGTTCCGAGAATAGAAAAAAAAAAAGATGAGGCAATGTTTAGATATGTTTTTGGAAAAACCTATTGTCATATTAAAGTTTTTGTAGCAATAGATGAGGTTTATCTTAATCATTATGGATCAGACTGTTAACAAAATGTCATAAATACATTTCAAAATGTTGAAAGTTATATCAGAAGTTGCTGATAAATAGGCCTCCTTTATTTAAAAGTTTTGGGGTGATCTACAAGTTCAATTGCGAGGCTAGGTTTACCACAAAGCTTAAAGAGCGTAACATATTGGCTGCAATTGTCTTCGCTTTGACGGGCAGCGGTTTTGCTTCGTCGACAGAAGCAGCGAACTTCAAGCGTAGTATAGTGGGCGAAGGAAAGGTAAACATTGGTCTCGTGAGGACAGCTATATAAGCCACCTGCTAGAGAGAAAGTGCGCGTGGGTGGAAATGGTGACGTTTTATTTTTGTGTGTGTTATGGGACCTACTCTGGCTTTAGAGAAGAATGAAATTACTTTTGGTAAAGGACAATACAGACATTTGAAGAATGCGATATTATACTCCAGATAATATGCATGATTATGAAATTCTACGTATACAAAGAGGAGAGCAAATAACAAGTTGTTTCATCCCACTTCCGTGGTGTGGGGTAATGTATCTATCTCACATTCGGTAAGACCGGAGTTCGAATTAGAGCGAGTTACTCGGGTGAGGTCTTTTCCAGTGTTTTCCCTTATCCTAAAAGATGAATGTCGGTTAACCTAAGCCCTATAAACCACGGGCTGTTTCTTTTTGCCACATAAAGGTATGGTTTTAACAAGTACGATAGAGGATTGTTCGACGAGCAGGATTCAAAAAGGAGCGATAACATTGACGCTCTTCCCTCTCCGAAGAACGGATATCAAATTGTACCAACGAAGCTCTTTCCTCTTCTCAGAGAGTGGGCACCTAACTGTGAAAAGAGGCTGCTTTCGAGTCACATAATAAAACGGCGTGTTTTCCCTGGCAGCTAGTCTAAAGTTTACAACCTTAGATATTCATTCATTCATTCATTATCTGTTTACCCTCCTCTTATGTAGGACTTACACCCCCAGGACTTACAGGCGGGTGCCTGGGGTCAGAGGCCCGTCGAGGAGCAGACACTCATGGATCAGACAGAACACCCAGGATGGGTGATCAGCCCGATGCCTGGTATGGGATGAAGGAAGTGGATGAAGCGAAATGTTGGTGAGATGGATGAAAGGAAAGGTGATGATGGAGCAGTTGGTGGAATGAATGGCGGGGGAAACCGGAGAACCCGGAGAAAACCCGCCCAGACGCCACAAATCGTCCACCACAAATCCCACATGCAGGTCCCTGGGATTGAACCCGGCGGCCACGGCGCCGCCCTTACAACCTTAGATAGCTGTATGGTTTGTATAAACCTTGCAGAGGCCTGTTGGTGTCCATGAACATTGAGAATAACCATATCAATGGCCTCTACTCCATTTAGATGGCTCATGCTGGTTTAGCGTTTGTCTGGCCCACAAAATATAGTTGATCGATTCTACACACCCATTACGGTGATGATGTGGTGTACTTTCTCAGAAGCCCATAACACGGTAGCTTGCAGTTATCTTGCGCTAGACCCCGCGGCCCGCAACTTCTGTTTCTTCCTGCCATCCTTCAGGGATCATTCAGACTGGTTTGCCACCCATCGAGAATCGCAAGCCAGTGTCAATCAGGTATTTGGGAGGTATAGATGTTCATCCGACTTAGAGGTAGAAAACCAGCTGTGAATTCCAGTTGCAGATCCGAAACTCTTATATACTGGATATGAGCTTCTCCACTAACAAAAAGTGTTGCAAATACATCTACCTCTTCAAGTCCGATGAAGTATACAGGATGTATCTTTATTGGTGTCATATATTAGGGGGACGTGTTCCTGATATCAAAACAGTAAAAAAGTTCATATGTACGTGGGTCTGAAAATCAACCGTTTCGTTATAGGTCGAACATGATGTATTCCATGAGTGAACAGACGGATATACACTACATGTATGGCCGTGCAGACGGCAATGCAGCACGAGCACGTGAACTTTGTGCAGAAAGGTATCCTGACAGGCCGTTACCGTGTGCAAGAACATTCGCACGAATTCACCAACACTTGAGAGAGAATGGCGCATTTGAGAGGAATACTAGGGATGTTGGGAGACCAAGAGCGGTACGAGGCATTGAGCTTGAAGAACGAGTTCTTCGCGCTGTGGATGCAGACCCATCACAAAACACAATACGTATGATTGTAAGAGAAAGAGTTAGACATATGAGTATCTGGAGAATTCTGCATGAAAGTCTTCTGTATCCGTATCACCTTCAACGTGTGCAAGGATTACATGAGGCGGACTTTGAGCCAAGAAGACGTTTCTGTCAACGTATGTTACAGCAGTGCGCTGTGTTCATCAATTTCCTAATCTGCATCTTATTCACGAACGAGGCTGGTTTTACTCGCGACGGCATCTTCAATTTTCATAATAACTGGGCATTTGAAAATCCTAATGAAGTACGACCATTAACAGAGGTTCTCTCTCAACGTTTGGGATGGAATCATTCATGATCCCCTTTAATGGTCCCTACTTCTTCTCTCCGCGTCTGAATGGACAAACCTATCTGCAGTTTCCCAGAAATGAGTTGCATCACTTAACTGATAATGTGCCTGTGGACATCATCAAACGAATGTGGTTGAACAACGATGGTGTTCCAGCTCATTTCAGTATGATAGTTCGTAAGTTTTTAAATGATCGATTTCCGCAAAGATGGATTGATCGAGGGGGGACTCATTGCCTGATTTGAATCCAATGGATTTCTTCGTCTGGGGACATTTGAAGTCCTTGGTTTATGCGACTCCTGTTCCTGATGTTGACATTATGAGAGGACGTATCGCAATACGGAACACACCAGGAATTTTCAACAGAGTACGCCAGAGCATGGAACGCAGGTTTTACTGCATGCATCGAAGCAAGAGGAAGCCACTTCGAGCAATTTTTGTAACTTTCAATTTTGTGTTGCAACTCTGAAATAAATGATTTTCAGACCCATGTTCATATCAACTTTTTTACTGTTTTGATGTCAGGAACACGTCCCCCAAATATAGGACACCAATAAAGATACATCCTGTATACCTCCCAAATACTTGAGTTGACACGCCCTGCGCCTGTTAAAGTCCACGAACAATGAGAGCAACATATCAATGGCATCTACTCCATTTGGCAAGGCTCACACTGGTTTAGCGTTTGTCTGGCCTATGGAATATAGTTAATCGATTCTATACACCCATTACAGTGTTGTTGCGGCGTACTTTGGAGAGGCCCGAAACACGGTAGCTTGCAGTTATCTTGCGCTAGATCCAGTGGCCCCCAACTTCTGTTTCTTCCTGCCATCCTTCAGGGATCGTTCAGACAGCTTTGCCATTCATCAAGAACCGCAAGTCATTCAGATATTTAAAGTAGAATTAAATAATTTGGGCCAAACCTGCAAGAGAGCGCTGTATGTGTTAGTAAATGTTAAAAGGGGTTATTCCATTCAATCAACACAAAAGGTGTCCTCCAAGCTGGCAACTAAATTAATTGGATTCTTAAACATAATGAATTAAAAAATACCTTTAAAATATTGAGAATTGCTGCTAAATAACTATAGAGATAGCCAAATTTGACGAGTACGTGATATTTTGGTAAATGTTTTATGTACATTTTAATCAAGTTAACATGTTAATGAAGATAGGTTTTTCATTTGCATAGAGGCATTTAATATTTTTTGTCATTTCGACTCTTTTTACTTTTGAAATAACAATCTGCTGTTACTTTAACCTAGATTTTGGTAATGTTTTAATTCGAAACACGCTATATTCGCTCTCGCATTTATAATTTTTGTGCTACCAGGGGGCTAAGGAATTGTTTCAATTGAAAAAATGCTCCTCCATCGCTGCCAGGAAATCAACTGGATACCTCTGGTTAGGTTAAGTTAACTGCTCTACCGCAGAGCCAGCCTATAGTGCTTGATTGTTGGTACATTGTCCACTAATTTGTTACCTTGAAAATAACCGAAGAGATACGTGTATTCTTTCAGGACAATAACAAACAGCAGGAAGGTAAAAAAAATGCTCTTCAAAATATGCTCTTTAAACTAATAAGGAATAGATTTGCAGGATAGCCATTTTATAGAACAAACTTAAAAGTGTCACTGTTTGCAGTAATGCATGCAGTTTTGGAATTAGCGGTATAAGATTGGTTTTAAGAAGGTGTTTAAGAGTTTCCCAAAATCCAATGTTCTCTGAGAGAAGAAATAAATAATAGCGTCTTATCTGCAGGTATTCAGAGAATTTAGGAAACTGAATTTCTTAATTTTACCAAAGAAATCGTTAAAAGTTAGGAAACAGAATACCGTGTTTGGCGTGTTCAAACTACCAATCACGTGAGGTTTTAAATGAACAGTTGCATGTGTATTAGATACGCAAGACTTTAAACTTTGTTTTCTCCCAATCATATTTTTACTTTCTCTACTACTACATTACGCCCAAAAATTCGATACCGACATTTCACCGAAAATTCATGTTTTGAGGTGCCCTCAATCCAAATAAAGCATTTCTGGAAACATGTCCATCTGTGTGTGTGTGTGTGTGTGTGTGTGTGTGTGTCTGTCTGTCTGTCTGCCCGTCTGTGTCTCTATGTGTCTACGAAAAGTCGGATAAATACCAAACTTGGTATTTGAGTTTAGTACCTTTCAAGGATGCGACACGAAGATTTTCAAGAAAATCCCCCACCCCAGACTACCCTTTACATGGAACATTTTTCGAATATTTTGATTTTCTCAAAAATGACTAACGACTTTGATTAAAGTATCATATGTTTAAGATACTTTCATAGCAAATGAAATGCATATCTTGAATTTTCTGAGAATGTCCCCAAAAGTTCTCTTCATTCTGAATGACTTTCGCATAACTGGTAAACCGTAAGAGATAGACAAACTTTTACTACACACAAAAAAGAATTAGATCTCGTTAAAACACACAAATTGTCACATACATTTTTTGTCGAGTAAACCATTTCCGAGATATTCCTTCTTACTTGTTGAATTTTCCAATACTTATACCTTTTCTCAAATAGGATTTATATATACTGGACATGCAAAGAGAATAGAATGCTCCACGTAGCAGCCAGCTCTTAAAAGTTTTGACAATCGCTTAAAGCATACCATATTTTCCTTGCACTAAAAGAAAATTTGCAAAAAGACGGTTTCTGCAAATGTTTATCTCGATTAACATGAAGTAGATGAGAAGAAGTGTTTTTGGGAAAATAGTTTTTACAAGAGTAGAGAAAGTCATGTGAGTGCAACACATAATATTTTTTATTATTTTATTATACTGAAAATGTCTCACAGGATGCACTTTTGTACACATTGTTTTGAAAGATGTTTAATCTTTTCGGGATACAGATTTAAATAAATGACCATATTTCTCTTTTTTTTTTAAAAAAGTGATTAAATGTTCAAAGAAGGAAAGAAAGAATACAAAACACGAATGCTTAAAAACCTTTAAAACTTTACGCATTTTGGAGATTTTCTAAGTGAAATGAAAGTTAACAAGGATAATGAATGTCGTTAGTTGTAAAATATACAAATTTTAATAAAACATTTTTAAAAATGTTTGGTGTGGAGCTTTTTGATTCGAAAAAGTGATTTTGTATCATAAAAATGTATTGAAACTTTTAGTATTACTGATATTCAGTCAGATAGCATGAACTTATTAAATTTGCCCATTAGTATAATGGGTTTTCACCTGATTTATTTGAATGGAATGTTCCCCAATTAAGTCGATACGCATATGTGTAGAATCTCACGACCTCTTACAGACGCAGATGACATGGCAATTAAGTGGCACGCAATGTCAATGCCGCGCACTTCTTTATTAGGTGTATCGTGAATATTCTCATGTTAATGTTACTATTAAAGCATGCTCATAGATTCTCGCCTATCGATTTCATTTCTGAGGGTCACAAAGATCGCGAGAATTTCGACGCTCAAATGACTAACGCTAACATTTCAAATGTCAACTTTAATTTTAAGTGTTAGCCGCTCTTGACCCACTTACATTGGCACTATGACTTCATGATCTCTATAAGTGCTCCATTTATGTCTGTGTATCCGAACCAAATTATGTGAAGAGGTCATATCAATAAGCAATGATTCGTCCTTTTAACCGCAGTAATTTAATGATGTAGGAATTGTCATTCATACCTCTTTGGGCTTTCACAGTAGAAACGAGCAGATGTTTGTAAATAAGATATTATACCATGACATTTGGAAGTAAGGTTTATGGAATTGAGGAAAGGCG
Organism: Deroplatys truncata; assembly: GCA_030765065.1. Classification (NCBI taxonomy): domain Eukaryota; kingdom Metazoa; phylum Arthropoda; class Insecta; order Mantodea; family Mantidae; genus Deroplatys; species Deroplatys truncata. Next base: position 49,749,258 of record CM060979.1, on the reverse strand, counting down.
TTAAAGAGCGAGACGAGATTTCCCCCTCCCCGAGTATATGTAAGATAATTCATGAACGCGTGTTAATAATATTCCTCGCATTGTCATATGTAGCTAAAATATAAAATTTTTAAATGATAAAATTAACCTGACTTAATGGGGACAGGCGAATAATAAAATTCTGCCAATAGACTATTGATCTTTAGGTAAAAACCTGTACTTTTTAGAGTTATAGTTGAAGACAGTTTAGTTAGTTTCATGTTCTTAGATTACTGCAACTTCTCGTGAATTAGGACATAGTAAACTCCCAGGAAAGCTTTATTTGAGAGTAACAACACCGAAGCTTTTCAATCCTTAATATGATGGTACTTGTAAACAAAGATGAGAAAACTCTTATTTAATTTTAAAACGTAAACAGTTTTAGAATATTATTTAATGTTTTCATACTATAAATTCACTTATGAACTGTCGTCCTCCGTGGTAAAGTGGTTACCATGTTAGCCTCTAGTTCCCGAGGTCGCAGGTCCAAACCCGCGGAGGGCGATGGATTTTTTTTTCGGGCGTAAAAACCCTTAGCATGGCTTCGAAAGTAAAGTAAAGCCGGTGGTCCTGTGTCGTAGGTTTGTGGCACGTAAAAGAACCTCGAGCCTGATAAAGAGGCCTGTAAGCAAACTTTCCGGTCTTTCACGCCCAATATAGAACGTGACGCTAAGGACCACAGCAGTTAAACATGAGGCAGTATTTTTTACACTTAATAATTTCAGTCCAATTATATAATATATATATAATTCAATAACAGCCCGCCTTAAGTGTATGTAACAATATATAAAAAGTGTATATTACAGTCATTATATATGTTTATATTATTGTATACATGTTCAATAATGTTATGTGAATGTATTACGTAATTTAATAATGTAGGAACTGTGAGAATAATAGGTTAAAAGTTGCTGATAATGAGGTAACCTTGAGGCAATAATGAATTTGAAAGTTTAACAATACTTCTAGTCATTCTAGGAGCAACAATAATGTAATTTTTGTGACAGTTTATAAAATAGCCAATCAACAACCAGAAAAAGCTTTAGTTAAGTGAAGGTATTCTATTGGACTAGGATTAACCAATCAGAGACTTGAAATACAGAAATTTACAAATTTAGGCGGTAGAAATCAAGTCATTGCTTGTAGAAAGCGCTCATAACTAGACGTGTTCCTAATCGGACGCGAGATGTGTCCTCGAGAAATTTAATACGTATTTTGTGTGAGAAAATAGTTTGCGTGTTTAAAAAGTGCAAGTATTTAATAAAAGAATCTTACAGCTCTCTATATCAGTGAAGTTATTTAAATCGTGTCAAGAATTAATAAAAAGGAGTGAATAAAAAATTAAAATCTGTGTAAGCCTACATTCTTCAGTCGCACCACCTCCCTGCTAAGACATTTATGTCTCTAAAAAAGAATATAAATACTGACGCAGCCGAGGCAAACATAAACATATAATATTTAAAGAAACAGTCAAATTACAAAGTTAATATTTTTAAATTTTTGGGACGAAGGCTACCGGGTACCATACGTGTGGTTGCAACTACTTCAAGTTCGGCTCCCCAACAGTTGAACTACAATACAACTCCTACAACAAAATAACTTCTTCAAACAGCGTCCATAAATAAAAACTCAATTTTGGGGTGTTGTTTACCTGTGAGGCCGTGTACAATCCGCTTTGTGACTAGAGGTACAATACACTTGTGTCTCTCATTCTAATATATGTATCTTACTTTATTTTCCACCATCACTAGACTGTACTGTTTACAATAGCAAATAAGGCAGCGCATTGGCGTCCTTGTTTACATCAACAGGGCAGTGTTTATGGAATTCTACCGTAAGGTTGCACCTACATTGGCTGCTAAATTATCCAGAATCCTTAGCTGGATAAGTCAAAAACACATTAATTTTGTGTTTTTTAAAAGTTTTATTTCTTCACAACTTCCCTTGCTTAAAAAACGAAATGCGCCATCCGTTTTATTCCAGATACTAGTATTTAAATCCTTGTGTTTTTAAAAACTGAATACCTCTTTGTTTTAAATAATTCTTCTTATTCGCTTTCTTTCCCGACATCTCAGAATGCAATTACAATGCAATCCATTATCGAATTGCGTGGAACTATCTTATTGGACAATAATTTCAGTTTCCATGTATTAAGTAAGCAGAGCTAAATGATCTCTTAAATCATTGTTTGTTATAACATTAAATATTACAGCAGATATTAATTGCAATGTGTTTTACGCGATGCAGAGCAAAAACCACTTTTTAATTAATGTAGTGAAAGAATTAGTGCACTCTACACTCTTCATATAGCTGTATTCATTTTGATCTAGAAAAATCCACTGCGTTGCATAGTAACAGGTAGTATTCACTCAAGCGTTTCCATATTTGCCACAATAATAAGTGAGCTGACATGACACGTCCAATTAGATTTCAATCCATTGTAGAGAATTTTGCAGATCTCAAGCTTTTTATATAAAAATCGTTGTCTTCAATCTCTGAAATAACATTGTGTTTGTGCGGTTGAATTGTGAATGTGAAAAGAGAATCGAATACTGATATAACTAATTACCTTTTTAAACACGACTCCGGATGACTGGCGTAAGCATGGGCGGGGTCCCTAAAGTTTCCAGATCGAAAGCATCCACCGCCTGTGCCCGCCCCTTAGCTTCGGGACTCACCCGAAGGGGCGCTCGCCCAAGAGCACTCGGAGGCGGATCCTAGCTGAGCAATTCCGGGAGGCAAATCTCTACAGGGCGCACTTCCGCCGCCAAGCCGCAACCCGCCGAACACCGTCGCCGGGTCCTACAATCCTGGGACAGAGACAAGAAAGATGAGGGTATAGGAAATGAGGGGCAGAAAAGTCGTGGTAGAAGTTATATCACTCCCACATTTCCCTGCCGATCCGGTGAAACCGCCAAAACCATGGGTCGCCGGGGATCGAACCCGTGGCCTCACGAATGCGAGTCGCACACATTACCGCGGAGCCACTTCGCTCGGTGACATAATGAAGTGCGTCTTCAGAAAGGATAACTCCGTTAACCTGATTGTAGGACTAATGGAGGGAACTACTCCATAGCTAGAGAGTTCGAGATCCAAACGGTACCATCACGCGAGTGGAATGGAAAGTGATTGAGACACTGTCCCGGAGCATGTTTTCCTTGTTGTGAGGATTTGCAATCGTTCCGGAACTGGTCTGGAGGGCGACCACACGTCTAGCACATCAATCACAGTCGCTCCTGACCTTGACAGAGCTACACGTATTTCTATTCGCACTTGCTTTTGGCTTTATTGTAATGGAGTGACTGGCTCCAAGCCAAACGTGGCGCCAATCTATTACCTAACACAATAATGACTGCCATTCTGATATCATTTGCAAACAAACGCGCGCAAGAAAGAAGCATGGCACTTGTTAAGGTCCAGGTTGGAATCTAGTAATGCTTACCTAATGGGTGACAATTCTGAGAGCAAACATTCTCCTTAGAGCACCTGCAAGACTGGCGAGGCCCATATTTGGCTTCAATGACCATTCTGATTCTTACCAAAAAAATTCTGATTTGATACATTCACATCACTTTCTCTACCTTCTATCTTTATTAGTGTGTATACAAATATTCATACTAAATCTTATTTTTCTATCTATTACTTTTTAATCGATTTAAACCTTTGTAATAATAGCTGCATTACATATTTCAATACAGATACAAAAAGAACACGATAGTCTAAATGTTTAAGAACTGGACGCTATATGCCGCCTTAAATTCCATGCTGTTACCATGTAATCGCGAGATACAACTGAAAATCGACGAGACTTCAAGAATGACAAGTATTGAACAATTCGAACCTATAATAACGATATCTCAGAAATGGCTTATGCCACAGAAAAACTTGTTAAAGTAATTTAAAATAGAGAGAGTTGAAGGTTGTTACACTACATCACTAAAGTGTTCTTACTTGAACGCGTTTCGGGAGACGGTTTGCTCCCATCGTCAGCATGTTTTCAACTGATTTTGCCGGTCATTGTCTGGGGAATGTGTTCTCTGGTGCTGGGCTGATGAACCTCCAAAGGCTGTTGGGTGTCGGCAGTTCGAAGTTCATTAGGCGATTCCTGTGTTTGACGATATGTATTTTTTCCCAGATGTCCAATTCATTGCTGCTGTTGATCGGTTTTAAGAGTTTTATGTTCGGAGTGATATAGTTTGAAGACCAGGAATGATGTGCTACTGCTGATTTATCTGGCTGTTTTTGGTAAATGCATCTCATATGCTCTTTAAGTCTTATTTCAAGATTTCTTTTGGTTCTTCCTATGTATACCAGGTTACAGTCATTACAACCAATTTGATATATACCAGCTGATTTATCGTTGGGGATAGGATCTTTTGTTCTGTTGCATAGTAGTTTCTGTATATTGTGGTTATTCTGTGGAGACAGGGTGATGTTGTATTTTTTGAAAATCCTTTGAAATTTATGATGTGTCCAAGGGTGATAAGTGAATTTTCTATATGCTTGTGGTTTTTGTTGTCTGAGTAAAGTAGTCGTTTGTTGGATGTATTTCTGTCTTTCAAACTGTTTTATCTTCTTATCTATTGTTTTTTTTTGTATCCATTCATAGTGGCTATGTTAATAATGTGTTTGTATTCTTTCTGGTATTCCTCTTTCTCCATTGGTATATGTACTAACCTGTTTGTAATACTATTTAAAATTGCATGTTTGTGGCTTGTAGGATTGTAGCTATTGTTTTTAATATAATTTTCTGTGTGCGTTGGTTTTCTGTAAATGTCGAACTTTAGTTTGTTGTGGGCATTATTTCTGATGATTTTGATATCTAGGTAAGGTAATTGGCCATTTTATTCTTTTTCTATTGTGAATTTAATAGATCTTTTTTGTAAATTCAGTGACTTCAAAGCATCCTCTGAAAGTTTATTTGGAACAATAGCAAAAATATCATCTACATATCTATACCAGGTTTTGAATAGATGTGGGAAAGATTTAGTAATATGGCATTCAAATGGCTCATATATAGTTCTGCTAAAAATGGGGAAAGAGTAAATTGTATGCTTTAAAGAAATCTACATTTTTATATGGTACGTTTTCGTCTATCGCTTAACGTTTAGCAGTTATACAAGATTACACAAAATTCCTTCCGAATAAAGAGCACTTTACAGGCTATTCACAAGATATACATTTTATTTGTCAAGTAAATATCCTTATTATATGATATTTTAATCAAAATCCTTAGCCATTTTGTAAGAAAATCAACATTTTCGAAAAATGTTCCATGTAAAGGGTAGTTAGAGTGGGGGGATTTCTTGAAAATCCTTGTGTCACATTCTTGGAAAGTACTGAACCTAAATATCAAATATGGCATTCATCCGACTTTTCGTTTTTGAGTTATGCTGTTCAGACACACACACGCACATGGACCTTTTTCTGTAAATGTGTTTTTTTTTATTTAGGAGCCTCAAAACATGCATTTTCGCTGAAATCTCGGTATCGAATTCTTTGTTGAAATGTAGGTTGAAACTTGCCTTCTCTACCTACTATGTGGGTGGTATAGAAAGTAATAACACACAGACAATGCTGTGTTTATTTACTCTTTGGAAATCAACAGGTGTGGAAAAATCGAATGAGCCTTCATTTAAAAGTACTGATAAGAAATGGATACCTATTTGTTAGCCTTTCAGATAGGATATAGGGTATAATACAGAGCCACCTCGCGCACTGCAAACTACGAGAGATGCATTATGGTTACCACCCTCCAGGAGGAAGGAATGAAGTGAAAGAACCACAGTAGGCTACAGGCCGCAGACAGACAGGCAAAAGTAACGCGCGAAAATTCCTAACAGTTTCTGGCTGGAAGACCCGCGCCGAGAGAGCGCTGATAATCGACTCGCAACTCGTCCAATCAGACAGCCCTCAAGTCCACGGTAAATACTGTTTCCTTGGAACAAACATCCGCGCCATCTGTCCGGCACCGCCATACACAAGAACCTAAAAGCACACCTAAAAGATGAGAAAGAAACGAAATGAAACGTAGACCTCAATCCATCTCATAATTCGCCTACTAACCAGGGAAAACCATGAAAAACCCAAGATCAGAGAGGGGGTCAACGGGAATCGAACCCGGGATCTCCTGAATGCGAGTCTCACACGTTACCGTGGAGCCATCTCTCTGGGTGGCCTCTCATATAACTCCTGTACGTTGCTCGTCGAACTGCGTTGTGATTTAGACTTAACATGACACTAAGTAATTACGCTCGATAATGGGATGTCATTTCCTGGAGTTTTCCTTTAATCAGAAGTGTCAAGTTGAATGTCACGATAACTTGTGGCTCTCGTGCCACGGATAGACATATAAACTTAATAAAAGGTAGCCAGTGGGAGCATAACAGATTACTTTTGAATCAAACCGAACTACTTTAGTAGCATTATCCCTAGCACAAGGACTACTTTGCAGCACGCCCCATTCTACCACATAAACAAAAACTCCGATGTGATATTTACATGACTTTCTCTACTCTCTATCGTTTATTAGTGGGTATACAAACTAGTCTTGCTAAAGCTTATTACTTTCTCTACTAAGTAGAGTAAGTAGGGGAAGTATTGTATTCCACCCAAAAATTCGATACCGAGATTTCACCGGAAATATGTGTTTTGAGACCCCCTGAATCTAAAAAAAGCATTTTGGAAACATGTCCGTGTATGTGTGTGTGTCTGTGAACAGCATAACTCAGAAACAAACAGTCGGATAAACACCAAACTTGGTATTTATGTAGGTTCATTGTCTTCCAGAGATGCGACACGAAGGTTTTCAAGAAAATCCCTCCACCCCAGATTACCCCTTTACATGGAAGATTTTTCGAAAATTTTAATTTTCTCAAAAATGACTCTAACGATTTTGAATAAAATACCATAAGTTTTAAGACATTTTATGGTAAATGAATTGTATATCTCGAATTTTCTGGGAATGTCTCCAAAAGTATTCTTCATTGTGAACGACTTTTGCATAACTGGTAAACCATAAGAGATAGACAAAATTTTACTGCACAACAAATGTAGATCGCGTTAAAATACACAATTTATGTCATATACATTTTTTTCGTTGAGTGAACCATTTTCGAGACATTGCTTGTTATTCCCTTAAATTTTCCAATACTTATACTTTTTCTCAAATGGGAATTCGTTACTCCACATAGCAACCAGCTCTTAATATATTTGACTATCGCTTAAAGCCTAGCAATTCCCCTTGCATCTACAAGAAAATTAGCAATAACATTAACATCTCGTTTAACATGAAGCATATGGACAATAAGAGTTTGTAAAAAATAGTTTGTACAAGAGTAGAAAAATTCATGTGGTGTAACACATCAGATTTTTTATATCTACTTCGTTCTAATCCAAATAAACCTTTGCAGAAATAGTAGATTATACATTTCGTTATAGATATAAAGGGGTCAACGATAGTCAAATGTTTGCGAACTGGACGGTGGCGTTAAAATTCGATACTGTTTCAACGGAATCGCGAGAAACAATGGGATGTTATAGGATTTTAAAAGAATGACTATGTATTGAAAATTCAAACGGATATCTCGGAAATGGCTGATGGTACAAAAAAGTTATTTGAAGCAATTTTGTATTTTAAAGGAATGTCCATTTCTTGTTCAATTCGTTTTCGTCTATCGCTTAGTTTTTATCGCTTCATACAAAATTGCTTCCGAATGAAGAGAACTTCAAAGCTATTCCCATAAAATTCAAACTATACATCTTATTTTCATGTAAATATCTTTAATGTATAGTGTTTTAATCAAAATTGTTGGAACCATTTTTAGAAAATTAAAACTTTTTAAAATTGTTCCATGTAAAGGACAGCTTGGGTTAGGGGATTTTCTTGAAAATTTTCGTGTCACATCTGTAGAAGATACTAAATTCAGATACCAATTTTGGTGTTGATTCCATTTTTCGTTTTTGAGTTGTGTTTGAGTTCACAGATACGCACACACGCTAGCCTTTACATGGAACATGTTTCGTTTTGTTTGTTTGTTTTTTTCCTCAAATAGGCTTTAGTGGTTTTGATTAAAATATCACATATTTAAGATATGTGTGGCACATAAGCTGTATATCTTAAATTCTCTTGCAATTGCCTGTGAGATCCTCTTCATTCGGAAAAAAATTGTGTATGATTTTGTAGGACTGTTAAACCATAAGAAATGGACAAAGCCTATTATACAGAAAATGTAAATATCTGCACTGATTGTATTATTTTTCACTCGCTTAACTGTAGGTTTATTAATGTTGCTTTTATTGGTTTTTATCACGAAATACTCGCACTCCTCCCTTTTTCAAACTTTTAGATTCCGGAGGTTAGGGAATGATTTTAGCTAAAAAAAATCCTTTGTCCAACTGGGAATTGAAGCCAGAACACTGAGTACTCGATCACAGAGGCAGTCTATCCTCCTTGTATATGCACGAAATGTGTAATGAAACTAATTTTGTATACATTTATCTCCATTAAGATGAAGTAGAGAGACAGTTTATGTTTCGCAAGAGTAGTTGTAGAGGCTATATAAATAAATCTGATGTGTTACACTCACATGATTTTCTCTACTCTTGTACAAAGTATTTTTACAAACGCTTATTCCCTATATGCGTCATTCCTAATTTTCTTGTAGATGCAAGAGGAATTGGTAGGCTTTAAGCGATAGTCAAATCTTTTAAGACCTGGTTGCTATATGGCGCATTCCATTCTCTTTGTATGTCCAGGACATAAAAAAAGAATAAGGAATTCCCTTTTGAGAAAAAGTATTGGACAATTTATGGGAATAACAAGCAATATCTCGAAAATGATTCACCCAACAAAAGAATGTATATGACATAAATTGTGTATTTTAACGCGATCTATAGTTTTTGTGTAGTAAACGTTTGTCTATCTCTTATGGTTTACCAGTTATGCAAAAGTCGTTCACAATGAAGAATACTTTTGGAGACATTCTCAAAAAATTCGAGATATACATTACATTTGTCATGAAAATATCTTAAACATATGTAATTTCAATCAAAATCGTTAGAGCCATTTTTGAGAAAATTAAAATTTTCTAAAAATCTTCCATGTAAAGGGTAATCTAGGGTGGGGGATTTTCTTGGAAACCTTCGTGTCGCATCTCTGGAAGATACGGAACTGAAATACCAAGTTTGGTGTTTATCCGACTGTTCGTTTCTGAGTTATGCTGTTCATAGACACACAGACACACACACAGACATGTTTCCAAAAATGCTTCTTTTTGGATTTAGGGGGCCTCAAAACATATATTTCCGGTGAAATCTCGGTACCGAATTTTTGGGTGGAATACAATACTTCCCCTACTTTATTATACGTAGTAGAGAAAGTAATAAACGTTATGGACAGAGAAAGTTATGTGAATGCAACACATCAGTTAATTATTATTATTATTGTTGTTGTTGTATTTTAAGTTTTATCTTGACTGATGACCCAAGAGTTGAGAACCACAGAGCACTTTCTTAAGGTTTTCCGATTGTAAATCAGAAAAGTTCCCAGAGGGAGTTCTGAATCTTCATCTTGCAAATTCTGAAGAAGGTGCAACACTGTTATGACCTCTGCAGGTTTCCTATCTTTACCTTTGTGTTGTGTCACTTCTTTATAACTTAATGCATGGCCTAACTTGAAGAAAACAAGTTACTGGAAGAGCTGGGGTTAAAACACGATTACCCCATTTCCTTTTTGACCGAACGTAGCTAGTGTTGCCATGTCTAAACAATATTAATAACCATCTCCGTACATGAATGGCTAAGACTGTTCTTCTCGGCAGAAGAGATCCTTGCGGTATGTTTCACCTGAAGGTAGATCATTTGACGGAATGCAAATTTCTCAAAGTTTCCAACTTATTTCAGAACAAAGTGATTAGCCTCTCGCTTAAGTTTCTCTCTTAGGGCTGCAGTTCATTTAACGTCCTCCTATTAAAGCGGGAAATGTGCATAAAATATTCAGCTGTTGCACAGGATATTCTGAGTCTGGTGGTAGTGGTAACTAACTTGCTATCTTTGTTTACCCAGTTAATGTTTTTATTTTTTTAATCACTTTTCAGTAGTCTCATTCACTTCATAATTGATTGCAAGTTCACTTGCACATTGCTGCCTTGTTCACACTGTTTTCGTTAGCCTGATACTCTACCTCTACTCCATAGAGCTCCAAGCTCTTCCCTAATTTATCGGCTTACCTGCCGCTTGAGAAGATGGTTTGGTACGTTATTTGCACCACGCTTTGGGCGTCAATTTCAAGTAGTTTGTATTGAAGGAGTTGTATTATATTTCAACTGTTGGGGAGCCGAACTTGTAGTAGTTGCAACCGCACGTATAGTAAACAGTTTCCGGTAGCTTTCGCCCCAAATGTACTTTCAGGTGGCCTTTGCCCCAAGTTTAAAAAAAAAATATTAACTTTGTAATTTGATTGTTTCTTTAAATATTATATATTTATGTTTGCCTCGGCTGCGTCAGTATTATTGTTAGAGACACGTTTCTCTTAGCAGGGTAGTGATGCAACAAGAATGCAGGCTTACACAGATTATAATTTTACTTCACTCCTTTTATTAATGCTTGATACGATTTAAATAACACTTCACGATATAGAGAGAGAGCTGTGAGATGTTTTTATTAATTACATGCACTTGTTTAACACGTAAACTATTTTCGTCTCACACGAATACGTATTATACTTCTCAAAGACACTTTTTTGCGTCTGGTTAGTAACGCTGTCTGCAACCAACTGACTTCTGAATTTGTAAATGTTTCTCCTTTTCAGATTCTGATTGGCTAATCCTAGTCCAATAGAATACCTTCATTTAACTAAAGCTTTTTCTTGTTGTTGATTGGCTATTTTATAAACTGTCACTAAATTACATTATTGCTTCCAAGAATCAGAAGTAGTATTGTTAAACTCTGAAACTCATTATTGCCTCAAGGTTACCTCATTGTTATCTCATTGTTAGCAACGTTTAACCTATTATTCTCACAGCCCCTACATGATTAAATTACGTAATACATGCACATAACATTACTAAACATGGATACAATAATTTAAACATTTACAATGACTGTAATATACACTTTTTATATATAGTTACATACACATATTGCTTTAAGGCGGGCTGTTATTGAATTTACGTGTTATATAAATGGAGTGAAATCATTTAAGTGTTAAAAATACTGCCTCACGCTGGAAGTTCGCTACGCCCTATTCTTCGGCTATCCTCTTATAGGCCTAACTGACAGGCTCATTCTTGATGCAAGCCTTTCTTTGTACCACCTAATGATCCAACCTTTACATCAATAAATGTAATTTCGAACTTGGCTTGAAGACGAAATATCATCTAACTTTCGCTCATGAATCCGCCATGTGTCTTTAGAAGAACGAACTCCAGTCGTTGCATGGCCGACAAGTGTGGAAATAAGTATGTTCCAACATATCCTCGTCAGCCATGAAGGTTTAAGCACGTAAGTACATTCCTAGCTTTTCTGCCACAACGTTCAACCCTATTCTTGACTCCATTTTTACTTTCTTTGTCGCTTTCCCATGGTAGGTCGGGCAGTACTGCATTTAACAAACATTCGAGATCAAGATTTTTCAGGAAACAGAGGCTTTGAGCTTTATTGAATCCATGTCATTTATCACTGTCTGCGAACAAAATGTCCACTAAACACCAAAATCAGAGTTAGAGGAAGTTTAAGGATGCAATATGAAGATCTTCAAGAAAATCGGTTTTCCTCCAACTATGTTTTACATGTTCTCTTTTTCATAAAATTGCTCTAAGAGTTTTGTTAAAACATCATATATTTAGAATATTAACATGACAAAAAGTATATCTTGAATTCTTTGAGGTCTTTTTCATTCCTGTTGAACTCTGTGTTCTTTTAATAACTTATAATCAAATGAGTTTCTTTGTAGCATCTACCCTTCCGACATAACCACTGTTGTTCTGAATTTTAAGCTTTTGCTGACCCTCGTAGCCGTGGTCCCTGGAGTGTGTAGCTTCGGCGCTCCGCCAAGACAGGGTCGCGGGTTCGAGTCCCGTCCTGAGCATGGGCGTGTGTGTGTGTGTGTGTGTGTGTGTGTGTGTAATTGTGGTAATGCAAAAAATAGTAAAAACACAGTAATGATAAACTGGGTAACCAAGGGAACTTAAAAAAAATATTACTTTCAAGTACTTTTTTTTTTTGTTTTGTTTTTGTGTTTTTTTGTTCGGCTAGATCTCGTGCAGAGAGATGTAATATGAAGGCAGCCAACTATTGTATCAGTTTCCTGTAATGTCATGTCCTTGCGTAGTTGCTACAGAGTGTATATGTAAACCGATTCTGCCAACATATATCACTATTAACAAGAAGTAGATAAAAACAAGTTTTTGTATGAACAGTTCCTAGAATAGGTATGTATGGAATAAAAGGAGGATAGCGGATACAGAAATTCATGTGATTGTAACAAAAAAATTTTATTGATACCTTTTATCATCATCACCAGACAAGTGTTAGTGCTAACACCACGTGGCCTGTTACGATCTCATAAACCTGGAATATTCTATCCACCTCTTCTTGGGACGTCCCAAAGATCTCTTCCCATGGGGTTGATAATAGGGTTTCTATGAGATCACATTCATCTTAAATGACTCATCCAGTTGTTCTGATAGGTGTGTATAAAATGGAGAACAGGCTCTAGATCAAGTTCTTCAATTATAACTTCATTTCGTGTAAGGTCCCATCTCGTATATCCTGCTCCAGTTCTCATAAAGCTCATTTCATTTGCTGTTATTGTACTTTCATCCATCTGCCTTAATATCCATGCTTCACTACCATAACACAGTACTGATCTTGCTAGTGTTTTATATAGACGTGACCTTGTACTTTTCTTAACTAGTGAAGGTATCATTGCTTTGTTGATTTTTCCAATAATTTTGGAACATTTTACAATTTTATTTGTTACATCTGCACCATCTTCAAATGTTCCATTATAGCCTAAATATGTGAAGACATTCACATGCTCTAAAATCTTGTTATCCAAACATAATTTACCAGGGACGCGGGATTTCCCATAAAAGGCCATCATTTTTGTTTTCTCTGTATTTATTTCCAAGTTATAATTTTCCCCTTAATGTTTATATTATGAAAACAGAGTATTTTAAATCATTTTCAAAAGATGCCATTAATATTACGTTTTATATTATTATTTATTTATTTATTTATTTATTTATTTAGGGAGAATACTAAAAATATATGATGACCCTCCAGTTCTACTAGCGATTATCTTGTCTCTTACTTACCAGAAACATGGACGGATGAACTAGGACTTTGTTAACAGCAGTGCCTTCCTTTTAGGAAAGGCCTTCCACTTCTTTTACAAACCTGCTTAGTAATCAGCGATTTATATCTCAGCTTCTCTAAACAAATTACCTAATGAATGTCCAAATACACTTTATAAGGTAAAACATTGTCATAAAGTGTTAGATTTAATAGTTCATTACGTAGATGACCAGAATTACATGCTTGCCTCCAAAATTTGGCATTAAATAGATAATTGGGAGACGTTCATGAACATAGGTCTGAGAGGACCTAGAGAAAGCAGTAAATTTGTAATGCAGTGTCGTTTAGGTATTCCAGAGATGTTTCTTACAGCGAACATTGGAGAGCAAAGGCGTTTATTAGCCATCATAGATTTAAATCTCAACGGCCTCAGCAAGCAAACGAGCTGATTACTAACTTCAAATATATTTTTTGTTACTTAAATTCAATATTCTTTTTGTGTAGGTTTACTACATAAGGTGTGAGATAACACTGGCAAATTATTTTATTGAAAAATTAATAAACTCAAATTGGAGATATGTATCTGAGTTCTTGCATGTAAATGGAGTGAAGCTTGTTTATTCACTTGGCCGCAATCAGCTCCACATATCTTTCACCGGCCGGCGGCAGTAAACACTTGACCGCCACCCAAGCTTTGTTCCAAAAGGCGGGACCCCACGACACCTAAGCTTCACCTACTGCGATATATTTCCGGCAAATTTATTTCCACGCATGGCCGTGGGGGTCATGGTGAAACGTGCGTGAGCTCTTTGTTGCCTTATTCCTGTCCTTTAAGATTCCGAACCCTACAATTATTTTAGATTAATTTCAAGAGATATAAAAAAGAAACAAGGAGGGGGTCTGTTTTTATTATCATTCATGTCACGGGAAGAGGCTATTTATTCTCTTATCCGCTTAAGCTCGTCATTAGATTTCTATCAAAAAGCCACTTTGCCTCAGCCAGGAACCTGTATGCTCCCAGGCGCCGCGCCATCTTCAGTTTTTACATCAGCAAGTTTCTAGAAGATGTGTAGCGCGATCTAATTTATGAGGTCATGTGCGCAGATATATCTCGGCCTACGTCGTATTGGATGCTTCCCGTGCTTGAAAATATTTGCTGCAAATGAAGTGCATATGTGTATCAGCGACGAAAATCTTTGATCCCGTTTCTTTACACCCTGACGTCCTTTGACAATAGTCCAATTTTACTCCAGAGTGGCAAGGTTTTATTTCTCTTTAATACTTGTGTCATACGCACATGTGTGACCTTAGAATTGCAAGGAGCAATGTTCAAAGTTACGTAAACAAGGTGTTATTCCGTCTAATGGCAAATGTTATGCAATTCATTTTCGAGCGATCAATCCAATAAGAAGACATTCAGTTACAGTATATAACATTCTTATTCGTACACTTCAATTTTCTAAGAAAATACTTTAATATTTATTAGAAGACACAGTTAAATTAATACTTTTCCCATACATATTGAACAATATAACACGTGCTGTTTTAGGAATTAACTAAAAATTAAATTATGAACTTACAAATTAAATTAAATAAAATTGTAAAAGAAACATAACCATGTTTGTACAACTTTTCTATTCGTACATTAGAAGTAATAGTTTAATAACAAATACACCACTGATAATCTAATATTTTGTTGGGTACCCTTTGGCTTTATTAACTACCTCAAACGTTCTCTTCATAGAAGTAACCAAGTTTTTGCGTTCTTCTGGGCTAATTTTATTCCATTCTTCTTCCACAACGCGTTTAAGCTCTTGTTTAGACTTTACTCTGCTTTTATGGACTCGTTTCTTCAGAATTGTCCACAGATGCTCGATTGAATTCAAGTCTGGACTCTGAGGAGGTGTTTGTAGTAGTTTGGGTACATTCCATATCAACCAATTCATGTTCAAACTTGCTTTGTGTTTACCATCATTATCCTGTTGAAACCTATAACCAGGTGCCATGCCCATTTTCTTGGCACTCTGCTTTACATTGTTTTTTAAAATGTCAAAATACACATGTTTGTCCATAGTGCCATCAATAAACTGTATATTACCAACAGCTGTATGACATGCAGGCTCAGAACATAATGGAACCACCACCATGCTTAACTGTGGGATGAGTGTTTTGGAGTCATTGGCTGAATTTGCTTTTCTCCAGACTCTGTTTATCCCATCTTAGTCTCGTCTGACCACATCACGCTGTCCCAAAAGTTCTGATCCTTATGAATGTGTTCTTTAGCAAATGCAACTCGTTTCTTCCGGTTTGCTGCACTTACATAAGGCTTCTTCCTTGGTGTTCGGCCATGGTATCCATACTTCCATAAGACACGACGAACTATTTCGTCAGATATCTTCTTTCCGGACACATTTCCTACTAATGATCGTAATTGAGAAACACTTAATTTTGGATTTTCTCGGATTCGGCTTACAATGTAACGTTCCTCTCGTGCATTCAGCTTACTTTCTTTAGGTTTTCTTGGTAAATTCTTTCTAGAACTTTGCTCCATAATTTTTTGACTACGTCCTGGATGGTAGAATGCCGTTTATTTACTGTCTCTCCTATTTTTCTGAGAGAATGCTCTCTAAGTTCCAAGTTTATAATTACTTGCTTCAGATCAGAACTAAGCTCCTTTTGCTTACCCATTTCGATCACTACTGACAGAACGTATACAACTGTGACGGCAGTAGCCTAAGCGACCTTTGAAACACGTGCATGTTGAAGCTATTTACAACACAGTGGTCATTCTTAACAACTGTACGAATAGGATAGTTGTATAAAACTGGGGGCTGCTTCTTTAACATTGCTATTTCATGCAAGGTGTAGGTTTTGAAATGCATTTTTTCATTGGAATTAGTTTGGATTAGATTCATCAAGCACGTATAAATGAACTCACAGAAAAACAGAAGTTCTTAAGCAAGTAGAGAGTGACTTTTTTTTATTGAAAACCTGATGTATACGAATAAGAATGTTATATACTGTATAGTCACTCACGTCATCTGTCTCTACTATATTGTCGAAATACACTTACTAGATTTGTTTAAATCGTGTAACACCTAACTCAAAGTCTTTCCTCAGCATTTGGGCTACGTAATGCAATCTCAGCATATGTAAGGTAATGAACATTAATTCCATTTCGATCATCATCATCATCATCGATTAGACCTTTCAACCTGTTCCCTCCTCTCAAAGACACTGGCCCACCCATCTCTTCATGGGTCTTCCTTTCTTTCTCTCTCTCTCTCCCCTTCCTTTGGGTTTGCATCTTAGCATGGATAGTTTTGGGAAACTTTAAATAATGTTGTCCCGAAGCTTTATACTGATGTAAATCTTTTAGGCATTTTTATTGATACATTTTTGACTTGGCAGCCACATATTACATTTTTATGCAGAAAGTTGTCAAGGGTTTTATTCTTGTTGAGCAATTTGGTCAATTGTGTACCCTTTGAGTATATGCATGTCTCATATTTTGCATACTTTCACAGCATTATTTATTACGGTGTTTTACTTTGGGGTAATAGCTCATATATCCAAGATGTATTACTTGTGCAAAAGAAAGCTATAAGAATTATGGCTAAGATATGTACTAGAACACATTGTAAACCCTATTTTAAAAGATATAATATTTTGACTGTTATAAATTTATATGCTTATACTGTACTGAATTTATGAAGAAGAATCAACATATGTATTACAGGAGATCCAACATTCATAATTATAATACCCGAAATGGTCAAATAATTGATATTCCTCAGCATAGACTTAAGAAAACTTCTCGAAGTTACTCCTATATTGGTATTAAACATTTTAATAAACTACCTCAAGTAGTAAATGTTTTGCCTTATAAAATATTTTGTAAGTGATTGCATTCTTGTCTTGTGGATAATCCATTTTATTTTATTAATGAATTTATTGATCTTGGTGTACCTGATATTGATATTTAATTTTTAATTTTTTGCTGTAAAAGTTGTACAAGGTGTAGTTTATATTGCATTATTGATTTGTATTTTATTTGATATACTTACAATGTCTATTGCAGTTATATAACTGTTTAATGACAATAAAATTTATATTGATATTAATGTAGAATTTTGACATCCACACATCGTGTGCGACACACGAGCAAAATATTTCGTGATATTATTTTCTTTATTATCCGGATTAAACGCGCTCAATGCTTCCCTTATTGCATTGCTGCATTATTTATCTTACCTATATTCAACTACCACTCTCAAGAATCTTATTTCTGATGCTCCTCTTTTTTTCTTCTTTCTTTCTTTTTAGTCCAGTATTCTGAACTATAAGGAAGAGATGGTACTGCTAAAACTTTATAACATTTCAAAACAGTATCTTATTGCGTTTTGTTTATGGGGTTCTTCCAATTGTGTATTACCAATTTTACAGCTTAAATATGTGAAGTATTTTATTTCGTTAATTTTGTTAAGACAGAGCACGTTGATAGTAACACTGGACGTTCTTGCCCAACGTAGGAATACAATAAAACACGATAAAATTGTTAATATTCCAGTGACGAAATAGTTTTAGCAATTGATAATACTCATATTTATTACTATTCCTTTTTACTTTTGTACTGAAATATGGTTAGTGTTATTTGTAAGGAGAGAATGCTGATTTTCATTGAAATAGATACAAATTTACTTATGTCCATAGCTTCTTAATTTATTTTCATGAAATAAATAGTGAATTAATATCAGGTGGTTTTAAAACATTCCTCAAAAAAGAAAACAGAACGCGAATATATGTTCCAGTCTGTTTATCTCTATTATTGTCATAGGCCATCACCAATCAAACTACTACATTTTTCGAGTAATTTTAAACGAGATTATATATCCATCAAGCAATGTACCGATTTATTAATTAGAAACAATCCCCAACTTCACGATTCTATAAGAAGACTGTGGCGGAAACTTCAGGCAAAGAATTACTTTCTTTAGTACCCATTTATATTGGATAGAGGAAGTATTGTATCCGATCCAGAAATGTGATATCGGAATTAAATCGGAAATGTATGCTTTTAGGCCCCTTGAATTCCAAATCATATGTGTGGTAAATAACAATGTCAAAGGTCCTCTTTCCTTTGATATGTAGGCTGTTTATATCTAATTTATACTTTGTTAAATACAAAGTAATTAAAGTGGATCTCATTTTAAATAACTCTGTATATCATCAGTAACATCAGCTACAATAACGCCGAATTGCTGATGTAAAACAAACGAATATCAGTTCTATAATTTGTTATGAGATTTAGTTTTCGATTATATGTCTACAATAGAAAACAAGTTGCCAATTTCCCCCTTTTTAGCACCAGGAAATTAAATCCAAATAGATTTTTAAAGAGGGTGTCATTAAAAATACTAACCTCGTTTAGAATACATTTTAATGATGCGTCTTCAATTTCAGACTTCATTACACAACATTTTGGGGCTGTTTAATCCACTCTGTCTTATTCTAAAAACATATAAATCGGAATCCTAATAATTATATTATTGGCGTTTAATTTTCCATTTATTCATAAATAGGTGAGAAGAGATAATGGCATGCTGAAGTACGCCTACTTTAAAAAAAATAAACATTACGGAAACATATGTTTGGTATTTAGCCTCATAATTCACAATAAAAACGTATCATGTATATAATGTGACTCACACTGCGAGTCTATATTTTTAAAAATGAACAACTTGTACTTTTTAATATTTTACCTAAAATGCAAGGTGGAACTCCTTTACATCTGTTTACGTTTTGGGTTTCTTTGAGTTGGAGATATTCCACATGGAAGCCAAGCAGATCAAGGAAATATTTTTTATTCGAAGTAAACAATCTTCTGTATTTTGGGGAAACGGGAGTGGCACTGTTTTCATTGACGGGTTATATTTTTCACAGGGTAATGTCGCGGTTTCTGAGCTGTTAAATTAAAATTATAATTTGTATGGCTATGTTAATATTGTATAAAGTTACTTCAAAATCTAACGATTATGAGTTTTATAGTATTGGGTGTAGGATGCATCACATTGTTGTCCAAATAGTATTATTTAGTTTTTACGAAACTGCAGCATTCTTTCTTTGACGCTACTATACAGATCCCTTCAAGAGACATGACATTTTCCAAATTATTGCAAAAAGAAATATACATTTACTATATGATTGTTATGTAAACTAAATTCATGCAAATACGAGGTGTGATCAACAAATTTCCAAAATGACGTCATAAATACTACACAATAGTTTGTTTTGTCTAATCTGCACTGTCACCCTCGAAGTAGTCTCCTTGGGAGTTGATACACTTGTCCCAGCGCCTTCTGCCACTGCTGGGAGCACCTCTGGAAGTCCTCTTCTTCCATGTTCAGAACCTTCTGCGATTCGCGATGGATGACATCAATGTCCTCAAAACGGTGTCCTCGGAGCCGCATTTTAAGTCGCGGGAAAAGAAAAAAGCCCGCTGGTGCCAAATATGGAGAATAGGCGGGTTGGGGAACAGTATTCATCCTATTTTAATCCAAAAATTGGCGAACAGAAAGGGCTTTGTGCGCGGGCGCATTGTCATGATGCAGGAACCAGTCACCACTCCTCCATTTCTCCGGCCGTTTGCGTCGCACATTCTCCCTTAATCTTTGCAGCACTTGTTTGTAGAACACTTGATTCACTGTTTGACCTTGTGGCACAAATTCCTTATGTACAATGCCTTTAATGTCAAAAAACACAATCATCATTGACTTCACTTTGAATCCAACTTGTCTGTTGCTTCGTTTCTGAATCGCACCCATAAATCCATGTTTCATCACCAGTAATAATTTTCTCCAAAAACTGTGGGCCATTTTGTAGCTGTTCTTTAAGATCTGTGCAGGCAATCCACGGCTTTCCTTTTGGTCATTTGAAAGCAGGCGGGGCACGAACTTGGCAGCAATTCTCCTCATGTCCAAATTGTCTTTCAAAATGCTTTGAACACTTCCAAAGGAGAGTCCTAATGAGTCAGAAAGTTCTCTTTTTGTAATGCGCCTATCACTTAAGACCATTTCCCTCACCTGATTGATATTTTCATCAGTTTTGCTGGAACAGGGTCGTCCCGAACGATCTGCATCTTTAACTGATGTCACTTTTAAATTTCTAAAACCATTCAAATACTTGAGTTTTGCCCATAACGTCCTCCTCATAAGCTGTTCTTAACATTTCATAGGCTTCTGTTGCAGTTTTACCGAGTTTAAAGCAAAATATGATGTTCGTTCTTTGTTCTTCGTAATCTGACATTTTTGCTACGTGGAAAAATCGCAGCACATGCAAAACACGTGTTCACTTCAGAGGTCTACCTCGCCTCTGCATGGTCACAAGAAGTCACGTGACCTCTCATTTTTATCGAAAGGAAAGCTGCATGTACAGTCTGGGTAAGAATTAAAGAAATCTCAGCGTCAGCATTGTTGTGAAGCCATTCCGGAAACTTTTTGATCACACCTCCTATGCCTTAAAGTTGCTCTTAACCTCTTACTGCCTATTTAATTACGGCATTGAAACCTTATAATGCAAAGATTTTTTGAAATGTTTCAGGATGCAACTTCTTTGAGAGGTTAGGTAATAGCAGACTGCAGATGATCTTGCAAAGTTTCATCTCATGAGAGGACACGAAAGCTGACAACCGACTGGATTTCACACCTCATTCGTCGGAGAAAATGAAGAAATAAGACACTTTTCATCCATTTTCCAAGAACACCACCTAATCTTTGCTCCATACCACAACCATCACTTTTTGCACCATTCTGTGTCCAGTAACAGGTATGTAACTACCCGCTTCTAGAAACTGTTCATCAATGATATTTGAGTTTTAATGATACCCTAATATCACGCAAATACTAATGATGCGATTCTTTAACATAATGGCATCGTCCCTCCTCTGGCGAACTAGCGAACCTGAAAAAATATGAATCAGCAAATGGATACCTAATCTTACAGTGCATACATTATCACCTCCTATTGCAAAACATGCCATGTACAACTGAGCGCAAGGAATTGTGCTGATGCGTCTGGTTTCCTATTATGTTTTTCTTTTTTTTGGCAGAATACTTTAAACAGGAAATCATGCAATTGCATGGATTTCGATAAATGCCCACCAAGAGACTTGCAGAAGGAGCAAATATCTTAAAAGATTGAATGAAGGGAAGCACAATAGATTATAACTTATCGCAGTGCAAAGGGCATTTATTGCCCTTCCTTTCTTTATAAAAATTAATAATATAGCAGAAACTCGGATACACATGCATTAACCTATGAACACGGTTAAGATTAGGTGGGCGGCAAAAGGGGATGAGTAGGGAACCATTTCACCTGAGTGGCTGGATGATATGCTTCGCATCGACGGTCTACACAGTCAATGCATGAATCCGTCTCGTATTGGTTTTATGTCAAAAGTCTGGCGCTTAATACTCGTTAGATGCACAGTTCCTAGAAATAAATAAAGGTCTAAGACAAAGTTGCCCATTATCACTAGTGACATTTAATATGTATATAGATAAAGATATAATAGAGAAGCAGATCCAGATATAAAGTAATCAATTACAAAGAATTTTATTCTACATACTGTTTTATGTACAGATAACCAGGTGATAATTGAAAGATCGGAAGAGGAAATACCGAAATTAGTGAATCTACTGAATCAGATAATAAAGCCATATAATTTGCGCATATCTATAAATAAAACAAAAATGGTGGAAATGAATTTAAGTCAATAATAAAATTATGGAACAAGTATATACATTTAATTATTTAGGATATAATATTACACTTCAGGGAAACGCAGATTTATACATAAAATGAGACAGATATAAACTTATGTGCTCTACGATAAAAAGAAATTTAAATAAAAGGACAAGGGAAAAACACAGATGAAGTTTCACAAAGAGATGGTGATACCAACTTTTGCATACGTTTCCAAAGTTGTATGTACATTGAAAAAAACAGGAAATGCGATGGAAGCAGCTGAAATGAGATTCCTAAGAGCTGTCCGGAGATATAGCAGAATGGACAAAAAGATAATCACAAAAATTAGGCAAGAGTTAAATATTTTTAGATTAATGGAAAAACCTGCAGAAAATAGAAACAACTGGAAATAACATTTACAACGAATGGAACACTCTAGAATACAATCAAAGACGCAGAAGAAAGCACGACGCCCATATCTAAATGGAGAAACCAGGAGTTTCTTCATTGACCGTAAAGACGGAACAGTTCAGTAATGGACTAAACCATGTAGATGATGATGATGTCTGGCACTCAAACATTAGCTTATGAACACATGTCGACTTCAGATTTAGGAACGAAGGAAAAGACAAGAGTCAGACAAAACTTAATCACTCAACCAACATCAAACAATGCGCATCGTATCGACAGGATTCCATGCATTCAACTGTATACATCAGGTGTCTTAGTTACATATAACAGACTACAAAATACATACTTTTTCACAACAACCTGAGGTTTAGATAGCGCATATCAACTATTAAAATATGTCCTTCAGCATTTGCGCTTTGGAAATTATGAACACGCAACATGGAATACTGTTACATACTGGGGTTAGGGCCAGAAGGTTTCCAGCTAAAATATAAAGTTTTAATTACCGCAGCATGCACATTGGGAGACGTAGCTGCAGAGACAAGGAAAGGACCAGAACTTTAATCACATTCCAGTGCAGGCGTGGGATATTTATAACAAAATACACAGAATTCACATTAATCACATTAACTGTTTCTTATTCAATAAAAGCACAGTGCCCCTATATCACACACAAAAGAAAGAAAGAAAGAAATGAGGGGGATGTTACACACATGAGCTACATTCACACTCTTCACATACAACCGCACTCACTCGACTCTCCTACGAAAATGACGCTAACACAACACAAAGAAAAGTAACGCTAACCTATTCCCCCTCTCCAACCCTCGCTAGACTCGCAAGCTCGGACTGGAAAGCGTCATGCCAAAACGTACTTGAAACCCAAAGCCGAAAGAATTACCCCAACAATGTTGTCGCCAATACGACGCAATAATGTGTCTGGCATGACAATAGTTACTAATTACCTAATACGCCACAATATTTCGAAATCGACTACGCTATGAAAAATATTCATGTTTGAAAAAATCTGCGTGTTTTAATTGGTTCTTCAAACATTTCCCAATTATACAGAAACTATAGACATTTCAATCGGTATGGGGCGAACTTCAAAGATCATGCACAAGAACTTCAAAATATACATTTAATTTGACAATAATGTAGTAAATATCATTAGAGGCATCTTTTGTAAAATTAAAAATAACTATGTAAAAGATAGTTTAGGATAGAGGAATTTTCGACTGGCAGACTTAAACAGTGTCAAGACTCACGTATTGAATTTGGTACTTATTCCATTTTTACTTTCTCTATCACGTATAGAGTAAGGTATTGCATTCCACCCAAAAATCGGATATCGAGATTCCACCGGTGGTTTTGAGGCTTCTTGGGTGTGTGTATGTATGTGTGTGTATGTGTGTATGTGCGTTTGCGCGCGCGCGTGTGTAAATGTTGAAGTAGGTGTTTTGTTGGAGTTGTTTATTTATTTAGCTCCACGTATGGACACCAATTTGAACTAGAATTGTTCTTTACGTTGTTTACTGCTACGTGTGAAAAGCCGATTTGAAGTAGGAGTTGTATTATTTTTTAACTGCTGAGGAGCCGAACACTTGAAGTAGTTGCAATCTCACGTATGTTAAACAGTTTCCGGTAGCCTTCGCCCCAAATGTACTTTCAGGTGGCCTTTGCTCCAAGTTTTAAAAAAATGTTAACTTTGTTATTAAACTGCTTCTTTAAATATTATATTTATGTTTGCCTCGGCTGGGTCAGTATTATTTTAGAGACCCGTTTCTCTTAGGCAGGGTGTGGTGCGACAAGAATGTAGGCTTACACAGATTTTAAGTTTTAATTCACTCCTGTTTATTAATCCTTGACACAAATTAAATAGCACTTCAGTGATATAGGGAGCTGTGATATTCTTTTATTTAATACTTGTACTTTTTAACACGTATATTTATTTTTCGTCCCACAGGAATACGTATTATATTTCTCTAGAGGACGCATCTTGCATCCGGTTACTATCACGGTCTGCAGGCAACTAAATAGATTTCAACCGTCTAAACTTGTAAATCTCTATATTTCAAGTCTCTGATTGGCTAATCCTACTCCAATAGAAAACTTTCATTTAACTAAAGCTTTTTCTGGTTGTTGATTGGCTATTTTTTATAAGCTGTCACTAAAATTACATTAATGCTTCCAAGAATCACAAGTAACATTTAAACTCTCAAACTCGTTATTGCCTCAAGGTTACCTCATTGTTACCTCATTGTTAGCAACTTTTAACTTATTACTCTCACAGCTCCTACATTATTAAATTACGTAATGCATTCACATAACATTATTGAACATGTTTACAATAATATAAGCATATGCAATGACTGTTACATACATTTTACAAATTATTACATACATATTGCTTTAAGGCGGGCTGTTATTGAACTTACATATTATATAATTAGACTGAAATTATGTAAGTGTTAAAAATACTGCCTCAATATTGAAGTCGGATAAATACCAAACTTAGTATTTGAGTTCAGTATCTTCCAAAGATGCGACATAAAGATTCTCAAGAAAATCCTCAGTCCTCAAAGTACTCTTTAATGGAATATTTTTCGAGATTTTTTATTTTCTGAAAATTCATCTAACGATTTTGATTAAAATACCATATATTCAGAATATTTACATGGTAAATTTAAATGATATGTTGAATTTTCTGGGAATAGTTTGCGAAGTCCTCTTCATTCGGAAGGAGTTTTATGTAATCTTACATAACTGGTAAATTTGAGCGATAAACAACAACGTACTAAACAGAAAATGTAAATATCTTTAAAACATACAATTTATTTTAAATAACTTTTTTGTGACACAAGCCATTTCCGAGACATCCGTTATTAATGGTTTCCACTGTCCAATCTTTTGTCATTCTTTTACAAATCCTGTCGTCATTCAGTTGTTTTTCGCGATTGCATTGAACAAGTATGGAATTTTATGGCCAACATATAGCGTCCAGTTCTTAAACATTTGATTGTCGCTATTCTCTTTATATTCATAAAGAAATGTAGAATGCAGCTATTTCCGTAAAGGTTAATCTCATTAAACTGATATAGATAGGGAAGTAAAGTTTTGTAAGAATGATTTGTATACCCACTAATAAGCGATAGAGAAGGTCATATGAATGTAACGCATCAGGTTTGTATGTACATAACAATGTAAATCTTTTGCGCTGTTCATACACACACGCGCGCGCGCACCTTTTTCTAAAAATTATTTCCTGATGAGGTTTACAGTAAGCGTGGAAACGTGCATTTACAGTAAAATATGGCTATGGAATTTTTTGCTAAAACGCATCTTCTGCGTACCATACCAATTACTCATCTGTAAGAACTACGCTTGTTACCTATACTATTACTATATCAATTGAATTGCCACAGAGTCCGATGTTATAATATCATCATGACTTTGGACCCATCCGGGTCCAAACCCTGGATGGTTTTAACCCCCGTGAGAAAAGAAAAGGCAATGCAAGAAAATTTCCGTATCAAATGCCCAAGTTAACCATCAACAGCGGTGGTCTTTGATACAACTGGTTTTCACATCGTATTAACTCAGTCAATGCCAACTACAACATAACCATGGATTTGTTGTGATGTTACCAGCCGGTTGGAAAAAGCAATAAAATAAACTGAACCTGATATTGCGAACTTAGCTTCTGCTCTTCGTGGGCTAATTAGTGAGACGTAAATGGCGTCTGTGGTAGTAGATTGGCGCCACACAGAAAAAAATGAATTCAGCGGAAAACAGAAGGAAACAACAGTGTCTCTCTCACTGGCTATGTTATTTCATTTCAAATTACAAAGGGAAATTGCCTTTGAAAAAAAACTGAAGTGTAATAGTCACATGATTTCCTATCTCGATTGTTTTCATATCTATCCTAGCACTTATTTATAGAACTACGTAACTTCTTTCTCCTATAAGCTCTTTCTGTGAACTTAAGGATATGGAGAGAAATCACCCACTCCACTGCCTAGCTTTCGATCAACATACCAACCTCTCATCCAAATGCTGGCGTGCAAGGGACTGCCCAACATTTGATATCAACAATGAAATCTATTTCAGAATAAAATGTTAAATTACTTGAAACAGTAACAGTTTGCATTGCCTATAGCGCACATTTAACATTTTGAAGTGTAATTTTAAAACCTGAAAATACTAAAATGAACAACACCATATGTTTCAGCAACTAATTAATGATTCTAAAACTTGTTAACCATGATAATAAAAATCTTTGTATTTCTCATAAGGCACCAAAGTAGGACAATTTAAATTTCAAAGCGTAACGTTTAAATTATGTAAAGACTTGACGAGCATCAGCATATGTTTAGGAAAGTATTAATCACTCTAATATCTAGGTATATTTTAACGAGATTTATGTGTTATCTAGCATACGAGGTGTGACAATAAAGAAACCGGATTGATGCTCTAACTCTTTATTGAAAGAACTTACACAACTGAAATGTTGTCCCCTTCAATGTAGTCCCCTCCCCGATCTCTGCACCGCTCCATGCGAATTTTCCAATGTTGGTAGCAGTGCTGCAAGTCTTTTTCTGTTACGCTGTTGAAGAGTCTCGTCCTCTGCTTTTTCCTTCACTGCATCCACGGACCCGAACCTGGTTGCTTTGAGCGCAGACTTCACTTTTGGGAAAAGAAAAGTCGCATGGTACTAGGTCAGGGGAATACGGTGGATGTTCCACCACTGGATGTTATTTTTCGCCAAAAACCTATTCACAGACATCGCGTTATAGACCGGCGCATTATCCTGATGAAGAATTCAAGAGCGATTCTTCCACAGATGTAGTCACCTTCGTCGCACACGTTCACGGAGGGTCTTCAGAACAGTTGTATAATAAACTTGATTGGCAGTCTGACCTTCAGGCACTCTTCCGGCGGTCATCTCGAACAATTGTACCCACCTTCTCCACATTCTCTTCAGTTTTCGAAGTTGAAGGACAGCCTGATTTCGAATTGTCTTCGACGTCTTCCCTACCGTCCTTGAACCTCTTAACCCACTGGAAAACTTGCGTACGATGTAGACACTGATCACTATAAACTTGTTTCAACAAGTCGTAAGTTTGTGCGGGTTTTACAAGTTTTGTGAGGAATTTGATGTTAACACGTTGTTCTATTTTAGAGCGTAGCATAATTCCGACGGAGCTCAGATACACGACCCGTTTCTAAGAAGGCTCACAGCCAAACTAACCACCATAGTGGCATGAAATTTTGTACACATGTTACGGAGAGTCTCAGGGCCAGTCCCCCACTCTTCTGTTTGTCATCGACGAAGCCGGAAATGCGCACAACAATCACTCTTGTTTCTTTATTGCCACACCTTGTACGTTTGAGCAACTATTTTGGTTTCTCAGAAAGAATAATCAAATTGTACATCTATCAGAATTCCTGCTTCCATTTAAAAAAACAACGAAGAGTTTCTATTTTTTGCGTTCGTTGAATTTCCTGAACACTTAGAGACTTGCACCGAAAATGTTTCAAAAATCATTTTCTTCGGGAAACTTCATATCGTGCATATCTAGTTTATAGTATAAGACGAGTCAACGGAAGGGACACATAGCACTGCGACTCCAATGGCTCTATTGTCCCCCCGGGAGGAACGAATGAGGCGAGGAAACCGCAGGGGACGAGGGGCTGTAGAGCGAGGCCAGCGCAAGTCGACAGAGACGCGCAGAGTTTCCTAGCAGTTCCAGGCTTGACCATCCGGCCACAGACGTCCCTCTAATTGGACCGGAGAAACGTTCCAAAGCGCAAACCTCTGCGCCATCTGCCCGACACCGACCGAACCACAGCGCCGGAATCAACTTGAAACATGAAAGGGAAATGAAATGAGAGGAAGTGGGGGAGTGAGAAAATCCGTTGTAGAATACACTACTCCAGCATTCGCTTATGTCAACCACCGGGCGCCCACCGGGAACCGAACCCGGGACCTTCCGAATGCGAACCTCCTACGTTATCCCGGAGCCATCTCGCACAGTGTATTTCTAGTGAAACCTCCATACAGAATTTTTGGTTCGAATCCAATACCTACTCTGCCGTCAGTTTACAAAGTTTACGTACGGCATTTCGGAAAAATGAAATATCAGAACTTCATGAATTCCTAATTTAAATTATTAAAAAGCATCACATTTTGGTGAAGTTCACAACTTAAGACTATTGTAACTTCTTACAAATGATATCATTAAAATGTTGTTTTTATAATTTCTTTTACACTTCTGATATTTAAGTACTCTCATAGGGCATATTGGCCGGCTTTCACTAATCAAATTTTCCTTGTAAAGGATAGTTTGGGATTTGTGGATTTTTTTGAAAATATTTGTGTGGCATCTTTGGAAGATAATGAACTTAAATAACAAGTTTCATATTTACCATAGATTTTGTTTTCGACTTATGCTGTTCAGACAGACAGACACACAGACACACACACACACACCTTTTACTACAAAATGTTAGGGTTCTCAAAGCATGTATTTATGGTAAAATCTCGATATCAAACTTTTGAGTGGAATGTAATACTTCCTCTACCTAGTGATTACGTGGTAGATAACGTAAGGATTTTAAACAACTGTCAATCTGCCACGTCGCTTTAGGTTTCGTAATTCAAATAGTTTTACATGTATTTGATTTGGATAAATCCAAATCCTTTTGTGATCTGAAAATATGCATTCCAAAGGCGTGAAATTAATTTAATTTAAACTGATATTTTGGAGTGGAGGTCGTTTTAAATAATGTTCTATAACAAGTGCGTCGGTTGTACAACAGTGATAATGTCACAGTGTAGTTACATTTTTAAATTCAGTATTCTGACAACCGCCGGCGCCGTGGCCGAGTGGTTCGACCGCTAGCCTCACACCAAGGCAGCCCAGCTTCGATCTCGGGGAGGTGTGGGATGTGGGATTTGTGATCGACGAAGCGGTGTCTGGGTGGGTTTTCTCCGGGTTCTCCGGTTGCCCCCGCCGCTTATTCCACCACTGCTCCATCATCATCTTTCCTCGGCGGAAGACGATGGATTTTTTCGGGTGTAAAAATTCTTAGTATGACTTCCTTCGGAAGGGAAGTAAAGCCGTAGATTTACGGCAGTAAAAGAACCTCAAGCCTGATAAAAAGGCCTTTGAGCAAAATTACCGGTCTTTCACGCCCAATACAGAATGGGACGCTAAGGACCATAGTAGTTAAAGAGCGTCCATAAATAAAACACAATTTAATTTATCATCTTTCCTTTCATCCATTTCACCGTTATTTCATATCATCTCCTTTCTCGCTGTTCACCAGGCTTCGGGCTGATCACCCATCCCGGATGTTCTGTCCGTTTAATAATTCTGCGTATGACCCCAGGGGGTCATGCCCTGGGGGGTGTAAGTCCTCCAAACGGGGAAGGCAAACAGAGAAAGACAACTGTTGAATTGTCTGTTATGAACTGTGGCAGTTTATACTTTCCATAGCATCTCTTAAAGGTTTAAAATGTTTATTATTCATCTGAGTTTATTTTTTCTATCCCATTTAAAGCATACCAAACGAGGTGATAGCATGGGACGTAGAACTTTCAGATTTACCGCTACATGCTGCCATTGAAATTTAGTTCAATTTGCTTCCAAAATCTATAACACCTTGTAGGTGTTAAGTCTCGTTAGCGTGATATTCTATTAACCTTAACTTTGAGATCTAGCCATTATACTTTAAGTCATTTTACATAAATTTACATACGCTTCCGAAAGATGTTATTAAGAAATATAAATTGACTTTAATTCAGTGCTGTCAAACATGAATTTGATTAAACATCATTCCCGAAGTAAATGACCTCAATATTTGATACACATTACCTACATGTTAAAATTCTCTAACCTGTTACATATTTTAGAGATTTGGTAATCCTATGTTCCATCCTTTTTATTTTTTAGATTGAGTTATGCTATACATATACTGAATTTAGTTAATAACTGGTTTCCTATCAGCGGTAAGTTGGCCAAAAGAGTTTCGTAAATTACTGCAAGGTAAATAAAACTTAATGGAATATGTAGTAAGACTATTTTCCACCCTTTGGCCGGAGGCTCTTGCGGATGGCAGTGAACTGTCGTAACAGCTTCGATGCACATTATCACCTTTTATACCTTTTCTAATGCGGGAAGATTTGGAACAAAGTTCATTTAGACCTTTTAGAAGAGCTGCATACCATTTAAATATTTTCTCTGCCATGGGCTAGAACATTAGTTGATTTCAAATGTTTACTATATTATTAACATTTTTAACCAAGCGATTGTTTTAATAAGTAGTTCATTAAAAAAACGTTTAAACCACGTTTGTTACAAACTGTATGTGAATTGTGTTCCAAACATATCTCATGCTACAGAGCGTGCCCATAGCGATATAAGTCTTCATGCATTTTATTTTCTGGCAAGTTTATTTTTCACCATGTCAAAAGGCAATGATTATTAAATAGAAGGCAGTTTATCTTGAATGACGCGACTGACTATCGGAATCCCTTTGTGCAGTTGCGGCGAACTGGCCCGTCGCATCTCTGTGACATATAACAATTTGACGTTATATGTCGAATAGCTTGCGCTTATTTTTCGTTAAAAATATTTTCAAAATGATGGCCCTCTGTATCTCTACAAGTCTGAATATTCTAATACTCGAAAAATTTCTGCAGCCGAAACATCGGAAAATACACTCGGATACTATCTTCTAATTCGTTGAGTATATGTGGATCTTTAAGCCTTCCCCAGATTTAGAACTGGAGAACGATTAGCTATGCGAGGAAACCACTTCTTTACACGATATCCACTATCTACTACTATCACGTATCTACTTTCCCGCAGTTGGAACTGTTGACTGCGCATATTTCTTTTTATCTATTATGAACCCAGTCCTTTTAAATTTTTCTAACAGCCTATAACTCGTGGATTGTTAGGAAGGGTGTAAATCAAACGGATAATCTGCGTGCAATTCCTTTGGAATAAAATCAAACACAATAAACACACGTTGCTCTGTAATACACCATGATAGCTACACTGTAAGCACAATCAACAGTAGCTTCATATAACGTTATACCCAGTATACGCCATGCCAAACAATATGGTTAGAATATACGGCAAATGCAGCAGCCCTCCGTAGGCGCATGAGCAAGGTCATTTAACCCGATAGCTGCTACGACGACTCGGACACAGTGGCTGCCAGTCGCTTCATTCTAGATAAACCCAAGGACCGATGGAGAAGAGCCGAATGAAGGATCGATACTGTCTCCTCCTGTACTCTCGACTATAATCTTTCTATTATGTTTACACCTAAACGTTCTGCCCTGTTCATAGTCGAGCATATACCACTAGATGGTCTAAATGAGCCTGAGAGTTGAGAAACGTTAATTTTAGGAGTTGTATTATAGTTCTTATGTTGGGGAGCCGAACACTTAAAGCAGTTGCAACCGCACGTATGGTAAATAGTTTCCGGTAGTCTTCGGCCCAAATGTACTTTCAGGTGGCCTTTGCCCCAAGTTTAAAAAAATATTAACTTTGTAATTTAACTGTTTCTTTAAATATTATATTTATGTTTGCCTCGGCTGCGTCAGTATTTGTTAGAAACACGTTTCTCTTAGCAGGGTTGTGGTGCGACAAGAACGTAGGCTTACACAGATTATAATTTTTCAATTCACTCCTTTTTATTAATGCTTGACACGATTTAAATAACACTTCACTGATATAGAGAGCTGTGAGATTCTTTTTATTAATTAATTACACTTTTTAACACGTAAACTTATTTTTCGTCTCACACGAAAACGTATTAAATCTCTCGAGGGCAGTTTTTGCGTCTGGTTACAATCACTGTCCGCAGGCAACTGAACTGATTTCAACCGCCTAAACTTGTAAATTTCTGTATTTCAAGTCTCTGATTGGCTATTCCTAATCCAGTAGAATACCTTCTTTTAACTAAAGCGTCTTCTGGTTGTTGATTGGCTATTTTTTAACTGTCTCAAAATTTACATTATTGTTGCTCCAATCATGACTAGTAGCATTTAAACTTTAAAATTCATTATTGCCTCAAGGTTACCTCATTGTTACCTCATTGTTAGCAACTTTTAAGTTATTATTCTCACAGCTCCTACATTATTAAATTACGTAATATATTCAGATAAAATTATTACATTATACAATAATGTTGTAATATCATAATTGCTTACGTAATATGTTTTTACGTAAATTATTAGAACTTGAAGATCTTATATTGTGCTGCTTTTGTTTTGTTTGGTTACATAATTTTAACTGCCCCACGTATGGGAAATTAACTTGCGCCTGATTCACATCTACATTCATAACCTTTTTCATCTCTCTTATCTCACTTGAAATGTTACTCATTCTACTACCTAACTCTGTATAGTTTACATTAACATTTTCAAACTTAGTATTAACCTCATTTTTTTGGTTATATATTTCCCTGCTCATGTCCAACATTTTCTTTGAAACTTCACCTATTTCATTTGCTATCATTTCTTGATTTTCATTTTTCATTCTAATCATGCTACTATCTAGTTCCATGAATTTCTTTTCAATTTCTTCCCTATTTTGATCTAATTTATGCTCTAATTTCTCATTACTCTTACCAATTTCTTCCCTTAATTGATCTGTAATACTCGTATCAATATCTTCCCTCAATTTCTCATTATTCTGAGTTAGTTTTTGTTCTAAACTCCTATCAATATCTTCCCTGTTTTGATCTATTTTCTTACTAAGATCTTCCCTCAATTTCCTATTATTCTTTTGCATATCTTCCCTGTTTTGATCTATTTTCTTACTAAGATCTTCCCTCAATTTCCTATTATTCTTTTGCATATCTTCCCTGTTTTGATCTATTTTCTTACTAAGATCTTCCCTCGTTTCCCTACTATTCTTTTGCATATCTTCATTCAAATTTTTCAGCATTTCCATAATCATACTAGTATCAAGATTAACATTTCCTGCTATTCTATTCTGACTTTCTGCACTAACATTTCCACCCTCAAATCCTAAAAAGTTTGAGCTATTTTCTGTAACCTGTATTGAATTACAGCTGACTGTTACATTATCTCCCTCCATAATTATTTCTTCTGTATTATTAGTAGCCATTGTTTTCTTTATCCTACCACTCCTTAAGTACATTTGAAGATTACAATTTTGTTTTCTAAAAAAAAAAAATTACGATACTCTGACCTTTGTGATGCTGTCTGTTGCTGTTACATTGATGTCCAGCTTCCTGCCCCTCTCTCCTAGGTTATATGTCGCTTCTGCGTTGTGTTATGATGAATCTACGTTGTCTCGATGTTTTTGTGTCCACTCATCCGCGTAGTCTGTCGTTCCTATAGTTGTTTCTGGAATCTGCGTCTTCTCGATGTTTTTGTAGTTGAATTCACCTGTTGCCTTGTAATCTCGGAATTACGATGTCCAATCATCCGCGTAGTCTGTCGTTCCTTTTGTTGTTTCTGGAATCTGCGTCTTGTAGTTCAGTTCACTTCTCCATTCGCCCCTTCCTGGTCATCTCACTTCTTCCTGGTTAATTCTGCCCCTTCCCGGTTATTCTGATCCTTTCCTGGTCATCGTGTTCCTTTCCTGGTTTCTCTGCCCCACGTTCTGGGTGCCAATTTGCGACAATATTTATGTTCTATTTATTTAACATTATTGTAGCCCCACGTTGTGGTGCCAATTTGTAATATCATAATTGCTTACGTAATATGTTTTACGTAAATTATTAGAACTTGAAGATCTTATATTGTGCTGCTTTTGTTATGTTTGGTTACATAATTTTAACTGCCCCACGTATGGGAGCCAATTTGCGACGGTTTAATGTTATTTATATTTAACATTTTTGTGTATGTTTATTTTGTTGTTGTAGCCCCACGTTGTGGTAGCCAATTTCTAACGGTATTACTTACAAATGTTTGTTTACATCGGTGTTGAAGCCATCTTGTGACGTCATTCATTTGTTCGGTTTGTAGCTCCATCTAGTGTTAGCAATTTGTATCAGTGTTAGTATTAGTGTTTGAAAGAATTTTAAGTTTTGTTTTCTGTCCTCCGGCTAGCTATTATTTCAGTCGAACATGTCTCTTGATCAGGGTTGTGTAAACGGAAAGGAATCTTTTATCCAAAAATTACACTGATGAAAATTTGTTTTACACATTTATTGTCGAACACGTTAACTGTCACATTTATACATTGATCTTAACACTCGCCAAACTGAAACTGTTATAACAACTTCTTACTGATAATTCTTTTAATCCACGTACTTCAATCTTTTGTATAATTAACTTTACCATACTTTAGATCTTTCATAATTCTGCTGCGCATACCTTGTGAATCTATATCCGATGTATGACGAAATGACTGACTGAAGACGACGTGTAGTGTACACAGATTTTTGATGAACTGCACTGAATATGACGTGTAATGTATGAATGCTTTCGGCGAACTGAAGGACTGACTGACTTTACCTCCAACCTACCTTATTTATACTCCCTCGTCCAGATACGCCTAAAGATTATAACTGAACTGCAATTGGCTAATAAAACGCGCCAACATTAGCGTCTATCTTAATATCCAATGAAAATTATGAATACATATGCTTTAGGGAGAAAACATTCCAGAAGGTTCTCAACGGAAAAACGCGCCAACATGACGTAACTTCCTCGTTTCCAATAATGATAAACAGCTCACCCCCTCGCTGCATTATTGCGCTATTATTGACAGTTTCAGTAAAGCCGTATAAACTTATTTCCCAATAATAATTACAATTAATAAACATCTGAAATCAATGTCACATAAAAATGCATATTCATATTACAATCATTATTTACATTTAAGTAATTTGTGATACAAATTACTGCATCATATGCCCCACTAGAAACATAATTATAAACATTTACAACTTGTTTGGAAATTTTATAATTGGGTTTTTAGTCTCCTAAATCTTGGAACACACGCTATCACTTTCACTTAACACTTCACACGTATTTAACACACGACATGTTTTTCCTCTATCTTGCCACTACTTACTGGCTCTGGTTTAATTAATTTAGATATTAATCTGACATTACAATTTTTTTATATAGCAAATACTGTACTTTAATTACTTAATTACTGTTACCAAATTGTTTACTTTCTTAAGTTGTTGACAAAAATTTATACATTTAAGATTTTTGTAATTATTAAACATTTTTACCAAAATATTCACCCTCTACACAAATATATTTTCATCTCTTAAATCTAGTCACTGTTTCACATTTTCTGTTTGCTACATAAGTATTTGTTTTTAGTTATTTTTACCCATTTTTGTTATTCTGTACTTTATTTTAACAATACTTTTGGAATTGTATTTACGTACTTTTAATTTAATATCATATTAAGTTTCAATCTTTGCATTCTTAATTTTCAAATGTTGTTACAGTTACTAAAAATTTAATTTTTTTTTAAACATTTCTCCTTTTTTTATAATTTATTTCTCTTTTCAAATGACATATATAAATAGTTAACCCTCTTACGTTCCAATACATTTCTCTGCAAGTCATCTTTAACTATCCAGCATTTACTTTACATCTCATTGCTATTTACCCTCCTGGATCAAATTGTATGTGGCTAAACATTACTCGTAGCCGTATCCTAACCTTCAAACTTTTGTTCATGAATAACCTCTTGTATTCATATGAAATTTCGTCCCATGATAACATTTGAAAACAATCTAAAGTTTTCTGAACAACACATCTTTTAACAACTTTCATTTTCAATTTTTCTGCTATCTCTTTAATCTGAGAGTACTTTAACAAATCTGTACTAAACTGTACTGGACTGGAGTTTTCAATTTGAAAAGCTTGGTACTTGTTAATTTCAGAAGTTAGCTTTTGATTATTTACAGGCAAAACTTAAATTCTTCGTACAATTTATTTCTGTGCATTACTGACTCATTCTGTATTTCTGATATCTCCCCTCGGAAATTAACTTGCGCCTGATTCACATCTACATTCATAACCTCTTTCATCTCTCTTATCTCACTTGAAATGTTACTCATTCTACTACCTAACTCTGTATAGTTTACATTAACATTTTCAAACTTAGTATTAACCTCATTTTTTGGTTATATATTTCCCTGCTCATGTCCAACATTTTCTTTGAAACTTCACCTATTTCATTTGCTATCATTTCTTGATTTTCATTTTTCATTCTAATCATGCTACTATCTAGTTCCATGAATTTCTTTTCAATTTCTTCCCTATTTTGATCTAATTTATGCTCTAATTTCTCATTACTCTTACCAATTTCTTCCCTTAATTGATCTGTAATACTCGTATCAATATCTTCCCTCAATTTTTCATTATTCTGAGTTAGTTTTTGTTCTAAACTCCTATCAATATCTTCCCTCAATTTCTCATTATTCTGAGTTAGTTTTTGTTCTAAACTCCTATCAATATCTTCCCTGTTTTGATCTATTTTCTTACTAAGATCTTCCCTCAATTTCCTATTATTCTTTTGCATATCTTCCCTGTTTTGATCTATTTTCTTACTAAGATCTTCCCTCAATTTCCTATTATTCTTTTGCATATCTTCCCTGTTTTGATCTATTTTCTTACTAAGATCTTCCCTCGTTTCCCTACTATTCTTTTGCATATCTTCATTCAAATTTTTCAGCATTTCCATAATCATACTAGTATCAAGATTAACATTTCCTGCTATTCTATTCTGACTTTCTGCACTAACATTTCCACCCTCAAATCCTAAAAAGTTTGAGCTATTTTCTGTAACCTGTATTGAATTACAGCTAACTGTTACATTATCTCCCTCCATAATTATTTCTTCTGTATTATTAGTAGCCATTGTTTTCTTTATCCTACCACTCCTTAAGTACATTTGAAGGTTACAATTTTGATTTCTAAAAAAAAAATTACGATACTCTGACCTTTGTGATGCTGTCTGTTGCTGTTACATTGATGTCCAGCTTCCTGCCCCTCTCTCCTAGGTTATATGTCGCTTCTGCGTTGTGTTATGATGAATCTACGTTGTCTCGATGTTTTTGTGTCCACTCATCCGCGTAGTCTGTCGTTCCTATAGTTGTTTCTGGAATCTGCGTCTTCTCGATGTTTTTGTAGTTGAATTCACCTGTTGCCTTGTAATCTCGAAATTACGATGTCCAATCATCCGCGTAGTCTGTCGTTCCTTTTGTTGTTTCTGGAATCTGCGTCTTGTAGTTCAGTTCACTTCTCCATTCGCCCCTTCCTGGTCATCCCACTTCTTCCTGGTTAATTCTGCTCCTTCCTGGTTATTCTGATCCTTTCCTGGTCATCGTGGTCCTTTCCTGGTTACTCTGCCCCACGTTCTGGGTGCCAATTTGCGACAATATTTATGTTCTATTTATTTAACATTATTGTAGCCCCACGTTGTGGTGCCAATTTGTAATATCATAATTGCTTACGTAATATGTTTTTACGTAAATTATTAGAACTTGAAGATCTTATATTGTGCTGCTTTTGTTTTGTTTGGTTACATAATTTTAACTGCCCCACGTATGGGAGCCAATTTGCGACGGTTTAATGTTATTTATATTTAACATTTTTGTGTATGTTTATTTTGTTGTTGTAGCCCCACGTTGTGGTAGCCAATTTCTAACGGTATTACTTACAAATGTTTGTTTACATCGGTGTTGAAGCCATCTTGTGACGTCATTCATTTGTTCGGTTTGTAGCTCCATCTAGTGTTAGCAATTTGTATCAGTGTTAGTATTAGTGTTTGAAAGAATTTTAAGTTTTGTTTTCTGTCCTCCGGCTAGCTATTATTTCAGTCGAACATGTCTCTTGATCAGGGTTGTGTAAACGGAAAGGAATCTTTTATCCAAAAATTACACTGATGAAAATTTGTTTTACACATTTATTGTCGAACACGTTAACTGTCACATTTATACATTGATCTTAACACTCGCCAAACTGAAACTGTTATAACAACTTCTTACTGATAATTCTTTTAATCCACGTACTTCAATCTTTTGTATAATTAACTTTACCATACTTTAGATCTTTCATAATTCTGCTGCACATAACTTGTGAATCTATATCCGATGTATGACGAAATGACTGACTGAAGACGACGTGTAGTGTACACAGATTTTTGATGAACTGCACTGAATACGACGTGTAATGTATGAATACTTTCGGCGAACTGAAGGACTGACTGACTTTACCTCCAACCTACCTTATTTATACTCCCTCGTCCAGATACGCTTAAAGATTATAACTGAACTGCAATTGGCTAATAAAACGCGCCAACATTAGCGTCTATCTTAATATCCAATGAAAATTATG
This sequence comes from Deroplatys truncata, assembly GCA_030765065.1. Classification (NCBI taxonomy): domain Eukaryota; kingdom Metazoa; phylum Arthropoda; class Insecta; order Mantodea; family Mantidae; genus Deroplatys; species Deroplatys truncata. Next base: position 49,710,422 of record CM060979.1, on the reverse strand, counting down.
AATACATATGCTTTAGGGAGAAAACATTCCAGAAGGTTCTCAACGGAAAAACGCGCCAACATGACGTAACTTCCTCGTTTCCAATAATGATAAACAGCTCACCCCCTCGCTGCATTATTGCGCTATTATTGACAGTTTCAGTAAAGCCGTATAAACTTATTTCCCAATAATAATTACAATTAATAAACATCTGATATCAATGTCACATAAAAATGCATATTCATATTACAATCATTATTTACATTTAAGTAATTTGTGATACAAATTACTGCATCAATGTAAACATATACAATGACTGTAATATACACTTTTTATATATTGTTACATATACATATTGCTTTAAGGCGGGCTGTTATTATATTTTTTATTATATAATTTGACTAAAATCATTTAAGTGTTAAAAATACTGCCTCAGAGTGTTATACGTTTTAATAAACTATGAAGTTTTAAAAAAATATGAAAATATTTTTAGGCTTAAGGTTCGTATTAAATACTTCAATAATCGAGTACCTACTCTCGCCAAGACTTCCGAAAGTTTGCAAGACAATAAATAAAGGAAGGAAAAAATCGCGTGCAAAATTAGATTATAGAGGTGTCTAAAAATGTATGTAATTTGAACATGAAAAATATATTTTTTAAATCTTTATTACTACATCGTAATGACTTCGGTAAACTATTTGGCAATTTTAGTATCCACGGGGATGAATGTGCACGCCATTTCAATTTCTTCGTTTAGTTCAGTTCTAATAAACAATTAAATCGGACAAATTCCAATATATATGTAGATACTTTGGAAGTGAATTGACTGCAGTGTTAGAAGAAAGAGAAGCAGACAATAAACCCCGTAGATTTAACCTTATGCGTGACACAATAAAGCAAGTACTAAGACAAGAAGGGAGACACAGATGAAACTTTATAAGACAATGGCATTCTCCGTACTTTTATATTCAAGCGAAACGTGAGACCTCACGAGGAAGCAGTAAAGAAAATTGAATCCTCTGAAATGAAATTGTTACGATCTGTTACTTTTTACTGGACTGTAAACTGAGCCAAGAAATAAGAGACGACTTGATATTTAAACATATAGAAAGAATTATCCAAAATAAGATACCCTGTACAAAATATGAATGAGGAGAGATTACCAAAACTATTAACGGAATAAAAACATTAGAGAAATGATACCTAGGAAGAACAAAAGGGAGAAGAAGAGACGAGTTTAATTTATGGGAACGGAACATATCTTAAAGAAGGTACAAACCTTGACGATGATTACAAGGTGGTGGTGATTGTAGCTAGTTGCCTTTGGTACAGCACATCTTTTAGGGTTCCATACAGGAGTGTTACGTGAGGGGTTAAAGAGTTGCATTGCTCGAAATTCAAGACTTCTCTGAATTTTGTACCATTTATTAACTCTTATCATGACAATATGGTTGCTGTAGCAATTGCTCAACTACTAACTTGTTTAGAAACATGATACTGCATATCAATATCACAATTCAAGGTAAAATTTAAAAAAGAGCACAGCTAACCACTATAAAGTGCGTGTGGATTTTTGGGTACCTATATAGGTCTCAGAAAACCAAAATATGAGCATCTCATGAGTCTACAGAGAAAGGACAGAGACAAACGTGTGGGTTCGATGAGAGTCCACAAGCCACATAAAATCCAAATGAAAATGTTACGTATGTAATTTATAGCGGGAGGTCGTGTAACCAAAGAGCCTCAAAACCTAATATGCTATTTCCAAAGTAAGAAAATAATAGTTTTGAGAACAACTGAAGAACAAACTAATATGTATAGCAACAAACTGGACTATCTGCTTTTCATCAATAACACACTTCAGTTCAGAGGACGGTTTATAAATCCAAATGTGTTCATTGGAGGAAGGTTATGTTAGGAGGAGTCGAACTTGAAGTAGTTGCAACCGCACGTATGGTAAAAAGTTTTACGGTAGCCTTCGCCCCAAGTTTAAAGAATATTAACATTGTAATTTGACTGTTTCTTTGAATATTATGTATTTATGTTTGCCTCGGCTGCGTCAGTATTATTGTTAGAGACATGGATTTCTTTGCAGGGAGTAGTGTAGGCTTACACAGATTATATTTTTAATTCACTCCTTTTTATTAATTCTTGACACGATTTAAATAACACTTCACTGATATAGAGAGCTGTAAGTTTCTTTTATTAAATACTTGCACTTTTTAAACACGTAAACTATTTTCGTCTCACACTGAATACATATTAAACTTCTCGAGGACGTCTTTCGCGTCCGGTTAGTAACGCTGTCTACAAGCAACTGACTTCTGAATTTGTACAATTTGCCCAATTTCAGTTTCTGATTGCTAATCCTACTCCAATAGAATACTTTCATAACTTAAACTTCTTTCTGGTTGTTGATTGGCTATTTTATAAACTGTTTAAAACATTACATTATGGTTACCAAGAATGACTAGTAGCAGTATTAAACCTTCTAATTCATTATTGCTTCAAGGCTACCTCATTGTTACCTCATTGTTAGCAACTTTTAACCTATTATTCTCACAGATCCTACATTATTAAATTACGTAATACATTCACATAACATTATTGAACATGTGGATACATAATAATATAAACATTAATACAATGACTGTTGCATGCATTTTATATATTATATTACACACATATTGCTTTAAGGCGGGCTGTTATTATAGTATATATATACATATTATATAATTAGACTGATATATTTAAGTGTTAAAAATACCGCCTCGCATTAGCTTTTAAGTATTTTTTGAAGCTAACGCTATAAAATTAAGACATAAAGGGATATTTTGCGCTATGCGTTTTAATGATTCAAGTCTTCATTTGCAGCACAACTGTGTATGAATTACTTCTGTGCTTAAATTTAGACTGTGCACTCACATTGATAGCAGTTTTGAAGGGCACCTGAAAAAGGAACCAATGACAAAATGATCGTTACACATGTAACTAATAAATGAATTACAACTATCCGGGCTTGTAGGCCGTGGTCTAGAAGGCATCGTGGATACCGACGTTTCGCCAACTACAGCGCTTGGCATCTTCAGGGTAAAGTGATTCAGTGTCTGCGGTGGTCGGAGTCTGAATTTTTTTCGAGTCAACAGTTGACGCCCGTACATATGTGAATACAATTTTGCCCCCCCCCTTTTTTAGAAAATTAACAGCCAGGGAGCGTGATTATGCATTTTTTTTTAACAAAGCACTGCAACAGCTTATTGAAAAAAAATTGAAAGTGTGTTTGAGGACAGAATTATTAGTACAGATTTGTGCCGCCCCCCTCGGTCCCCCGACCTAACCCTCTGCGATTTTTATCTCTGGGGTCACTTAAAACAAAGTATACAAGACAAACCCACACACCCTGGAAGAAATGCCAGGAAAATTTTCAACTTGAACTACCGCGAGTGATGGATAGTATCCAAGAGGTGCCAAAAATGTATGGACAACGACGGTGGCCAATTTCACCATCTCCTTTCATAAAGTAGGTAAGTGAAGCCTTTAACAGTGGTTTTAAAAATGTTGTATGGTTTCATCCGCGCCTTTCTATGATAGCGGCAACCGCAACCAGCGCCGAGGACGCGGACAGCAAAAACACCGCGCAGCCGGTTCGTAGTTCTTTGGTTCATCCTGTAGAAGCTGAGAAGAAAGTAATACCAGTAATGCCGTTGAAACTTAGATGCTGATATTATAATGAGTAATACAACATTGCTTCACAGTTACGTGCAATCAGAAAAAGAGGAAGCTAAACCAAAAAATCTGATGTGTTACACTCACATGACTTTCTCTACTCTTGTACAAACTATTTTTAGAAACACTTATTCTCCATCTACTTCATGTTAATCGAGATAAACATTTGCAGACTCTATCTTATTGCTAAGTTTCTCGTAGATGTAAGGGGAATATATATTTACAAGAGCAATATAGAAATACAGTAGACTTTAAGCAAATACATATGTCTTAATAGCTGGTTGCTAGGTGCAGCACCATTCTCTTTGCCACAGATTAATGCACTTTGCATATCCAAGACAAAAAAATGAATAAGGAATTCCCATTTGAGAGAATAAGTATTGAAAAATTTAAGGGAATAACAAGCAATATCTGGAAAATGATTCACTCAACAAAAAAAAATCTATATAACATAAATTGTGTATTTTAACGCGATCCACATTTTTGTGTAGTAAAATTTTGTCTATCGCTTATGGTTTACCAGTTATGCAAAAGTCGTTCACAATGAAGAATACTTTTGGAGACATTCCCAGAAAATTCAAGATATACTTTTACTTGTCATAAAAATATCTTGAACATATGATATTTTAATCAAAATCGTTAGAGCCATTTTTTGAGAAAATTAAAATTTTCGAAAAATGTTCCATGTAAAGGGTATTCTGGGGTGGGGGGATTTTCTTGAAAACCTTCGTGTCGCATCTCTGGAAGACACTGAACCTAAATACCAAGTTTGGCGTTTATCCGACCGTTCGTTTCTGAGTTATGCTGTTCACAGACAGACAGACAGACACACACACACACACACACACACGGACATGTTTCCAAAAATGCTTTTTTTGATTCAGGGGATCTCGAAACTTATATTTCCGGTGAAATCTCGCTATCGAATTTTTGGGTGGAATACAATACTTCCCCCAGTTGCTATACGTAGTAGAGAAAGTAAAAAGGACACTGTAGTGGAAACAAATGTTTTCAGCTTTTATTATCTTGGATCTCAGCCCCACTCCATAATTAAACGTCTTTATTTGGTTAATACCAAGTGGTGCATCTGTTCACTGAAAGTCTCGAGTAGTATCATCCTGCATGAGAATGTGTCATTCCAGACTACAAAACAAACGCTGAGTGATCTAGTACCATTAAAGAGAATCCTCGCCAGTTGTCTTTCAACGACGCTGAAGCTGCAACTAAGACCTGCAAGAAACTCGTGTATGAAGTATCTCTCTTGGAATGTAGAAGTGTACGAGATTTAAGAACCTCAGTAATTTGTTTCTACAGAATCTTTCAGAATGACTTCCTACTTTGGTTTCGAAATGTAAGACCGTAAAGCGTACTTGTCTCGGAATTTTCATACAGTTTCAATTATTGGGGAATAAGACACAATTTTTACTGCTTTTTACTTTCTCTATTACGTATAGTAAGTAGGGGAAGTATTGTATTCCATTCAAAAATGAATTTTCATACAGTTTCAATTATTGGGGAATAAGACACAATTTTTACTGCTTTTTACTTTCTCTATTACGTATAGTAAGTAGGGGAAGTATTGTATTCCATTCAAAAATTCGATACCGAGATTTCACCGGAAACATATGTATTGAGACAACTTGAATAAAAAAAAGCATCTTTGGAAACATGTCCGTGTGTGTGTGTGTGTATGTGTGTGTGTGTGTGTGTCTGTCTGTCTGTCTGTGAACAACATAACTAAACGAACAGTCGGATAAACACCAAACTTGGTGTTTAGGTTCAGTATCTTCCAGAGATGCGACATGAAGGTTTTCAAGAAAATCACCCCATCCCAGATTACTCTTTACATGGAACATTTTTCGAAAATTTTAATTTTCTCAAAAATGGCTCTAACGATTTTGATTAAAATATCATATGTTTAAGGTATTTTCATGACAAATAAAATGCATATCTTGAATTTTCTGGTAATGTATCCAAAAGTAATCTTCATTGTAAACGACTTTTGCATAAGTGGTAAACCATAAGACATAGACAAAAGTTTACTACACAAAAATTTAGATCGCCTTAAAATACACAATTTATGTCATATGCATTTTTGTTGTTGAGTGAACCATTTTCGAGATATTGCTTGTTATTCCCTTAAATTTTTCGATACTTATTTTCTCAAATGGGAATTCGTTATTCATTTTTGTGTGTTGGATATGCAAAGAGTATTAATCTGTGGCAAAGAGAATGGTGCTGCACCTAGCAACCAGCTATTAAGATATATGTTGATGCTTAAAGGCTACTGCATTTCTATATTACCCTTGCAATTACCTAACAAGGGGAACATAGTACGCCTTAAGCGATAGTCAAATATTTTAGAACTGGTGGCTGTGTGTAAAATGTAATTCTCTTTGCATGTCAAAAGATCGTTCTGCAATGTTTATCTCGATTAATATGAAATATATGGAAAATAAGAGTTTGTAAAAATAGTTTGTTCAAGAGTAGAGAAAGTCATGTGAGTGTAGCACATCAGATGTTTTTCTGTTATTTGAAACAAGTTATATAAAGATGTAATTCAATTCCCCCATTCCACTGGTGATATTACATGTTAGCAACATTTCTTTCTATTCTCATTGGTTTTGAAGAACATGAACAAAACATATGTCGATGGTTTTAAAAGACTTGATAAAACATGTTTTCGTGGTGCAAGAGGCTCAAATTGCACCTAATTTGTGCTTGGTATCGGAGCACGTGACGCTAGGTTGAGGAGTAAACCAAACGAAATCCAAGGGAGGAAGCTCAAGGACATTTGCTATGTGAAGAACCAATATCGAACATTATCCAGCTTGAATATATACGATTTTATTCATATTATTTTTATGAACATTTAATGAACGGAAATATTATTAACAAATTTCAGAATGATCCTATCTTAAACGGATTTATGTACCGTCGGATGGTATAACGGTGAAAGACAAGCTGCAAGTTGGTATCACACAAACAAGAATATTTCATTCTCACTTAATTATATAAGCAGACAGATGTTATGATGTTAATTTGAATGTTCCTTAGTATATTTCTATTATATCTTTTTATGGGAAATTATGTAAGCGCACATTTTCTAGCTCTTAGGCTCTAATTGCATATTTAATACTACGAGGGCTGATCAATAAAGACTGAGACTGATTTTTTTTCACAGTATTTATTACTCCATTTCAATGTTGACATGATCTTTTTCAAAGTAGTCCCCTCCTACTTGAATGCATTTTTATAACGTCTCTGCCAGTCCTCGAACACATGGTGCAGGCCATTCTTAGTCAGGTCTTTGAGAATCGCCTCACTTTTCTTCAGTGCTGCTTCAGTGCTCTCAAATCGAACGCCCCGAGCTTTGCCTTTAGTGATGGGAATAAAAAAGAAATCACAGGGGGCAAGATTGGAGTTATAAAGCGAATGCAGTACGCAGGTGATGTTGAATTCCTGGACTTGATTTGCGACGTGAGGCCATGCGTTGTTGTGATGAAGTCGCCACCCATTCTGATGAAGTTCTGGATGTTTTCTTGCAATGTGCTCCCTCAGTGTAGCCAATACTGGCATGTAGTACGCTGCTGTAACAGTGGTGTGAGTGGGAACAACAATCACAGCAGCTGTGTTGATGTTGACTTCAGTCATAGCAGAAGCCGAAGCACCAGGCCCACCTTGCTTAGCACAGAGGACTCGCCCTTCTTTGAAGTCCTTGAACCACCTAAACACTGTTGCACGAGATAGTGCATCTTCACCGTATGCTTGCTTCAGCTTTTCCAAAGTTTCAGAGGCTGTATGATTTAAACGAAAACAAAATTTTATTACTCCTCTCGTGTCGAGTGGTATGCGAAATTCAAGTAGGGTAAACAATATACAGCATTACTACCAACCTACCGATACAAGAGTGCTGCCGTCTATGGACATTATACATGAAACCTCGCTATTTTCAAATATTTATGGTAGAGACAGGAAACTCTCAAGAAAGCTACAGGAAAAAATCAGTCTCAGTCTTTATTGATCAGCCCTCGTATATTATTTAAATTTGCAAATGCACAACTTAGCTAGCATAGCAACTCTAAAATAAATTAAAACGTCGTCTTACAAGGAACTGGGAAACTCCTGGCTGAAAATGCATAGCAGCGTCAAAGAATGGTGTATTGTGGATCAAAGTGATGTTTACTTATTCTCAATGTTTTGTGAAAACCTCCATTGTTTTGGCAATAAACTGATGCATCTTACACCAAATAATGCAAAATCGCTAGATTTTGAAGTAACGCTTGAAAGATTTATATATAAAATATTAAATCCCATAATCATATAAATGCATTAATTTAATTTCACAGCTCATAAACCACGATATTTATGTTGTGAAAACAATCTAATAGAACCACGGAAACTGTTTTTTCCTACTTTTTCAAAACAGCATAGAAGGGTCTTTTGTTTACTCTGAATATCAAAATATCAATAATTTGGGTAATTTGTAAATTCCACATTATTTCCAAATGTATTATCTGTAAGTAAAAATACCCAAAATGAGAACACATGTGAGGAAGTCCTGACTCATAATTTTACGACATTCGCTATTTTTCTCGCTGTAGAGCCTCAAGAATGAGTTAACTAGAACTTTGTACGTTAAGCAAAACCATGGAAATTATCGATTTTTCAATTTCTATAAAATAATTTCTTTATGAAATGAATAAAACCTATACATTTGTAACAGTGGTTTTCTTATGGCGAGTTATAAGTCCATATATTAGTTATAGTTTATTTTTAAATTATTCTTCTTTAATAAAATCTAAGTTTTCTTAAATGTACTGTTCCAGAATGCCAAAGGTCCCGTATTTTCCTATTTATGCCAAAATGGGTACATACGCTCTTTACCTTAATACAATACTTGGAATCGTCCTTTTTACACTTAAACGTAAGTCAAAGTGGATTAAGTAATCCTAAACGTTTCCAATTCTAAAGCTGATATTTACAGCACGAGGTAGAATTAGTTATGACTGGTTTGTTAGGACATAATTAAGAAGATTTCACTACATTTTTCGTAATAGTTCATATGATCAAATGATGGGAAAACTTTCCAATGGGAAGTGTTTTATAGTTTACGTACAGCTATCGCTCTCTAAAGAATGTAAACATGAAATACCAAATTAATACCTTCTCAATTTTAATACAGTTGGTATAGAGCGCCATTGAGTATATTATTTATGAGCTTACAATGTGAAGAAAATGAGTTGAAAACTGTTCTAGATAGACTTAGAACTAAATTAGTCATTTTAACGTACATAGTAGGTGCAAAAGGTATTGTATTTCATCCAAAAATTCGATACTGAGATTTCACCGGAAATGCAGTTTTCAGACCCTATGGATAAAAAAAGCATTTTTAGAAAAGTATGCGCGTGCATGCGTGTGCGTATGTGAGAGAGAGAACAGCATAACTAAAAAAAATCTGATGTGTTACACTCACATGACTTTCTCTACTCTTGTACAATCTAATTTTACAAACGGCTATTCTCCATATGCTTCATGTTAATCGAGATATCGAGATGTCAATCTCATTGGTAAGGTACATGTAGATGCAAGGGGAATATGCTAGATTTTAAGCGATAGTCAAATATTTTAACGTTGGTTGCTATGTGGCGCATTCCATTCTCTTTGCATGTCCAGTACATAAAAAAATCTGATGCGTTACACTCACATAACTTTCTCTACTCTTGTACAACCTAATTTTACAAACGCCTATTCTCCATATGCTTCATGTTAATCGAGATATCGAGATGTCAATCTTATTGGTAATTTTCTTGTAGATGCAAGGAAAATATGGTAGCTTTTAAGCGATAGTCAAATATTTTAGCGCTGGTTGCTATGTGACGCATTCCATTCTCTTTGGATGTCCAGGACATAAACAAAATGAATAACGCATTTGAGAAAAAGTATAAGTATTGGAAAATTTAAGGAAATAACAAGCAATATCTCGAAAACGGTTCACTCAACAAAAGAAATGTATATGACATAAGTTGTGTATTTTAACGCGATCTACATTTTTTGTGTAGTAAAATTTTGTCTATCTCTTATGGTTTACCAGTTATGCAAAAGTCGTTCACAATGAAGAATACTTTTGGAGACATTCCCAGAAACTTCGAGATATACATTTCATTTCTCATGACATTACCCTAAACATATGATATTTTCATCAAAATCGTTAGAGCCATTTATGAGAAAATTAAAATTTTCGAAAAATCTTCCATGTGAAGGGTAGTCTGGAGTGGGGGGATTTTCTTGAAAACCTTCGTGTCGCATCTCTGGAAGATACTGAACCTAAATGCCAAGTTTGGTGCTTATCCGATTGTTCGTTTTTGAGTTATGCTGTTCACAGACACACACACACAGACACACAGACACACACACACACACACACACACACACACACACACACACACACACAGACACACACACGGACATGTTTCCAAAAATGCTTTTTTTGGATTCAGGAGGTCTCAAAACGTGTATTTCCGGTGAAATCTCGGTATCGAATTTTTGGGTGGAATGCAATACTTCCCCTACTTACTATACGTAGTAGAGAAAGTAAAAATGAATAACGAAGTTGAGAAAAAGTATAAGTATTGGAAAATTTAAGGGAATAACAAGCAATATCTCGCAAACGGTTCACTCAACAAAAGAAATGCATATGACATAAATTTAACGCGATCTACATTTTTCGTGTAGTAACATTTTGTCTATCTCTTATGGTTTACCAGTTATGAAAAAGTCGTTCATAACGAAGAATACTTTTGGAGACATTCCCAGAAAATTCGAAATATACATTTTATTTGTCATGACAATATCTTAAACATATGATATTTTAATCAAAATCGTTAGAGCCGTTTTTGAGAAAATTAAAATTTTCGAAAAATGTTCCATGTAAAGGGTAGTCTGGGGTGGGGGGATTTTCTTGAAAACCTTCGTGTCGCATCTCTGAAAGATACTGAACCTAAATACCAAGTTTGGTGTTTATCCGACTCTTCGTTTTTGAGTTATGCTGTTCACAGACACACAGACAGACACACAGACACACAGACACACAGTCACACACACAGACACACACACGGACATGTTTGCAAAAATGCTTTTTTTGGATTCAGTGAGTCTCAAAACATGTATTTCCGGTGAAATCTCGGTATCGAAATTTTGGGTGGAATACAATACTTCTCCTACTTACTATACGTTGTAGAGAAAGTAAAAAAATCTGATGTGTTACACTCACATGACTTTCTCTACTCTTGTACAATCTATTTTTACAAACGTCTATTCTCCAAATGCTTCATGTTAATCGAGATATCGAGATGTCAATCTTATTGGTAATTTTCTTGTAGATGCGAGGGGAATATGGTAGCTTTTAAGCCATAGTCAAATATTTTAACGCTGGTTGCTATGCGGCGCATTCCATTCTCTTTGCATGTCTAGGACATAAAAAAATCTGATGTGTTACACTCACATGACTTTCTCTACTCTTGTACAATCTAATTTTACAAACGCTTATTCTCCATATGCTTCATGTTAATCGAGATATCGAGATGTCAATCTTATTGGTAATTTTCTTTTAGATGCAAGGGAAATATGGTAGCTTTTAAGCGATAGTCAAATATTTTAACGGTGGTTGCTATGTGGCGCATTCCATTCTCTTTGCATGTCCAGAACATAAAAAAAAATGAATAACGAATTTGAGAAAAAGTATAAGTATTGTAAAATTTAAGGAAATAACAAGCAATATCTCGAAAACGGTTCACTCAACAAAAGAAATGTATATGACATAAGTTGTGTATTTTAACGCGATCTACATTTTTTGTGTAGAAAAATTTTGTCTATCTCTTATGGTTTACCAGTTATGCAAAAGTCGTTCACAATGAAGAATACTTTTGGAGACATTCCCAGGAAATTCAAGATATACATTTTATTTGTCATAAAATATCTTAAACATATGATATTTTAATCAAAATCGTTAGAGCCATTTTTGAGAAAATTAAAATTTTCGAAAAATCTTCCATGTAAAGGGTAGTCTGGGGTGGGGGGATTTTCTTGAAAACCTTCGTGTCGCATCTCTGGAAGATACTGAACCTAAATACCAAGTTTGGTGCTTATCCGATTGTTCGTTTTTGAGTTATGCTGTTCACACACACACAGACACACACACAGACACACACACACACAGACACACAGACACACACACGGACATGTTTCTAAAAATGCTTTTTTTGGATTCAGGAGGTCTCAAAACGTGTATTTCCGGTGAAATCTCGGTATCGAATTTTTGGGTGGAATGCAATACTTTCCCTACTTACTATACGTAGTAGAGAAAGTAAAAATGAATAACGAATTTGAGAAAAAGTATAAGTATTGGAAAATGTAAGGAAATAACAAGCAATATCTCGAAAACGGTTCACTCAACAAAAGAAATGTATATGACATAAGTTGTGTATTTCAAGGTGATCTACATTTTTTGTGTAGTAAAATTTTGTCTATCTCATATGGTTTACCAGTTATGCAAAAGTCGTTCACAATGAAGAATACTTTTGGAGACATTCCCAGAAAATTCGAGATATACATTTCATTTCTCATGACTTTATCTTACACATATGATATTTTCATCATAATCGTTAGAGCCATTTTTGAGAAAATTAAAATTTTCGAAAAATGTTCCATGTAAAGGGTAGTCTGGGGTGGGGGGATTTTCTTGAAAACCTTCGTGTCGCATTTCTGGAAGATACTGAACCTAAATACCAAGTTTGGTGTTTATCCGACTGTTCGTTTTTGAGTTATGCTGTTCACAGACACACACACACACAGACACACACACACACAGACACACACACACACACAGACACACACACGGACATGTTTCTAAAAATGCTTTTTTTGAATTCAGGAGGTCTCAAAACATGTATTTCCAGTGAAATCTCGGTATCGAATTTTTGGGTGGAATGCAATACTTCCCCTACTTACTATACGTAGTAGAGAAAGTAAAAATGAATAACGAATTTGAGAAAAAGTATAAGTATTGGAAAATTTAAGGAAATAACAAGCAATATCTCGAAAACGGTTCACTCAACAAAAGAAATGTATATGACATAAGTTGTGTATTTTAACGCGATCTACATTTTTTGTGTAGTAAAATTTTGTCTATCTCTTATGGTTTACCAGTTATGCAAAAGTCGTTCACAATGAAGAATACTTTTGGAGACATTCCCAGAAACTTCGAGATATACATTTCATTTCTCATGACATTACCCTAAACATATGATATTTTCATCAAAATCGTTAGAGCCATTTATGAGAAAATTAAAATTTTCGAAAAATCTTCCATGTGAAGGGTAGTCTGGAGTGGGGGGATTTTCTTGAAAACCTTCGTGTCGCATCTCTGGAAGATACTGAACCTAAATGCCAAGTTTGGTGCTTATCCGATTGTTCGTTTTTGAGTTATGCTGTTCACAGACACACACACACAGACACACAGACACACACACACACACACAGACACACACACGGACATGTTTCCAAAAATGCTTTTTTTGGATTCAGGAGGTCTCAAAACGTGTATTTCCGGTGAAATCTCGGTATCGAATTTTTGGGTGGAATGCAATACTTCCCCTACTTACTATACGTAGTAGAGAAAGTAAAAATGAATAACGAATTTGAGAAAAAGTATAAGTATTGGAAAATTTAAGGGAATAACAAGCAATATCTCGCAAACGGTTCACTCAACAAAAGAAATGCATATGACATAAATTTAACGCGATCTACATTTTTCGTGTAGTAACATTTTGTCTATCTCTTATGGTTTACCAGTTATGAAAAAGTCGTTCATAACGAAGAATACTTTTGGAGACATTCCCAGAAAATTCGAAATATACATTTTATTTGTCATGACAATATCTTAAACATATGATATTTTAATCAAAATCGTTAGAGCCGTTTTTGAGAAAATTAAAATTTTCGAAAAATGTTCCATGTAAAGGGTAGTCTGGGGTGGGGGGATTTTCTTGAAAACCTTCGTGTCGCATCTCTGAAAGATACTGAACCTAAATACCAAGTTTGGTGTTTATCCGACTCTTCGTTTTTGAGTTATGCTGTTCACAGACACACAGACAGACACACAGACACACAGACACACAGTCACACACACAGACACACACACGGACATGTTTGCAAAAATGCTTTTTTTGGATTCAGTGAGTCTCAAAACATGTATTTCCGGTGAAATCTCGGTATCGAAATTTTGGGTGGAATACAATACTTCTCCTACTTACTATACGTTGTAGAGAAAGTAAAAAAATCTGATGTGTTACACTCACATGACTTTCTCTACTCTTGTACAATCTATTTTTACAAACGTCTATTCTCCAAATGCTTCATGTTAATCGAGATATCGAGATGTCAATCTTATTGGTAATTTTCTTGTAGATGCGAGGGGAATATGGTAGCTTTTAAGCCATAGTCAAATATTTTAACGCTGGTTGCTATGCGGCGCATTCCATTCTCTTTGCATGTCTAGGACATAAAAAAATCTGATGTGTTACACTCACATGACTTTCTCTACTCTTGTACAATCTAATTTTACAAACGCTTATTCTCCATATGCTTCATGTTAATCGAGATATCGAGATGTCAATCTTATTGGTAATTTTCTTTTAGATGCAAGGGAAATATGGTAGCTTTTAAGCGATAGTCAAATATTTTAACGGTGGTTGCTATGTGGCGCATTCCATTCTCTTTGCATGTCCAGAACATAAAAAAAAATGAATAACGAATTTGAGAAAAAGTATAAGTATTGTAAAATTTAAGGAAATAACAAGCAATATCTCGAAAACGGTTCACTCAACAAAAGAAATGTATATGACATAAGTTGTGTATTTTAACGCGATCTACATTTTTTGTGTAGAAAAATTTTGTCTATCTCTTATGGTTTACCAGTTATGCAAAAGTCGTTCACAATGAAGAATACTTTTGGAGACATTCCCAGGAAATTCAAGATATACATTTTATTTGTCATAAAATATCTTAAACATATGATATTTTAATCAAAATCGTTAGAGCCATTTTTGAGAAAATTAAAATTTTCGAAAAATCTTCCATGTAAAGGGTAGTCTGGGGTGGGGGGATTTTCTTGAAAACCTTCGTGTCGCATCTCTGGAAGATACTGAACCTAAATACCAAGTTTGGTGCTTATCCGATTGTTCGTTTTTGAGTTATGCTGTTCACACACACACAGACACACACACAGACACACACACACACAGACACACAGACACACACACGGACATGTTTCTAAAAATGCTTTTTTTGGATTCAGGAGGTCTCAAAACGTGTATTTCCGGTGAAATCTCGGTATCGAATTTTTGGGTGGAATGCAATACTTTCCCTACTTACTATACGTAGTAGAGAAAGTAAAAATGAATAACGAATTTGAGAAAAAGTATAAGTATTGGAAAATGTAAGGAAATAACAAGCAATATCTCGAAAACGGTTCACTCAACAAAAGAAATGTATATGACATAAGTTGTGTATTTCAAGGTGATCTACATTTTTTGTGTAGTAAAATTTTGTCTATCTCATATGGTTTACCAGTTATGCAAAAGTCGTTCACAATGAAGAATACTTTTGGAGACATTCCCAGAAAATTCGAGATATACATTTCATTTCTCATGACTTTATCTTACACATATGATATTTTCATCATAATCGTTAGAGCCATTTTTGAGAAAATTAAAATTTTCGAAAAATGTTCCATGTAAAGGGTAGTCTGGGGTGGGGGGATTTTCTTGAAAACCTTCGTGTCGCATTTCTGGAAGATACTGAACCTAAATACCAAGTTTGGTGTTTATCCGACTGTTCGTTTTTGAGTTATGCTGTTCACAGACACACACACACACAGACACACACACACACAGACACACACACACACACAGACACACACACGGACATGTTTCTAAAAATGCTTTTTTTGAATTCAGGAGGTCTCAAAACATGTATTTCCAGTGAAATCTCGGTATCGAATTTTTGGGTGGAATGCAATACTTCCCCTACTTACTATACGTAGTAGAGAAAGTAAAAATGAATAACGAATTTGAGAAAAAGTATAAGTATTGGAAAATTTAAGGAAATAACAAGCAATATCTCGAAAACGGTTCACTCAACAAAAGAAATGTATATGACATAAGTTGTGTATTTTAACGCGATCTACATTTTTTGTGTAGTAAAATTTTGTCTATCTCTTATGGTTTACCAGTTATGCAAAAGTCGTTCACAATGAAGAATACTTTTGGAGACATTCCCAGAAACTTCGAGATATACATTTCATTTCTCATGACATTACCCTAAACATATGATATTTTCATCAAAATCGTTAGAGCCATTTATGAGAAAATTAAAATTTTCGAAAAATCTTCCATGTGAAGGGTAGTCTGGAGTGGGGGGATTTTCTTGAAAACCTTCGTGTCGCATCTCTGGAAGATACTGAACCTAAATGCCAAGTTTGGTGCTTATCCGATTGTTCGTTTTTGAGTTATGCTGTTCACAGACACACACACACAGACACACAGACACACACACACACACACAGACACACACACGGACATGTTTCCAAAAATGCTTTTTTTGGATTCAGGAGGTCTCAAAACGTGTATTTCCGGTGAAATCTCGGTATCGAATTTTTGGGTGGAATGCAATACTTCCCCTACTTACTATACGTAGTAGAGAAAGTAAAAATGAATAACGAATTTGAGAAAAAGTATAAGTATTGGAAAATTTAAGGGAATAACAAGCAATATCTCGCAAACGGTTCACTCAACAAAAGAAATGCATATGACATAAATTTAACGCGATCTACATTTTTCGTGTAGTAACATTTTGTCTATCTCTTATGGTTTACCAGTTATGAAAAAGTCGTTCATAACGAAGAATACTTTTGGAGACATTCCCAGAAACTTCGAAATATACATTTTATTTGTCATGACAATATCTTAAACATATGATATTTTAATCAAAATCGTTAGAGCCGTTTTTGAGAAAATTAAAATTTTCGAAAAATGTTCCATGTAAAGGGTAGTCTGGGGTGGGGGGATTTTCTTGAAAACCTTCGTGTCGCATCTCTGAAAGATACTGAACCTAAATACCAAGTTTGGTGTTTATCCGACTCTTCGTTTTTGAGTTATGCTGTTCACAGACACACAGACAGACACACAGACACACAGACACACAGTCACACACACAGACACACACACGGACATGTTTGCAAAAATGCTTTTTTTGGATTCAGTGAGTCTCAAAACATGTATTTCCGGTGAAATCTCGGTATCGAAATTTTGGGTGGAATACAATACTTCTCCTACTTACTATGCGTTGTAGAGAAAGTAAAAATCGGATAAATACAGACTTGGTATTTAGGTTCAGCACCTTCCAACGATACAACACGAAGATTTTAAAGATAATCCCCACCCTATACTATCCTTTACATAAACATTTTTCGAAATTGTTTATTTTCTGAAAAATGGCTCTAACGGTTTTGATTAATATACCATATATTAAAGATATTTTCATGACAAAAGAAATGTATATCTCGAATTTTCTGGGAACAGTCTTGAAATCTTGTTCATACGGAAGGAATTTTATATAATCTTGTATAACTGGTAAACGTTGAGCGATAAACGAAAACTACTACACAAAAAATGGAGATCTCTTTAAAACACAATTTATTTCAAATAATCTTTTCTGTGGCATCAGCCATTTCCAACATATCCATTATCAATTGTTCGAATTGTTTAATACTTGGTCATACTTAAGTCCTGTTAACATTCAATTGTTTCTCGCAATTTTATGAAAAGGGTATGGCATTTTAAGGCCAGTGTATAGCGATCAGTTCTTAAACATTTGGCTATCATTATTTCCTTTTATATCTAGAATTAAATGTGTAATATAGCTATTTCTGCAAAGGTTTATTTGGAAAGAAATGAAGTAGATAGGGAACAAGCTTCGTAAGAATAATTTGTAAGCTAAGAGGGTAGAGAAATTTATGTGCATGTGACACATAGGTTTTTTTGTAGAACAGAATTAAGAAACCTCTACTACGTTTTTCGCTATTGTTCATATGATCGAATGATAGGAAAGGTTTCCAATGACAGCTATCGCTGTCCAAAAAAAATGCAAACATTTAATACCAAATGAAGAAGTAATTTATTAGCTCCACGTATGGACGCCAATTTGGAGTAGTATTTTATTGAAGGAGTTGTATTATACTTCAACTGTTGGCGAGCTGAACACTTGAAGTAGTTGCAACCGCACGTATAGTAAACAGTTTCCGGTAGCCTTCGCCCAAATGTACTTTCAGGTGGCCTTTGCCCCAAGTTAAAAAAAATATTAACTTTGTAATTTGACTATTTCTTTAAATATTATATATTTATGTTTGCCTCGGCTGCGTCAGTATTTTTGTTAGAGACATGTTTCTCTTAGCAGGGTTGTGATGCAACAAGAATGTAGGCTTACACAGACTATAATTTGACTTCACTCCTTTTATTAATACTTGACACGATTTAAATAACACTTCACTGATATAAAGAGAGAGCTGTGAGATGTTTTTATTAAATACTTGCACTTTTAACACGTAAACTATTTTTGTCTCACATAAAATACGTATAAAATCTCTCGAGGATGCATCACGCATCTGGCTACAATCACTGTCTGCAGGCAACTGAACTCTAAATTTGTAAAATTTTCTCCTTTTCAGTTTCTGATTGGCTAATCCTACTCCAATAGAATACTTTCATTTAACTAAAGCTTTTTCTGGTTGTTGATTGGCTATTTTATATACTGTCACTAAATTACATTATTGTTGCTCCAATAATGACGAGTAGCATTATTAAACATTCTTACTCATTATAGCCTCAAGGTTACCTCATTGTTAGCTCATTGTTAGCAACTTTTAACTGTTATTCTCACAGCACCTACATTATTAAATTACGTAATGCATTCACATAACATTATTGAACATGTTTGCAATAATATAAGCATATGCAGTGACTGTTACATACATTTTACAAATTATTACATACACACATTGCTTCAAGGCGGCTGTTATTGAATTTACATATTATATAATTTGACTGAAATCATTTAAGTGTTAAAAATACTGCCTCACAAATTAATACTGTCTCAAATTTTAATGCCGTTAATAAAGAGCGTCATTGGGTATAATATTGATCAACTTAAAATAGTGAGGAAAATAAGTTGAAGTGTTCCCAGATACAGTTAGACAAACTAAATTAGCCATTTTTACTATATCGTTTTTAAAACCTGTTAGGACTTTCCCTTAAAGATGGCGCTAGTTCTGCGGTACTAATTTGGGCTTTTATTTTAAATAGGAGATAAAACCTTTCAAAACAACCAACGAAACAAGCCGCTCTCCTAGCTATTAATTTAAATATAGTAAATTCAGTATTAATTTAAAGTTACAGTGTATAGCTTCTGCAAAGCAGCCCTGCAATGTAGCCCTGCAATGTAAGCAATTTTAGCAGAGAGAGAGCAATGTTCTTCGGTGCTAATCTTGCACGAGAGATAAACAATGGAAGGTCGATGACTCTTACAATCTCTGATGGATACTTCTTCCGTAATAAAACGAATGTATTTTCACCGTCTCTTGTTGATGTAATGGAAGGCATCTGAACACAGCCATCATCGACTCTTCTAAAGCTGGTATTTTTAGTAACTAACTTCAATAAATCGCGAGAGCCTTAATGGAATTTTGACGAAAGATGCTAAAACATCTGTCTTTTTATAACTTTATTTGCGTAGACAGCTATTAATAATTACCTACAGTAAGCTTTAAATCTTTTGAAACTCAGAAGGGCTGAAAGGTTGTTTTGGTTATGTTTCTTAAAACATATTCCAACTTCTGTCATCTTCAGCATAAGTGATGTTTTGGTGGGAAACTTTTAATGAAGTCGTAAACGTTTGCATTTCTTCCACTAATAATGACCTTGGTGAACAAACTTCAACATCGTAACTCTTGCTAATCTGGATGTTTTATCCGCAGCAGAGGAAGGCAAGAGAGAAAGGAATGAAGACAAGAACACAAGGCTGTTTTATATTCTGTATATTTTTCTAACGATGTTTATAGATATTACGTTTGATAGCATGTTTGGATACGCTGTATTATTTCTAGTAACCTTGTCGTTTCAGGCTCTCTGAAACGCAGCAGAAAGCTTTCATTGATACTTAACGACCTTAGCCTGGAGCTGTTTACATACGGATGAGCGAAAAAAAGAGTCCTATCTCACAATCCTCTTTCAAAATAACCTCCCCCGCAGAGGAAATTTTCTTCAACTCTAATAATAAAGCGAGGATATAACTGGAACCCTCAAAAAGTTCCATCGTGAACATTCCTCAGGGAAAGATTAAAGTTGTTATTGTCTTTATTGTCTGCCCCACGTTTAGGCCCCAATTTGAAGAAGTGTGGTTTTATTGTATTATTATTTGCCCCACGTTTTGGGCGTCAATTTGAAGTAGCTAGTTGCTGCTACGTATTGAAAGTCAGTTTGTAGATGTTGTATTATATTTCAACTGTTGGGGAGCCGAACTTGTAGTAGTTGCAACAGCACGTATAGTAAACAGTTTCCGGTAGCCTTCGCCCCAAATGTACTTTCAGATGGCCTTTGCCCCAAGTTTAAAAAATATTAACTTTGTAATTAAACTGTTTCTTTAAATATTTAATATTTATGTTTGCCTCGGCTGCGTCAGTATTATTTTAGAGACATGGAAGTCTTGGCAGGGCGTGATGCGACAAGAATGTAGGCTTACACAGATTTTAAGTTTTAATTCACACCTTTTTATTAATCCTTGACACAAATTAAATATCACTTCACTGATATAGAGAGCTGTGAGATTCGTTTATTTAATACTTGCACTTTTTAACACGTATACTATTTTAGTCTCACACAAATACGTATTATATTTCTCGAGGACGCATCACGCATCCGGTTACTATCACTGTCTGCAGGCAACACGGCTGGTTATGAGCACTGTATGGAGGCAACTGAACTGTTTTCCGCCTCTTAAGTTTGTAAATTTCTGTATTTAAAGTCTCTGATTGACTAATCCTACTCCAACAGAATACCTTCATTAAACTAAAGCTTTTTCTGGTTGTTGATAGGCTATTTTTAAACTGTCACTAAAATTACATTATTGTTACTCCAAGAATCACAAATAACATTTAAACTCTCAAACTCATTATTTCCTCAAGGTTACCTCATTGTTATCTCTTTGTTAGCAACTTTTGACCTATTTCTCACAGCTCCTACATTATTAAATTACGTAATACATTCACATAACATTATTGAACATGTTTACAATAATATAAACATATGCAATGACTATTACATACATTTTAAAAATTATTACATACACATATTGCTTTAAGGCGGGCTGTTATTGAATTTACTTATTATGTAATTTGACTGAAATCATTTAAGTGTTAAAAACACTGCCTCAAAGTTGCGTTTGACAGTAATAAAATTCATTGATTCAGAGTACTCAACCTCATTTGCAATATTCTTCTTTCGAAATAATTTAAGATTTGACTAATATTTATTTTTGATATGACAATTCTTCTTTCACGTTAGCCGTGTGTAGGCACTGATTTGGAAATTTGAATCAGACTTGAGAAGCGCAATGATGCGACTGACCTCGAGCCATAAATTTTCAAATGTTCCTGCCTAGAGCCCCCTTTCCCTGCTGATTCCCTCTACCTCTGAGCTATCATGGCGAGGAGCCAGAATGTACAGGGTAAGTCAAAAAGATGGACCCGATTTAAGTAATTTATTGTGTGAAATCTAATGAACACGTCGTATTATGAGATGTGTGGTTTGAAAGGTAAACTCTCAGGGTTTTCTTCAGACATACCACGTGTTTCAAGTGTGCAATTCACGTAACACGATACATCAAGCCAATAATCTCCTTCCAAAGCCTTTGTAGCATGTCACGGTCAATCTCAGCAATGCAGTCTGAAGTGGTGGTACTAAACATGATCCGTTACAAAACTCCACATGAAATCATGGGATCGAATCTGAAGAACAAGGTGGTCAACAAAGGAGATGTTGGTCCTTTGCACTTGCACCTGCTCGCATCGTATAGTCTGTGTTTTTTAAAGCTTGAAGCAGTTGCAAGCGGTAGGGTTTCAAATGTAAACGTTTTCAAAGAACCTGCCATACAGTTTTCTGTGGTGAATGAAGTTCTCTTACTGCCCAGTAGGGACACTTCCGTGGACTCCGTGTGAAACATGCGCAAACATGTTCTACAGTCGAAGGTTGGCCAGTCGCTTTTTGTTTACAGATGCAGGCTCAATCTCTAAACTACACATTCCACTTAAATATGGCCTTCCCAGAGGGTGGGTCTATCTGATATTTAGTTCGAAAACACCACTGAACACTAAACGCAGAGTTTGTTACGTGATAATCAGGCACACAAAAGAATTTCTTTCTTCAGTCAATGCCATTTTCCTTAACTGTTGTGCCGCTGACACCTTGTGGGCAAAAACAGAAACAAAACAAGGAAAGTAAACTTGGAGGGTTTATAGGGAAAATATTAAGTCAGCTGCTGGTCCTTCATGAACAATTCTAGCTGAGAGAGGAGGGTAAACTATTCATCCTGTACCAGCACCTCTTTCATTTTGCACCACACGTTTCATAATACATACATTCATTAGATTTCACATAATAAATTACTGAAATCAGGTCCATCATTTTGACTTGCCCTGTATATTCGTGGGTGCGGTGCAGATGTGCGTTTTAGCATACCTGAGGTTGCATTTAGAGAGTATACTACAAAGGTATCATAATTAGTCTCCACAAATAAACAAAGAGGATATCTAACGAAGAGTGAAATTTAAAAATGAAAGTATCTTGTTCATTATCAAGCTTTTTGAAAATGTCTACATAACTAAAGTTTATAAACATGATATTTATGAAGCAGCAACGGCCACGATACGAGTGTGCTTCGAGGAAGGTGCCACTATTTTAGTTGACATGCCTAAGGTCATCAAGTTCTACGGATCAGAGGGGCAAGGTGATAGGGGAATGCAGAGTTGCACATTGAAAACCACTATACTGTTTATATAACTTCAACCTTAAAAGACAGTATGGAGGTAAATGGGATATCGCTGTCTCTATCTAACGCATGTATGTTGCCATTAGCTTCGTCCTTGTCTACTCTCGCGCTGTTGCCAAGTTGCTAGTATGATGTAAATATTCAGTTACAAATTTCAGCTTTGAACACGTTACCTATGCAGAATATTTTTCTCTATCAGATTATAGCATTTTTAGATTTCTGTGGGCACAAAGTTCTAAAGAAAACGCGTTTTTCAGTAAATGTCCGATATTAGCCGTCTCTGTGTTTACCAAGAAGCATGAAGCACCAAGTCACTTATTATGGCAAATAAACTAAAGGTTAGAAACAAATAATATTATTTTCATAGCTAGAGTAAACTTGAATGCGCAGTTTGAATTCTCTTGCTTTAATAGGATGAGCGATATAATCTTTTAAATGAAATATTTTGGAGAATTCTATACCTATACAGTAGAAAAGTCAGCCGGCGAGAAGCATTTTACGGTATACTCGTGGTGGGAGTGCATAACTCGCAGTATGTCCGATATATTAATATATGAATTAATATATGAACTATGGTGATACTGATAATTATCTTGTGTTTTAGTTGTTACTCTTAAAGTTTTATTTTTATTTCTTGCCACCTGCTGTTATTTGGGTTTTTGGTAGAGCTTGTTTAACTTTGCAGGGTGTTATACTGGAAGGAAGTTAAGAAGTAACAACTCTAACAACAGATTAAGTCAATGAAGAACACTATGCTTTAATGGCACACGCGTTTACTGTTTTAGTAAAAAGCTACACAGTTACTTTAGTTAGTTGGAGCTGTAGAACGGTCGAGTCCCACCACGTTCGGGCGCCAAACTTGCGGTCGCTGAGCAATCACTATTTTATAAGTGCTCTAGAAATACTGGTAGTATTTATCACACGTTCCTATGCACTTTTAAATTGATAACATTTCCACGTTCCTACTACATTATGAGAAGTAACTAATAACGCCTGCTTCGGAGAGCTTACATGTATGTTATTCACATCGCAGCACTTTATACACAACCGCCTTGGCTGATGGGGACGCTACAACTAACTTTGCTGCACTTAAACATTTTAAACATATTCTTCCTTAAAATTTCATTGTCTGTCTTTGTTCAGCTTGGAACCTTCTAGAAGACTTACCAGGCTATTTTTCGTTGTTTGCAACATGTGATCTCTCTACAAAAATATGTTGTGTTCGCTTGTCGCCTTTTCTATTTCACAAAGACTCAAGGTCTGGCTTTTATGACTTTCCCGTACAAGTCCTTTTTGCCTAATTCTAACACAAAGATATGTTTGTCGGCTTTTAACAAGGGTTCTACAGCTCCAACTACACTTGCACTTACATAAAACTTATGGCTTAACTTCTATTAATATAATAAGTATTTTGCTTATTAATATCATTTCACATTATAATTTACATTAATATATACATGGTATATATAACCATAGTTACTGTCTCAATTTTTGTTATTTGGTTTACAATGGGGACCAAGCAAGAGAAAATGTTGAGGAGGTTTGGGGACAGCTTTTAAAAGAAGTCGGAATCCTGTAACCTCTTGCATTCAACAAAAGTCATCCAGCTACTCAGCTAACAGGCGCGAGGCAGAAGGCAGCATAGATTAACATCAGTTGTAAAGAAGTGTGTACGTTTTTCCACTGTGAAGTGTTATGTAGGTTATTTATTAAACATTTTACGTAAATATGTATAGTTATGGAGGGAGAAGCTAGGAAGAGACGCAAAATAATAATGAGGGTGTTAGGTTATTCAAGTAAAATTAGTGTTAGTAAGCCAGTAAAAGAAATAGCTAAGGCTACCTGTGTTCAGAAACAGTAGCGTATAGGACAAAAAAGAAACCTCTACGGACGCTGTGAAAAATGAAAGCAAAATGTAAGGGGGAAACAAAAACACGCTAGGTTAACGCACTATGACGAGAAGGCTCAAAGCTGAGTGCGGATCGTCGTTCATTCTTTGCTGTTTGAAAACCTCCCACACAAGTTGAATGTAATTTTGTCAAGGATGACACCCTAGCAACTTAAAACTTTTATTTTATATCTGCATCTTTCTTCGATAGCTCGTCTTTTTATGCGTGTTAAATCGTATTTCGAACTACTAAAAGTATAGCGGAGAGATAAAGTGCAGGTGAAAATTACATTTCTTACAATAGCCTTAAATAATAGTGCAGCTATTTCACTGTTTGGTAATATATCATTCACAAGATGACATTAATGTGTTAGACTGATCGTAGCTGGGCGCCAAATTGAGACGGCGCGTACAGTACATGTGGCAACACTGGCCTATTTAACCTGCACTGCCTTTTAAGCATGAGCCACGAGATACATTAGCAGGCCTCAGGCTCGATAGTACGAGCAAATGTAACTCGGAATTGCGGATAAATTCTTTACCAAACTGTCCTTCTCGTGCCCCGCTCACTTGTTCCGCAATTGTTTAGTTCCTCTTACCATCGAACGCACTTATATCGTGGCCGACTAGTAGTTCCAATTATATACGAGCATAAGAACAGGCATGATATACCTGATATACAGGAGTAAACCTTTGAGTTTTAAGTTTTATCAACAACCCAGAGAAAGCTGTTTTAATACCTCTTTCAAAGCATCACAAATGACATTGCCTTCTACGGAGAAAAAGAGGAAGCGTGGGATGGAAGAGAAGAGAGGAAGATAGTGGAAAAGAAAGGGAGGATAAAAAACAGTAAACTTGAGAGTGAAAGAAAGAACCGAGATTGGTGAAGAGAGTGAGGCAGGGAAGACAATGAGATCTCAATAACTCGAGCAGAGCTGTGGTTTATGCTAGTTTTAAAGAAATATACAGGAATAAAAGCTTTGAATTTAGGAATTAGCAAAACTAGATGCTACTGCTGAACTTACTAATTAAATATAAACAAACAAATGTCAGAGTTTTGGTATGTTCCCCTCACCTGGATTCTGCAGACGAGAGCACAGTACTTCGAAAACATCTACATAGTATCATTTATTTCATTTTGTATTTTGAGGCCCTAACACTTTTCTCAAGAATTAAAGTGACTCTAAGCTGGAGACCCAGACAGCAAATGGAATGCATAACAAGCTCTAGCATGGAATATCGCAGGATCTTTTGCCACTCGACGAGAGGTAGGTACCAAACGCTATTTCAGACTGAGACGTTGTGTTGGCTGACAAGGATCAAACTGGGTTTACGAGTATTACTGCGTCAACCCTCGAGGTTTACCGCATTGATAGCAGCCTTTTTACGACAGACAGAATGACTGACTGTGGCGACGAAAATGAGAGCGCGCAAACACCCACGTTCGTTTTCGGCGAATAAGTCTCAAACGTGGGGCTTAAGCTTGGGAAGGAATGGAATACTATTCATAGGGGAAGAAAATGAAACGCCGGCGTGGTTCATCCTCAAAAATAAGGTTAACCCACGCTCATCCCGCTCAATTTCCACTCTTAGAAACCAACATGATGTCATTAACTAGTCCGCGATACACAGGAAACCAAAGCATAACCATAGCATACGTATAACATACACAGATTCGCAATTATTCTAGATAATTTGGACCGAGACTACCTGTAATACGTAAAATCTCCGTTAATACGCAGATAATGGGCTAAGAGGTGCAAATTAAGAAAAAAAAATTTAAAATCCTGTAGCAATTGCTTATTACAACATAAGTCCTTAAAATGTGCATGAACACCATATACAGTTTAATTAAAAGATAAACGGATTACAATATTAAATGAGATTACTTTTTTGAAAAAGTCTTCCGTGGTTTTTTTGGGCTAATCTTTTGCGTCTCTTGGAAGCTGCGATGTAACACCAACGCGGTACGGACAGTAGATCTAGCGGGGTAGATGCTTCTTGCTGTTGTATGTAGACTGTAGCTGCTTCGATCATCTTTAATGCCTCATAATATATTTTCGGAGTGATTTCATCGATGTCATGCTCCACTTAAGGACTGATGACAATATCAGCAATAGTCGTCATTCAGCTACATTTCTTTTTATCTTGGTTATGCCACTCGAGGACGTCTTCATTTACAAACAGTGTTTCCGCTGGTACCATCGGTTCATTAGGGTCTTCGGTATAAAAATTGACCACTCGCATGGTGTGAGTCAGAACCAATATCGCCTGGCTTTCACCACTCCCCTCACCCCGCATTCACGACAGGCTTTCTGTTCTTCAGTCACCACGAATTCATTGGCGTCAGTATTCCACTTTCATTTGCGAAGATAGGAAGACAGTTATCTTTAGAACAACGTATATTTGTATGGAATGTTTAGTAAGGGAAGCGTTGGCATGGTTCAGAACGGGGGTAACGTACTTAAGTGGGTTAAGGAATGGGTATATCGACGGAAGATGTCCAATGTGTGAAGAAGCAGATAACACATGGTATTTGAGGAGAGTATTTTATTACCTCCACGTATGGACGCCAATTTGAGAAGATGGTTTGTTACGTTATTTGCAACCACGCTTTGGCGTCAATTTGAAGCAGTTTGTATTGTTGTATTGGAATTCTATTATAGTTCTTATGTTGGGGAGCCGAAATTGTAGTAGTTGCAACCACACGTATAGTAAACAGTTTCCAGTAGCCATCGCCCCAAAAATGTATTTTTTACTGTTTCTTTAAATATTTAATATTTATGTTTACCTCGGCTGCGTCAGTATTTATTTTAGACCAATGAATATCTTGGCAGGGTTGTGATGCGACTAAGAATGTAGGCTTACACAGATTATAATTTTTACTTCACTCCTTTTATTAATACTTGATACGATTTAAATAACACTTCACTGATATAGAGAACTGTGAGATTCTTTAATAAACTAATTGCACTTTTTAACACGTAAACTTATTTTTCGTCTCACACGAATACATATTAAATCTCTCGAGGACACACAACCAACGCATCCAGTTATGAGCACTGTCTGCAGGCAGCTGAATAGATTTCAACCGTCTAAACTTGTAAATTTCTGTATTTCAAGTCTCTGATTGGCTAATCCTACTCCAATAGAATACCTGCATTTAACTAAAGCTTTTTCTGGTTGTTGATTGGCTATTTTTAAACTGTCTCAAAATTACATTATTGCTTCCAAGAATCACAAGCAACATTTAAACTCTCAAACTCATTATTGCCTTAAGGTTACATCATTGTTACCTCATTGTTAGCAACTTTTAAGTTATTATTCTCACAGCTCCTACATTATTAAATTACGTAATGCATTCACATAACATTATTGAACATGTTTACAATAATATAAGCATATGCAATGACTATTACATACATTTTACAAATTATTACATACACATATTGCTTCAAGGCGGTCTGTTATTGAATTTACATATATAATTTGATTGAAATCATTTAAGTGTTAAAAACACTGTCTCAAATTGTATTCTGGAATATAAATAAACTAAAATGTGTAAAGTATATAGGTTAAGTAAACAAAAATAGCCATATAAGGTGATTAACATTAAGAGAGAAGACTTGGAGATAATCTTGATTGAGGTATACAAGAAACGTTTACCTTTTTGGACGACTTAAATAGTTTATAATCCCATTATACAGATAATCTGCTGTTGTATAATGGGGAAATAGAACAACGCAACTCATCGAAAAATTCTAAAATTACAAATATAATTGTAACTGTAGTAATAAGTTTATAGTGATATTGTACTAATGGAAAAAAACAATTTATATATGGAAGGTCTGAATAAATTCATTCAGTCATTCATTCATGTAATGTTATTTTATAAAACGTTACAATGGCGAGCTAAATCTTGTCAATCTAAATGTGTTTACTCGGTACAACGCTTGTTTAGTTGCTGAAAAAAAGACATTTTCAGCCTTTGCTATGAGGTAAGAGTTAATTTTGTTGTATTTTATGTACAGGTTTAGAGGAATACAGTCGGCTGAGGCATGCCGTGCCACCCAGGCTCAAAACCCCTTGCGAGCGGTCAGGTTTTATACCGAAGACCCTGTGGCTACTACGTTCAGCTTCATTGATAAGCGCCGCCTAGCACCGCGCTGATAAAAGAATTATGTATATTTATTTTCCAACAACTCCCTCAGTTAATCCGGAGCCTCGGTTATTCATAGTCTAATTATACCGGGTGTTTCAGGAATAATTTTACAAACTTCGAGCATGGGTTCCTCACACCAAAAGAAGGAAAAAAGTTCATATGAACATATGTCCCATAATCCTTGGTTTTCGCGTTATTCCTATCACAATGAAAGTGTGAGCTCAACGACCTCCGGGGTCCAACCTTAAAACTTCATTTCTCTGCGCATTCATAGAAGGCATTGACCCATTGTACTACATACGGTAGATGGCGAAGTGCTGCCATGGAGACTTGTTTACGTTTGTCATTTGTCATTAGTCTGTCTTCAACGTTCAATTTTGTACATGTAGTGAGTTAACTGCACGTGTTTCGTTCCACCATTGCTGGATATTCATTTTGTGAACAGGCAGATATGATTTTTATGTATGGTCACGCGAATGGTAATGGACGCGAGGCTGCACGGCTCTATCAGATAGAGTTTCCAGACCGAAGACAACCGAGTCATCCAACCTTTGTCGCTGTTTATCGGCGCCTTGCTGGTAAATGTAATAAATGCCTGGCTCCGGCACATTTTAGTCGCATTGTTCGAGATGTACTGACTGGTATCTACCATGACCAATGGATAGGCAAAGGAGGACCAGTTCTTCCGACCTCAATCCTGTGGAGTTTTACCTCTGGGGGCATCTTAAATCATTGGTTTATGGAGCAGCCATCCCGGATGCAGAAACGCTTCATCGACGTGTCATGGAAGCCTGCGAAACCATTCGACACCATCTCGGAGCTTTTGACAGGGTGCGTCATTCCATGATTCGACGAGTACAGGCATGCATAGAAGCAAGAGGAGGACATTTCGAGCATTTATTATGAGTTTTGTGTGTTATAAGTGTACCACTGTGTGGAACACCTAACGAGAAAACAAAGGATTATGAGACATATGTTCATATGAACTTTTTTCCTTCTTATGGTGTAAGGAACCCATACCGGAAGTTTGTAAAAGTATTTCTGAAACATTCTGTATATGCGCGATTATTTATGGGTTTTCAAAAAGTATATTAAATGTAGTTAGAAACTTGTGATTAATATGAACTAGTGAATAATACGAACAGTAAAACTAAAAATGTTGTAGCTTCCGTTTAATTCTGTGTGGTGTCGTTTGCCCCTCTTCTGCATTCATACGATAATGAACAGTTTATTCTTCAGCCAATACGAACACGAGACTAGTGCGGAGGGAGACAAAATATTTTGCTTGCATCAAGATTGGTTCTAGGGCTGGATCTACTATGCATACCATGTATGTAAGAGTATATGACTGTATATAGTCGTGTATCAAGTAAAAATGCAGAAAATGCAAAAGAAAATCACATTATCATCGAGCCTCGTGAAATTATGATTTGTTTTGCATCGGTAGATATGCAGGATATGAGAATTGCGTTTCAAAGAAGACAGATTAGGGGCTGCGTATTCCCATATCCAAAAGCACTGTGGGGTTGAATTGCAGTACGACAGCAAGCAAACACACTTTTCGATTGCATTTTGTTCCGGTAGATGAAATTCAAGATACCTTGGTTTTCAAAGCTGAAGGGTGTGTGAGCTTACAACAATTGATAGATTATATAGATCGGATATACGTGACCGGTGTACGTGAACGAGGAAGGCGAAGACCTTGGACACCACTATTTCCTCCTTAAGTATAGAATATATATAATGCATGATTATGTGGACGAACAAACAAGTGGAAGTGTGGTACTAGAATAGCAATTCAGAAATTAGTTTTTTCTGCGAACAGGATGATATACGCCTCCCCAGAGGACAAGGAAACGTAAGGGCTATCCTGAACAAGAAATATCCCAGTAACCAGGGGAGATCGCGTTCATTGTGAGTGTATACCAGGGTTACAAGACTAGGGGATATTTATTTAAGAGTAGTGACCTATAACCTGAAGATCAGTCCCAGTGAGACTGAGACAATGAAAAAGAATAAATGGTGTAGTAGCTATTGATGATATAATTAGATCATAACAAAACAATTATTCCTTTAATTTTATTAAGAGAATATTCAAATGCCAGTACCCATATGTCTGTGACCCATGTATCTTGTTACCGAAAAAGTAGGTCCGAAATATTGTAGCGTATGTCTGAGCATTGTCGCGTCAGACATATTATTGCTTTGTAGCATAACATTGTTGAACTAATTATTTTGATTGGGGTTGGAATTCCGTCCGACGCGGCATCTCTCTCTCCCCACCTCCTGGCCAAGGGGTGGAGAGAAGAAACGGGGTGAGAGCAAGTAGAGGGAGTAGCTTCTTTGTTCGAGTGGCGTCAGTCTAGTAGTAGCGTAGGTCAGATTTGTGTGTGTCTTCAGTGCGAGTGGTTGTGTGTAAGCATGCGTGTTTTTCGTTTGAGTGTGGAGCGTCTCCCTCCAATGTTTTTCTGTAATCTGTTGTGAACGATGTAGTGACACCAAGGGAACTTTATAATAAACCATAGTAAATGTGAAATTAAGTGTATTTTGTTATAAATATTCCTCGCCGGCTTTAAATTTATGCAGCTAGGTTCCACTGCAGCTACGCTCCCCAATACTATGCCGGGGTAACTAAATTTAATATTTTAGCTGCAAAACCTTTTGGCCTCACCCCGGTGTATAACAATATCTGGTACCCATATGGCTGTGGCCCTCGTATCTTGTTGCCAAAAAAATTAGGACCAAAATAGCCGGTATCCATGTCTGTGACCCATGTAGCTTGTTACGTAAAAGTAGAACCCAAGTATCCCGTACCCATATGTCTGTGACCTGAGTTTATTAATACTGAAAGTTCATTTTATTATTCTGCGAGAGGGAATTAATCATAATGAGGTCTGAATTAATACGTTTCCAATAAAGGTTCTTAACAAACTCTGCCCAAATTCCTTTTTCAGCTTGGTTACCGGCAGCTATGGCACCCTCCATGTATGCTGTTTCCGTAAAAGTAGAAACAAAGTATCCAGTACCCATATGCCTGTGACGTATGTATCTTGTTACCGAAAAGGTAGGAGCGAAATTGCCACGAATTAATCTATTGGTAAGTAGTTTCCCAACCGCTTCTTTATCTTGCCCCCATCAGGATCAGTTTGTTTTTCTTCGCCCACTCTTTCTGAAACAGTTTCATTGATTGTTTTGTCTGTGCATTTCATAGGCTCCATTTTTATTCACATTCACTTTCAAATGCTTCCAATATTTTTTCCTCGCTTCGTTACGATTTTTAAGTTTTCTTTGAGCAATGTCACAATCCATAAAACATGTTCCGCAATTTCTTCCTTAATTTTCTTCAATCACAGACATTTATTTACGTGTTGAAGGCTTCCTTTACCATTGTTGTACCCCAATTTCTTGACAACAGCTTTTGCTACTCTTTATGGTATATTTTGAAGTTGTTATTAGCTCCACGTTTGGGACGCCAAATTTGAAGTTGTTATTTAGCTGGTAGTTGGAAGATGATGCTTTATTGATGCTGGTTACGTAATAAATACGTAACTTGAAGATGATTTTTCTGTTGTTGCGTAATAAATGTTTACGCATTGAAGAGTTTTTATGTATTAATAGTTGTTTTGAGCGTCGGTTTGAATTGAATGCTTACGCAATATTATTGTTTAAATCTGCCTCGGCTGCATCAGTCTTAATTTAGAGTAAGGATTCTTATGCAAGGTGTGGTAATGACTGTTATTGTAGACGTCCCAGAATTAAACTTTTAAATTTTCACTTTTATTTTAACTTTTTGCACATATTTATAAATCATTACACTTTTAAAAGAACTGTGAGAAACTATATACACACTATCACGTCTTGCCAGGAACTGAATAACTTCAACGGTTAAAACCTTAAGCTTCGGTAACGCATGTCTCTGATTGGCTAATTCTAGTCCAATAGAATTTCTGTATTTAACTTAAAACTTTTCTTTGCTGTTGATTGGCTAATTTTAAAAACTGTCACTGAAACTACGTCATACTCGTTCTAATCATGACCAGTACATTTTCAAATTCCAAACACATTATTGCCACAATTACCTCATTATTACTCATTGTTAGCAGCCTAAAACTTATTATTCTTACAGTTCTTGCATTATTAGAATATATAAAGTATTCATATAACATTAATAAAATATGTTTACAATAAAAATAAGCATTTACAATGACTGTTACATGCAATTAAATAATTATTACATACGTATTGTTTCAAGGCGGGATGTTATTGAATTTACCTATTTAAAATTACAACTGAAATTATTCAATTTCAAGTATCTAAATTGCTCCATCATCGCTACTCGAACTTGCAAGTATATCTTCTGTACTTTCCGTCCAAAAACCACATCTTTCGTGTTTATCTTCACTCGTCTCCATTATCACGTGTACTCTTATGACTGCTCAGAAACTTTACTAATAAAACAAAAATAAATTGATTTTCGTAAACTACTCGCTCCTTCATATCTTGAAGATTCCAAGCAGCCCCTGAAGGTGAGGAAAGTGACTTTGACTAAATAGAACCTCCAGACTTAACTGGAATTCACCTGTAATATCGCTTCCACCAGGGTTTTGAGCTAATTTCAATTACCTCTGCATCCCATAAGATCTTCAGTTTCTTCTTCCTAATCAAGGTTTAGGAAACCAACCCATTCCGAGTTTAGAACTGATCCTTTAATTTGTTCTCGGTCTGCTTTGAAGTTTGAAACTGTATAGTACTATTTTTGGTAACCTATTCGGTCCCATCCATTCCACATGTCTTCTTCATTTATTCTGGTATTTTTTAACTTCCTCAGCTCAAGTTTTCACTTTTAATTTTGTTCTAACGTCTTCACTCTGTAACTGTAAAACTGGTGGATCGAATGATGGAAATAAACCGTAATTCATTAATTTCAAATAGAGAATATGCTCGTGTTTGAACCGCCAGCAGATTCCCGTTGCGTAAACATTTTGTTGTCCAGTAATTGAATAAAATTTAAAGAAGTGTAATAGTTAAGGTAAACAATGGTGCTAGGATTAGATTCTCGGCATGGATAACCATCACCAGTAAGCCATTCATTATCTGCCGTTCCCAACTTAATATTACTTCATACTTAATGCACTTTCTTGCCTTATTCACAATATTTTCTGCATATAGAATTTAATATTTATTCTCTTATATTAACAAGATTTCAATTGCTTGACATACTTTGTTTCTTTATTATCTTAATCAGGTTTCGTTTCCCTTTTTATTCTCTTTAATATGTTCGCTATCATTTATATACTTTGTCGGGCGGATATTACAACCTCAAATGAAACACATTCTATATTTTCAGCAAAAAGTGTCAGTTTTACATTAGCTGCTGCCGGTGCTTTATATAATACCAAAAAACACCGTGCATTCAGTGAAGACACCACTGTTAAAGCAATGCAGTGAAATGAAACAGGAAATGTTTATTGTTAACATTGAATCAATTGGATAAAAGCATCAAATATTTGTTTACAATCATCGAATGTTGATTTGAAAATGAATAGTTAAATGTGCTGATTAAACACAAGCAATCAAACTGAAATATTGGTATTGAATAATTAATATCGAACGCCGTAAACCAAATTTTTGGAATTAAGGGAAAATAATTTGTGCTTATCTGTGGAAATTGAAACTATAATTTACTCATTTAAGGTATCGCGGAAAAATAAGCTTTGGAACTTCATTAACTGTTTTACCTTTTAAAAAGTCGCCCTATGCTCGATCTCATCTCGATACAAGCGGAAAAGCGAGGTCAGCGAACAGAAAATATGATGCCAAATCAAGGTGGATAAATGAAGTGCCTGATAAGAAAGCAGGCGAATTAGCTTAACTCCCTATAGCCTTTTAAGTAGAATTACACTAAAAATACTTATAATTCAGCCATTCTGAGGTAGAATTGCTGATGGGCCTTGCTTCTTTCTTTTTTTTTTTTAGAGCAATGAAGCTTTTCATTGTTTCTGATTTTAGTTCAGCAATTAAATCCTTCTATTAATGTATTTCGTTATCAGTTCGTGTTCTCTCCTAAACGTTATATTAAGTGCACAGCATCAAATAGGAAGAAGGTGTGAAAAACCAAAACAAAACATGCACTAATGCCACTGATTTTCAGCATCCGAAAAGGAGTTACAAAAAATTCTCTTGTAACCCAAACCAATATTATTATGATCTTAATGCAATTCAGTGTGGAAAGAGCATTAGTACATTAATTTTAAGAATAGATTGTTTAGGTTATATGTAGCAAAATACCCGGATTTTCTAATACCTTTCACCTATCGGTCTCATTTTTACTTTCCCTACTACGTATTGTAAGTAGGGGAAGTATTGTATTCCACCCAAAAATTCGATACCGAGATTTCACCGGAAATACATGTTTTGAGACCCCTGAATCCAAAAAAAGCATTTTTGGAAACATGTCCGTGTGTGTGTCTGTGAACAGCATAACTCAGAACCGAACAGTCGGATAAACACCAAACTTGGTATTTAGGTTCAGTATCTTCCAAGGATGCGACACGAAGGTTTTCAAGAAACTCTCCCCACCCCAGAGTACCCTTTACATGGAGAATTTTTCGAAAATTTTAATTTTCTCAAAAACGGCTCTAACGATTTTGATTAAAATATCATATGTTCAAGATATTTTATGACAAATAAAATGTATATCTTGAATTTCCTGGGAATGTCTCCAAAAGTATTCTTCATTGTGAACGACTTTTGCATAACTGGTAAACCATAAGAGATAGACAAAATTTTACTACACAAAAAATGTAGATCGCGTTAAAATACACAATTTATGTCATATACATTTTTTTGTTGAGTGAACCATTTTCGAGATATTGCTTGTTATTCCCTTAAATTTTTCA
This sequence comes from Deroplatys truncata, assembly GCA_030765065.1. Classification (NCBI taxonomy): domain Eukaryota; kingdom Metazoa; phylum Arthropoda; class Insecta; order Mantodea; family Mantidae; genus Deroplatys; species Deroplatys truncata. The sequence goes on along the minus strand of CM060979.1, from coordinate 49,674,610 downwards.
ATACTTATTTTCTCAAATGGGGATTCGTTATTCATTTTTTTTGAATATGCAAAGAGTATTAATCTGTGGGAAAGGGAATGGTGCTGCACCTAGCAACCAACTATTAAGAGATATGTACGAGGTACGTCCAGAAAGTAAGTTGTGTACAGATACAGAAAAATTATTTATTGCACAAAATTCTACAACTCTTAAACTACTTTTCCACATAACTGCCGAAATTTTGCAGGCATTTGTCATAGCGTGGCACAAGTTTTTGTATAGCTTCTTCATAGAAGTTTGCCGCCTGTGTCTTCAACCAGTTGGAAACATTTTCTTTCAGCTCTTCGTCATTATTGAAGTGTTGACCGCCAAGGAAAGACTTGAGATGTAAGAACAGATGAAAGTCGCTAGGAGCGAGGTCAGGGCTGTACGGAGATTGGTCAAACACGTCCCAGCCAAATCCCTGTAGGAGGTTTTGCGTCACATTTGCAGTGTGTGGTCGTGCGTTGTCGTGAAGAAAAACAACACCTTTTGACAGCAATCCTCGGCGCTTATTCTGTATTGCGCGGCGCAATTTCCTAAGTGTCTCGCGATAAACATCTGCTTTGATTGTTTGACCACGCGGTAAGAAATCAATGGGTAAGAAGCCTTTCCAGTCCCAGAACACTGTGCATATCATTTTTCGAGGTGTCAAGATTTGTTTCTGCTTAACCTTTGCTGGGTATGAAGTGTGCCTCCATTCCATTGATTGCCGCTTACTTTCAGGGGTGTCGTAAGAAACCCAAGTTTCATCTCCTGTGACTATCTGTGTCAAAATTCTTCGCCGCCTTCATCATAACGGGTCAAAAACTGAAGTGCACTACCCATCCAGTTTGTTTTGTGTTGCTCAGTAAGAATCTTTGGTACCCAACGAGAGCAAAGTTTACGAAATTTCAGTTTTTCGGTAACAATTTCATGAATTAGTGATCGTGATATTTGGGGAAATTCCATAGCGAGAGCACTAATTCTAAACTTGCGGTTTTCCTGGAACTTGTCATCAATCGCGTGAACCAGTTCTTCTGTAACCAAAGGTGGACGCCCACTTCGTTCTTCATCGTGCACTTCACTACGTCCTTCATTGAACTGTCGGACCCATCTTCTCACCATTGAATCACTCATCGCATTTTGTCCGTAAACTTTGCAAATTTGCCGATAAATTTCAATTGGTTTCACTTTCCTAGCATTCAGAAAACGAATCACAGATCTGATTTCACAATAAACACCGGGATTTTCAATAAACACCGACATTGTAAACAAGCACAACAAAGCGTACGTGGCTGACAGCGATCTCAAAATGGCGCACGTTTCTTCTCCTTGATACAGAGCGTCTATCGCGCATGTGCGGAACTGCGATCGCAGCGCTGCAGCGGAGAGAAATTGAAACGGAACTTACTTTCTGGACGTACCTCGTATGTGCTTAAAGGCTACTGTATTTCCAAATTGCCCTTGTAAATATATATTCCCCTTACATCTACAAGAAAACTAGCAATAAGATAGAGCCTGCTAATGTTTATCTCGATTAACATGAAGTAGATGGAGGATAAGCGTTTGTATAAATAGTTTGTACAAGAGTAGAAAAAGTCATGTGAGTGTAACACATCAGATTTTTTAAATATATAGATGTCCAGATATTATTTGCTAGAATTAGGAATACGAGGGGACACCTAGCCCCTTGACCTACACAGGGATCTTTTGTGCATACACCCCCGGCAGGGACGGATGAGATGAAGGAACTGCAGGAGACGTATGGGCTGCAGGACCGGCCGACACAGGTACCTAACAATCACAAGCTTGAGCACTCAGCCGGAGAGCGCTTAAAGCAGCTTTACCAATCCACCGGAGGGTGACTCACAGGCCCCTTCTAGCGGAGACCGGGAAAGCTCGACCAGCAGGGGAGACTCGAGTGGCCTCCATCTGACGGGGCCGAGAAAAAGTCCCAACAAGTAAGCCAATTGCGCCATCTGTCCGCAGTCGTCACAAACACAGCCAACCTGTAACGTGAAAGAGGAGGATGAAATATGAGGGAAGAGAAATTCGGGGAGTCAATGAGCCTTCCCAGCATTCACCTAGTGACCGAAAGAAAAACGAAAAACCATGGATCAGGAAGGTTGGCCGCGGGAATCGAACCCACGACCTCCCGAATGCGGGCCACAACGCAACCGCCTGAGCCATCACGCTCGGTCAAAGTCCGTTTCTGAAGCCAATTTTTTTCCTAAAACCAATAAAATGTAAATATAAATTAAAATGGATAATCTGTTTGGATATCAATAGCTTTAACAGACCTTATTCAAAATAACACAAAGTTGCATTTGCAAAATACTTTCATTTTGTTTGGCACATGTATGTTATCTTTTATTTAGACGTTAGCTGGGCCTTAAACGCTATCATAGTTGTGTTATTTACATTCCAAGTTAAATAACTATTTACTTCATTTTAACTTAATTTGGACCAATAATACTTGAACTTAAATTTTGATCGGAAAGTAAAAACTCTCACCGTCACCCTCTTTGATATCTGAAGTAACAGCCTCTATGTTTTGATGTTCATTTTTGACGTTATCCATCATTCGAGTCGCACTTGTTTAATTAACCACGGAAATAATTTGATATTTTTAAACATCCGAATTGCGTTTATACTCCTCTCCAAAGCATTTGACGAATATTCGCACCCCATAATTTCTAGAAACAGGCCAAGGGAGCATAAATGCATCTGTCAAGTGAAGCAATGAACAGACGTTCATCGACAAGGACTCGACATAGAGTTTATGTACACAGAGAGGTGTGTTTAAAAAAAATGGTGCCAGAAGTCTACAAGCACTATAAGAACTATGCAAGTACTTCAAAGTGAATTAAATTGGAAATTTTGCCAAAATTTCGTAACGCTAACTGAAATTAAGTGGATAATGTAGCATTTTCATGCGCCTCGTGGAAATCTATCATGACAAAATTTAAGCAATAACGTAAAAATAAAAACAAACTTATTGTCACAAACACTTACTTATCTATAGTATATATACTATATATTTATTGAAATAAACATCTGCAAAAAGAAATGGTTTCTAACAAATTTCATTGCAGGTTCAAGGTACAGGAGGTTGAAGCGATAAGCCGTATGTTGCTTCAAAATTCCACTCATTGCACGATCTTGAGAAACAAACGAAGGGCTACTTGGTCCCTCAAAATTGTATAAAGTATTTGGAAATTCAAACTAATATGAGATACTTACCGTAAAGGAACCCTTCACTACTGTAACTAACTATTGTGACTACAACCCCCGGAGACAGGGATGAAATTAAGGAGCAGCAGGAGGTCGCAGGCAGACAGGAAGCCCCTAGCATTGTCGTAGCCTCTCTTAACTAATGCTCAAAATGAAGTGGGCGACTCGCTTGCAAGGGTACCGGAAAATTAACAAACTTATAACATGGCGAGGCTACGACGAGGGACGTAGCTAAAGAAAGTACAGAAATATTATCAACACTGGCAAAAAGGGGCGCTACATGGCTCAAAAGGAAGGAAGAAACTTTATACTATCAGAAATAATACAGAAAGAAAATGGATGGTAGAGGATTTATTATATAAAGATATATACGTTACCCCACATTATTAGCTCCCATGTCTGTCGGGCGAGGCCGCCATGCATGCCTGCACGGAGATGGCAATTCCACGTCTTTACTACTTGACTGCTACTCACTGATTGGACTGCCCCAAACAACACTTTCTAAAGCGTCGGGGACGATAACCAACCTATCCCCACCTAAAATTACTAATTTCCCCCACCCAAACTCTAACCGCCATCTCGAATCCCGGTGACCAGAGAGACGTATGCGCGACAATCTCTGCATACGTCACAATATTTCCAGTTGAAACAACTGCTGCCAGCAGCAGAGGTGAAGAATCCCACGATAGTGGGATGAAGCGATTCGAGTAAGCGAGTCAATACATCCTGGCGTTTTACGGGGAGAAAGCGTTTACAAAGCGCAGTAACCATGATATCTGCCGACACTGGTCGCACTATGGAACCCGAACACATCTTGAGAGCTGAAATGGTAGGAGATGAGGAAAAGGAGAAATCGTGGTAAAAATCACCACCTCAACATTCGCCTAGGCGACCAGAAGAAAAGTACGAGAAACTATGGTCAGAGTGGTCGGCCACGGGAATCGAACCCGGAACTTCCACAATGTGGGCCAGATACATTGTCGACTAAGCTATCCCGCTCGGTTTCAAACCAATAATAACGGATACCTCTAAATATTTTAATGCAACAAAAATTGTATTTGAATTAAATGTTAGGACTTGATTTAATTATATGACTAAGGAACGGAGGGGACACCTCACATCTCGATCCAACGCGGATCTTTTGTGCTTACCGCCGCCAGGAGGAACGGATGAGGTGAAGGAACCGCAGGAGGCTATAGGCCACAGACAGGCTGGCCAACAGAGACGCGTAGAGGTCCCTAATGCTTCCAAGCTTGAGAACCCAGTAATACCGGGGGGCTGCTCAAAGAAGGCGTCCCTCCGGCGGAACCTGGGAGAAGTGGAACCACTTGAGGCGGCTTAGATAACGCTGCCATCTGGTAGGACCGAGAAGAGCTTTCCAACAAGCAAGCATCAGTACATCTACTGACACTACACAGCCCCTAACCTTACTTTAAACATGCAATGGGAAGCAAAATAATAGGAAATGAAGGAACGTAAATTCGTGGTAGAACAGAAATTTGAGAAGAATGGTTTGTATTGAAGGAGTTGTATTATAGTTCTTATGTTGGGGAGCCGAACTTGAAGTTGGTTACAACCGCAGGTATAGTATTCGCTTTCGGTAGCCTTTGAGGCAGTATTTTATCACAATACTGTGAATGCCAGAGTGATTGTAGTGTAAATTAACATTATTGTATGACAATGATTTTAGATGTTTGTTAGCCATAAGCATTGTTATGAAATAAGTTTACACGGCCTCACTGAAACTGACAATAGGAGTGGGTATCAATGAACCGATGGGGTGAGTTGTTTATCACTTAGAAGAGACAAACAAATGGCGTCAGGGTAGCGTGCCTTTCTTTAGAAATGGACATACAAACGTAGGTTCCCATTTAAAAAAATTAAATTGAACCTAAAACGACCATCATAACGTCCTCCAAACAAAAAAAAAACTAATGGCATTTACCTTCCCCCATAATATCAAGCAACTTATATCCAGAACATTTCTTTCTACAACGCTTAGTTTTGGAGTTATTGTACACTCTTAACTTAAATGGTCCATCCTGTATAGAGTTTTCATTACGAACAAATACTGTTTTCCAAGTCGGGTATATAAAAACAATACACTTCTATCTTAATGGGAAAGGTAAAAACCCTGATAACTTCGGCATATACAAGTTCATTACAAGAGATGAAAAATTATCACATAAAAACGGATTCAAGACGACTCATGGCTACAGAAAACGGACGTACATGGAAGAAAAAGTAAAACCCACAGGTTAAAACAGAAGAAGACATTATATATCAAGACGAGTAACACAAGAAAGAAGAATGGTCTGGTTGCGATGCAACGTGTAGATATGGCTGTAAAAACAAAGTCATTAATGTAGACGGAGAAAATGTTTTCAGAAGATTTAGGGCTCTTTCCGGGCAGACAAAAAAGGTTTAAAGGAGAAAGACCTATATCTGTGTCACTAAACTATCCATAGGATAAAGTAGATTTGTTTACAGCCTGAGTAAATGGAGGGAATAGTAGGCAAGTCGATAAAACAAGGTACATTTTCTAGAAACAAGTGGTGAAATAATGTTGACAGCTATACAAAAGCTGATACAGGAAGAGAAATTACTTCCCATGATATACAATTGAAGTTTGGAAACCGTGAAAATGCTTTATATAGATAGAAAAAATGGGTATCTCATACGTCGATCCAATATTTCTTCTTCTCACACTACATCCGTCCCTACAATATTACAGATATAAAATCATGTGTGTTACATTCACATGACTTTCTTTACCTACTACACTTTATTTTTATATAGCTTCAATAAACTTCTCTTACGAAAGCTTATTTTTCTATCTACTTCACGTTAATCGAGATCAATCTTTGCTAAAATAGTTTAATTACTCATTTCGTTGAAGATACAAGGAATCCGAATCGATAGTCTTTTTCTTCTTCCTTTACGGATTGGGTTAAAAACCGGTTTCAGCTTTATTCGATCCATTTTTACGTAGTCTTTGAAGCAGTATTTTTAACACCTAAATGATTTCAGTCTAATTATACAATATGTAAATTCAATAACAGCCCGCCTTAAAGCAATATGTGTATGTAACTATATATATATAAATTGTATATTACAGTCATTGTAAATGTTTGTATTATTGTGTCTATGTTTAATAATGTTATGTGAATGTATTGCGTAATTTAATAATGTAGGAGCTGTGAGAATAATAGGTTAAAAGTTGCTAACAATGAAGTAACAATGAGGTAACCTTGAGCTAATAATGAATTTGAAAGTTTAAATGCTACTAGTCATTATTGGAACAACAATAATGTAAATTTTGAGTCAGTTTATAAAATAGCCAATCAACAACCAGAAAAAGCTTTAGTTAAATAAAAGTATTCTATTGGATGTTATTATTTTCAGAAACTGAAATATAGCAAAATTTATAAATTTAGAGTTCAGTTGCTTGTAGACAGTGCTCATAACTGGGCGTGAGACACGTCCTCGAGAAGTATAATACGTATTTTGTATGAGAAAAAAAGTTTACGTGTTAAAAAGTGCAAGTAATTAATTTTTAAAAAATCTCGCAGCTCTCTCTATATCAGTGAAGTGTTATTTAAATCGTGTCAAGCATTATAAATGGAGTGAAGAAAAACTTAAAATCTGTATAAGCCTACATTCTTCAGTCGCACTACAACCCTGCAAAGAGAAACGTGTCTCTAACAATAATACTGACGCAGCCGAGGCAAACATAAATATATAATATTTAAAGAAACAGTCAAAATTACAAATTTAATATAATTTTAAACATTTGGGGGCAAAAGCTACCGAGTACCATACGTGCGGTTGCAACGAACTTCATGTTCGACTCCCACAGTTGAAATAATACAACTCCTTCAATACAACCTGCTTAAAAATTGACGCCCAAAGCGTGATGCAAATAACGTAAAGAATAAAATATCTATTTCATTTTCCTACACTTCTCTTTCCATATGGTGAATAATGGGATGCCTTTGTATGGGATGCGGTCGTCCGCCATTCTCTGTACATGTGACTTCCATTTTGTTTTATGTCTACTGTTGAATCTGTGATGTTTAGTTCTGTTCTAATATCTTCGCTCAAGTTTATCTATTCTTGTACAGTCCTTAACTGCTCTTAAAAACTTCATCTCAGCAATTTCGACTTTGTAGAAATCCTTTACTTTACGAGTCCACATTGAAGAAGAAGAAGAAGAAGAAGAAGAAGAAGAAGAAGAAGAAAGAAAAAAAACGGACACAATATATAATAACTTAAACCTTTTCTGAACACGAAACATTAAAATAGTTTTCAATGCCATGTCAAAAATACATGCCAGTTGTCATTTATTTTCAAAGTTGTTCAAGTATTTTTATACCAAACTTTTTTGCTGCCTATTTTCTGTCAATAACGAAGAATATACAGTTTATTGTAGATCCACAGGATTGTACATAAGGCTAATACAGTTCACGTTTAGTGCTTTCCTGACGCATAGGTATGCAATATTTGCATGAGCTCAGGAGAAATTAAAGAGAGGTCACTTAGCACTACAGAGGTATTGATTAAAATATTGAAACATTAAAACGATTATCATTGAATGCTTCAAAAGTGGTTAGTCCACATTTTTATATGAATTATATATTGTAATGTGATCTCTATTTTGAGATGATTTCCCATTCATACAAAATTCAATAAAATTGAAAGTGGCTTCAGATACTAATCGCAGACAATGTAAGATTCAATACATTTTATTTGCGGTACCTGTATTCCAAAACTATGCCATTTGTAATCAAATTCGTTTGAGCCAATTTTGAGAATAAAGGTAACAAATTACCCAAGTAAAGGATAGCTTAGGATGGGGAATTTTATTAAAAACCTTCGCTTGTCATCTTTAAATACTAGGTATTTGACATAAACACACACTCTCTCTCTCTCTCTCCCTCTCTCTCTCTCTCAGTATTACGAAGCGGCAGCGCGGTTTGAAATCTTATATCGCAGCTTAACCTTTTTTGTCACGTATTATTATTATTATTATTATTATTATTATTATTATTATTATTATTATTATTATTATTATTATTAATTTGGACTTGAAATGAATATTCGGAATAAAATACTACATAAAATTTAGAAATAAGTATAGCCCTTAATGTAAGAACACGAGTTACAATTCTACGAGTGGATAAGAATTCTTTACCAGGCAAACTGCGTGTGGAGCTAAAGCAATTAATTAGAAGTCAGAGTAGCTAAGACATTACGTGTTCCGGCGAACTCGATCAACAAGAAACCCATTAGCTCAAGGTTCAGGTAATTAGTACGCAGAGAGTATCATGAAAATGTACGAATACTAATTCTGAAAATTAAATAGGGAAAGAATTCGTGGAATTTAGCAAGTCCAAGAGTAAAACTTATATTTCAGATGCGAATAAGAAGGTTATGACAACTATAACGTAAGAACTTTGGCGGAGTGGTCGTGAAATAGGCGGGACTTAGTTGATAAAAGATCATGTATTTCTTAAATTAGGGTGTTACACTCTTTTACATTATACAGAAGTGTTTACTGTGATCAGTTATAGGCAGTCTATAGCGCCTAAAGACCGCGCTCGAGTTCTCACATACTGGGCGATATCCGCAAGGGAATTCGACGTTTAACATTTCAACGATTCACGGCAACTCGCGCTTCTCGTTGATATTACAGAAATAGTTATTTTAAACCATAAATTTCTTGATAATTCAGAAGTTAGCATATGGATCATTAGATACAGTTTCTCGTGCTAAGATTCAGTAACAGTTTAATTCTTCATCCTCAGACTGTCGGCAACTGTCGCATCATAGGCTCCATTAAATTTAAGTTGTCAACTTAACCGGTATTTATCTATTCTCACATCCACTCACGCATACCTCGGAGAAAGATCCCATAGCTCACCACTGTAGCAGCCGGCAGCAGATTCATCAAAGACTGAAATATTTGAGACCGCATCATATTAGGGTAAACGTCAAGATACAACGGCCTTCACTAATAAGTATGTTATCAGGCAGAGGGGTTTTAGTAAGTAAACCATCAGATTAGGAACGCACCAAGGGTTGGTAGCTAGAGAAGGTGGAAGTGCTTGTGGCATTGCAGTGGTCTCTGTAAACAAATATGATGTAGTTTGAAGGCATAACACACTACATCCATAGTAGGTAGAGAGCAGAATTAAGCAGTATTAGAAGGGGGAAGAACAAATATTATTTTGCTATTGAGAGTGTGCAGTAAAGTTACCTGATGATTTAATTAAGGCATTAATGTGCAGAAAACGGAGCTATACTGTCTCTTCTACATCGAAAACTATAATTTTTTGAAAGCAATATTCACTTTTATTAGCGTATGACATAGATCGTTGAAAAATTCTGATCCATGAGCTGAGGAGGTTAAAAGTCCACTTTCCTCGTTGTTCTACTCTAATGATGACACATTTTCCTTGTGATTCATTGAATTACAGTTTGTTTAATATGATGTTTTAATCGTCCTTTGAAACGGCCTTTGTTACTTCTGATGGTTTCGCCATTTGTGCTGAAGTGTTCCATGCCAAATTCCGCTACAAACAATGTTTATTGTGATGATGCTTTTGATGTATGAACTCTTCTTTGCTTTAGACATATTGCCACAGTTCTCCTCTGGTCTATATATGCATCGAATAATTCGAGCAGTCGCAATTGTTTTTGCTGTGTGCCCACCCTATCAGGATTTAACCACAGGGTGATTATTTTCAGAAGAAAAATGAGGTTAAGGATGACGGTTTTGTTTTAGGAAGTAATGAAAGAAGGGAGGAAGCATGTAGCTCCTCGAGCTGCCTGTTAGGATGCAGCGGCCCTACTGCACCCTGGTGTGTGTGTGTGTGTGTGTTTGTGTGTGTGTGTGTTTATCAATTTCTGTGGTTGGGATTGAATTTTGAGACCAATCATATCTTGGGTAGGATTACTATGGCGTTCAGCTTTAGTTGTTGTTGGTGTAACTCCTTGGTTATCTGGTGTGCCCGCATGCCATGTGGGGAACCCGATAACGCCGAAGACGGCGATTTCTAGGGTTGTAATCCCCAAGTGAACTGACCAGGATACTGTGATGGTTTGGTAAACTGGCGTAAAATTTAGTAGCCCAACGCCTAATTTCATCTTCCACATATGGAAGAGATGAGACTTCGTGTAGTAGTCTCACAGGGGAAAGCGCGGTCGACAGAATAGATGGATGGACCGAAGTCCCCTATTCTGCGCTCGTTGTAGCCATAGCAGCCAGCTGTCTGCTGCCATGCCCCAGACCTCGCTGGCGTACAGCATGAGGGGGATTATCAGGGATCGGAAAAGGTGTATCTTTAGGCGAACAAGCATCCCGGATCTCAGCATCGGGTACAAGAAGGCAATCGCCCCACGCGCCCGGGCCGAGACATGTCGGATGTGCTCGCGAAAAGTTAGACCCTCGTCCAACCTCACTCCAGGTAGGTTATTGAATTCCTCCATTCAATCCTTCGGCCTCGAAATTAAAATGTGGAGCAGTCCTTGGGGATGTGGCGCTTAGTTAGTAGCATGGCGTGGCTCTTGTCCGCATTAACGGGCATGCGCCAACGCCGGCACCACTGTTGGATGAGGCGGAGGTGTCTCTATATTGGGTTGAAGTCTCTGATTAGGTTTCTGTTTGAGCAGTACAGCAGCACGTCGTCACATACTGGGCCATTTCGACTTGATGCTGCGTTGTAAGGTCTGTCATGAAGAGCTGAAAACTCGGGCTAAAACTTAGCCTGCTAGCAGCTCGTCGTCGTCGTCGAAATGAAACGTAGGGGAGGAGAGTGTCCGTCACAATACCTGACGTCACCTAGTATACTCAGTGTGGTAACACGATTGCTCTGTTTACTTACTAAAACCCCTCTGCGTAATTATGTAACTGGTGTTTGTATTAACCTCCTAGGCTCAGGTGACAAAAAATTAAAAAAAAAATTTTTCACGTCGATAATCTTGAACTATTGTGCTTTGAGCCTCTCACTGTAGTTTCAGAGCGCTAATCCACTCAACCACAAGACAGCTTTGCTAAAGCTGTTCTGCAATAAAATATTTTTAAATCATACTGCTTTCAGATCAAAATCAATCTACTAAGTTTAAAGCTCTCTGCAGCTGTTTTGCATTCCGGCAACGGGCAGAAATTAAATGTTTGTTACGTTCAGGCAGCGTAGCTGCATGTATTGCTAAAAGGGGGCGATGCTTCCAGGTAATGTGGGTTGCATAGTTACAGAAAGCTAGGTGCAATGATTCACTTGGGATAAAGAATTTATTGGAACAATAATCCTTACTCTGTGCGATATTAAGAACTAGAACTTCAAGAAAAGTCAGAAGCTACTCCCTCGGCAGGTCTCATTATGTCTAAAGTCCCACTAACTATAGCACGTAACACGTTACTGCCCAGTACTTGTAATGAATTCCAAATATGGTAAAGCATGCTGCAATGCAAGCATCTACGTAATCAAGCCCGTCACTCTTTCATATTTTATGGCTCAATAAAGAGTAAAAAAAAAATAAACATAACTTTTAATGTACAGCATGGAGAACGTCAGAAGGTACAAATTACCAGCGCATAGCATTATCGGTTTGTGCTGAAGGGTAGCAAAGGCAGTAAGTACAGCTTGAGAGCAAATAACAGGTTACCGCGTCTACATGGCGCTAGATGGCGTCATAACTTCACACACAAACAAGCCAGTCTTTCTCCTTTCTGCGTTGCAACCTAGGCTTACAAAATTTATTATTTATTTCTTTTACCGTCCCAAATTATATTCCATAAAAGCACACTTTAGTGTTTTGGAAGCAAACCTACTCATTAGCCTGAAAACAGTAAATTTGGCTCGACTCTTCTCTTGGTGCTTACTGTTTATTGATTGTCTTACGTGGCATATCAAGGGAGGATTTTTATAACCCGAATAACACTTTTATTATGTTCTTTAAATCATTCGGCACAAAAGCCCTAATCATGTTGAAATAATAATTGTATTTATGTCGTTTCACCAAAAATGCATTGAGTTACCTTCATTCAAAAATATGATTCACGTGCTCCACGTATTTCCTCGTGCAGTAATTGCAGTTAATTTGATAATGCTTGCATTGTTCCAACCATAAGTCTATAAAGATTCTTAAATCGCAATTTTAAACAAAGACTTTCCACAGACGTAGCAGATTAATGAAAAAAAAGTATTTTCTAGAACAAAAATTCGCAGAAAAATTGCACAACAATAACATATTTAAAATCAGACGACTGAAAAGTTCGTTGTCATTGCCGGGATTTGAACCACGGATCTACTGGTTTCCGTCCGGTTGCTCTAACCAGCTGAATTAAATTAAATTGAGTTTTATTTATGGACGCTCTTTAACTGCTGTGGTCCTTAGCGTTCCATTCTATATTGGGCGTGAAAGACCGGTACTCAGAGGCCTCTTTATCAGGCTTGAGGTTCTTTTACGTGCCGTAAATCAACACGGGACCACCGGCTTTACTTTCCTTCCAAAGCAAGCCATGTTAAGGATTTTTACGCCCGAAAAAATCCATCACCTTCCGCCGGGTTTGAACCCCCGACCTCGGGACTACACCACGGAGGACGACAGAGCTGAGCTAACATGATAACTGACCGATAAGAGATTAAATTCCCCAACTGACTCCATTTTCCCCGGTAAACCAAAAGGAGATTTCAAATTATTTTGAGATGACATACCCCACAAGCGGTAAAGGTACGCAGCGGTAGGCCTGGGAACTTGTAGAGCTGCGACGCCAGAGATTTGAGTTTTTCTAACGGTTCAAGGAAACCCTGCCCCAAATGACAAAAGCAACGGTAATTTGTAATGTTGATGTTCTCGTCGGTCCCCTTAGCAGCTGAGAGCTTTCACCACTTAAATGAAGTTGAGAAGTAATACATTCACAAATCATCTTAAAATATAAAATTGTATCAAATAAATGTTTACTTTCCCTACTACCTACATACAGTAAGTGAAGCAAGTATTGCATTTCAGCCAAAAATTTGACCGGAGGTTACGCCGGAAGTATATGTTTCGAGACTCCCTAAAAAATAGAATTTGTTACATTCATATGAGTTTCTCTACGCTTTATCGTTTATTAGTGGGTATACAAACTATTCTTACTAAAGCTTATTTTTCTATCTACTACATTTTAATCCAAATAAACATTTGCAGAAATAGCTACATTACACATTTCGTTATAGATAAAAAGGGAACAACGATAGTCAAATGTTTAAGAACTTGACGCTATAGGCGCTGGCTTAAAATGCCAACTGTTTCCGTGCAGTGGCAAGAAACAACTGAATTTTGACTTTAAGATAATCATGAGGAAATGAATAATTCAAAGCTTTAATAACGAATATCTCAGAAATAGCTTATGCCACAAAAAATCTTCTTTGATAAACTGTCTGTTTTAGAGAAATCTACATTTTTGTGCAGTACGTTTTCGTCTATCGCTTAACGTTTATCAGTTAAACAAAATTATACAAAATTCCTTCTGAATAAAGAGGACTTTAAAGACTATTCCCAGAAAGTTGAAGATATACATTTTATTTGTAATGTAAATATCTTTAATATGTTGTATTTTAACCAAAATCGTTGGAGCCATTTATTAGAAAATGAAACATTTTGAAACATTTTCCATGTAGAGGGTAGTTTGGGTTGAGGGGGTTTTCTTGAAAATCCTCTTGTCGCATCTTTGGAAGGTAATAGTCCTAAATACCAAGTTTGGTATTTATCGAACTTTTCGTATTTGAGTTGTGCTATTCACAGACACACACACGAACCTTTTTCCATTTTTTTTATTCAGTGGTCCCCAAAACACGTGTCTGGCGATCGAGTTTTTGGGTGGAATGGAGTACCTTTCTACCTACTGGGCACGTGGTAGAGAAAGTAAAAAGACGTTTTCACATAAAGGTATATCTATGAACAACATAACTTAAAAACGAAAAGTAGGTTAAATACAAAACTTCCTATTTAACTTCAACATCCTTCACGAAGATCCTGTAGAAAGTCCTCCCACCCCAAACTACCCTTTACATGGAACATTTGTAGTTATTTTCTCAAACAATTTGTCGCAGTTCTCAATGGTTAGTGTTATCTTATTTCTTGAGCGTCTCTTGTTTTATTATTTTAAATTTGGGTTGTCTGTCCTCCGGCTAGCTATTACAACTCAGTCGAGCAAGTGTCTCTAAGCAGGGCGTGTAAACGAAAGGAGTTGTTGCTAAAAGATAACACTGATAAAATAATTTGTTTCTACACTTTTATTGCCGTCACACTTAATTAATAATTGACATATTTAATCTTTATACACGCCTGACTGAAACTGTGATATTTCCGAATGTAACTACAGTCGTTATAGTTGCCGCGCACCAATTACTTCGCGTACTTTACATTTGTGTAACTAACTCTGCGACGTGAACCTCGTGAGAGATTCTTCAGAACTGTGTGACGTGCACCTCGTGAAAGATTCTTCTAACTGTGCGAAACTTGCTTATGGCTCGAGAATATATACTCCTTCACCTCGAATTGCCTAAACATTATAATATAGCTGCTATTGGTTACCAAATCGCGCCCACTTTAGCGTCTGTTTTGGTCAGCCAATCACTACTACTAACATATATACTCTAGGGAAGATATTCCCTCCATTTCTAAAAAAGGCAAACTACCCTGACGTCATTTGTTTTTCTCTTCTTAGTGATAAGCAACTCACCCCCTCGGTTTATTGTTACCCACTTCTATTGTCAGTTTCAGTGAGGCCGTGTAAACTTATTTCCTAACAATACTTATGGCTAACAAACATCTAAAATCCTGTACATACAATAATATTAATTTACGCTATAATCACTCTGGCATTCACAGTGTTGTGATATAAAGTATTGCCTCAAATTCTACAATTTTTTATTAAAATATCATGTTAAGGCATGACAAATAAAATGTGTATCTTTAATTTTATGAGAACAATCTGAAGTGTCCTCTTAACTCTGAATGACGTTGGTAATAATTGGTAAACCGTAAGAGATAGACAAAACCTTACTACATAAAAAATGTAGATCTCGTTGGACTACACAATTTACTCCAAACTTTTTGGCGTTAACCATTTTTAGATACTTTTTGTTATTGCTTTGAATGCTCAAATACTCGTACCTTTTCAAGTGTAGGTCGCTATTTGCTTTTTCTCGTGGTCATGCAAACAGCATAGAATTTTAAATCTATCATATAGTGATCCCCCTTTTAGAAATCCGAACATCGCTTTAACCTACTGCGTCCTCCTTATATCTACATTTTTTATTAATATTTCGTGAAGCAAATATGAGTGCATCATCTAACAAATTGAAAGTTGCAATGTTGTTTTTGTTTCTATCTTTCTTTTGGATGCACAAGATACAGACAACATAGGATGACATAGGAATGGAGGAAACATGCGCTGAAAGAAATAACAAAAGTAAGGTTTTCTGGAAACAAATTAGAACAGAGTGGAGGATATTGAAAAGAAAATAATTATAAGTAGCTTCAAGGAGAAAAAATGTCATTAGATCATAAATATTTAAAACGAATGGGGAAAAGAAAGATACATCGAAGTATGCAGCAAAGAGGCTAGAATGGGGTATGTATGGGCGAGGACAGGTGTAATGTATTTAAGTTGTCCAACTGGGAAAAGAAGGGGGGAGAGATGTACTAAATGAAATGGATTACATGACGATTAGCATTATATTCTGGATTGCACTACGACAAAGAAAGAGAGAATTTAATACTAGAGTAATGGAAAAATTTACTAATGGAGCTAAAAGTTAGGAAGATTTTGAATATAAGATCAAATGAATATATGGAGAAAGCAGGAAAATATTTAGGAAAAATAAGGTTAAAGTGGTTAAAATAAATGTGAAGCAACTGGAGAAAATACGGAAAAGGGGAAACAAGGCAAAAAATTAAATAATGGATGCACTATACTTCCCCATTATATACACAACAGAAATGTTAAATATAAGGGAAAGAGAAATAATAAGCAACTCCGTTGTATAAATTGTATGTAAAGTTTAAAACAGACAATATATCTTTCTTTCTGCATTTGAATTGTGCATGTTTTTAAGCGTTTGTTGCTTAATTTGATATCATTCCTAGGCATATGTTGTGAGTAACGCAACTGGGTAGTCAATTCACTTTTTATATGAATACTATAATATAACGGGAGAGCCAAGAAACTACCAACCGGCTGCGCTGTATTTTTCCACTGGGCATGTGGAAACATGATAACGCACTGCTGCTATAAACAAGGTCACGCTGTTGACGTGGTTTTGCTCTGCAGTGTGAAGTGCAGTATTGCGTTGACGGTGATGTGATGTAGTTCAGATATTACGAGTTATTTATTATTTTGTCCTGTACTTAGTCACAAAGTGTATTATGGCTCAGCATGTGTATTCTATTGCACAGCGTGTATTTATTTATTTATTTATGATTGGTATGTGTTAACTCAGCTCACCAAGTGAAAGTACGATTTGCAGAAAGATTTCTAAGCATAAAAGTTCCAGGCCGTACAACAATTCATGAACTTTACAATAAGCTTCTGGCTACAGGAAGTGTTCAGGCAAAGAAATCTGAAAGACAGCGTACGGTTCTTACCGAAGAAACATTAGACGACATTGTCTACACATTCCCTCCATATTTCACTTAGGCACCTTTAAAACAGGCAGGCATTTCTTATGGCTCTGCACGAAGAGCTACCAAATTGTTGAAGTTAAAACCATATAAAATAACTGTGGCTTGCTCTTCAACCAGGTAATCTTGTAATTATGCGCACATTTGGTGAGTGGAGTCTCAATAATGTACACAATGGCGAAATAGTCCCATATTTAATATTTTTCACGGATGAGGCTTGGTTCCACCTTCATGGATACGTGAAGATAATTTTGCCCCTTTTTACTTTCTCTACTACGTATAGTAAGTAGGGGAAGTATTGTATTCCACCCAAAAATTCGATACCGAGATTTCACCGGAAATACATGTTTTGAGACTCCCTGAATCCAAAAAAAAGCATTTTTGGAAACATGTCCGTGTGTGTGTCTGTGTGTGTGTCTGTGTGTGTGTGTCTGTGTGTGTGTGTCTGTGTGTGTGTCTGTGTGTGTGTCTGTGAACAGCATAACGCAGAAACGAACAGTCGGATAAACACCAAACTTGGTATTTAGGTTCAGTATCTTCCAGGGATGCGACACGAAGGTTTTCAAGAAAATCCCCCACCCCAGGGTACCCTTTACATGGAACATTTTTTGAAAATTTTAATTTTCTCAAAAATGGCTCTAACGATTTTGATTAAAATATCATATGTTTAAGATGTTTTCATAACAAATGAAATGTATATCTCGAATTTTCTGGGAATGTCTCCAAAAGTGTTCTTCATTCTGAACGACTTTTGCATAACTGGTAAACTATAAGAGATAGACAAAATATTACTACACAAATAATGTAGATCGCGTTAAAATACACAGTTTATGTTATATGCATATTTTTTGTTGAGTGAACCGTTTTCGAGATATTGCTTGTTATTCCCTTAAATTTTCCAATACTTATACTTTTTCTCAAATTCGTTATTCATTTTTTTATGTCCTGGACATGCAAAGAGAATGGAATTTGCCACATAGCAACCAGCGTTAAAATATTTGACTATCGCTTAAAACCTACCATATTCCCCTTGCATCTACAAGATAAATAGCAATAAGATTGACATCCCGATAGCTCGATTAACATGAAGCATAAGGAGAATAAGCGTTTATAAAAATAGTTTGTACAAGAGTAGAGAAAGTCATGTGAGTGTAACACATCAGATTTTTTTAAAGAGAATTAACAGACAGGGAGCGTGACTTTTTTATTTTTTCAAGACTCTGCAACAGCTCATTCGACCAATATTTCGATGAGAGCAATTGAGGACAGAATTATTAGTAGAGGTTTATGGCCCCCTCAGTTAACCGACCTAAACCCTTCGATTTCTATCTCTGAGGTGACTTAAAACATAAAGTGTACAAGACAAACCCACACACCCCGGAAGAATTAAAACAAAATATCCGCTAGGAAATTGCCAGCATTTCTCAACGTGAACTACGGCGAGTGATGGATAGTTTGCTAAAGAGGTACTAAAATTGTATGGACAACGATGGTGGCCAGTTTCAGCATCTCCTTTCATAAAGTTGGTAAGTAAAGCCTTTAAAAGTAGTTTTAAAAACTTTGTATGGTTTCATACAACGAGCGCTCAGGACGGGGACAGGAAAACACCCCGCAGTCGGTTCGTAGTTTTTTGGCTCTCTGTGTATAATGGATATATGCGATTTGTAATTGGTGCATAAATCTTGAATGTATCACATAGGAACTGTTTTTTATGAGATACAGACATTTCTTCTACACGCGTGTTCCAGATTACACGAAGAAGACGCTCCATATTTTAAAAAAATGGGAAAAGAAAATAAATAAAGAAAGAAACAGAACAGAAACCGTGGCAAAATTTCCGTCTTGATGAACCACGCCCACTTCCTAAATGGACGTTTAAAGGTTGTTTAATGGCATTTAAACGGCTGAACACATGAAAATCAGTGCATAACAGGATATACATCGAAGGGAGATTCCGTGCATACCGCAGCCTATGCAGATCTAATGCGCCTACCACCCCCAGAAGGAGCGGATGAAGGGAACAAACCACAGGAGGCTACACCGCAAGCAGAAATGCCACAGAAGTATTAACATTTCGTGGGTGGAAGACGCTATCCAACGCCGAAACCGCCCATAGTGGACCATACACCACCCATACACCTAGGCAACCCTCTGGTATCCACAGCTTCTGCGCTAATTGAAAGGGATTGAGGGAAAGGAAATCGTGGTAGAAGAGAGACTAGCCCAGTATTCGCCTACCGACCAAGGAAACCCACGAAATATCCAGTGATAGCGGGCCATCGACAGGAATTGAACCTCTCACGTTACCGTGGATCCATCTCGCTCTGCATTTATAACTTGAAAGACAAATTGACGTAAAACCAAAAGCCAAATTCTTCATAGCTTTTTGGGAATCTTCACTTGTCCATTGTCCAGAAGTTGCGTAACTACTTTCTTACTGGAATTAAAGAGAAATGTTCACAGCCGATCAACGTCTAGTCTCTTCATATTTAATTCCGGCCTGCGGAGCGTGTCTAGACAGACCGACCGAAAACAATCTCAACATAACAAAAAGACGATATAAAACAAAAAGAAACGCATAGCCTCCGCCTCCTCATTTTTTCTTGCTCTTCTTTCTTGTCACTTGATTAATTGTCAGGGAGGAACAATTTACCTTTCGTGTAGGCGTCTACCTCTCTAACACGTCATTACATATTTAACACGTCGGCAAAAGGCAGCAATTTGTTTCACGCTGCTCGGGTCACAAAGAGTCGGAAATTCTACCGTTAAGACTAACTACGGAAGGAAATTTGTTTGGACAACCCAAATTTCTGTCCGCATCATTTTGATACCCAAGATTGTAACACCAGGTGACTGTGGTGGTTTGAAATGAGTGCTAAATAAATGGATGGTTACAAACAGGATGCATTATCCCTGACCGGTTTAAGTATCGGGAGTTACAGTAAACAACTGTTAGAGGAATTATAAGTAATTTTAACTACACTTAAGCAACAATACGAAACACGAACAAACTTTTTATGCTCACATTGGTGACTGGAAAAAAAGAGGAAAGCAGGAAGGAAAAGAGAAGTTGGCCATGATAATCTGATAACTGGTATTTATAATGCACGTAATTTTGGAAAATTGAAAGTGAAACATTCAGAGGTTTGTTTTGAAGAAAATTAATTATTAACGGAATTTCAACATATATTCAGAAAAGATAAATCAACTATCAAAGCAGCTCAAGAAATAGTTTCTAATCTAGTTGGTTATGGAGTCAAACTTTGTGTTAGATCCGAGAAAAGCGTTTGATAATGGTTCACATGAAATTGTATCCGGATGAACGTTTGCGAAAATTATTTATTCACACATTTCGTTTTAGTATAAGGGATGCAGTAAGCTGAAGCACTACACAAATGTTTATAAAGTGGGTCGCCATGTGTCTGGGTTTGAAATTCCACTCTTTGCAAGACCACGAGAACTAAACGAATGTCTACATCAGCGCTTTAAATATGAAGCATTTGAAAATTAATCCAATAACTACAATATCTCGGAAATAGTCAATGCCGACGTTATTATATATAAATTGTATGTTTTAATGAAAACTACATTTTTGGGTGGTAAGCTTTTGTCTATATCTTACAGCTTACAAGTGTACAAAATTCCTTCAGAATGAGTAGGACTTTGTAGGCTACTCGCAGAAAATTCAGGATATACATTTTATTAGCAACAAATGTCTTAGC
Source organism: Deroplatys truncata (assembly GCA_030765065.1). Taxonomy (NCBI): domain Eukaryota; kingdom Metazoa; phylum Arthropoda; class Insecta; order Mantodea; family Mantidae; genus Deroplatys; species Deroplatys truncata. The sequence goes on along the minus strand of CM060979.1, from coordinate 49,653,980 downwards.
ATATGGAGGAAATAATAATAATAATAATAATAATAATAATAATGCATAAAGGGTTGTTTGGTTTGGGGATTTTGTTGAAAATCTTTGGTTTTGTCCTTGAAAGATACTAAACTTAAATATTGAATTTTGGTATGTGTCCAATTTATTGTTTTTAAGTTGTGCTGTTCACACTCACACACAGGGGCTTTTACCTAAAAACGGTTTTGTTTTAATCATGACGCTTCAAAACATAATTTCTGAGAAATCTCGATATATAATTTTTGGACGGAATGCATTACTTCCCCTATCTACTATAGAGAGAAAAGGAGAAAGGAGAGACGAAAAATTGAAATTTTATATATTTAAATTTTTAGAAATTGAAATTTACTATAGACACTATAGGAATCTCTCTTATGCTATAATAAATTGTAATGTTTAAAACTGAGAAAGAGAATGTTATATGTAAAACATATTGTACGGTCATGATAGGACTGGACTGGACTAGATTAGGCAACGGAGGAAACACTGCAACCCTCAAGGGATCTACCCCAGGGAGGAACGGATGAGGTGAGGGTTGCACAGCGAAGCCGGCGCAAGCGGACGGAGACGCGCAGGGTTCCCTAACAGTTCCAGGCTTGACTCAGGGCCACAGGAGGGCCACTCGAAGACCACCCTCCAATGGGACCGGGGAACATTTTCCAAAGCTCAGGCCTCTGCACCATCTGCCCGCCGATACCTACAGAATCACAGCCCGGAGTCAACCTGAAACATGAAAGGTAAATGGAATTAGAGAGAGAGAGGAGATCCGTGGTAGAATACACTACTCAAGCATTCGCCTATATCAACCAAGGGAAAATCCCATGGTCATAGTGGACGGCCACCGGGAATCGAACCTGGGACATCCCTAATGCGAGCCTTACACGTCACCGCGAAATCATCTCGCTCGGTGATTTGGACTTCGACGCTGTCATGCTTATGAATGAATGACCTGACTTCATTTCTAACAATAGCTATTCACGCAAATTGTGGCTGAAATAGGATGTTTTACAAGTGGAAAGATTTTCATTACGAATGTAGCGAGTTAAGTTTAGGGCCCGAGTTGAGCATAAACAATTGAAGAGCACACACAGCGTGTCTTAAAGAGGAAGTTTCGTTTTAAGACACGAATTTGAAAATCGGTACATTTCACACTTTAAATTCTTTAGTTATTTGTGTTATGTTATGAATAAGTATATTTCATATCCTAAGGATGCAACTTTCGTTACAACAAATAGTAATATAGTCATGCTATATAGTAAAAATGAACAAATACAGGATGTATCAATTAATAGCGCAAATTGAAATGACTGAATGTATACGATAATAGAAGCAAAAATGTTCCAGTAAACATACGTTCGCAAACAAGCCATGTGCGAAATTTATTAATGCGAATGTGTGGTTATGAGCTGCCACTGACGTGAATTGCTTAAGGATGTTCCCCATAGCATGAAGATGATGGTTTGTTAGCTCCACATATGGAAGCCAATTTGAAGTTGTTTATTTAGTTAGCTCCACGTATGGACGCCAGTTTGAAGTAAGTATTTTGTTGTAGGAGTTTGCACCAATTTTTAAAAATATTAACTTTGTAATTTGACTGTTTCTTTAAGTATTAAATATTTATGTTTGCCACGGCTGCGTCAGTATTATTGTGGGAGACACGTTTCTCTTAGCAGGGTTGTGGTGCAACTGAAGAACGTAGGCTTACACAGATTATAATTTTACTTCATTACATATATTAATCCTTGACATAATTTAAATAACACTTCACTGATATAGAGAGCTGTGAGATTGTTTTTATTAATTAATTACACTTTTTAAGACGTAAACTTATTTTTCGTCTCACACGAATACATATTATATTTCTTGAGGACACTTTTTGCGTCTGGTTAGTAACGCTGTCTGCAGGCAACTGAACTCTAAATTTGTAAAATTTTCTCCTTTTCAGTTTCTGATTGGCTATTCCTACTCCAATAGAATATCTTCATTTAACTAAAGTCTTTTTCTGGTTGTTAATTGGCTATTTTATAAACTGTCACTAAAATTGCATTATTGTTACTCCAAGAATCACAAGTACTACTGTTAAACTTTCTTACTCATTATTGACTCAAGGTTACATCATTGTTATCTCATTGTTAGCAACTTTTAACTTATTATTCTCACAGCTCCTACATTATTAAATTACGTAATATATCCACATAACATTATTACACATGTATACAATAATATAAGCATATGCAATGACTGTTACATACATTTTACAAATTATTACATACACATATTGCTTCAAGGCGGACTGTTATTGAATTTACATATTATATAATTAGACTGAAATTATTTAAGTGTTAAAAATACTGCCTCAAATTGCCCCCTTTTAGAAATATTTAAAAATTGTTCTTTTTGTTTTGTTCTTTTTAAATATTTTCTGAAAGTCTCCTGAAAGAAAGAAACAACCCTTTTTTATTATCATTACACTTCCTCTTTTTCCTATAAAAACAAATTTACAAAAACTCAGCTCTATACTGAAGATATTTCAGGTATTCATAACAGCAAATTTCTCGTGTCCTTTTACTGCGTTGAAAAAAAAACATAAAAGGGTTTGATCAATATCTTGCCACAACAGGCGAGCGAAAAAGATTGGTTTTAAAATAAAAATGTTCGTTGTTAAACAATGTAATTATATAAAATAATTCTTGTTGTTCCCAGTACTACAGTTTGTATTTGCAAGATTTTTAATAAACGTATTACATAGTAGCTATATGATTATAGTTTTCAATACTACTGAGTGTTGGTAATGCTACGTCATTGCTTCATAAAATAAAGAAACAATACGTTACTAAGTTATACACGACTTCAGGATAACCTTAAAATTTAAGCCCATGAGCACAATAGTACAAAATCTGATATGTTTGTTACTATTTGTCTGTGTACAAACAGAAACAAAGAAGGAAAAGTTAACAGAAAAAGCTGAGGCACAAACTTTACTAACGTAATATTAATTGTAATAATAATTATGAAAGGATTCGACATAACAAAACTTAATACTTCTTTTTGTGTAATGCATTACAAGGGTAGGTCTTTTATGTTAATTATAAATAAAATAGACTCCTCAATACTTAAGTGTCATTCATAATTAAGCTACATTTATGATTATAAATAATCACTATTGCAATAGCAATCTTTCCAAGATACTAGAGACAAAAGACTGACAGCTTTGTTTACAAAAGCAGGTGAGGTTGGAAACGGAGCTGGTCTGTTGTTATTTGTCAGTACTCGTATAGCCGCAGTTTACGGCGCGCAGGCTCAATTAGGGCTGGAGACGCATCGGTACTGAGAAGCGCATTAGTTGATCGGTTCTAGCGCGGCTTAAATCGGATTGAAGCATTAATTATTTTCGGTGTTGAAACGAAATTTGTATATATTTCTCCAAACACGTTTTATGGTGCGCATTTTATGTAAGTTAGCCTAGAAGCAAGCGGTATAACTTTTTTTATGTGTTTCGCATTTACAAAGATGATATTCCCAATCATGAGCATTAATGGTAATAAAAATACTAATATATTGCTGCTACCATTATTAATACTGCCACTGCTAAAACAACTACTACCCGTACAACTTCAACTACCACCACCTAGGTGCAAAATGTAGAATAGGCACTCAACTGTTTTGTTTTTGTCATCAAGCTTCTGTGAAAAGAAAAAAAAAGAGTATCGCAAAAATGTAAATGTTCTTTACCACATTTACTTCCGCTTGGAAAAATTCAAATACAGCATGAAATATTGAAAAGAAACTGTTGATGTTAAAATATAAACGTATTTCGAACAAATTATGTATTTTTTGTAGATATACCTTTTTTCTGTAATCAATTTTTTCCCTCTCTCTTTCAAGTTACATACAATCCACTAACAGTAAAGTGGAGTTATATACTATTCCCAGAAAATTCAAGATATACATTTTATTTGCCGTGTCAGTATCTCATATATATATATATATATATATATATATATATATGGGATTTGAATCCAAATCATCGTTTTTTTAAAAAAATAAAAAATGAGTATTGTTTCATTAAATGATATTTTGGGAAGGGGGATTTCATGAAAGCCTTGGTGCTACATCCGTGGAAAATGTTGGTCTAAGTATAAATGTTAGTATTTATCCGACCTTTCTTTTTACTTTCTCTATTACGTATTGTATTCCACCCAAAAATTCGATACCGAGATTTCACCGGAAATACATGTTTTGAGATCCCCTGAATTCAAAAAAGGATTTTTGGAAACATGTACGTTTGTGTGTGTCTGTCTGTGTGTCTGCCTGTGAACAGCATAACTCAGAAACGAACAGTCGGATAAACACCAAACTTGGTATTTCGCTTAAGTATCTTCCAGAGATGCGACACGAAGGTTTTCAACAAAATCCCCCAACCCAGAGTACCCTTTACATGGAACATTTTTCGAAAATTTTAATTTTCTCAAAAATGGCTCTAACGATTTTGATTAAAATATCATATGTTTAAGATATTTTTATGACAAATAAAATGTATATCTTGAATTTTCTGGGAATGTCTCCAAAAGTATTCTTCATTGTGAACGACTTTTGGTAAACTGGTAAACCATAAGAGATAGACAAAATTTTACTATACAAAAATGTAGATCGCGTTAAAATACACAATTTATGTCATATACATTTTTGTTGTTGAGTGAACCGTTTTCGAGATATTGCTTGTTATTCCCTTAAATTTTTCAATACTTATTTTCTCAAATAGGAATTCGTTATTCATTTTTTTTTTTTTTTGCCTTGGATATGCAAAGAGTATTAATCTGTGGAAAAGGGAATAGTGCTGCACCTAGCAACCAGCTATTAAGAGATATGTATGTGCTTAAAGGCTACTGTATTTCGATACTGCCCTTGTAAATATATATTCCCCTTCCATCTACAAGAAAATTAACAATAAGATAGTCTGCAAATGTTTATCTCGATTAACATGAAGTAGATAGAGAATAAGCGTTTGTAAAAATAGTTTGTACAAGAGTAGATAAAGTCATGTGAGTGTAACACATAAGATTTTTTGAGTTATGCTCTACATGCACATGCACACACACACTCTCACATGCTCTCAAAATATGTATCTCCAGTAAAACTTTGATATCGAATTTTTGGATGGAATACAGTACTTCCTCTACCTATTATAGGTAAGCTGTAGATAAAGTAATAACGAAATATATAAATTGGCCAGCCCCAAAAAGGCAAAAGTAATGGAGACTAGCTAAATAAGTCTAGGCATTTGCTACTGAGTGAGCAACCGTATGTTGCTGCATTCACCTATAACAGAGGTAACGAAAACGTGATTCGCGAGTCATTTTGACCCGTAGGCGCCGTTCCCTCTCTGCAACCGTCCCTTTGTTTTTCACCTGCTGCTGAGTGATGCAGTGCGTGTTTCATATTTGGTGACTCGCGGAAGGAAGTCGTTTTCGCCACCCTTGACCTATATAGTCCAAAGCACCGTCATTGCTCCGAATAGCGAAGGTTAACCGCGGGATCCAAGTCAACCATGAGCTCTCGGTCAAGAGAAATGCTTCGGATAGAGAGACAAGGGAGCAAAGAAGTTGAGCCTGATAGGTATGCAATCATCTGCATATTCATTTCGACGATCGAGTGTATCTAGCTATCCTTGAGTCACGGCCGGCACGGTCGGTTCTTTTCTCTGAAATGCAGACCTCTGATAGATCTACACCATCTCAAATATTATTTTCCTACAAAAAATTCGACATCGAACTTTCATCGTAAATACGCTTTTGCGGTCCCTTGAGACGCTATTACAAACACATTGGTGCGTGTATGTGTGTGTGTGAGTGTGTGTGTGCGCGCGCGCGCACGCGAGAGAGAGAGAGAGAGAGAGAGAGAGAGAGAGAGAGGGAAAGAGAGAGAACAAAATAAATCAGAAAACGAAATTCGAATTTCATCTTTAAGCCAAGGTACTTTTGGGGGTGCAAGGCGAAAATGTTCAGGAAATTCCCCCATTCCAAACAATGCTTTGTTTGACAAAATGTTGTTATTGAATTTTATGTAACTGATACTGTAGGAAAAATCTTAAATCCCGTTAAAATTGAGAAAGGAGTATTTTTATAAGGAGTTGTATTATATTTCAACTGTTGGGGAGCCGAACTTAAAATTCGTTCCAACCGCACATATAGTAAACAGTTTCCGGTAGCCTTCGCCCTAAATGTATTTTCAGGTGGCCTTTGCCCCAAGTTTAAAAAAATATTAACTTTGTAATTAAACTGTTTCTTTAAATATTTAATATTTATGTTTGCCTCGGCTGCGTCAGTATTATTTTAGACATGGATATCTTGGCAGGGCGTGATGCGACAAGAATGTAGGCTTACGCAGATTTTAAGTTTTAATTCACTCCTTTTTATTAATCCTTGACACAAATTAAATAGCGCTTCACTGATATAGAGAGCTGTGAGATTCTTTTATTTAATACTTGCACTTTTTAACACGCATACTATTTTCATCTCACACGAATACGTAATTAATTTCTCGGGGACACCTCTCGCGTCTGGTTATGAGCACTGTCTAGAAGCAACACGTCTGGTTGTGAGCACTGTTTGGAGGCAACTGAACTGTTTTCCACCGCCTAAATTTGTAGGTTTCTGTATTTCAAGTCTCTGATTGGCTAATCCTAGTCCAATAGAATACCTTCATTTAACTAAAGATTTTTTTGGTGTTGATTGGCTATTTTTTAAACTGTCTCAAAAATTTACATTATTGCTGCTCTAATAATGACTGGTAGCATTTAAACTTCCTTACTCATTATTGCCTCAAGGTTACCTTATTGTTAGCAAGGTTTAACTTATTAATTCTCACAGCTCCTACATTATTAAATTACGTAATATATTCACATAACATTATTGAACATGAATACAACAATATAAGCATATGCAATGACTGTTACATGCATTTTACAAGTTATTACATACACATATTGCTTCAAGGCGCGCTGTTATTGAATTTATATTTATATAATTTGACTGAAATCATTTAAGTGTTAAAAACACTACCTCAAATTACAAAAAATTTTCCAATAAAACAAACTTCAGCACTAATATTTTTGGAGGTTATCCCTTCAATTTTTCATACTTTAAGTAACCACTTTAGAACATTTAGGGTAGCCTTTTCTTTTCTCTCTCGTGAGTGCATCCAACAGAACACAATATCAATTATAGAGTGCTCGAAAAGCGGTGTAAGCGCCAAGAGATTAAATTTACACATTGTGGATGGAAAGTGATGCAAGTCCTCATGCCTACGAAATTATTTTGGAAGCCCTCTGTTAATGAAAAGCTCAACAGAGAGCACAAAGTACTACTTCATTAGCTAAATCCATAGAAGAGAACACAATTAGCAAGTGTTAATGAATTCACCCACTTTGTTCACTTAGCAGATACTTGCATACAAACAAAAAGCTTATATATTAATGTCATGAAGTTTCGGGCGTTGAGGCGTGGTCAGTTTGTATATTTTATGAAATTTAAGTTTCGGCATGTACTGTGATTGTCATTGTCGGAGCAAGTGTTGTCTTTCTCACTTGTTTTCGATACTTCTCCTCTGATATATCCACCATACTGCGTGATGAAACGTTAGGTTTCATTAAATACACAAATAGACCACTATTAGAAAGTCCGGAGCTTGATAATAGTAATATTATAGCATCCAGCTGTGAAATTTTCGCGGTTATTTATAGAAAAATTACAAATAAGTGCATATATTGAATATTCATGTGGTTTGGTTGACAGAAACAAAAAATTTAACTTTTAAAGGAAGACTTAGGAAATACCCGTTGCTACAGGAGTGCTGTAACTGAGTGGAAGAGCCCTTGCCTAGGGGGCGTGCAATGCTCGAGTTCTGGTGGCAATGACAACTCCACGTAACGTTCCTGTCCATGCCATGAACCCTTTATTCTATCCTAAGGGCCTACGGCCCAATCTGTAACTACCTCAGCTCATTTGCTGAGGTGAAGTTGTTTCTGATTTGCAAATTATAGCAAGACTATCGAGACCAAGAATCGATGCCGTGTGCCCCTGAGACTGAATTCGGTCAGCTTATTCGTGTCAACGTTCTGTTAATATAGATCCACCACATACCCTAATATTGGCACTTTCCTGAGTTTTGCCTCACCTCGATACCTGCGGTTCGTTACTAACCCTAGGAGGCTACAACATAGGTAATAGGACAGATTCAGCAAGCCAGAAACACTTTCAGTGTGTTTCTGGCCACAGAAGAGGCGCAGAGAAAATAAAAAGGCCTTGTAATCGTTTAAGAGATAATGAAGATGTAATACAATGAGTTTTATAGGAGTCTCTCTGTTGATAAAATAAAACAAAAGCATGAAAAAACTTTATTTTATGCAAAATCCGATTGCCTCTATGTTTCCCAGTATGGAAAACTAACTAATGAATTAAGACTTTAGTTGTACAACTCTATGAACTACTCCCTCCCTCTCCCTCACTCTCTTTCTCTGTAAGTGTTACTTTTAGTACATATACCAGGTTTTGCTCTTTAAATACTTATTTTTAGACAGCGGTTGCTGTCTCACCCTGAAAATCTACGCTACCGTAGCATTGCCTACTGAAACAATTTAAGTATGATTAACAGTAACGTGTAGAGAAAGTCATTCGACTGTTACACAATAGACTTGTACACATTTCCGACACAGATAAAGAAGCCCCGAACATTCCATCACTTTTCAAATATCGTTAAGTGCCCATGACTTGGCGACGACCTGATCTATATATCTGGCTAGGAGGAAGGTTTCTTATCGGTCCTGCACTTCTTGTATATCGAAGTGACAGATGTGTCAGCGGTCCGTATGTCATCGTTATCGGCCGTGCAGCAAGTTGATCGGCCTTGTTTGGTGTACGACAGGACGTTATGAAGTTTTTATCGACAAAACAGATCGACCACAAGAACCGATGTGATCAATCACTGTTTGACGACTCCAAACAGGAAAGCTGGTTTCCTGAAACTGAGAGCTTCATCAGCATGTAAAATGGCACCTGAAACCGCTGCACACTTTAGTATTCTACACGTTTTCAAAGGGTAAATTATATGTGTGCGCCTGCATCCTAACTGAGTGCTATTTTAAAAACCGTAAAAATTACTTCATCGTCTAGAATATTAAAAAAATACTTAAAAATGATTAATTCACGAAGCTTTTCTATCTTCTCGAGTCTAATAACTTTGTATTTTCGATGCTACGGTAAGCACAAAATCAAGGGATACCTCTAACTTCTGAACGAACACCTTTTGTAAGTATTTGGTTATTCTGCTTATGAGAGGAAAAACAGTAATAAATAATCTTGTATATGAAGTCGTCTCAACTGGTCTCTTTATAAATTGATTGATTAATGTTTGTGACAAATTTTACACATGTAAACTATGTGCATAAATGTATACTCAAACCCATTAAATGCACATTTTCAGTAAACTGAGCTGGAAAACGCAATGTGAACAAACTGTTCTATCAGATACATTTCCTTGACAAATGTAAAGATATATATGAAGCAAACGAAGGAATCTTGAATCTAGGTTTGAGATATTTTTAAATTATGTAAAAAAACTTGGAAACACACTTTAACATAATTCTTAATCTTGTGCTTCATACAGCACATAAACTAATTGTGATTTTTTTGTCTTATTGAATATATTTTGTTTATTTCGACGCCATAGAATATAGGCCTAAGTTATTTGTTACTATTTATTCAGACGTTTTCAACATTGTTAAGGTTTGCGGCGGTATTCTTTGTTATGTTTGAAAGCTCCACGTTGTGATAGCCAATTTGTGGCGGTATTAGTGTTTGTTTTAAAGAATGCTACTGTTTATTTGCCGCACGTATAAAAGACAATTTGTCGCGGTCACTTCGTGTTATCTTTTACTGAGCGCCTATTATTTTATTTAATTTTTTGGGTTCACTGTCCTCCGGCTAGCTATGATCTCTCGGTCAAGCAAATCTCTTAATCAATGTGTGTAAACGGAAAGGAGTTTTTATCCAAAGATAACACTGATAAAAGAATTTGTTTTATACTTTTGTTGTCGTAACACATTATGCACTTTCACATATTAATCTTGACACTCGCCAAACTGAAACTGTTATAATAACTTCCTTACTGCACATTATTAATTCGCGAACTTCAACTTTTTGTGTAATTAACTTTACGACACTTGAGATTTTTCATAACATTGCTACGCGTAACCTGCGAATCGATAAACTATGCTAGGTATTCACCATGACTTTTTTTGTTAAACTCGACGACGTGTAATGTACAAATGTTTCCGATGAACTGGAGCCGACGTGTAATGTACAAATATTTCCGATGAACTGGGAGGGATCTACCTCTGACTTAGATCTTTTTATACTCCTACACCCTGATATGCCTAAAGATTATAACTGAGCTGCTATTGGTTAATAAAACGCGCCAACATTAGCGTCTATTTTTATTTCCAATGAAAATTATGAACACATATGCTCTAGGAAAAAATGTTCCCGCAAATTCCTAAGAAAAACGCGCCAATATTACGTCATTTGCTCGTCTCTAATAATGATAAACAGCTCACCCCCTCGCTACATTATTGCACGCTATTATTGTCAGTTTCAGTAAGGCCGTATAAACCCACTTCGCAACAATGCTTACGATCATCAAACATCTCAAATCAATGTCACACAATAATGCATATTCACACTACAATTACTCTTGACATTTACATAATTTGTGATACAAATTACTGCGTCAGGTTATCAACAACTTGTTTTAAAAATGTCCCGTTCATTACAGTGGAATGGCCTAAGTACCGCCTTGCAAACATCCCTGTAAATACATAACTTCCTATTTCAATACTGGCACTGTGTACAAAAACATGTACTGTTACTTAGGAAGTAATAATATCCAATTGGAATCGCATTCCTCTGCACACCATAGGCGTTTTGCGTTACGTCATTTCGTGGGCATATGATAAAAATAATTTAAATTTATAGGAAAATATTTAAGACAGTTACATAGAGATTCTAGTTTCCATGGCAGTTATTTCATTAGAATGCCTGCTTAAGTATAAAGAAAAATTACTTATTATACTAAGGTTAAAATATATTAGCAAGATATGAAAATATTTAAAGTAGACGTTGTTACAAAGAATGTGGATTATAGTAGCAGTTTCAAAAAGAAAATTTATGTTCAGTCCTGGATTAAGTTCTTTATGCATATTTTGCTGGTAAACACTAAGATAAGAGGACAAATCGTCTTAAACAGCGAATTTTTACATCAGCATATGAAGAGAGAGCACTTTGTGCAAGTAAGAATTTTTTTTGTTATGAGGTTGAGCGTAAATGTCATATCAGGTGGTTGGAATATATGTGTAGGTTATATAACAGAAGGGGACACTTCACACATTTAGACCTACATAGATCTATTGTAGCTACCACAAAGGTAGAGATGCAGTGAAGGAACCATAGGTGGCTACAGGTCATAGAATACACTTGCAGTTGTAGAATTGCAGTACACTTGATTTCCAATCAAAACGTCTATAATAAAATAGAATAAATAATTCAAATTTTAGGTCTTATGTCTTTAATTATAATAACAATTTATTTTGTTACAATATTAACCAATTTCCTATCGAAAAACATTGAAGATCAGAAAAAGAAAGTTCCCCTTTCGACCCGTCCCATTGCTGGAGCTGTTTAGAGAGGGCGAGATGAACGACCCGCCAACAAGCAGCCCTCTAGTGTCCACGGAGAGTACTCTTTCGTTTGAGCAAGCATCCGCGCCATATCTGGCACGGCCATACTCCACAAAACCTAAAATCACACCTCAAAGATGAGAAGTAGACTGAATTAAAGGGAAATATGAGTGGTTTGAGTAGAATAACTTGTAAAGAAGGCAGGAAAGTGCACTCTTAGTTTCCAATATTTAGTTTACTTGGCTGGGCCTTGGGCTGCACAGCTGTGCTAAATAACATAACATTTCATAATAGTTTACAAGTTACGTATGTATATTCTACAGCTACATTTGTGCAATTTAATATTTTATGATACCTTTCATTTTCGTACAGTTATCTAAATGTTCGATCACTTGATTCGGTATTTCAGTGATTCATTATTATACATATTATATTTAATAACATACCATTTCATAACAGTTTAGAATGTATGTGATGGTCATTGTAGGTTTCCCATTTTAAAAAATTAAATTGACCCTAAAATGACCATCATAATGTCCCCCAAACAAAACACGACAAATGTCATTTACTTTCCCCCATAATATTGAGCAACTTTTATTAAAGACATTTCTTTCTATATACAACGCTTAGTTTTGGAGATACTGTATAACCTCAACTTAAATGGTCCACTCTGTATATTCTATTACTAAATTGTGCAATTTAACACCTTTCTTTTTTTTACAGGTATCTAAATGTTCTATTACTTTGATTCAGTACTTCAGCGTAAGCCCAAGTGCCCTATTCATAGCCACAGTTCCTTTTCATTAAGTCCAGCACTGCTTCCCATAACTTTTCTATCAATACAATATTTCACACGTGTAAGAAAGTTAATCAAGAAAAGAAAAATAACGTAAGAGTAATAATAATGAATGTTACCATTAAAATTTGTTAAAAGCGAAAAAAGAGCTATTTTTATTAAGGTTACTAAAATGTTATAGTAAACGACATATCCATTACAATTTAAAACAAATAAATCAGTTATCTTCTTAAAATTCCTACTGCACATATTATGCATATGATTAGGATACCCAGTCATTTAAGACTTTAACGTCCGCTTGTATTTTATACGGCACCACAGGTGATACATGGGGAAAGGAAATTTGGGAGGGAAACGTTCCAGATCTAAGTTTTAGGATACCTCTCCGGCATTTGCGAGTTATGAGAACTAAGGAAAACCTGGAAGAAACCTCAGTCAGGGAGGACGGTCCTGGCAAGATTTGAACCGCGGATCTCCCGTGCACGAGTCCGTGCCTTAACGACCTTGGGTCGATATAATAACAGTGACACAAGTAACTGCAGAAGGCGAAGAAGTGACCGCTGTAGGATGTACCTACATCTTGGCCACGTGCAGAATCTTGTACTGTTGACCTCATCGCGTGCGGCGTAATGTGGCTATCGTCGCTTCCCATCGAACAATTAAATACTATAAATCTCTGCTTTGGTGCGGCGCTAGACACATCATTATTTTCCACCATTTGTTGTTATTAGAGGGCGGATGAAGACAAAAATACTCTCTTAGCCTCCGGAGAAGATGCAATTTGCATCTTATATGCCCAGATACTTTACACACCTGATGTCTTTCAAACATCTGCAGCTTGTAACTGCTTATTTATACAGTTCTACTAAATTATACCTCCATACTTATTGTATTATATGGTTTGTTGCTGACTGATTAATCTCTAAACAAATTGATAGGTTACAATTTTATTTTTGAGATGCGAGCACAGCCCAGTTAAATGTACCTATTATTCTACACTGTTAAAACACCAATAGATCTATTACTTAATAGTCATTGGATTTGTTTTCCTTTTTTTATTTCTCATTCTTTCTTTTTTCTACAGACATACAATATTCGTGTACGTCTTCGCAGCCAAATTCACAGGGAGAAAATTCTCAGCTTTAATATCCATAAAGAACAAAACAGTTTGTGTTGTACTTTCCAGGTTTTTCACGTTATTGGTTTTGACAGTTGTGCCGATTTTCTTCTTTTTTTGCGTGTAGCTTTACCAATATTATTTTATATGTATTTAATTTAGTAAATCGTGGAGGTAAGTAATGCCAAAAACTGCGCTGAAAATGGGTTTTTATCTGACGGAGGGAAAAATGTGAAATGTGGAACTTACAAGGGTTTTTATTGAACTTTCTCATTAGCTTAAATTATTTTCCCGCCAGTTTAAATCATATGTTGGTGACATTGTCACATAAACCTTAGAAATACATAGGTGTCATAAAATTTAATCCTTAAGAGTGGCCAAAGGATGTACAAGAACTGACTAATACAGAATAATAACTGATTATAACATAAAACTAGTCACTAAAGAATAATCACTTATAAAGAAAATTGTTTTAGCATCTTCAAAGAATGACATGAATGAATCCCAAAGCAGACATTGACTCGCATACAAAGAACGACAAGGAACGCATTTAAAAAATCTGTTACACTCGCATGACTTTCTCTGCCCTCTTTCGCTAATTAGTGGATATACAAATTATTCTTGCGAACGTTTATTTTTTTTATCTACTTCATTTTAATTGGGATAAACCTTTCCGGAAATAGCTGCATTACACATTTCGTTAAGGAAATAGTGACAGTCAAATGCTTTAAAACTGGACGCTATATGCTTGCCATAAAATACAATACTTTTTCCATGACATCGCGAGAAACAGCTGAAAATGGACAAGACTTTCAAAGAATGACTTAAGTACTGAACAATTTGAACCATTAATAACGAATATCACGGAAAAGGTTATTTCGAATAAAATGTGTGTTTTAAAGAGATCTAATTCTTTTTTATCTGTGGTATGTTTTCATCCATCGCTTAACGTTTACCAGTTATACAAGATTATGCAAAATTACTTTCGAATGACGTGTCTTCACATGATATTTCCAGAAAATTAAAGATATATATGTTATTTGTAATGTAAATATCTTTAATACATGATATTTTAATCACAATCGTTAGACATTTTTAGAAAATAAAAAATTCGAAAAATGTTGCATGTAAAGGATAGTTTGGGGTGGGAACTTTCTTTAAAATCTTCGTGTTCCATTTTTGGAAGGTACTGACCTAAATATCACGTTTTGTATTTATCTGACTTTTAGTTTTTGAGTTATTCTGAACACAGACAGACACAGACACGCACGAGCAAACGGACCTTTTTCTAAAAAATGTTTTTTTATTTAGGGTGCCTCAAAACACGCATTTCCGATAAAATCTCGGTATCGAATTTTTGGGTGAAATGCAATGCCTTCTCTGCTTACTAGGTACACATCCCACAAGAAGTAATCTACATCCGATTTATGATCGTCTATAAGGATGTTAATAGGGCGTGTCTTAAGAAATCCGCTGGAGCCTCCTTCACCCTTAGTGCGTTGAAGAAGGAAGGGGGTTATAGCTTGTCTGTTTAAGAACATGTGAATAGCTAGGAAACGCTAATTTATGAGGACGTATAACTGATGTTTGAGGACTGAAATGCTAACATCTCGAGAATTGACTCATATTCAAGAGCATTTCCAAACAGACATTTGCTGTATATTTGCAATTAGCCTCGCAAAAGATAGACAGAATCGGTCGCCATTCCTCACCTAGGACCTATTCGTAATTTGCCAATGAGTTGAAAGAACTAGCATAGGTATGCTTATTGGTGCGATACACAGCACAAGGCGTAATAGCACCTACAAGGTGACACCACCACTCGATAAAACGAGGTAATGGCGTCATGAAGTACCCTAGAAACGGTAAAAATTGAAGTTTGTCCAGGGAAGCCGTGTTGATTTCCTCCTGTTGTTTCTGTACATGGTAGAGAAAGTAAAAATGGACAAATGCAAAGCTCCGATAAATCAAGTCTCTACATATTGAAGAAGAGGAAGAAGAAGCTACAGAAAATCTTTAAGTATTATTTCCCAATGTATGTCCAAAGTTCATGTGGTAACAAAATCAATAAAACCAAAATAAACAGCTCAGTAGGAAACTGTACAACTGCTATGAACAGAAACAAAACAGATGGTATAATAGTAACTCTAAGGTCATTTCGTCTGTCATAAATGAATGTGTGTAAAACAATCTGATGTGCTACACTCACATGACTTTCTCTACTCTTGTACAAACTATTTTTACAAACGCTTATTCTCCATATGCTTCATGTTAATGGAGATATCGAGATGTCAATCTTATTGATAATTTTCTTGTAGATGCAAGGGGAATATGGTAGGTTTTAAACGATAGTCAAATATTTTAACGCTGGTTGCTATGCGGCGCATTCCATTCTCTTTGCATGTCCAGGACATAAAAAAATGAATAACGAATTTGAGAAAAAGTATAAGTATTGGAAAATTTAAGGGAATAACAAGCAATATCTCGCAAACGGTTCACTCAACAAAAGAAATGTATATGACATAAATTGTGTATTTTAACGCGATCTACATTTTTTGTGTAGTAAAATTTTGTCTATCTCTTATGGTTTACCAGTTATGAAAAAGTCGTTCATAATGAAGAATACTTTTGGAGACATTCCCAGAAAATTCGAGATATACATTTTAATTATCATGACAATATCTTAAACATATGATATTTTAATCAAAATCGTTAGAGCCGTTTTTGAGAAAATTAAAATTTTCGAAAAATGTTCCATGTAAAGGGTAGTCTGGGGTGGGGGGATTTTCTTGAAAACCTTCGTGTCGCATCTCTGGAAGATACTGAACCTAAATACCAAGTTTGGTGTTTATCCGAATCTTCGTTTTTGAGTTATGCTGTTCACAGACACACAGACACACAGCAGACACACAGACAGACACACACACGGACATGTTTCCAAAAATGCTTTTTTTGGATTCAGTGAGTCTCAAAACATGTATTTCCGGTGAAATCTCGGTATCGAAATTTTGGGTGGAATACAATACTTCCCCTACTTACTATACGTAGTAGTGAAAGTAAAAATTTGATACACGTCTAATGACGACCGAATAGTAGTTTAGAAGTAAAAGGAATGACGCGAAAAGGCATCAGAATTGACAAAAACAGAAGATTGTCTATTATGAGGAAGTTATATCTAGGTACTCATCATGTCTATTTGTAAAGGTGAAAATATTTTGGATTTCTGTGGATGGAAAGTCGTAAGAGTGCAATGCTTCACTTCGTTTTATGTCTTTTCTTGCTTTTGACATTATTATTAAGTAATGTTGCCTATTAGCACTAAAATAAAGTTCTGTCAATATTCACCATTTCAAAACCAATTGCATTGATTTTACATAAGATTCAGGAAATTAAAATATCGCATTAAACAGGATGAAAACTATATACAAAATTGCGACAGAGGGGATTTATACAATGATAAAAGTACGTATGCACTTCGCTTTTTGACACATTCATGGTTTTTTTGTGCAAATAGTAGTCGCCATGCTACGAACCGCACTGATGAAAAGGAATATGTGTGCCTGCCTATCATGAAATGAACAAGTTTAAATGCAAGAGTACAACCTGGTAGTTCCAAAACTGAACCTTGCCATTT
Source organism: Deroplatys truncata (assembly GCA_030765065.1). NCBI lineage: Eukaryota > Metazoa > Arthropoda > Insecta > Mantodea > Mantidae > Deroplatys > Deroplatys truncata. The sequence goes on along the minus strand of CM060979.1, from coordinate 49,636,684 downwards.
TGAAAAATCTAATGTGTTACACTCACATGACTTTCTCTACTCTTGTACAAACTATTTTTACAAACGCTTATTCCCCATATGCTTCATGTTAATCGAGATATCGAGATGTTAATCTTATTGCTAGTTTTCTTGTAGATGCAAGGGGAATTGGTAGGCCTTAAGCGATAGTCAAATATTTTAAGAGCTGGTTGCTATGTGGAGTATTCCATTCTCTTTGCATTACCAGTACAAAAAAATTAATAACGAATTTTAGAAAAAGTATAAGTATTGGAAAATTTAAGGGAATATGGTTCACTCAACAAAAAAAATGTATATGACATAAATTGTGTATTTTAACGCGATCTACATTTTTTGTGTAGTAAAATTTTGTCTATCTCTTATGGTTTACCAGTTATGCAAAGGTCGTTCACAATGAAGAATACTTTTCGAGACATTCACAGAAAATTCGAGATATACATTTCATTTGCATGAAAATATCTTAAACATATATTTTAATCAAAATCGTTAGAGAAAATTAAAATTTTCGGAAAATGTTCCATGTAAAGGGTAATCTGGGTTGGGGGGATTCTCTTGAAAACCTTCGTGTCGTATCTCTGGAAAATACTGAACCTAAATACCAAGTTTGGTGTTTATTCGACTGTTCGTTTCTGAGTTATGCTGTTCACAGACACACACACACACACAGACACACAAACACACACACGGACATGCTTCCAAAAATGCTTTTTTTTTTAATTCAGGGGGCCTCAAAACATGTATTTCCGGTGAAATCTCGGTGTCGAATTTTTGGGTGGAATACAATATTTCCCCTACTTACTATACGTAGTAGAGAAAGCAAAATATATTCGCTTCTTGATTAAAGAAAAACAAGGTGCAGATTTTATTGGTAGTTTATACCAAGCCACGATTACTCTTACAAATTTCAGTTCGTATATAGTTTATTCCTTGTATAAACGTTTCCTTCCCTGTTTCCCTAAAGCAGTCTCAGCCAAATGAATACGCTGTGACGTCAGTAAACACGTCTCTCTTGCTTCCGGTGCACAGAGACGGACTCTCTGATAAGTGTAGGGCAGGTAGACAAGGGAAAATGCGAAGAAGGAAAACTACGGAATTAAGTAATAAATTCTGTACTTTGTACAAACGTGACTGTGAAAAATAACGCCGCCAACCTGCTCTTCCTTTCCCACCGCATTCCTTACCAGATATTCTCTAGAATCGCTCCTACTTCATACAGGGTCTGCTGATTTATCTGCAATTGAGTTGGCTGCTGTTCCTTGATTGCAAGACTACTTACACAAGACATAGGTAGGATACTCTACATTTAGCCAATATTACCCTCTGGCCTAAACCGCGCTATAGCCCACACTAGCTAGAACATTTGAAAATTTTTTGGATTTCTTGTCACAAAGGTCCCAAATTTTTTCCCTGTTGAACAACGATAGTTATAATAGTTTAGAACGCATGACTAAAAATTAAAACCCAAAAAGGAGAATCGCATATTCGTAAAAAAATCAGAACACAGTGAAAAAAGGCCTATTTGCACATTTTAAAGTGATAATGCAAACATAACCTTTAAATTACAATTTAATAACAATAGATTTAAGAAAATCCTAATGCAATACTGCAATTAAAATTATTTAAAAACGCGAAATTTAAAGTGGAAGAAAAAAGTATTAATCAATTATGTAAACTCGTAATCTCGATCTGCAATCTTATACTAGTTGCGAAACCTCATAAAGCAACGAACAATCGCTTTCATTGAGCCATTAAAAGGCGATGGTACATCCACATTTATTTACCACAAACAGAAAGAAAGAAAGAAAGAAAGAAAGAAGGAAAGAGAGAGAATTGTAAAATAATTCGGTAAGGAACCCCTTGCAATGGAATATGCTACCGAAAACCACTCTTTAAAATAGACTCTTAAACTAATACAGAATTCCGTAAAGGTTAAAGAAATGATCACCATAATAACCTGAAAAGCAGCTGTAAACAATTTCAAAACCTCCAACAGCTTTCGATTTCCTTCAGCAGAAACCAAGGCCTGAGTCAACACGAGATGCCAAAAGCGACATCAAACCTGCCAATACCAACGTTTTTATTAGCAGAAGTGGGAGCAGTTTAGACGAAATAATCTAGGGCGTCTGTAAATTGCGACTTAAATTATTATCTACGACTAATCAGGTGTTGTAAATAGAAGAGGTAGCATATAAAGTGCGACTGAACGCGTCCTGTGGATGTTGCAAGTATATTGCAACGCTGAAATGTTTACAACAGCAAACCGTAACACGAGTGTATTCATATGCACACACTAACTATAACCTAACTTTGGATTAAAGCTAGAAGCGACAGGACTCTGATTTCGCTGCGTTTAGCTACAGCCTGACGGCCTCCGCTCGCCTACACGCGGAAAGCCCAAGTCGCATTCAAGGGGGTACGCCTGCGATCGGAGGTTACGCATGTGAGGTGCATGTGTGGCTCACCCTATTGGGATACATTTATTATAACAACAGAGTTCATATACAGCACTGTACAAGTGAATATAGCATTTTAATCAACTAGATTTAGGTCTGAAAAAAGTGGAAAGAAAATTGTTCATTTGATCAATATTTAGGATTAGGACTGGGATTAAGTGGAGAGGGGAACTTAGCACCTCGACCTACAAGATCTTTTGTGCTGAAGCCCTGGAAGGGCTGACCAGGAGGCACTACAGGGAAGTGGGCAGGGTCCCTACCTTTAACAGATTGAAACTCCTCGGATGGCCTCTGGTGCAACCGGCTCCCCCTGCTGTGGGCTTGCATATTCCCTGGGAGCCCGGGACTCGGAGTCCGCCCCCATTCCGGAGGATGAGGGGTTACATAGAGCATCCTTTTCCCCTTCCATGCAATGCCGGGACTCCCGCTGACACTTTCTACCCTGAAACAGACTAAGCAGATGAAAGGTAAAGTGAAATAAAACGTAGGTGAAATGGAGGAACAGAAAATTGGGAATCTAATGAACCTTCCCAGCATTCGTCTAGCGACCCGGGAAACCCCTGAGAAAACCTAGGGATCAGAAAGGTCGTCCGCGGGAATCGAACCCATAACCTCACAAGTGCGGGCCACAGACGTTACCGTCTGAGCCATCCCGCTCTGTTGGTCAATATTTAAGACGCAATTGACATGCTACCCGAGAAAGAGTGATAAGTATTTTAGTAGCAATTTACATGCCTTGTTTTACATAATCGAAGGTTAGGTTGCAATTTTCAAATCCCGACAAACAAAACGCAGCAGTCGATGCAAAATGTAGAGTTAAAACACAAAAAAATAAGACCCCTAGAAAATCATATTAAGAACACTAGACACCATGAGACTTTCATTAAAGAATTGCGGTACTAAAAGCGATCTATGTAGCCCGTTCTCTGAAATATTGCTTTATAATGTCGACAAGAAGCTCAAGAAAGTTGCTCAAGCTGCTTCAGTGACGTCACTGTACATTTTGTTGAATAATAGTGTATTACGATAGCATATACTATCATTGGAGAACGAGGAAGAGTTTGAAAATACATCAAGGCTCGAGCATTTTCTACTTCCAAAATTCTCCGATGCACTTAACGCATATATATTCCACACTATTTTTTCGATGATGGGGCAAATAGGAACAATAAATACACGAAAATAAAATTAATTACTAACACTTGCTGAACACGGTGGTTCCATTACCAAAGGGACCTACTTTACCGCTGATGTCGAACTGATCGGTTTGCACACCTGGTTGTTGAAGTATTATGAATAACTTGCAGCTCATACTGACATTTAGCTGTTTAATGAATTAAATCATAAGTAAATATTAACAAATACAAAGAAAGTAATTATACAAATACAATTTATATGGTAAAACTCAAATATCAAATATGATTATATTCCATGTCTGCAATAATAAATAGACAAAAGTTAGAGAATTTAACATACAGACCGTTCACTGTATGCTGGGGCCACAGATCCGTGTATGCATGCTCCACCTGCACTGCAGGACCTCGGAATTTTCCGCTGTGCACTAGTGGTGAATAACCCGCATCAAAACGCAGTTTATCAGTGTTATATTCGTACTGCGTCAGCTTCTATCTTCTGTTCGTGCTGTAAGCACTAGAGTTTGTGCATCTTAAAGTTGAAAGTTTATTTAAGACATATGTGTTGTGTGAGATTTGCTTAAGAGTATTCTTGTTATTGTTGCTGCTGCTCTTATCCTGTTAGTAGTGCACTGAAATGCCTACCGATAAATTCACGCCAGATTAACGAATTTTTATGTACGATACATATGTGTAGACAGGTATGTGGACAATTTCAGCAGAAATTTCCTCATATTCCAGTTCTAGGTAGAGAAGCTGTTAAACGTCTGGTTAATACGTTTCGGACAACGGGATTGCTAAATGCTAAACCCCAGAAGCGAAAACGAGATGTTCTAACCAAGGAAAAATTGATGAAATTGGTGCATCATTCGAACTCTTAAAAAGTAAAGTTTGTAGAAACAATCCACAGACCATAGATGAATTTAAGGAAATATAAGCACAGTAAATATGATAATTGCGCAAGAAGAACTTTGCATATGAATGGAAATATTATCCCAAAATACCAGGAATGTCTCAATGTAAATGCACATCATTTTCAACACCACTTATAATGTGTTAGTACTCATTATAGTGTTTGTTACTAATCATTCTTGAGTAAGTAACGCGGAAAACTTAGAACGGAAACCCCCCAAGTGTAATAGTGCGCGGAGCACAAATGCGCGCGATCCGCGGCCCCGCAGTATAGCGAACGCTCAGTATTTCATGCAATAAAATAGGCAAAGCACGCAGGTAGTTTAGGTTACCAGCAGTGAATATAGGAAATTCAACTTTCCACCATGACAGTATGAACGGAAAGAGAGTCAAATACACTATCGTCAAAAATAATTATATATTCAACAAACTCCGTCCCTGGGTACACAGAAAAGCGTTTCATTTACTGTCATTGTAAGAAAGTATATTTTGAAACAAACTCCTCCGTCCTCTTCCAAGATTTCTTACCAACTTATGTTTTTCTAGATGTCGGCAGCTGTAAGAAGCCCACATCACAAGTTGATAACATAATTACGAGCAACATGCGCGTTACTCCCTGCCTGGAAGCAATGCGCATCTCAACACGTTTATTACCAATCTCTATGCAGTAATATGATTCCGTATTCACGTTTCAGTGTGTAACAGTTATCAAATTACCGCTGTGGTTTTCCAGCTACCATTTCCAAATAGGTGTAAATTGACGGCTATTTAATTCAGACAGGATTTAAGTATTTCCGCTACTTTCAAAGAGAATGTCGCCGCCGTTAGTTACGCCAAAAGCAATGCATTCACTTTATATACCTGGCATTAATAAATAATGAACCGTTTAGATACTCATTTCTTGGAAGTGCTTCATTAACATAGATGTTGAGCTTGAGAATACTAAGTCTTCACTAATAAGCACTGAAGAAGCGATTTGGACTTGCTCTTGGCGGAGCTCACATTTCCTCAAAGAATTCTCTTATTGTGTACGAAGACTATATTAACATTATCAAGGATTTACATAGGAAACCGAAGCGAATATCTCGTCGCAGGATGGACCAAGGCTTTCAACTCTGTGCATGCGCAGAATAGCGCTTTTTAACTTAGAAAACACTTAAATTTCCTCCCCGAGAGTACGATAACAAAGGTAAAATGCCCATGCATAATGATTATTAATTATTGTGAAAATATTTTCCACCTTAACTACTGGCAGATATATTTTGCGATTTCATAACCGCTTACGTATAATTACAATAAAAATACATTTTATAAAGCAGTAGCTAAACACATAATAGAATAGAATTGAATATATTAGAGAAACTACATTTAAAGACATATTTTTACTTTCTCTACTACGTATAGTAAGTACGGGAAGTATTGTATTCCACTCAAAAATTCGATACCGAGGTTTCACCGGAAATATATGTTTTGAGGCCCCCTGAATCCAAAAAAAGGCATTTTTACTTTCTCTACTATGTAGAGTAAGTAGAAGTATTGTATTCCACTCAAAAAATCGATACCGAGATTTCACCGGATATATATGCTTTGAGACCCCCTGAATCCGTAAAAAGCATTTTTGGAAACATGTCCGGGTCTGTGTGTCTGTCTGTCTGTGAACAGCATAACTCAGAAACGAACAGTCGGATAAACACCAAACTTGGTATTTAGGTTCAGTATCTTCCAGAGATGCGACACGAAGGTTTTAAAGAAAATCCCCCACCCCAGATTACCCTTTATATGTAACATTTTTCGAACATTTTAATTTTCTCAAAAATGGCTCTAACGATTTGGATTAAAATATCATATGTTTAAGATATTTTCATGACAAATGAAATGTATATCTTGAATTTTCTGGGAATGTCTCCAAAAGTATTCTTCATTGTGAACGACTTTTGCATAACTGGTAAACCATAAGAGATACACAAAATTTTACTACACAAAAAATGTAGATCGCGTTAAAATACACAATTTATGTCATATACATTTATTTTTGTTGAGTGAACCATTTTCAAGATATTGTTTGTTATTCCCTTAAATTTTCCAATACTTTTTCTCAAATGGGAATTCGTTATTCATTTTTTTATGTCCTGGACATACAAAGAGAATGGAATGCGCCACATAGCAACCGGCTCTTAAAAGGTTTGATTATCGCTTAAATACTACCATATTCCCCTTCTATCAACAAGAAAATTAGCAATAAGATTAACATCTCGATTACATGAAGCATAAGCGTTTGTAAAACTAGTTTGTACAAGAGTAGAGAAAGTCATGTGAGTGTAACACATTAGATTCTTTTTAGTACCAGAATCTGTTTCATATTTTTTTTATTTTATACCCGGCAGATGATTCCGCTGACGGGCGATTGAGTCCCGCGGTCAGTTTTATACGTCAGTTGCGTCTCTGATTTTTTGTCATACGCCAATTGCGTCCATGAAAGATTTGAATTGATAGTCCCAGTATTTTCAATTTCTGTCACAAACATAATTTCCCTTTCTATTTTGCAGACCCAGACTCTCTGTAACATTTTTAATTTAAATCCCACAAATGGATGAAATTAAATGGGGTTTAAATGTTTTGTTATGCATAACGTTGTGTTATGCATAAAAATCTAAAAACTGAACACGAGTTAACAAAAAAAGAAAACCAATACAAAGTATTTGTATGGTTTAAACACTACATGTTGTTTGTGGCATTTTCACCATAAAATGCTGGCAGTGTCATTATTAAAATTCTGGTCTAAAAATTTAACTACATTAGTCTGGTTGTCGTCAAAGTTACTTTTAGTTGGGTCTCACTTCAATTTTCAATAGCTTCCTTTTTAAGTTTATTACTTACTTTTGTCTGTTTATTAACACTTGGTCTGGTTTTTTGTGATTATGTTCTAGATTGCTTTCAACGATTTCATTTTTAACATCCAAGTTTATGAAATGCAATATTTCACGCAGCACGCCCAACGCGAAATATTGTTCTGCAGATTCTTGTGATGTCTAAATTTTTAACCATCGATCACAAATAAAGGCTTCCCCTTCTCACTTGTCATCGACTTAATACTCGTGCACAACCGAGGATGAGAATTATTACGTATGTTCAGTTTGACCTTTATGCTGTATATGGTGTAGCAGAAAGCATTCTAAACAATGCTTTGTTGTGTTTCGCCGCAGAACGCGTTCTATAGTGTTTGGCTGTGTCTTGTCGAAGAACCTAAACCTACACAAGCTACCTAAGCAGGTAACTGTGGACGCAACTGACCTATATATTTTAAAAACCCCGGACGCAACTGACGTAGTTATTTTTCGTAAACATGTTTACGTGGACGCAACTGACATAGCAACGATGATTCAACCCCGCTAGGTTTCTGCACGATAACTATGCAGCCCGCAGATTATACCTACCATGTCATGAAAACAGAGCCCCTCTTGCCAAACAAAGCATTCTTCCGCAGCTACGATTTTCGTAATACACTTATTCCTTCTAATTGGCATTAAATGCCATTATTGCACAAATAAAGGAAGCTGCAGAAAATATAAAATGCATTAGATTGGGATAGTCCGGAAAACAGGCGACACAAAAATGTTTCTTTGTAGAATACTTTGGCAAAGGAATCTCGTTTTTTTACTTACTCAATAATATTTTATCACCTTAGCAAAAGAGTTTAAACTAAATACTAATTATAATTATGTAATTATTATTGATGAGTTCACTAAAATTAGTGCTGTAATACTTTTTAAAAAGACTTGATGTTTATCGTTAATTCTCAAATGCAACTAGGAAATTCACAAACCTGAGTTTTAATTCTTTCTTACATAACCTAAAAATTCATAACAGGGTATGCCAAAATATCCTACCCAAAATCCAAACAAATAAACAACAGAGAAAAATTTTAGTTTTTCCCTATTCAAAATTAGAATCTGCGCCATAAGTTCCTAACACTGAATATGTTATGCTTATTATACCACTAAGTTATTTGGTCCCTCAAATCTCGATGCCTTTTAAACTCTAATCTAGATTTATACCAAGCGAATCTGCTGAAGCTTCTAAGCCTTGCTTGTATTTTATACCGTTTTAAGGATATTTAAAGCATATGTTGACTTTTAAGCTTATAACCAAATGACAGAAGCTGCTATATATAGAGAAATTGTACGAGGCGTAATTTACGTTAGAATTGAAATGTTAATTTAATTTCTTCTGTTTGGTATGACTGCACAACAATCATTTTGGCTGTAGCCTATCATTTCTCTAGTTATTTAGACCTGATCGATTTTAACATTAGTTATTAGCTGGTTTCGGAGGTGATCAGCAAAGCACGCCGTATAGTATAAGGGACTGTTACTCGATGGACCTACCCCCAGAAGAACTATTGTCCTTTAATTGCTTTCTAACTAAAAGTGGGACCTTCGCCTATCTAAATAAATAAAGAAATGAGCAGTTAAGTATCGATGAGGATGTAGTAGGGCACATCTGCGTTTAACAGGTTGCATAAATTAAAAAAAAATAAAGTATGTGATTCAACCGACACAAGCGACTTTGTCATAGCTACAATATCAGTACTCCTAAATATTTTAACTCCTATGCGTCAATCATTAAAGTACCTTTACTTGACCAAAAATAAAGAATAAAAGTAGACTGCGTCTGCGATGGAGAGATCGGCATGGGTTTGATTTCCGGCTACGGGGAGAGAATGTTTCTTTAACTAGGATATTTCCCTACTCTTGTGCAGAATGCGAATGTGAGAACTGAAAGTGGGTGTCTTTCAAAGGAATAGAGTATGAACTTAAAGTTGAAGGATTCAGGCGGCAGAACTCTTAGAGCGGTTGAATCTGCAGATAGTTAATTTTATCCATTTAAAGTGGTCGTAGTTTCATGACTCAGCTCGTAAGAGTACTGAATACGTTGGCTTAAATTGTATGAATTTTTACTTTCTCTGCTACATATAGTAAGTAGGGGCAGTACTGCATTCCACCCAAAAAAATCGATACCGAGATTTCACCGGAAATACATGTTTTGAGGCCTCTGAATCCAAAAAAATCACTTCTAGAAAAAGGCCCGTGTGTCTGTGAACAGCATAACTCAAAAACTAAAAGTCGAATAAATACCAAACGTGTTATTTAGTTCAGTATCTTTCAAAGATGCGACACGAAGATTTTCAAGAAAATCCCCCACCCCAGACTACCCTTTACATGGAACATTTTTCGAGAATTTTGATTTTCTCAAAAATGGCTCTAACGAATTTGATTAAAATATTGTTACATGCCGGGTATATGCCCTAAAATTTCACATGAAAGATTAAATTAATTTTGAGTACCCAGCACGTACATTGAGGGGACGTATACTCACTTGGCAGCGAAGGATCGAAACGTGGTATGAAGGTTAATAGGCAGTCGTGGGTTTTTTCACTGTACAAAATCCATAATACAAATCAACTTACACATCCCTAGATTTATTTCCAATCCGTTTGGGGTTCCTACATTATTAAATATAAAACGTGAGGGGGGATGTCCACCGATCCAAAGGCCGGCTTGCACGCGCGATCCGCTTCTCTCGGAATCCTAAGTGAGACAGACGCTATATCCCCACCACTCGTGGCTAGCCAAGCTACCAGACAAGAGTGACGCCATCCCAGTCAACATGAAAGTGCCTTCCGGCTGGCGTGATCAGTGCACAGGAGGAAGGGGTGTCTGCAGCCGAAACTGACTGAGAGACGAAAGCAACAATATGTCTGGTAATGACAGTAAAACCCCCAACTTATTAATACGCCACAATATCATATATTTAAGATATTTTCATGACAGATCAAATGTATATGTTGAATTTTCTGGAAATGACCCCAAAAGCCCTCTTCATTCTGAATGGCTTTTGCGTAACTGGTAAACCGTAAGAAATAGACAAAAACAATTCTACACAAAAAATGTAGAGCTCGTTAAGACACAAAATTTGTGCCGTATACTTTTTCTGTGGAGTAAACCATTTCCGAGGAACTCCTTGTGGTTTGTTTGAATTTTCCAATACCTATACTTTTTCTTAAATAGGAGTTCGTTATTCTTTTTTATGTCCTAGACATGCAAAGAGAGTGAAATACTCCACATAGCAACTAGCTCTTAAATGATTTGACTGTCGCTTAAAGCCCATCATATTTCCCTTGTATCTACAAGAAAATTAGCAATAAGATAGAGTCTGCAAATGTTTATCTCGATTAACATGAAGTAGATGGAGAATAAGCGTATGTATAAATAGACTGTACAAGAGTAGAGAAAGTCATGAGAGTAACACATCAGATTTTTAATATTTACTTTGATCAACCAAACTTGCTTTTAACAACTGAACAATCGATAATAGCTTATCTGTGGATAGTAATAACTTCATCAAAGCTTTAGATCCCACCAAAAAATCGTGTTTACTAATTATTATGTGAGTAATCTTAAAATTTAGACTGGCACTACCCGTATATTCCTCTTAAAATAAAGATTGTCCAAATTATTTCTATACCAGCTGCATCAGGTGAAGTACCACGAAAAACATATTATTACGAAAGTTAAGTAGCTAATGGAAATAAATGCACTGTATTTTTAACTAAACATTACGCAGCTAAAGGGGAAGTGAGTGTCTCGTAGTATGCTACCTTGGCATAGCCCGTGCTATAACCACCAGTATGCAATCTTGTGCCAGTTGGTTGAAAATCACCTAGTCTACTTAGATATTTGCGACACATTTGAGATCGTCTGTTGTTGGTATATTTCTCAAACTATTTAAAGTAGAGAATAGACCCTTTAAGAGCTTATGGAATACAAGTATGGAAGCTATGATACTCAACACCACACTTCGCTGCAGATATCCTTCTGGTGTGTGGGCTCATATGGCGCTGTAGACTCGTTTGCGAAATAAAAGGAATGAAAGGCTTCTCACTCCACAATGAAATGGCTGTAATCGCTTTACAGCCGTACCAATAAAAACAGCACTCTGAAGACATATTAGGACGGTCGTTCGGTGAACCTCCCCCCATTTCCCCTCCCTCCAGCCCTTTCTCTCTCTTTACCTATGCTCAACAGAGACAGTATTTGTAAACAGGCTAGTAACACAATTTATCTTATTACATATCTTGCTTTAATCGTTAACAGTATAATACTGCGAATAGGATATTGTGGTCCATTCTTAAACTTTTCTGCACTTTGTGCAATTGAAGTTTGGGTACTTCCACAGAGCGAGGTGGTTCAGGCAGTTACGACTACGGCCGCATTCGGGAGGTCCCGGAATCGATCCCCGGCCACCGTCTACATTAACCCATGGGTTTTTCGTGGTTTCCCTTGGTCGCCAGGGGCGTATATTGCAGTTTTCACTGCTGTAAGGGTACCTTTGTTATCCAAGATTGCCTTCTGGTAATATTTTTGCGCCTAGTTATAGTTGTTGCCTTCAAGATACCATAACTTACTACAGCCTTTCTCAGAGCAGTGCCTAATCTCTTTCCAGCGTGGCTCACACATTGATGGTTACTTCATCACCATAGGTCTTCTCCATCACACAGTTCTTCGTAAGTCGCTGCATCATCATCAGACAGTAAAATGATATATGACATCAGTCCAAGTTGCTTGGACCTTTTCCACAGCAGTAATGCAGCTTCTTTTTCCATTGCCCCTGATGAACCCACTGATTGATGTCAAAATCTGAGGTATGAGCAGTATACCAAACTTTAAAATCCTTTGCAGACATGGGATACTTTGCTCTCATGCATTTGTAACAAGTGTTTGCTCATGACTGTATAGTCCATGACAAATCCTGTTTAGTAGGTCAATGGCACAATGTACTCCAAACATTGAAATATGTCCCTAAGTCAGCCATGTTCCATCAAAGCTAACAGATGTCTGACATTTGTGGTACGTGTGCAAGTTGATGTCAGCGTAAGCTTTCTTCGCTTTGCTCCTTACCTCCTGGGGCACAATGTTGGTGACGTTTTCAGTGGCTTTCTGCATTACAGCAGAATGGTCACTGAATGTAGATTTATTAATGAGTGACATGTTCATTGGCATTGACAACTGCTGCAGTTCAGAGTATGCCTGCCCAATATTAACAAATCCTTGCATTACTCACTGGTTGACATCAAACCCTGGTCTACTTGATGTGTCATTTGAATGCTGGTGTGGTTCATCTTCTACCACAACTCTCCTTCCTCTCGTTTCCTGTACCCATCATCCTCCCTGTCATCTGTTTCAGGGTTGCAGGACTGGATTATGGTGTTCGGCGCGTTGCGGCTGGGCGGTGGCTTGCGTTCTGTAAAGGTCTATTCTCTGGCATCGTTGCGATACCCCTCAGTTAGGCCTCCGCAACGAGGGAGCCTGGAGTTTGGTGGCTTTTGGGCAGGCACCAGACGCATCGGATGCGTTTTATCTGAAACGTTAGGGACCCCGTCCATGCTTTGAGCCCGTCGGCATCCGGATCTGCTGGCCCTTCGGGTCTCTTCCCTCGTCCTCCCCTTCCAGGGGTCACATTGGAAGCATAAAGGGCCGAATGCCCTACGCGCAGTACTGCGACCCGGTTCCGCGACACGTACCTTTATCTCCCAGAGCGAAAATTTAGGTTCCGTACAATAAGAAAGTCATTTCATTCAAAGTTGATTGGAATATATGAAAGAACATCATTGCTGCGATGGTTACCAGAAACTACTACTTTGGTGATCAGTGTTATGTTTGTTGTATATACACCTTAATGATACAGAATAAGGTCATAAATGAACAGTAACTTAACATTTCAGGTGCAAAAATATTGGTCTTGCATTATAGATTTAATGGGCGTTTTGGGATTAATCCAAAGAATCGTACGATTTTCATGTAAACTACTCTCAAATTTATACAGATTTCTAAAAAATTGGAAACGAACATAAATCTATTTTAACTCTTGTATGCAGTGCCAACTCAGTAGTGAAAGCAATAATAATACCTACAGTAGGTAATCTATGTGTAAATAGTTCACTTTCACGTAATTTCCTTGGTTTTGCAATCTAACATAATCTGGAAAAAACGGTTAGTTCTTAAGAATTGCATACTAAGGCTAAACACAGGGAAAAGACAGACAAAATATGAAGTTAAATCTGCCAAAATATGAAAATATGACGTTTCCAAAATATTATATCACTTCGTTAGTATAAAAATAGGTTTTGAAGATTTTGCCCATATTTAACAATAAAATATCAAATGAAATGCAAAAATGCACAAGGAATTTATAAATTTTAATTCCTTCCCTCCCTCTCTCTGGATCGGTGTATAGTAGAGTGTCGGCCTTCTAGGTCTCATCCCTGTATCATGTTGCTACGTCACATGTCCACAGAAGCCTTAGTTTTAGGCAACTATACTTCTGCTTCTGTGACGGGGAGATGGCAGCTTCGACACTTATCCACAGAGACCTAAGTTCTGGGTAACGGTTCTCTACTTCTACACATTACGAGCAGATGGCATTAGGTGCCGTTCAGCCTACCTGCTTTACTTATCTGTGGATACATGGCAGAGCATTCGCTATTCTTTTAGACGTGAGGTGGAACTTTGGGTCAGGATATTAAATATACAATCCGGCATTTACCTCGGGATTGAGGGAACCACGAAAAAACCCTAGTCAGATTTGTCGGCTAACGGAATTTGAAGCCAGAACCTCTCGAGTGCGGGCTACAGAGGTTATCGTCTAAGCCATTTCGGTATTTTAATCATAACACATGGACAAAGAAAAATAAGTTTCTTGTTGCTTTGTTCTTGCTTAATATTAATTACAAAACGCCATTACAAGCATCGTTTTCAAAATTAAAAACTCTTCAAGAATATAGGGTCTTGAATTTCGTTCGTGACGTCACATAGAGGCAATGCTACATTTTTTTCTCAACTGTACCCGACTTCTAGGTAAGGGTATTGTAAGTTTTCTTCCGTACGCGTTTGCTGGTTTTCAAAATACGTTTCACAAAAAAATTGCCTGAATACAATATCTGAAAAGCAAGTTTCATTGCTAAGTTAATTATTCTAATAGTAAAAATATGGGGAAAAATCTAATGTTATACATTCACATGACTTTCTCTACCCTCTATCTTTATTGGTGGGTATACAAATTATTCTTACTAAAGCTTATTTTTCAATCTACTACGTTCTAATCCAAATAAACCTTTGCAGAAATAGCTACATTACACATTTCGTTAAAAATACAAAGAGAACAGGGATAGTCAAATATTTAAGAACTGGACACTATATGCTGGCCTTAAAATTCCATACTGTTTCCATGCAATTGCTAGAAACAACTGAAAATCGATGAGACTTTAAAAGAATGACAAGTATTTAACAATTCGAACCTTTAATAAGGGATACCTCAGAAACGGCTTATGCCACAAAAAACGTTTATTTTAAGTAAATTGTGTTTTAAAGAGATCTACATTTTCTGTGTGGTACGTTTACATTTATTCCTTAATGTTTACAAGTTATACAAGATTATACAAAATTCCTTCCAAATGAAGAGGACTTCCTAGGCTATTCCCATAAAATTCAATATATACATTTTATTTCTCATATAAATATCTTTCATGTATGATATTTTAATCTCAACCGTTAGGGTCATTTTTAGAAAATCAATTTTTTTGGAAAATGTTCCTTTTAAAGGGTAGTTGGGATGGGGGGATTTTCTTGAAAATCCTCGTGTCGCATCCTTGGAAGACTGAGCTCAAATACAGAGTTTTCTACTTGTCCAACTTTTAGTTTTTGAGTTATGCTGTTCACAAACAGACACACAAATACACATACGGGCATATGTTTCCAAAATGCTTTATTGAGATTCAGAGCGCCTCAAAACATGCATTTTCGGTGAAATCTCGGTATCGAATTTTTGGGTGGAATGCAATACTTCACCTACTTACTATACGTAGTAGAGAAAGTAATATGAAGATTTTCACAAAATATTGTGAAAATATGTTAAATTTTTTTCATCCTGCACACTGCTAAACGTAAAAATACGTGCTCCCATAATGATAGCGAGTGTGCTTTAGAATATGAAATTTCATATTTTACCTGTCTCTAATGATAACTTGGTAATTAGCTGCATAAATCAATGCTTAAAGTTTTAAACAGTTCTGCAAAATGTCTTATTTAAACTACCCTTTGTTGTCTACCAATCTCAACCAAATTTGAAACATATGAGAAGTATTCTTTGAACTGCTGTATATAAAATCTCACCTTATACTTGTAATGTTTCCACACTGTTTCAGGTGTACGGACGGACACATAGACAATTGGCGCTAATTGGTGCTTCGCAGTAGCGAAACAATCTAAAAAGTATAAACCTGCTAAGAGAATCACATAATGGGAATGTTGCAAGAAGCAATATGCCGGAAAAGGGATGTAAGTAATTTTTTTCGTAATATTTTTCATACTGCTAGAACGTATAACTTTGACATTCAAAGTTAACTCTCTACTGTGTTTTTCAAATGGGATGATGTTTGTCCTTGAGCGCGGCCAGAGCGGCAACCAATCGGAGTTCCGCTGTGTTGTCATATTGCATTCGCCGTAAGCTAAGCGTGACGCGTGCTAAGTGAATGTGTTTCTAATAAATATAATTTGCGCTAAGACAAAAATTCAAATTTTGCAAAAAGTAACCCACTAGAAGGTAGGGAGTAATTTTCGTAACACAACCGTAAAAACCACATATTTTTAGCTCAAATAGTTTTCATAATACAAACAAATAAACATTCCCATATGTTATAATATAACCACGTAAGCACTTATTTGTATATATGCATTATTGTATACATTATGTATATATATATTATTGTAATTATACAGAACTACTGACTTGATGGTGATAAAGAATTATGTTGTAAAACCAAGGCGTTTGTTAAAGCTGAGAGAGAGCAAACAGCCCACCCAGCTCACTTGTGTTACTTGTAGAACCTGCAGAACGTGAGCCGTCACATGTTTATGATTGTGTGTTGTTTTTAAATCTGGGTTGGAGTTTATTTACCCTACACAGTTAATATCAGTATTCAGTTGTTGTTCAGAGAGCAAGCAGCAAGAGTAAAATAGTGCAATGACTTATTGTGGAGAATTTAGTGGCGAGTCAAAGAGGCAGGTATTGCGAAGTCAGGCTCGAAGTATTATATTTAGGGTCTACTCGTTTTTTAAAAAATGTAACAATGAGGAACACAGAAATCAACTTGATTTCAAAAATCCTCAACAGCTTACTACTAAAGCGTGTGGTGTCGGTAAAGCAAGTGTGTCTCGCATTTGCGGAGAGGCAAGAAAATCTGTTCCCAGTGATGCTCCAGTGTTTGTATCGCCCAGAAAGCACACTGGACCTCCGAAGAGGATTACAAATTTAACTGACTTTGACAAGGACGTTGTACGCAGAACTGTGTTCGAGTTTTATGACCAAGGTGAATTCCCAACAATACAGAAAATAACTTGTGCCCTTAGAACTAAAATATCATACACTGGTTCAAATTCATCTACTTATAGAATTTTGAGAGGATTAGGGTTCAGGTACAGAAAGACAAATGATGGGGGACAATTTTTAATGGAGAGGAGTGACATTGTTGCGGCAAGAATAAAATTCTTACGCAAAATGCACGAAATTCGAAATTCTTGCGATACGAGACCTATATTTTACTTAGATGAGACATGGGTAAATAAAAACCACACTCAAAATTCAATCTGGCAAGATTCCTCAAAAAAGGGTGGCCTGAAGGTACCTGTTGGAAAAGGCAATCGACTTATCATTTGTCATGTAGGGTCCGCTAAGACAGGATTTGTACCTGAAAGCAAATGGATTTTTCTGTCCAAAACCACCTCAGATTATCACGAAGAGATGACAGCTGATACGTTTAAAGAATGGTTTTTGAACAGATTCCTAAATTATTTAGAAGAGGGAAGCATAATTATAATGGATAATGCACCATATCATTCGGTTATTGAAAACAAAGTACCGAATACTGCCAGTAGAAAGAACCAAATTGTTGAATGGTTGCAAAAAAAGGGGGTTGAATTTTCGACAACAGAAACTAAAAATGAGTTACTGCAACGAGTACTTCCATTTAAAAACCAGGGAAAAGTGTATCAGCTGGATCAACTTGCAATGGAAATGGGACACGAGGTAATCCGCCTCCCCCCTTATCACTGCCAGTATAATCCAATTGAGTTAGTATGGGCTCAAATAAAACGAGGGGTTGCAAACAGAAATAACACTTTTAAACTGACTGACGTTGAACGTCTTATTCACGAAGAAATTGACAAGGTAACTCAACAAGACTGGGAAGCCTGCGTGAGATATGCAGAAAAACTACAAGACGACGACTTTTGGAAAGAAATAGGCCGTGACGATATTTTGGAACCTATCATCATAAATTTGCAAGACTCAGACGATGAAGACAGTGTCAGTGACGAATTGCCTCTTCACGTAACTGATGACAGTGATACGGATGAGCCACTGGCAGTTCCATTGGATTAAAAGCACAGGTAATTCATAACCTATAATTATATAACACTTAAAAAATACGTACGTAGCATGCGAGTATATTCCCAATTATGAATTTAAACACCAGGAGAATTATAAAAGTTTAGATAATTCAGTTTGGGTTGCTTTACGTCGACCATTCTAGCGACAGGCAGATGTGAGAGTGAGAGGGAAATATGAAAAGAGTGGGGGTAACGAGGTGGCAACGCTGTGCACGCAAATGCACCTCATTCGCTGTAGCTCAGAACTCTTCCCATTTGAAACTAATAATAATACACTTAGATGTTTATTTGAAAGTTAACGTAAACCTATAATTTTATTGAACTTCTAAAAGTAAGCAATATTAGCAAATTGTAAGTTTGGGAATCTAGCTATTAACCTGCAATGTCTTGGCCCAAAATTCCTTCTGTAATTAAAAGCTACGTTTGTGGGACATTTCGATTCTGACAAACATATTATCTGAGCTTGTGATCTTATATTTAAAAAACATAGCTGAAATCCTGTTTTGTATACGAAATTCAATAACACGTATTATAATTTGATGAATGTAAAATATTTTCAATTCAAGATGCAATCTTTTGAGGGAGGTTTATTAAGACATTTGTATTATACTTTTGCAGTAGTATTAAAAATTCGAGGGAGATACTAAAAGTACACACTCATCCTAAAAGGCCAGTTAAATCAGTGGTAGAATAAATTCAAGGAAGTAATTTTGTAGGTTAATAAAGTAATGAAAGATGTTTTGTAACTTATGCGAACATGTTTATCCTTTTCTTAAATGTTAGTCAGCTTTTATTTCAAGATAATTCAGTTAGTATGGAACCCTTAAAAATAGTGAGATACATTACTTTTTATACATAAAAGATAATTAAAATGTTTAATATCAGCAGAAGTAAATGAAATTGGAATAACCCCAGTTTTAGTTCAGTTTAAAACAAGAGGGTTGATATCAGTACATTGTTTAATTATCTTCACTTCATTACTTACATTAAGACATGTTTCCCGGTTTATTGCTATTAAATCACTGAATATAATAGAAATACAATAGGAACCAGGACAGTTCCCTATGAAACAATTATGTTAAAATTTCTACTGCAACTCAATTGTTCTTTATGCCCCCAAACTCATCTGCTTATCCAAAATCGAAAATTACCAAATGGTAATTACCAAATTAATTACCCTGAATCCAAAAAAGGACTTTTAGAAAAAGGTCTGTGTGTCTGTGAACAGCATAACTCAAAAACGAAAAGTTGGATAAATACCAAACTTGGCTTCAGCATCTTTCAAAGATGCGACACGAAGATTTTCAAGAAAATCCCCCAACCCAGACTACCCTTTACATGGAAAATTTTTCGAAAATTTTGATTTTCTCAAAAATGGCTCTAACGATTTGGTTTAAAATGTTATATATTTAAGATATTTTCATGACAAATAAAATGTATGCCTTGAATTTTCTGGGAACGTCCTCAAAAGTCATATTCTTTCTGAATAGCTTTTGCATAACTGGTAAACCGTAAGCGAGAGAATTTTTCTACACTAAAAATGTAGAGCTCGTTAAAACACTGTAACAGGAAAACGCTGTGCAACATTTGTAGCGAGAAAGCATTGTTCCTCTGGTTGATGCCCTCTGCTGCAGTGTCCTGGTCTCCGCTATTGTTGCTCAGCGGCTGCTGATTTCTCCATAAATTGCCTATCTAACTCATTTCACTGGTCTCAGGATTTCCGTGGAAGATGCGAAATAAAATACACTGCATTTCCCTTAAAGATGTGGTTTATTATCAAATAAATACTTATGGGCGGCTAGCTTTTCCCACTGTAACAATTCCCACCATAATCATGAATTAGGAGCCTAATGTACTGCAAACGCTTCCCACCCATATGCAAACACGTGCATCCGTCGTCCAGAGAGTATCAGTGTAACGACGAGATTCTATAAGAGAGAGTGGAAATCTGGGGCTTTCTTTCCCCTTTTATACTTAAGCCTAGTGACGCTCACCTTTGCGCCTCAAAATGTAACGACATTTCTAATCGGTCCTCAGACCGCGTTACCGTATTATGTATGAAAATATTCTGCTCCAAAGTTTTCGCATACGCGCCTAGTGATGCGTCCGAAAGCAGATTCAATATCTCTGTCTGTTTCCTTTCTATATTTGACTCTTTATATTACTCCTTATTGCTACCAGTTTCTTGCTCATTAGCTTGGTGAAAGGTGGGCTCTACCTAGAATTATATTTTACCTGGAGTTAGCCAGCTCGCCCGTCCCTTACTTATCCAAGTTACAATCTGCGTTTTACATTTCTTGGCTGCTAAATATTCTAACATATTTCTTGTTGAATTACATTAGTATGTACAATTCTTGCTTAATATTGAATTATATGTCTATTTGCATATATGTGTTCGTGTGTGTTTTGGAGTGAACCATTCCGAGATTTTCCGTGCTATTTCTTTGAATTTTCCCATACCTATATCCTTTCTCAAATGAAAATTCGTTATTTCTTTTTTTATGTCCTGGACATATAAAGAGAAAAGAGAATGGAATGCGCCACATAGCAACCAGTTCTTAAAAGATTTTACTACCGCTTAAAACCTACCACACTCCCCTTGCACCTACAACAAAATTAGTAGTAAGGTAGTTTCGCAAATGTTTATCTCGATTGACACGAAGTAGATGGAGAATAAGCGTTTGTAAAAATAATTTGTACAAGAACAGAGAAAGTCATGTGAGTGCAACACATCAGATTTCTTAAATTATGTGTATAGATTTACAACAATATTATTGCTGAAAAATTCTTTGTGTTACCTTGGCCTCACTAGGACGTTACAAGATGTTTCCCTTTACTTGTTTCTTTTATACAAGTGTTAAGGTGAGTGATTGATACTATTTTATCTGACCTGTATTCAAGTGGCTTGCCATTGAAATTCCTTAAGCATCCCAGAGCACCATTTCCCTGTTACGGCCTGAATGTGCACGAAACTTAGTCAGTCGAGGTAAACTCCAATGTCTCCACTCCATGCACTGAATTTTAAACTCCAGAACAAGGAGTTGCACTCATGTTTCATCTACCACCACAAAATTGGACAAGAAAACTTCCAGGATCTCAACAAGCTGGGGTATCTCGAAGGTAAGCGTTTTTGCATATTTTAATTTCTAAATCGATATGCTTGGCCCCACTTGGCAGAACGCTAATACGAAAACATAATTACACAGAATATTTCCATGCTGTAGTCTGAAGATCATCTTATTTCGGGAATACGTATAGTTTTGCCGATTAAATAGTTCATATACGTTCAATTAGTTTGTTACCTTTAAGGAAAAAATATGACTATCTTAAACGTATTTACATCGTTGAATTTTCGATGTGCTCATTTTGTGGTTGTAATATTCAATAACATTAAAAATATTAGTTTGGATATTTAGGAAGATTATTCTAAAAGCCGTTAATTTTTGGGAAGCACTCCACAAGACTACCCACTATTTTTATATCGATTTCAACCAGATTTAAAATGTGCTGACAAATTTTCTTGAATCTCATACAGAATATACAAACTCTATTAAGAGAAGTGTTTCGTACGTACAAAAGAACAAAAACATGCTAATTGGTGTATCGCAGAAGCGAAGTTTTGAAGTTCACCTGCGCCGTTTACATTTGTTTAAGGTTAAAGTAAAAAAAATGCAGATTATGTGTTTGGAGAACGAAATAGAAAACAAAATAAATGAAAACTGGATCAATTAACTAGTTGCTGTATATACAAATGTGAGGGCTACTTAGTAAGTCATGGCAGCCTCTTCTTCTTCATTAACATCTTCATCTTTTCCTTCTACGAAAACCCAAACACCGGATAGAATTTTAAGGCACACTATGGAATACAGAGACCTGTATTATCTACTGATGACGCCAATGCACGTTCAAAGATAGCAAAGAGTGTACGAAGTCATTTTGTGTTCAGCCTTCATCAGAAATACTCGCTGTATCTTTCGCCTCCTGATTGTGATTTGAATACTAAACTGGAATATCCTGTACTTAAAAAACGTTGGTAATACTGGTACTAGTATGCTTGAGATTGCCAGAGAGATTAAGGAATAATGAAACACACAGTTCTTTGGTGTGCTCCGCCTTGGTAGTAAACAGTTGATAGACTCGTAGATTACTCTTAAAGTAAGAACGTGTCAATGGTGTGCAAAATGTGTTCAACACTATTGTTTTTAGATAGAGCAAAACAGATATTAGCAACGAAATTAGTATTCGTTGAGTGGCAAAATGTAGTATTTTCGGATGATTCCCACTTCAACGTGTCCTACAGTGATGACCGCATACGTGTCCGACGGTACCGTGGTGAGGGCAACCTGGAGGGCTGCATTGTTGAGCGGCATAGCGGACAAACACCAGGTGTGATGGACTGGGACGCCATTGGTTACAACAATCGATTTCGCCTCCTACGAATTGAGGGCACTTTGAACAGCAACCGGTATCTAACAGTGGTTGTACAGCCTGAGGAACTCCCCCTGCTTCAGGCATCATTTCAACAGGATAATGCCCGGCCACATATTGCGAGGAATATACAAGACTCCTTCGAAGAGCGACGGGTACCATTGCTTCCCTGGCTGCACGATCGCCTGACATGTCGCTCATCGATCATGTTTGGGACATGGTTGGCCGGCACCTGATGCGTCACGGTGCTCCAGTAACCAGTGTCACGGATTTCTGGGCTCGAATGCAAACTGCATGGAGGGAAATCCTTCAGGAACTTATTCAGAACCTTTTTGATTCAATGCCACGGCGTATAGCAGCTCTAATTGCAGCGCATGGAGGCCACACCAAATACTGAATATTAGGGCTCAAAGGGCATGTATAGATTTGAAAAGTTTATTATTTGTTACTTGTCATGTACCTAACCTGTGGTACTGCGTTCATTGAATTCATGTTTTTTCCTTCTTGGTGTTGCAATTTTCACAAACAGCAGTGTATATTATTTCAAGGTATTTGCCAATTTCAATAATTATTTGGTTTACAAGTATTTAAATATTAATATTATTATGATTAATATTACCATCATCATTAGTACTGTTGCACAATGACATTGGCATGATTCTGGTTGTTAAAAAGCGTTTTTAAATAAAAGGACTATTATCCTTATACCTACTCATTAATGGATATTATGAACTTAATAAAACTGCACTAGAAAGAACATAGACAACCTATTTGCAGGCATTCTCCACTTAGTTCTTTTTTAAGAGAGAATCTCGTCGAAATGGACATTGGGGGATTGAGGACCTACAGCTTAACATGAAATCCGAATCACAGTGGGTTAAGTTATGCCCCAGTTTATGTCAGAGGTGGAAGGTCTTTCGTCCAAGTGCCGACCAAGCTCAAAGCTGCTTAAGTCGAAGCTCGATCGGCAAGGACTTAGCCACTCAACTAACCTCACTCCTCCACTTATCTCTTGAAATGGTGTAAGCAACTAGTCAATCAACTTTTGTAAGAGAGTAGAAAAGCGGTGCTAACAGAATGCACAGTCGCACACTTTATTACCTATCTAAACCGTCCTGTTACTATGTGACCATTTTTGTACCCAATTGTAAATGCTGGTTGCCACGACTTTGCAAGTAACCCTTGTAAGAAGAGGTAAGCAAGAAACCTAGACGTCAGTTTTAACTATCAAATATTACTTGCTTTAGTTTGCTGATATTTGCTGTTGGGGTATCGCCTCTTCGGAATGAAGCCCTCACTTGCTAAGTGGGTAATTACACAGTGTGTTTCAGATATTTATTGCTGCTTCTTTCTTCCGCTCTCTTAATAATGACATGAGCTGCATTGTCATATTTATGAGCATTAATTACGTCAACCTTGTAATTAAATCCGAGCAATTTATGATCAAGCTTTTCGCAACTGTCTACGCTGCAGGCGAGTGCGGCGCCTTTCTTAATTATTATTCTCAAAACATTCTTCGTTTCCTACAATTAAGGTCATCTCGGAAAATATAGCGGCATTCTGTATAACAGAGATTTTCATCTAGTCCGCATTTCAGGTGCAAGAGAATCCGTTTTATCTACCTGCAGATCTCTGACAACTTGTTTCAGCACCAACAGACTTTACGCAGTGTCTCTCCATTATTCATCCCATCAGAGTGAACGATCTATTATACCTCTAACCGAGTAACAAACTCGTATAAATATACACACAGGTGACAGAGTGATACATTTTTTCGTCACCATTATAACAATCGCTGGGAAGCTTATTTGCAATAAATAATCAAGAAATCAGCATCATCACTCCAGTGGCAAACATCAAGAAATTACCAAATCCCTTGAAGCAACTGGTAGAAAATTGCACAAAAATCTAATGTGCCACACTTGGACCTTTCTCTGCCCATTACAGCTTCACATAATCTCTTATATTTTATAATATTATAACAAATAAGAGCACCAGTTGCTCGAAACGCACTTTGTCACCAGTCACTCAACCTTGCACAACACTTGTACCTGAGTCACTGTTGGCACACACACTCCGGATAGAACACAACTAAACTGAGGAATCACAACGCTCAACTGTCATCCCTACTGTCCGCTTTTAACTGTCCAAATTCTTCAACTTCTTCAGTCTCTAGCTTCATAACCCCTTAACTAACTGTCCGGGTAAGAGCAGCCACATACAAAGCGAAACGTTCTCGAAGGGAAAGCTGCTAGAACCTGCTGAAAGGCATCTTCTGGAGCAGTAAATACCCAAACTAGGGAAAGCGACACAAATAGTTTTTTGTTGCATGAGATATTGCTCTGAAGGGCCGGTCGTTAGCCGCACCCAGCCGCCGGGCCGAGATGCACTTAGCGGCGGCCCAGAGATAACTTCGCACGCGCAGTAACAGTATTCGTTTAAAAAGTTGTTCTTGTATTCACGTTATATACTACTCATACATATTTTTCTAATAACAGTCTCAAAGTAATCAACATGAACGTGGTTATATTTACAATACGAAAAGCAAAAGCACCCTGTTCGCATATCATAAGCCAGTTTTTATTATTAATGAACACATCAGGAAAAAAGAATAGCGTAAGGTACTTTATAGACGTCGCATAACAGATCAATCTGAAAACTTAAAAGTTATACCACGAATTTTTCGAAAATGGTTAAGTCTAAAAAAACAAAATAATATTTTAGATACATTATAAACTTTAATGAGCTCTGTATTTTTCGTGCATTAAGTTGGCCATCTCTTATGGTTAAGAGTTTTAACCTACTGCCTACTTCGAGTAATTTAAAATGAGATAATATGTCCATCAGGCAACGTATTTAT
Source organism: Deroplatys truncata (assembly GCA_030765065.1). Lineage (NCBI taxonomy): Eukaryota > Metazoa > Arthropoda > Insecta > Mantodea > Mantidae > Deroplatys > Deroplatys truncata. Next base: position 49,611,378 of record CM060979.1, on the reverse strand, counting down.
TAATTGGAAACAATCATTATCCTCATGATTTTTTAGGTAGACTCGAAAGCAACTTCAGGCAAAGAATTACTTTCTCTAGTACCCATTTATAATAGCTAGGGGAAGTATTGTACTCGATCCAAAAATTTTATATCGGGATTTCATCGGAAATACATGCTTTGAGGCCCGTTAAATTCCAATTCAGCATTTTAAGAGAAAATATCTGTGTGTTCGTGTGCATCTGTATGATAGTCTATCTCTGTGTATATGTACGCATATGTATGCGCACGCGCCCAGGTTGAAAAGCATAACATCAAACCAAACGTCTAGTAAGCACCAAAGTTGGCATCCAAACCACCGTTTACATAGAAAATGTCACTTCATTTTTCTCAAAAATACCTCTAAATATTTTGAAAAAAGTACCATATGTTGAAATCTATTTGCATGAAAAATAAAATGTGTATCTTAAACTCTCTGGGAACAGCCTGTGAAGTCCTCTTCGTTTTAATAAATTTTGCATTTACTGTAATCGTGTACACAAAAACTAATTACACGAAATCTACATAGCCCATTAAAACCACAACTTATGTCAAATTTGTGTGGCATTAATCACTTCCGAGATATTTGTTGTTATTGGTTTGAATTTTCAATACTCTCTATTTTTGGAACTGTCTCTTTTGCTTAACATGATGTGACTAAAAGAGTATAGAACTTCAAAGACACCATACAGCGACTATCGCTTAAGTCTCCTTTATCCCCTCTGTCCCTACACGAAATGTGTAAGGAACCATTTCTGCAAACGTCTACCTCGATTATCATAAAGTAAATGCTTTTGTAAGAATATTTTACAGAAGAGATAAAAATAAACGCTGGTGAATAGAAAGTCATTGAACATAATGACGTATGACTAGGAGCAGAAGGGCAGTTAGCACCTCGAACTAAAGAGATCTTTTATGCCTAGGCCGCTAAGGTGGTGCCCCCGGGAGGGAGGGCGGGAGGGAGGGAGGGAGGGATGAGATGACAGGAGACAGAGGTCGGCCGGATCAGAAGGCACGACAGAGCAGAGGGTAGAGTCTCTACAGTTTTCCGCTTGAAACTTTTCGGTAGCAGCTGGAACAACCGGCTCCCTCCCTCCTGCAGGCTTGTACATCCCACTTGGGGACAGTTAAATTTGAGTTTTATTGATGGACACTCTTTAATTGCTGTGGTCCTTAGCGTCCCATTCTATATTGGGCGAGAAAGACCGGTAATTTTGCTCAGAGGCCTCTTTGTCAGGTTTGGGGTTCTTTTACGTACCGTAAATCTACGACACGGCACCAAAGCCATGCTAATAATTTTTACACCCGAAAAAAATCCGTCGCCTTTGCCGGGTTTAAACTCGCAACCTAGGAATTAGAAGCTAGCATGTTAGCCACTACACCACGGAGGACGAAACTTGGGGGGGGGGGTCCTCGGAGACCGCCACCATTCCGGGGACGAAGTTTTAAGGCGGGTTTTCCCAGCGGCGCACTTATCTATTATGTCGCGCGTAGCTTAAAACGCCGACCTTAAACGCATCACGTAATGCGCTGAGTATTGCGTTTTCCTACAAACGATAAAACGTGGCTTGTCGCAGTAACTCTCCAGTTGAGAGTTGTGTGTCAAAACAGAAAAAGAACTGTGCCTATTGTGGCTGTTAGAAGACTGTGAAGGCGAAATTGATTAGCAGTTGATCATTATTGCATAGTAAGTCTGTCAGTGAAACTTTTTCTTATAGAGAACACGAGGGAGTTTTTAAAATACTAATTGAGAAACACCTATTAGAAGAGGATGTGAAATTTAAAGCATACTTCAGATTCACCCAAGAACAGTTTCGTTTCCTGGTTAACCTAATTCAAGATGATGTGTATACAAAACCATACAATTGAATGAAAATGCCCATTTCACCAGCAGAAAAACTTGCCCTTAACTCTGAGTATATATTAGGAAGAAAAGTTGCATTTCTTAATTAACAAGTGGTCTGTCTATTTCTTATACTGGTACACAAAAAGCACTGAAGTTACATTACTTTCTTCATTGTTGGCCATGGTGCCAGATGAGTAATGGGGGTTCCCCAGTGTTGCAGTGCTGAACCCTTCTTTAAAGTGTTTTTGAAGTCTGCATTCTCCAGATTCCAAAAAAATGGAGTGTTCAGCAACCAATTCAATTAGTTGTTCATCTTCTACAGCTGAAAATTGAAAAGTAGGAGGTGTCATTTTGTAACATGCACGATGTGTATCAAATACAACTTCACACACAAAGTCTCTATCACGCAGCGCACAAGACACTAGACTCCTCTTGATGCAGTAGATCTGTGGCGCCAGGCGCATTATGCTGGCGCAAAACCAACTGTGTAGTTTAGAAAAACATTTCAATGATTACTTTCTCTACTACGTATAGTAAGTAGGGGAAGTATTGTATTCCACCCAAAAATTCGATACCGAGATTTCACCGGAAATATATGTTTTGAGAACTCCTGAATCCAAAAATAGCATTTTTGGAATCATGTCCGTGTGTGTGTCTGTGAACAGCATAACTCAGAAACGAACAGTCGGATAAACAACAAACTTAGTATTTACGTTCAGTATCTTCCAGAGATGCGACACGTAGGTTTTCAAGAAAATCCGCCCAGCCCAGATTACCCTTTACATGGAACAATTTTCGAAAATGTTAACTTTCTCAAAAATGGGTCTAACGATTTTGATTAAAATATCATATGTTTAAGATATTTTCATGACAAATGTATATCTCGAATTTTCTGGGAATGTCTCCAAAAGTATTCTTCATTGTGAACGACTTTTGCATAACTGGTAAACCATAAGAGATAGACAAATGTTACTACAGAAAAAATGTAGATCGCGTTAAAATACACAACTTATGTCATATACATTTTTTGTTGAGTGAACCATTTTCGAGATATTGCTTGTTATTCCCTTAAATTTTCCAATACTTACACTTTTTTTCAAATTCGTTATTCATGTTTTTTTGTCCTGATAATGCAAAGAGAATGGAATACTCCACATAGCAACCAGCTCTTAAAATATTGACTATCGCTTGAAGCCTAGCAATTCCCCTTGCATCTACAAGAAAATTAGCAATAAGATTAACATCTCGATACCTCGATTAACATGAAGCATATGGAGAATAAGCCTTTGTAAAAATAGTTTATAGAGTAGACAATGTCATGTGAGTGTAACACATCAGATTTTTTTTCATTTTTTGAGCCTGCTGCGTATTGTGCTCGACGTGTTACGTTGCACGCGGCGTACAATGTGCGTTGCTAGGAAAACCCCTTTTACAGAGACGCGGGTTACGGTTTTACGCGCTGCCGCCTGCGCCACTCGCTCAGACATTGAATATAATACATCAGCATATCCTTTTTGTTTTGTTTCCTTCACCCTTAGAAATTAGAAGTGAAGAGCATGCAATTAGATACAAGTCCTGTCCACTGACAAGGAGAATATTAACTAAAATGCCAGCGGCTGGTATTACTCTCTCTTCACACCTTAAATTCCACCCGCGAACAGGATAATGTATGTATATATTATGCTACATAACTGATGTTCTCCATCAACACTCGCTTGTAAACCCTTAATTATTGTTTGATATTTTCACTGAAAATAACATCCTAGTCAACAGGTCATGTATCACCACGTTTGAATATTCTAGCATATCGGTTAAGATTATGTATAATTACAGTTCCCGTATTTTGTTCGGCTAGAGAATATCAGATGTTATGTATAAATGATACACGAGTTTCACTCTTAATATGCATATAATTCGCTATGCCATATTTTTACTTTTTCTTCCACGAACATAGTAGCTAGAGATATCGCGATTTCACTGAAAATACGTGTTTTGAGACCCTCTGAATAAAAACAGTGTTTTTAGAAAAAGGTCCATACGTGTGTGTTTATTGATTCAAAAACGGGAATTCGGATAAATACAAAATTTGGATTTTCCAAAACAATCCACCACCCCAGGCTACCCTTATATGGTACAATTGTTGAATTCTTTTATTTTCTCTAAAATGACTATAACGAGATTTATTGAAGCTAGGACGGGCACTACTTGTATTTTGAGCCTTGGCAACCCTGAGTGTTGCAGGTGCCATCTGACGTTTCCAATTGAAAATTTGATACTTTTGACCAAAATATACTTCAAAAATTTTGTCAATAGAGCGTCATTTGTTTTGTTTACACTAACTTGAAATTTTTGTGTCAACAATAACATGGTATTAACTCGTGAAAATGTTGGTGCAATAATTTATTACGACTTTCGACGTGGATTATCAAGGCAAGAGTGCATCGATCAACTAACTTCCACATTTGCGACGAAGCTCCATCCTTTGCCACTGTGAAACGCTGGTATAACGAATTTAATCGTGGCCGCCGTTCGCTCAATGATGAAGTTCGTGAAGGTCGTCCAAAATCAGTTGTTGTGCCAGAAAACATTGATGCTGTGCAAAAACTAATAATGAAAGATCGTCATGCGATATATTGTGAGCTTGGGGCAATTCTAGGCATTAATTTCACCAGCATATAGAAAATATTACATCATTATTTAGCCGTGAAAAAGGTTTGCTCTCTTTGAATCCCACATAATTTGACGCAATCTCAAAAATATGCTCGTGTCGATTGGTGTACAAAAATGCTCAAGAAATACAATGGCGGTGCCTCAAAGGACGTAAATAAGATTTTAACAGATGACGAAACATGGAGCTATGCGTATGAGCCGGAACGTAAACAGCAGTCGACTGTATGGGTGTTTCAAGATGAAGCAAATCCAACACAAGTTATTTGCACTCGAAGCACTTTGATGCAGTAATTTGTATCACAAATTATTTAAATGTAAAGAGTGATTATAGTATGAATATGCATTATTATGTGACATTGATTTGAGATGTTTGTTGATTGTAATTATTGTTGGGAAGTAAGTTTATACTGCCTTACTGAAACTGACAATAATAGCGTGCAATAATGCAGCGAGGGGGTGAGCTGTTTATCATTATTGGAGACGAGGAAGTTACGTAATATTGGCGCGTTTTTCTTTTAGAATTTGCTGGAACATTTCCCTGGAGCATATGTATTCATAATTTTCATTGGATATAAAAATAGACGCTAATGTTGGCGCGTTTTATTAGCCAATAGCAGCTCAGTTATAATCTTTAAGCATATCGGGGTGTATGAGTATAAAAAGAGTAGGTTAGAGGTAGAGCCCGTCAGTTCATAAAAAATCTTTGTACACTACACGTCGCATTCCCGTCAGTTCGTCGAAAATATTTGTATGATACACGTCGCCTTCAGTCCAGCAGAAATATTACACGTCGGCTATCGATTCACAAGTTACGCGTAGCAGAATTATGAAAAATCTAAAGTGTTGTAAAGTTAATTATACAAAAAGTTGAAGTACGCGAATTAAGAGTGATCAGTAAGAAGTTGTTATAACAGTTTCAGTTTGGCGAGTGTCAAGATCAATGTGTAAATGTGATAGTTAACGTGTTCGACAATAAAAGTGTAAAACAAATTTCTTCATCAGTGTTATCTTTGGATAAGAGACTCCCTTCCGTTTACACAACCTGTATAAAGAGAAGTGCTTTACCAAAAGATCATAGCTAGCCGGAGGACAGTGAACAAAAATTAAATAAAATAACCATAGCATTCTTTCAAACGAACACTAATACTACCGCAAATTGGCTCCCAAACGTGGGGCTCAATAAATAAATAATGTCACAAATAATACCACCGCAACTTCGAAGCAAATGGTCGCCTGCTTTTTCAGCAAAACTGGCCATGAGGCAACAGTGCCTTTAGAGGAACGTAAAACGGTCAATGTCGAATGGTACACAACCATTTGTTTGCCGGAAGTCTTCGGTAAAGTAAGGAAAACCAACAAGAACCGTAGGATCGTTCTTTATCAAGACAATGCGAGCGCACACACATCTCGTCTAACAACAAAGTATTTGAAGGCTCAAAAAATCGAATTGATGGGCCATCCGCCATACAGTCCTGATTTGGCACCCAATGACTTCTTTTTGTTCCCGAACATCAAGAATAAATTGCGTGAACAACGATTTTCGTTGGTAGAAGAAGCCGTATATGCCTTCAAAAACATGTTTTGGAGGTGTCTCAAGAAGACTCGCATAAATGCTTTGACAAATGGTTCAAACGGATGTGAAAGTGTATTAATGATAAAGGAGAATATTTTGAAAAACAGTAAAGCGGTTTTCACCCAGAAATTACTTTGTTTTAATTATTAGGCTCAAAATATAAATAGTGTACCTCGTAGTGGAGCTGACTATAACATTGATTTATTGCGTCTCCTTAGCTTTTACATGATTATTAAGTGTTTTAACACGATATTACAGCAATAAACATTAGAATACTTCCATATTCCTCCGAAGACGACTGTATGGATAAAGTTAATAGTTTTTATCTAATTACGAGGCGCGTCCAGAAAATAAATTTCCCGATATTTTTCCCTTTAAAGTAAAAGTACTTAACCGGAAAAATTGCACATGCGTAACACATCTATGGCGTACCAATCATATACTGGCTGGACCGGTCCCGCCTGGTGCCAGTAGCGCGGCAGCTTACCCGTTTTCCACACACCTGCAAGGTTCGGTCAGTGATCCTTACTGCACAAAACATAGCTCCGATCGAAATTGATCGTCAGCTCTGTTAGGTCTACAGGCCGAACATTATGAGCAAACAGATGGTGCGTCGCGGTGTAGGTAGTTTTCCCAAGGTCGTCAAAGTGCCCATGATGAAGAGCGCAGTGGATGTCTGTCCCTCGTCAATGATGATCTTGTTGAGCTGGTGCGGCAGCGCATTGTGGAGAACCGTCGCTGCGCGATTACGGAGCTCTGCAGCTATTTTCCGCATATATCGTCATCCTTGTTGCATGAAATTGTCACTAAGCACCTGCTGTTCAGGAAATTGTGTGCCAGGTGGGTGCCGTAAAACCTGACACCCGAGCACAAAACGAAGCGCTTAGGAGCACCACTGACATTTCTGCAGCGTATTATGATGACTGCGACGAGTTCCTCGATAGGATCATTACGGGCGATGGGACGTGGATTTCGCACTTTTCTCCGGAAACCAAGCAACAGTCAATGCATTGGCGTCACAGTAGATCTCCGACCAAGACGAAATTCAAACACAGTGCGTCGGTGCAGAAAGTGATGTGCACGGTGTTCTGGGACAGGAATGACATTCTGCTCATTGACCTGCCCAGAGATGAAACAGTGAAAGCTGACCGTTACCTTGAAACACTGCGGAAATTGCGGCGTGCCATTCAAAACAAGAGGCGTGGAATACTTAATGCACGTCTTGTGCTCTCCATGACAATGCTCGTCCACGTACGGCTCGGCGCACAGCAACTATTCTGCACGAGTTCGGCTGGGAGCTGTTTGATCATCCACCATACAGTCCTGATCTTGCTTCCAGCGATTTCCATCTTTTCTTGCACCTCAAGAAATCCCTATCCTCCGGTCAGCGTTTTGACAACGACGAAGAGCTCAAGACGGTCATACACTGGTTCCATTCACAGGTGGCAGACTTGTACGACACAGGAATACAAAAGCTGATCCCACGATATGACAAGTGTCTCAGTTCTTGTGGTGACTATGTCGAAAAATAGTTCAAACATTGCTGTACCTGCTGTCAATAAAGCTTTCCATGTAACTATGTTTTCTTTGTTTTAAAAAAATAGGTAAACTTTTTTTCTGTATGCGCCTCGTACATAGTGCATAGTATGTTTATTAGTCTAACCTCATTTGCACTAATTTGAACAAAACAAATAAAAAGTAAAGATTAACTAAACATAGACATTATATAGTTTATATGATAATGCCATGATGGTTAGTAAACAAAACTCTGCAGTTCTAAGTAGCACATTAACATCTTCCGAGACATCTGGAACTAATATTGTTGTCTTTAATGAAGTCACGATAAGGTGTACACTTTCTAATCTTTGGCACTGTTCCTCTATTGTTTGCACATGTCCGATATAATAGTGGCCCAAATTATTTTCTATTGGATTTGCTGTCAAACCACAAACTTCAACACTTTATTGTCCCAAAAGCGTTCCCAGTTTTACATCTACGAGTTTTCATACCATTGGTTCACTATTATCCATAAGGTATAATAGAAACGGAATTGCAGCGGTGACGTATAAACTATTGTACTACTTGAGTAAAATGTTGAGGGACAATTCACATCATTAGTGTTGTTACTGGTTTAGTTGCTGTTGAACATCTGTCCTAAAATTTTCCACTTTCTCTATTTACTTACATTAGGTAGACGAAGTATTGTATCCAAAAATTCTTTACAGAGATTTCACTGGAGGTTTTGAGGTCCATCAGCGCGTGTCTATGTGCATGTGTGTGAACAGCATAACAGAAAAACGAGTTCAATAAATACCAAACTTGATATTTAATTTTTTTATCTTCAAAAGATACCACACGAAGATTTTCAAGAAAGTCTTCCAACCCTAACTACCCTTTACATAGAAAATTTTTCGTTATATTTTATTTTCCACAAATGACTGACTACTTTGATTAAAATGTCGATTGTTTAAGATATTTTCATGAGAAATAAAATGTTTATCTTGAAGTTTCTGGGAATGGCCTGAATTTGAGGCAGTGCTTTTAACATTTAAATGATTTTAGTCAAATTATATAATAAGTAAATTCAATAACAGCCCGCCTTGAAGCAATATGTGTATGTAATAATTTGTAAAATGTATATAACAGTCATTGCATATGCTTATGTTATTGTAAACATGTTTAATAATGTTATGTGAATGCTTTACGTAATTTAATAATGTAGGAGCTGTGAGAAAAATAAGTTAAAAGTTGCTAACAATGAGGTAACAATGAGGTAACCTTGAGTCAATAATGAGTAAGAAAGTTTAATAATACTACTTCTGATTATTGGAGTAACAATAATGTGATTGTAGTGACAGTTTATAAAAATAGCCAAACAATAACCACAAACAGCTTTAGTTAAATGCAGGTATTCTATTGGACTAGGATTAGCCAATCAGAGACTTGAAATACAGAATTCTACAAAGTTTGGGCGGTTAAAATCAGTTCAGTTTCCTGCAGACAGTGACAGTAATTGGATGCAAGATGTGTCCTCGAGAAATTAATTACGTATTCGTGTGAGACGAAAAATAGTATACGTGTTAAAAAGTAATTGATTAAATAAAAGAATCTCGCAGCTTTCTATATCAGTGAAGTGCTGTTTAATTTGTGTCAAGGATTAATAAAAAGGAGTGAATTAAAACTTAAAATCTGTGTAAGCCTACATTCTTGTCGCACCACGCCCTGCCAAGACTTCATGTCTCTAACAAATGCTGACGCAGCCGAGGCAAACATAAATATTAAATATTTAAAGAAACAGTTTAATTACAAAGTTAATATTTTTTAAAACGTGGTGCAAACAACGTAACAACAGTAGAATCTATCAACTTCAAATTGGCGCCAAAACAACGTAAAAATAAACTTCTTCAAAGTTCTGTTCATTCTGAATGAGTTTTGTATAATTTGTAAACAACAATACATAGACAAAATCTTGCAACACAAAAAATGTACATCTCACAATTATGCCAATTAAGATATAGTGACGTCAACCATTTTCGATGTATTCTGTGTTATTGGTTTAATTTTTCCAATACGTTATTACTCATATTTACAGATTTTAAATCCGTTGCACTTATTTCTACCAAAATAGTTTAATTAAGTATTTAATTACAACAAAAATTAGTTTAAATACCTGGTACTCTCGTACTAAGATATTCAATAAAATCAAAGCAACGAGTAAAAACCAACCTGCCTCATTCCGGTTTAAATACTTATCTCAAGAGAAAATCGCTATTCCCCCCCCCCTCTTTTCTCGTGGTCATGCAAAGAGAACATAATTTCAAAGCCATCCCATAGCGACCCGCTCTTAAAAGATTCGACTGTAGCTTAAGCCTTCTGCATTTCCCTAATCCTTTGTACCTACAAGAAAATATACAATGAAACCATTCTACAAATACTTATTTTGATTAATATGAAGTAGACAGAAGAATAAGCTTTTTTAATAACAATTTGTTTAATAATCGGTAGAGCAAGTTGTGTGAATGTGGTAAATCATATATTTTTACTTTCTCTACTACGTATAGCATTTTTGGAAACATGTCTGTCTGTGTGTCTGTGAACAGCATAACTCAGAAACGAACAGTTGGATAAACACCAAACTTGGTATTTAGGTTCAGTATCCTCCAGAGATGCGACACGAAGGCTTTCAAGAAAATCCCCCCACCCCAGATTACCCTTTGCATGGAACATTTTTCGAAAATTTTAATTTTCTCAAAAATGGCTCTAACGATTTTGATTAAAATATTTGATTAAAATATTGATTAAGATATTTTCATGACAAATGAAATGTATATCTCAAATTTTCTGGTAATGTCTCCAAAGGTATTCTTCATTGTGAACGACTTTTGCATAATTGGTAAACCATGAGAGATAGAAAAAATTTTACTCCTCAAAAAATGTAAAATACACAATTTATGTCGCATACATTTTTTTTTGAGTGAACCATTTTCGAGATATTGCTTGTTATTCCCTTAAATGTTCCAATACTTATACTTTTTCTCAAATTCCTTATTCTTCTTTTTTTTGTCCTGGTAATGCAAAGAGAATGAAATACCCCACATAGCAACCACGTCTTAAAATATTTGACTATCGTTTAAAGCCTAGCAATTCCCCTTGCAATTAGCAATAAGATTAACATCTCGATATCTCGATTAACATGAAGCATATGGAGAATAAGCGTTTGTAAAAATAGTTTGTACAAGAGTAGAGAAAGTCATGTGAGTGTAACTCATCAGATTTTTTAGATTACTTTAATATTGAAGAAAAGTTACTTTACAATTTAATATTCTAATAATATGCTGCAAGAATCGAAATTTTATGAAGTAACACTTATAAACTAGAATTCTGGAATCACACCTTAGAAAATACAGAATGTCGATTCAGCTAAATTTGATTACTCATTACAACACTTTTGCAACTCTGGATGCAACTGTCCTCGCTTTTAGAAAGCTGCAGTATTATTAATTTGTTTTTCTATTCCTGAATGCCAACCACTAGCGGGAACATGGCCGTTTGCAGATACAGCGAACAACGCAGCGAAATTTCGACAATAGTAATCCTATTATCCGGCCAGAGAGCCCACAGTCCGTCTGTGGCAAACGATTTGTTAACCTCAGGCTTGGTCGTTCAGATCCTGCATCATATTATTACAATATTCCCTAACAGACTGCTGTAATAATGTTACCTCGGCGCCGGTGGTCTTGTGGTTAGCTCGCTTGCCGCTGAACCCAGGTGTGGCTTTTGTTTGCCCGAACAGAGCTATCCTCAGTTTAACGGTGAGCAAATTTTCGATCAATATGACATCTTTAATGCGTATATCACATATCACGGTACCCAAATAGCTACCGATTCTGTCACCTCATGTTACTGCACTGCAGTAATTTTCATTTTGAACCATGAAGACTCGCCACCTAGACTGCAGAAAACATTTTCGCCCATCCTCTCTTACAATAAATTGAAAAAAAAATATGTGCTCGATTATTCATACGACTTTCTCTAATATTGACAAACTCACATATATTGATTACACAGTGCGGTCATTTTATGGTGAGGCCATGGATCGCCGGTATGCGTGCTCCGCACACCGTCTATTACACTGGGGGTTTTTCTTCCGTAACTCCCGTGTTACTTACCCATGAGTGATAATAACATGCACTATAACGAATATTGACCTTGTTATAAATGGAGTTGGATGTGTATCCATCTGCGTGTAGACATTCCTGGCATCTTCTGATGAAATTTCCATTCACAAGCATACGTTCTTCTTGCGTAATGTTCATAATTTATGTTTTTATATTGTCCTTAAGTTTTTCTATGGTGTAGGGATTGTTCCTATAAACTATATTTTTTAGGGTTGCCCACAAATAGATGCACCAATTTCGTCAATGTTTCCCTCCGTTAGAACACCTCGTTTTCGCTTCTTAGGTTTAGCGTTTAGCAATCCTGTTGTTCTACACTTATTAACTAGACGTCTAACAGTTTCTCCACCTGGAACTGAAATACCAGGAAATTACTCCTGAAATTGTCTTCACACTTGTCTACACGATTCGGTTTTTACGTATGTATCGTATATAAAAATTCGTTGTTAAAGCGTGAATTTGTCGACAGGCATTGCAGTGGACGAATAACAAGACATCAACGCTCTCAAGCAAATCACACACATACACACACACACACACACACACATACACACACACACATCACAGATATTTTCAATAAGCTATGGCCTTTGAGATGCACAATGCACAACTCTCTTTGCAGCACGAACACAAAGCAGCGACTGAAGCACCGCTGATAAAGATAATCTTGAATACGCCATGCGTCGCCAATTACACATCGGGAAAGTACCGAGGCCACTGCAGTACACAATGCTACGCATATAGCCGATATGGCCTCGTCTTTAAACGACCGGATTGTATATTACACTATTCATATAAAAAAGCGACTCTTCTATCCTCATTAAGCAACTCAAGCTTACCCAAAAAGTCGGTATATATATGTATATATATATATATCACCGAAAAATATACGTTTTGCGAACCTCATGAATAAAAATACTATTTAAGGTCCATGTGTGTCCAGGCTCTGACGTTTACTTATGCAGCGGCCTACATACCAGACGCAGCAGATTAAATATCCCTGTTGTGTTACTATTTCATACACCAAGAGCAAATGTAATTACGCTAGATGAGAGTGGCAATGAAGGACTCAACTAAAGGGAGTGTTTCGCGATACGGTTGTCATAGTAGCGTTGATGGAAACCAATGCTGAACACAACCCAAAAGTGATCACGTGGTCGAGGCCTAGGGGAAAGAGTGCAGTATTTACGATAAAATTATGTTGCCAGTGCAGTAGATGGATGAACAAATTACTTCTCAAATTCGTTTATGTTTTATACTTGAATTAGTGCAGTTATTTATTTCCAAATTATAAATATGCCAATCTAAATGTTCAGGTAATCATGAACAGTCAGAATTCTAAAAGCATAAAATTATGAAGTATGGGTGTTTCAATGCAATTTTAGGTCAAAGAGTGAAGAAGTAGTTTTAGATGTTGGTTAGGTGGAGTTGTTTGATGGAGTTATTGGATGTTAGCCGCACGTATGGGCGCCACTTTGAAGAAGTTGTATTTGTGTGAGAAGCCCCCACGTATGGATGTCATTTTGAAGTTGTAGTTAGCCCCACGTTTTGGCACCACTTTGAAGAAATTATGTTCTTCAAACTTATGAAGATGTTAAAGTTTGAGTTTTAATTTAAACTGCTCACGTAATGGAGTTACACTTTGAAGTTGGTAGATGCTTGGGACGCCAAAGTTTGAAGTGTTGGAGATGATGATGTTACGCAATGTTGCGCAATGTAATTTTTACGCAGAATTTTGCAGATTTTATATTTAATTTGTTGCTTTGTGCGTAGGTTTCAATTAATTAAGCTTATGTAATATTATTTAAATCTTCCTCGGCTGCTTCAGTCGAAATATAGAAACATAAGGTCTTGTTCAGGTCGTGGTATTACAAAAATTAAAGATGTCACAGAATTACTTTTAAATTTCACTTCTTTTTATTTCTTTATACTTGCATATATATATATATATATATATATATATATATATATAAAACACTGCACTGTATAAAATAAACTGTGAGAAACTTTACACATTCTTAATGTATTTACTATAAAACCTTGCTCGTGACTTTTCCATTTGCACTCTATCACATCATGTCCGCGACTGACTGATCCAACGGTAAGAACCTTAAAGCTTCTGTAATGTCAGTCTCTTATTAGCTAAATCTAGTCCAATAGAATTTAAGCATTCAAACTAAAACTTTTCTTTACTGTTGATTGGCTAATTCAAAACTGTAAGCGAAACTACGTCATTACCGATCTTTTCATGACCAGTACTTTTCAAAAACTCTAAACACATTATTGTCACAGAGTTACATTATTATCTCATTGTTAACAACCTAAAATATATTATTCTCAGAGTTTTTGTACTATTAGAGTATATAAACATTTACATAACATTAATAAATACGTTTACAATAAAAATAAGTATCTGCAATGACTTTACATACAATATAAATAATAAATATATACATATTGTTTTCAAGGTGGGCTGTTATTGAATTTAATTATAATAAAAATGTAATAAATATTATTCAGGCATTAAAATACTGCCTCAAGAGTAAATTTTAAAATTCGAAGAATCCTTTTTCAAACAGCAGCTTTAAAATGACTAAAACGTCAAAAAATACGTTAAAATGAGAAATATGTTCTTTTCCATTAGAGTGAACTTTACAATATCCATTAAATACGTACAAGGAGGGAAGGGTTCATTATACATTAATTATATTTCTTAGGAAAGAAGGAACCAGAAATAATAATAAATTGTTTCATGGAAGAAAGAACGGAATTAACATAGAATAAAGAAAGAAAAATGCAAATGAATAAATCATAAATGGAAGAAAAGTATTCCAATGAAATACGTTTGTACCCTAATAGTTGTCCATGGCGATGAATTAGCAGGCAAAATGTATCTGGATGGATTTTTATTCCTGCAATTTTCCCCACCCAGAAAACAGAAATACTGTCACATATAGGAACCAAAAAAATACAATCAGCATTTTTTTATAAATTAGTTAGTCAAGATTGCTGCAATATCTACATCTTTGTCACAGCAACTTGGCTTTCCGGAGATGTAGCATTGTCATGTACTGGTGACGTGGCAGCATATTCGGAGTTCGTACCAAAGCTCCTTTTGCCTTTTATGGTAACAAGAGTCCACGGCTTCTGTTTAAGGAGGTGAGTTTACCATAAATAATTCTTGAAAGACGCTCGCAATGTTGCTATTCTCCCTCGGTTCTCCCCTGTCTTCTAGAACTGTCAACGCTGAGAGGATCACAGACGCGGTGCCTCAATTTTTTTGGGGGGACAGGAATAAAGGTATAAAAGAAAACAAGATAAAGGATGTTTGGAAGGAAAAAGGAAGAGGAATAGAAAGGGTTTTGTACTGTGGTGATTCTATTTAATTGGGGCATGTTGGCGATAATGGTGGCCGGTTCCGCCGAAGCAACCCGGCAAATTGTGGGTAATTATTATGATGACGGATTTCTCCGAGGTGATTTGTTACGTAACTGCCATGGCTGAAGCCCTGGCAGGGACCTATGAACAGTGGTGACTTAACAGGTGATGATGGCTCCGAGCCCGGGCCTGTTACCTCCGGGCATTCGGTGTGTGTCCAGGGGCATCTGGACAGCGTTGGTGTGTGTGGTGGTGCGGTGGTCCGTGGTTTCCTGGAGGCATGATGTAGGGCTAGAGAGTCCTATTCACTCTTGTTGCATGTTCGGCGATGCCGTCGCGGTGGTCAGTAGTGATGTCCTTAATGGTCCGGTAGATAGAAAATAGTACGGTGTCTTCGACGGGGCGGAGCTTCACGTCGAAGTGGTCTTAAAGTTTGGTGAGGCGGATGGCTAACTGCGTGTCGAAGTGGTCTTGAAGTGCTGTAAGTCGGCTGGCTAATTGTGTGTCGAAGTGGTCTTGAAGTGCGGTAAGTCGGCTGGCTAGGCCCAGCAACTCAGCGTGAAGGTCCTGAATCGCTTCGAGGATGCTGCTGTTGCTGGCCGCGTTCTGCTCAACTAGAGCGTTGGTGTTCGCCAACTGGTGCTCTAGTTGAGAGGTGTCAATCTGCGGCGGTGGATTGGTGGTCTGTGGTGGTGGGGAGATGTTCTGTGGTGTCCTGAAGTTAGTGGTCGGCGATGCTCTACGTGGGTAGAGTGGGCAGACGGCCTGCCCGGTGAAGTGCTCCTTGCCCCCACAGGAGGCGCAGTAGCGGCGGCGGTGACTCAAGTCGTGTGCCCTGCAGTCAGCAGTGAGAGACTCGTTACCACAATAGTGGCAGCGAGTAGCGGCGTCACAGGACGCGTCGGTGAGCCCGTAAAGGCAGCAGTGGCGGCATGGAGTTGGTCGCAAACTGCTGCTGGCCTCGAGCAACAGGGTTTGCCCTAATAAGAGCAGTCCTGCCCCCAGGGCCGCCGAGTTGTCGTCCTCGTCCATGAAGGTTAGTCGGACCAGCGGTGTCGGACCTCTGTTGTTTCGAATTCTTGTCGCCTTGGCCGCAAACGGCCAAAAGCGCTGAGCGGCGGTGAGCAATAACGTGTCAGGGAGTTGACGGTGCACTTCCCGGACAACAGCGGAGTAGCGTGCAGGCACGCTGTTCAGCGGCGTGTGGCTGGCTGCGCTGGCTGGAGAGATAGTGCTGGGCGCTTCGACTGGCGGCGGCGTTGGAGAGGCTGGAAGCTGTTCTTCCTCGGCGGCTGGGCTGGTGGTGGCTTCCTCACGAGGAGGAGGCGGCTTGGAGGCTGCGGCTGTCTTCTTCCGATCCATCTTAACTCGATGAGAGCTCGAAGCGAAGTCGCCTCAACGCCAGGATATTACTTAATATACTCGAAGGTAACTGGGCACGGCGAGTTTTTTTTTCGCGGCGTCCCGAATTTGGCTCTTATAATAGATCTCTGTTTTCACTTTTTCGCTCCCCCCCACAACTTCTGAGTTACGTTCCCCAACAATGTCCGATCCTAAGTCCTTACATTAGGATAGGACATAATTTGTGGATCCGCCGGCCCCTCCAAAACTATTTTCTTGAGCGGTGATATTGGATCCCACGCCTGCGTTTTACATCACTACCAACATGAAAGTTGGTGGAAGCACCGGTTTCTGCATCCAATTGTGCCAGGGATATGGTTCGATTCCGTGTCTGTGTTAGCCGCTCCGCCACCATTTTGACATAACTAATGGTGGCTCCGACCTCTCTAAAATCATTTCCTTGCGAGGTAAGATTCGATGCTGTATCTCTCTCTTTTATTCCATCACTAGCTTGATAATATCAGTTCAAGTCCAAGAACCCTGGGCTCACTTACGCTTTAAGTGATTATATATTCTGCTTAACGGCTGCGTTATTTTGCAATAAAAATGATAGTTAAAATCCTCCAGTAAAACCGGCTAATGATTGTAAAATATGCCACTGTGCTATATGTATTATACTTATTGTTATTATATAATTATTATTATTGTTGTTTACCTTCGTCCTCCTGAATAAAAGGTCACTCATAGCTAACAGTCGAAAGAGCAAATGGCTCGATCAGAGAATTACTCTACACAGTAAGGAGAACTGAAACTCTAAAATAATATATTTAGAAACATGACACCCAGAATTAAAATGTTTACACTTTCATGTCCCGGATGTGAACTAATAAAAGCATGTTAGAAGTGCGTGTCATCTTATGCTATATGGTTAAAGAAATATAATTCTATGTAAAATGTCGTATAGATTGAAAGTATTTTTCGATGTTTCAATTCAGCACAATTACACAAAAGTAACGGGTATATTTCCTGTCCCACCATACTTTAAAAAGTATAGTCTTAAGCATTGAAGAAGGTGGTTTGTTGTATTGAGTATGTTTTGTTTCTGCCCCACGCTGGGCGCCAATTTGAAGAAGGTGGTTGCTGCTACGTATGGAAAGTTAGTTTGAAGAATATGTATTATATTTATTTGCCCCACGCTTTGGGCGTCAATTTGAAGTAGTACTTATTTTAGGAGGAGTTGTATTGTATTGTATTTCGTCTGTTGCGGAGCCGAACTTGAAGTAGTTGCAACGCACGTATGGTAAAAAGTTTCCGGTAATCTTCGCCCCAAATGTTTAAAAAATATTAACTTTGTAATTTTGGCTGTTTCTTTAAATATTATATATTTATGTTTGCCTCGGCTGCGCCAGTGTTTATATTTTTTTAGAGACATGAATGTCTTAGCAGGGAGTGGTGCGACTGAACAATGTAGGCTTACACATATTATAATTTTACTTCACTCCTTTTATTGATGCTTGACACGATTTAAATAACACTTCACTGATAGAGAGAGAGAGAGCTGTGAGATATTTTTATTAATTACTTGCACTTTTTAACACGTAAACCATTTTTGTCTCACACAAAATACGTATTAAATGTCTCGTGGACGCATCTCGCGTCCGGATAGGAACACTGTCTACAAGCAGTTGACTTCTGAATTTGTAAATTTTGCCCCATTTTAGTTTCTGATTGGCTAATCCTAGTCCAATAGAATACCTTCATTTAACTAAAGCTTTTTCTGGTTGTTGATTGGCTATTTTATAAGCTGTCACAAAAATTACATTATTGCTTCCAAGAATCACAAGTAGCATTATTAAACTTTCAAAGTCATTATTGCCTCAAGGTTACCTCATTGTTACCTCATTGTTGGCAACTTTTAACCTATTATTCTCACAGCTCCTACATTATTAAATTACGTAATACATTCACATAACATTATTACACATGTATACAATAATATAAACATATACAATGACTGTAATATACACTTTTTATATATTGTTATATACACATATTGTTTTAAGGCGGGCTGTTATTATATTTTATATTATATAATTAGACTGAAATCATTTAAGTGTTAAAAATACTGAATCAGCATTTCTTTTTCTTTGTATAAAGAGAGAACTTGCACCTAGAGCTCGTCAAGGCTGTTCACATTAGATTGCTATTAACAAGATATCATCTTGTGGTAGACCTTTGTGATTGGTGGGTGGAGCTGTCCATGACCGAAGTTTTTTTGGCACATAAGCTTCTCCACTGTAGCATCAGCAAGTATTAGGTATGCGCCATTGCGCATCATATTACTCGAAGATGGTGATAATACACATGTACCACAATTCTTCTTTTCTCAACCAGAAAGCCTGCTGAAAGCCATAAATCCATCTAGCACACGCCCTAATAATTGAGGTTTATTAAGCGAGGTACCAACAAAGTAAGACCAAGCGGATCCTTCAGTACTATTAACTGTTGTCAATTTCACCTGAGCAGTTATTTAGACGTCACTCCAAAATAGAATGGAAAGAGCGAGGAACAGCTTTACAGTATAGGTGGCAACAGCCAGAAGTGTTATCCTAAAGGTTAGTCTGCGGTTAGTGGGGTGAATTAAGGCTAGGGAAAGATTTTCTACTCATAAAATTAACTAAATTATAAAACATCGCTATAATGTTCGTCATGATTCCTCATTTACTAAATATAAGATCAAATTGGGTAAATACAATGTGTACTACCGTTTGGGTCTTAATCCCCACTGTACACTGGTAAACATTTTAGCAGCGCTATGTCACTAGAGCAATTAACACAGATGCAATATTTGCTCCCGGTATTTAAGTTTAAGTGTAACCAATTAAAGCGCACTGAAGTTGAAATAAGAAAAACAGAAATAGAATGAAGATAGTGGTGATTAGAAAACAAAAGTAATTAATTAACAAACAGCTAATTAATAAATTTAACTTTCGTTTGGTAAATTCAATTGAAACAAACGACAAACCTGCGCGATGACCCATGTTTTTGTTGACAAGTCTGTATAAGTATATAACATGTCACAGCTATTGAGGAAGAGTATGAAAATGGTTGGGGAAAAGGAAACCACTTAATTATTTCATAACAGTTTTAACTTCGTTTTCAAGGGCGCAGGAATAACGTTTCGGGTCTCGTATTGAGGATCCGAGTTCGATTCGCGGCTCTGGGGTGGCGATTTTAAGTCGACCCTATCCACACCCTCACCTCTGACTTGCTCATGTGAAGTATCCCCAAGGCCCAACGTGCTTCGCCATCCTTATCATCACCCTACCATCGGAGATAACGGATTCCGCCCGTGGATGCCTCCAGATTAGAAGTGTGTCCAGTCAACGCTTGGAGGAATGAGAAAACCCCGAAGGCTATATATGAGGAGCGTTAGGAACTTCTTCGTTTACAATACAAAACTAATGACTTTAAAAAACCATAAACAACTAAAATAATAAAAACTCCGGTTCAAGTTAAATTCTTAGAAATATTGAACCCACGATCACAACCCCAATGATAGAACAAAACCATGAACCGAGAGCTACATAAGCTGCTCAGAACGTTATTGTAGTAGTCTTAAGAGAAAATTTGAAGATGATAACATAACTAGGACATAAGTCATATAATTAATCCAGTCATTAGTGGCTAACTACAAATAATAAAAACAGCGTCTATGAGATACACAAAATAATATAGACTTTAAGAAACACCAGGCTAAAAACAAACCTCAAGTGCAGTTTTCTTAATATTAGAAAGAATCCGACCGCTCTATACCTAATCATTAATAAATAGTGTCAATATAGACAAAGTTATTCCTTGAACTACTTTAACTTAAGTCCTGGAAGTTGGAGGCTGGTGCTCCAGTTACCACCCATGGAATGCACGTGGGTTCAAGCCCACCTTGACGGATTTTGCGACCCATGTATAGGACAATACACACTCAGCATCGTGAGTCATTTGAGAAGCTACAATAGGTAGCGATCTGTAAGTCACAAAAGCGTACGTTCCGACTGGGGAAACAGGATGTTGACTACATCATCTCCCCGTATCGCTTGGATGATCGTCTACCTCAGCCTTGTGTATGTGGGCGTGAGACCTGCAGCCGGGTTAGTGGACCAAGACCCGCAAGGACTGTAATGCTACAGATTTTATTTTAAGATACTCAGCTAAAACTAGGCCAATATTTAAAAAAATTCAAAAATTATATATCATGGGTTTTGCTTTCAGAGTCTTTTAAATCTTCAACACTTGACCATTTAAATGCCCAAGAGCACATGGCCTATTGGCTGGTATACACTCCCAATGTCTTTTACTGGATCTTGACTTTTGCGCATTAAAATGCTCCACATGATGTAGTTTGTAACCAATCTTGTTCAAATTTTCAGCAGAAAAGCAGAGAGAATTAACTTAAAAAAACTGACATTTGTTTTTCATATGCTTTTAAATTTCTCCAGATATATCATATTTAATTCAACCTCTAAAGATAAATGTTAAAAAGAATATATTTTAAATTCAAACTTTTTCTGAGCAACCAAAATAGTGAATAAAATTCTATATGCGAGTTCTGTGTATTAGTATTTAAATTATATACTAGCATTTTTATTACTTTCTCTACCATGTACATAGTATGCAGAGAAGGTATTGCATTCCACCCAAAATTGGATACCGATGTTTCACCGGAAACATCCTGAGCCAAAAATAGCATTTTTCAGAAAAAGGTCCGCTTGTGTTTCTGTGTGTGAATAGCATAACTTAAAAATGAAAACTTGGATAAACAACAAACTTGAAGGTTCAGTGCCTTCTAAAGATGCGTCAAAAATATTTTCAAGATTCCCACCTCAAATTACCCTCTACGTGGAAGATGTTTCGAAATTTTTCATTTTCTAAAAGATTACTCAACGATTTTGATTAAAAGTCAGGTATTAATGATATTTACATGAAAAATAAAATGCATATCTTGAATCTCCTGGGAACGGCCTTTGAAGTTCTCTTCATTTGGAAGCAATTTTGAATAAACTGTATAACTAGTAAACGTTAGACGATAGACAAAAGCGTACCTGACAAGAAATGTAAATCTCTTTAAAATACACAACTTATTTGAATAACGTTTTGTGCTTCATAAGCTATTTCCGAGATATCCGTTATTAATGGTTTGAATTGTTCATTACTTGGTCATTCTTTAAAGTCTTTTCAACATTCAGTTGTTGCTCACTATTGCATGGAAACAGTATGGAATTTTATGGCCAGTGTATAGTGTCCAGTTCTTAAGCATTTGACTATCACTGTTCCGTTTGTATCTATTACGAAATGTGTAATGTAGCTATTTCTGCAAGGGCTAATTTGGATTAAAACGAAGTAAATAGAAAAATAAGGTTTAGTAAGAAGCAAACAAGTATACAAGCTAGTATACTACTAACAATCAGAAAGTCTTCTTTAAATTCTGCTTTCTCCGCCATGTCGAACACCTGATTAATTAGCATAATTATGGTAAAATATATTTTGCTCAAAAAGTATTAAGGATAAAAAAAACGCGCCATTTAAAACGCGCTTATAATTGAGGTAGAGCAGCATATGAGAAACATTTGAAAACATCTGGATAATAAATTTCACCTATGGATACCCATCACTAAAATTGAAGCCGTGGTATAACCAAATGTATAAATGAGCATTTACGTAAGAGAGAAACGAACACATACACTACGTGATCAAAAGTATCCGGACACCTGGCTGAAAATGACATATAGGTTCGTGGCGCCCTCCATCGGTAATGCTGGAAGTCAATATGGTTTTGGCGCACCCTTAGCTTGATGACAGCGTTCACTCTCGCAGGCATACTTTCAATCAGGTGCTGGAAGGTTTCTTGGGGAATGGCAGGTCATTCTTCACGGAGTGCGGAACTGAGGAGAGGTATCGATGTAGAACGGTGAGGCCTGGCACGAAGTCGGCGTTCCAAAACATCCCAAAGGTGTTCTATAGGATTCAAGTCAGGGCTCTGTGCAGGCCAGTCCATTACAGGGATGTTATTGTCGTGTAACCACTCCGCCACAGTACGAACAGGTGCTCGATCGTATTGAAAGATGCAATCGCCATCCCCAAATTGCCGTTCAAAAGTGGGAAGCAAGAAGGTGCTTAAAATGTCAATGTAGGTCTGCGCAGTGATCGTCCCACGCAAAACAACAAGGGTTGCAAGCCCCCTCCAGGAAAAACACAACCACACCATAACACCACCACCTCCGAATTTCACTGTTGGCACTACACACGCTGGCAGATGACGTCACCGGGCATTCGCCATACCCACACCCTGCAATCGGATCGCCACAGTGTGTACCGTGATTCGTCACTCCACATAACGTTTTGCCACTGTTCAATCGTGTAATGTTGACGCTCCTTATACCAAGCGAGGCGTCGTTTGGCATTTTCCTGCGTGATATGTGGCTTATGAGCAGCCGCTCGACCATTGAATCCAAGAAACCTCACGCCTAACTGCCATAGTATTTGGGGTGGATCGTGATGGAGTTTGGAATTCCTGTGTAATGGTCTGGATAGATGTCTGCCTATTACTCTTTACGACCCTCTTCAAATATCGGCGGTCTGTCAGTCAACAGACGAGGTCGGCCTGTACGCTTTTGTGCTGTACATGTCCCTTCACGTTTCCACTTCACTATCACATCAGAAACAGTGGACCTAGGGATGTTTAGGAGTGTGGAAATCTCGCGTATAGACTTCTGACACAAGTGACATCCAATAACCTGACCACGTTCGAAGTATGTGAGTTCCACGGAGCGTCCCATTCTGCTGTTTCACGATGTCTAATGACTACTGAGGTCGCGGATAATGAGTACCAGGCAGTAGGTGGCAGCACAATGCACCTAAGATGAAAAACGTATGTTTGTGGAGGTGTCCGGATACTTTTGATCACATAGTGTATGTCGCATTAGGAAATTATAAAAGATCGAATCTAGGACTATGCCGGATCTGAAGTCTTGGTGCACTCAGTCTAGAGTCGTGTGCACCTAGCACTACGTGAGAGACCAATTGAGTTCACCGTGGCGCATCTCTGTGACCGTTAACTCCAGTTGTCGGCGGACCAATGCCTGCCGCGTCGCTACTAAGTGCTGCATCTATGGATATCAGTAATCTATCATAGGTCAGGTAGTCTGTAACCAAAATACTTCTTCCCTAATGCACTAGAGAAATTTCAACATAGAAGAAATATACCCTCTTCGATAGTTCTTGAGTGGAAACCCCTCGGAGAACACGTACCAGAGATGGAGAAATTTCTTCTTGGTCCTTATTCAAGAGAGGGAAGAGGTCAAAAGTAGATTAAGTGCTGCGCCCAAATGTACTTGTGAAAACTGCATATCATCGACAAGCGTAGGTTGGAAATTTAAAAGCAGCGCTCCACCCAAACTAAAATAATGAGCGTAAAATTAAGAGCCGAAAAAAGGTCTCTTAACACTAACAGGTGTCAGAGAGATTAATCTCGAGGGCGTTACGCTTTTATCAATTTCGTGCGAAAATCTGATACACATTTCTAGAGTAGTTTAAAACAACCTAATTGCAGTCTCCAAGCAGAGAAATGAATACCGCACACTTGTACGAATATGAATTAAAAGTGGAATATCGCTGGTTACCCAAAAGGCAAGTAATGTCTTAGTTATTGATATGATTGTAACGCTGGTAATGATGATTGCCCTCCTCATCATCCCTTGCAAGGATTAGGCATTCTTGCCTTTCCCGAGTTCAGAGTGCTATGACCATTTCTTCATCGGACGCCTAACATTTATTCCACCTTGAGGCAGATGGCTATTCGCCAAGGATGGGAATCCTTCACTACTCATTTGAAGAAGTAGTTTGTTATAGGTTATTTATTGTTTCACGTATGGAAAAGCCGATTTGAAGTAGGAGTTGTATTATATTTCAACTGCTGGGGAGCTGAACTTGTAGTAGTTGCAATCACACATATAGTACCCGCTTTCCGGTAGCCTTCACCCCAAATGTACTTTCAGGTGGTCTTTGCCCCAAGTTTAAAAAAAATTAACTTTGTAATTTGTTTGTTTATTTAAGTATTAAATATTTATGTTTGCCTCGGCTGCCTCAATATTATTGTTACAGACATGGAAGCCTTGGCAGGGTTGTGATACGACTAACAATGTAAGCTTACACAGATTGTAAGTTTTAATTCACTGCTTTTTATTAATCCTTGATACATATTAAATAACACTTCACTGATATCGAGAGCTGTGAGATTCTTTTAATACTTGCACTTTTTAACACGTGTACTATTTTCGTCTCACACGAATACGTAATTAATTTCTCGAGGACACATCTCGTGTCTGGTTATGATCACTGTCTAGAGGCAACACGTCTGGTTATGAACACTGTTTGGAGGCAACTGAATGGATTTCAACCGTCTAAACTTGTAAATTTCTGTATTTCAAATCTCTGATTGGCTAATCCTACTCCAATAGAATACCTGCATTTAACTAAAGCTTTTTCTGGTTGTTGATTGGTTATTTTTAAACTGTCACTAAAATTACATTATTGCTTCCAAGAATCACAAGTAACATTTAAACTCTTAAACTCATTGCCTCAAAGTTACCTCATTGTTACCTCATTGTTAGCAACTTTTAACTTATTATTCTCACAGCTCCTACATTATTAAATTACTTAATATATTCACATAACATAATTGAAGATGTTTAAAATAATATAAGCATATGCAAGACTGTTACATACATTTTACAAATTATTACATACACATATTGCTTCAAGGCGGGCTGTTATTGAATTTACATTTTATATAATTAGACTGAAATTATTTAAGTGTTAAAAATACTGCCTCACATTCGAGATGGGTGGGCTCTTCAATTGTCGTTATGCTCTTCTTTTTTATCATTTAAGTTATACAGGGTGAGTTTAGGTCCACTGATAAACTTAAGGGGGTGATTCCTGCCTGGAAATGGAGCACAAAAGTTCCTGCTGTCCGGAAATTCATAGCTTCCACGGTAGATGGCACTGAGGAACGACATCAAAGAGCAGATGTTTAAACTGGCCTCCATGGGATGCAATGCACGCGTTCACACGTCACATCGTGGATTGCCTTACTCATTCGAATGTTTCGGGCTGTGTCCGAATGTGGTCATAGGCTACGTGATCATGCTGTCGAAGGGTCTGAACATAGGAACAGGCTCACCATGCACAATGCTTTTCAGATGCTCCCACAAGTGAAAATCCAGAGGGTTTAAGTCCGGTGATCGACTGACCATGTAAAAGTGCCTCCACGTCCTATCCAACGTCTGGGAAAGTTTTGTTGAAGTGTCGGTGAACATTAATGCTCCAATGTGCTGCAGCCACATTGCCTGTCGTATTGCCAAAGGCACATTCTCCAGCAATGGAGGCAGAGTGTTTTGCAGGAAGTCCAGATACGTTTCTCCGTTCAGGTGTTGTGGAAGAACTGACCCAAGTAGGCGGTCGCCAATAATCCCTGCCCAAACATTGATGCTGAACCGCTGCGGATGAGACGCTTAAACCAGTCCGTGAGGATTTTCTGTAGCCCCAGATGACGATTATGCAGGTTAGTGATGCCAACTCTACCAAAGGTCACTTCATCGTTAAAGAAGACTGAAAACAGAAATCCCATAATGGTGATGGCCTGATGCACAAACCAACGACAGAAGCTTTCCTGTGGAGGAATATCCGCTGGTGATAATCCCTACACACACTGGAGGTGGTAGCGATAATAGCGGTTGTCATGTAAGATACAGATAACCGTCCTTTGACTTACACCATGTTGGCGGGCCAATTGCCTGGAGCTTGTACCAGAGTTGTTCTCAATGGCATGGTGAACATGTTCCTCCACATCTGGTGTACGCACAGTCCGCGGCCGCCCTGAACGTTTGTCTGTCTCAAAGGACCCATGCCAAAAAATGGCTCCAAATTTTGTGTGATGTGGGTGGTGCTGTCTCTCGATCGTTTCCACATGCTTGGCCTTACACGAACACCATCTCGGCTTGTTTGCAATGAGTGACGGGCCATTGTGTTTCTGCGTGTTTAAATTACACTATCTAGTTCTAGTTCTAGTTTGAAAAAGGGTGGGTTTTATGCCCAAGCACTGCGACCTTAAGATCTATTGCGCATCCCCCCTTTCATCAGTTAAGTGGTCTGTTGCTCGATATGAACTTAACCAGACTGCTAACTGAGACTTTCGATAGTTCATCTATCATTGGAAAGTGATTGCCAAAAATACTTGCTCTTTGATTCGCAAGAGCAGGGTAATCACATAGTAGATGAGTAACAGTCTCATCTCCTTCTAGACATCTACTACAGATAGGGTTGTTAAACAATCCTATTCTGTATAGATTAAACTTTAGGGCACAGTGCCCTGTAATGAATCCTGTTGCCCATGCAAGTCTTCTTCTACTAAGACCGCGCAAGTATTTTCCCCGGCTGTTATCCAGGTCTGTAATAAACAACTTGGAATGTCTACAACCCTCAATGGAGTTCCAGTAGTTCTTGTGTTCTGCTTGAGCCCAGCACTATCCCACAACTAAATTACATTATCACACAACTCACATTGCACGTTATGGGTGAATGTCGTCAGTGCCATCTACCGTGGAAACTATGCATTTCCGGACAAAAGGTGATATGAACTGCTGTATTCCATTTCCAGTCAGGAATCACCCCATGAAGTTTGTCGGTGGACTTAAAACTCGCCCTATACGTAATTCTTCTCATTTAGTTTCATTTCGTATCAAATCCATTCTTGCGCATTCTTTCACTTTAAGGAGAAATATCAGTTCCGCAGAGTGTATGTTACCCTTATCTCTTTCATAAGTTATTCAAGTACTCCCATACATTAACTTACAGGCATTAACTTATAAAATTTTAATTTTATATCTTTTCGAATTTTATTTTGAAGAGTTCTCTTTTACTAGTTGATTGAAACTTATTCAATTTATTTTCAATATCCCTGTTTCTATTATAAACAACCTAGATAATCAAAATGCGTTACTCTTTGCAGTATTTTTACTTTCTCTACTACGTATAGTAAGTAGAGGAAGTATTGTATTCCACCCAAAAATTCGATACCGAGATTTCACGGGAAATACATGTTTTGAGACCCCCTGAATCCAAAAAAAGCATTTTTAGAAACATGTCCGTGTGTGTGTGTCTGTGTGGCCGTCTGTCTGTCTGTGTGTGTGTGTGTGTGTGTGTGTGTCTGTGTGTCTGTGAACAGCATAACTCAGAAACGAACAGTCGGATAAACACAAAACTTGGTATTTAGGTTCAGTATCTTCCAGAGATGGACACGAAGGTTTTCAAGAAAATCCCCCACCCCAAATTACCCTTTACATGGAACATTTTTCGAAAACTTTAATTTTCTCAAAAACGGCTCTAACGATTTTGATTAAAATATCATATGTTTAAGACATTTTCATGACAAATGAAATGTATATCTCGTATTTTCTGGGAATGTCTCCAAAAGTATTCTTCATTGTGAACGACTTTTTCATAACTGGTAAACCATAAAAGATAGGCAAAATGTTACTACACAATGAATGTAGATCGCGTTAAAATACACAATTTATGTCATATACATTTTTTTGTTGAGTGAACTATTTTCGAGATATTGCTTGTTATTCCCTTAAATTCTCCAATACTTATACTTTTTCTGAAATTCGTTATTCATTTTTTTTATGTTCTGGACATGCAAAGAGAATGGAATACTCCACATAGCAACCAGCGTTTAAAAGATTTGACTATCGCTTATAACCTACCATATTCCCCAAAATTAGCAATAAGATTGACATCTCGATATCTCAATTAACATGAAGCATATGGAGAATAAGCGTTTGTAAAAATAGTTTGTACAAGAGTAGAGAAAGCCATGTGAGTGTAACACATCAGATTTTTTCTTTCATTTTTACTTTCTCTACTACGTATAGTAAGCAGGGGAAGTATTGTATTCCACCCAAAAATTAAATACCGAGATTTCACCGGAAATATATGTTTTGAGACCCCCTGAATCCAAAAAAAGACTTTTTTGGGAACATGTCCGTGTGTGTCTGTGAACAGCACAATTCAGAAACGAACAGTCGGATAAACACCAAACTTGGTATTTAGGTTCAGTATCTTCCAGAGATGCGACACGAAGGTTCTCAAGAAAATCCCTCCACTCCAGATTACCCTTTACATGGAACATTTTTCGAAAATTTTAATTTTCTCAAAAATGGCTCTAACGATTTTGATTAAAATATCATATGTTTAAGATATTTTCATGACAAATGAAATGTACATCTCGAATTTTCTGGGAATGTCTCTAAAAGTATTCTTCATTGCGGACGACTTTTGCATAACTGGCAAACCATAAGAGATAGACAAAATTTTACTACACAAAAAATGTAGCTCGCGTTAAAATACACAATTTATGATTTTTTTTTTTGAGTGAACCATTTTCGAGATATTGCTTGTTATTCCCTTAAATTTTCAACTTTTTCTCAAATGGGAATTCGTTATTGATTTTTTTATATCCTGGATATAAAAAGAAAATGGAATAAGCCGCATAGCAACCAGATCTTAAATGATTTGACTATCGCTTAAATACTACCATATTCCCCTTGCATCTACAAGAAAATTAGAATAAGATTAACATGAAGCATATGGAGAATAAACGTTTGTAAAAATAGTTTGTACAAGAGTAGAGAAAGTCATATGAGTGTAACATATGAGATTTTTTTCTTTCTTATTTTGGAGCGCGCGGAGCATTGGTCCAGATAGGGAAAACTTTCAATTTGGATGCAAATATTTTCAAGTTATACACTTTTCCAATTTGATTTAGCTTATATACTGAACTTTATAAATTATCTTCTCTATTCTGTGTTATTGCAATATCATCTGCATATAACATTATGTTTGCATATCTATTTCTACTTATTTGTATACCTGGAATTATTTCATACTAATGCTATTGCGCATGTGATTGCGCTCCTATTAAGGTAAATGATGGAACAGTTTTATTTAGAATCTAAGTTAAAACACCTAAATAAATCAGGGAAAACGACCAGTTAATATTGTAAATTGGAAAGGTGGTACACAACACAATATGATGTGTCACACTCACATGACTTTCTCTATTCTTGTACAAACTATTTTTACAAACTCTTATGCTCCGTGTATTTAACATTAATCGACATAAACATTTTCAGAAACGATCTTTTGATAGGCAAAGAGAATTACATTTTACACACAGCGACCAGTACTAAAAAAAATCTGATGTGTTACACTCACATGACTTTCTCTACTCTTGTACAATCTATTTTTACAAACGCCTATTCTCCATATGCTTCATGTTAATCGAGATATCGAGATGTCAATCTTATTGGTAATTTTCTTGTAGATGCAAGGGGAATATGGTAGCTTTTAAGCGATAGTCAAATATTTTAACGCTGGTTGCTATGAGGCGCATTTCATTCTCTTTGCATGTCCAGGACATAAAAAAAATGAATAACGAATTTGAGAAAAAGTATAAGTATTGGAAAATTTAAGGAAATAACAAGCAATATCTCGAAAACGGTGCACTCAACAAAAGAAATGTATATGACATAAGTTGTGTATTTTAACGCGATCTACATTTTTTGTGTAGTAAAATTCTGTCTATCTCTTACGGTTTACCAGTTATACAAAAGTCGTTCACAATGAAGAATACTTTTGGAGACATTCCCAGAAAATTCGAGATATAAATTTCATTTCTCATGACATTATCTTAAACATATGATATTTTCATCAAAATTGTTAGAGCCATTTTTGAGAAAATTAAAATTTTCGAAAAATCTTCCATGTAAAGGGTAGCCTGGGGTGGGGCGATTTTCTTGAAAACCTTCGTGTCGCATCTCTGGAAGATACTGAACCTAAATACCAAGTTTGGTGTTTATCCGACTGTTCGTTTTTGAGTTATGCTGTTCACAGACACACACACACACAGACACACACACACACACACACACACAGACACACACACGGACATGTTTCCAAAAATGCTTTTTTTGAATTCAGGAGGTCTCAAAACATGTATTTCCGGTGAAATCTCGGTATCGAATTTTTGGGTGGAATGCAATACTTCCCCTACTTACTATACGTAGTAGAGAAAGTAATATTTGACTATCGCTTAAGGCGTACTATGTTCCCCTTGTTTTGTATTTGCAAGGGCAATATAGGAATACAGTAGCCTTTAAGCATAGACATATCTCTTAATAGCTGGTTGCTAGGTGCAGCACCATTCCCTTTGCCACAGATTAATACTCTTTGCATATCCAAGACAAAAAAATGAATAACGAATTCCCATTTGAGAAAATAAGTATTGAAAAATTTAAGGGAATAACAAGCAATATATCGAAAATGGTTCACTTAACAAAAAAAATGTATATGACATAAATTGTGTATTTTAACGCGATCTACATTTTTACTTTCTCTACTACGTATAGTAAGTAGGGGAAGTATTGCATTCCACCCAAAAATT
Source organism: Deroplatys truncata (assembly GCA_030765065.1). NCBI lineage: Eukaryota > Metazoa > Arthropoda > Insecta > Mantodea > Mantidae > Deroplatys > Deroplatys truncata. The sequence continues at coordinate 49,580,318 of CM060979.1, read as the reverse complement.
CGATACCGAGATTTCACCGGAAATACATGTTTTGAGACCTCCTGAATCCAAAAAAAGCATTTTTGGAAACATGTCCGTGTGTGTGTCTGTGTGTGTGTGTGTGTGTGTGTGTGTGTCTGTGAACAGCATAACTCAAAAACGAACAGTCGGATAAACACCAAACTTGGTATTTAGGTTCAGTGTCTTCCAGAGATGCGACACGAAGGTTTTCAAGAAAATCCCCCCCACCCCAGACTACCCTTTACATGGAACATTTTTCGAAAATTTTAATTTTCTCAAAAATGGCTCTAACGATTTTGATTAAAATATCATATGTTTAAGATAATGTCATGAGAAATGAAATGTATATCTCGAATTTTCTGGGAATGTCTCCAAAAGTATTCTTCATTGTGAACGACTTTTGCATAACTGGTAAACCATAAGAGATAGACAAAATTTTACTACACAAGAAATGTAGATCTCGTTAAAATACACAACTTATGTCATATACATTTCTTTTGTTGAGTGAACCGTTTTCGAGATATTGCTTGTTATTCCCTTAAATTTTCCAATACTAATACTTTTTCTCAAATTCGTTATTCATTTTTTTATGTCCTGGACTTGCAAAGAGAATGGAATGCGCCGCATAGCAACCAGCGTTAAAATATTTGACTATCGCTTAAAAGCTACCATATTCCCCTTGCATCTACAAGAAAATTACAAATAAGATTGACATCTCGATATCTCGATTAATATGAAGCATATGGAGAATAGGCGTTTGTAAAAATAGATTGTACAAGAGTAGAGAAAGTCATGTGAGTGTAACACATCAGATTTTTATGTAGTAAAATCTTGTCTATCTCTCATGGTTTACCAGTTTTTAAGCATAATTCTAGCCACTGAATTAGCGGGGTACTTTACCTCCCCCAATGTATGACCGAGCTGACGAACGGTAACATTACAAATTTGAATCTTATATTTTCTGCCAGGGTACCGTTTTTTTAATGCTGATTTTCTTACTGCTGTTTAGCAGCAACAAAAACTCCAACTTTTGTCTCCATGTCGCTGATGAAAGCTCTCATATATGTAAATATCGTAACTCTCGTTCAGTTTTGTTACTTTCTCTACTACGTATAGTAAGTAGGGGAAGTATTGTATTCCACCCAAAAATCCGATACCGAGATTTCATCGGAAATATACGTTTTGAGACCCCCTGAATCCAAAGATCATTTTTGGAAATATGTCTGTGTGTGTGTCTGTGTCTGTCTGTGAACAGCATAACTCAGAAACGAACAGTCGGATAAACACCAAACTTGGTATTTAGGTTCAGTATCTTCCAGAGATGCGACACGAAAGCTTTCAAGAAAATCCCCTCACCCCTTTACATGGAACATTTTTCGAAAACTTTAATTTTCTCAAAAATGGCTCTAACGATTTTGATGAAAATATCATATGTTTAAGATAATGTCATGAGAAATGAAATGTATATCTCGAATTTTCTGGGAATGTCTCCAAAAGCATTCTTCATTGTGAACGACTTTTGCATAACTGGAAAACCATAAGAGATAGACAAAATTTTACTACACAAAAATTGTAGATCGCGTTAAAATACACAATTTATGTCATATACATTTTTGTTGTTGAGTGAACCATTTTCGTGATATTGCTTGTTATTCCCTTAAATTTTCCAATGCTTATACTTTTTCTCGAATGGGAATTCGTTATTCATTTTTTTTATGTACTGGACATGCAAAGTGAGAATGCGCCACATAGCAAACAGCTCTTAAAAGATTTGACTGTCGCTTAAAGTCTACCATATTCCCCTTGTACCTACAAGAAAATTAGCAATAAGATTAACATCTCGATTAACATGAAGCATGTGGAGAATAGTTTGTAAAAATAGTTTGTACAAGAGTAGAGAAAGTCATGTGAGTGTAACGCTTTTCACCGCAATTACACAACACATAGACACACACAAACAACCATGCCCATGGCGGGACTCGAACCTGCAACCCTCAGCTTGGCGGAACGCCGGAGCTATACACTCCAGCGACCACGGCTACGAGGCCCGGCTAAGTTTAATCACATGTACAAATAATTCCCCCCATCCTCTAGAAGGCTTAATTATGTTGCATTGTGTACTAATCATAGCGAAACACCTTCATAGAGGTGGTATCCGAACCATCCCTCCATTTTACATAGATTATAAGCGTCGTTCATTGGTTTATTTGTGTCACTGTATTGTTTTTCAGAACAGTCACATAGAGAGTTGATTCTGGCTGGGTATCAAAAGCTACAAGTCTAGTGAAAGTTAAAATGTATATAATATATTGTCTTTAAATATAATGTTAGCCTTATAACGGTAGGGAGGTATTCGATTTTGTACAAAATTACACCTGATTGGTTTCATTTTGTGTATATGTCTTTATTTTATTTCACATGTTCTATATTCTGTGTAATATTTATGTTTATATGTAATTTTTGTACATTTCCTTGACATGTTCTATGTTTACAAGCCTTTGTGGCTGCTAGTGAACTCATAGAATGCAATCCAATCTAATCTAATCCATAGTCAAAAGTTGGTTGCTTGGAGGTGGAAACCTAACGGAGGGAAAAACACTATAGCGATCAAAGGGAATGAGCCACATTTTATGCACAACCGTGTACATATTAAACAGGGCAGCGATGGGTTTGTGGCATGTACTTATTACATGCAAGATAAATTATATTTGGTTTGCTTTTAATTAATATTCCCCTCTGAGTTTCACTATGCAGCACTTTCTCTTTGTCCGTGAAAGACAGTGAACATCATTATGAAACCTCAGGAAGATAAGAAAACTCACTACAAGCCAAGTCGCTATCCTTTCTAAGGTTGCACAAATATTTTTCGGCGAAATGCAAGGAACAAGAAGCTCATTGCAAGCGGCTGTATTTCTCCATCACATGTTTAATGATGTGGGTACATCTCAAGCAGTAGTACATACGTATTCAACACTGGTGGAACAGTCTCGGCATCTCGTTAGTGAACGAGAAGCTACTAACAAGATGACCGAGCCTCCTTTCTGCCAGATCTCTATAGCAGCTACAGCAGATCCCTGCACTTAGCACACCTCAATTTATGTTCGAGATACGATGACTTCTTATTTTCTCTACAACGACTTAAAGCAGTACAGGAAGTATTGAATTTCACACAAAATTTCGATGTCCAGATTTCATCGAAAATACATATTTTGAGGCTCATAAATCCAAAAAAGCATTTTTAGAAAAGTGTGTGAGTGTGTGTGTGCGTGTGAGAGAGTGAGAGAGACAAGAAGCGGAAGGGGACTTAGCACCTCGAACTAAGGAGATCTTTTGTGCCTAGACCCCTGACGGGTCGCCCCCGGGAGAGAGGGGTGAGGTGAGAGGAGACAGAGGATCAGGATCAGGAGCCATGACAGAGTAGAGAGCAGGGTCCCTACATTTTCCAAGTTGAAACTCCCCGGATGTCAGCCTGGTACACTGGCTTCCCCCTGGCTTCCCCCCTGGGGAGCCCGGGACTCGGAGACCGCCCCAATTCCAGGGACGAAGTGCTATAGAGAGCATCCTTTTCCCCTGCCATGCAACACCGAGACTCCCGCCGACAGTTGCAGATGAAAGGTGTAGTGAAATGAGAAAGGTGAAGTGCAGGGACAGTAAATTCGGGGAATGCAGCTAACCTTCCCAGGATTCGCCTAGGAACCCGGGAAACAAACGAAAAACACCCATGGTCAGGAAATTTGGCCGCGGGATTTGAATCTACGTCCACCCGAATGCGAGTCACACGCGCTACCACCTGCGCCGCCTCGCTCAGTTGTGAACAGCATAACTCAAAGGTCGGTTAAATACCAAACTTGGTACAGGGTGAATGGATAAGTCCATGACTTTGACGAAATATAGCGTTCTAATCACAGGTTTCTTGTTTGCACCCAAGTTTTTCATTCAGTCTGGGTATAATCGCAGAAATGCGCCGTTATTTGTTTCTTAGAACCTTGTTGAGAGCGTCTAAATAAGCAGATGTGTATTGCTTCGTAGAAAATGAGAAAAGTGAATTTCGCGTTCTGATAAAGCACTACTTTTTGCGTGGTAAGACGATGAAGGAAACAGAAGAAAAGCTGAACAAGTATTATGGGGACTCTGCTCCGTTCGCAATTTCGATGTGGCCGTTCGAGCACAAGAGACGCCGTGCGCACAGGACGGACGATTAAGGTCACAACAGAAGAAAATGTGTCATCTCGGAAGACCGCCGAGTGAAAATCAGTGAGATAGCCAAGACCGTAAACATCTCGAGTGAATGGGTGTATAACATTCTGCACGTATTTTTGGGTATGAGGAGCTGTAAGCAAGATGGATGCCGCGACTGCTCACAGTTGAGAACCAGCGCAATCGTGTGACCATTTCACAGGGATGTTTGAACATGTTCCAGCGCAGCCCAAATGAGTTTTGCGGCGTTATATCACGGTTGATGAAACTTGGATCCATTACTATCACCTGAAACCAAACAGCAATCAAAGCAGTGGATTTCCTTCGGCGAACCTGCATTCCGTCGGCAGGAAAAATTACGGCAGCTGTCTTCTGGGATTCACAAAGGGTGATAGACATTCACTACCTGGAAAAGGGTAAAACGATCACAGGTTCATATTATGCCACATTCTGGATCAGTTTCACAAGGAATTGTTAAAGAAACGACCCCATTTGGTGAAGAAAAAGGTTCCCTTTCACCAGGATTATGCACCCGCACACAAGTCAGCCACTGCCATCGCAAACTTTGTGTAATTGGGGTACGAACTGCTGCCTCACCCACCATATTCTCCAGAATTGGCTCCGAGCGACTGCTTCCTTTTCGCAAACCTGAAAATTTGGCACGTTGGGAAGAAATTCACGTTTAGTGAACACATCATGGCAGAAACAACCTCATATTTTGCAGACTTCGAAAAATCATATTTTTTGGAAGGGTTAAAAAATGGAGAAACGTTGGACAACGTGTATTGAATTGAAAGGAGACTATGTCGAGAAATAAAATTGATTTTTTGGAAAAAATTATTATTTTCTTTAAAAATTCACTGATTTATCAAACCGACCTCATATTTCTTCACAATGATATTGTGGTATACCAATCTTCAAAAGTGTAATGCTAATATAGCGAATTACTAAGGATACATTCAGAAGATACATACTTGTACCACTATAGCACAAATTTAAGAAATGGCTTTAAGGAAGAAAGAAGTTCGGGTGAACATGGCAGACTCACTTCTACAAAAAATATTCGAGCATATCGATACTCGGAAACGATTAATCAAATTTGGAACACCAATATCTACACTATGAACCTCATTACTCCATTTGCCCTTTTCCACAACAATGTCATTCACACAGTCCGTGTTGACTAGCACTGCAAACCCTGACAATTCTTACTGATAACATGGACTCGACATTATCATTATGGTTGACTAGGATGTTTTGCCCGAAAGTACTGCCTCTCCAAGGAATTTATGCAAACTACTCGTACGTGTATCAACTTTCAATATTTAATGGCTCATAAGCCAAAATGCATCAATTTTTTGGATTCTCCACCACGTACCTAGTAGTCACAGAAGATATTGCATTCCACTAAAAAGTTCGATAGCGAGGTTTCACCCGGAAATGCAAGATTTGAGGCCCTCTGAATAAAAAAAAGCATTTTACGAGGGCTGATCAACAAAGACTGACTCTGATTTTTTTCCTGTAGCTTCCGTGATAGTTTAGTATCTGTAACATAAATATTTGAAAAGAACGAGTTTTTATGTATAATGTTGGTAGGCGGCAGCCCTCTCGTATTGGTAGGTTGGTAGTAATGCTCTATTTTGTAGACCCTACGTGCATTTCGCATACCAGACAATGGAGGTGATGCATTTTTTAAATTGATTATCACCGGTGATGAGTCATGGCTGCATCATTATGATCCTGAAGGAAAACAAGCCAGCACAGTGTGGAAATCACCAGGTTCTCCAACACCAAAAAAGGTAAAAGTTGTTGCATCTGCAGGGAAAGTGATGGTGATCACATTTTTGACTGTAATGGAATGATTTACCAGCATGCAGTTCAATATCTGCCAAGGATACGACTCGAAGATTTTCAAGAAAATACGCCCACCTCCAACTACCCTTTACAGGGAAGATTTTTCGAAATTTTTTATTTTCTAAAATAATGGCTCTAACGATTTTGATTAAAATAAGATATATAAAGATATTAACATGAGAAATAAAATGTATATCTTGAATTTTCGGGGAATAGCCTTTGAAGAGTCCTTTTCATTCGGAAGAAATTTTGTATAATCTTGAATAACTAGTAAACGTTAAGCGATAGACGAAACTTTATTACACAGAAAATGCAGATCTCTTTAAAACACACAATTTATTTCAAATAGCTTTATTGTGGTATAAGTCATTTCTGAGATATCCGTTATTAATGATTCAAATTGTGCATTTCTTGATCATTAAAGAAACCCCTTTCAAATTCAGTTGTTTCCTGTGATTGCTTGGAAACAGTATGAAATTTTATGGCCAGCATATAAGTCCAGTTCTCTTTCTACCGTAACCAAATGTGTAACGTACTATTTCTGCAAGGTTTATTTCAATAAAAATGTAATAGATAAGCTTTATTAAGAATGGTTTGTATACGCACTAATAAAGATAGCGGCTAGAGAAAGTCATGTGGATTTTTTCAGAAAAACACAAAACCTAGTTGAAATCTATGCTGGGTCATTGAAATATGTGCTTACACAATGGCTCACTCTGACAAAATGAACAGTTCATGGGTAATATTGCGCGTATCACGGCATCCATCAAGTCAGGTCTCTCCGTTACCATGATTGGTGAATTTCGGCGCGCGCATATTTACACAGAAAGAAGTAATTCTGGTTACTTTTTGACACTCCTTTGTACAATGTTCTCTCTTCTTACTACAGGTTAGCAGTGGAGAAAGTAAAGAAAACGCACACTTGACTCACGCACAATTTGCTAGTTTGTCGGTTTGCTGCTACTACCATTAAACATAAGCAATGCTCAGCTTAGCCACAAATACAGGGCATTATAAGAACTATTCACTGCGGAACATATTAGATTATACAAGAGAGAGAGACAGCTCGCGCACTGCGACCTATATAGATCTATTGTGGTTACCACCATCCTGCCGTAGCAGAGAGCCACAGAGACGCGCGGAAGTCCCTAACAATTCCAGGATCGAAGACCCGTCCTACTGTTGGAACTGCCTAACAGGGCGATGAGACCCGTCGACCAAGCAGCCTTCTAGTGTCCACGGCGAGTACTCTTTCCTTTGAGCATTCACGCCATCTCTCCGGCACCGCCATACACCACGAAACCTAGAAGCATCTCTGAAAGATGAGAAGGAAACGAAGGAAAGGGAAATCGTGGTAGACGAGGAACCATGCCAGCATTCGCCTATTGACCCGGGAAAACCACGGATAAACAAAGATCAGAGTGGGCGGTCGACAGGAGTCTAGCCCGGGACCTCCCGAATATCGTCCTCCGTGGACTAGTGGTACCGTGCTAGCCTCTAGTTCCCAAGGTCGCGGGATCAAACCCGGCGGAGGGCGATGGATTTTTTCGGGTGTAAAAATCCTTAGCATGGCTTCCTTCGGAAGGGAAGTAAAGCCGGTAGTCCCGTGTCGTAGATTTACGGCACGTAAAAGAACCTCAAGCCTGATAGAGAGGCCTCTGAGCAAAATTACCGGTCTTTCACACCCAATATGGAATGGGACGTTAAGAACCACAGCAGTTAAAGAGCCTCCATAAATAAAACTCAATTTCAATTTTTTTTTCAATTTCAACCTCCCGAATGCGAGTCTCTCCCGTTACCGCGGAGCCTCTCGCTCTGTTTCGGACGTAGAACTCGGCTTCAGCGTAGCATATCATACACGCAAGTTTCAATTATTTATCTAAAATTACCAGCTAAAATATTAACAAAACACATTCAAGATTGTGCCTATTCCAATTGGTTTAAAGTTGGAATTTTATTTGAACTATGTACAATCTGAATACCTGTACAAATGTTTGCTATGTAGATGAGTACAATGTATGTTAATTGTTGATATACGCTAAGCATATAATTTTATGGAAGTACATTTTTAATGCTAATAAAATCAGATTCCTTTTTAAAAGGTCGCATCGCAGCTCGTTAACCCTAACGAAACCTAAAATGTGAACAGGATAATCTTTATTTAATAGCCAGTCAATTACTGTCAGCTGCATGTCTAAATATAAATAGCTCCTTATATTCTACTTTGTTTATGGGCCCAGCAGGACTTCCTTAGGAGAGATAATGGGTATCAACGATATAGCTGTCTTTTAACAGAGGGTGTTCGTGACACGTCCAATCTGGAAACTTAGACAACTGCTAACGATTGTTGAGTTGGACTGTAAAAATAGCACCTCCGACATCGTAACTGAAGCCTTCTTCCTAACTCGAGTGATTTGCACTTTATGGCTCGCGTGCTTTGTATGTACAGACCGGTTTAAAAGTTACACACTCTGAGAGCAAATGCACTGAAAGCAAATTAAAGTACAGTAATAATTTAACTCCTATTTTCATTTTGGACTCTGACAAACTACTGATAGCACCTGGCATTTGATATCGAGAGTTCAGCAGAAATACATATTTTGAGCCCATCAATAAAAAAATATTTCAATAAAGAGATCCGTGTGCGGGGGGGATAAACATTCAAATTAATGTTTGTGTTCAGTTGCTTCCAAGATGCGATACGAAGATTGGCAAGAAAAAATTTCCCATTTGTGAAAATATCCTAAAAATATAGTATTTAAATAAAAATCGTTAAGGCCATTTTTGACAAAATAAAAATGTTGGAAAAAATTTCCATGTAAAGGATAGGGTGGGAAGATGCTGAACTTAAATACCAAGTTTGTTTGATAATTAACCTACTTTAGGTTTTTAGTTAAGTTACACACACAAACACATCGATCGTTTTCTAAATATGCTTTTTTGGAATTAGAGTGTCTCAAAACGTGCATATCCGGTGAATTCTCGGTATTGAATTTTTGGGTTGAATGAAACACTTCCTCTGCTCTTTTAACACCATTAGTCAAACAAAAACCTCCGATATGATTATAATAGTTAAAAGAGAACTACAGATATAAAACAATTCAGTGTAATTTTAAACTCGAGTATTATTTGATTGCATTGTTCAAGAATAGAACGTATGTCATTGTTAAAAAACAAAGCAATACAATAATTACACTCACTTTCAATATAAGTTGAGTGGTTTAAAAACCAGTCAACATATCGACAAGGAACTAATACAAAGAACAAAAAGATAAACTAACTTCAAACGTATGTGAGGCTAACAGAAACGTCTAAGCTGCATAGAAATAAAAATTGATATTATTTTAAACGAAAGAAAATTAATTTTAATCAACAGATATAAACGTTTATCTTTTTAGAAAGTTGCAGTTATGGATAACTTAATTCTAGATGTTATGCAGAGCTACGCCTAGCCATTGCTAATCTACCTATATATTAATTATTATATGGAGGGTATCTCAAAAGTACTCAACGGATTTTAAAAATACTTTTACCATTGAAAAGCTCTATTCATTCTGACAAAAATGGTCAATAAAACATCTAATTTCAATTCATAAATTACTAAAAGATTAAAACAAATTTATAAAGTGTTCCTAAAATAATTACGAGTGGACTAATCGAGATCCTAGGTTAAAACCAGCCAAGAACAAGCAGGATTTCAAGCAAAACTCAGTACAAACGACTACCTCCAAACAGTTAAACAGATAATAGAGAAGAGAGCTAAATACAACCAGAATCTGTATATAGCCTTCGTAGACTACAGCAAGGCCTTCGATTCCGTGAAGTCAAAGTAAACTACTGAGCTGTATTGAGGACAGAAGAAGCTCCACCATGTGTTCACAAAACGTAAAGTGCAGAGTGGTATTACATGCATTGTTTATGTTAGGATCTATTCTCGGGTCGAAAAGATTATATGACCACGGGAAAGTCATAAAATCCTTGCAAACAATGTAAATAGAAAGCAAATACATCAGAGTGATAGGGAAAATTTACACCAATAACCACACCAAGTCGAAACAAAATCGAAGGAGACACATTGAAACTGGAAAGAGGCGTGAAGTAAGGGCACCCGATCTCACCTAAGCTTTTCACATGACAGCTATAAATTGTATCCGGCACATTAAAATGGGACGAGAAGTGAAAAGGCCTCAATATAAATGGAAATAGACTGTCCAACTCGCTTCACGGACTATATAACTCTTTTTGGAAAGTCAGCAAATCAGCTAGAAACCATCTCAAAGAGCTAAACATCATCAGCCAAAAAGTAGGACCACGGATAAGCCAATAAAGACGAAAGTAATGACAAATGCTGTAAAATCGCCAAATGTACGAGGCCTGATCAACAAAGACTGAGACTGATTTTTTTTCACAGATGTTTATTACTCCAATTCAATGTTTACGTGATATTTTTCAAAGTAGTACCCTCCTACTTCAATGCACTTTTTATACCGTCTCTGCCAGTCCTTGAACACGTGCTGCAGATCATTCTTTGTCAGGTCCTTGAGAATCGCCTCACTTTTCTTGAGCACTGCTTCAAAGTTCTCAAATCGAATACCCCTAAGCTTTGCCTTTAGTGATGGGAATAAAAAAAGTCACAGGGTGTAAGATGGGGGCTATAAGGTGGATGTGGTACACAGGTAATGTTGAATCGAGCCAGAAACTGCATGACTTGATTTGCGACGTGAGGCCGTGCATTGGCATGATGAAGTCGCCACCCAGTCCGAGAAAGCTCTGGTCGTTTCTTTGCAATGTGCTTCCTCAGTGTAGCCAATACTGACGTGTAGTATGCTGCTATAACAGTAGTGTGAGGGGGAACTGCATGCTGGTAAATCATCCATGGCAGTCAAAAAATGTGATCACCATCACTTTCCCTGCAGATGGAACACCTTGTCTTTTTTGGTGTTGGAGAACCTGGTGATTTCCACACTGTGCTGGCTTGCTTTCCTTCAGGATCATAATGATGCAGCCATGACTCATCACCGGTGATAATCGATTTAAAAAATGCATCACCTCCATTGTCGGGTATGCGAAAAGCACGTAGGGTCTACAAAATAGAGCATTACTACCAACCTACCAATACGAGAGTGCTGCCGCCTACCAACATTATACATAAAAACCCCTCTTTTCAAATATTTATGTTACAGATACGAAACTATCACGAAAACTACAGGAAAAAATCAGTCTCAGTGTTTGTTGATCAGCCCTCGTATTAGAAGGAAACACTATGAAATATATAGAGGAACTTCACTTACTTGAGACAAAGTATTTCGATGAGGGAAACGGCGGTGCAGAGATCAAACAAATAATCAGCGCAGCCTGGAGGCAGTTTTGATGCTTGAAGGATATTCTACTAAACAAATACTAAACCTGAAACTGAAAGTACAAGTCATGGAATCGTGCGTAATACCAGTGCTCATATACGGGTCCAAGTGTGTAAGATACAGATGGAACGGAAAGTGCTGAACAGGCTACAAAATAGAATACGAAACACCGAAATCAGAAAAATGACAGGAATGGAGAACGCAGCAGTACACGCACAACTCAAATGGAAATGAGGAGGTTAAGTAACAATGATGGACTATGGATGGGCCCACGCGAACGCAGTTTGGGACAACATACTCGGGAAAAGAAACAGGGGTCGCCCACACCAGCAATGGTCGGACGAACTGGTACGGAGCTGAAAGATGATGACAACCCTAGCCAAGGACCGCCATCTCTGGACGGAGGTCACCGCTAAAGATTTGAAACTACAGCCAACAATATAGTGCTAAGGACCGAAGGTGTTAGAGTAAAATTTGGTGAAAAGCGCTAAGTGAAAAAACAAGTAAGCGTTAAATTCTTTTACGGATTGGCCACCTTGGGGGCTTGCATTGAGCTATCCTACCTAAATAGATCATTGCTGTGAAAGGATGAAGGTTACCTTATCTTATATAAAAAAATACGAATACATTTGAGTCATAACATGACATAATTGCGAAGAAGGCTTTGATTATTGGTTGAGATTGCTATGGAGTGGAAAATTGTTGTTACCCCATAGGAAATCCATGTAAAATAAGATACATGCCACGGATATTTCATTATCAAGCTATATACAAGTGGACTATATAAGTTGCGGCAATACAGTATCTCCAAAACTAAGGATTATAAAAAGAAATGTCTTTAATAAAAGTTGCTTGATATTATGGGGAAAAGTAAATGCTATAGCCGTGTTTTGTTTGGAGGACGTTATGATGGTCATTTTAGGGTGGACATGGATCATATCGCGGCTTCGTGAATAGAAAGAAGTATATTTTCTGAATGATAATAAAATAAGTTTTCAGTATGTGTATAAATTACATCTAGAATACCTTGTAATTAAAAAAAATTATATGTTATATAATTATATACACATGACTTTTACTACCTGCTCTTCTTACAAAATCCTGTTCTTCTCTCTACTTGGTTAGCCGAAATAAAATTTTACAGAAATGGTTTCATTACACAGGGCGGCGCCGTGGTCGAGTGGTTAGACCGCTCGCCTCTCACCGAGGCGGCCCGGGTTCAATCCCAGGGACCCGCATGTGGGATTTGTGGTGGACAAACCGTCTGGGCGGGTTTTGTCCGGGTTCTCCGGTGCCAAAAATGTAGGGACAACGACGGTGGCCAGTTTCAGCATTTCCTTTCACAAAGTTGGTAAGTAAAGCCTTTAAACGTAGTTTTAAAAATGTTGTATGGTTCCATCCGCGCCTTTCTATGACAGCAGCAGACGGCAACGAACGCCGAGGACGCGGACAAGAAAAACACCGCGCAGGTGTTTCGGAGTCTTTTGGCTCACTCTGTAGATACGTGTATAGAAAGTAAAAAGTATAGATATTTGAAATTCAGATGGAATGCAGGTGGATTTCGGCACTGATGCAGAGAGACCGGACATTGAACCTTACGCCCGCACAAGGGGGCATGCTCCGGGAGGAAGGGATGAGGTGAAGGAAGACACCGGGCGGACGGAATCAGAAGTGACGGTACAGCAAATGGTAGCTTCCCTAAACTTTTCAGATTTAAAGCCCGGCAGATTGACAGGCGGACCGGAGACCCCCCATATGTAGTCCAACGCCCCCATCGGGGGCGATCCTTATATACCGACAACCAACCGAAGGCCGAGGGACGGAGAAGGTTCACAGAGAGCATCCTTTTCCCTGCTACGCTGCACCGAAACTCCATCGCCGACACTTCCAACCCTGAAACAGACCAAACGAGGTGAAGGATCAATGAAATGACTAATGTAGTGATCTTTCCCAGCATTCGCCTGGCGACCCGGGGAAACTCCTGGAAAAAACCCATGGATCAGGAAGATCGACCACGGGAATCGAACCCACGACATCCCGAATGCGGGCCACAGACGCAACCGCCTGAGCTATCGGTAACCAGTAACAAACAATATCTTGGAAATGGTTAACGCTACAAGGAAATGCTATTTGACAAATTCTACACTTTAACAAGATCTACGCTTTTGTGCAGTAAGATTCTTACTATCTACACAAAAGTCATTTGGAATGAAGAGAACTTTACAGGCTATTCCCAGAAAATTCAAGTTGTAGATTGTATTTGTCATGGAAATACCTTAAACGTATGGTATTGTACTCAATATCGTTAGAGCCCTTTTTTTGGGAAAACCAAAAATAACCAAAACTGTTCCATGTAAGGATAGTTTGGAGTGGGGGATTTTTTTAATCTTCATGCCGCATCCTTAGAAGACGCTAAACTTAAATACTAAGTTTAATATTTAACCGAATTATCGTTTTTAATTACCTCTACTTAGTAGAGAAAGTAAAAGCCTGCCCAAATTTGCCCTCAAGACTCTCACCCTCCAGGATTATGGGTCATATTGAAATTGTTATTGAGCGAGTGTTCTCCAGCGGAACAGAGGGTACGTGCCTCTGAGTTAACACCATTGTCGCTTCACAACATGTGTTGACAGGCATTCTCCTTGGCTTAACACCACTAACGGACTGCTTGACAGTAGGGGATTGCAAATCTCCCAGTTAATTCCATTACATGACCACAACTGTCTCACATGTGTCTCGAGATACACAAACATATCCTTTACAGACAGTTTTTAAAACTCTCTACCTACAAGCAATAATAAAATTATTTTTAGAATTGTGTCTCTATCGCAGATTCATTAATCAGAAAACAATTCATCCAAACAGAAAATCTCTAATATAGCAGAAGAGGAAAACAATCTCGAAAAAGTATACTTTAATTTGTTTAAAAAAAAAGCTGCCTAACGATAAATATAACATGTGACTGTACAGGGTTTTGTAGTCATTTCAGCTCTATAACGCCAAAAGAAGCTATTATGACCCTATTTTGTTATTCAGTTTATGATAATCCATATAAATATTGTGGCGTATTAATGATTTGGGGTGTTTCATTGTCATTACCAGGCATATTGTTGTTTTCCTTTCTTATTGACTGGGATGACGTCACCCTTGGTTGGGAGTTTTTTGCTAATCACGAGTGATGGGGATTGCGTCTTTTTAGAAGATTCCGTGAGAAGCGGATCGCGTGTGCAAGCTGGCTTTTGGATCGGTGGACATCTCTCACCTTTCATATTTAGCAATGTAGGAACCCCAAACGGTTGGGAAATAAATCTAGGAATATGTAAGTAGATTTGTGTTATGGATTTTGTACAGTGAAAAACCCAAGCCTTCCTCTTAACCTCCACACCACGTTTCGGTCCTCCGCAGCCAAGTCAGTATACGTCCCTTCAATATGCGTGCTGGGTATTAGAAATTAATTTAATTTTCATGTGAACGTTTAGGCCTCTACCCAGCATGTAACAATATCATTTCTTCTTTTTCCTCGTAAGGCACGACAACTTCTAGTACACTGTTTCTGCCTAATCAACAAGTTTTCGCCATTTCCTTCTACCCTGGGCGTGTAGATCCCAGTTGTTGACACTTAATTCTCCCAAGTCGTTTAATGGTCCTCTTTCCATATTTGTTTGTGTCTTCCTTTTGATCTTACTCCATATGGAACCGAGCGAAATGGCTCCGCGGTAAAAGGTCAGACTCGCATTCGGAAGGTCCCCAGTTCGATTCCCACTCTGACCATGGGTTTTCATGATTTCTCCGTGATGGCAGGCGATTGATGGGGTAGTTTCTCTTTTGCCACGACTTTCCTGTCCATAATCCCCTGTACCCATAATTTCCTTCATCATTATCTGTTCGGCGTGTTGCGGCTGGGCGGTGGTGCTGCGCTTTGTGAAGGTTTATCTTTGGCGTTGATCAGACTGCTCACAGATCCGTCCTCCCGGTGCTCCCGGCTCTCTTAAGAGAACCTCCGGGGGTTCGGATCTTCTGGTCGGGCTTGGGAGTCGTCGGATACTTTAATCTGGAAATGTTAGGGATCCTGTTCTTGTTTGTGCATGTCGTCTTCCGGATCTGTTCGCCCTTCGGGTCTCTTCCTCCCAGGGGTCGCCTTCGAAGTACAAAGGACCACATTGGCTACGCGCGGTGCCCTGCACCGATTTCGGGGGTCCTTTCGTGTTATGTACCTTTATTTTTATTATATATGGACTCCATTCGAATATTCTTGGATAGTCTTTTCCTTTTCCATTCACGGTATATAACCGAACTATCCATTCTTTAGGATGTTGTAAAATTAATAATAGCTTCTTTATTATTTCGAAAGTATAATTAATTACTCCTTCTTTATCACCAGTTTCCATTTCTTTGTTTTATTGTTCCCAAAATTCTTCTAATATTTTTTTCTTTAAAATCTTAGTAATTTTTGTATCTGTTTTCTTTAGCACTCAAGTTTCAGGGGTAGACAAAAAAATAGGTTGCGATTTAATATTAGGCTGGAAAAGTTGTTGATATAGAAAACTATAATTTGGTTTTGGGTAAAAAAAAAACAAGCTACTCCAAGTTTTCAGCTTCAAATGATCTACAAGCCGTATAATTGTAATTAGAATGTTTTATTACTTTGTATACCATATAACTATAGTACCTACATGAAGTACTGTATTTCACCAAAAATTTAACATAAAGTGTTCACCGAAAATTCGTGTTCTGAATTCCCCAGGGCCCATATTTAAAGATTTAGAACTTCAAGATTCACTGATATCAATAGAGATCTATGCAGAAAATATAAACATTCTGTCTCAATTTTTGCTCCCTTTAAAGGGTAGCGGCAATCCGTTGCATTTATAACATTTCGTATTATGCTTATAAACATAAGCTTAGCTTCATTGCTGCTTGTAATTCTTACATTCACATGTGGGAAAATAATTCCGGCGGTTAATATGATAAAAGGAAAATAGTATGTACTGATTATTATAGAGCATTGCTACATTCAGGGAACTGAACATTCAACACGGGCCCCAAAGGTTTTGTCACCCATTAGAAAGTAGAGCTTCCACATTTATCATTATTGTGATACTGTGGAAAAAAATTACACTTCAACCAAAATCCTTAGAGCCAATCAGACTCCTATCAAAATCCTCTGAGAACTAATATTAAGGAAAGGTCTCGGGTTCGATTCCCGGCCGGGAATGCTTTAAATTAGGATTACTCCCTACTCTCCATAGAGTTTGAAAGTGTGGATGAGAAGGTGAATGTGCGTGTAAAAAGAAGTTAAAAACGACAAACACCTACAGTAACATAGCCTAAAAGTTCAAAGAGTAAAAACCCCATCAAATGTTTCAGTCAAAGCCACCGATACGGCCATAGTAGTTAAAGGGGACTATAGAAACAAACCCCAAAAATATTAAAGAAAATTTGGGAGAAAAGCTCTCTAAAATTATTTACTTTATAACCATGGAAAATCCTTGACTTAAATACAAGCTTCTTATTTGTATAATATTTCCTTTTTACTTTCTCTACCACGTATATAGTATGTGGAGAAGGTACAACATTCCACCCAAAAATTTGATACCGAGATTTCATCGAAAATACAAGTTTTGAAGCCTCTGATAAAAAAAACATTTTTAGAAAAAGTGTGCGTGGACAGCGTAACTCAGAAACGAATTGTTGGATCAACACTAAATTTGGTATTAAAGTTCAATATCTTACAAAACTGCGACACGAAGGTTTTCAATAAAATGCCCCCACCCCAACTACCGTTTATATGGAGCGTTTTTCGAAAAATTTTATTTTCTAAAAAATGGTTCTAACGGTTTTGATTAAAATAACATACGAGTATATTAAAGATATTTACATGACAAATAAAAGGTCAAATTTTCCTGGAATAGCCTGTAAAGTCCTCTTCATCCGGAAGGAATTTTGTATAATCTTGTATAACTGGTAAACGAAAGCGATAGACGAAAACGTACCACACAAAAATATAGATCTCTATAAAACACACAATTTAGATTAAAGACGCTTTTTGTGGCTTAAGCCATTTCTGAGATATTCATTATTAATGGTTGGAATTGTTCATTTCTTGGTCATTCTCTTAAAGTTCTGTCAACATTCAGCTGTTTCTGGCGATTGCATGGAAACAGTATGGAAATTTATGGACAATATATAGGGTCCAGTTCTAAAACATTTGACTATCTCTATTCACATTGTATCTATAACAAAGTGGGTAATGTAGCTATTTCTGTAAATGTTTATTTGGATAAAACGTATTAGATAGAAAAATAAGCTTAGTAAGAATAGTATGAATATCCACTAATAAACCCTAGAAGGTAGAGAAAGTCGTGTGAATGTATCACATTAGATTTTTTAATTATACTGTTCAAGGGCTTGCGCGCGCGCACACACACATACAGAGAGAGAGAAACATACACATAGAATTATTTCTAAAATATTGAAATACTGAGTAGAACGCGACACCTCCCCGACCGTATTTGATGGTACATTAATTAGAGCTGACCGTTATCGGACACAGGCAGATATTTTGGGAGTTTTAGGTTATATAGAATTTTAAATAAACATATGTGCACATAACATGTATGTACTTTATAGAAAACTACAAATTAGAAAAGGTTTTGAAAGTGATATACCATGCATATATAAGAATTGTACAGTAATAATATAATTCACCATGAAACTGTTAAAATATTCAACACCCAACATTTGTACAGGGCAAATTGTAAGAAATGGGCGAGCTAGCAAATTCCAGGTAAAACAGAATTCTAAGTAGAGCACACCTTTCAACAAGCCAACGAGCAGGGACCCGGTGATGGTCAGGAGAAATAGAAAGAGGCAGATAGAGGAAAGAAAGAGACGGAGATATTCAACCCTCTTCACAACGCGCCAGGGTGACACGTAAGCGCACGAATTTGGAGTAACATATTCTCATACAGGTTAAGGTAACGCGGCCTGTGGACCAATTAGAAACGTCGTTACATTTTGAAACGCAGAGGTGAGCGTCACTAGGCTCAGGTATATAAGAGCAAACAAGGCCCCAGGTTGCCCACTCTCTTTATCTTCTAGAATTTCGTCGACACAAACTGTTACGCTCTTTGCGACAGATGCACGTGGGGTGCATGTGGGTGGGAGTGCGTGTGCAGATAGTTAGGCTCCTGGCTTATTTAAAGTGGTGGAATTGGAGTAATGGAAAAAGCTAGCCGCCCATAAATATTTAAATTGTCAATAAATCACATTCATTAAGGGAAATGCAGTATATTTTTAATTTGCCTCACCCACGATAACCCCGAGAACCAAGAGTTAGATATATATAACAGCCGACGAGCATCCATAGCCGGGGAACAACGCTGCAGCAGATAGCATCAACCCAAGGATCGACGCTTTCCAGATGCAACTGACCGACGATTTCCCACTACAAATAGCGCTCAACAACCGTTTCCCGCTACAGTTTCCCTACTCACTGTTACCAGAAAGAATATTCAGCGATATTTCTATACGTTTTGTGATTTTATTTGATTTGATAATTGTGTTTGAAATATAGATGAAAAGTGGTACCTTTTTATAAGCTAAAGAGCCTTATCCTTTCAGTTAAATTAATTCCCAGTTTTATGATCATGAAAGAATTTCCAGATTTCCACGTTTGAAGATATACAAATCACAGGATCTTTTGAAATTAAAAAGCCAAACTAAAAAAGAAGTATAAGCGATATCGAACATAGAAGTTTAGTTTTATAGATGATAAAATTAAATTCCAACATAAAGACAAACAAAAACAACTAAGCTGTGTAAGTATATGTTTTGAGGCTTCCTGAATCCAAAAAAAAAAGTATTTTTGGAAACATGTCCGTATGTGTGTCTGTGTCTGTGAACAGCATAACTCAGAAACGAAAAGTCGGATAAACACCAAACTTGGTATTTAGGTTCAGTATCTTGCAGAGATGCGACACGAAGGTTTTCAAGCATATCCCCCCACCCCAGATTACATTTTACATGGAACATTTTTCGAAAATTTTAATTTTCTCAAAAATGACTCTAACGCTTTTGATTAAAACATCATATGATTAAGATACTCTCATGACAAATTAAATGTATATCTTGAATTTTCTGGAAATGTCTCCAAAAGCATTCTTCATTGTGAACGACTTTTACATAACTGGTAAACCATAAGAGATAGACAACATTTTACTACACAAAAAATGAAGATCGCGTTAAAATACACAATTTATGTTCATACACATCTTTTTTTGTTGAGTTAACTATTTTCGAGATATTGCTTGTTATTCCCTTAAATTTTCCAATACTTAATACTTTCTCTCAAATGGGAATTCGTTATTCATTTTTTTTTGTCCTGGTAATGCAAAGAGAATGGAATACTCCACATAACAACCAGCTCTTAAAACATTTGACTATCGCTTAAAGCCTACGAATTCCCCTTGCATCTACAAGAAAATTAGCAATAAGATTAACATCTCGATATCTCGATTAGCATGGAGCATATGGAGAATAAGCGTTTGTAAAAATAGTTTGCACAAGAGTAGAGAAAGTCATGTGAGTGTAACACATCAGATTTTTTGAAAACGGCTGACTATAATCAGTAGACTATGAAATACGGGTTAAAAGTAGGATTTTATTTTGCGAGTAGGAATGTTTGCGAATCGAAGGCCGTAGGCCGACAGTCCTTGAATTTTTAAAATATCAATAATATTACATCGATTCCTGAAACTAAGAGAAAACCGTTTAGAAGGGGATTCATGAAACAAAAGAAATGACGTTAAAAAGGTAGAAGCCAGATTTTTTGATGATTCGCTAGCAATACTTTTCAGTGAAATGATTTTCAAAATGTTTTGCCTTACACCAGGCAATGAAGCGATTTATTGGTATATCATATTGCTTTCTGGATTTTTTGGTTAAGTACTTCTAGTGTCATTCTTTCTCTTGCTTCTGTAATTTCACCTGGCTCTTCCATTTCAGTTTCTTCTGAATTCATAATTTCTGCTATTTAATCTTTATGTAGGTTATACTAGATAAAAAAGACTGCTAATATAACGTATGGGTGAATTCTACAAGAATTGTGAAAAATTGAGGTATAACGATTTTTATTGTGAACAGATAATGTGACCAGATTAATAATGTAATCATGTAATCGTGTAATCATGTGATTGAACTTGAAATCAAAGTTGGTCACAATGAAGATTATCACACTATGCGACAAGCTCTCGTGTGCACTGTGTTAAAAGTTCTACTTTTAGACCATGCTGTCTAAAAACCGTATTATGTGTAAATAACGTATGAAGACATTCCAAATTAATTTTCCTCTATTTTATTGAACTATAAAACCATAAGAGATAGACAAAACCTTATTTCACAAAAATGTGGATATCGTTAAAACAAAATTTATGTCAAATTTCTTTTAGCATAAACCATTTCTGAGATATTTCTTTATTGGTTTGAATTTTCAAATATGTTTTTGTTTAATACTAAACCGCTGTTTAGCTTTTCTCGTGGCCATGTAGTCAACATGGCATTTCAAAGCCAGCATATAGCCATCCGGTTTTTAAAAATCAGACTTCAGCCTAATATATCCCTCTTGTGCTCTCTTGGTAATAAAAGCATTTCTGCAAATATTAGATTGAATTAGACAGAAGAATAACATTTTGTAAGAATAGCTTAGAAGAGTGGATTGTGAAAGTCATGTAAATGTAACAATATTATAATTCTTTTAGATAACAGACTTTCTTTTAGCTGTAAGATAACATTTTTACTTTCTCTACTACGTATAGTAAGTAGGGGAAGTATTGTATTCCACCCAAAATTTCGATACCGATATTTCACCGGAAATACATGTTTTGAGACCCCCTGAATCCAAAAAAAGCATTTTTGAAAGCATGTCCGTGTGTGTGTGTGTCTGTCTGTCTGTCTGTCTGTCTGTGTGTGTGTGTGTGTGTGTCTGTGTGTCTGTGAACAGCATAACTCAGAAACGAACTGTCGGATAAACACCAAACTTGGTATTTAGGTTCAGTATCTTCCAAGGATGCGACACGAAGGTTTTCAAGAAAATCCCCCCACCCCAGAGTACCCTTTACATGGAAGATTTTTCGAAATTTTTAATTTTCTCAAAAAATGGCTGTAACGATTTTGATTAAAATATCATATGTTTAAAATATTTTTATGACAAATAAAATGTATATCTTGAATTTCCTGGGAATGTCTCCAAAAGTATTCTTTATTGTGAACGACTTTTGCATAACTGGTAAACCATAAGAGATAGACAAACGTTTACTGCACAAAAAATGTAGATCGCGTTAAAATACACAATTTATGTCATATACATTTTTTTTGTTGAGTGAACCATTTTCGAGATATTACTTGTTATTCCCTTAAATTTTTCAATACTTATTTTCTAAATGGGAATTCGTTATTCATTTTTTTGTCTTGGATATGCAAAGAGTATTAATTTGTGGCAAACAGAATGATGCTGCACATAGCAACCAGCTATTAAGAGATATGTATGTGCTTATATTGCCCTTGCAAATACAAAACAAGGGGAACATATTAGGCCTTAAGCGATGGTTAAATATTTTTAGAACCGGTCGCTATGTGTAAAATGTAATTCTCTTTGCATGTCAAAAGATCGTTTCTGCAAATGTTTATCTCGATTAGTATGAAATAGATGGAGAATAAGCGTTTGTAAAAATAGTTTGTATAAGAGTAGAGAAAGTCATGTGAGTGTAACACATCAGATTTTTATGCTTTAAACCACAGTTGAAAATAGATACAAAATCAGGAGCATGTAAGGTCAGCATCGAAATATTTTGTTTCATTTGTACAACCCACTTTAACTTCTGTGGTTCATATCGGGGCTTTGACTTGAGAAACCACTGATGATGGTGTTTTTCATCCACTGGAGTCTAGGTTTTTTGCCTTTGGATTATATTTTTATAAAGAAGTATCATCAAATTAAGTAGAGTTTTATTTATGGACGCTCTTTAACTACTGTGGTTCTTAGCTTCCCATTCTATGTTGGGCGTGAAAGACCGATAATTTTGTTCAGAGGCCTCTTTATCAGGCTTGAGTATCTTTTATTTGCCGTAAATCTACGACACGGAACCACGTGCTTTACTTCCCTTCCGAAGGAAGCCATGCTAAGGATTTTTACACAAGGAAATATCATGAATACACATGGAAACGTATTAGATTATATCCAAAATAAACAACTGAAATTGTATGGATATTTAAAAAGAATAGTAAAGGAACGATTCCAAGACAAATATTTTAGTATATTACACCAGAAAGAAGAAAAAAAGATCATCCCTGAATTACCTGGAGGAGTGAAATACAGCAGATGATAGAAACCAGAGGATTGAAGGAGGAAAAATGGACAGATAAAGAACAATGGCATCGGGCAATCGGAGGACAGTGAAAACCGTTGTGAAATCGGTGTACTACTACTACTATGAGAAAATGCACTCACATTCACACCCACACTTCTACTTCCAGTCCCTGTGGAGAAAAAATAAAGACATTTTCTCCGCCCAGGCGGGAAGCGAACCCGCGAACTCTGGATTGAGAGGCTAGAATGCAACTCGGCAATCACTAATATACTAGCGATGGCGGTTATTTGATACTGGGGTTACAAAACTAATCAGTATCCAAAGATTATAATCGCAGAATTGAAAAACCCAACCGAGGCTTTCAGTGGAATTAAATCTCAATACTGTGTCATCTCTCGAAACGTCATTTGCACGTTCAATAAAACATCTGTAATGACCGAGGGGATTTACAATTAATTAGCAAGTTAGCACAACAGCGCAATACAAACATAAAATTGCAAGGCAGAAATGCATGCAATACATTTGTTGAAAGCTCTAATTCAACATGTACAGGTATGCCAAAAGCCATTACAGTAATCCAAGTTTTGTTTATTCCAGCAGTCATGATATTCAATATTATTTAACTACCTCGTTTAAAGCATAATAATTAACATGTAGCCTGCTGGTATGCCGAGCTGCAGTCGGAAATAAATTATAAACCTTATCTTGATAAAATGATGTACCCAGCCAAAGTTATTCAATAAATTATGTAGTGTTTAGACAGGGTCTGTAGATTTTATTAAATAACATATTAACTCCATCAATAAAATTAAATCTCAATATTTTATAAACTTTTATTTATGTGCGCTCTTTATTTACTGTGATTCTTAGATTTGCATTCTATATTGGGCGTGAAAGACCACAAACTTTGCTCTGAGGCCTCTTCATGAGGCTTGAGGTTTTTTTACGTGCCGCAAATCTACGACATGGGACTTCCCTTTCGAAAGAAGCCATGTTAAGGATTTTTATGCCCGAAACAATCCATGGGTTTGAACCCGCAACCTCGGGAGCTAAAGGCTAGCATGGTACTTCTAGACCACGGAGGACGACACTTTTCAAAGAGAAATACCACGAAATCTTTATCTCCAACATTTCAGCAGACCACGTATCCGTTCAGCACCTTTGATCATTTTTTTTTTTTCATTTATATGCCACTCTTAACATCTAAGGTCATGCTGGCGGTTTTGCCTTTGGAACAGTTGCTCATCGGTAATGATCTTCATTCGTTTGATTATAGTGTTAATCTTTGGGTTTTCTATTTACTGTCTATTCAGATATGTTTTAGCTAGTGGGAGGGAGAGCCCTTCCAAGTAGTAAAGGTTTAGCTACTGGAAGGAGGTAGTGTTTACTTGGTCTGAGGCAAGTGAGAGGTAAAGACGCGCGATAGTGTAAGACTCTACTTGTTTTCCGCTTTACGCGCCACGCACGATACGACTTCAGCATACTGTGCACCCCTCCCACCAGCTAAAGCTTTACCCGGGAGATAAGCCACCCCAAGCCGTCTCACCCCATCCCACTAGCTAAAACGTCATTGAGCATACAGTAAACATTAATTTTACACACATATTTACACTCTCACTCATACTTCAGACTCTGGGGAGGATGAGGAATAGCCCTGCCTAAACAAAAATTCCCATCCTCCAGCCGGGAATCGAATCCAAGATCTCTGAATTTATAATCTGGTATGCTAACCAGCAGACCACAATGCAGATACTGTTAATCATTAAATGTTGATGTGGCATTCTTGAAGTATTTATAGAGATACTAAAATTTTTGTTCTCTCTACCACTTGCCAATGAAAGGTGCAGTAAGCGTTGAATTCCACCAGAAATACACATTTCGAGATCCCCTGAACCCAGGAGAAATATTTTAGGAAACTCTTGTGTGTGTGCATGCGTGCGGTGCGTCTAGCCCTCGGGTACATGTTTCTGCGAATAAATAACTCATATACACGAAAAATCCAAACTTGATGTTTAAATTCAGCAACTTCTAAGGATGCAAAACGAAAATTTCACGCAATTACCCCCACCTTTAAATTGTTTCGTTGTTAATTTTCTCAGAAGCACCTCTAAAAGATTTATTTAAATAGCCTATGTTTGGCATATTGACATGAGATGCAAAATATATGCCTTCAATTTACTGTGAATAGGCTGTGAAGACGCCTTCATTTTGATTGAATTTTATGTAACTATGGAACCTACGATTACAAACAAAACTTAGTTCTTTAAAGCTAGAGTTCATTAAAGCATACAATTTGCCTTGTCACGTTTGTTATAACTTTAACTGTTTACGAGAGATTTCCGATTGTTAGTCGGGATTTTCGAGTGTCTCAAGCTACATACTTTTTACATGTTTGTCCATTATTTGTTTCTCATCAAGATATGCAAAGATTTTTCAAAATAGAAAGTGCAGCACGCATGTAGCGAGCTTTTTTACTTTCTCTACTACGTATAGTGAGTAGAGGAAGTATTGTAATCCATCCAAAAATTCGATACCGAGATTTCACCGTAAATATATATTTTGAGACCCCCTGAATCCAAAAAAGCATTTTTGGAAACATGTCCGTGTGTGTGTGTGTCTGTGTGTCTGTGAACAGCATAACTCAGAAACGAACAGTCGGATAAACACCGAACTTGGTATATAGATTCAGTATCTTCCAGAGATGCGACACGAAGGTTTTCAAGAAAATGCCCCCACCCAAGATTACCCTTTACATGGAACATTTTGGGAAAATTTTAATTTTCTCAAAAATGGCTGTAACGATTTTGATTAAAATATTATATGTTTAAGATATTTTTATGACAAATAAAATGTATATCTTGAATTTTCTGGGAATGTCTTCAAAAGTATTCTTCATTGTGAACGATTTTTGCATAACTGGTAAACCATAAGAAATAGACAAAATTTTACTACACAAAGAATGTAGATCGCGTTAAAATACACAATTTATGTCATATACATTTTTTTGTTGAGTGAACCATTTTCGAGATATTGCTTGTTATTCCCTTAAATTTTTCAATATTTTCTCAAATGGGAATTCGTTATTCATTTTTTTGTCTTGGATATGCAAAGAGTATTAATCTGTGGCAAAGAGAATGGTGCTGAACCTAGCAACCAGGTATTAAGAGATATGTCTATGCTTAAGGGCTGCTGTATTTCTATATTGCCCTTGCAAATACAAAACAAGGGGAGCATAGTAGGCCTTAAGCGATAATCAAATATTTTTAGAACTGGTCGTTATGTGTAAAATGTAATTCTCTTTGCATGTCAAAAGATCGTTTCTGCAAATGTTTATCTCGATTAATATGAAATAGATGGAGAATAAGAATTTGTAAAAGTAGCCTGTACAAGAGTAGAAAAAGTCATGTAGTGTAACACATCAGATTTTTGTAACATATTCGACTGTTGCACTAACGTCCTGTTTGTGAATTTAGCTATTAACTTGTTGTAACGTCTGTGAGTGGAACTTTGGGTCGTGGTATTAAATATCCAATTCGGTAGTTCCCTGGTGACTGAGGGAAATCGCAAGAAAACCTCGGCGAAATAGGGTTTGAACCATGACCTCCTAAATGCGTGCTACAAATTGTAACGTTCTTGTAAGGCCAATTTAAATGTAGTCAATGCGCATATAATGCCACAATTTCTTTAAAAAAGTTAACAAAAAAGGTAAAATGCCGGGCCCATTGTAGAGTGCATTGGAAATAAAGCATTCCCTCAGAGTAATAATCTTTGTACTACAAAAGGTTAAAGGAAATAAAATACGGATTTAAAGCAGCTCTAGATAAAACTAAGAATTCGTTCAGCCCCAAAAGTACTGAACATATTCGTATTCAAACGTAGAAATAGTAATACATTACAATTGAAACACATAGCATTCTGCTTTGTCCTTCTCACATAATATTTGCCATTTTGAATAGAATTTAACACGTGGTGATATTCCAATATAAACTCGATTCGATAATATTTAAGTGCCGCTCCACACACTGAAAAGAATTTAGAAATTTACTTACGCCAAAAGGTATGTGTATAATTTAAACAAGGCCGAAAAGTGTGGAGACCGCCGGCCCCAGCCACGAAGCTCAAGACAGCCCTTCTTCGCTGGTCGTCGAGAACTAAATCTGTTACACACTCTTCTTCGTCAGAGGGTAACACTCGAGGGGCACCGGAGAATGACGTGGAGACTGCATAAGCGCTATCTATGCTGGCGGAGAGGACGCAACCTGGGAGCGCTATTGATGCCGTGTAGCCGGCTACTGACTGTTAAGCGGGCTGCCGACGTAGTAACAAGCAGGGGCCGAAAATTGTAGCTCATCATTCCAGATACGTTAAGGAACTGCGGTCATCTCTGCGAAAACAACTACTCGTTGAAAAAAAGCCATCATTGGCTCAAAAAGACTGCTACAGTCATTTCGTAAATAGTGTCTTTGCCAATGCTATAGTAATGGAGCCTTAAGATAGTTGTTTTCCTAATCTTTTTGGACAGTGAAGTTCCGGTGGATGTTTCAATGACTGAAGATATAACCTATATACTAAACATGTCAATACCTTTCCTCGCCAGTTAAAATGTTTACACTTCAGATTATGCATTTTGGAAGTTAACACGAGTTTTGTGGTTCAGCCTAAGTTTTCATCAAATGCATAGCCTCAATTAGATGAAATGTGAAAAGGTGTGCACGAGTTTATTTCTTGTTCCTTTAGACAAAATAGAAAACGCAATCATTAAGAAATCATGCAATAGTTCTACTTTTGAATTTTAAAAAGGCATAAAATTATATTTGAAATTAAAATCGGTTTTGAAAACAAAATTGCACCATATGCTTACGCCAGATAAAAGCGAACACATAGATTTAAAGTCGCCTTCTGTGGTGTAGTGGTTACCATGCTAGTCTCTAGTTCCCAAAGTCGTGGGTTCAAATCCGGCGGAGGGCGATGGATTTTTTTGGGCGTAAAAATCTTTAGCATGGCTTCCTTCGGAAGCGAAGTAAAGCTGGTGGTTCCGTGTCGTAGATTTACAGCACGTAAAAGATCCTCAAGCCTGATAAAGAGGTCTCTGAGCAAAATTACTGGTCTTTCACGGCCCAATATGGAATGGAACGCTAAGGACCACTCAGCTAAAGAGCGTCCATAAATAAAACTCAAATTAATTAACAGATTTAAATCCTTATTCGTCATCTCTGGCTTTACAGCCCTTGATGAGTTTTGGCCTCCTGCACAACCTTCCTTAAATCTTCTACAGCACAATCGTTTTAAGATGAGGCCACACCGGATATATGCATAGCACGCTGCACTGAAATGACCGTGCTTTTCCGATGTGCAGCTAGCGGCGCATGACGCGTTCAAGGTTATCTTTGTGAGTCGCTGTTTTGTTTTCCTTCTATAAAGACAATTGTGCATTGTACATCTCAAAGGTGAAGGTTTATTCAACATATCTATGCTCTGTGTGAGATACTTAAGAGTATTAATGCCTTGTTATTAGTCCACTGCAATGCCTGCCGACAAATTCGCGCTTGAACAACGAATTTTTATGCACAATACATACGTAAAAACCGAATCATGTAGACAGATGTGTAGACAATTCCAAGAGAAATTTCCTGGTATTCCAACTCCAGATAGAGAAACTGTTAGACGTCTGGTTAATAAGTTTCGGACAACGGGATCGCTAAAGAAGCGAAAACGAGATGTTATAATGGAGGAAAAAATTTACGAAACTGGTGAATCTATTTGTGAGGAATCCTAAAAAAAAAATCTGATGTGTTACACTCACGTGACTTTCTCTACTCTTGTACAAACTATTTTTATAAACGCTTATTCTCCATATGCTTCATGTTAATCGAGATATCGAGATGTTAATCTTATTGCTAATTTTCTTGTAGGTGCAAGGGGAATTGGTAGGCTTTAAGCGAAAGTCAAATATTTTAAGAGCTGGTTGCTATGTGGAGTATGCCATTCTCTTTGCATTACCAGGACGAAAAACATGAATAACGAATTCACATTTGAGAAAAAGTATAAGTATTGGAAAATTAAGGGAATAACAAGCAATATCTCGAAAATGGTTCACTCAACAAAAACAATGTATATGACATAAATTGTGTCTTTTAACGCGATCTACATTTTTGTGCAGTAAAATTTTGTCTATCTCTTATGGTTTACCAGTTATGCAAAAGTCGTTCACAACGAAGAATACCTTTAGAGACATTCCCAGAAAATTCAAGATATACATTTTATTTGTCATGAAAATATCTTAAACATATATTTTAATCAAAATCGTTAGAGCCATTTTTGCGAAAGGGTAATCTGGGGTGGGGAGATTTTGTTGAAAACCTTCGTGTCGCATCTCTGGAAGATACTGGAAGATACCAAGTTTGGTGTTTATCCGATTGTTCGTTTCTGGGTTATGCTGTTCAGAGACAGATACACGGACACACACACACGGACATGTTTCCAAAAATACTTTTTTTGGATTCAGGAGGCCTCAAAAACTGTATTTCCGGTGAAATCTCGGTATCGAATTTTTGAGTGGAATGCAATACTTCCCCTACTTACTATACGTAGTAGAGAAAGTAATAAAGCTTATAGGAACAAACCACACACCATGGACGAACTTAAGGACAGTATAAAAACAAAATAGTGAACATTACGCAAGAACTTACGCGTATGAATGGAAATTTTAATCACGTATGCCAGAAAGGTCTTCACGCAGATGGACACCACTTCTAACACCACTTATAACAATGTCAGTATTCATTATAGTGCATGTTACTAGCATTCGTAAGTAACATGGGAGTTGCGAAAAATCCCCAGTGTAATAAGACAGTGTGTGGATTACGCATACACGCAATGGGTAGCCTCACCATAAAACGACCACACTTACGAGATACATCACCTAACCATCTTGTTGTGGGCGTTCCTTTTTGGCTTTTCTTCTGGCATACATTCTTCCTTTCAGTATTCTTTTGGGATTCTATCTTCCATCATTCTCTGAATATGCCCTAGCCAATGTCTTGCTTATGTACTGGTTCTTCTAATCCATAGCCTTATGCTAACTGATAATGGCAAAATCTACATCCTGTATAAATGTTGATTTAAAAATTAAATTAATTTATAAAATCAGAATTACTTTACATTGGGGACTCAAACTCTTATAAAATAATGTCATACTTATTGAATTTGGCCCTTAACATTAATTTAAATTTGGCTCATTAGCTGGAAAGCTTCATTCCATACCAGACTGTCCTCTTTAACTTGTAACACCTCATGTGGGCGAGGCTGTATAGCACAAACGTGCATTAAAATCCCGTTCTAATTGCACGGCTGACTTTAATTGTTTTTATTATTGAGTGATCACATTTTCAACAGCAGATGGTTCGTGCTATTGGTTTATAAGTCATTCCAAATGGCGTGTATTTCTAAGCTACATAATAATACTAATTAGCGATGAACTCTCATTTCACACCCGAGAAACATCTCAATGCGTTAAGAACAAACCTGTTTTAGACGTGATACATATCTCAAGCAGCCGTTGTGGAGTTATTTGCAAGACTGTACATCACACTTCAGATTTATGACTGGGCCACTTTAGGCATGCAGTTTAAGCAATAAACAGCTATAAAATATGGTGCCGGCTATTCTAATTTTCTGCTCAACAATTAGCATTTATTGTTCCTTACCCGCCTTCACTGGACCTCAGGCATTTTCTTGGAAGCAAGGCGTGCAAAAACAAAATGACTCTGTTTGAACTTAGTACTCGTATTATATGAGGATAAATTTCCAAAACAACTGCTTCCCTTGTCATAAATTTCTGTAAAATGGAGGAAAAACGACTCTAAGTCCAAAGCATACAAAAGCGTTTTGAGAATATATTAGATACGCAAATTACGGGCATCAAGCCTGCTTTTATCAAGTTAATAGTTTTCCATAATTATTTTATAAAGGTATTATTCTATGTTTCAGCCAAGAAAATAAAATGAATGGTTACAAATGTGTACTTATATAGGGTTTTTCAACAAGAGTGTCCTATCTTTGAACTTAAATAAAACACGTTCTATAAATGAGGTTCATTATTTTTTTTTATTTTGGAACATAATTAATGTTATTACGTGTGGAAGAGAACATCAGTTAAGTGACCGCCGCGACTTCGTTGGGTTGCGCGTATACGGTTGACCCAATTTTCAATGACAGAAGAACGTAAATTAAGTCCAACTTCACGAATAACACGCGTGATGTTATTCATAAGATCATTTACTGTTTCTGGCCTGTTGACATAAACTCGAGATTTAACATAACCCCACAAGAAGTAATCCAACGGCGTTAAATCACATGACCTCGGGTGCCAGTTAACATCGCCACCACGGGAAATAATGAAACCTCTAAAATTTTCGAGAGCAGTATGACATGTGGCACCATCTTGCTGGAACCAGATGTTTCTCAGATCCATTCCATCCAATTGAGACCAAAAATAGTCCCTTATAAGAGCCCGGTATCTTTCTCCAATGACAGTTAGAGCTTCTCCATCTTCATCTTGGAAAAAATATGGACCAATGATTCCACCATACCAAAATCCACACCACACAGTAACTTGGGGATTAAGTGGTCGTTCTTGAATTTGCTTTGGATTGTGATTGCTCAAGTGGTAATTTTGTTTGTTAACACAACCATCCAAAAGTAGGCTTCGTCGCTGAAGATGATTTTTCGACAAAAATCCGGGTCAGCTTCCAATTGCTCCATAGCCCAGTCAGCGAATACACGGCGCAACCTATGGTCGTTGGGCTTTAGTTCTTGAGTTAACACCATTTTGTAAGCGTGAAACTTCAAGTTCAGATGCAGAATTCGCCAAGTTATGGTCGACGAAAGCCCCAATTCTTGCGCTCGACGAGCAATTTATTTGTCTCCGTTCTCACGTACACTCTCACGAACGGCGCCTATGTTTTCGTTGGAGCGCTTACGTCAATTACGTACAAGCGTTCTTTGATCGCTGACAGAACCACTTCTTTCAAATTTGTCGATCAAACGCCGAATAGTTCTGTCCCAGGGACGATTATGCACACCTTAAACTTCACGCAATACACGGAAGGTTTGCGAACAGATGATCCATTTTGATAATAAATGTTCACAATTTCTACGCGT
Organism: Deroplatys truncata; assembly: GCA_030765065.1. Classification (NCBI taxonomy): domain Eukaryota; kingdom Metazoa; phylum Arthropoda; class Insecta; order Mantodea; family Mantidae; genus Deroplatys; species Deroplatys truncata. Next base: position 49,548,379 of record CM060979.1, on the reverse strand, counting down.
TGCTGAATGGTGTAACGTTCCATGGCTATTTGTCAATAACAACTATAACCACATGAAAAAAATGACTGCTCTAACTCAATAACAACGGCAGCTATCACATGTTAAAGTTAGGACACTCTTGTTGAAAGACCCTTTATATCGGCAATTTTCTTTCAGAATTAGTAGAGGTAAGAAGTGCGTTATCTGTGTTTCAATTACGAAAACAGTAGCTGTGAATTCTTAAGCGTCCCTCGCAATTAAACACAGCTGCATTTTGCAAGGTATGAAAAATGATCCCGACTTGTGAAGAGTGCGTTATTTTGTGGCGTGGAGTTTCATAATTCGCCGGAGAAAATCTTGTAAGAGTAAATTATATTTTTACTTTCTCTACCACATAGAAAGTAGAGAAGGTACGTACTGCATTCCACCCAAAAATTCGATGTCGAATACATGTTTTAAAGTCCCTGAATGCAAATAAAGCATTTTTAGAAAAATGTATGTGTGTGAACAGCGTACCTCAAAAACAAAATCCGATATATACCAAACTTGGTTTAGGTTCGTTAGACCGCTCGTCTCTCACCAAGGCGGCCCGGGTTCAATCCCAGGGACCCGCATGTGGGATTTGTGGTGGACAAAGCGGGGTCTGGGCGGGTTTTCTCCGGGTTCTCCGGTTTCCCCCGCCATTCATTCCACCAACTGATCCATCATCCCCTTTCCTTTCATCCATTTCACCATCATTTCGTTTCATCTACTTCCTTCCTCCCATACCATACAAGGCATCGGGCTGATCACCCATCCTGGATATTCTGTCTGATCCATGAGTGTCTGCTCCTCGACGGGCCTCTGACCCCAGGCACCCGCCTGTAAGTTCTGGGGGGTGTAAGTTCTACATACGAGGAGGTTAAACCGAGAAAGATGAAGAAGTATTTAGGTTCAGCACCTTCCAAAGATGCGACATGAAGATTTAAAAAAAAATACCCCCATCCCAAACTACCCTTTACATGGAACATTTTTCGAACATTTTAATTTTCTCAAAAATGGCTCTAACGATTTTGATTAAAATAGCATATATTTAAGATACTTTCATGACAAATAAAATGTATTCTTCAAAAGTATTCTTCATTGTGAACGACTTTTGCATAACTGGTAAACCATAAGAGATAAACAAAATTTTATTGCGCAAAAAATGTAGATCGCGTTAAAATAAACAATTTGTGTTATATACAGTTTTTTGTTGAGTGAACCATTTTCAAGATATTGCTTGTTATTCCCTTAAATTTTACAATACTTATACTTTTTGTCAAATGGGAATTCGTTATTCAGTTTTTTTTTTGTCCTGGTAATGCAAAGAGAATGGAATGCGCCACATAGCAACCAGCTGTTAAAATATTTGACTATCCTTAAAACCTACCAATTCCCCTTGCATCTACAAGAAAATTAGCAATAAGATTAACATCTCGATATCTCGATTAACATGAAGCATATGGAGAATAAGCGTTTGTAAAAATAGTTGGTACAAGAGTAGAGAAAGTCATGTGCGTGTAACACATCAGATTTTTTCTTTTCCTTACAGGTTTCTTCCACTATATCCATTTCAACCAAGGCGTCACTTTTCGTGCAAGTTGCGCTCTTGTTTCCGCAGTATCATTGTTTCAAAATGAGTAAAATATTTCATGTAGGTGTAGGTTATTCAACGGAGGGGGACATCTCGCGCACTGCGACCTAAATATATCTATTCTGGCTATCAGGAGTAAGGGATGAGGTGAAGGAACCATAGGAAGCTACAGACCGTAGGCAGACAGGCCACAGAGACACGCGGAAGACCCTAACATTTCCAAGTTCGCAGAGCCGTCTCCCTCCTGGTGCCAACGAGAAAAAGCGATGAACGACCCACCAATCAAGCAGCCCTCTGTGTTCACGGAGCACTCTTTCCATTGAGCTTGCATCCGCGCCATATGTCCGTCACCGCTGTACACCACGCAACCGCACACACCTGAAAGACGAGAAGGAAACGGAACGAAAGAGAAATGATGCAAAGAAAATCTGGTAGATGAGAAACCACCCCTGCGTTCGTCTGCCGACTCCGGGAAAACCACGAAAAACCCTCGGCTCAGAGTGGGCGGTCTCCGGGGATCGAACCCGAGACCTCCCGAATGCGAGTCGCACACGCTACCGCGGCGTCATCTCGGTTGATAAATATTTCATATACATATAGATTATATTGGCGGTAAATTACAGCTTTAATTACTCTACCATTTATATACCTATGGTATGGTATATAAGTACAATAAGCATGTAGAGGGACTACCTATCCCATAAGTAATATGCATAATTCAACATTAAAACCTAGAAGCACAGGGAAATGGAAAAAGTGACAGCGTGTATGAGGGGGAGGGCCGATTACAGAAAGAGACAGAGACACATAGGTATTCCCAGATGTCATTAGAAGCGTGACTGCAGGAAAATGAACGATTGGATTCTCATATAACACTAACTGTTATGATATATGTTATAATTATTGGCGTGAATTATAATTTCATGGCTTTACATATAAAAGGGGAACTTCTTTCAAGCAACCCACACTGGTTTCTTAGCATCTAGAGTCTTCTGACGTCGAACGAGCTTCTCAAAGTTCTTTATATATACGTAGTGATGTTTTCCACTAGTGTAACTCAATAGCAGCAGGTCACGGTGTTCAGGTATTTCAGTCTCAAAAACCTTTATTGGATACACTTCATGCTTCTCATCCAGCACGAAAACGCTAATAGACATACTGTTAAGCTTCTCCAACTTAGGCATTTGAGAAAGTGGAGTAGGGTAGGAAACACAGCTGAAGTCATACTTATCTTGAAGTTCCCTGTATTTGCTCACACGTTGTGCATCCTTGTCAACATATTTGGCTAGTATATAGTACATGAAACATTTATCATCGCTAAAGTTCTGAATGTTTATACACGCTTCTTTAGCTCCGACAGATGACGGTAGTGGCATGTAGCTACTTCCTCGTAACGGGTTGTACTTGTTGATACGAAGTCGAACCCCTTCCATTGCAGGAGGACTTAGCCTCTAGATGCTAAGTCGTGTGAAGAAGGAAGGGGGATATAACGCGTGACTATAATGAGTTTAGCTTTCCTTTAACATCATTACACGTAGTGGGGTAACGGAAACACAATTATGAATACGGAGAAAAGGCGCAAAACAAGTAACTTAGGGAAAAATAACTTGGTTAGCCGTTTTCATACTTTTGCAACTGGAATAAAACCAGTTCGGCTGGCCTAGTAGCTCAGTCGGTAGAGCACCTGCCTGTTGTGCGAGGGTTCCCCGATTCAATTCTCGGCTGGGGGCGGAATTGTTCTCTAGCCAAGATTATTCACTATCCTCCCCAGAGCTGGAAGTGTGAATGAGTGTGAATATGTGTGTGAGCTAATGAATAAAACCTTAAGTTTACCAGAAATACAACTTCAGCTAATAACCAATTACGTAGTTGTATTATTCCTCTTACCCACTTCTGAGAATATCTGTCAGAGAGAACAGTTCTTTTTCAATGGTAAAAGTATTAACAAAATCGGTTGAGATGGTCAAGCTTGTAATCAAGTAGTCAAGAGTCCTGGCTTCTCAACATAGAGGTCCCTGGTTCTATTTTCGTCTGAAGAGGTGAAATTTTTCTTTAATTAGAATTATTCCCTACCTTCCACAGTCTGAAAGTATGAATGTGAAGTGTATTTCCAAACGAACACTCCGTAAAACGTTAAACCAATAGCTAACGAGTTAGTTGTTTCTAAAAATCAAAGAGTCCCAGGTTCGATCCCAGCGACCGCTTACTTTGAACCATAGGTTTTTCGTGGTTTCCCCGGGTCGGCAGACGAATGCTGGAATAATTCATCTTCTACCACGACTCACCCGCCCTCATTTCCTGTACCCGTCATCTTCCTTGTCATCTGTTTCAGGGTTGTAGGATCAGGCGAGTTGCGGCTGGTTGGTTGCTATACGCTCGGTGGAGATTTCTTCTTGATGTCCTCCAGGGACTGTTCGGTTGGATACCGCCTCTGGGTGCTTTCAAGCAGGCGCTTCTTTGGGGACCCCCTCCCCAGGAGACTCTAGGCTCAATAGGTGGCCTCGGGCAGCGTTGTAGAAACTCAATCTGGAAACATAAGGGACCCCGTCCGTACTTGCGCCCGTCGTCATCCGGATCTGGTCGCGCTTTGGGTCTCTCCCCTCATCCCTCTCCTCCAGGGGTCACGATAGAAGGACAGGGGTCCGGATGATCTGCGGTTTCGGGGGCATCTTCTGTCCGTCCGTGCCTTTACCTTTTTAAAGGGGGACTATACAAGTGAATAAAAAAATCGGTTGAATGGATTTTGGAATTGTTCTCTACATACAAAAATTTTCGCTCTTTACAATAGTAGTATAAACTGGAGAGACAAACAATTGTCCTTTGTAGTGTTTGCAGAATGATCAGCATTTGAGAAATAAAAGCGCATATAAATAAATACTCTAAATTAATTCTTTTATATGTACTTGATGTAAACATATTAAATTAATCAAAAATCCACCAATTAATCTAATAGGTAATCAAAACATATTAGTCAATATTCCAATTTCAGGGCGAATAATGTTACTAATTGTTTCAATGCAAACTATAAATGATATTAATATATTAGGGCTTTCTTGAGGAACTAAGACTATAGCTTTTCCTCGAATAAATCATAAAAGATTTTGATTATTACCTCCTTCCATTTTATTCCTTATTATTAGAAGAGGTGCTGGTAGAGGATGAACAGTTGGGTATCAATGAATAAATCCTGCTATGATTATTAGGACCTTTACGAACATGAATAATACCTAAGACTTTACGTTCTAATAAAATAAAAAAGGCAACTCCAACTATAATAAAAATAATTAAATAAATAAATACTCTATTTCGGAAACTCAGGTCCATCTTGATGAAGTTTCCCCGGCAGCAGACAGCGATGTCGCTCAAGTCAGAAAAAGAGAAAAGGCAAATTATAATGAGCAGCAAATGCACTATACAGTCGCAGCACGCAACAAACATGACATCATTCCAACTAACCACGCTTGTCATTCAATGTCACATGCTCTTCACACACAACACAAATGAAATTCTTCTTCGTGGATTATTTACGGTTCGCACTGCATCTGCATGAAAATGGGATGTGTCCGGTGTTTAATTATTGTTTTCGTGTAAACTAAACCTTCCCCTATCCTGGAATTCCAAACCGAGCATATGTCAACCTGCTGCACATCATTCCATATGAACTACAAAGCATATCCAACGGTAGACAGATTCTCGTTTAAGTCATCACCTACTCGGTGCATAGCGAAGTAACTAGCATGCACGCCCCACAATCTCCTAAGACTCGTGTGTATTACATGTTATAACCGCAACCTATTTAAGCGGGTTGGCCATTGAAAAAAATTCAATTTTCATGTATTTTTATTTTCTCTACAACATACCTACATAGTAGGTAGAGAAGGTATTGCATTTCATCCAAAAATTCGATATCGAAATTTCACCATAAATACATGTTTTGAGGCCAGTTGAATAAATAAAAAAATCTGATGTGTTACACTCACATGACTTTCTCTACTCTTGTACAACCTATTTTTACAAACGCTTATTCTCCATATGCTTCATGAGATATCGAGATGTTAACCTTATTGCTAATTTTCTTGTAGATGCAAGGGGAACATGGTAGCTTTTAAGCGATAGTCAAATCCTTTAAGCGCTGGTTGCTATGTGGAGCATTCCATTCTGTTTGCATATCCAGGACATAAAAAATGAATAACGAATTTGAGAAAAAGTATAAGTATTGGAAAATTTAAGGGAATAACAAGCAATATCTCGAAAATGGTTCACTCAATTAAAAAATGTATATGACATAAATTGTGTATTTTAACACGATCTACATTTTTTGTGTAGTAAAATTTTGTCTTTCTCTTATGGTTTACCAGTTATGCAAAAGTCGTTCACAATGAGGAATACTTTTGGAGACATTCCCAGAAAATTCGAGATATACATTTCATTTGTCGTAAAAATATCTTAAACATATGATATTTTAATCAAAATCGTTAGAGCCATTTTGAGAAAATTTAAATTTTCGAAAAATCTTCCATGTAAAGGGTATCTTGGGGTGGGGGATTTTCTTGAAAACCTTCGTGTCGCATCTCTGGAAGATACTGAACCTAAATACTAAGTTTGGTGTTTATCCGACTGTTCGTTTCTGAGTTATGCTGTTCACAGACACACACACGGACATGATTCCAAAAATGCTTTTTTTTGGATTCAGGGGGCCTCAAAACATGTATTTCCGGTGAAATCTCGGTATCGAATTTTTGGGTGGAATACAATAGTTCCCCTACTTACTATACGTAGTAGAGAAAGTAAAAAGTAAAGATGAGAACTATTTTTAGAATGTAAAATGGTAAACATTTCATATAGATTTCCTAAATTTTACGTTTCTCTTGTTTCATACACAATAAATAATAAGCATTTTTAAAATTCAGCTTCGTTTAGTTGAATCATCCTGTATATTAATCTCCCTAGTCATGAAAAAATTGAGTTTTTCTTGTGGCAACATGAAGTTATCTGTGGCTGGGAGGCTGCGGTCTGCGGTTTCTTTATAATGCATAGCAGGTCAACTCGAGTATTTATTGACGTTTGTAGCAATGACGTGCAAACGACATCCTTGGCCACCAGCCCATAGGCCCTCCCGGAGGGTCTACTTGGCGGCGGCGACGTAAACAAAACAGGAATGCCTTGAATGGCTCCAGGCAGACCGTCATTGCATTTCAAAATAATCTTTGCATGAAGCGCATATTCCATCCAAATTTTATGCCGCTGAACTCAAGAGAGTAACATTACCGAGCGGTATGGCTCAGGCGGTAACGTCTGTGGCCCACATTCGGTAGGTCCCGGGTTCAAACCCCGTGAGCCGATCAATTTGACTGGGATTTTTTTATGTTTTCCCTCAGTCGCCAAAGCAAATACTGAATCGGATATTTGATACCGACCCAAACTTCTACCTCAAGTCAATAGTACAATGAAAAATCTGACGTGTTACACTCACATGACTTTCTCTACTCTTGTACAAACTATTTTTACAAACGCTTATTCTCCATCTATTTCATGTTAATCGAGATAAACGTTTGCAGACTCTTATCTTATTGCTAAGTTTCTTGTAGATGTAAGGGGAATATATATTTACAAGGGCAATATAGAAATACAGTAGCCTTTAAGCACATACATATCTCTTATTAGCTGGTTGCTAGGTGCAGCACCATTCCCTTTGCCACAGATTAATACTCTTTGCATATCCAAGACAAAAAATGAATAACGAATTCCCATTTGAGAAAATAAGTATTAAAACATTTAAGGGAATAACAAGCAATATCTCGAAAATGGTTCACTCAACAACAAAAATGTATATAACATAAATTGTGTATTTTAACGCGATCTAAATCTTTTGTGTAGTAAAATTTTGTCTATCTCTTATGGTTTACCAGTTTACCAAAAGTCGTTCACAATGAAGAATACTTTTGGAGACATTCCCAGAAAATTCGAGATATACATTTCATTTGTCATGAAAATATCTTAAACATATGATATTTTAATCAAAATCGGTAGAGCCATTTTTGAGAAAATTAAAATTTTCGAAAAATGCTCCATGTAAAGGGTACTCTGTGGTGGGGGGATTTTCTTGAAAACCATCGTGTCGCATCTCTGGATGATACTGAACCTAAATACCAAGTTTGGTGTTTATCCAACTGTTCGTTTCTGAGTTATGCTGTTCACAGACAGACACACAGACACACACACGGACATGTTTCCAAAACGTTTGGATTCAGGGGATCTCAAAACATGTATTTCCGGTGAAATCTCGGTATCGAATTTTTGGGTGGAATACAATACTTCCCCTACTTCCTCTACGTAGTAGAGAAAGTAAAAATGGATGCTCTGCCTTCTATCACAGATAATGAAAGCAGGTAGACAGGAGGCACCCTAATGCCATTTGCCCAGAACGTGTGGAAGCAGAGGTGCAGTTGCTATGCACATGCCTTTATGGACATGTAAGACAGTATAGTACACAGATGAGACCTAGAAGGCTAACTGTCCGCCACACACCGTCCACAAGGTATCTCCTTACAGATAGTTGCTATATAACCACGTAGGTAAAGCAAAGTAAAATAAATAGGAAAAAAATCTGATGTGTTACACTCACATGACTTTCTCTACTCTTGTACAAACTATTTTTACAAACGCTTATTCTCCATATGCTTCATGTTAATCGAGATGTTAATCTTATTGCTAATTTTCTTGTAGGTGCAAGGGGAATATGGTAGGTTTTAAGCGATAGTCAAATATTTTAACGCTGGTTGCTATGTGGCGCATTCCATTCTCTTTGCATGTCCAGGACATAAAAAAATCTGATGTGTTACACTCACATGACTTTCTCTACTCTTGTACAATCTAATTTTACAAACGCTTATTCTCCATATGGTTCATGTTAATCGAGATATCGAGATGTCAATCTTATTGGTAATTTTCTTGTAGATGCAAGGGAAATATGGTAGCTTTTAAGCGATAGTCAAATATTTTAACGCTGGTTGCTATGTGGCGCATTCCATTCTCTTTGCATGTCCAGGACATAAAAAAAATGAATAACGAATGTGAGAAAAAGTATAAGTATTGTAAAATTTAAGGAAATAACAAGCAATATCTCGAAAACGGTTCACTCAACAAAAGAAATGTATATGACATAAGTTGTGTATTTTAACGCGATCTACATTTTTTGTGTAGTAAAATTTTGTCTATCTCTTATGGTTTACCAGTTATGCAAAAGTCGTTCACAATGAAGAATACTTTTGGAGACATTCCCAGAAAATTCGAGATATACATTTCATTTCTCATAACATTATCTTAAACATATGATATTTTCATCAAAATCGTTAGAGCCATTTTTGAGAAAATTAAAATTTTCGAAAAATCTTCCATGTAAAGGGTAGTCTGGGGTGGGGGGATTTTCTTGAAAACCTTCGTGTCACATCTCTGGAAGATACTGAACGTAAATACCAAGTTTGGTGCTTATCCGACTGTTCGTTTTTGAGTTATGCTGTTCACAGACACACACACAGACACACACACACAGACACACACACACACACACAGACACACACACGGACATGTTTCCAAAAATGCTTTTTTTGGATTCAGGAGGTCTCAAAACATGTATTTCCGGTGAAATCTCGGTATCGAATTTTTGGGTGGAATGCAATACTTCCCCTACTTACTATACGTAGTAGAGAAAGTAAAAATAGGTACTTAGGTACTAAGTATGCTAAGATAAATATTTACAGAATGGATTTGCGATACTAAAATTTTTAAAAGCCAGTCATTATTGGCTGACTTTGGTACTGCATACCTATCATTGCATAACCTCATTGGAAACGAATGAATGTCGACTTAGTACTTAAAAAACTTTCTGATGTGTTACACTCACATGACTTACTCTACTCTTGTACAAACTATTTTTAGAAACGCTTCTTCTCCATATGCTTCATGTTAATCGAGATGTTAATCTTATTGCTAATTTTCTTGTAGATGCAAGGGGAGTTGCTAGACTTTAAGCTATAGTCAAATATTTTAAGAGGTGGTTGTTATTTGGAGTATTCCATTCTCTTTGCATTACCAGGACAAAAAAATGAATAACGAATTTGAGAAAAAGTATAAGTATTGGAAAGTTAAGGGAATAATAAGTAATATCTCGAAAATGGTTCACCCAACAAAAAAAGTATATGATATAAATTGTGTATTTTAACGCGATCTACATTTTTGTGTAGTAAAATTTTGTCTACCTCTTATGGTTTACCAGTTATGCAAAAGTCGTTCACAATGAAGAATACTTTTGGAGACATTCCCAGAAAATTCGAGATATACATTTCATTTGTCATGAAAATATTTTAAACATATGATATTTTAATCAAAATCGTTAGAGCCATTTTTGAGAAAATTAAAATTTTCGAAAAATGTTCCATGTAAAGGGTAATCTGGGGTGGGGGGATTTTCTTGAAAACCTTCGTGTCGCATCTCTGGAAGATACTGAATCTAAATACCAAGTTTGGTGTTTATCCAACTGTTCGTTTCTGAGTTATGCTGTTCACAGACACACACACACACACACACACATACAGACACACTGACATGTTTCCAAAAATGCTTTTTAGGATTCAGGGGTCTCAAAACATGTATTTCCGGTGAAATCTCGGTAGGGAATTTTTGGGTGGAATACAATACTTCCCCTACTTACTATACGTAGTAGAGAAAGTAAAAATAGGAAAAGGTGCTTGTGTGTGTGTGTGTGTGTGTGTGTGTGTGTCTCAAAAACGAAAAGTCGATTAAATATCAAACTTAATATTAAAGTCCAGAGTCATGCAAGACTGTGACACGAAGGCCTTCAAGGAAATTCCTGGATACAAATTACCCTTTACATATTTAGAACGTTGTTCTTACGATTCCGATCAAAATAATAGGCATTTATGATATTTCCATAGGTAATAAAACGTAAATCTTTAAATTTTTGCGATTAGCTCGTGAATTCCTCTTTATTCTGATTGAATCTTTATTATTTTGTATAACTAGGAAGCCAAGATATAGACAAAACATAATACGCGAAGTCGTTCACCGTGGTGTAGGTTGTTATCATGCTATCCTCTAATTCCGTTCAAACCCGGCGGAGGGCGATGGATTTTTTCGGGCGTAAAGAATCCTTAGCATGGCTTCCTTCGGAAGAGAAGTAAAGCCGGTGGTTTCGTGTCCTAGATTTACGGCACGTAAAAGAACCTCAAACCTCATAAAGAGCCTCTGAGAAAACTTACCGGTCTTTCACGCCCAATATAGAATGGAACCAAGGACCATGGGACCAAGCAGTTAAACAGCGTCCATAAATAAAACTCAATTTAAGTAATACACGAAACATGCAGATCCTGTTAAAGTGAACAATTTATATTAACTTTTTATGTTAACTATTTGCGAGATATTTATTGGTTTTGGTTTTAATTTTCCGATAGTTTAAGATAAAGTTTTACTTTCTCTACCACGGAACTAATAGATAGAGAGGTATTGCATTCCATCCAAAAAATGATTTCGATATATCAGCGGAAATACATGTTTTAAGGCCCCTGGATTAAAAAATCTCGCACGCGGGTGCGTCTGTGTGGGTGTGTGCGCGTGCGTGTGTGTGTGTGTGTGTGTGTGTGTGTGTGTGTGTGTGTGTGTGTGTGTGTGTCAGACAAATGCCAAAGTTGTTATTTAGATCCAGCATCTTCCAAAGTTGCACAAGCTGCTTTGACACAATATTCATTGAAAATAAAACTATTGCCCCATCAGCCAATTCTGAGATAGTCGTAGCTATAGGTGGGAAGTTTTCAATACCTTTAATTTTTTGAAACCCTGTCATCATTTTTTGTTTATCAAGATGTCGTGGAAAGTGTATGGCATTTCTGGGCCAGTACTTTTAAATATTTGACTGTCGCTTCAAATCTCCTAAATCCCTCCCCCTTTACCTATAACAAAATGTGTAATGAAATTGTTTAAAGACGTTTATGTAGAATAATATAAGCATATATTAAAAATGTGTCTGATGTGATACATTCACATGAATTTTATACCCTCTATCGTTTATTAGTGGGTATACAAGTTATTCTTACAAAGGTTTGTTTTCTGTCTACTCCATTTTGATAAACATAAATAGCTGCGTTACACATTTCTTTATAGATACAAAGGGAACAGCGATAGTCAAATGTTTTAGAACTGAACGTCATACGCTGGCCTTAAAATTCCATACTTTCTCCATGCAATCCTCAAAACACTGAATGTTGACAGGGCTTTAAAAGAATGGCTAAGTAGTGAGCAATTCAAATCTTAATAAGGATATCTCGGAAATGACTGTTGCTACATAAATTGGAAATAAATTGCGGGTTTCAAAGGGATTTACATTTCTTGTATACATTTACATTTTCTTCTGTTGTTTGTTTAGTTTGTCAATATATACATTTTATTTATCATGCAAATAGAGTTAAAATGTGCTATTGTAAATCGTTAAAACCTTTCTTATAAAATTAAATAAAATGCTAAAAAATCTTCTATGAAAACGGTGGTTGGGGCGCAGGATTTTTTTTGAAAATCTTCGTATCATATGTTTGGAAGGTACTAAGCCCAAATACCAAGTTGGCGACGTTTCGTTTTTGAGTTATGCTGTTTAGAGACACACACACACACAGAGCTTTTTCCAAAAATGCTTTTTTTATTCGAGGGGCCTCAAAATATGTACTTCCGTTGAAATCTTGGTATTGAATTTTTGGGTGGAGTGCTATACCTTCTCTGCCTACTAGGTACTGGTAGAGAAAGTAAACATTAATGATACTGGGTGTATAGTCATGTAAATGTAGTATACCAGCTACCAAACGTCCTGTCAATTACCAAGAATAAAATCTGATGTGCTGCATTTACATTATTTTCGCTACTCACATTTTACAAACTATTCTTACCAAAGCGTATTCTTCTGTCAACTTTTTTGTTAAGCTTTCATTATATTAGACGTTCATTGTGGGTCAGTAGGCTAATGCGATAGTCAGATTTTCAAAAAGCGGATCGCTATGTAAAGGACTTGAAATTCCATGTTTCTTGCATGGCCTTGAGAAAAAAAAATCTGATGTGTTACACTCACATGACTTTCTCTACTCTTGTACAATCTATTTTTACAAACGCCTATTCTCCATATGCTTTATGTTAATCGAGATATCGAGATGTCAATCTTATTGGTAATTTTCTTGTAGATGCAAGGGGAATATGGTAGCTTTTAAGCGATAGTCAAATATTTTAACGCTGGTTGCTATGCGGCGCATTCCATTCTCTTTGCAAGTCCAGGACATAAAAAAATGAATAACGAATTTGAGAAAAAGTGTAAGTATTGGAAAATTTAAGGGAATAACAAGCAATATCTCGAAAACGGTTCACTCAACAAAAGAAATGTATATGACATAAGTTGAGTATTTTAACGCGATCTACATTTTTTGTGCAGCAAAATTTTGTCTATCTCTTATGGTTTACCAGTTATGCAAAAGTCGTTCACAATGAAGAATACTTTTGGAGACATTCCCAGAAAATTCGAGATATACATTTCATTTCTCATGACATTATCTTAAACATATGATATTTTAATCAAAATCGTTAGAGCCATTTTTGAGAAAATTAAAATTTTCGAAAAATGTTCTATATAAAGGGTAGTCTGGGGTGGGGGGATTTTCTTGAAAACCTTCGTGTCGCATCTCTGGAAGATACTGAACCTAAATACCAAGTTTGGTGTTTATCCGACTGTTCGTTTTTGAGTTATGCTGTTCACAGACACACACACAGACACACAGACACACACACACACACACACACAGACACACACACGGACATGTTTCCAAAAATGCTTTTTTTGGATTCAGGAGGTCTCAAAACATGTATTTCCGGTGAAATTTCGGTATCGAATTTTTGGGTGGAATGCAATACTTCCCCTACTTACTATGCGTAGTAGAGAAAGTAATAAACTTGAAAAAGGTATGCAATAAGTAAAGCTAATAAAACACAATTACTTGGACTATCTCATTCCCTCCGTCACTCAGGTAAAACCACAAGCTGTCTAATTATTTTTCTCCGAAATGTAGTTTGGCTTATATTAGAAGATTAGAAAGATTGGGAACAGAAATTAAATGTCTGATAATGTCACCCTTCCACTACCCTTCGAGCTACCGCAATCTATAACCCTCTCGATGATATCTTGTGCCGCATCCCCATGCTTTAGGTGATGTCTAATGAAGGCGCTGATGGTGTCGTCGCCACCCTTACGTCACAATTGGTTGAGGCGCCGCATCCATTATCTCACATCTGATGGAGCGCCGGGTAGAACAGGGACATGAAGTGATCTTTACCCTAAACAGCGTGCCACGAAACTTCTGCTTCAACACCCGGGAAATGACTCGCAAGAAATCTGAAGCCAATTTCCTGAATTTACTTAAACTTTGTCTGAATATCTCATACTTTATAATTCATATTTATCACAACCTTTTAAAATAAAATTATAACCTTACACTATTTAATAACCACAGAGTTACATAATGAATATGAATATTCCGCACTCCTTGGCCATCAGGTCAACCTCTTTGGAAAAGACGCATTAGTCTGGGACAACTGAGAAAAATAATCTTCCCTGTTGCTAATATAAAATATCAGTTCACTGATTTGTGATGTTAGCAATTTTCTCTCTATATACAATTATTTAGTATGCCCTGCAAATGAATTTAGTTTCAATATAAGCACCAAGGAAATAAAAAAAATCTTACATGAACATTAATAGAAGATTTTGCATCCGAAAACTTGAGTGCATATTATATCTACAGAATAAGAATAAATGTTATTCAGAGTTTTTGGCACTGTTTCACTACACACTCATCTACAGTATTTGAAAAATCTGATATGTTACACTCACGTGACTTTCTCTACTCTTGTACAAACTATTTTTACAAACGCTTATTCTCCATATGCTTCATGTTAATCGAGATATCGAGATGTTAATCTTATTGCTATTTTTCTTGTAGATGCAAGGGGAATTGGTAGGCTTTAAGCGATGGTCATATTTTAAGAGCTGGTTGCTATGTGGAGTATTCCATTCTCTTTGTATTACCACGACAAAAAAAATGAATAACGAATTCCCATTTGAGAAAAAGTATAGGTATTGGAACATTTAAGGGAATAACAACCAATATCTCGAAAATGCTTCACTCAACAACAACAAAAATGTATATGACATAAACTGTGTATTTTAACGCGATGTACATTTTTATGTAGTAAAATTTTGTCTATCTCTTGTGGTTTACCAGTTATGCAAAAGTCGTTCACAATGAAGAATACTTTTGGAGACATACCCTGAAAATTCAGGATATACATTTTATTGGTCATGAAAATGTCTTAAACTATGATATTTTAATCAAAATCGTTAGAGCCATTTTTGTGAAAATTAATTTTTTTTAAAAATGTTCCATGTAAAGGGTAATCTGGGATGGGGGGATTTTCTTGAAAACCTTCGTGTCGCATCTCTGGAAGATACTGAACCTAAATACCAAGTTTGGTGTTTATCCAACTGTTCGTTTCTGAGTTATGCTGTTCACAGACACAGACAGACAGACACACACACACACACACGGACATGATTCCAAAAATGCTTTATACGCATTCAGTGCACCTCAAAACATGTATTTCCTGTGAAATTTCGGTGTCGAATTTTTGGGTGGAATTCAATACTTCCCCTACTTACTATACGTAGTAGAGGAAGTAAAAATAGCAATTGAAGAAATATATAAAGCATGTGATTCATATCGTTATAAAAAGTATCGATTGTTGCTTTTTAAGCTGTTTTGTTTTGGCTTAAGTGTTGCATTATGGTGATCTATGTATATTGCTTGGAATAAAGTGTAGCCAACTTTCGTTTTTTTTACACATTCTCTGTGGAGTGCAGCAATTATGTTATATTCCATGGCATTCTCAACGAAGTCTTTATAAATCCTTTTTAGTATTTTAGTAGTTTATGAATTGCAATTAGGTGTTTTATAGCCATGTCGCCAGAAGGAATCCGCCTTTTGAATAGCGAAACAGTAATATCAAGTAGTTTTATGTTAGAGTAGTTTCTTAAATTACCGAATAGCATGCATGCAACATACATACATGCATATTACAAACATACATATATCATACATACATACACACACCACACACACATACATATTTTCTCTTTATATCACTATATATTTATGCATTTACTTATTGGAACTTAAAAATCCTTTACAGGTATTTCCGCTGAAATATAAGTATTGAAATGTAGTGTCGAATACTGCATATGTCATTTAAACTAGGTGCGTTTCTGTGTGTGCATGCTCATTTTATTTGCAGGGAGAAATATGCTAAAATTCCAATACATATTTATTGCTTATTATAACAGTATTTTGACAACACTCAAAGACGCATTTACAAGACTGTAACACATGGCATAATGTGTAGGTGGTCAGTTAAATATGTAAGGGAGGGAATATAATTTATAATTTTGGACCAGTAGTTCGCTTAGACCGTTGCAGACAACCAGCCGTTGTATTACTTTTGTTTGAAGTCAAATGCACGTTAGCTTTCATTTTCGGAATTCTCGTCTTTGAGATTAGGTTTGAAGGATGTCTTCGCACTTCTGAAGCTCCAGTTATAAAATGCGGATGATTCAATTTGGCTAGTGTTTCAGACTTGCTCTGGGAAATGGCATTTTGACGAGCATCTTGTAGTATCTGCATTCTGTGTTTCCTTGCTTCCGCTTTATTATTTTCTTCAACTCCTTCGAAAGAGTCATCTCTGTCTTCAGTATTACCTGTTACACTGTCTTCATCTTCTAATCCATTATACTTGCGGTAAGATTTTGTAATACTTCGCTCATTGAGACCAGATAGTTCTAATGAACCGTCGTCAGGACTGCATAGTCTGTCTGTGTGACGCGGCACAATGTTATCATCAAGCTCATTAACTTCGCAAGACACAGCAGCAGAACATTTCTCTAGACCTTCTGTTGTTTTGGAATTCAGTTCAGATACACGTGGATGAGGATTGTCTCTGGCGTGTTCTGCTTCACAATAATTACAAGACCGTGTTGGAATATTTGTACTCTGAGCAAAACATTTCTCTCGTTGTCCTGCTTGAAGTTCGTCATCTGGGGAAATACGCTGGAGAGAGTGGCCATCTTCGCCGCCGCTGTGTTCGACAGAGCTTGATATTGGATTTTCGTCGCATTGATCTTCAGGTGCGTGACTTAAATGTTCGTTTTCTTTTCTATAAGACTCGTCTTCATCACATGCAGGAACTGGTCTGCAAGAACTCGTTGTACTTCCTCCATACAGCACTTTATTTTTCCTGCGAGAATTAACTTCATTCAGAATTTGATCTCGGTTATGGAAATGTGACTCACGGCTCTCACAACTGGCGGCTGCATGATATTTTGTTTCTTTTGATCGTTTTTTCACTGAAAAATGATTCGTTTCTTCATCTGGCGTATTGGAACAGTGGTAACTGTGGTAATGTTGTTCTTGAGCTTCGGGATGGAGGGTGCGAGGTGAACGTTCCATGCAGATGTTCTTGTTGTACTGTTTTTGATTTACACAAACTGTGTCCTGCACTGAACCATGAGGAAATGTTTCTTCGCGTTCATTCTCGCCCATGTGTGGATGATGGAAGCTAGTTTTATTGCAAGCTGTGCAATATTCTTCGCAACCTTCACATTCATTTCCACATCTTACATTACTTCTCTGATCTATATATGTATTGTCATGCTCACTTTCAGCGCGCGTGCACGAGTCATTTAACTTGGAGTAATCATGTCCAGCTACTTGCCTTTTCTGTGTATTGTAATTAAAATGTGTTTCTTCATTCTGCGAGTCACTTTCGCATGGTCCGTAAACTGAGTGTTTCGGTTTTCGTACAGGCTGAGGGGGATATCCTTCTTCAAAAATCAGAGTTCGTGATGGAGGTGTGCACTGTGACCCTAACACCTCTGACTCCACTGGATGAACGTCCATTACAGGATGATTCAATATCTCCGCTACTGATCTAGCTTCTTGTTCTGTTATACTGCCTATTTGGGATTTTCGTCGTATGAACCTGCGGCATTCATGCTTTCTATTCCTTAGTCCTTTCGTGTTCAGTTTTCCGTGACGGGAAACGTTTTCATCTTCAGTAGAAGCATTACATTGTTTATGACCAATACGCCTTTGTGGGGGATATCCAGCAAAGTCTTCGAGATGGCCTTCTGTTAAATCAAATTCTTCTCTTGCTGTAGCTTGGTTGTATTCTGACTGTTCATCCTGAAGTCTACATCCTTGAGGTGTTGTGTGTAAGTGCTCTGCTGAAGGTGTATGTGTATGCATTAAGTCTTCGGGGTTTTCGTACTGTATCATTCTATTATTTCCCCTTGATGAAGGCTCACGTATAACATTTTGTGGATAGCCGGAATCTTCGGACGTCATCAAAGTTTTGCAGTTTTCTGCGTTTCCGTGTAAGCTGTCAACTTCTTGTTCGTGTAATCTCGTCGAATTAGATGTCCTGATTATAGGTTTGTCTTCCGTCAAAACTGCGTCATGGGTATGGGTACAAGCGTGGCGGTGAGTATTGTCCTGGCATTCATCAAGAGCAGGCCCTCCTCTAGCATTTTGAGGTGAAATTCCCTTATATAGGCATTTCGGTTGATCTTTATTAAGTAATATTGGTGTATTATCGCAACAATTGTCCGGCGTATAATGGTGACCTGCTTCATTAAGAGCTGATGAATCATCTATCATGGATCTATGGTGATCTCCACTCTGCCATTCGTCTTTATGAATCAAATGTTTCCCTTCACAGCAATTATTAGAACCCAGTCTGTTTTGTCCTATGTTCAATTTTTCTGCTGTTGAGCAGGTGTGGCTGTTTGAATGGGTGCAAAATGATGGTGTTTGTTGTTTACACTTTTGTGCCTCAAAGGCTTGCCTGTGATCACAATGAGCTGAATAGGTTTCTGAATGGCCGGATATGTCCCTTCGTTCATGGTCAAAATGTGCTGGTCTGTTTGGGTTTTCGAGATTTGGACAATTTTCCTGTGGATTGAAGTCACACTCAGCACTTACCGACTCTGCCTCTGGTATCGGCGATGGTATCTCCGCTAATGCACGGTAAAAGTCCTCTTTAGAATTTGTTCCTTGGAGACCATTGTACCTTTTATTATCACTGCATTCTCTTATCAGAATACCATTCACGATCCGTGGTCTTGGCGAAGTAGAAAACACAGACATCTTACCTGTGGTAAAGAAACACCAACTATTAGCGTAATAGTTCGGCATAAGTTTTCTGTGGTACAAGATAAATAAGCTTTGCATTTCAAGCATAAGTCTAACGGAACCTGGAGAAAGCTTAATATAAATATACCGTAAATAATTGCAAGATATGGTTGTACCAGTATGTTTTGAAAAGTTTTGCCTCAGCGATAATTGCAACTACGCGCAATATACGGTCATAAAGCTGCTGTGAAAGTGATAAAACATACTAAATTGTAACAGACGATTGTAGGATGCCATTTTGAAAAGTTGTGCCTCCTGAGCGATAACTGCAATAAAATGCAAAGTACGGACAGGCAACTGCTATGAAAGTAACTGTCGAAACATGTGCAAATTGTATTACAATGGTATTTTGAAACGTTTTGCCTCCTAAACGGTAACTGAACAATATACGACATACGGACATGAAACCCGTATTTAATGAATCGTTTTATTCATTGCCTATCTAGCGCATGTAGTAGCATGAGTTAGCAAAAGTCGCGCATTTGTGAAATCGAAGCCAAATGGCGACGTAAATGGACATGAAGTTCAAAAGCCATGCTCTTATTGAAATTCTCACAGCGGGGAGTTATGCACCATTAGATACTCGTCCAAAAATGGATATTGTCTATGACAATGCAGGAGGAATGCGAGTTCAATCAGAAGACAGGAAAGATGTCTAAAAAATAGTAATCCATGAACAAGTGCGCGATCAACTCCGAAGTGGACGACCCGCAACAACCAAAGAATCACAGCATCAATTGCGCATGGACGGATTGATTCACGCCAATCGACTACTGAGAAGAGACATCTTCAAAAAAAAGTTTCAATTAAGCGAGTTCAATATCCATGACGCTTGGCTACAAGAAACTACGTGCGCGATGAGTGCTGATTCCCGAAATTAAATAGCAGCGGGAACAGGCATGTCAAGAACTTCTAACTCTATATAATTTCGAAGTTGAGAACTCTTCCCCCACCAGGTAATCGCTCGTGACAAGTCACGGGGCACCATTATGACCCAGATAAACAGCTAAAGTCAATGAGGTACAGATTCGTCAAATCTCAAAAGATTCAGTCATCGTTTCTGCAGGCAAAGTGTCGATGATCGTTTCTTGAGATTGGGGCGCTATAGTACATGCAGAATCTCTGGAACGTGGTAACAGTGTCAGTTCTGTTGTCGATGGTGAAACACTGCGGAAAAGCAACAATTCTACGCCATGACAACGCTCAACCACACGCGAGTCAAACACAGCAGTACGGACTCTCAAATTATACTCCTTCCTCTGCGTAGCCCGAGCAATTCCCGAGGATGCGATACGAAAATTTTCAAGAAAATCCCCTAAGTTACCCTATATATTAAAATAATTCCACTGTTTTTTATTTTTTAAAAATTGGCTCCAACAGTTTTTATTAACATGTTACATGTTTAAGATATGCACATGACTAATAAGATGTATATCCTGAATTTTCTCCAAATAGCTTATGAAATTCACTTCGTACATAATGCATTTTCTGTAACTAGTAAATCAAAAGCTCTAGGCAAAGCTTTACTACTCATAAAATGTTTTCGCCTAAAACACAAGATTTATTTCAAATGCCTTTTTCAAATACCATCAGCATTATTCCTCGTGATTGGTTTGAATTGTTCAATGCGTTTCTCATTTTTAAAGTGCTCTCACCACTTAATTTCATGATAGATAGATAGATAGATAGATATATAATCGTTATTAATCGTGCAAATATCTTAAACTGATTGTATTTTAAACAAAGTTGCCAGAGCCATTTTTGAGAAAATTAAAAATAACAAAACTTCTTCATGTAAAATGTGGCCTGAGGTGGGGAATTTTCTTGCAAATCTTCGTATCACATCCTTGGAAGCTGCTGAACTTAATACGAACCTTGGTTTTCGTTTTTGAGTTGTGATGTTCACACGCACATAAACACAATAATCAGTTTTCAAAAATCTTTTTTTATTCAGCGGATCTCAAAACATCTACCTTCATCGAAATCACGGTATCGAATATTTGGAGGGAATGCAATATTTCCTCTATTTACTATAAACAGGTACTAGTGAAAGTAAAAAAAATCTGATGTGTTACACTCACATGACTTTCTCTACTCTTGTACAAACTATTTTTACAAACGCTTATTCTCCATCTACCTCATGTTAATCGAGATAAACATTCGCAGACTCTATCTTATTGCTAATTTTCTTGTAGACGTAAGGGAAAAATATATTTACAAAGGCAATATAGAAATACAGTAGCCTTTAAGCACATACATATCTCTTAATAGCTGGTTGCTAGGTGCAGCACCATTCCCTTTGCCACAGATTAATACTCTTTGCATATCCAAGATAAAAAAAATAATAACGAATTCCCATTTGAGAAAATAAGTATTGAAAAATTTAAGGGAATAACAAGCAATATCTCGAAAATGGTTCACTCAACAAAAAATGTATATGACATAAATTGTGGATTTTAACGCGATCTACATTTTTTGTGTAGTAAAATTTTGTCTATCTCTTATGGTTTACCAGTTATGCACAAGTCGTTCACAATGAAGAATACTTTTGGAGACATTCCCAGAAAATTCAAGATATACATTTTATTTGTCATGAAAATATCTTAAACATATGATATTTTAATCAAAATCGTTAGAGCCATTTTTGAGAAAATTAAAATTTTCGAAAAATGTTGCATGTAAAGGGTAATCTGGGGTGGGGGGATTTTCTTGAAAACTTCGTGTCGCATTTCTGGAAGATCCTGAACCTAAATACCAAGTTTGGTGTTTATCCGACTGTTCGTTTCTGAGTTATGCTGTTCACAGACAGACAGGCACACACACACACACACACACACACACACACACACACACACACAGACACACACACATGGACATGTTTCCAAAAATGCTTTTTTGGATTCAGGGGGTCTCAAAACATGTATTTCCGGTGAAATCTCGGTATCGAGTTTTTGGGTGGAATACAATACTTCCCCTACCTACTACACGTAGTAGAGAAAGTAAAATTGTATATGACATAAATTGTGTATTTTAACACGATCTACATTTTTTGTGTAGTAAAATTTTGTCTATCTCTTATGGTTTACCAGTTATGCAAAAGTCGTTCACAATGAAGAATAATTTTGGGGACATTCCCAGAAAATTATAGATATACATTTCATTTGTCATGAAAATATCTTAAACATATGATATTTTAATCAAAATCGTTAGAGCCATTTTTGAGAAAATTAAAGTTTTCGATAAATGTTCCATGTAAAGGGTACTCTGGGGTGACGGATTTTCTTGAAAACCTTCGTGTCGCATCTCTGGAAGATACTGAATCTAAATACCAAGTTTAGTGTTTATCCGACTGTTCGTTTCTGAGTTATGCTGTTCAGACACACACACACACACACACACACACACACACACACACACTCACACACACACAGACAGACAGACAGACAGACGCACACATAGACATTCTTCCAAAAAAATTGGATTCAGGGGGTCTCAAAACATGTATTTCCAGTGAAATCTCGGTATCGAATTTTTGAGTGGAATACAATACTTCCCCTACTTACTATACGTAGTACAGAATGTAAAAAGGCTTTTGTAGCATTAGCCATTTCGGAGATAACCGTTACTATTGGTTTGAAATTCTCAATACATCTGTATGTAACGTCTAGAGCCTGCATTCGGGATATCCTGAATTTAAATCCCAACCGACCAATCTTACTGGGATTTTTTCGTAGTTTGCCTCAGTTTTCAAGGTAAATACCGGATTGAATTATTAATACCACGACCCAAGGTTTCACCTTAGATCTAAAACAATAGTAAAAACCTGATGTGTTGCTCTCACATGACTTTCTCTACTCTTGTACAAACTATTTTTACAAACGCTTATTCTCATCTACTTCGTGTTAATCGAGATAAACATTTATAGAAACTACCTTATTGCTAATTTTCTTGTAGGTGCAAGGGGAATATGGTAAGCTTTAAGCGATAGTCAAATCTTTTAAGAGCTGGTTGCTATGTGGAACATTCCATTCTCTTTGCATGTCCAGGACATAAAAAAACCAATAACGAATTTCCAATTGAGAAAATGTGTAAGTATTGAAAAATTCCAACAAATAACAAAGAATATCTCAGAAATTATTCACTCCACAAAAAAATGTATGTGACAAATTGTGTCTTTACGAGACCTACATTTTTTGTGTAGTAAAATTTTGTCGATCTCTTACAGTTTACCATTTATGCAAAAGTCATTCAGAATGAAGAGAATGTTTGGGGACATATCCATAAAATTCAAGAATACATTTCATTTGCCATGAAAATATCTTAAAATATGATATTTCAATCAAAATTGTAGGAGCCATTTTGGGGAAAATCAAAATTTTCGAAAAATGCTCCATGTAAAGGATAGTCTAGGGTGGGGGGATTTTCTTGAAAATCTTCGTGTCGCATCTTTGAAAGATACTGAACGTAAATACCAAGATTGGTATTTATCTGACTTTTCGTTTTTGAGTTATGCTGTTCACAGACAGACACACGCAGAGACATGTTTCCAAAAATCATTTATTTACTGTTATTCCGTTCATCTACACACACTAAATTCTGATATCACAGGACCCTGTCACTCGATTCATACACACAGGCTAACCTAGGCGTCATAGCCTAATCTCGGACTAAATTTTGATATCACAGGACTCTGTCAATCCGTTCATACAGGCACACTAACTTAGGCGTTAAATTAAATTAAGTTGAGTTCTATATTGGACGTAAAATATATATAATTTTGCTCAGAGGCCTCTTTATCAGGCTTGAGGTTCTTTTACGTGCCGTAAAAATACGACATGTGACCGCCGGCTTTACTTCCCTTCCGAAGGAAGTCATGCTAAGGATTTTTACGCCCGAAAAAAAATCCATCGCCCTCCGCCGGGTTTGAACTAGCGTCCTCGGAAAGTAGAGGCTAGCGTGGTAACCACTACACCACGGAGGACGACCTAAGCATCGTAGCCTAACCTCGGGTTAAATTTTGATATCACAGGACCCTGTCATTCCGTTCATACACACACAGTAACCTAAACGTCGTAGCCTAACCTCCGGCTAATTTTGTATATCACAGAACCCTGCAATAAACTATCAGGGACCCCCTAAGAGGTGCAAGGAGCATTAGGTTAGGGGCCCCCCCTAATAGGGGCAAGGAGTGTTGGGTTCGGATCCCTTAAGAGGTGCAAGAGATTCCAGTTTAGGGCACCCCTAAGAGATGCAAGAGATACCAGATTAGGGCACCCCTAAGAGATGCAAGGAATATTGAGTTTGGGCACCCTAAGAGGTGCAAGGAATATTGGGTTAGGGCACCCCTAAGAGGTGCAAGAGATACCAGGTTAGTGCACCCCTAAGAGATGCAAGGAATATTGAGTTTGGGTACCCTAAGAGGTGCAAGGAATATTGGGTTAGGGCACCCCTAAGAGGTGCAAGAGATACCAGGTTAGTGCACCCCTAAGAGATGCAAGGAATATTGAGTTAGGGCACCCCTAAGAGGTGCAAGGAATATTGGGTTATGGCCCCCTAAGAGATGCAAGGAATATTGAGTTAGGGCACCCTAAGAGGTGCAAGGAATATTGGATTATGGCCCCCTAAGAGATGCAAGGATTATTGGGTTAGGGCACCCTAAGAGGTGCAAGAGATACTAGATTAGGTCACCCCTAAGAGATGCAAGGAATATTGAGTTAGGGCTCCCTAAGATGTGCAAGGAATATTAGGTTATGGCCCCCTAATAGGTGCAAGAGATACTAGGTTAGGGCACCCCTAAGAGATGCAAGGAATATTGAGTTAGGGCACCCTAAGATGTGCAAGGAATATTAGGTTAGGGTCCCCTAAGAGGTACAAGGAGTAGTAATATTAAGGCCACTACAGCGAATAAACAGTTGCAAGGAGTATTCGTTATTCGCGAAAGGATGGCGCTGTTTGTTAGTCATATGTTGGCAGCTCTGCAGTTCTGAAGACATAATGAAGCAAGCTCAGCGAGACGGAGGAAGTGGTACTCGTGGAGAAGCTCCAAGTACTACCGGGACCCTACATACGATAGTTTACTGAAATTTTGCAAGTTATTATGAAAGTTGGCTAATATTATCTTTTGCAATTTATTATGAAAGTCTTTGAAAATGTATAAAATTTGCCCTAACTGTTATTAGAACTTTTAGCTTTTGTCAACACCCTAAAACAGATTTTGTAACCGGTTTTCAAAATATCACATAATATATACATTGCATAAAGCGGGGGTAAATAGGGGCAGAGGACGACCGGAGGAGAATGAAATAATGAAGCAGAGAAGAGGGAAGGTAGAGAGTGGGAAGGAAAGAAAAAGATAAGTGGAAGCAAGCGAGAGCGAGTGGGAGGGACAGAGAGAATGTCCGCTGTTGACGTAATAGAAATAATAATGATACAAAAGATAACAGCTTTTCCAAAAGGAAAGAAAGTTGTGAAAAAGGAGACGCTGGCATATTCTCTATTGTAGGAAATATGCGTGAATATTGAGGATCACAAGGAGGTTTCTAACAGGAGCATCTAGTCAACAAGAATAGATATGGATTTACTTAAACATTAACAACTTAAGCGTCAACTCTTACCTCCTAAATAATAGAAAGGTTCACTTGTTGTTTTTAAATTAAATGTGTAGATTTAGCGCAACAAGAGTTTTAGAAACGCACAAAGAAATCCGTACAGAAATTTAGTGTGAACTGTAACTATTTATACGTAGGTATCCTTCAATAATGAAAAACATGGCCATCTTCATTGGAATCTGATTAGAAGCTTAAATGTAACAAAGCAAAAGAAAACAGAAAAAGAATGAGGTGTCAGAATGTCAACATGACAACATTAAATCTTGTCTTTACAAAACTTCGAGCTCGAAACTATACCAGCTAATAACCGATGTTTAATTCCATGGTATAAACACAAATTAATACACGTAGGTAAAATTATAGATTCATCCAAGGCCAAGCTGGAGTAAGCCACTTCAGAAGAAGAAAATAGGATTTGAAATATCTAAAGAAACCATCTATAGGCGTTAGTGTTTGTTAATTAGCGATAGAAACATTTTTCGTATTTTGCGCTGTAAAGTTATGTTGTTTGCACAATAGTTTCTTTCAGATCGTTAGAAGCATGAATTTAAATGGCGATAAATCGCAAATTTTGTAAATAAAGCGAAATTACAACGTATTTACGAAGTAGCACCATTTGCGGGGGTTCAATATAAATTCGCGCAATATTTTCATGTTCGGGTAAATGTTTGGTTAACAACAAAATAGGTGTTGGAATGACTTTGGTTTATGGTCCGATTCTCAGCAATGAGTCATAGGCGTACAGTTGTTGCTGTGTTCATTGATGATTCTGATTGGCTCACCAAGAGTGGAAATTAGCGAGTCAGAAAGTTGCGAGCGACCAGCGTCATTATTTTTGGAAACTCGGAAGTGTATTTATTACTACGGCATTGTAGACAACAGGTTTCGAACACAGCATGCTAAAGGTAAAAGTAACGTTACAAAGCCTACTACGGAGCTCAAATCTAGAGGTTACATTGTGTCATCTGACGTGCTGCTTTGTAAATATTGTGAAATGTGACTTGATTTTCTTGTAAAGATGCACCGTACAAGCACAAGATATCAGATAAACGCATGCAACGCCGAAAACTGCCCAAGCTTGTACTAATACCCCGCGTGTGACCACATTGCAAGAAACACTAATGCAAGTCGAGTTAAAGATATAAAAAAACGATTTATTTTACATACTACCGAAGCATTTGTAAAGGCAAATATACCAGTCGAGAAACTTGATCATTCTGCAATCCGGAATTGGATGAGCACTTACATTCAAGGTGGTGTAGGGGATTTACCGACCGCAAACAGGATTCAGCAAAAATACTTTCCAAAGTTTAGTCACAAAAAGCAAGAGGAAATAAAACAGGACGTGAAAAGCAAAGACGTGTTCCTATTATGCGACGAAACAACGGATAAAAATGGTAGTTGTGTATTCATCGTGTTGCTACGTCCTGCTGTGTTATCAGCAGAACAACGAACATATCTGGCTTCGTCGGCACGCTGAATACGGCCAATGGAGCAAACTGTTCAAATGTTATTTGGACACCCTGCAGTCATGCGAAATTTAAAATGATCGTGTCATAGCGGTAATATAGGTTCTGCGCGTTATATGACTTGTGTGAAGATCCTGAAAGGTTTAATGGAAAATCTTAATCACATCTAGTGCTGGGTCAACAAAATAAACCTTATTGGCAAAGTTTTTGAAGACAAACTCCCGAACTTAACCTTGCAGTTGTGAAAGTGAAACACGTGTTCCTGAACACTACGAAAGGCAAAAATACGAGTAGTCAGAGCACGAGGATTCTGTTGAAAAGCATAAAATGTGTGCTTTTCCTATGACAGTGAGTTCCAGATGGAACTCTTGATTTAAATCTGCAATGTAGTTGGCAACCCATATCAAGGATATAGCAGCTTTCTACAAGGCCCTTGAAGATGGGAATGCAGCGACACCTACACTTCTTCAAAAAAAAAAAAGCCGATGTAACTAACATTCAGATAATAAAATTGCAAGCTGTTTATGTGTCAGCAGTCTGCCATACAATTATGGAACTGATCACTTTCTTAGAGCGGTCATGACATCTCACCATACATCTACTTAGTGGAAAAATCAGTGATGTGAAATTAGCACTCAAATTGTTAAGTGAAGGGGTATTTAGTCAGATTGCATTAGAGGAAGTTAAACATCTACCAAAAGTATAAGAATCGCTGTTGAAACCAAGATAACTTATACTTCACAAGCAGCTTTGGTGAAAATTAAGCAATTGAAGACGCCTAAAAGAATTTAGTTTTATTTATGGACGCTCTTTAACTCCTATGGTCCTTAGCGTCCCATTCCGTATTGGGCGTGAAAGACCGGAAATTTTGCTTTATCAGGCTTGGGGTTCTTTTGAAGTAGTTAGTATCTTTACGTTATTTGCACCACGCTTTAGGCGTCAATTTGAAGTAGTTTGTATTGAAGGAGTTGTATTATATTTCAACTGTTGGGAGCCGAACTTGAAGTTGGTTGCAACCGCACATATGGCACCCGGTAGCCTTTGCCCCAAAATTTACTTTCTGGTGGCCTTTGCCCCAAAAATGTTTAAAAAATATTAACTTTGTAATTAAACCGTTTCTTTAAACATTGAATATTTATGTTTGCCTCGGCTGCGTCAGTATTTATTTTAGAGACATGGATGTCTTGGCAGGGTTGTGGTGCGACTGAAAAATGTAGGCTTACACAGATTTTAAGTTTTTCTTCACTCCATTTATTAATGCTTGACACGATTTAAATAACACTTCACTGATAGAGAGCTGTGAGATTCTTTTATTAATTACATGCACTTTTTAACACGTAAACTATTTTCGTCTCACTCGAATACGTATTAAATTTCTCGAGGACACATCTCGCATCCGGTTATAAACACTATCTGCAAGCAACTGACTTCTGAATTTGTAAATGTTTCTCCTTTTCAGTTTTTGATTGGCTAATCCTACTCCAATAGAATACCTTCATTTTACTAAAGCTTTTTCTGGTTGTTGATTGGCTATTTTATAAACTGTCGCTAAAATTACATTATTGCTTCCAAGAATCACAAGTAGCATTATTAAACATTCTTACTCATTTTTGCCTCAAGGTTAACTCATTGTTGCCTCATTGTTAGCAACTTTTAACCTATTATTCTCACAACTCCTACATTATTGAATTACGTAATACATTCACATAACATTATTGAACATGTATACAATAATATTAATATATACAATGACTGTAATATACACTTTTTATATATTGTTACATACACATATTGCTTTAAGCCGGGCTGTTATTGAATTTAGATATTATATAATTAGACTGAAAATATTTAAGTGTTAAGAATACTGCCTCACTTTTACGTGCCGTAAATCTACGACACAAACCAACCGGCTTTAATTCCCTTCCGAAGAAAGCCATGCTAAGTTTTTATGTGGTTGATTTACCTTGTATTGTAGTATGTTTATGTTGAAGGAGAAAGGGTGAGTCCAGATGTAAAACAGGGGCGCGTACCTGCAATGTTCGTACGGGTTGTATCAAAAGAGCATGAGGAGATTGTCGAAAGTGAACGTTCTCTGTCTCTCACTTAAACAAAAACTATATCGTGAGAAACTTTTTGGACATCGCAAGAGGTAAGGTGCATACGAATAATACGCTTACATCACTGTGCGATATATTTATTGCCTTTTTTGATCTGGAGGGCTCGGTTTATTGTTGTAGCAAGACATCTCACACAGCACACATAATTAAAAGACCAGGATTTTTTTTCTAATACATTCTGAAGTTCATCGTTCGCCGTTTTCCTAACTTCTCTCGCTCTGATTTCCTTAATTTTTACACATAACTTCCACCAGTATGTTTATAGCCTTTGGCATGCATAACCCAGATGTTTCTAACGACGTTATGGCAGTGGGTAGCAACAATAGTTGGGCTTAATCCATGCTTACTACGGTACATTTCTTTATCCACCGTCTGTACCCAGGGAACACGAGCCAAGACATTATACTCTCTGCATCGGTAACTTAAAATTACGGACCAATTCACTCTAATCCGCCCTCTACTTATACGAAATAGTGTAAGTGATCATGTTGTCAATACTGGTGCTGTGAAGGCCAAACAACAACAGATTAGAGCTCATCATTGCGTATGTCCAAATGCATACTGCTACTTCATCTAGATACTGCATAATATTAAAACTAGTGTACGACAATTCATGTTAAAAGTAGAAGGAGGTGGCTTGTTACGTTATTTGCACCACGCTTTGGGCGTCAATTTGAAGTAGTTTGTATTGAAGGAGTTGTATTATATTTCAACTGTTGGGGAACCGAACTTGTAGTAGTTGCAACCGCACGTATAGTAAACAGTTTCCGGTAGCCTTCGCCCCAAGTTTAAAAAATATTAAATTTGTAATTTGACTGTTTCTTTAAATGTTATATTTATGTTTACCTCGGCTGCGTCAGTATTATTGTTAGAGACATGTTTCTCTTTGTAGGGTTATGGTGCAACTAGAATATAGGCTTACACAGATTATAATTTTACTACACTCCTTTTATTAATGCTTGACACGATTTAAATAACACTTCACTGATATAGAGAGCTGTGAGATTCTTTTTATTAATTAATTAATTACACTTTTAACACGTAAACTTATTACATATATACATATGTAATATATACATATTATATTTCTTGAGGACACTTTTTGCGTCTGGTTAGTAACGCTGTCTGCAGGTAACTGAACTCTAAATTTGTAAAATGTTCTCCTTTTCAGTTTCTGATTGGCTAATCCTACTCCAATAGTATACCTTCATTTAACTAAAGCTTTTTCTGGTTGTTGATTGGCTATTTTATAAACTGTCACTAAAATTATATTATTGTTGCTCCAATAATCACTAGTAGCATTATTAAACATTCTTACTCATTATTGCCTCAAGGTTACCTCATTGTTACCTCATTGTTAGCAACTTTTAACCTATTATTCTCACAACTCCTAAATTATTTAATTACGTAATGCATTCGCATAACATTATTGAACATGTTTATAATAATATAAGCATATGCAATGACTGTTACATACATTTTCAAATTATTACATACACATATTGCTTCAAAGCGGGCTGTTATTGAATTTACGTATTATATAATTAGACTGAAATTATTTAAGTGTTAAAAATACTGCCTCAAAGTATAGTTTTATTCTGCTCGTAGGAATGCTACTCTCGGCTTTCAGCCCCGTTCTTCAAACATTCCTATTTTTAAAATAAAACTCTACTTTTAACACTTGTATCGTAAATATTATCAATCCCGAAAATTAAATGCCTATTCATGTTTGCCGCAAGAAACTACCTCATTCACGAAGTGGTTATTATAACTTTACAGCATTCCTTTCCGAACGATTTATTTAAATTTTCACAGCTGCGAACAAATGACAGCTGGTGAGCAAGTATAGCTATGATGTAAGGTTCTTCAAATGCCTCTAGAGTATACAAATGATGGCCAACAGTTCTTTTTTTTCCGTGGAGTTAATAGTTTCTGAAATAATCTTTTTTTTATGATTAACTGTTCCCAGTTCCGCGTATTTTGGTGCGCTGAGCAACTCTTCCTTTTTTTTCCACACTAGCTCATTGTTAACAAAAACATGGACGTTTAAATATAAATGGCTGAATGTCGTTTTCACATCTTGACACATCTTGATTCAAAGCATTTCCGTATTTCCTGATTTTGTAACTGTTTCTAGAAAATATTTGTCGTAAATTATTTAAAACGGGTAGAGCATAAGTACCGTGAATTTTAAGGGATATTTGTCAGGGATAGAGGAAGTCGTGTGTTACATAAATATTTTCTTTTGTTTTCTTTGCTGAAGGAGCTCAAGAACCGCTGGAATACCTTGACAGGTATGTAGATAATTTTAGGATACACTCCCTCTTATTCCAGTTCCAAACAGAGATGCTCCCAGATATCTAGTTAATAAGTTTAGGACAACGGGATCCTAAACGCAAGAAGCGAAAAAGGCATGTTCTAACGAGTGCAAAAATTGATGTAATCGGTGCATCATTCGAACGTTCTGCAAAGAAGTCCCTAAGATGTGTTACACAGCAGGTGGGTGTTTCAGAAACCTCTGTCCATACAGCTGCTAAACTTTTAAAACTGAAACCCTACAGAACGATTATTGTTCATGAATTACAACCTCGTGAAGAAGAGGAATGCCATGAACGTCTGAGTGCAGATGGACACCACTTACAGTACCACTTATAACAGGTTAGTACTCATTATAGTACATGTTACTATTGCACATCGTATGTAACGCGGGACTTTGAGAATGGAAAATCCCGCGGCATACACGCGATTGGGCCGGGCCATAAAATGACCGCTCTGTACTTGCATGCGTTCTAGGTTATATAATGTGACAATTTTGTATCGTGCACATTCCACACCAAAACTTAGGATAGTACAGGAAGCATTAATTCCTTCCATTCTTTTAAGGCGATTCTCGCATTTCTTAGAACTGAAGCTCAAATAGCTTAAGCAGTCCTTTCATAAAAGCGTGTAAATTCTTTAGGCGTATATTATATTTCTGTTCTGCCGCTTTTTCTTTCTGTAATCGTTTAATTTCACTTCATACGGTACAGGAGTATTCATTGCTTACTCCAGTATGATTCAAACCCTCATTGTAAATATCTGATGTGCCGTATTCAATAACTTTCTCTACTCATTCTTCTGCAAACTATTCTTACAAAAACCATTCTTCTATCTACTTCTTGTTAATCCAGATAACCTTCCAATTCACATTTACACATTTCGTTGTAGGATATAGCAGGTAAAGTGATTTTTAAGGAGCATGTCACTATGTGATGAAAAAGAAATTCCATGCTCTTCGCATGACCACGAGAAAAAATCTGACGTGATACATTCACATGACTTTCTCTACACTCTATCGTTTATTAGTGTGTATAAAAGCTATTCTTACTAAAGCTTATTTTTCTATCTACTACATTTAATCCAAATAAACCTTTTCAGAAATAGCTTCATTATACATTTCGTTATAGATACAAAGGGAACAGCGATAGTGAAATGTTTAAGAACAGGGCGCTATGCGTTGACCTTAAAATTCCATTGTTTCCATGTAATCACGAGAAACAACTGAATGCTGAAAGGACCTAAAGAGAATGACCAAGAAATGAACAATTCGATCCTTTAATAACGGATACCTCAGAAATGGCTTATGCCACAAAAAAACTCATTTAAAATAAATTGTGAGTTTCAAAGAGATCTGCATTTTTCGTGTGATACGTTTTCGTCTATCGCTTAACGTTTCCAGTTATGCAAGATAATACAAACTTCCTTCCGAATGATGCTAGCCTCTAGTTCCCCAGGTCGCGGGTTCAAACCCGGCGGAGGGCGATGGATTTTTTCGGGCGTAAAAATTCTTAGCATGGTTTCCTTCAGAAGGGAAGTAAAGCCGGAGGTCCCTGTCGTCGATTTACGGCACGTAAAGGAACCTCAAGCCTGATAAAGAGGCCTCTGCGCAAAATCACCGGTCCTGCAAGCCCAATATAGAATGGGACGCTAAGGACCACAGCAGTTATAGAGTGTCCATAAATAAAACCCATTCAATTTAATTTATTTCCTTCCGAATGAAGAGGACTTCATAGGCTATTCCTAGAAAATTAAAAAAACAAGTTTTATTTATGGACACTCTTTAACTGCTATGGTCCTTAGCGTCCCATTCTGTATTGGGCGTGAAAGACCAGTAATTTTGCTTAGAGGCCTCTTTATCATGCTTGAGGTTCTTTTATATGCCGTAAATCTACGACACCGGACCACCGACTTTACTTCCCTTCCGAAGGAAGCCATGCTAAGGATTGTTACGCCCGAAAAAGGCCATCGCCCTCCGCCAGGTTTATAGAAAAGTGAAGATATATATTTTATTTGTCGTAAGTGTATTTAATGTATGATATGTTAGTAATACCGTTACTCACTTTTTAGAAAATAAAAAATCTCGAAAAATGTTCCATGTAAAGGGCAGTTTGAGATGGGAGATAGTCTTGAAAATCTGCGTGGCATCTTTGGAAGATACTGAACCTAAATACCAAATTTTGATCTTTCGTTTTTGAGATATGCTGTTCACAGGCACACACAGACACACACGGACATTTTTCTAAAAATGTTTTATTTGGATTCAGGGGGCTCAAAATATGTATTTTAAGTGAAATCTCGATATCGAATTTTTGGGTGGAATGCACTAATTCCCCTACTTACTATAATTAGTAGAGAGAGCAGAAAAAAATAGCAGTTCTTTATCCCCACCTGATACAAATAAGTATTTGAAAATTCAAACCTATAACAAACAATATCTCGGAAATGCTTAACGCCACAAAACTTTTGACATAAATTGTATGATTTAACGAGATCTAAATTTTTGTGTAGCAAGAGTTTGTTTATCTCTTACGGTTTACCAATTATACTTTGTCATTTAGAATGAAGAGGACTTCACGGCTATTCCCAGAAAATTCAATATGTACAATATGTATTCTAATCAAAATCATTAGAGCCATTTTTGATAAAATCAGGAAAATGAAAATTTTTTCGTATACAGGGTATTTTGAGGTTAGGGGTTAACTTCTACGTGACATATCCTTGGAAGGCGCTGGCTGAACTGTACTAAGCTTGGTATTTAACCGACTTTTATTTGTTGAGTTATGCTATTCTTAGACACACAGACGTCCTTCTAAATGCTTTTATTTGATCCAGAGGACCTCAGAACCTGTATTTCTAGTGAAATCTCGGTATAGAATATTTTGTGAAACCAATACTTCCTCTACTTAGTATAGGTTAGTAGGAAAAGTAAAAATGTAGCGTTGTCCGGTTCTCTGGCCAATTCATAGGTTGGTAACCATTGCATGAACTCTCCTTCATCGTCGTCTAGAATCCATAAGATACGCATCATAAAAACAAACGCCAATAGGTGTCGAAAGGTTGTTACAAGTCGGTCACGAAATTAGTGCGTTTGCAGGAGGGCGTCACTATTTTGTTGATAATGCGTAACGTCGTCAAGGCTTGCTATACAAGGGATGTGAGGAGCAAGGCGATAGTGAGAATGTACGGTTGCACAATGAAAACAGTACTAACATACTAATGTTTTCACGTTAGTTCTCGGAAGTAGCATCTCTTCTGATGTTTTCTTTACCTGACTGCACTTACGATGCCACGGCCACTTGTTCCGTAAGTGTTTAGTTTCTCTTCCCACCAACCAACCCACTCATATCGCGGCCGACTTATAACGATAATCCGTGATTCTCAACCGGTATACCACGAAATTCACAAAATAAAAGTTCCATATGTTACAAGAAATTGGAAAAATCTGCCATTTTGAAAAAGCATTAACATAAAATATTGTGACACAGGGGCTATACCCCAAGTTTATGGGGAGGTCGGCACCAGGTAGTCGGAGATAAACAAAGATAAGTCGCACTTTCGCCCGGCGTAAACACCAGAAACGCTATGGGTAGATTACTAGAATCTTCTGAAGGTTTCTTTCCTCCCGCTTCCAGATCGTGTGTCCAGATAGTTCTAGAATGTTCTGTGGAAGATTCCATTGGCTATATGATAAGCGAGCTATCTCGCGAGAAGAGTCAGTCAGTTGAGTCGTCAAGGAGTGAATAAGCGAGTTGGTGAGCGCGACATTAAAGGGATTCTCAGAGGGAGATGGCGAAGACTATTGTGCGTGCAGCGAAAGCTACTGCGGAGCGAGAGATTATAGAAGTCTTGTGTTCCACTCTTCCTGAAGAAGAGACCGCACCACGAAGAAAGTGAAGTGATAGGGAAATTGAACTAGTTCACATTATTTTATGTCATTCATTTTAAAGAAAAAGAAAGAATAGAAATAAGAAAAATAAGAATTATTTTTAAAGCCCTAACTCGGGCTAGGATTGTTTTTTTAATGTAGAACTAGATGAAAAATACAATGCCATAGGCGGGATTTGAACACAGATCTCCCACTTTCCATGCGGTTGACTCTCTTGAGTCAATTCGAGAATTCAATTTCCTACCGGCATGGTGTCATAGTTGTTCAATAGTGAGCAACCGCACAGAAAAGCAGGAGATCCTTGTTAAAATCCCGGCTATGGCATTAAATTTTTTAGCTGATTCTTCATGAAAAAATTAGTTCACATTAGGGAAGCGACCGTGTGAACTAAGTGAAGTTCCAGTGAAAGATCAAAACAGCGATAGTGAGAACTCAGAGAAGTGGCAGTTGAAAAATTGGACGTCACATTATTATGTAATAAGTGTTTTATATTAATGCTCATTTATTGATTGTTGTAGACTAAATAAAATATATGTGCATCTGTCTAAAGTTTAAATACCATTGGCAGTGTGAAGAAAGGAATTAATTAATTTTATTAAAGCGAACAGGTGTTGGCGGTTGGTACTTATAAGAAGTATGACATTGGAGGGGAGAGAATACACGACCTCTCTACCTGTCATTGTTTCTCTTGGCTCGGTAGTCACTGTAGTGTGTCAGTGTGCGACAGGCAGTTAATCAAGCTTTTGTTTCGAATAATGAGGAATGGATCGATATTTGAAGAGGAGAAAAATTCCCTCTGATGATATGTTGGATCGTTGAAATGTATTATCATGCAGCTTTTCTATATAGGAAGGTACATTTAAAATCTCAAATGACTAAAGATATGTCACAAAATTATGGCAGTTCTACTTACTCTAAAAATGCAGCGACAAACACTAAAATTGGGCAATATTTTGACTCATATTTTATTCGGTTTTACTTGGTATGGTACTGAAGAAAAACAAATGCCCGAATATATTGTTTATGTCAGGAATTAATGGGCCAATAGGGCCACAAATTAAGTGGCTTGCTTCTTGTACAACACCTGGTAATAATTCCCGTTTTCTTTTATGTTTTTGGTAGTTCACTGCAATTGTACTATTGTATAGGATGACAACTAGAATTTTATTATGCGTCAAAACACGCTAACGATAACATTTAAGAAGGATGATCAATGCCCCTCTGCAATGGATATACATCGCTGGATTGAAAGGATTTATTAACTGTTCAACTAGTAAAAAAACAGAATGCAGCTTATGGTCCATTTTATAATTCAACTGACATCGCAACTAGGTGTTTACAGCAGTAAAGTGGAAGCAACTCCTACTACGTGATTTGCTCCACGTTGAGAAAATATTCTGATAACTGTGATTGGCTAAAGTTAGATATGAGTGGATTCCTACTGAATGGAGGCAGGGTAGCAGCGAACTCTGCTTCAGCCAATGAAGGATGTCACATTGTCATAAAGTCATCCGTCTATTCCAAAAAAAATTGGGTTTTATTTATGGACGTTCTATAGCTGCTGTGATCCTTAGCGTCCCATTCTATATTGAGCGTGAAAGACCGGTAATTTTGCTCAGAGACCTCTTTATCAGGCTTGAGGTTCTTTTATGTGCCGTAAATCTACAACACGGGCCACCGGCTTTACTTCCTTTCCGAAGGAACCCATGCTAAGGATTTTTACGCCTGAAAAAGAATCATCGCTCTCCGCCGGGTTTCATCCAACTAATTAGCTAACAGGCCAGGCAGAAGTCAGTATAGCTTAACATCAGTTGTTAGGAAGTATACGTTTATAGCGAGTGGAGCACTGTGCAGTGTTATGTAAGCTATCTATTTAACGTTTTACGTAAGCATTTATGATTACGGAGGGAGAAGCCAGGAAGAGACGAAATGTTGGTAAACTAAGAAAAAAAACGCAAAATAATAATGAATGTGTTGGATTGTCTTGCAAGTAAAATGAGTGTTAGTAAGGCAGTAAAAAAACAGCTAAGGCTACCCGTAGGATAAAAAAAGGCATGAATGAAAGGGCTCTTAAGGACCCATAAAAAATTAATGCAAAAAGGGATGGGGAAAGAAAAACATGCCAGGTTAACGCAATATAATGCAATATCGCAAAGCCGAGTGTGGCGCATCCTTCATTATTTGCTGTTTAAAACATTCTACCCATGCTGAATATGATTTCGTTAAGGGTAAACAGTGGCGATACCCAACTGAATTATAGCGTTTAACATTTTATATCTCCATATACCTTTGATAATATATAGTTTTTGTCTTGAATCGTTTTTCGAAGCACTAAAAATACAAAGTGGAGACATAAATAACGTGAAGATTAAATATCCTACAATTGCCTTAAATAGCAGTGCAGATATTTCACTATTTGGTGCTGTATCATTCACAAGATGACAAAAGATTGGTAGACGGATCGCAGACGGGCGTCAAAGTTGCGAGCTTAGGCATAGTGCATGTGGCAACAGTGCGCCCCATTTAATCTGTACTGTCTTTTAAGCGTGTGAGGCGATATATAGATAATGTTTGTCACAACAGCGAAATGACAACTCCCCTCTTCCTCACGCTGATGTTGCATTATTTAATGATGCAACCAAACTACTCCTATCTGAAACCTAACCTGTAAGATAAGAAATGAATAAAATAAAAACATTTCCCGCTTCCTTAAGATGATATTGCATTCTTTAATGTTGCAACAATACCGGCATGTTCCTCGTGACCGTCTGAAATGATGAGTGTTATTGCCGTGCAGCAAACGGTAGTCATTTTCAGTCATTGCCATGCGTTTCGTCTGAGCATTTACAGTCGAACTGTTAACAGCTTTAATCTTTACGGGTATGATTACGGTACGGGTTATTGCGGTTCAATTTTCTTTCGTATAAAGTTGTAGGCGTTCGGACAGTTCTGCTAACTGATACGGTTCTACGTAATAGTTTGCTGGTTTAGAGCCTGGCATATTACGTTTTTAAAGTGACAATTGTATAAATTGTGTTATTAATTGAAAAGAGTAATGTTTTAGTACGAAATGCAGTATATAAGTATACTCGTATTTCAGTAAATCTAGTTCCGGGATTCCAAGTCCAACTACAGAAGACATGCTTCGAAAGAACGTGAAACTGATAACGGCCCATCTACGTCATATGCGAATATAAGCATCAGGACAAATATTGTTGGAGATAAAAGCCAATCATGTAAAGTAATTCCTTGTTATTTGGAGTCACAAAACACACGTGATTATCCAGTTAGTTGGAGCGATAGTTACATGGAGAGAATTTAAGACAGAATACGAGTGGTTAGTTTGTAGGGAAGGCAAGTTGGAGTCCTATGTCTAAAGATATACAGATATTGCGGAATATAAGAGTGGATAAATCACAGGGAATGAGCACTTCTAAAGAATGGAGCAGTATTTCGGTGGGTCCAGTTTGCGGAAGTAAACAAGCTCAGGAATCCCGAAGCCCATTTAACTGCCTGCAGACAAGGGAAAAAGACAAGACATTCTAGAAACCCTTGTAATTGAAAAGTAGTAAGACATTTTTGGAACGAACAAGGAAAGTGTTTTGCACAGCATATTTTTTAGCAAAAAAAAATAACAAACTATATTTAGACTTTCACAAGCTTGTGGATTTGGAAATTGAAAATAATGATCTCCCCATGGGTAAATGCGTAGTAAACTCAGCTGTGCCAACATCATAGAGCGCATTGCGGACACTATGAGGAAGAAGCTCTCTTCATACATAATATCGAAAATGTTCAAGATATCTGTATTAATGATGAGTCTACATTCGTGACTTCATATTCAGCTTTAATAGTGTAATTAAAGTCAAAATTAGTGATAGTAATGTAAATACCTTGCTCTTGGAAATAATTGAACTTAAAAAAAAAATAGATGCAGAAACAACAAAAACCGAACTTTTACAACGTCTCTCGAGGCATGGTTTTTCTTAAAGTTATTTGAATGACAATTTGATTGGAGCATGCATTGATGGCGCTAGTGTGACACTGCGCAGGAATTCAGATGTTTTAGAAGACTTAAGAAGAAGTACAACAAACTATACAAATCGCATTGTTTGTGCCCCAAATTGAACTAGGGGTGGCTAATGCAATTGAAGAGGTTCCTGGTGTGACTCATATTATCACTTTATTTAACAAGCTCCATGCATTGCATCATCAATCTCCAAAGAATCAACATAAACTGTCAACTGTTGCACAACGGTTAGGCGCAAAACTTAAGAAAATGTTTAAAGTATTCTCAGTGCGTTGGGTGCCTCAAGCTTTAGAGCAGTGCAAGAAGTATGAAAGTCCTACCTTTCAGTGCTCATTTTAATAGAAGTTCGACTGACATCGCTAGAACTCAGAACTCAGAAAACACCATCAGGCCCTGAGTTTGTGTGCAACATTGCACTGTTTTTAATGTTC
Organism: Deroplatys truncata; assembly: GCA_030765065.1. Classification (NCBI taxonomy): domain Eukaryota; kingdom Metazoa; phylum Arthropoda; class Insecta; order Mantodea; family Mantidae; genus Deroplatys; species Deroplatys truncata. The sequence goes on along the minus strand of CM060979.1, from coordinate 49,508,583 downwards.
TTGAAGAGATTAGTATCCTCTCACAGTGTCGTCCTCCGTGTGCTAGCCTCTAGTTCCGGAGATTGCAGGTTCAAACCCGGCGGAGGACGATGGCTTCCTTCGGAAGGGAAGTAAAGCCGGTGGTCTCGTGTCGTAGATTTACGGCACATAAAAGTACCTCAAACTCAATAAAGAGGCCTCTGACAAAATAACAGATCTTTCACGCCCAATATAGAGTGAGACGCTAACGACCCTAGCAGTTAAAGAGCGTCCTTAAATAAAACTCAATTTAATTTTCCTCTCACAGTACCTTCAAAAGAACAATGATACTATTCCCTCGTCATATAGATCACTAAGAGCCATTGAACAATTAATGAAAATCCCAGGTGCTTACACGATGGAAGCAGAGGAAGCTATTTCAGAAGGTTATTTCAAAGACGTTTCACTGGTTCCCAGAAGAGAAGCAAACAGAATGACTACCCAAATTATTAGGAAACAGTTGTGTCAGAGCCTAAGTAACAATTTGAGGCAAAGGCTAATTTCTATTCACAATGAAGAATCCAAATCCTTCATTGAACAGAATTACTTTTGGACAGTAAAAATGTCCCTATATATAAGGATATAAAAATATCCCTTTGACATTGCAACCCATAACCTGAATGGGAGGAAACTAAGAAAATCGTGTAATCGTTTTCTTCCTTCTTTTCCTGGTGTAAGAGCAGGTTTCAAGATTTTATAGGCAACAGTGGAGAGAACATTCCTGAAAATCTGAAACACTTTATATTTGTGTTGATACACCCTTGTGAGCACATCGGACTGTGAAAGAGGCTTCAGCACAATGAACTTAGTTGTGAAAGTATTGTGGAATTCGCTTTCTGTTTCCCATCTCTTAACTTTAATGTTTATAGCAATAGTCAGATCTCCGCTACAACTGTAGAACCACGAGGATTACATCAAATTATGGATCAAAACAACCAAACCAAGAAGCCTAATCTAAATGTGTAGCAGTCTGAGCGATACCCCAACTTAGGGGATCTTCTTTAGGTGAGTCCCCATTAGTTTTGTATGGAATACAGCACTAGATGTATGAAAATAGAAATTCTAGCAGCGGTTTTGCCAATTAGTGTCTTTGTAATCTGGTGGTGGTACAACTGCTCAAAATCATTTGTTTCTAATTTAAAAAATCTGAAGTGTTTGTGCTGAGTGAAATTAGTAGGTGTGTGTTCTGAGGCTTTTAAATTCCAAAGTAATTGCGATCTTTCATGCCTGTTTTCTGAATTCAAAATTTCTAGAAATTATGATACAAAAACCTTCCCTTAGAATACGTTGTGCAATAGTAATCAAATTGCAGGGTATTACAAGGAATGTATAGGTATTTTAAAAAATAATTTGTTGGCTTTTGTGCAAATTAAATTGGATTTTATTTATGGAAGGTATTTAACTACCATAGTTCTTAAAAGCAGTTCTGTGGTTCTATATTGGGCGTGAAAGACCAGAATTTAGCTCAGAGGTGTGTTTATCGGGATTGAGGTTCTTTTATGTGCCGCAAATCTGCGTTACAGGACCATCGGCTTTACTTCCTTTCCGTAGGAACCCATGGTAAGGATTTTCACGCTCCTAAAAAAAACCCATCTCCTCCCCCGGGTTTAAACCGTGACCTTGGGAATTAGAGGGTAGCATGGTTTTTGTGCAAAACCCAATGTTTGGAAGTAATGGGGACTTTTTTTTAATGTGTTGAAGCCTCTTAAGAATAAATTTATCATTATGAACATGAAGTAGACGGACAAATTGAGTTTTATGAATCATCTGTAGAATTCTTATGAAAATAAGTTACAATGAATAGAGAAATACTTTGATGGCAGAGTAGCGGCATGATAAGTTAAAGATTGGTGGCTTGAATCCCAGGTATGGTACTGTCTGATTCTACACAACCTTCAAAATATGATTGCATTGTGTCTTAGTTATGATACATGGAGGAAAATATAAATAAATGTCGGTGTTACAATCACGCTGCTTTCTCTACACATTAGTTTATTTTAATAATAACTTTATATTTGTTGATAAAATATATATTTCCGGCTGCTCATCTTAATCCAGATGAATGCTGCCAGAAAAGATTACAATGCACATTTTGTAACAGGCACACAAGGGCATACTCAATGTATGTATACATGTCTAGAACTGATAGTACTTGTCCCTTCCTGAGAACTGTTTTTGCTGGTTTGGAACAGCGTTTGTTTTGTCCAGACAGTTCCAAACTGGTCCCTAAAGCTTGTTGGGACGGACAAGCTAACACTGTGCGTGCATCAGTAGTTCTAGATTAATCTGGACCTCTTTTCTGTGCCTAAAATTGTTGTTTGAAGTAACACAAAGCTGCGGTTACGAGTATTTTACAGTAATTTCTTTATCATTTAACACCTTATCAACCAATCACGAGCATAGAATTACAGTTTGCTTGTTTAATTCCTGTTTTCTCTACACTTCAAGGTTCCTATTTGTTGTGTGTTTCGTTCAATTGGCTGACAGTTAATTCACTCATGTAAATATTTGCACGTTAAAACTTTTTGTGAAAATACAGTACTCTTTTCTTTAAATTCCTCAGTTCTGTTAACTATCACGACACATTTTCTAAATTACATTAATAAGCAAACACAGCAACAACACAACCATGTTAGAAATGGCAAAGAGATGCAACAAGCTGCAGATTACTCGTGGATAACAGGAATTATACTCATCATAACCTATTTCATTCAGCGAATCCAGAATTACAATATGCAACACATCTGTTTCACATTAAGATATCGAAAATGCATTCAAAGTTTCGGCTATATGTATTTTCAGAACCAAACCAAATTTACACACATATAACTTTAACATTATACGAGGGCGATACTGAATATTTTTAGAATGCCATATTGTTAACAACAAATGAAATTTGTTTATATTTGGCAGCAAGTCTCTAATGTTTTGCAAGTTGATTGCCGTGTGGTTTGTCGGATTTGCTGTAACAGTTTGTTAATTATCATCATTTAAAGATTCTGTTTTCACCCAAAGAGTAAATTGAATAGAGGGCATTTCCGGGCTGTGATTTTTTACGATTTTAAATCACCACTAATGCCTAAACAATGTGAAGATTGGCTTAGAAATGCATTTGGTGAAGAAGCCACATCTAAGGCAACAATTTTTAATTGGTACAGCGAATTTAAAAGAGATGGGTTTTTTTCTTGGTAATGAATTTCGTGAAGAGGGCCCAAGAACTGCTGTTACTGATTAATATATTGCCGCTGTTTGAGCAGTGATTGAGGAAGATCAGCGGACATCTTATGAATTTATTCAGGCGAAATTGGGCTTTGGTATGAGTCAATTCCAAAATACTAATACTTTACATCAACAGTTAGACCTGAGAAAACTTTGTTGTGTATGAATTCCACATAAGCTGACTCCCGATCAAAACCAATGCATTGATTGGTGCAGAAAAAATCTGGAAAAATTCCAAGGCGGCACTTCAAATTTGGTTTGGAATATCGTTACTGGTGATGAATCTTGGATTTATAGTTATGATCCTGAAAAGAAAAGTCAATCGGCTCAATGGGTCTTTCGAACAGAACCTAAGCCTATAAAAGTTCGACAAATTCGCAGTGTTTGTAAGAAGATGTTTGCTAGATGTTTTCCCTTAAAGAGCCGTATTGCTACTATAGCATTACTGCCGATTGTTACACAAATGTCTATTTACCGTGTTTTTTTCTAAAGTTGTGAAAAACGCCCAAAAGGAAATGCAATGTTACATCATGGCAGTGCAATGTCTCATACAGCAAAACTAACAATGAGTATCTGGATACCCTAAACCCTCCACCGTAAAGCCCAGACTTAGCACCTTGTAATTTCTTTGTTTCCAAAAATTCAAGATAAAATACCTGGAGTCACTTTTTGATCATTAAATGAAGCAGTGGAGCATTTAAAAAACATGGTTTCTGAAGTGTCTCAGGATAAATGTCATCATTGCTTTAAGGACTGGTTTCCTCAAATGTGTGGCAGTAATTTGTATCACAATAATGTAAATGACAGAGTGATTGTAGTGTAAATAAGCATTATTGTATGACATTGATTTGAGATGTTTGTTAATTATATGCATTGTTAGGAAATAAGTTTACACGGCCTCACTGAAACTGATAATAGGAGCGGATAACAATGAGCGAGGGGGTGAGTTGAATATTAATTAGAAGAGACAAACAAATGACGTCAGATTGGCGCGCTTTTCTTAGAAATAGCGGGAATATTTTCCCTAGAGCATTTGTGTTCGTAATTTTGATTGGATATAAAAATAGACGCTAATGTTGGCGCGTTTTATTAACCAATAGCAGCTCGGTTATAATCTTTAGGCATATCGGGGTGTGGGAGTATAAAAAGCTAAAGCCAGAGGCAAGTATCGACCAGTTCAACAAAATCATCCACGCATTACACGTCGCTGAGTCCAACAGAATCATTCAGAAGTTAAACGTCGCTTAGTTCATCAGAATCGTTCGCGAGTTACACGTCGCAATTCTACAGAATCTCTCGCGTCTTAAAGTTTGTTATAAATGTGAAACACGCGATTTAATAATGTGCAGTAAATAAGTGATTATAGTGATATTAGAAAATATAACAGTTTCAGTCTGGCGTGTATCAAGAGTCAATATGTGAACTTAATTAATTGTGACGGTAATAAAAGTGTAAAAACAAATTCTTTTATCAGTGTTATCTTTGAGTAACAATTCCTTTCCGTTTACACACCTTGTTCAAGAGATGTGCTCGACTGAATAATAATAATAGCTAGCCGGAGCACAATGAACCCAAAATGCAAAATAATAAAACAATAACAGGCGCTCAGCAATAGATAACACGAAGTGACTGCGACAAATTGTCTCCCATACGTTGTGCAGATAAACATGAAGCATCTTCCAACTGCTAACAAATAACGATTTCAAATGTAAAAATGTATTGATGTTAAAGGGGAATATTTTGAAAAACAATAAAATCATTTAAATTTTTTGAAACTAACCCTTGTTTGATTTTATAAAAATTTTCAGTGTCGGCCTCTTACAGGAGGAAGAAGGAATGTTGTGACAGTTGTTATGCATAATTCAATTAATACCTGTAAAACAGGAAAATTGTGCTCAGGCTTATCTAATTAATATTGAACTCACAAGTGGTATTTGCCAAGATTGTTTACTGAATGAAACGTTTAATAAGTAATATTAATAAAATGAATATAACAGTTTGTGTATTATTCAATTCAGTTTATGTCATACCAATATCATAAAACAGTGCAGCCTTCTACATGTGTCATTTAAGAAAGTTTTCGTATCTTTAGCTTACAAATCAGAAACCGTTTTGTATGAGGTAAGACAGCCTCATTTTGACAAGATTTCAGTGATAGTCTATTGTGTTCGGTTCAAACTGATGTGGGCTGTGTATTGGATTTGTCGATTTGAATGCATTGCCCATGAAGTAAATAGTCAAAAACAAAATTGTTTCGTACTTCATACCATTCCTACAGGACACTCCAGTAATAAGGTTAAGCTTATCACTGAATAATTGTTTTCCACACATGCCATTTGTAGCCTATCGTTGGAAAGCTAGACATAATTAGACTGAAAAATTCAATACCATAGACGGAATTTGAACACAGATCTTCGACTTTTCATACCATTGCTCTAGGGGTGCTGTTGAAAGGGAAATAGTCTTGCCAGGTCTTCCCCCACCATTGCATCCCAGGTACTGTAGTCTCACTGACATAGAAAGCAATACCACAACGAATGGGATCAGTGGCGGACACACGCGATAGCATATAATGTTGACAAACGATGTATTTATGTTCATTACGTGACTGTAATACACTAGAATACTGTAGCATATTGTTTTCTTTGTTTGTTTTTGTTGGATTGTTATGATTTGGAGATTTTAGCAGCTACGAGCCTATCACTATTGGGCTGTAATTGTGGCATTTAAATACAATGCGGAAACTAGGTTAGAATCAGTTATTCTTTATCTGTTTTTGTTCTTAATGTTGTTAATAACTGAGATGAACTGCTCAAAGATATAAGTTCCTCCAAACATTGCTAACATACGAGAGGCGAAAATTTTCAGATTAGGATACAAACTTCAATCCACTAGTTTCCATAATTCTATCCCTAGATTTCACCTGCTGCCCAACCGTGTATTATTCTCCACGTCAGTGTTCTCCAGCCGACAGTTTAATGAGACTTCTTCTGTTTTATGCCAATGGGTTTTCAAATATTAGCATTTCCATACTCACGTCATTCAGGTCACGAAATTTGTTTTCAAACTCCAACAAAAGAATTTCCAGAACATGTTGGTATTTCGTAATATCATTACTCTTTTGGCGTAATGATGACTGCAGACGTGGAAAATGATGCAATTCTGGTGTCTGATGCTAATGACTTAATAGCATCAGCCATATTCACGACGGAGTAACTTTTCCCTTGTAGCAAGGTATTTAACCGATTTAAATGATCACACAAATTTGTTAAAAGGCAAGATCCATAATCCACTCGCTATTGGATTTTTCGGATTTGGCAATATTTTTCTCCTTTAAGAAGGAGTCTACTTCTGCACGAAGATTGTAGAAGCGGTAGAGCTAGTTGCCCTGCTTAGCCAGCGAACTTGGGAGTAGTAAGTTAAGTCGCCATAATACAACATAGTTCTTGTAAATCTTCCTGAAACTGTCGATGCCGCAGCCCATTGGCCTTTAAGTTAATAGTTTTAACTACTCCTGACATTACATTTTCTAAAGTTGCTGACTTTCCGCACAGTGCTTCTCTATGAATAATACAGTGCACCATTTTCATAGAATTTCTTGATATTCCTGTTTCATTCAGAAAATCGTCAAATTTGCCCTGTAAACCATGGATGTAACCCATCATTGAAGGCGCTTCGTCAATTATTACCGATACCAATTTCTCCCACTAGAGTTCGTATTTACAAGCAACATTATACAATGCCTAAAAAATCTACACCTGACGTGAGTTCTTTATGGGTACTAGATTCAGCAACTCCTCAATTACATTTAATTCAGTGTCTGCTCCTTTAATAAATACAGTTAAATGTGTTGTATGCTTAATGTTACTGCACTCGTCTAATGCTAATGAATACCACTTAAGACCTTTTATCATAGAGGTTAATTGATCTACTATGTCACAGTGCAGTTCTCCTACTCTGTAAAACTATTGACGTTCTTTCTAGATTAAGTGCTTTAAATGAATTTATCATAATGGGGCAACTCTGTTGAGGTTACCAGAGTAGTTATAGTCCCGGAGGAGCCAATTGGATTAACGATAATCCTGCCGCTAGGGGCGCTAGTGTCGCCGCGAGCGACGGCGGTAAGTTTGAAAAGCGCCATGAGCGGAAGGATTATCGTTATCGCAATTGGCTAATCCGGGACGAGCTAAAAGAATTGAGGATTAGGGAAAGATGAACGAAAAACAAGAAGTGACGTGGAGGGTTTTGATTGGTAAAAATAAGACGAAATGTGATTGGTTCGTTAATTCGGGTGGAAGATGAAGGAAGGAAGATAAAAGAGTATGGAGGACACGTGATGGAGAGGAGCGGAGCGGCGAGGTGCTGTCTGTGCGGAGGTCGGGACTGAAAGAGGGAAAAGATGGCGAACGAGGGATAAAAAGTATAACAGAAAGTGACGTGTGAAGTTGTGATTGGTGGGAATAAGAAGTGATGTTATTGGTGGAAAGGAACAAATGAAAGTTGTTGATTGGTAAGAATAAGAGAGATTATGATTGGTGGAAAGAAAAAGGTGTGGGAGTGGGGTATGTTGGAGGTGATGGGAAAGGTAGGTTTTCCTACCAACAAGATTTGCAAAAACCTCTCCAGAACTCATCAGCAATTTTTGAACTTTGGATGGTAGTTTTCTTGAGTGGATAGAGAGATGGGGCGATATGAGACGCGGTGGCGAAAATGGGAACTAAACAAGATGGCGAAGACAAGAGATCTAAGGACGAGGAAATTTCGAGGTTAGTGGTCAACATGGCGGACGCAAGAGGTGGGGGCAAGGAGACGCGGTGGTGAGAATGGGAACTAAAAGAAGATGGCGGAAGCAAGAGCTTAGAAGAGCAGATTTTGAGGTTAAAATAGTGGGAACTAAAAATGGCGGAGGGTCGGCGACAAGGAGATGCGGTGGCCAACGTGAGAACTAAACAAGATGGCGGACGCAAGAGGAGGGTAAGGATATTTGAGGTTACAGTACCAAAACACCAAAGGATATATTCCTACGCCAAGCAGGCCCGAAAAATAATTATGCGTCTGGTACTTACCTCTTACTGGTGTTGATGCGTCACCAAAAGCGCAGCAGCTTCACGCGACGCGAAAAAATAAAAGCAATCTGTTTTTGAAAATGCTTAACCAGCTTTAAGATCAACCAACATCACTACGCACTGATATACCTAGGTTTTTTAAAGCGGTACAGACGCCCTTTGCACAGATGTAATTTAACTATACCAAAAACCTGGTACTGGACCATCGTAATGGTCGCTAGCGTACGTAGGAGCAGGGTTCTCATTGCCGGTCGAAAGCGGTCAAAAAAGTGTACGACGCAGGTGTTCACAGTAGCTATTGTCGAAGTCAACCGTCGAGGTGTGAATGAACGAAATCTGTTCTTGCCGGCAATCTGGCTCGGAGATGTGAGGAGCGGTGGCAAAAATGTGAACTAAACAAGATGGCGGAGACAAGAAGTCAAGAACGAGGGGATTTGAGGTTAGTGGTCAACATGGCAGACGCAAGAGTGGTAATCAGCAGTCGGAGCCAATTGGATTAACGATAATCCTGCCGCTAGGGGCGCTAGTGTCGCCGCGAGCGACGGCGGTAAGTTTGAAAAGCGCCATGAGCGGAAGGATTATCGTTATCGCAATTGGCTAATCCGGGACGAGATAAAAGAATTGAGGATTAGGGAAAGATGAACGAAAAACAGGAAGTGACGTGGAGGGTTTTGATTGGTAAAAATAAGACGAAATGTGATTGGTTCGTTAATTCGGGTGGAAGATGAAGGAAGGAAGATAAAAGAGTATGGAGGACACGTGATGGAGAGGAGCGGAGCGGCGAGGTGTTGTCTGTGCGGAGGTCGGGACTGAAAGAGGGAAAAGATGGCGAACGAGGGATAAAAAGTATAACAGAAAGTGACGTGTGAAGTTGTGATTGGTGGGAATAAGAAGTGATGTTATTGGTGGAAAGGAACAAATGAAAGTTGTTGATTAGTAAGAATAAGAGAGATTATGATTGGTGGAAAGAAAAAGGTGTGGGAGTGGGGTATGTTGGAGGTGATGGGAAAGGTAGGTTTTCCTACCAACAAGATTTGCAAAATCCTCTCCAGAACTCGTCAGCAATTTTTGAACGTTGGATGGTAGTTTTCTTGAGTGGATAGAGAAATGGGGCGATATGAGACGCGGTGGCGAAAATGGGAACTAAACAAGATGGCGGAGACAAGAGGTCTAAAGACGAGGAAATTTCGAGGATAGTGGTCAACATGGCGCACGCAAGAGGTGGGGGCAAGGAGACGCGGTGGTGAGAATGGGAACTAAAAGAAGATGGCGGAAGCAAGAGCTTAGAAGAGCAGATTTTGAGGTTAAAATAGTGGAAACTAAAAATGGCGGAGGGTCGGCGACAAGGAGATGCGGTGGCCAACGTGAGAACTAAACATGATTGCGGACACAAGAGGAAGGTAAGGAGATTTGAGGTTAAAACACTACGTAAGCATGGGAACGAAATCCAAGATGGCGAAGGCAATGTTGTGGACGAGATGTGAGGCGCGGTGGCGAAAATGGGATCTAAACAAGATGACGAAGACAAAAAGTCTAAGGACCAGGAGATTTCGAGGTTAGTGGTCAACATGGCGGTCGCAAGAGGTGGGGGCAAGGAGATTTGAGGTTAAGATTTTTAGGTTAAAACAGGACGTAAGAAGGGGAACTAAATCCAAGATGGCGGAGGCAAGGGTGGGACGAGGAGATGTGAGGAGCGGTGGTAAAAATGGGAACTAAACAAGATGGCGGAGGCAGGAAGTTCAGGTTAAAAATATGAGGTAAACGTGGAGAACTTAAACCAAGATGGCGGTGGCGTAGTGGTTTAAATGGGAACTAAACAAGATGGCGGAGGCAAAAAGTCGAGGGACGAAGAGATTTGAGGTTAGGGTCAACATGCGAAAGATGCCGAACGCAACAGATGGTGACGAGGAGATAGAATTGAGGATTAGGGAAAGATGAACGAAAAACAGGAAGTGACGTGGAGGGTTTTGATTGGTAAAAATGAGACGAAATGTGATTGGTTCGTTAATTCGGGTGGAAGATGAAGGAAGGAAGATAAAAGAGTATGGAGGACACGTGATGGAGAGGAGCGGAGCGGCGAGGTGTTGTCTGTGCGGAGGTCGGGACTGAAAGAGGGAAAAGATGGCGAACGAGGGATAAAAAGTATAACAGAAAGTGACGTGTGAGGTTGTGATTGGTGGGAATAAGAAGTGATGTTATTGGTGGAAAGGAACAAATGAAAGTTGTTGATTGGTAAGAATAAGAGATTATGATTGGTGGAAAGAAAAAGGTGTGGGAGTGGGGTATGTTGGAGGTGATGGGAAAGGTAAGTTTTCCTACCAACAAGATTTGTAAAAGCCTCTCCTGAACTCATCAGCAATTTTTGAACGTTGGATGGTAGTTTTCTTGAGTGGATAGAGAGATGGGGCGATATGAGACGCGGTGGCGAAAATGGGAACTAAACAAGATGGCTGAGACAAGATGTCTAAGGACAAGGAAATTTCGAGGTTAGTGGTCAACATGGCGGACGCAAGAGGTGCGGGCAAGGAGACGCGGTGGTGAGAATGGGAACTAAAAGAAGATGGCGGAAGCAAGAGCTTAGAAGAGCAGATTTTGAGGTTAAAATAGTGGGAACTAAAAATGGCGGAGGGTCCGCGACAAGGAGATGCGGTGGCCAACGTGAGAACTAAACAAGATGGCGGACGCAAGAGGAGGGTAAGGATATTTGAGGTTACAGTACCAAAACACCAAAGGATATATTCCTACGCCAAGCAGGCCCGAAAAATAATTATGCGTCTGGTACTTACCTCTTACTGGTGTTGATGCGTAACCAAAAGTGCAGCAGCTTCACGCGACGCGAAAAAATAAAAGCAAACTGTTTTTGAAAATGCTTAACCAGCTTTAAGATCAACCAACATCACTACGCACTGATATACCTAGGTTTTTTAAAGCGGTACAGACGCCCTTTGCACAGACGTAATTTAACTATACTAAAAACCTGGTACTGGACCATCGTAATGGTCGCTAGCGTACGTAGGAGCAGGGTTCTCATTGCCGGTCGAAAGCGGTCAAAAAAGTGTACGACGCAGGTGTTCACAGTAGCTACTGTCGAAGTCAACCGTCGAGGTGTGAATGAACGAAATCTGTTCTTGCCGGCAATCTGGCTCGGAGATGTGAGGAGCGGTGGCAAAAATGTGAACTAAACAAGATGGCGGAGACAAGAAGTCAAGAACGAGGGGATTTGAGGTTAGTGGTCAACATGGCAGACGCAAGAGTGGTAATCAGCAGTCGATGTGCGTCACGATATGCCCGCTGCGATTAAAGAGCTGCAAACTGCGCGATAACTTGAAAAATGTTGCCCGGCGTGACGCATTGCGCGGCGCGCCTGTTTGCCGTAAACCGTTACAGTTGCCATACTTATATTATCCGTCTTTTTTTTTTAAAAAAAACAATAACTAGTTTTTCGGGGTTTTCTCTGGTTGGTGGACGAATGCAAGCTATGTCTGCTTTTTTCATAGTTTTTCCCTGGTCCGTAGGCGTTTGCTGAAGCGGTTTCCGAAGTTCTTTCTATTTTTGGTGGTTTTCCCAGTTTTTTCGTGGTTTTCCCTGGTCGGTAAGCAATTGTTTAGGTTCTTTCTCGTATTTCGTGGTTTTCCCCTGTTGGCGGGATGTAGCTCACACACACACACACGCACGCTCTCATACATTCGCTCACAAAGCTCTTTCTATTTTGGGGGTTTTCCCTCGTTTGTAGACGAATGCAAGCTCTTTCTGCTTTTTCATAGGTTTTCCCTGGTTGGTAGGCGTTTGCTGTGGTGGTTGACGAAGCCCTTTCTAATTTTCGTGTTTTTTTCAGGTTTTTTTTCGTGGTTGTCCCTGTCCGGTAGGCAAATGATGAAGTTTTTCTATAATGTCGTCGTTTTCCCTTGTCGGCGCACGGATACTAAGCACAAACTCGCACACACACACACATTCACACACACATACATTCGCTCACAAACTCTTTCTATTTTTCGGGGTTTTATCTGCTCCGTATACGTATGCATGCTATTTTTCCGTTTTCATAGTTTTTCCCTGGTCGGTAGGCCATTGCTGGAGCGGTTGTCGTACCTCTTTGTTTTTTTCGTGGTTTTCCCTTGTCGGTAGGCTATTGTTTAAGTTCTTTCTCCTATTTCGTGGCTTTCCCTTGTTTGTGGGTAAATGCTGGGTGGGCACAGACACATGCACATTCGCTCACAAACCTCTTTTTATCGTGGCTTTCCTAGTCTGTAGGCGCTTGCTAAAGCTCTTTCTACTTTTTTCGACATTTTTCTCTGGTCCGTAGGCGTTTGCTACAGCGTTTTCTCAAGCTCTTTCTATCTTGTTTTCATGGGTTTTCCAGATCGGTAGGCGTTAGAATACTCTTAGAGCTTTTTTCAGGTTTTTCGTGGTTGTCCCTGTCCGGTAGGCAAATGATGAAGTTTTTCTATAATGTCGTCGTTTTCCCTTGTCGGCGCACGGATACTAGGTACATACTCGCTCACAAACTCTTTCTATTTTTCGGGGTTTTAAAAAATTAAATAGGCACACACACCCACACTATAATAGTAGCGTATAAAAAATTTAACAAACAAAATCCACACAATGACAAAATTGAAAATGTATATATATCTTTACACAAAAGTGGGCTTGGGCCTGGGCTTGGGCTTGGCAGTTCGTGTGGCTTCGCGTGAGGTTGCCTACATTGTGGGTGCGACGTTGCCTGAGTGGCTAACAGCTGATTGCTCTCCTTTCTGTCGTGTCTAAGCCGCATACAAAAAAGTGTATTCAAGTAGCGAACATCAATGAATAATAACTATTTCGTATTGTTAATTGAAAATAAGCGATATACGCAGCTTTGGTATGGTCGGATACTCCTTTCTTTCATAACTCCTTTTCCTATTCAAAGAATTCCCGGGTTCTCCTTAATAGTTCCAATGCCTGATTATTAAGTGGCACACCTCGACGCAAAGGATTTTCACTTTGTGAATCATCACTCCGCGATCGGCGTCGTTTTTCAGACATTGTCGCACTTAAGTTTTGTTTGAATAAAATATATATGTATAAACGAATAATAACGAAACTATCAAACAATAACCACAAATATAAATAACAATGAACAATATGTGCAACAGATTCACAAACTGAAGCATGTGGTAGGGAAGTTACATCCGGCAACAAAGCTGATTCAATATCCGGTTCCGCTTTGTCATCGACCATCCGGAATGCTGCCTTGTGATTGGCTTAGGTAGTCAAACGGTTGAAGCTTTTCATCTGTTTTTTTTTTTTTTTTTGCGAGTGTACCAACTTAAACGCTAGCTGTCATGTGCAACGTTGCACCGAGAGGGGGGGTGTAGTTCCCTAGATCGCGGATTCAAACCCGGCTGGGCGATGGATTTTTTTTCTTCTTTCCGAAGGGAAGTAAAGCCGTGGTCCCGTGTCGTAGTTTTATGTCACGTAAAGAACCTCAAGCCTACTAAAGAGGCCTCGCTAAGAACCACAGCAGTTAAACAGCGTCCATAAATAAGGCTCAATTTAATTTCAATTTTTCGTCCTACATTACATACGTTGGCAACATGTCATGCCCACTCCGCACTAGCCCTTGCAGAAAGCCACCCGAAGTTGCCCGACGAAGTTGAGCGAATGCCGAAAATGAACGAAAGGGAACGATCTTCCAGTTCAAGGGAGAAGGTAGTCCATTCCGGCACATTTTGCTCCCATTGGCTGTGGTCAAATACGTAACGCGCGCATTTCGACTGGCTATTGAAAGTGAATACATAAAGCCATGCGCTTCAAAGCATGAATTTGTACATACATAGTACAAATCGGTTTAAGTTCAGTACCTTCCAAAGATGCAACACAAAGATTTTCAAGAAAATTCCCCACCCAAAATAACCATTATACTCCTCCCCATTCCTGACATGTCTTTTGTGATATTGTCATCTTGCTACAGTGCCAGTCTCTATAGACATAGCAGGTTTGATATTGGACTTTAAATACTTAAGCTACCATGTAAATATTATTGCTGGATAGAAAGTAGTAGGAATACCGGTAGCACACAGTGATTGTATAATTGTTAGTCAATGGTATAGATGGATCTGTTGCATCCCAGTTTTATATGTTATAATGTGTTATGTATATGCAAACTCCACCATTTTCTAAATGTTTTCTTATACAGGGTGAAAGATATTGCTTGAACTGTAATAAAATGGCTAATAGACACAGGCACAAGGAACATCACTATGTTTCATTTTTGTAGGTTTAATGACAAAAATTGTATTGGACATATTTGCACTAATCATTATATAGAATCCATGATTAACGTACAGTTCAAGCAGTACCTTCCACCCTGTATACTGTCTTCCCAAATAATACCCATGCAGTAATAATGAGAATTTCTCGTTTCAAATGATGTCTTTCTCAAACATATCTTCAAGGTAATAGAAATTACATGGGAAATTGAAATTTAAGCATAACAAGTATAAAGTTATAAATTCGAGCTTATTCAAAGTGAATTAATTATCATAATAGTATCAACCTCATGTAAGCACTTTATGCAGGGCAGATTGCATGTGATGGTGATTAACACTTATTTGCTATTGTTGTCCTACTGTAATGCGTGTCGAGAAGTTTACTGTTGAAATGGTGATGGTTTACAAATTTTTCTCTCTTAGATAATGCATGATGGGGAGGGGAGCATCCCCCCCCCAAAGGCTGTTCTTGGCTTTGGGTATATTCCTACTTACTCTGTATACTTCATAATTGTATGATGTGTTCAATTTCCCTGAGCATTGCTCACAGTGGAGCCAAATGAACAAACACAAACAAACATCACTGTATGGGCTCAATTTGTTTTTTTCCCATATGACCTGTCAATAAATTTAAAGTTCCCATGTGCTGTAGGACCTCCACTGTGTTATACCAAATGTTATATATAGAACCTTTCCCAGGAAAAGGAATCAAAGTGTATTTTCTATTCAATAACTGTAAGTTTTATTAACTAGAACTGGCTTTGTGTATGCATAAGTGACTAAGTGCAATTACCTATAAGATCATTCCAATAGATTGTAATAACAGGCATTCAAGAGGTTAGAATTTAATGGACATTTTAATTGGGTAGGCCATTCAAATGTATATTAATGTAGGCACATGTTCCTTAAAATACCATACAAATGTTTTATACAGTATTATTAAATATGAATGTGAATGCAATGTCTCTAAATAAGAACAATGTCTCTTTGTGTTTAGCCATATCACACCCACCGTTCATAATTGTCAATCACTTTAACATGTAGTTTAGTGTGCCAGTATTAATTGTTTTTTCATATGTTGACTGCAGAAAAAATGTAACAGCACATGCTGGTTTATAAATTTGGGTGGCTGGATGAGACACTCGTTCATTACTATTGCTCTCTGTCCTCCATAGTATTTTTAATTTTAATGTCCCTTTTAACTTCACAGGTTTACAGAGATTCGAGACTGGTTGGAGGGGGGATGACAATGATGAAGATGGTGCAATTGATGGAATTATGGTGGGGAAAACCAGACAACATTCATCCTAAGTGCCATTTTATCTACCACAAAATCCCACCTCTGATCCCTAGGATTGAATCCAGGCTTTTTTGTGAGAGGCCATAGTGCTGCCCAATTAGAAGTATGAATGAGACAACATTTAAAACAGAGATAGCATTACTCAATACTATCAAGTAATGAAACCAAGAAGTTGTTTTACAAGGCAGCTCCCACTATGACTTCACAAATGAGAGAATAACTATTTCAGCAGATATTTTGCCGTGCAATATATATTATACATTTATATAATTTAAGTTGGGTGTTTTGTCATAAATATGGTAGCTGACATTTCGATATGTAGAAATCATTCAGCAATAATGTGGTAATACACAAGTTTTATGTAACAATTTGTGCTTCCAAGGCCAGCGCTTAACCGAGTTACCCAGATTGACAAAAAATTCCCAAAGATATACAGTACATATGGAGAATTTTCTGTTTATGAAATGCTTTAAGTTATTTTGCAATGAAAAGAGCATTATGTCCTAATTTATTTATTTGGTATAACAGCAGGAAATAGTGTTTGAGCACAACACTAATACACATCCAAAATCAAACTATGGATCCCAAACTATTATCATTACATCACATTCAAAATTGAAATAGGTATCAGACATAACCTTTGAGCACGAGTTCTCTTGTTCGTTTTACGATATTAGTGTGCAATCCATAAAAATAAACTTTTCGAAATACAGTCCCTAATTCGAACACATTTTAACACCTTAAGATACTAAGTTATAGTTTATATTTAAGGTTAGCTTGTTTTCGCTATATATATATTTCAATTCTTCATTAAAACCAACTAAACTTTCGATTCATAACCTGTCTTCTACCTTACTAGGTTTTCAGGTCATGTTCCAGTTTTAAACATCGAATGCGCGTTATTTGGTACTCAATATTAAATAAGGTATCACTATAAACTCCTACATTTACACAATTGCTCGTTGATACGAAAATTCTGCTTTATTTTTTTATTTTCGGCATTGCTATTTTATCAACTGACTTCCATCTTAGTTTAGTTTCAAGCCTCAGCAATCAGCATGGCAGAGGTCGCGACATTCGCTTTGGAAGCGTGGTGTTCGTACACTAGTTTGCTGTTCTGTGTCGTACACCTTCGGGTGGCTTTCTGCAAGCGCTTGTCCACTCCGCTACAGCATTCAATCCACAGATTCAATCTTAATAAGCTTGTGGCGGATATGTGATGGAAGGCGCTGAAATGCTGGAAGATGAAGGCAATGAGAAAGGCCTTTATGAAATGGATAAGCTAGAATGGAAGAAAATGTGCAGAGTTATATCAGGAGTATGTTGTATTTTAATTATAATGAAACATGCTTTGTAACACTTAACATAACCTCATTTTAAAATGTAACTTTAACAAATACTACTACACCAAAAAAATTCTAAAACGTACAGTTCTTCGAAAATTGTACAATGACATAATTATTTGCAATAACATTTCTTCATGGAAACCAGAGTTGTTTTAAGTGGTGTTGTCTTACTTTCATGTCATGTCATGCTCAAGATCGACTGTAATTCTGAGAATCTTTAGAATTAAATAATTTAATCTCCATATTGAATGAAGAGCTTTGCTTATTATACATATACAGATTTATTTTTGCATTTGTAGAGTGGTTTTCGAGAAGGTGCATTGGCTGGAAGGGATGCTGCTTTCCAAAATGGTTTCAACAGTGGTTATGTTGAAGGATTTCAAAATGGTCTCTTATTGGGACATATGAAAGGTATCAGTAGGTAAGAGAATGCACATACCTTGATTTCTGTTCACAAATATATAGCAAACTAATAATTACACATTAGATTTGTATGCAAATGCATATTCAGTTTGGTTTTGCTTGTGAGCTTTCTTTTTCTTGTGTGTATTTGTAAAGTATTATAGTGCATTCGACCATATTTTATCATTTTCAATTCAAACATATAATACACAAATTTTTAAATCTCTAAAGTTAATATATTTAAACACACGTAACAAAATAAAGTCCTTACTATGGAGACACCTGTATCATTTCTCAATGAGGTTTACAGTAAACTTTAAAAGTGCAGGAAAATTAAGCAATATATTGTGCAGTGTTTCAAAGAAAAACCTGACATTGAAGGTTTGCATTCTGTGGTTTAATATCTTCAAGGTGAAAGCATAGTGCTTCTTGAAAAAATTTCTCAAAGGTTACTAAGTGCTTTATAATTTTGCCCAGTAACATCTGTAAAACAAGGAAAGATCCTTCACAGCACACAAACTTGTGTTTACTAATAAACATCCATGAACTTACATGTAAACATTTGGAGAAAATGGACATTGTGTACTGCAAATAAAATTGCAGCTGGAAATGTCTAATAAAGAATGTACCTACATTTTAAGTACCCAAAAAGTAAAAGCTTCAAAGATTTTAATTTTACTTCATGTTAAGTGCATATTTCCGAGATTTTGACAGTATAAATTAATGCATATTTTAGATATTTTTAGTGCATACAGATATTAAGTCTACTATTAGACTGCTGTTGATACCAAGAGCTTGGATTTAAACCTTAATTTGAGTCATTAATTGATATGTCTTCTGCAATTTTCATTTTATGGGCAATCAATTTAGCATTTAAATATTAGTTGTTTTGATGTCTAACTGAACACTGTGTTAAGCCCTTAAATAAGGCATCAATTCTCTCATAGCCTTTTATGAACTGTAAAAGTTACTCATAGCATAATAAAATTCCATACATAATGACTAAAATCCAAATCTCTCTCTACATGGAAAAGCAAAATCAAAAGTTGGGAACTTCAACAACTGTTATATGACTTGTGCATAGTTATAATTTTTCACTCCAGACTTCTTCATAACTGTTTGGATTGGTAAATACAGCAATTTACACTACGTTACAGTTCTAACAAGTTTCTGTGTAGTGAAACTTTGTGTTAATTTTTCATGTATTTGAGGTATTATACTAATTTTCCAGCCTTGTATTATTCAAATAAAATTAATCTGTAAACTAAAAGTTTATGCTGGGGAAAACACTATCATTTGAGCAATAGCATCATCAGATTTTCTTAAGCAAAGCCTCAGATATGACTTCATACATTAAAAGGGGAGTATGAAAGTGAAATTAAAAAGTATATAGGAAATACAGAATCATTCTTACCTTTTCACCCCACTGAAGTAATTCTCAAATTAGCGTAGAGAAATTCACATGTTTAAAATGAAATAACTATACAAGGCCACTATAATATGTAAAACTTCTTTTGTAATTACAAATAATCTCTTAAACTAAGCTTCTTAACAAAACATTGAAGTACACACTAAAATGCAAAATTTGAGTTCCATTTTTAACCAGATAATAAAGGAAACATGTTTATTAACAGATGCAAAAGCTTTTTCTTCTCCTCACTAAATTAGCTTTGGCATTAGTCTCCTGTTAAGTAAAACATGACTGCAATACCTTCAGTACTAACTGAGAATGATGAACCTATATACGTACAATATATGCAGACATAGAATGGTTTTGGGTCTTCTAATGTCACCTTTTCCTTCTAGACTTTTTAGAGTAGCAATATAAGATAAAGGTATACAGCACTCATTGCTGTCTGTTGCTATCAGAGAAAGGCGCGGATGAAACCATACAACATTTTTAAAACTACTTACCAACTTTATGAAAGGAGATGCTGAAACTGGCCACCATCGTCCATACATTTTTTGGCACCTCTTTAGGAAACTATCCATCACTTATCGTAGTTCACGTTGAGAAATGCTGGCAATTTTCTGGCAGATATTTTGTTTTAATTCTTCCAGGGTGTGTGGTACGTTTTGTACACTTTATGTTTTAAGTTACCCCACAGATAGAAATCACAGGGGATTAGGTCGGGGGACCAAGGGAGACCAAATCTCTACTAATAATTCTGTTTTCAGACACACTTTCAATTGTTCTCATTGAAATATTGGCCGTTTGAGCTGTTGCAGTGTCCTGTTGAAAAAAGGAAAAATCTTGTGCTCTGTCTGTTAATTCTCTAAAAGGGGTGGGGGGGGGGGGAAATTGTATTCACGTATGTAAGGGCGTCAACTGTTGACTCGAAAAAAATTGGCCCTATAACCCTTTCTCCACTCATGGCACACCATACAAGGGGTACTTCATGAACAATATTAGGTTTAAAGATTAATTAGTGAAGGTGAGTGTAAAAAAGTGTGACTCAATCTAAATCAATATTAGGTTTGTCAAAGCTCCAATAACAATTATTTTGTGTACACACATATCCATGCCTCGTCCATGAAAAATATTAAATGTGGATCTATTTCGCCATTGTGAGACTACACTCACAAAATGTGCACCTAATTACACGATCACCTGGTTGAAGAGCAAGTGCCACAGTTCTTTTATATGGTTTTAACTTCAGCAATTTGGTAGCTCTTCACGCAGAGCCATAAGAAATGCCTGACTGTTGTGAAAGACACCTAAGTGATTTTTGGAGGAATTCTCCAAATGATGACCGATGTCTTAATGTTTCTTCGGTAAGAACCGTATGCCATCTTTTAGATTTCTTAGCCTGAACACTTCATGTGGCCTGAAATTTATTGTAAAGTTCATGGATTGTTGTAGGGTCTGGAACTTTTACACTTGGAAATCTTTCTGCAAATCGTACTTTCACTTAGTGAGCTGACTGAGTTAACACATACGAATCATAAATATATACTGAGCCATAATATACTTTGTGACTAAGTACAGGACCAAATAATAAATAACCCGTAATAACTGAACTACACTACATCACATCACTCAACAGTGTGACCTTGTTTATAGCAGCAGTGCATTATCATGTAAAAGGATACAAATGAAAATATGCAATATTTTAATCCGATACTAAGTCAAGAAGATTGGTTAGATGTATATAATACATCCAGTGTTGATAAAAAATATCAAAACTTTTGGCAACATTTCTTCATAACTTTAACATTGCTTTTCCCTACAAATTAATAAAACAAAGATACACACATAAAAACAAGAAATGAGTAACAAAAGGAATTATTATTTCAAGTAAGAGGAAACGGTATCTTACTGAACTAAGTAAAATTAACCAAACAGAATCTTTTATAAAATATTTCAAGCAATATAAAAAAATATACAGTGAAGTAATAAAGGCTGAAAAAAAGAAACTATACATCGATACATGCATTTTAAATGTATCCAATAAAAATAAGGCTATATGGAATATGATAAAAAGTGAAACCAATAGCAAGGTTATCACTAGAAATAAGATGTCACTAAATGTTAATAATGTAACAGCTGATAGCCCTGTTGAGATATCAAACATTTTCAATAATCATTTTAACAGTATAGCAGATAAAAGTATTCTCTCAATCAAATTTAACAAACAATGTGACTAACAAACTGAACAGAAATGCTAAGAGTGTATATTTGAAGCCAGTAAATGATGAGATAAAATAATTAACTTAAAAAAGAATACGTTTTCAGCAGATTTTGATGAAGTTCCAGAATGTATAATTAAATCATGCAGAGATTATATTGCAATGCCCTTAACTTTAATTTGCAATAGTTCCATAACTACTGGAACGTTTCCTGATATCTTAAAAATAACAAAGTAATTCCTATATTTAAGAAGGGTGATGCACAAAATGTGGATAACTATACTCCTATCTCAGTTCAGTCAGGTTTTTCCAAAATTTTAGAAAGAGCTATGTTTAACAGAATCTCCCCTTTTTTAAAAAAATATGTAAGTGAATCCCAAAACGGTTTAGGAAAAACATATCTATTCTAAATGCCTTTTATAAATTCATAAAACATACATTAGAAGGGTTTGAAACAAACAACTCGACTATAGGGATATTTATGGATCTAAGTAAGGCATTTGATTTGGTAGACCACACTATCCTGTTATTAAAGTTAGAAGCATGTGGTATAAGAGGGATGGTTTGAATCCTACCTTACTGATAAAAAACAAGGTACTATCATAAGAAAAGTAAATGGTTCTCAAATTAACTCGGATATAAAGATAGTAAGCTGTGGTGTTCCACAAGGCTCTACTTTTCTTAATCTACATAAATGACTTACCACTAAATGTTCCCCATGTTGAAACCATATTATATGCAGTTCATACTAACATTATAATTCAGGGATGTAGTCACTTAGAACTGCAATGTCAAGCGGATATTGTAATGACAAATATGATGGAATAGCTCTGCTCCAACAAGCTGATGTTTAATACCAAAAAATGCACTGCATGCAAATAGCATTATCTAGTAGAAGTGACACAAGTGTAGCACCTAAAATTACATATAATAATGATGAAATACTTTATGTCCATGAGACCAAATTTTTGGGAGTAACAATTGACAAATTCTCAACCTGGAAACCGTATATTCAGAACATTACTTCAAAAATTAATAAAGCACACTATAGGTTTGTTCCAGCACACGGTTCTGAACGGGTTCGGAACTAATCCCAACACATGCTAATGCACATGCGCCAGTCCGGTATGCTCACAGAACTAATTCGGAATTTTGTGTGGTTGGAACACTACTTGAACCGTTCGCGTTCTGTCACGGCCTTCTTCGTTGCACGGTCAATCAGAAGACGATCAAATATCTATGTTTACAGCGTTGATGAATAAAATCAAACTCCGCCGATATACATCGTAAGCGTTTCTTTCATACGGATTCCAGTCCTAATATTCGAGCAAAAATAAATCGCGTTCGTTTATCGGCTTAAAGCCATTGATACTGAGTTATTGAGAATAACAATTGTAATTTATAGATATTATATTTAAACCAGAACCCGGAAAAAGTAATTTAACACAATTCCAATTTAACATTAGGTTTCCTGCTACAGAAGCTTCTAAACACAATGTTTAATTTAAAACTCCAATACTCTGAGACAATGACACCCCACATAAATTCTATTCCGAACGTAATTCAAATAATACAAAACTACATGGTACCAATGTATGCTTATGATCAGGGTTAGGATTTTTAGTTGCAAATTTCAGATGAAAAAAGGAAGGGAAAAGGTGCTCAAATAAGGTGAAAAAGGCACAATAAGGTGCTGGTTTATTTAAGGGGATGCACAACTGAAATTGCTATTTTCTAAACTATCTATTCAATTGGGCTGAAATATTTATTTCTTTATATATAATTGTTTTGTGAATTATAGCCCAGTCTTAATAATTCTCGGAACTGCGCGGTTGAGGTTATTGTCGTCTCTGCCTGCCCAGGCTTCGTCTCCACGTAAACAGATGACGTCTCTCACAGCAACAAACTCACATTCACGAACAGCAGCCTACTGATTCTGGTGGAATAGAATCACTCATTGTCAATTGCATTATTGCGGGCTACTTTATAGCAGTAAAGTGAGAGAAAGAGGTTTTCGTCGAACACACAATTATTTTCCATTGTTGCGGGTGTGCTTTCAATTCCCGCGCGGCGTTTACTGAAAGAGGTAGACTTACTATTCGCACGTACACAGCAAGCTGAGGAGACGTTAATTGAAAGTTAAAGAATAAATTGGAATGAAACTTAAAAGAAGAAAGGGGATTATGGGCATGGTTGGGGGGAAATGGTATAAAGGTGCCAAAAAGGGGTAAAGGTCCCAAAATAACGGAATAATGTTTAAATGGAAATAATCCTCTTCTTCGGAAGTCGGCATCATTAAAAAGATCACTGTCACCTTCTAAATCACTCATTATTGTTATCTTTGAACGCTGTTTTGCTACCTGGCTTTGTTAGACGTTTGTTCTTTTCCTTAAGTATGTCGCCATACTACTCAACAGCGAGCAACTGCTTACCAAACACCTTTGCTATTCCGTATTGAGAAATAAACACGAATGGAGGAATGAATTACATATTCAAATTTATTTTCTACTGAATACAGAGAGTATGTCGCTTTTTCAATACTCTCTGTCGGGTTTGTTCCAAGCGATTAGAATCGATTCTGTATTAACTGAGTATGCGCTGTAGACCATACAATCTGCGCATGTCTGGAATTTTCAGTTCCTACTCTTCATCCCAAACCGATTTCACTCGTTCCGAACTAGTTCCCAAATACGTTGGAACAGCAAACTGGAAATTCAGAATTGGTTCTGAACTGATTCTCTGTCGTGTTGGAACGCCACTTAGCTACTGCGCACACTCAGATAATTCGGAATCGATTCTGAATCGTGCTGGAACAAACCTTATATATCTGTATTAAAATATTTGTAATATACAGACACTAAAAATGATATTTTTTTCTTATGTAGAATCTGCTCTTGCTTATGGAATTTTCATATGGGGTTCTGCCACAGAAATAAAAGCACTTTTTCTAGCATAAAAGAAAATAATAAGAAAGATGTTTAGTATAAATAGAATAGCTCACTGTAAAGCTTATTTTAAGCAAAACAACATATTAACCTTACCCTGCTTATATATTTTAGAAACTGTTTGTTTCATAAATAACATTCAAAATTTCTAGATGAATAATACAATACATGATCACAAAACAAGGAACGCAATAAAATACATTTTCAAGGTTCCAGATTTACTAAAACAGTTAACTCTGTTTTAAATAAACATATTCACATATACAACTTAATCACTGAGAAAATAAAATGTAAGGATAAGCAAAAATTTCAGAAGAGATGTAAAAAGATTTCTAATAAATCATAGTTTCTATAGTAGTCAAGAATTTTTTCAATATTTCGGATATCATTGTTAGCTGTAAGATAGCAGACTTGTATTTATATGTGTATTTATATGAATAATATCTACAGATTTCATGTTTCAATTGTATTCATACCAAAACTTCGTTATGTACTATAGTGAGCATTATGATTGTATTTTTCCTGTAATTATGTGTTTAAGACTATGTTACTATATTTCCCACTATATACATATAAATTTTGACAAAACCATGAAATTGTAA
Organism: Deroplatys truncata; assembly: GCA_030765065.1. Taxonomy (NCBI): domain Eukaryota; kingdom Metazoa; phylum Arthropoda; class Insecta; order Mantodea; family Mantidae; genus Deroplatys; species Deroplatys truncata. Next base: position 49,483,807 of record CM060979.1, on the reverse strand, counting down.
AAGGTTTCTAATGGTGAATAAAGAGTTACTTACTGCATTACAGAATGGTACTATTATTATTATTATTATTAATATACACTAGGGTGTATATTAAACAAAATAAAAGCAATATTAGATATACATATAACAATCTAGCAAAATAAGAGTCATGATGGAATTAGATAAAGTAGGTGTGAGGAGGAGGATTATGGAAAATGTTAAAATACTGGTTTATAATTAATTACAAGGACATATTTTGAAAGAAAATATCTACACTCAAAGAACTGGCTAATGAAATTAGGCACCAAATTCTATTAAATGGCATGGGCAATATATGACTACGAAAAGGTAATATATTGACAGGAGTTTGGGAAATAGACATCAGCTAGAAGATATAGACAGTGCTTATGGGCAATGATGGAAAGCAGCTGTATGCAGAGAAATGTAACAAAGGAGGAGGTATAGCGTATTCAGATTGGGAATATGGAAATTAAAAGGTTATGGGAAAGACTTGAAGGTATTTGCCCTTTATGGGGGAGGAGGCTGCACCCCATATTTTGCTAGAATGCAAAAGCATGGATACTTGGAGGAAGGAATTATTACTCTAAAATAAATGGCTGATGGTAGCAAAGGCCATTCGAAAAATTTGTCAACAATCTCCAATTAATAATTTAGGAGGCTATCTATTTATAGGGTCAAGAAGAAATGGATTTGGTCCATAAACAAAACTGGAAACATGCATCGTAATTTACACTGTATGAGTTAAATCAAGAATGGTAATAGTAGTATAACAAGAGTGGGGGACAGATTCATCTATTACTGTCGTCCTCTGTGAACTAGTGGTACCGTGCTAGCCTCTAGTTCCCAAGGTTGTGGGTTCAAACCCGGCGGAGGGCGATGGATTTTTTTCAGGCGTAAAAATCCTTAGCATGGCTTCCTTCAGAAGGGAAGTAAAGCCGGTGGTCCCGTGTCGTAGATTTACGGCACATAAAAGAACCTTAAGCCTGATAAAGAGGCCTCTGAGCAAAATTACCAGTTTTTCACGCCCAATATAGGACAGCAGTTAAAGAGCGTCCATAAATAAAACTCAATTTCAATTTTTCATGTATTACTGCATATGGCTTAGGATGGAATCTGGGTTAAATCCAGGTCATAGTAAGTGCTTTTGTCTTTTATGTTTTCCCAGTTCTATAAAAATGAAGAGGTTTTTACTGGCTACTTAAGATTCGAGATATACATTCTTTCATTGTACTAAAATATGACTTATTGTATGAAATTAACATCAAAATAATTTTTTACAATATAAAAATATTAAATACTATAGGTAATGGTCTAATGGATTTGTTGGTGTGCTAAATTCTACAAAAATTGTTTTGTATCCTCAAGTTTGATATTTATCTCACTTTTCGTTTTTGTTTACACTGAATATACATAAGGGTTTCTCAAAATAACAAAATGGTGGCATCAAATTTTTGGGTAGAATGGGAACTACTTCTGCAGGGTTGGCAAGCAGTCCCCATACCCCCTAGTATCGAATGCTAATGATTTATTTTAGCACAAATACTTACGTATTAAGTGTCCAATATATCTGTTATGTTCATCATGCTGTAAACACAGTTCCATAAGCCTGCATGTTATTTTTGACATTCCTGAGCATGTTCAGTGTTATAGTGTGAAATGCGCCCTCAACAGCATTGCATAGTTCTTCGTTTGTTAGCATAACAACGTGCAGATACATGCACCTTAATGACTTTCCATAAGGAGATGTCAGATGCGGTGAAGTCAGGACTTCTTGATGGTCATTTCAAGGGAGCTGATGAACCATGACCTATCCACCATCCTGGAAAGTGTTCATTTAGGGAACTTGCACACTGCAAGACTGTAGTGAGGAGGTACTCCATCTTGCTGCAACCATATGCATTCTGTGAGGCTTTACTCAAACCGAGGTATTAACCATGTTTGTAACATGTGTAAATAATTTAAGCCATTCACAGTCCCTTCAAAAACGTACGGTCCAAGCAGATGTTGTGATATCTTTATGTGAGGTGGGTTCCTTTCTAACTCGACTGTGTAATAAGGATTTTCTTTGGCCCAATATACAATATTTCTAGCATGTAAACTGCAATAAATCGCACATTCATCTGAAAACATGCTCATTCCGGTCTCTATCCGATAACTCGTTTACGAACGTCGCTCGAAAAGGTCTGAGCTTAAGGTCTTTTTTCGTGTGATCTGCATTGTTGTTCTCGGTATACCGAGTTTCGAAGCAGAGACACATGTTTCTTCTCCTGTCTTTCTCCTTCTTTAACACTGCCAAAAGTAAAAGCACATCTTTCCCAATCCAGAACTATTGCTTCTCGCGGTGGAGCCTTATTAAACCTTTCCACAATCTATCTCATTGTCTGCTCTCTATGTTGTCATTCGTGCATTCACACACTTGTCACTAAGCGCTCCTCAACAGTGTAACTATGGCCGCTCACATCTGCCATGGCTACAAATTAAAACTGTTAAAACATGTAACCATAAATTCCAACAATTGATAAGTAGCATAGCTACATAGTATAACAACATTTGATACTCACATTCCTGCCCAACCTGTACACTACATAAGCGGTGGAGGAAATAAAAACTGGAATACTATTTAAAACTAACATTCAATCTCAAAAGGTTGGCAACACATTATTTTAAATAGTATACAAGGTTTACAGAATTCATGATGACAATTGCTGCTAAAGCATCTGATCCTATGATTTCTAAACCTTCAGATATTCAAGTATACACATGACTGGAGGCTTGAGAAAGTGTTAAAGTCTTATAGTACACAATATTGATACAGGGTGGTTGTATAGTTTTGGAATGACAACTGTGAAAGAGTAATAAGAGCAAAATTGCAAACCTGAACTCTTAGACAGTGGCTTGAAAGAGAAGGTTATGATTTGTGTCATTATATTTATTTTATTCTTTTTAAGTAACTTTTCATCAAAGTATCTGTTGGGAAACAGCATACAAGGACAGTTTGGAAAGTTCTTGGCCTGATCTAAAGATGGTGATGGCAGTATCAAATACCAAGGATAGACCAAAGTACAATCCTTTAGATGGCGCAATGTGCAATTATGCTGCAAAATAAACAATTGGATTCCACTTGGGAAGCTTCTTCACTATCATTTTCTATGGTGAAGAAATGAGCTGCAGAATGTTATGTTTTTCCATTTTTATGACGCACATCCAGGATGTATGGTTACTGATACAACTGAAGACAACACCAGAAAAACCACAAAACCATTTTAAATGATAGACAAATCAAGATATGTGAACTTGCTGACATTGGTAAGATCTAATAAGATGATGTCTGGAACATTTTGCACATGAGAAAGCTTGCAGCAGGATGGGGGCTGTGTTTGCTAACCACCAATCAGAAGTACATCTGAATAAAGCATCTCATAGAAGTGATTGGACATATTCATATGAAACTTTACCGACTCTTGTAACATTACATTATTGTTGACACCTGGCACAAAGAAGCAATTCAAACAAAGGGCATAAGTGCTCCAAAGGCAGCCAAGTGTATTCTTTCCATAGGAAAATGATGGTCACTGCTTTCTGGGATGCCTAGAAAAGGGCAAAACCCTCTATGGAGAATACTACGCTATTTTCTGGAGCAGTTGCAGGATGCTATGAAAACCAAACATCTACATTTGATGTAGGAGGTTCTTTTACACCAGGACAATGCAACGGCACAAACTTATAACTGAAATTGCGCAGTTGAATTGCTGTCATATTCACCACATTTGGCTACAACTTTTTTACTTTCTTTACTACGTATAGTTAGTAGGGGAAGTATAGTATTCCACCCAAAAATCTGATATCAAGATGTCAGGGAAATACAAATCCAAAAAAAATCATTTTTACAAAAAGGTCTGTGTCTATTAATAGCATAATTCAAAAACGAAAGTTTGATCAATATCAAAGTTGGTATTAGAGTTCAGTACTTCCAAATATGCGACTAAGATTTTCAAAAAAATCCTTCCACCCCAGACTACATTTCACATGGAAGATTTTTCAAAAATTTTGATTCTCTAAACAAATGGCTCTTAACAATTTTGAGTCATCCTCCATGGTGTAGTGGTTACCATGCTAGACTCTAGTTCCCGAGGTCGTGGGTTCAAACCTGACGGAGGGCTATGGATTTTTTCGAGCATAAAAATCCTTGGCATGACTTTCTTCCGAAGGGAAGTAAAGCCAGTGGTCCCGTGTTGTAGATTTATGGCATGTAAAAGAACCTCAAGCCTGATAAAGAGGCCTCTGAGCAAAATTACTGGTCTTTTACACCCAATATAGAATGGAACGCTAAGGACCACAGTAGTTAAAAAGTGTCCATAAATAAAGCTCAATTTAATTTTTTAACGATTTTGATTAAAATACCGCGTATTAAAGATATTTAAAACATGACAAAATGTTTATCTTGAATTGTCTGGGGAGTCTACTTCATTTGGAAGAAATTCCATATAATCTTGTATAACTGGTAAACATTTTTTTTTTTTGTATAAGCCGTTTCTGAGATATCCATTATTAAAGGTTTGAGTTTTTCATTTCTTGGTTCATTCTCATAAAGTGGTTTCAACATTCAGGTATTTCTCGCAATTGCATGGAGACAGTATGGAATTTAAAGGCCAGTATAGAGCATCCAGTTCTTAAACATTGACTATCCATGTTCTCTTTCTATCTATAACAAAATGTGTAATATAGCTATTTCTGCAAAGGTTTATTTGAGTTAAAATGTAGTAGATAGAAAAATAAGCTTGAGTAAGAATAATTGTATACCCACTAACAAACGAAAAGAGGATAGAGAAAGTCATGTGAATATACATCAGATTTTTTCTTCTCTTTCTGAATCTGAAAATAGTAGCTCGCTAAACAGATATCTACCTCAGATGGAGAGATCATAAAACCACTGTTTATTTAGCAGAGTTTGGGCAAATCATTTTATACTGAAGATATAAAGAAGCTAAATGGTCCAACTGTATAAAGTTGTAAGGGAATTTCTGAAAATAAATTATTAAAAGCTAGGTTAAAAATCTTGTGCTTCCCTTTCTCAGGCAGAGAACATTTCGAAACCTTTTAATCAATGAAACTCCTCTTTAGTGTACACCATGTAATTCAAATGTGTATTTTAACTCTTTTCTCCAGAACTGCTGGCAGCGAGGAAGAATTAAATTGTGAATTACTCCATTCAGAACTATCAAAGACTTCAAGAGGCTGCTGCCAGTTATGTGCAACCAAGGTCAACGATGTCTCTGCTGAAATTCAAAACCAGTCACTTTCAGACATTATCCAAAAACAGCAAAACTTTATTCGTACTATACTTAAATCAATACAAACTAGAAATGCTAATTTTGTCAGAGAATGCAATATTTTGTTACCTCTTAACTGTACAGATCAAGAAATAGAGTAATATTTGAAAGAAAGTAAAAAAGTTATTAATTAAAAATGAAATATTTTTATTTGTTTGTTGGTTTTTCCTTTTAAGCTATAGCTTAATATAATATTTTGCAAATTCAGAGGTTAAATAATACAACCAGAAATATTTATACTAAGTTAAGTTAAAGATATAGGCCTTCTGGTGTGCCTTCCTTCTTCCTGTACAACACACTTTCTTTAGATTTACGAAAATCTTCATTGGTGACCTTCATGCGCCTCTCTCTTAGTGCCATCAAGCCAGCTTCTGTACATATAGCCTGAAAAAATAAATTATGAAGTACAAGTTTATTATTGCCATTGTTAGCTTTAACATTCACTGGATACATATGCCAGAAATCAATAGCAAGCATATTAGATCTGAAAACTTCTCTAGACAGGAAATGGCAAGCAAAACTAAGGTTAATAAAATCAGATTTTTATATATTGAAGCATACCAATTATACTACACATGTGTTTTCTTAATGTTAAAGTGCCATACATTGCAAAATATATATTTTATGAGGTTCATGCACGAGAAAGGCCTGCCCATTGTGTGTTTTGAGATTTGCATACAATGTAAGTGCAGCAAAATTTGTATATACAATGTTATATTTTAATGATGGGATGGTACCACATTTTTCAATACTGATACTGATTTTTGAGTACTGATACTCAATACTCACTTAATAAATTTATTAAAAAAAAAAAAAACTGTAAAGGCAATAGCTTGTTCACTAAATTATGTTCTTATTAGTACTTCTCTTGTGTATAAATGCATGTAACCAATTTTGTATTGTATGTCAATTCCAGAATTGTTCCTTGTCATTCTCCAACTGACAGCAATTATTTTATCTTGATAATGCCCCAGGTTACAATATAGCCCTATTGTTAGTCAAGGCTGATGATGATAATAATAATAATAATAATAATTTCTTTGCTTCCCCTTTTTATGTAACTGTATTTTTGCTAAAAACTTTCTTTTAAAGGGTTTTTTATCCACAGTACAGAAATCAGTCATATGATACACCTGTAAACATGCTCGTGACCCAACTTTGATTTATGCAAACACAATCTAACAGAAGATGGAAGGAAAGAAAGAATATGTATTTCCATGTGCTGTATTATCTTGTCTCAAATTCTGATTTGTTTCTGCTGGATTCACAAGTAGGTAATTGAAATGGCTAGAGTGAGTCACTAAGCCAAGCTATTATAGAAACGTGATTTAATGTGTCAGTTAAATCAACTGATGCACTAGGGTATGACTAAACGCTGCATGTTACACGAGTACCTCTACTCCTTACCCGCTATTTTGCATGTTCTTATTTAGACAGAAGATCTATGGAATGCTGCATGCAACACAGTCAAGGTCTATCAAGAGCTACAGTCCAGCAACTCTCTGGGGACAGTTGTGAGGCAACACTGTGAACTCTTGACTCCTTTCATTCCTTATATAGCATAAATTTAAATGCAACTTCCAATGATGCAAAACTTAAAAGTATTAGCAGTAGACTAGTCAAACATTAGCATCAACATCCAGTATCACACACATTTCTCAGAACTCTGGAGAGAAGAAAGTAACTTTGTTTCTGAATCAGTTTGTGAAATTTGCTACAATTTATACTGTATGAATTTGAATTCTTAGAATTGCACTTATTAAGTAATTATCTGTTCCTTTCTTCTGTCCATTGGACACTGAGTAGAGAAATAATTTTTTACTTTATTGTAAGTATGTCCAGATACAGAGAAATAAAACTCCACTATTTTCAACAATTCTAAGTACTGTGCCACAGAAACACAAGTACTAAAAGAATTTACCTGTGGCTTACAATGTGCAGTTAAACTTTTCTCTTTATATTAAGATGAAAATGAGTAAAATACAAACACCACCACTCACTTGTTGGTTAAAATTTGGAACATTTTTTATTGATTAACAAAGTGGAGCAAAAAGATTAATATATTTGCTAAAATTGTGCCACTCTACTATACATATTTCGTTTTAACTTCATAACATGCAATGATTAATGTAATATAGATTATGAGAAAATAAAGATTAGGTTGTATATAATGTAGCACAATTTTCCTTAAGAAAAAAATCGCTTATCGTTTATTAGTGGATATACAAATTATTCTTAATAAAGCTTATTTTTCTATCTACTACATTTTTACCCAAATAAACCTTTGCAGAAATAGCTACATTAAACATTTTGTTAAAGATACAAAGGGAACAGCAATAGTCAAATGTTTAAGAACTGGACACTATATGCTGGTCTTAAAATTGCATACTGTTTCATGCAATCGCAAGAAACAACTGAATGTTGAAAGGACTTTAAAGAATGACTGAGAAATGAACAATTCAAACCATTAATAATGGATATCTCAGAAATGGCTTACGTCACAAAAAAAAAGTTTTCTGAAATAAATTGTGTGTTTTAAAGAGATCTACATTTTTGTGTAGTATGTTTTAGTCCATCACTTAACGTTTACCACTTATACAAGATTATATAAAATTTGTTCTGAATGAAAAATACTTCGAAGGCTATTCCCAGAAAATTCAAGATATACATTTTATTTGTCATGTAAATATCTTGAATATATGGTATTTTAATCAAAATCGTTTAAACATGTTCCATATAAAGGGTAGTTGGTGGGTGGGGATTTTCTTGAAAATCTTTGTATCATATCTTTGGAAGATATTGAACTTAAATACCAAGTTTGGTACTTACCTGACTTTTTGTTTGAGTTATGGAAATACAATTTCACAGATAGACATACAAATGGAGATGTTTCCAAAAATACTTTATTTGGATTCAGGGGGCTCAAAACATGTATTTCTGGTGGAATCTCAGTATGGAGTTTTTGGGTGGAATGCAATGCTTCCCTTACTTACTATATGTAGTAGCGAAAGTAAAAAATGTAAGCTCTTTTTAATGTCAACCCCCACTTAATGTAGTTTTTGTTTAACTCCCAGAAAACCAGTTTTAATATATATTTTCAAATCTAAAAAGGATATGAATTGTTAGTTTATGAATGTAAATGTGCTGCTTGGGACTTCTATTGGTGCTTAAAAGCTAAAGCTTTTTTAGAGTTGTAGAAGTCACATAATTTGAATATCCCTACCAATTCCACAGCATCATATGATTTAGCTTTAGCAGTGTTTTCCATGAAAATCATACAGGACCGTTTTGCCATGTAAAATGGATAAATTATTGCAAAGATTTATGATGATTACAACTCCTGATGCTCAGCACAAAACATAACAGAGATAAACTGATACCAATATCCTGTGCGCACGCCCACAAAGTTCCAAGACAAACATTTAAATATTTTTAAAACTATCCATGTAAGAAAAATGCAATAAAGTCATGTGTCAATCATCAATGCAATAGCAATAAAAATTGTGGAGTGATGGGTATTGTTTACATAGGGGTATTTCTTGGACAATAAACACAAGAAACATAATGGTTAATGTAAAGCTAAGGTACACTTCTTCAATAGCTTATTTCCTAAAAATTCATCCTTCTAAATACAAATTCCTATACAATTCTCAACACTTATAATTCTAAGGTTTTATATGGGATTTAGGAAATTGAAATGCTGCTTTCAAGTGATGTAAATCAATTACCTTTATGTCAGCACCAGAGAGGTCATCCTTAGACATAATGAGTTCTGTTAGATTTACATCTTCAGCCAATGTCATTCGTGATGTATGTATGTTAAAAATTCGACGTTTTGTTTTCTCATCAGGCAGAGGAAATTCGATCTTTCTATCAATTCTTCCTGGTCTAATCAAAGCTGGATCTAATGTCTCAATTCTGTTTGTTGCCATTACCACCTGCATTTGAAGAAATTTAAAATCTTAATTTGCACCATAAAGCAAGCACACACGAAAACATAGGTTGTATTCAGTGTGAGAGAGAGCGAGAGAGAAAAATGGAACAGCTCAGCATAAAAAATAAATGTACAATTGAATGGGCATTCACAAAAATGGGCTGACCATCATTTTATCAGAACAAGGAACTTTTGGAAATGCCAATAAAACAAATCACCCTAAGATTCTAGCCTACACAAGAATAGCAATACAGCCATCTTACGCAGTCACACCATCTGCACAGCCTCCTGTCTTAAAGTGCCAAGTGAGACTAAGTTTGCTATAACAAAACAGAATTGTATGTTTTCTATAAAATTCATAAAATTGTAAGCTTTGTATCTCATCACATAGATTTGCTTGAGGTAAACTGTACTCAGAGGGAATGAATTGCAGTTTCTGCAGCAGATTGAAATGTGTAACTTATTTTTTTTAAAAATTGATAGCCCATTTTAGCAAGCACTCATTCAATTTGATTGCACTTGGTTTTTCTTCCAAACTAACATTTCCAAAGCTCTTATACAAATAATGATAATAAATGATAAACAAAAGGCTGCAAAATAAAACCTTCTATACATACGTCACTTAAAATGTATGCCTATACGTTTAAAACAAACTTATTGCTGTATGTAGCTTTAAAATTTGTTTAAAAGTACACTTCATGATTACACTTTTTTCTTTCTTTCTTTGCCCTCCCCTTTGTTAGGGTTACACCTCCTAGGACTTACAAGTGGGTGCCTAGGGCCAGAAGCCTATTAGGGAGCACAGACTATGGATCAGAGAGAACAGCCAGAATGGGTGATCAGCCCAAAGCTTGGCATGAGAGTGAGGAAGGAAATGATATGAAATGACAGTGAGATGAATGAAAGGAAAGGTGATAAAGGAGCAATTGGTGGAATGAATGGCGGGGGAAACCAGAAAAAAATCCACCCAGACGCTGCTTTGTGCACCACAAATCCCACATACATCCCCTGGAATTAAGCCCGGGCTACCTTGGTGAGAGATGAGTGATCTAGCCACTCAGCCATGGTGCCGCCACACTTCATGATTACACAAATTAAATTATGTTAATAATTTACCTGCTTCTAATTCTTAAAGTTTAACCTTGTACGTTAAGTTGTATAAACTCAGGTTCAATTAATGATTAATTGTTTTTCCACAGTGACATGTGTAGGACAAATGTTGGAAAGGTAGAATCAGAGGGCTGATAGAGGCTGAACTAATGAAGTCTGGGACTTAAAGTACTTAAGGCATTGAAAGACACCATTGTGTATGTCATCTCAAAACAATTTGAGATCTCCTTGTGTTTTACCGGGAAAAATGCGAGTCAGCTAGAGAATTTCAGGTTTACCAGCAAGCTGCCACAATAGTGCTGTGGTTAGAGCAACCAGACGGAAACTGGAAGATTCTCAGTTCAATCCTGGCTATGGCATTGAATTTTTCAGTCCTCTGATTCTACCTTTCAAACACTTGTCTTACATGTCAGTGTGAAAGAACAATTATTTCATTAGTTGATCTGATGAAGCCTGGGACATAAAGTATTTATGGCATTGTAAGTTGCCATTGGGCTGTCATCTCAAAACAATTTGAGATCTCCTTGTGTTTTACCGAGAAAAATGCGAGTCAGCGGGAGAATTTAATGTCCTACTGGCATGTTGCCATTGCCATGGTAGTGCAGAGGTTAGAGCAACCAGGCAGAAACTATAATATCCACAGTTCAAATTCCGACTATGGCATTGAATTTTTCAGTCCTCTGATTGTACCTTTCCATGTTTTCTGATGCTCTCAACTACCCAATCTATGCAATGTGCACATGTGGATGCATAAGCTATGGATACCAATCAGCCATTTGCTACACACAATAATCATCAATTTTAGCTTTCACTAGATATAAATTGACTTTAAGCATCACATTTTTACTTTCTCTACTACGTATAGTAAGTAGGGGAAGTATTGTATTCCACCCAAAAATTCGATACCGAGATTTCACCGGAAATACATGTTTTGAGACTCACTGAATCCAAAAAAAGCATTTTTGGAAACATGTCCGTGTGTGTGTGTCTGTCTGTGTGTCTGTGAACAGCATAACTCAAAAACGAAGAGTCGGATAAACACCAAACTTGGTATTTAGGTTCAGTATCTTCCAGAGATGCGACACGAAGGTTTTCAAGAAAATCCCCCCACCCCAGACTACCCTTTACATGGAACATTTTTCGAAAATTTTAATTTTCTCAAAAACGGCTCTAACGATTTTGATTAAAATATCTAATGTTTAAGATATTGTCATGATAATTAAAATGTATATCTCGAATTTTCTGGGAATGTCTCCAAAAGTATTCTTCATTATGAACGACTTTTTCATAACTGGTAAACCATAAGAGATAGACAAAATTTTACTACACAAAAAATGTAGATCGCGTTAAAATACACAACTTATGTCATATACATTTCTTTTGTTGAGTGAACCATTTTCGAGATATTGCTTGTTATTTCCTTAAATTTTCCAATACTTATACTTTTTCTCAAATTCGTTATTCATTTTTTTATGTCCTGGACATGCAAAGAGAATGGAATACTCCACATAGCAACCAGCGTTAAAATATTTGACTATCGCTTAAAAGCTACCATATTCCCCTTGCATCTACAAGAAAATTAGCAATAAGATTGACATCTCGATATCTCGATTAACATGAAGCATATGGAGAATAATCGTTTGTAAAATTAGATTGTAGAAGAGTAGAGAAAGTCATGTGAGTGTAACACATCAGATTTTTTTAGGAGATTATGGACAAGGGTGTAATTTAATACTTGAAGAATTTGAGCCAATTAGTAAGCTTTACACACCTTTTACACTAACTAGAAACATGTTTTGGAGATCAATCATCTCCATTTTCAACCTCAGTTGAACTTAGGTTGAAAATGAAAATGATTGATCTCTGAAACATGTTGCTACTGTCCATTCCAAACCAGAGTTCCCTCTGATGTAAACAGAAGCATGTACTTCTGCTTGTCACGAACACAAGAACACACTCTTACGCCAACGTAAATAGTTTCTTAATACATGTATTGTATTATGAAATATTGGAGCAGGATAGGTATAAAACTGCACATTTTATTACAGTTATCATAAGAACTCATCATTAAAGGTAATGGATATATACTAGCTGTTAAGAGATTACAAAATATTATTTTTGTCTGCTATTGCGCTAACGCCGAAAGCATCTTGCTTGTTAATACCAACCGTATGCATGACCGCCACTTTGTTACATATATGAGAAATGCAGCAATGAATTCCCAGAGGTGCTATCTGAATACCGAATAAACACTTTGCGTAACACAGGAAATATGATATGCGAAGTCAGTCATAATACACTAACACACATATGCTCAGCTCGGGTCAAATCTTGTGATTTAGTCAGTTGGTATTTGAGTTCACATGGCAGAGGAAGGTCTGTGTAATGCGAATAAACTGTTCAAACACAAAAGAGGGAAACAGTTAAAAAATGGCGAAAAACAAACAATACTTCATATATTCAACTCACTATTAGAAAAATACCCGACACTTGCATTAGTGCATATAACGAAACTAATATCGATTTTACAGGCGTTTCAGGACGAGTGTAACCAAAGCGAGCAGGGAATATAAACAGACGCAATAGAACATAGATGAGGATAATATGTGGGAATTTGTTTTAAGTGCAACAGTGCTGTGGAATTGTGAATAAGCTGTCATTATTTTGGAGAGTAGTACTGATTCGAATATGTCAACTGAGTCATCTTCAGAGGATTCGGATTTGGGTGTTGCACTTTTGCCCGAAGATTGTGATTAACGTAAGTAAAATGTTCATTGCCGCATACTTATAAAATCGATTGTTACCTCGGGTTGTATTTTGAACTATGATTCTCACACAGGGCACATTTTTATAGATTTAAACTGTTCAACAAGCACATGAGAGGGGAACAAGTTGCCATTAGGGGTGGGGATTACGAACTACTTTTGCGTGGATAATACAAAGAGTTTGTTTTCAGTGAAAGGCTTGGAATGGACAGTAGTTATTAACTGACTGAAATTCTTACCTAAATATCACATATAATATTTGGAACCACATTTGGGAAGACAATCAATTGCTATCCCCCTCCCAAAAAAAACAAAAATACAGCAAAAACATATTCAGGAAGGCTAATTTAGCAAAAAAAACAATCTTTGTTCACACATTTTAAATTTTGCCACTGTAAAAACTTATTCATTAAATTTAAGGCTGCTTATATACAACACATGCCAAAAACTGAAAGCTGTGACTACCTCTTTCTACCAACTATTGCTTCTGTAATTTCACAAGATCAGTGGCATACAACAACTAACACTTTGTTTGTACCAGACTTATTTATAATGCATGTAGAAGTGTACCAATGTTACAAAACAAAAATCAAGACTGCAGAACTTTAGCAGCACTGGATGTAACCACTTTGATTTGTGGATTCAGTTCATCTTAAAACCACAGGTTGTTATTAAGTATAAGTACACGGTTAAAAGCACATTATAATATAGGAAAATCAGCACTGTAAAAAAATTATGACAAGTGAACAAATTTTGCAAATATAAAAGTGAGGCTGTACTGTAAATGTAACCAACTGTGATTATGCCATGAATGATTATAGATGGATTATTTCCTATCTGACATGCATAGAAGAGCAACAAATGCAAGCACCAACAGTGATGAATATCAATGATGTGTTCAAAGATTCAGATAATTGTAACACATACCTTTACATCACCTCGAGAATCAAAACCATCTAATTGATTCAGCAATTCCAACATAGTTCTCTGAATTTCCCGTTCACCACCAGAGTTGGAATCATAACGCTTGGTTCCTACAGCATCAATCTCATCAATAAATACTATCGAAGGTGCATGTTCTTCCGCTACTCTAAATAATTCTCTCACCAGCTTTGGTCCATCTCCCTAAAAAGTGTAAAACTTTTGTTTTACAAAGTCAAGCCACATCTGAAATTGCAATGCTAGGATTTGCACTTGGATGTTCAGGCAGAACACCCATCAATTCATTAATGTAGGTTTTTTAAGTCAAATGATGGAATATGAATTCAGCTGGTGATCGACTAATCTCCATACCAGGTGATACTATAGTTACCCAGGGAAGAAAAATAAGATTGGAGAATCACCGGTTAGTCAACCAGCACTGAAAATTGGGACAATAGGTCCTAGAAATCTGTCCTGCCAATAATTTGATAAGTGGAGCAATATAACTGTTTAACATTGATTCATTTTCCATCATTTAATTATTTGTTTCATTGTGTGAAAGTTTCAATGATTTTAAATTTTTATTTGAAGTCAGCTTATGTTATTTAGCCATATACTGCATATACTGAAGCACTCAGGTATGTGATTTTCTGTATATGTTAATTAGAGTTTAAAAAAACTAGAAGCAAAGCAAACCTGATTGTAGATGATGATGTGGAAACCACCTATGAAGCTTGTTCTGAATAAGAACTTAATCATTGAAGCATTAAGGGTATTCCTGAGCTCAAAATTGACTCTTAGGGCGGCGTGCAACAACCTGGAGTAAGCTCTACTTTCGTAGTAAACTACTATTCAAGTCAACATTCTGCGACTTCCATGCGAGAGTAAATTACTTCTGAAGAATTCTACTCCTTTCAGATACTCCCAGATTAAATTACCGCAGAAGTAAATGTCAGAGAGCAGTGTCATGTAATACGTTACTACAGAATTAAATAGAGCACAAATATAGGTTAGAATTTACCCTTGCGACCTGGCTAGAGTAACTAACCTGTCGATTGAACTAGAACACCATATCATATTTAGGAAGATATTTTTGACACGTTCATAGATTATTTAGATTACATTGATGTTTTCGATGAAAAAAACAATTACATAGGTTACATTGATGATCTCGATGGAAAAAAACAACGGGAATGTGATAGTGGTATGTAAGAACCATATGATACTTAAACAGAGAGAGAGAGAGTTCAATGAACATTTCGGTATTAGAAAAGAATCATGTACACACCTTTTGAACCTGCTTGGAGAACATTTCAACAAAACTCGGACACAAATTCAGCTCTATAATCCAAACTGCAATTATTATTGTTATGCATCCTATGAGTATTTCGTAGCGGAATATTTCAGAAGCTTGAGCTGGCATTACGATGAATTTAATGTAATGTGACAGTCTTACACTGTATTAAAGGGAGATATTTAGAATTGACTTAACATGATGTAACTTAAAAGTTTGGAAATGTCAAACTTTTCCTTCCCGTTACATCAAGTTTGATTCCACATGGTAATTAGAACCAATCGGCACTAGTCATAATAAAAGAACTATCAAT
Organism: Deroplatys truncata; assembly: GCA_030765065.1. Classification (NCBI taxonomy): domain Eukaryota; kingdom Metazoa; phylum Arthropoda; class Insecta; order Mantodea; family Mantidae; genus Deroplatys; species Deroplatys truncata. The sequence continues at coordinate 49,468,140 of CM060979.1, read as the reverse complement.
CAAGAGTCATTCCCATTACGTTAAGTGCATGTCAATTATACCTTTAGTGTATCAGCATTTTCATGTCACATTAAGTAAAGTTCATCGTAATATCAGTTTTACAGGCGATCTTATAAATAAACGTTCACCACACATCTACTGGCTGTATATTTCATTACATTGTTAAAGCGCTTTTGAGGTTAAGAGCAAGGTGCCTTGAGGCAGTATTTTTAACACTTAAGTGATTTCAGTCTAATTATATAATATAAAATTTAATAACAGCCGCCTTAAAGCAATATGTGTATAATATAATATATAAAATGTATGTAACAGTCATTGTAAAGTTTACGTGTTAAAAAGTGCAAGTAATTAATAAATAATCTCACAGCTCTCTATATCAGTGAAGTGTTATTTAATTGTGTGAAGGATTAATAAATGGAATGAAGTAAAAATTATAATTTGTGTAAGCCTACATTCTTTAGCCGCATCACCCCCTGCTAAGAGATACATGTTTCTACAAATTAATACTGACGCAGCGAGGCAAGCATACATATATAATATTTAAAGAAACATACAAATAAAAAGTTGACTCCTAAACGTTGGGGCAAAGGCCATCGGAAACTTTGTACTTCATCAAGTTTGGCTCCCCAACAGTAGAACTACAATACAACCTACTCCAAATTTGCACCTAAACATGGAGCTAAAAACATAAAGATAAATCCTTCTTCAAATTGGCTTTCCAACAGTGGCGCTACAACCTCCTTCAAAATTAGCGCCCAAAGTATGGTGCTCAATGTAAAGATTACCACCTTCAACCTACACATATAAACGTACACGAGTGTTCAGAATATAAAAGGCAATTCTTCTTCACTTTTACAGATTTCCCACACATTGTGTGTGGAATTGACTGCATGCATGTTACTATTTTGCACCCATCCGTGAATATGGTGAACTTTTCTGAAATCAGAAAGTACTTCTCTATCAACACGCAAGTGATCTGTGATGCAAAATAAAGATTACAAACATTGTTTCCAGAATTTTAAGCTGCTTTTCAGTACGTTTCCCATCGCTTGAATTATTAAACTCATCAATCACGACTTTGCAGCATCTTTATAACACGTTTTGGCTTTTTTGCATTACTTTGGTCTTCACTGAAAATGTTAATAAAAGTAACCTCCCATGAATCAGGAACCTTTTCTTTATTTCTACCAACAAACATTTATCTCTTTCACTGACACTTCTCCCCTTTTCCTAATGCACATACCCTTATTCATGATCGCAACAAGTAAATCGCACAAACAAAACAATACCTCCGGAAGAAATGAGCTGTTACTTCCGTAGTCGTAACTAAAAGTGTAAATTGTAATTGAGCTCCCCGTTACTTCCAAGGTAAATTGCTCCCATAGTGGAGACTTCTCTTAGTAAACGTTACTTCCGAAGCAATTTACTCCAGCATGGTGCACGCCGCCCTTAATGTCTTAAATTTTGTGCTTCAATGTAGTCTTATTCCAACAGAATCAGTTAGTACATCTTTGCAGGGACCTAAGGATTTCGATATCATAAATGGGAAAATATAATGAAAACAAGTGATACAGAACTGTATGATGATATGAATCCAATAATACATTTTACCTCACAGTGAAATATAAACTAGAATATTTATTCTGGTTTGAAACACATACCTATGGGTGATTGCTTTGTTAGTTTTAGTTTCAAAATTGCATCGTTCACCTTGTCTAGTAAAGTCAATATGCTCATCATCAACTTTGAAACTACACATATATTGATTCCACCTCCACTGACTCCATTTTTGATGCTAGGAATTGGCTTAGGATCTTGCTCATTATTACTTTCATACTGCACTGAAACTTCTTGTACCCCCTGTTCAAGCATTTCAATTATTCCCATGGTTTCATGTAGTGGAATATTATCATCAATGTTGATGTATGTTTCTAACAGACATGCTACTTGGCACCTTTCTTCACTATCAGAAAGCTCATCTTCTAATGTGATATCACCAAGCACTCTACAAAAGCCAGTTTCATAGAGAGTTACAAATGGTACTTTGCTTCAGATAATCCCAGGGATAAAGACACTAAGTTTTGTAACATTAATTACAGTGCAGTCAACTTTCTCTGTACCAGCCTCATGCATAATATTATACCTTGATCTAATCCTATCTATCTTCTTAGTGTATTCAGACTGTATTAACTGACAATACGTGTTCCACTATGAATTTCTTCTCTTTACAAATGATGCACAATGTTTGTAGTATATACCTGCAGTCAAAGACCAAAGCAGAGATGTAGTCAATATATGTTGTAGAGATTTGTCCAAAGTTACAGGAATTGTAGATTTTTAGTTCTTTGGGGATTTGTGATAAGGTAGTTTATGAGGATGTGTTCCAGATCTTCATGATGGTTGCACCAACCACAAATATTATAATAAGATAAGTCAATAAGATTGAAGTGATGTGGGTATGCCTGGATGTTCTAGCTCTTGTTAAAAATGTTTAAATATGTCTTAGTATGTTGCTAAACATCTGTAAATCATTGGGTTTCTTTTGGATATTTTGAAGTGTTTTACATTTATCAGAAGAAAGCCATAATTTGACCCATAAATTTGTTGAATGAATGTTGATTGCAGAATATACAGTAGATAAGGGTGTTTTTTAAGGCTTGGGTTGCCGAGTTGCTGCTTGTTTTGCGATATTACCAACAAAATTTTTCCCTGTAATGCAACAATGGCTGGGTATCCATTGGAATATTATTTCTTTTTGAAGATGCATTACATTATTTAATTGTTGTATGGAAGCATTTATGTAAGCATGCTACCCTCTAGTTCCTTAGGTTGCGGCTTCAAACCTGACAGAGGGCAATGGATTTTTTTGGGTGTAAAAGTCCTTAGTATGGCTTTCTTTGGAAGGGAAGTAAAGCCGATGGTACCATGTCATAGATTTATGGCATGTAAATGAACCTCAAACCTGATAAAAAGGCGTCTGAACCAAATTTCCAGTCTTTCATGCCCAATATACAGGATGAACAGAAAGTCCCTTTACACTGCCTTAACCCGGTTCTATGAAGTAAAGAAGGAAGGAAATGTGTAATACAAATATGAATTATCGAATATGTAATCGAGTATTGATAAAGGCCAGTAGATCTAACAACACTGATAGTGATACCGGAAGCAATATGCAACAATACTTGCTCAAAATGGCTGGTAAAGTTTTGGCCGATACAAGCCCTTTTAGTGTAGAAGAGCGTTTGGTGGCTTCTGTGTGGGTCCACGAATGCCAAAACAACGGACAAACAATATCCAGAACAACTTTGTGGTACATTTTGGCAGAGCACCATCACGTCCAACGTTAATGCAGTGGGAGAAAAAGACTTTTGCCACAGGAAGTGTTCTCGATGTGCAATGCAGTGGGCGATCGAGCACTTGAGTTGAAACTTGTGCTGCTGTGGAAGCATCAATTGAACATTGCTCGGTGAAATTACACAATCGTTCTGCAGAGTTGGGCATCCCGACATCGACAATGTGAGACCACATAAAGAAAGATTTAATTCTGAAATGTTTTCGTCCAACCACTGTCGGATGAGTTGTCTGCCAATGCCTGGATGAAATTTTTCCAAATCACTGGATTGGATGTGACTCAGAACAATCTCTGGCTCCATTACCTTGGCCTCCAAGAAGTCCTGATCTCACCACACTGCGGGGTATTGTGAAAGAAGATGTGAGAAAATGCTGAAAGGTAAACGATGAGCAACTGAAAAGCGAGGTTTGTGTGACGTTTCAAACCTTCACCCTTAATCTGTTGTTGCAGATGAACAATCAGACATGGAGGTGCATTAAATTATGCTACAAACACGGAGGAACCCACACAGACATTTTGGACCCATAGGAGGTAAGCTGTACATAATTATCAAAGGTAGTGTAAAGGGACTTTTTGCTCACTCTACAAACCTTAGTAGTAAAAAGCATCCATAAATAAAATTCAATTTTAATTTATATAAGAATATAAATGTGGGACATATTTAGTATGATCTATTGTCTGAATCTGATAGGAAAATGATCTTTATATTTATCAAATTGAATACATTTGTTGGATGAGCAGCTTACTGATGAATCAAGAATGGAATTTTCCTGTATCTTACACCCAGTCTTGCATCCTACGCACATGATGTGGCATGTGCACAGATTATATTAATGGTAATACGCTCTCTGGACGCCGAAGCGTGGCAGTTTATCTGTGAGTAGGGGCGATTCAGGGGAAGCAGTGTGTCATTGGGGGGGATATGGCGTTACTGATGCTAAGACTTGGCGTGGCTTCATTCTGTGACTAGGCTTCGCGTGAGTTAGACGGATAACTGCCTAAGACTTGGCGTCCTCGCCCGGCAGACACATGGGGTAAGACAACATTTTATAATAAATCTACCAGCTATCCATTCTCTTGTAGTTTTAATTATGATAGTGTAGAGTTCCTTGCCTCTCCCTTCAGCCAGAAATTATGTTGGTGTATTAATTATTTAGAGAGATAACTTAGCTGCGTCCCTTGTCGATGCCTCGAGTTTAAAGTTCTTTGTTTGTTCAACGATCCCTCTCATAAGCGAGTAGCTCTACTCTGAAGTTAAATAATACTAATAAGTGAGGCATACGACAAATTGGCGGTGGCACCGAGTAATTGGTTTGATTGTTTTGAGATTTTAAGTGCAAAATTTTTTTTTTCCCCTCCAAATTTAACGGTTTGTGTTTCTCCACGTGGTCGCGAAAAATGTAAAATTTGTTTCTGGCTAAAGGGTAAGGATTTTTATACTTTAATTTGTGATTCTCTTCTTCTAAATTTTGTTTCCATCATATCTGAAAGTCTGGTTTCGAAATTTTAATTTTGAGCTCATTTTTGTATTTTTCCATTGTCTGCCGGCGTGACGCTAAAACTTCTGACTCCATTTTCCCCTTGTTTTGGCTTCATTCCTTTTAAATTGTATTGCTGTGCTAAGTGGTTCGTACTGGTTGTTTTCAAAAAAAATGTTTTTGTGAAAGTTGAGTTGTGAAACGAGCGAGATAGTTGTAGTTTCAAATGTGCTCGTCACGTGTTGGCTATCTGTTTGCAAATCTTGTTTTCTGTGCTTATTAGCAGTGGTTTGGAAACGTATAACTTTATATTCCAGTGATTGTGATTTCTAGCTATTTACTGCACTTTTCTGGGTCATTTTTCGTGTAACTTTTATGTACGCACGTGTGTTGTGTAATTCCCGCGTGGTCGTGCATTTCAGCAATAATTTTAGCTTGTGAAACCAGTCTTCCTCAGCACGTGTTTTGGCGCGTTTATTTGCGTGTGTATATCAGGTCAGATACATTTGTTTTAAGACAAAAAAAAAAAAAAAAAAAGACAAAAGAGAAGTTTGGTGTGCTAGTATAAATTACAAGTCTGTATTCTGCTCCTTTTGAGAATCTTAGCGGTGGTCACAGTAGGTGTGACGTGGTTTTTTTTTTAACTTCCAGTTCGAGGTTTCTCACTGAAGCTATCATTTTGGTTTCTTCCATGTGTTCATTCTGATTAAAAATCCTGGTATTGTGTCCAAGTGGCTTGTGTAGACGCGTGTTGGTATAATTTTCTGATATTTCGCCGCGGGCGCTTAATTGTATTCTTTCTGCAACTGTTTTATTTGGCTATGTTCTGATCTTGCTACTTACATTCATGTGATGCTATAAGTGTTTAGTTTGGTGTAATCTGTATTGCTTGGTCCTACTGTTTGTTTATTGGTTGCGTTATCTTTTGTGCTGCAATCATGCCTAAGCGACGTACTGCACAGAAATCTGATATAGCAATTGCTCCAGTTAGCGAGCACAGTGAAGTAGAATCTATGTCCAGTGTTAGTACGCCTGTTGTTACTCAGTTACTAGCGATGTCTAATCCGCCTCTCGTGGCCAATGCACCGCAATCAGCTGTCTGCCGCCCGGTCATTGACCCCTCGTACTTTGAGAATTCCAGTAGGATGTCGGCGCATGAATTTCTGCAGAACTTTGAAATGGTCGCTGCTGCTAATGGCTGGTCAGAAGAAATGAAATTGAAATGCTTTCCATGCTATTTACGAGATACTGCTGCATCATGGTTTCAAACTTTTCGCCATCGGCACCCTCACCATGATTGGATTTTCTTGTCTACACAATTTTTAAATGCATTTCAGATAACAAACCAGAGTGATATTCTGGAAATGAAACTCAGACAGCGGGTACAGTTGGATGATGAACCTGTTATTAGTTACATCTATGACGTGCTATCTTTATGTGACCAAGTCTGTTGCAGTTGGAACAAATTAAACACTTGCTTAAAGGTCTTAGACCTCTGTATGTACAAGCTTTATTGCCATTGAATCCTCAAACTGTTGATGAGGTAATACAAATCATTCGACGAGTGGACAAAGCACAGTTTTACATGCAGAACCGTGAACATCTAGTGTCCGCTCAATCTCAGGCTGCAGTGGTTACGCCACCCTCTGTTATATTTAATAATGCATCTGTTCCTGCTGTTACTTTACCAGCCTCTCCTCAGCCTTCTCGCTTCTTCTCTTGTGGGCGTACCTATCGATCCTATGCATCAGCTGATTGATCGTGTGGAACAGTTATGTAACAGAGTTAACCAGTTTCAGTTACCACCTCCGGAGAGAACTTCCCAGCATTCACAGCTTCCACGGTCAGCTGACTTCAACCGGAGGGATCCACCCATCATCTGCTATAGATGCAACAGGTAGGGCCACCTGGTTCGCTTTTGCCGGAGCCGCCTCCCGCAGTCAAAAAACGACTGGCGCCGAGCCTCGCGTGACGAGACGTAGCAACACCACCACAGCCCACCAGCATGGCTGCACCTCAACGGGACATAGCTACACCTCAACGGGATGTGTCTGCATTATCAGGTCAGATATTGCAAGTTCCTGGTCATATTGCCCAGACAGAGCTCTCCATCTTGCTCGATACAGGAAGCGCAGTGAGTATTGTGAATGCTGCACATGTTCTTGATCATTCTACATTAAAACCTATAGAGATGATGCTCCGCACTGCAGGAAACAAGTTACTTGATGCGCCTTACCACACTGTGTTAGATTTCCACATTAATGATGTTCTTTTTCAGGAGGATGTACTAGTTGTGAAAGAGTTGTCCCATGATTTGATTTTAGGCAATGACTTTTTGCAGACCCATGATGTTATAATTGACTATGCACATAATCTGATAACCTTGAAATCTTCTAAGAATGATGCGTTCAGTATACCAATAACTCTAACACAAGGACCTTTTGTTGATATGGCAGTAAACCCTCTCCAAGATGATGATTGTACAGATTCTGGTGTTAAAATGGCAGTTATGCATGATGTTAAAATTCCACCTCTGTCTACATGCTATATATCAGTTAAGCCTTTGTCAGCCATTAGTAATGAGGTTATGTTTGAACCTGCTCTTAACATAATGCAAAAGAAGAATCTTTCCATTCCACCGTTATTGTGTCATTCTACCTCTGAACTTACGATTCCAGTGCATAATAATACTTCAGTTCCACAAACATTGTTTGCAAATACAGTCTTAGCTAAAGCTTATGATGTTGCACTTGTTCAGAGTAATTCTGTTTTGTCATCCGATGTTACTCCTCTGCCAGCTCCAAATTGTAATTTTAATGTTAATGGTAAACTCTTGGAAACCCAAAAGGCTGACTTACATGCTTTGTTATTGAAATATAGTGATCTTTTTGCCACAACATTACAAGAACTTGGTACTACGGATGTTGCAGAATTTGATATCAAAGTAAATGACCCTAAGCCAATTAAGCAAAGACCATATAGAGTTCCTCATAAACAAAAGGAAATTATTGCTGAGCAAGTTAAAGAGATGCAAGATGCTGGCATTATCAAGGAATCACAGTCCTCCTGGGCTTCTCCTGTAGTACTTGTCAAAAAGAAAGATGGCTCCATGAGATTTTGTGTCAACTATAGAAAATTGAATGCTGTTACAGAGACCACCTCTTTCCCTTTACCATTGATAGATGATTTGTTAAGTTATTTGGGGGAGGCTAAATGGTTTGTCTCATTAGATTTACTGTCAGCATACTTTCAGGTACCTATTGCAGAGGATAGCCAGAAGTACACCTCTTTTGTCACTTTTCAGGGTCAATATCAATTTACACGCTTGAGTTTTGGGTTGGCAAATGCCCCTAGGTTTTTCAGTTACATCGCAGACAAGTTGTTAGGCGATTTGAATTTTAAAAAGGCTATTGCATATCTGGATGACATTGTTGTTTTTGCTAAAACCTTTGAGGAGTTGTTGCAAAATCTTGAGGCTGTTTTTCAACGTCTGGATCACCACAAGTTTAAACTTAAACCAGAAAAATGTTTCTTCGCCATGCAAAAGATTAAACTCTTAGGCTTTGAGGTTTCTAAAGATGGCATTTCACCTGATTCTGACAAAGTTGTTTCCATTCAAAATTTGCCTCGTCCTAAAAATGTTCGAGATGTGAGAAAAGTTTTGGGATTGTTTAATTTTTACAGGAAATTCATCAAGGACTATGCTAATATTGCTCAACCTCTAATTCAGTTGACTAGGAAGAATCAAAGTTTTATTTGGGGATCTGATCAGCAAACTGCATTTCAAAATTTGAAAGACTTATTGGTTTCGGCCCCTGTCTTAGCTCACTATACTCCTGGTGCTTATACCGAACTACACTCTGATGCCAGTGGATTAGGGGTTGCCTCAGTGTTGTATCAGAAGATTGATAATGTGTTGAAACCAGTGGGCTATGCTTCAAGGACACTATCTAAATGTGAACGTAATTACAGTGTTCCTGAATTGGAATTGTTGGCCATCCTGTTTGGACTTACCCACTTCCGCAGTTTTGTTTATGGCTACAAGGTTCATATTGTATCTGATCATCACTCCCTTTGTTATTTAAATAATTTGAAAGATTTGACTGGGCGTTTGGCACGATGGAGTTTGAAATTGCAAGAGTTTGATTATACCATTTCTTATAAATCTGGCAAGAAACATCATGATGCTGATACTCTATCGAAATTTCCTGTGTTACAACCTACAGAAAGTGATCTTGAACAGCTTGATGAACTCCCCACATGTTTGCTGTCATCAGTTGAAGTTGCTGACCATCAGAAGAAAGATACTGGGTTACTTGAGCTTATTAATGCTCTCCATGATCCTCCGTCGGCCCCTGCTAAGCTTCAGAGACAAGTTTCCAACTACACACTCAAATCAGGTGTTCTTTATCGTAAAAATGCTGGCTCCACTGGCCCTCTCCATCTGCTGGTTATTCCAGAAGCTCTAAAACATGAAATTCTTTCTTCATGTCATGATGATCCTCTTTCAGTCCACTTAGGATTCTCGAAAACATTTACCAAAATTCACTCCAGGTATTACTGGGTTGGTATGAAGAAAGATATTGAACATTTTGTCCGAACCTGTCCCAGCTGTCAAACAAGAAAGGGACCGAAGAATCAGAAACCAGCAGGCTTATTACAACCAATTCCGGTTACATCTGTAGGCGAGCAGTGGGGTATTGATTTGCTTGGGCCTCTCCCACGCTCCAATTCTGGACACAAGTATGTTGTCGTTGCGACCGAGTATGCTTCTCGCTGGATCGAGTCTGCGTCGCTTTCTTCAGCAACAATCCCTCAAGTTGCTAAATTTATTTTGCATAACATCATCTGTAAGCATGGAGCCCCTGCTGCCTTGTTATCTGATCGTGGCTCAGTTTTCTTAAGTGAGGTGACACAAGAATTGTTGAGATCTTTATCAGTGTCTTCCAATTTCACCAGTTCTTATCATCCAGCTTGCAATGGACTTACTGAAAGATTTAACCAAACCCTCTTAAGTATGCTCAGCCATTTTGTGGATAATAATCAGAAGAATTGGGACTCAATATTGCCCTATGTTATCTTTTCATATAACTCGAGTGTTCAAGAGTCTACTAAATTTTCACCCTTTTTCTTGATATATGGTCGAGAACCTTCTTTACCTAACCAGGTTCAGCTACAAGCTACGTCTAATGACCTTTTTGTGAGACAGACATTGCAAGAGATTCAGAAGGCACGAGAGGTTGCTGTTGCTAACATTACAAAGCAGCAGGTGAAGCAAAAAGAAGCATTTGATGCTAAACATAGAGATGTGGTTTATAATGTAGGTCAATTAGTTAAAGTTTTCACTCCCATTAGGAAGAAAGGTAAATGTACAAAGTTGTTACATAGATATTTTGGCCCTTTTGAAATTATCCGACAGATCACTCCTGTTACCTACCTTGTTGGTCGACCTCATGCTCCCCGTACCAAACATCAGAGTGTTCATGTGTCACGCCTTTACCCTTACTATGATCCTGTGGGTCCTTATAGGCTGTAAAGTCTGAGTTTCTGATGCTTAATTAAGCTTTACTTTTCAGGAATATGTGATATGAATGTCTCTGCTAAATTACGAGTGTATCATTATTGTGGGTGTAATTTAAATTTTGAATTATGTTTTGGGAACTGCAAATCATTTGTTTTGTTTGTTGTATTATGCTGCAGGAATGTGTTTCAGGTGTACTATGTGCTTAATTGAGCTTTCATTTTCAGGAATGTTATGTGACAATATTGTTTTGAGTAATGATGTGATGTTAGTTTTGTTGCATTCGATTTGATTTGATATGATATGATTTGATTTGACTCGATTTGACTTTGGGTTTCATAATGATGCTGTGATTTTTATTTGCAGAAAATTGTTGCATGAATAGTGTGTATTTGAGGTTATGTGATATATGTGAGATTTGCCTCGGTGGAAGTGCCAAAGAGTAACCCCGACGGTGTTAATGAGATGAGGAGAGATGAGAAGAGATGAGATGATGTCAGCTTCGGTGGAAGTGCCACAGTGTAACCCTGACAGTTGTTGTATGTTTTCAGAGATTTTGCTTATTGGTGTTGCTGTAACGTGCCCAGTATAGCGTGTGTGATGAATTCACACGAGAGATTAAATGGATGGAAGTGAATGTAATGAAAATAATTTTTTTTTCTCTGTTTATGCAACAAGTTTATTACCATCTTAGATAGTAAATTTTAATACCACCTGTTTTCCAGCTTAATTTTCATTTGGAGGATGTGGATGCAACAGTATAGTGTCATGTTATTTGTGTCATTCCTGAATTGTTAATGTGATTTCTTGAAGGTTATGCCTATGTTAGATGTTTTGAATTTGCAGCATGCTAAATGAGACACGTAAGTGCAGATGTTTTGTTTTGAAGAGAAAATTGAAAGATGGTGATGATTGAAGTAATGATCGAGATTGCATTATTACTGATGATGATTATGAAAGATGTTGATCATAATGAGATGAGAAAGATAGTGATGTGGACGAGCAGTTGTATTGGTGACAAGAGTAGGACAATGGTAGTTGAAAGCATGTCACGTGGCGTAGTTTAGAGATGTATTGTGGATGTAGTTTGTAGTGATGCATACACTAGTTTGAGTAGATAGTTAAGTGAGTGTTGTGTGTAATTTGGGCCATGGTCAGTGTGAATGAGTTCATTTCATTGTCATGTGTGATTGTCTTGTAAGTGCACTTACTTTCTTTTGTTAGTGATACCAGCTGGTTATTAAGATGTAATATTGGGATCCCAAAATAAGGTTGTTTCATTTCTGTCATGTTCATGTATTCTGAGTCTGTTGTACTGTTTTATTTGGTTTGTGAAGCATTGTAAGTTAAATTTTGGATGGCAACTCTGTAAAATTTCGTTCTTATGCCAATTTGTACTAATTTTTTTTTTCTCTTTCTTTGCCCCATGTCAACAGAATTTTTAGTGTAAACTTTTTAACCTTTAAAATCTTTAATTGTACATGACATACCATTCTTTTATGTGTGATTGTTTGTGGGAGCACCCTGTTTATTGTGTGGTGGTTTTGTTTTAGTATTTCGCTGTGGCGGAGAGCGAGAAAATTCAAGAGCATCCCCGGGGCACACCAGAAGTCAAGAAACAGCACAGGGAAGCTGTCGGGCAGCCACTACACTGCCGTGGCATAAGGAGCCACCATGTCGGGGGGCAGCCCAAGCCAGCGACTGCCCACCCTGTTGTCATCACCAGAGACCTGCGGTGATAATTCTACACCAGGACAAATCGTCGTTGTGGGCACTGTCTAAACTCACCCACAAACAGTCACGGCAGACCATCGCTATTTTGCGCAGTGTAGTGTGCCTGTGAACTGAGGCAGCGTGGTGTGTGCGTGTGCGGGATGCTAAAGATAAGTGCATTAACAATTCTAGTCGACAGCACTTACGTCTCTAGTATCTCGTTATCGCCCAGCAATATTGTATCGTCGGCTGGGTGCTTACCACACATGTATATTGTTGTTATATTTTGGTTCATCACACATGTGTATGTCATTTTGTTTTGTTCTTTTCATGTTTATTATATTTATTTTCCTTCTGTCGACGAGGACGTCGACTTCGGTGGCCAGGGGGAGATGTGGCATGTGCACAGATTATATTAATGGTAATACGCTCTCTGGACGCCGAAGCGTGGCAGTTTATCTGTGAGTAGGGGCGATTCAGGGGAAGCAGTGTGTCATTGGGGGGATATGGCGTTACTGATGCTAAGACTTGGCGTGGCTTCATTCTGTGACTAGGCTTCGCGTGAGTTAGACGGATAACTGCCTAAGACTTGGCGTCCTCGCCCGGCAGACACATGGGGTAAGACAACATTTTATAATAAATCTACCAGCTATCCATTCTCTTGCAGTTTTAATTATGATAGTGTAGAGTTCCTTGCCTCTCCCTTCAGCCAGAAATTATGTTGGTGTATTAATTATTTAGAGAGATAACTTAGCTGCGTCCCTTGTCGATGCCTCGAGTTTAAAGTTCTTTGTTTGTTCAACGATCCCTCTCATAAGCGAGTAGCTCTCCTCTGAAGTTAAATAATACTAATAACTGAGGCATACGACAATATTTAGTATGATCTATTGTCTGAATCTGATAGGAAAATGATCTTTATATTTATCAAATTGAATACATTTGTTGGATGAGCAGCTTACTGATGAATCAAGAATGGAATTTTCCCGTATCTTACACCCAGTCTTGCATCCTACGCACATAAGTTTTCAAATACTGCAGGCTCTATCTTGGGGAGATACCAATTAAGGGAAGTTTCATTTGTCAATGAAAATGATTTTGGGTTGTGTTCTCAGGAAATGTTAGCAATATTGGAAAATTTCAAAGTGTTAAACTCTCTTAATATTGGAAATCACTTTTCATTGGAAATTGTTGATACAATAAGGATGGGTGCAGTGAAGAAAATTGTGTCAGTGAACTTGGTGAGAAAGTAATAAATGAGAAGACGAATTAGTTGGGAGGCCCTGGTTCAAATCCTGTGGGCTGAACAATCTTACTGAGTTTTTTTCATTGTTTCTCTCAGTCACCAAGGTAAATGCTGGATTGGATATTTATACTACAACCCAAGTTCCATCTTAAGTCTAAAAGAATAGTAAAAACTAAAATTGGTTTCAAGCCATAACACTGTTTGTAGCTTGGTAAAATAAATAAATATCCAGGACAGCAGCTTCACTTTGTACACATCTATAAACTAAGTCGTGTCAATTCTTGATCTTTCAACCTAGCTTTAAAATCAAGTCCCATTTTCCCTGCTAAATGTGCAGTCTAAGCTTAAACCATAGTACCATTTAATGGCACATTTGAAACTTGTGTTTGTGTAACCACTTTAATAAAACTTCTTCTAACTCAGGAAAACATTCCGGAAATACATTTTATTTAAAAATGGTTTAAATCTGTTTGTTTACTAACAACAGTATTAAGATCGATGAATGTTCAACTTCCGCAATATATTCACATTTCATATTTGGATTACAAACAACCCCTTGAAGGATCTTCCGTTTTTCACTGCTATTTACCTCACTTTTTTTTTTACTGTAAATACATTGCTAGATCTAGTATAAAATAACACTATATACATAATCACCACCAGAAGCTACGTCACTGAATGGAATACCATGCTATTGAGGCACGTAAACTGCTCTTTTGACCATATTACCATGCTAAGCTAAAGCATTTCCTATCTCTCTGTCATTTTCATTGATTGCCAATCCAAATGGTCTGATAAATGTGCAAGCATTAGCAAATCCTTATACTGTTTAGTGTATTTGAGAACAGGAATTTTATAATTCAAGGTCATGTGGAGAAAAGGTGTTACTAAGAAACATTAATTAGATTCCACGTGGTTTTAAAAACCTGTTTCATTTATATATTATATAACAATAATTATTTGTAACAGTTATTCTCTTGTCTTTTAAATCATAAATTAAATTGCACAGGACTTGTTTCATAATCCATTTGATTATATTTTCAGCTTCATTTTTCTTTCTTGACTCATTTATTTATGTATTACAGTTACTGCTGCTAGGTGACGGTTTGTTTGCTATGGTATAACCATCTACTGGAAGTAAAACTAATTTGTTGATAGAATCAATCGGTGGTATTTCAAAATTCATTATAGAATCCCTTTCTTTAAAATAAATATTTTCTCCCAAGCCGTTAAATCTATGGGTCCATTTAAATGTTTTAATAATTTAACTTCTGGATTTATTTCATGATTAAATTACCAAAAATGATCTGCTACAGCTGATTTATCAATTTGATTGCATTTAATATTGTTAAAATGATGTTCCTTTACTGTGGTTTCCAAATGACATTTAGTCTTTCCAATATAAACCTGGTCACAATCTAAACAGTTTAATTGATAAATGCCAGACTTTTTACTTTTAGAAATATTATATTTTTTAGAGAAAGAAAAAACTATTGTTTTACTTCCAGTAGATGGCTATATCATAACAAACAATCTGTTACCTACTGTCCATTCCAAACCAGAGTTCCCTCTGATGTAAACAAAAGCATGTGCTTCTGCTTGACACGAACCCAAGAACACACACTTACGCCAACGTAAATAGTTCCTTAATACATGTATTGTATGTTGAAATACTAGGGCAGGAAAGGTATAGAACTACACATTTTATTGCGGTTATCATAAGAACTCAATGCTAAAGGTAATGGATATATACTAATTGTCAAGAGATTACAAAATATGATTTCCGTCTACTATTGCGCTAATGCCGAGAGTATCTTGCTTGTTAATTGCCAACTGTATGCATGACTGCCATTATCTTGCATATACGAGAAATGCAGCAATGAATTCCCAGACGTGCTATCTGAGTACCAAATAAACACTTTGCGTAACAGAGGAAATATGATAAGTGAACAGACACAGTGAGAGGCACACATATGCTCAGCTCAAGTCAAATCTTGTGACTTAGTCAGTTGGTATTTGAGTTCTCATGGCAGAGGAAGGTGCGTGTAGTGCAAATAAACTGTTCAAACACAAAAGCGGGAAACAGTTAAAAAGTGGCAAAAAACAAACAATACTTAATATATTAAACTCGCTATTAGAAAAATATGCGATACTTGCATTAGTGCATATTACGAAACTAATATCCAATTTTACAGGTGTTTCAGTGAGAAGTGTAACCAAAGCGTGCAGGGAATATAAACAGACATAAGAGAACAAAGAAAGGAGAATCAAACTGGAAACTTGTTTTGTGTACAACAGTGCTATGGTATTGTGGATAAGCTTGTCATTATTTTGGAGAGTAGTTCTGATTCCAATATGGCAGCTGAGTCATCTTCGGAGGATTCGGATTTGGGTGTTGCACTTTTGCCCAAGGATTGTGATTAACGTAAGTAAAATGTTCATTTTCGTATACTTATAAAATCGATTGTTACCTCAGGTTGCATTTTGAACTATGATTCTCACGCAGGGTGCCTTTTTATAGATTGAAACAATGTTCAACAAGCACGTGAGAGGAGAACAAGCCACCTTTAAGGGCGGGGATTGCAAATTACTTTCACGCGGATAATACAAAGAGTTTGTTTACAGTGAGAGGCACTCTGGTTTGAAATGGGCAGTAGTAGTAACTGTAACGACATAAATAAATGAGTCAAGAAAGAAAAAGAAGCTGAAGATGTAATCAAATGGATTACGAAACACATCCTGTACAATTTAACTTATAATTTAATAAGATAAGTGAAGAACTATTAATAGATTTGTGTTTGCTTCACCGTTAATAGCTTCATTTATATGTATTATGTTTCATTTATACTTACCAAATATTTCTGTATCAATTCAGAACCAACTACTCTTAGAAATGTTGCAGAAGTTTGGTTTGCAACTGCCTTAGCGAGCAATGTTTTTCCAGTTCCTGGAGGCCCATAAAGAATTACACCTTTTGGTGGTTTGATTCCCATTTCTTCATAATACTCAGGATGAGTAAGTGGAAGTTCCACAGATTCTTTTATTTCTTGAATCTGAGTGTCCAAACCTGCAACAAAGCAGTATTTATAACATTGTGAAGCAGTAAGTTATATGCATGATAGATCACATATACAATGCTTTGTTAATTAGCAAAAGAATCGTCAATGCCAGATAACCCGACTCTTCCAAGCCTATATGCGCTTCCAGAGATACACAAACCAGGTTAATAATATGAGACCCATAGTTAACAGTATGGACTCCACTTAATAAAAACTTTCCAAATGGCTGGTCAACAGGTTCAATTCTCTTAAAACATTTTATAACAGGAACATCAAAAACTATTTTGAATTGTTTGAATATATCCAAAACACATCCAACAACATAGAACATTCTGTGGTGTCTTTCAATGTGAAATCCCTTTTCCCCAGCATTCCTTCTTCCAAATTATCATCTCTCCTAAAACGTTGGCTTTCTGACATTGGAATCCCACAGGAAGAAATAGAGGACTCCTCATTCATCTTTGCATCCAACAAAACTTCTTTCAGTTCAACAATAAATTTTAAGAACAAACTTCTGGACTGACTATGGGTAACCCACTCTCATCATCCCTTGCTGAACTTTTCATGAGCCACTTGGAAACAAGAATTATCAAAGCCTTACCATTGCTATTCAAGACCTGGGTCAGATATGTAGATATTTTTGCCATAGTACCTACAAACTCACTAATGATGCTCTAAAACTCAACCTACAAGACAGCTCTATACAGTTCACACTGGAAATAGAGAAAGACAGGTTCCTCCCAAATTTGGATTTAAATATCTCCAGGAAACAAAACCACCTCTCATTTGGTATTTTTAGAAAACACACACATACAGACAATTAGCACAACAGTTTCAAACCAAAATCTCATCAACACTCAATTTTCAACAGCATTGCCCACAGACTTATGTACCTTCCCCTCAGCAAAGAAGAATATGAATATGAATACAACTACATCCTCCACGTAGCAGAAGCAAATAGCTACAACACCAATATAGTCCACAACAAAGTAAAAAAGTTCTGGAAACAATAAAACATGACAGAAAATACAACCCTCTGTAAGTAGGAACCAAAGCGACAAATCATAAAATTCACATACCACCCTCAGCTTAATCATAACTTTAATAAAATCTTCAAAATATACAACATATCATTGCCACCACAAAATAAGTACACAATTCAGAACCTATTAGCTTCCCTTGTCAAAGAAAAAATTCCACAAGAACAAAAATCTGGCACCTACCTAATAAACTATGAAAATTGTGACTTGGTAAATGTTGGTAAAACAAAAAGAAATATTGAAACCAGAAGGAAAGAACACTTAGATGCGTATCCAATAAACAGATGGACAAATCTGCCATAGCAAACCATTTTTGGACCACAAAGCATGACTTCAACCCCAAAGGCAGACTCCTCAAATGCACCACCAATCCAACATAACTAAAAGTTTGGGAAGACATACACATTATGAAACACATGAAAATGGTAATGAACTTTTGAAATCTGTCACTCAACAATCTAAGGATCTTCAACATGGACACACCAATGGCACCACCTACATCTACCCGAATTCCTATCATGCTGAGTCAGAAAAAAGTTGAAGATGAAAGCAAGCGGTGTTTTCAAAACAGGTTTGATTAGTTTAAAGTGAAGTTTTAGTGCCACCGACTCAAGATTCAATTAAATTATATGGCATTATGTTTTCCAATCATAAGATATCAATTAATTTTAAGACATTCATGCACAAAAACACAAACAAATTACTCTTTTTGTTTTCAAAATAAGTGACATATTATAAAGAATTCTTAAGTGCGTTCCGTATGGAATTTTAGGTCAGATATAGCGTCCAGTTCTTAAAAGATTTGGCTATTGCTTTTCTCTTTGTGCTTACAACGAAATGTATAATGTAACTATTTCCACAAAGGTTTATTTGGATTAAAATGTAGTAGATAAAATAAGACATGTGAATGTAAAACATCACGTTTTTCATTTAGGACTATAATATTTACTTACTTCATATTTAGTTTGAAAATGAAAAGGAGAGTGTTTCAGTTTTTATGTGTGAGCATAAAATCAAATAAGCCTTAGCAACTGGAAATTATATTATAATATGCGTAATAAACATTGCATTCTTCTGGGGGGGGGGCGGGAAACTGTCTCATGATACGAACCTCAATAGGCCTCCTTACTACGTACTGGTTTATAACCATTCGGCTGTCAGAGCATGTTTAGCAGCTGGGACTCAATATGAAAGGTGACAATATAACGAAGCTAAAAGCATGCGTTCCGAAACACCATTGAAAACCGGCCATGGAAACAATTTGGACTTAGATAAATATACGCTTCAAGAGCGCGCTCATTTGTTTTTTTTGTCTTAAGAGTGTACATTGAAGGGGGCAGCGACTTTTAAGTGGTTTACAGTGTTGAATGGCATATATGGTGTAACTAAGCCATAGGGAAAAGCTTAAACCCATAACCATGTACAAATCTTGGAAGAAAACATTCACAGATATTGAAATGAAAGATCTCCTAGGATTCAAAGATGGCCAGTTTTCAGCATGTGATACAGTTTCTGCATTAAAAGTTGCACCTAGCTGTGAAAACATGGACAGTGAGAACATTGAAGAATGTTTTGCAATTGACTGGACATTGTCATGTGAGAATAATGATGAATCAGACAAATTCAATAATTTTTCACAGGATTAAAGCTAGACATAACTGCACAATTTGGAAACTAAACGTCAATGACAATTTGCAATTTTCTGGATTAGGAACCTCCTGCAAAAGTGAAGGGAGCTCATAGCACCTATCAGCAAGTTGGTGCCAATGTTGTTCAAAACATACACAGGTGATCACTATCCCTCTGAAGTCAAGAAAGAACTTACTGCTGATTGATATGTGACTGTTTGCCTGTCAAAAATTTTCTTGGAAAATGTACGAGAGGTTGAGGCAGTAAATTATGTAATATGCAAATTCAATAACAGCCCGCCTTGAAGCAATATGTATGTAATAATTTTTAAAATGTATGTAACAGTCATTGCATATGCTTATATTATTGTAAACATGTTTAAAAATGTTATATGAATGCATTGCGTAAGTTAATAATGTAAGAGCTGTGAGAATAATAAGTTTAAAGTTGCTAATAATGAGGTAACAATGAGGTAACCTTGAGGCAATAATGAGTTTGAGAGTTTAAATGTTACTAGTCATGATTAGAGCAACGATAATGTAAATTTTGTGACAGTTTAAAAATAGCCAATCAACAGCCAGAAAAAGCTTTAATTAAATGCAGGTATTCTGTTGGACTAGGAATAGCCAATCAGAGACTTGAAATACAAAAAAGTTAAGAGTTTATACAGTTGAAATATGTTCAGTTGCCTGCAGACCTTGGTAGTGACCGGATGGAAGATGTGTTCTCTAAAGAAATATTATGTATTCGTGTGAATCGTAAAATAAGTATACATATTAACAAAGTGCAAGTATTAAATAAAAGAATCTCACTCTTCTTGATATCAGTGTAGTGCTATTTAATTTGTGTCCAGGATAAATAAAAAGAAGTGAATTTCAAACTTAAAATCTGTGTAAGCCTACATTCTTGACCCACCACGCCCTGATTAAGAGAAACGTGTCTCTAAAGTAAGACTGACGCAGCCGAGGCAAACATAAACATAAATACTATCTATAGAAGCAGTTTAATAACAAAGTTAATAATTTTTTTTTTTTAAACTTGGAGCGTAACAACAAAAATACATCATCTTCAAATCAGCTTCACATACGCAGTAGCATATTACGTAACAAACAATCTTCTTCAAATTGACATTAATAAGTGGAGATAAATAAAACAACTCCAACAATAACATCTTCAAATTGGTTTCCGAAGTGTAGAAATAAATAAATAAACAACGTAAAGAACTATTCTTCTTCAAGGTAACTAAAAATGAGTCTCCAAAATCTCGTCCACTAAGACAATCACCAATACATGCCACAATGTGAACAAGTTTCTGGAGAAGTCACATGTGCAGCTGTTTATCTACTCCATGTAACCTCATGTATTTCCATAAAAAAGAAGAAAACCTTTGGGGGCACTGGTTTAGCAGTCCAGAAGAGGTTTGATTAGGACTTTTCATAATGAAGCACTCAATTAGAATTAAAATCAATAAAATTCAAACACTCTCTTATGTTTATTAAACAAGTTATTAGCTTAAAATATGTTTCGAACTTCCATTGTGACCATCATCACTTCTCCGACTGCTTGACTGTTGCTGTTGTATATCCTGTTGTGGATGACGGAGGCTCCTCTCTCAGCAGTTGGGAAACTGATAATGCATGAGATGGACATGCAAAACATGTTTTAAGGTAATAACTTATTTTATGAAGCATAACATAACAGCGTGTAATACTTAAGTTTATTAGTTTTAATTCTAACAAGAAAATCATTAAATCCTGATAGCAAGAAGTTGCAAGCAAACCAGTAAAGGACTTACGTGGTTGCTTCCAGGCTTGGTTTCAAAGGGTGACTACATACAAGCACACCATGAATGGAAGTGCTTTAAGAAATTATAGTTAATTAATTCTTCCAATTTCAGTAATTCACTTAGTGACACCTATACTTTTTAATCAGCGTGATTCTCACACTCAAACTATTGCTTTCAAAGTCTGCATGCTGAACAACAATGCTATTCTCACACTCAAACTATTGCTTTCAAAGTCTGCATGCTGAACAACAATGCTACTATGCATGGCAAATGACAATATTTTACATGATAATGTTAACACAAGGGGAAACTAACAGAATAGACTTACCTCCAATATCAGCGTAAGTTTCTTGTGGTGCCTTCTCCAATTTCATCACAGTGACCATTGGATCAGTGTCATCAGACAGTACTCCCACTACTGCATGAACCTTAAAAAAAGAAGAGCTTATGTTCAGATCTGTGTTTTGTAATGTATTGACAACTTACTGTGGATACATATGTTTACATATGTTTTACACCTACCTTGTGATTCAGTAACACAGAGCAACCTGGTTCCAACTGATCTTTGTCAACAAATGACAAGATACTAACATAATGTTCACTGCCAACTGAGGTAGAAACAATTGCATGGTTATCATCAATTATCTCTTCTAAAGTGCCAACAGACATGGGTGTCCCTCTCAGATCATCTACTTTGGATCTTTCTTCCTGCAAAACATCATACAAATTATGAACATCTTAATAGGCAATACTTACCTAATAGCTGTCTTAATAAATTTTATGAATATCCAAATACTCTTAAGAAGACCTGAATGGATCAAATGTAATCAACGATCATAAGTTGAAAGAGAAACCTAAGCTTTTAAAGGTCCCTAGAAAATTCTCCATTTTGAAAAAAATTATTTATATATAACAATAAATACAATTTATTAAATTTTGATACCCCATATGAAAATGAACTCATCATACAATATCCAGTCCAGAAATGCCATCTACAAGACACAGGGTAAGCACGGCAATGAGTGTATGCTGATAATAGACAACAGTTTCCTAAACATATTCCAATAAATTCTGGTGTAGAAAGTGAAGCTACAGTAACAAAAACATCAATTTGTAAATGTTAAATAAATGGATACTTGAAGTTGGAGAAGTGGAGTTTCACTCTATGAACTATTTGTGTTCCAGTAATACTGATGCACTGCTGCACACACTGATAGGTGCCATCAGAGTGCAGTGCATAAAAATTAGGCCAAAAGGAAGGAAGAAACAATTACTAAACTCATACATCCGTAAGCAATAATATATAATATACAGAGTGGATCATTTAACTTGAGACTGTACAATATCTCCAAAACTAAGTGATGTAGAAACAAATGTCTTGAATAAATGTTGCTTGACATTATGGGGGAAAGTAAATGCCAGTAGTTGGGTTTTAAGGCTGGTTCACAACCAACGAGAAAGTTGAAATACATGTATTCAAATGGGAGTGTTCACAACCGACGGGAAGCCTTCCCGGGCCCGGGAACAGGAAAGAAGAGTTGCCCAACTTTTAACTTTCTCGTTCTCGTTCCCGGGCACGGCATATTAGATCCATATTGCGCATATTAGACGCTTCACTCTAGAGGTTATTCTAGGTGGCCGTGACATGAAATAGCCACTAGTACTCTCTATAGTCGTAATAAATATGTGAAGCTTCCTAACCTCATCCCGACATGCGGAAATCTAATCAGCATTGGTTCCTCTGTTGAAGGGGTCATTTCTAGTTTGTTTATATGCAACTCAAAACTGGCTATTACCTAAAAAACAATGGCAAAAGCTACAAAGAACAGCTAAAACTGGTAGAAATGAAAAAAGAACAATACAAAATTTTAATGTATGCCATTGAATAAAGGAATGAAAGCTTGGCCTAAGTAGAGGAATCGGAAATGTAATGGATATGCATTTAGATAATGTTTACTCTATTGAATTTTGGCGTTGGCTAAATTAGAAGTGTGAAAAAATATCATTGGTAGTTAAAAACAAATGAAATCCCAATGCGCAAAATCAACTTTCACTTTGTGATCGATATGCATTCCTGTTCTCGTTACCGGGCTGTTGTGAACCAATATCTTGTATGGTGAATTGCTTCCCATTCTCGTTTCTGTTCTGGTTACCGTTCTTTGGCAGTTGTGAACCAGCCTTTATTTGGACAACATTGTGATGGTCATTTTAAGGTCAATTTAATTTTTTTTTAAATGGGAACCTACCTTTTTTATATTTTCTCACTCCTCATAAAAAACTAAACAACATTTGTATAAAGCACTTTGCAATTGTTTTTACACTAATGTAAATAACAGCGAAAATTCTGAATGGCTGTGTACAAAGAGCGCAATGAACAGTTGGACCATCCATGGATGGTCATTTGAGGGTGAAGTGTTTTGTAATTGAGAACCTGGTTGCTTGTGTGAGCGCAAAGAGAATGGACGTGTTAGGTGAATGCTCGTAAGTACAGCAAAATGAGGGTCGCGTTGCTGGTTTACCGGACTTGTATAGGGATGTTTAATAAAAGAAGAATCAGGTTCGGTGATATAGAAACTGGCACACAAGTGCTAAATTTTTTGATTGCGATAGTGCTGGCAGTCCTATTAATAATTGGAGGTGTGGAACTTAATCCAGGACCGGCAATGGACGAGGTAAAAGTCATGTTCAAAGCCATACAAGATTTAAATGTAATGAGAAGAAAATGGAAGGAAAAAATGGACAGGAAATTGGAAGAAATAAAACTCAGCATTACTCAGATAGAAGAAGAAACAAAAAAAGAACTAATGGAATGCAAAGTTAGATTATCGCAATTGGAGAAATCTACAGATGCAAATAGGAAGCGAAATATGATTTTTGGCTTAGAAGAACAAAGAGAAACAAGAACATGGAAAGCCCTGGAAGAACTTATAGAAAGGAAACTTGCAATTAAACTCGCAGGCTGGGAAATAATAGAATCTTTAGAATTAGACGAAGGGGTTGGAAACCAAGATCTATTCTTGTTAAATTGGCTACTATGAACTTCAAATGGAAAGTGTTGAGCAATGCAAGGAATCTGAAAGGTACAAGAATATTTATTGAGAATAATTATGGGAAAAAAGAACGAGAAATAAGATATGAATTATTAAAAGATGAAAAAAGCCAGAAATGAAGGAAGAAGAGCTTATATGCATGGTATGCAGTTGTTCATAGATGAAATTCCGATGACGCACCAGCAAGGTCAAGGAACTTTGGGCAGAGAGGAAAGGAGGGGAGAAGAGCCACGTGAGCTGCTGAGAAGCAACAGGCCAGCCAGGGAGATATCACCAATGAAAAGGGTCAACCCACCCAAACAGCTGATAGATGATGCATGGAGAGAAGTCATAGCGACATCAGCTGGAAGTATCTTGGCAGTAGAAGACCATGAGGGATGCGCAGCACAACAGGAGGGGAGATTAACAAGAACGAAAGCAAAACTACAACAATTTAGGGCGGATAGGACAGCATCAATCTAGGATGGGATACCCCTGGCGGTTGTGTGTTGGAATGTGGAAGGTTTACTAGACAAAATAAACAGAGGTGAACTAACACAAATGTTAAAATTAGGTGATGTGGTGGCAGTGGTGGAAAACTGGTTATCCGAAAATATAGTGATAAACATTGAGGGTTTTGATTATTTTGGGAGAAATGGGGCAAAAAATAGAACAGAAGGTCGAGTTTCTGGAGGAATAGGAGCGTTTATTAGAAAAGAAAGAAATCTTGGGGTAAAGGAAATTTAAGTGTTCAGTATCAGATAAAGCGATGTGGATTGTGATACAAAATGTACAAAGTTAAATGAACATGCTTCCAGTGATATAACAATGTCTCTAGTAGGTCTACAAGCTTTTGTTTTCCACCAGAATTCAGTTCTCATTCTGTTGAACATATTTCAACATTCTGTATTTTAATGCTGACATACAAAAAGTAGTGTATGAATCTCATTCATGTCCTCAAAACAAAACACAACCAATGCCATTTACTTTCCCCCATAATATCAACTTTTATTTAAGACATTCCTTTCTACAACGCATAGTTTTGGAGATATTGTACAGACCCAACTTAAATGGTCCACCCTGTATATTACGAAAACCTAGGAATTGGAGTAGTGTAGAATCTGCCAGGGGCATCAGATTTTTATGACCCAAGCTCGTATAAAAAACTAGAAAGGATATTGAAACTTTGATGCAGAAATATGATAATTTAGATCTTCTGATAGTAAGAGGTTTTAATGCAAGGGTAGAAGATCAAGTATATATAGCTGATCTAAAAGACCATCAAGTAAAAGAAAATGTATATATACAGAGACATAGTAAAGATAAAATAAATAATAGAGAAGGCGGAAAACTAATAGAACTTTGTGAAGTTAACAATTTAGCAATGTGTAATGGTGCAAGAGGGGCCAATAAGTCTGGAGAATTCACATTTATTAATCAAAGAGGGGAAAGTGTAATTGATTATATGTTGTGTTCAAGGAACTTAGATAACGATCTTTTAGACTTTGAGGTAATGCAGAAGGTATTGAGCAGTTATCATTTTCCAATAGTAGTAACATTCCAAACAGTAAAGGTAGTTGAACAGGAAGAAGACATAGAGCAAGGAAAAATTGTTGAGAATTATAGGTGGCATTCAAGGGAAGGAGAAATATTTATTGGAAATTTAAACTCAAATAAAGGAAGAAAATCTGAATGCAAAGTCAAACAACTAAGTGAGGTGGGAAAAGCTGACAAGGCAATGTCGTACTTAGAATGGGAAGTGAAGTCAGCAGGAAAGACAATGAAAATTAGGAATCAAATGAAAACGCTAGAAAAGGGCTGGTATGATGAGGATTGCTTTTTAGCAAAGAAAAGGGTAGAAAGAGAGCTTAGGAGATGGAAACAAACTAAAGAACCATTAGAAAAAAAACTTTCTAATAGCCAGATGGAGTTATAAATGTCTAATTGAGGAAAAAAAATGAAAGAGTGGGGCGAAAAAAATGGTCAAATTATTTATGAAGCAGAAAAAGAGGAGGAGCGTAAAATTATATGGGATTTAGTGAAAAAAGTATGTAGAGTAAGATCAATAGAGAATAAAATTAGCCCTAATAAATGGAGAGGTTATTTTGAGAAACTACTTGGAGGGTGTAATTTGGTATGGCAGACAAAAAGGTTAGGGAAGTTTACGAATTATGTCGAAGCATTAGATCAGAAAATATTAGAAAATGAGATAACAGAACAGGTGGCAAAGTTGAAAATTAAGAAAGCTAACAGAATGGATGGAATACCGGGGGAATTCTGGAAGGTCCAGTATGAAGATGCGGAAAGACGAGAGCTTTTAGAAAAATTGTTTAATGTGATTTTAGAGGGTGGAAAAATCCAACAGAATTGGAAACTAGGAGTGATTGTACCAATCTTTAAAGGGAAAAGGGAGGTGAATAATCCAAGTAATTATAGAGGCATTAGTCTCTTATCAGTGGTAGGCAAGGTGTTTATAGGGGTAATAGCAAAAAATTACAAGAATGGGCGGAGAGAGAAGGAAAACTATCAGAATTTCAAGGGGGGTTTAGAAAAGGGAAATCCACAGTGGATAATATATTTATATTAAGAAAAGTGATAGATAAATACCTAAGTAAGAAAACAGGAAAGGTATATCTGTTTTTTGCAGACTTAGAAAAGGTCCCTGATACTATCCATAGGGAAGCACTCTGGAGCAAGCTGAAAGTAAAGGGGGTGAGTGAGAAGCTTATAGGACTATTAGAGATGTTGTACACAGATAATAAATTTTGTATTAGGCTTGCCAATAATAAAGTAACAGAATGGGTACCAAATACCCTGGGTTTAAGGCAGGGTTGTAAATTTAAGTCCCATTTTATTAAACCTATTTATAGATGACATACTGAAGGAAAATTTGCACTGTCCATCAATTAAGAACAAAGACATCCCAGGCTTGATCTTTGCAGGTGATTTAGTAGCAACAGCAATTACAACAGAGGATTAAAGAAAGCAATAGAAGCAACAGAGAAATACTGCAAAGAATGGGGTCTAAAGATAAATAAAAGTAAATCCAAAATTATGGTCTGTAAAAATGGAAATAAACTCAGCAGAGATGAGAAATGGTTAGAGGGTAGTGAAATCGATGTTGTAAATAAATTTGACCACGTGGGGGTAAGGCTAAATAACAATGGTAGGTGGACTGGGCAAAGAAAAAATGCACTAGGTAAAGGAAAGCTAGCTATTAACAGCATAAGAACGTGCTTGCAGAAATTACCAAATATGAGAGTAAACTGGTTAGAGAGAATATATACTGCAACAGTTGAATCAAGAATGATGCATGGTATAGAGATTTGGGGGACAGAAAAAGGATGGGAATGTGTGAATCAAATTCACATAACCTTTTGTAAAATGATATTGGGGTTACCAAGAGCAGCTCCAAATGGGGTAGCCCTAGTTGAACTAGGAAGAGTTGGAAGGAATAGTGTTAAAACACCTTAAGAAATATTGGAGTAGGATCCAAGCATTGAAGGAAATATTGTTAAAAATTGTTTCAGGATACAAGAAAAAATAAGATGGCAAAGAAGTTGGTTATCCCAATTAAAGGAAATTGTGAGGGAAGTAGGATTGGGCGAGCTAGCTAATATTCAGACGAGTGGACAAAATCTATGGAACAAAGTGAAATCCAGGGCTGATGATATTGAGAAACAGGAAATATATGGTAGTCTAAGGGATAAGAGAACTCTGATATACTAGCAGAAGTTTAAAAAAGATTGGGGAAGGGAAAAATATATTGATGTTTGTGACAAAATGGAAAGAGAGGGCCTGACGTGGGCAAGAACAGGAATCATGTTGTTAAGGGGTTTAAAAGTTGCAAAAGAACTGTGCCCACTGTGGAAGTGTAGATAAAAATTTACACTGTATAATAGAATGTGCAGACACCAACATTTGGAGAGAGGAAATATGGAATAGGAAGTGGGATAAATTACAGATAGAGATATTATCCTTAAAACTTTTTGGAAACAACAAGAAAGAATTTTTGAAACAATTAAGTAAATATACAGGGAAGGTAAGACAGAAATGGTGTAGGAAAATCATTAAAGAAAAACAAGATTATAACAACAGAAGTGATGATATAGGTAAATTATAGATGAGGAGAGTAATTTAAATTGCTAATTTTGTAAAATGCATATAGTAAAATGAAGGATACATACACACAAACAACCAAGATGATATGTGTATATGA
This sequence comes from Deroplatys truncata, assembly GCA_030765065.1. Classification (NCBI taxonomy): domain Eukaryota; kingdom Metazoa; phylum Arthropoda; class Insecta; order Mantodea; family Mantidae; genus Deroplatys; species Deroplatys truncata. The sequence goes on along the minus strand of CM060979.1, from coordinate 49,440,071 downwards.
TCCTATCTCAAGCAACTCCTAGAATAGCATAATTAATGTATTAGTATCCAGTCAATTTCCAGTATAGGTTATATTATTTATTTTAGTATAATAGCATAAATATTTTTAAACGTTATTATAGTTTAAAATGTATGTAATTTAATTATGTAATTGTGAGTGTAGAGAAATAAATATTCATGTTCATTCATTCATATATGCTGAGGCAGTATTTTTAACACTTAAATGATTTCAGTCAAATTATATAATATGTAAATTCAATAATTGAAGCAATATGTGTATGTAATAATTTGTAAAATGTATGTAACAGTCATTGCATATGCTTATATTATTGTAAACATGTTCAATAATGTTATGTGAATGCATTATGTAGTTTAATAATGTAGGAGCTGTGAGAAATAGGTCAAAAGTTGCTAACAAAGAGGTAACAATGAGGTAACCTTGAGTTAATAATGAGTAAGAAAGTTTAACAGTACTACTTGTGATTCTTGGAGTAACAATAATGTAATTTTAGTGACAATTTATAAAATAGCCAATCAACAACCAGAAAAAGCTTTAGTTAAATGAAGATATTCTATTGGAGTAGGATTAGCCAATCAGAGACTTGAAATACAAAAATTTACAAGTTTAGACGGTTGAAATCAATTCAGTTGCCTGCAGACAGTGCTCATAACTGGATGCCTTTACTACTCAAGAAATATAATATGTATTCGAGTGAGACGAAAAATAGTTTACATATTAAAAAATTTACAAGTTTAGATGGTTGAAATCAATTCAGTTGCCTGCAGACAGTGCTCATAACTGGATGCATTGCTTATGTGTCCTCAAGAAATATAATATGTATTCATGTGAGACGAAAAATAGTTTTTGTATTAAAAAAGTGCAAGTATTTAATTAAAACATCTCACAGCTCTCTCTCTATATCAGTGTAGTGTTAATTAAATTGTATCAAGCATTAATAAAAGGAGTGAAGTAAAATTAAAATCTGTGTAAGTCTACATTCTTAGTCATATCACAACCCTGCCAAGAGAAACGTGTCTCTAACAAATACTGATGCAGCCGAGGCAAACATAAATATAATATTTAAAGAAACAGTAAAAATACATTTGGGGCAAAGGCTACTGGAAACTCTTTATTATACGTGCGGTTGCAACTACTACAAGTTCGGCTCCCCAACAGTTGAAATATAATACAACTCCTTCAATATAAACTACTTCAAATTGATGCCCAAAGTGTGGTAAAAAAAGAACAGAAACAAACCATCTTTCTCAAATTGGCATCCATACATGGAGCTAATAATAAAAAACTTTCTCAAATTGGCTCCCAAAGCATGGTGGTAATAAATAACATAACAAAACATCTTCTCAATGCTAAGTGTAGTTTGGGTACAGAATACCAGCACCTTTACCACTGGATACCAGTGGTTAGAATTTAGTTTAGATTAGTACAAAATATTTTGTTACATTTATCTTGTTTGATTACGAACTGGGAATTGCTGGATACCAGTTATTTTATGCTGTCGGTTTCCTGTAATAGTAGTTTAATATATTTTTACAATAATAATGTATAAAATGAAAAAGTTTTAAATAAATCAATCAATAATTGGGAACCAACATTTTTTATTTGGCTTCCTTATTCCTCATCACAAAACAAACCTTTTTATAAACCATTTTCTAATGAGAAAACAACATACAAAATTAAATTAAATTTACCCTAAAATGACCATCATAACGTCCTCCAAACAAAACACAACCAATAACATTTACTTTCCCCCATAATAACCAGCTTTTAGTTCCCTCTTTCTTTCATGAGTTTCCCAATTTTTACAAACACAATAAAGAATCTATCATCATGAATGAGATTCATACACTACTTTTTGTATGGCAGCATTAAAATACAGAATGTTGAAATATGTTCAACAGAATGAGAACTCAATTTTGGTTGAAAACAAAAGCTTGTAGACCTACTAGAGACATTGTTATATCAACAGAAGCATGTTCATTTAACTTCTAACACAAAGAAACTGTCCTTATAGAGCGAAAAAGGTTTAAACACATACACTTCAACTTTAAAGAATATTATACCCTATCATGGGGTGTAAGGGATAGTACTGTGCCTGCCATAGTCTCTCCTAACCAAATCCCATCCTCTTCCTGACTGTGATGCACCCTGCTTTAACAAATGATGCTCTGGGGACCAACTCACAGCAGAATAACTGCTCCATTCTGACTCCTTATAGCTGTAACACTTTCTCCTTTTGTCTATGACGTCCTTTACCTTACACAAACATAATTTCCACTGTTTATTTCAAATCTTGACACTATTAGAACATTCAAGGGCTAAGGGTTTTGCCAATTACATTTTCTACTTCTTCAGTTCTTGTCTCTTCATGATGGCCTGTGAGGACATGAAAAGGTATATCCTATGTGGTGGATAGAGGAAGATTTTGTACAAAATAGAAGACCCATGAGTAATATCACTTTGAATAAAATTGGGATACTTCATCATCAGTTTGTCTACTGTGTGATACTCAAAGAGGATATGGATAGCTGATCACTATTCTATAATAAGACACAATACTTCTGGTGCTCCATGTAAAATTCAGAAAAATGTCCTGTTTATCAGAAGAGACTTTGGAACTAACAAGAAAAGCAGAATTATCCATAATCCCCCAAGAAATCTTGTGAAAATTATAAGAGTATGACAAACCTTTGAAATAGAGGGAAAGTAAACTTACCAGCAACATTTCTCAAACAGCAGCTTTGGCATGCATATCAGTATAGGATAATAGTTGAAATTCTGTAAATACATTAGGTATCTAACAAATGTGTTCTACAAGTAATTTTATTTTATTTTTTTGGAGTCAAGTCCCATATGGGTATTGGTATGAAAGACCCAAAAATATTTATATTCCTCTGTGTTTATTTTGCAAAATGGCGATTTTTAATGTAATACTAATGAATATGATTGTAACCGCTGTGGTAACTTTTTTCTATGTATGCTGCAAAATACATAATATGAATGATTTTAAGGCTGTACAGCTGGATTAAAAGTAAAATAAATAAGTAAACAAAAGTGTATATGTAGATTAAGTGCTTTAACCTTTCATTAAATTTTGATTTATGGTGGCTACTGCAATTATAAACCATGTATATAAAATCCAGTTACAGAAATGAAATTGCTATACCAGAAATGTTTCCAAAAAACAAAAACGATGAATGAAGCATTAAGACAAATCACAAGTTTGGTTACCAATTGATTAATAATGCACGATCATTGTCTCTATTTATACTGATCATGAAACTGGTACTCCTACACAAATCACAATCTTGTTTTTCTTCATAATTGCAAAAACGTAATCTACCTTCTCCTATTTTTAATACATATTTTTCCTTTATGCTTAAATAGTAGTTATGTCTGGTTGGAATTTAGGTGTAATGTTTACTAAATGTGTTAGAAAGAGATTGCTTAGCATAATCTCCATAATAATGTACGAAGAACATTATTTTATATGCATGCTTCAACTAAACAGTAAACCTTATCTACTTGCCACGAAAAATGGTCTCTTACATCTGCTACAGATGTCACTGGTGTTACCCTCTAGGTGTGCGCAGTTTCCAAATGTACAAACAAAATGCTGCCAACACATGAATAATAAACACTGCTAATGCAAGCAGAGCGAATGTGCATTCCTTAACAATGTGTATGATTCACTATTTAAATAAGCTTAGATTTCTGAATTCAGGAAGATAAGTTTTAGGTTAGGTTTTTATATATACCAGGTGAGTCAGCTGTCCCTAGGTATTCATATCTATGCAACCCACATTTTATACACTAATGTGAAAACATTGACCCTTTTATCAAACTGTTAAGGCTGGTTCACAACAAACGAGAACGGGAAAGTTGAAATATATGTATTCAAATGGGAATGTTCACAACCAATGGGAAGCTTCCCGGGCCCCGGGAACGGGAAAGAAAAGTTGCCCAACTTTTAACTTTCTCGTTCTCGTTCCCGGGCACGGCATATTAGATCCCTATTGTGTATATTAGACTCTTCACTCTAGAGGTTATTCTAAGCGGCCGTGACATGAAACAGCCACTAGTGCTCTCTATAGTCGCAAGCTGGAAACATGAAACTGGAAGGAATTAGTAGTAAATGTGCTTCCTAACCTCATCCCGACACCCGCAAACCTAATCACCGTTGGTTGCTCTGGTGAAGGGATCATTTGTAGTTGGTTTATATGCAACTTAAAACTGGCTATTACCTAAAAAACAATGGCAAAAGCTACAAAGAACAGCTAAAACCAGTGGAAATGAAAAAAGAACAATAAACAATTTTAATGTATGCCATTAAATAAAGGGATGAAAGTTTGGCATAAGTAGAGAGATCGGAAATGTAATGAATATGCATTTAGATAATGTTTACGCTATTGAATTTTGACGTTGGCTTGGCTAAATTGGAAGTAGGTGAAAAAATGTCATTGGTCAGTTAAAAACAAATGAAATCCCAATGCGCAAAATCGACTTTCACTTTGTGATTGATATGCATTCCCGTTCTCGTTACCGGGCTGTTGTGAATCAAAATTTCTTGCTTCCCGTTCTCATTTCCGTTCTGGTTACCGTTACCGGGTGGTTGTGAACCAGCCTTTATTGTAGCTCTGTCCTATTCGATACTATACACAACCACCATTAAGGATTAAAGGCCTGAATGAGCCAAGGAGCAGCGAAAGGCTTTAAAAAGACGGCTTTTCATGGATATAACGCTATGTTATATCCATGAGGTATGTTTTCCCAAAGAGTGGGAGACAACACGTGCATTCTGGCCGAGTGGATTAGCTACCGGGATGTGTAAAGCAACGGTTAGCTTCGGAAGTTCGAATTCTAAAGGTGAGTCCATGCTGTTCAACATATCAACAATTAACAAAATGTTTCATTCAATGTGTTAAATGCCTTCAACATGTTATAACTGTGAACCTTTAACATTCTATCCACACCAGTTGACTTGTTGGGACAACAAAATCTCTCAACTAAAAGCAAAATGGACTTCAGTGATGAGTATTTGACAATTGCTATTTGTATCTATGCTTGATATGTAATAAAAAGAAAAGTAGGAGATGATGAGGCTCTATCTTGTTTACTGGCACAGGAGTGAAAATATTTTTAATGAGTTTAAAATTCGGAGCAAGTTTGACTTCAATTACTTGAGAGCAGTCAAGGTGACTTCAACTTAGCTTTGACCAACGTTTCTAACCTATAATTCACAAAAAAGAAACAAATTTGAGAGCAGCTATTCCAGCTGTCAGACTTGAGCCTTTTTTTTTGCAATTCTCTAACAAAGTGAAGCTATTTTTCTTTTCTGATATTACCTTTGGAACAACAATAAACTGTACATAGTTGGTATAATTGTCTATCATTTTTATTACATATATTACAATGTTCCATAATGATAGACCCAAAAAAGATTTAATTATGTCTTTTCTTTCGTCCATTCCATAACTTTACATGAAGCAAACCAAATCAATGATACAAGCACAGAACGAATCAACACAAAACTACCGAACACAATAGCTTGAAGGAATCAGAAGTACGCTGTTGCCATAGTTAAGTCTGGAAACTTCTTAAGTTCATCCAATCACATACACAGAGCAAATTGACTTAACAAGTTTTCCATTAAAAGCAGAAAACACCCAACATGTTAAAAGTGTCAAGCACAACTCTTTTGGTTAACATGTTATCGAAATTTGGCCAACATGCAAACTGTTAACATGTTGCACTTGACAAGTTTTGTTAAATGTTAACCAGTGTGGACAGGGCTTAATACAAACATCAAACTGTTTTGGCTATTTTTTTTCTTTCTCCTTGCATTTATTTTCTGTATTTTAGTATACTAATCTATTTATTTTTGTTATTGACTCTCCTGTGAGCCAAAGACACAAGAATTACAATCAGATAATTGTGTATCATGCTTATGATAATAATCCGTACCTATCTGGTGTGGTAAGCCATGTCACATAGTTAGCTTTTATTCTTTTGGGCACATATCTACGATATTAAATCTAACAGCTTTTGTTTCATGTTTAAGCCTTATGTTTCACTACTTCTTCTGACAAAGGATTTGTAAATGTGTTAAGTTCATGGTAAACAGAATAATAAATTGTTAAAGAACGTGGATTTCATCAACGAAGTAAATATTCAAAATGACAACCCCCTTCATCAATGCACATTTATGTACGTTGCCGGAAATACCTTCTTGCATGTTGTAACATGCCTGGTGTAATCTACCTGCATTCTTCACGTATGAGTGCCCGGAAATCATTTGGGCTTTGCGGTTCTTCTTCTTTATGGTAGAAAAAACATGGTGATTATTCTATTTTGTACACACTTATGTTATCAAAAATGTTCTTTGTATCATAATATCAAATTATAGGCCAAATGAGATAAAACAAAAGGTAATAAAATTTTTTAACTTAACATGATGGATTTGAACCCGCACTAAAGTGGCACAGTGGTAAAGCAACTATGATAATACCATTCGGCCAATGCTACGTTGCGAGTTGGGGTTCCTATACAAATTAATAGCAAAACTCAACCCCACCTCAAATCTTTACATGCTTTTTGCAACTTCATACAGCGTTTGGAGGTAATTTTGGTAACTTTAACTCAAATAAACAAACTGCATCAGCCATTTCAATTACTGTATGAACTGAAATATCCATAGTTCGTGACAGAAGAGAAATTATCTACCTAATGCTTAGCATTTTTTGACAAGGCTGTACAATGAACCTTTGTTGGCTGACGGCTTAAATCCAATTGGTCGTACTGCTAGATCTTCCATTTTGTTTTCAAATAGTTTTGTCAACTGATGCATGTGATAAGTTGTTCCTTCAGGGGTGTTTTCAAAGGTGTGTATCAATGTATGCTAAAGAATAAAAGTGTGTAAAATCAGCTTAAAGTGCTACTGAAGCTCCAGGTGTCAGGGTGGGATGTTTTTGGCATTGACATACATGATGATAGCATTCTGTCCCGTAAAACACTTATGCACTGAGTTATCTATCCCTCCTCTATAAAGTGTTATGCAAATCACCCTTTAGAAGGAATTCAAGAAATGCATAAGTCATATATGTTGCTTAGCACGTTGCATAAACTAAAAAATAAATAGGGGCAGCTGACTCACCTCGTATATATATATATATATATATATATATATATATATATATATATATATATATAAAAGCTTAGGAAAAAATTAAATTGAGTTTTATTTATGGAACTGCTGTGGTCCTTAGCGTGCCATTCTATATTGGGCGCGAAAGACCAGTAATTTTGCTCAGAGGCCTCTTTATCAGGCTTGAGGTTCTTTTATGTGCCATAAATCTACAACACGGGACCACTGGCTTTACTTCCCTTCCGAAGGAAGCCATGCTAAGGATTTTTACGCCCGAAAAAATCCATCACCCTCCACCAGGTTTGAACCCGCGACCTCGAGAACTAGAGGCTAGCATGGTAACCATTACACCACGGAGGACGACTATAAGCTTAGGTTTCTGAATTCAGGAAAGCTTAGCTTTATGCTAGGTTTTATCATTATTATCATTATTATTATTATTTATTTACTTTTTTTAAAAAATGTTTATAGAAGCTTAGGTTTCTCAATTCACGGAAGCCCCTTAGGTTAGGGTTTTTTTTTTTTTGTTTTTTTTAATATAAGCTTAGATTTCTGAATTCACGGAAGGTTAGCCTTAGGCCATATGTGCTGTTGCAGAATCATGCAATAAGGGAGGTGTTTCATGACAGAATAATTAGTGTTGATTTGTGGCTCTCTTGTTCTGACCTAACGAGTTGTGATTTTTATTTATGGGGTTCTTTAAAAGACAAAGTGTATCATTCCAATCCTCACACACTACAGAAACTTAGAGAAAACATTGTGCAAGAAATCACAAGAATTCCTGCTGCTGAGCTTTGGAGAGTGAGCAAGAATACTTACACGAGATATGCTGCCTGTTTGAGAGCAGCAGGTCAACAGTTCCAGCATCTATTATAAGGTAAGGATTTTAGTCCGTGACTGCCGGCTGTCTAGCACAGTACAGAGAGGCCGCAAGTGGGTTTGAATATAATTTAACTACCCTATATATATATATATATATATATATATATATATATATATATATATATATATATATATATATCCACTTAGGCTAACAATGTTCCATGTTTATGATATAAGCTTAGGTTTTCTGAATTCACAGAAAGTTAGCCTTAGGTTTGGTTTTATATATATATATAAGCTCTCTCACACCCTCTGCAAGTCAATTTGCTTACTGTTATGCATATCGACAGTACAGTGCTTTCGCATTACTTCATATCAGCAGGAAGCAAAAATGGAGAAGTAGTAGTACAGAAAATATTGCCAATTTGCAGATTTTGCTTCTCATTTAGGTTGGCAGTTCACATTCCGCATGTGCAGTAGCAACAAGATGGTGATGTTTCTCATTTCAGCCTAATTCTGCTACAAAAGTAAGAAAAAAAATCTGATGTGTTACACTCACATGACTTTCTCTACTCTTGTACAATCTAATTTTACAAACGCTTATTCTCCATATGCTTCATGTTAATCGAGATATCGAGATGTCAATCTTATTGGTAATATTCATGTAGATGCAAGGGGAATCTGGTAGCTTTTAGGCGATAGTCAAATATTTTAACGGTGGTTGCTATGTGGCGCATTCCATTCTCTTTGCATGTCCAGGACATAAAAAAAATGAATAACGAATTTGAGAAAAAGTATAAGTATTGGAAAATTTAAGGAAATAACAAGCAATATCTCGAAAACGGTTCACTAAACAAAAGAAATGTATATGACATAAGTTGTGTATTTTAACACGATCTACATTTTTTGTGTAGTAACATTTTGTCTATATCTTATGGTTTACCAGTTATGCAAAAGTCGTTCACAATGAAGAATACTTTTGGAGACATTCCCAGAAAATTCGAGATATACATTTCATTTCTCATGACATTATCTTAAACATATGATATTTTCATCAAAATCGTTAGAGCCATTTTTGAGAAAATTAAAATTTTCGAAAAATGTTCCATGTAAAGGGTAGTCTGGGGTGGGGGGATTTTCTTGAAAACCTTCGTGTCACATCTCTGGAAGATACTGAACCTAAATACCAAGTTTGGTACTTATCCAACTGTTCGTTTTTGAGTTATGCTGTTCACAGACACACAGACAGACACACACACACACACACACACACACACACACGGACATGTTTCCAAAAATGCTTTTTTTGGATTCAGGAGGTCTCAAAACATGTATTTCCGGTGAAATCTCGGTATCGAATTTTTGGGTGGAATGCAATACTTCCCCTACTTACTATATGTAGTAGAGAAAGTAATAAAAGGGGCATGCTTGGGGACACCAGGTCTAGAGGAGACAACATCAACTCCTAAGGTATTTCTATCACTTTGTAACTACTTAACACCTTTTAAGCACCTCTGCAAGTAGGTAATTTAAGTCAACCAAACAAATGAAAACTAAATTTGTACATTACTTAGGTGTATTGGGAAATAAAGTCATTTTTACCTCAATTTTTTCTTCCTGAGGTTTGAGCCTTTCCTGGTTTCTGATAAATTCTTCTTCCATTAGGAGATAATCCTTAATTCTCTCTGATTTTAACAGCTTCAATCTACATCTCGTATGTGGTGTAACTGAGAAAATGAGAAGAAAAAAGTTATAAAATAAGTACACTCTTGAAAGTAATATGCATCACAAATGATTAGTACCTTTAATATTAGGAGCATATGGTTGTAGAACTGTGGGAAGTAACATGGTGTTGGAAGATGGATCTACCAATAAGTTCTGTAAAACATGAATATTTAATAACAATGATTACCACAAAGGAAGGAGTGAAACTGAAATCAGGCATAGATTACAAAAAGTAAAAGTTGCAATAAGACAATTACATTCCATAATTTGGAACAATACCATACATAAGGATATAAAGAGAAGAATTTATAAAATAATTGTCAAAGGTATTGTGTTGTATGGCACTGAGTTAGGAAAATCTGAAAAGGAATGAAAATAAATCAAGATCTATGGAAATGGGCTATTGGAGAAGTTGTCTTCTCTAGACTTCATAAAATCAAAAATTAAACTACACGAGAGCAGATGCAAAAGACAGCAGTAAATATTGTTGATTCTATAGAAGGAAGACAGTTAAGATGGTATAGACACCTTAGAAGAATGACACCTGAGAGATGACCATTATAACTACATAATTGGCAGCCTCGTCAGCGTAAGAAAAGGGGAAGGCCAAGACTGTTGTGGAGTGAATGTGTGAGACAAGCAATGGAAGATAAACAAATGACAGATGATGGTAATGTGGGTACAAGAGATGCTACATGGTGTAAACAATCTCTCTCCCTCTCTCTATATATACATTAGGAGCCGCTGATGCAGTATTTCCCTGGATATATAAGCTTACTGCTTCCTTTTCTTGTTAAATAATTACCATTTTATGTTAGCAATTAAGACACACAGAGATAACATTTATAAAATTTAATATGATGAGAGAAATGAGTTCATCAAAACCCATACTAAATAGGTTTCACTTTAAGTTCAAAGAAGTTGTAAACAAAACCATGACAAGGGAGCACTCCATTGGTCATTGGGTGAACAACTTTTCCTTCTTAGCATGTCGTCTCTTCCTCTACATAAAACAGTTTTTGGTTAAGATCATAACATTTATGAACTATTCTTATGCAGAGAAATTTAAAAAATCCATTCTTGTAACAGTTCAATTTATGAAACAAAATGTGTTCGTTTAGATTCACCTATAACTAACTGAACCATTACAACAGAGCATTTATGAGGCTGTGTGCAGGTGCTGTAGTTCGTTTCTGGTTTCCAGATAAGCTGTCGTATGCAAGTGGGAGAAAATATTACCTTTGAGTGTGTTGTGGCTGAGAACTCTCCACTACTGTGGAGAAACAGAAATGCAGAAAATGGAGAGAAGACAATGTGTTGAATGTTTTCACCAATTTTGTGAAACATTTAAACTTTTAATTGACAATGAATGAGGTTAGCTGTTTAGCAATAATTGAACTTCACTGTTGGTAATGCAGAATTGTTGCTCGGATTGTTTGCATCGTGTTTGTTTTCTGTTGTATTTTGCAACCTATAGTGTTCATCATTTTCAACTTGTTGGCTAGTAAAAGTTTAAAGCAAAAATGATATACAGATATTAGTCATTAAATGGAAACCTAAAGTTAAGAACAGTTTAATCCAGTACCTTTAATCACAGGTGGAATAGTAGATAGGTAGAGCTGTTAAATCATTCAAGTACCACTTTTATTTTTCTAGTCTTAGTATTATGCGTTAAAAGTTTATAGGAATAAAATATACAAAAGGTTTGAAAGCTAATGATCCACAAACTGCAAAATGTGCTGCATTCACTGTCTTGAACAATTTTCTCTGTGGATACTTAGTTCCCAACATACCTCCACGTGGTGCTGACATGTGCTCTGCAGTGTGATACACTAAGGTTTCTTTGCTCCTTGGTTTGCTTTGAACTTAGAGTGAAACAAGTATAGTTTGTCATGTGTAAGTGACCAGTCTCTGTACTTATTCTTCAAAGGATGGAAAAGGGTAGGGAAACTGTTTAAATGATAATGAAAAGTATTACCATACAGAAAATTTCACAATGCATCCAAAAATGCCATAAATTGTAGATTTTAAATGACACATGACAAAAAGTTAATGTTTTAAAGCAAAATGTCTTTTGTATGACTTTATAGTAAAAATGACAAATTTTCACAACTGAAAAGAAAAGTAAAAATTGAGGCATTTTAACATAAGATAGGCAAGATTGGGTTCAAATTTAATTCAGGAACAGCAGCATGAATATTTGCCTGCAGAGGAATTGATGTATTTTAATTTAACAACTGTTATGCTGAAACTTCTATAATTCATAACTAGCTATATCAGTTCAAGGCTGAAGAGCAAAAAGTTTATTGCCATTAATCAAGGAATATACTCATCTTCTAGTGTTGGCCATTTCAAAAAGATCAAGTATCTTATATGATTTGAATTGAGAGTTACAGAAAATGGATAAAATTTCCAACAGCTACTGTAAAGGGATTTAATGCTACGTAAATTTCATTACTTAATATAGATTCATGAGAGCACAAGTTCACAGAAGATACTAAAGTAACACAGCAAACAGCCAGTGGCCAGCTTAGCTAGAGCTTTGCTATGAACAGTGAGCACTATAGTAATTAACATATTATGACTGGGTGCCTGGATAGCTCAATGGTTTCATTCCAATGATCCAAGTTCGATTCCTGGATGTGGGGTAATATTAAGTCGACCCATTCCAGGCCTTCACCTCCGACAAGCACAAGTATTCCCAAGACCATATATGGTTTAGAGGCCACAGTAAAAGCTATAGGTCCCTTTGTTCCATTGTCATCCTACCCTGTATGCAGGATGTCAAGACTAAAAAATGTCATTGTTTGATGAAGGTTTCCCACAAGGTCCAAGACCAAATGGGGAACATTGGACTTGTTTTGAGTAAAAATGTAGACAATTAATTCCTTAGTAATTTTTGCATACAGAAGCTGGAGATGAGATAAAAATCATGATAAGTATGATCAGCATAAGCTTAGATTACTTTCTAGAACAATTGCTCCCGTTGTTCTAAGATGAGGTTTGGTTAGTCCAAATCCAAAACTGTGCTGGTGTTTGAGGTGAAGATGGAGCTTGTCAGTGCCTTCTTTATAAATTTGTTTAAACTATCAGCAGGATTTCAACACCAATTGTGCATTCTTTGATTTCATGATATACTTTTTTTCCCATATTGTAAATGCTGCAGGGATTTGATTTTTTTTTAAGTCGATACTGTGGTTTGCAATAGCTAAGAACATACAATGAATTAAAAAGTAAATAAAGTTTGCAGTATCCCAAAACAATTCATATTATCTACCAAGTGGACTGTGTTTTGTCTTCTCCTGGGAGAAACTGCTTAGTTCTAATTCCAATATTAATTTAAATTCCGGTCCCCCAAACAATAATGCTGTGCTTAGTAGCAATTTATAAATTTCTTCCCTGAAGGATTTTTGGTAGCTGCCAAATGCTAAACATTTACAGAAAAAAACAGACAGCACCATCATCTGTTTGGAAACTAAAAAAAGAGAGAAGTAAACAATGATTGGCTTTTCTTTAGATTACGTCCCGCAACTTTTTCCCGTATAAAAATCCAAGTCCAAAGGTACTTACTACGCATGCACTGAGATGAGTAGCAGACAATCTTCATTGCTACCAACATTGCTCCTGCAATCACACTAGTTTTTGTTGCCTAGTATCTAATCTAATCCAAAGTTTTGTCCTGATCTAAAACTAATATCTAATCCAAAGTTTCATTTACAGTTTGGAGCTGATGCACTAAACAACAGGATAAACTTTTCGAATATCCTCGATCAGTTCTTGGAAGGGGTCTGCTAATCTGTTTTTTACGTCTTGCCGCCACAGGTATTCTGACAAATGGACATCCATTTGCGCGTTTCTGATGCCGCCCCTGGATAGGCGATGCCGGAGAGATCGCCATTGCGACTCGATATTGTTCGTGTGGACATTCATTACGGGGTCCACAAAATGCTCGCTGTGGTTCACCGTCAGGTGCGCTGCAAAACCCCCAGCCATTAATCCATTATATCTGCCCCAACAGTCGGTGTGAATTGTGCTGGCGAATTCCACGTGTTTCTCAATTAATGCGAAGAGGGTGGCACCATCTCTTCTATTGTTGGGGCACACTGTCATTCGCACCTCATTGGTGACCACGTCAATCATCCCTAGGATCCAGTTTCCTTTCACGATACGGCCGCGATGGTATTTTCTTCTCCCGATCTTGCATTCGTCGATTTTTACGATGTGGCCGGCACCGCCTATTTTACCCCTGTTGGCGTACTTGTCGTCCATTGAGGAGATACAGACCTCTCGGCAGTAACTAAACCAATCGGCTATTGTTGCGTGGCTTATGTTACTATCACCGAGAGAACTTTGAACTACAGTTTGTTCATAAGATAACTTACTTGCGAAACTGTAAGTAAGAAGCAGCACTTGGGCAGGTGGTAGTCTTGAATTTTCGAACCACGTGCCTTTTGCCACGGACTCTGAAAACTGCTCTGCATGTCCTCTCCTACATGAAAATATTTGAAATTTTCGACCACGTTTTGTTACGGGATGTAGGACGGCATCACATTCCCAACATAACATCCAGGTTCTAACCAAGCTTTCGTCGTATAGAAACTGCATACACTCTTGCTCATTGTTGCACAAAGGTACTAGGTCAATAAAATTTATAAATCTTGCCATTGCTCCTACGAAACTTCCACCTAGTAAGTTTATATACTGACTGCCAAGAGCCAGGTAGGATACCCATTTTCAGATTTAACAGTAAAACTGCTTCCTTTCTAACAATAGTACATCTGTTGCGCACATGTGAAGTTTCAAACATCTGCGAAACAGATGCTTGGGGTGATTGTGCAGAAGTTGGTAGGAGATGCATTCATAACTAACAATGTTTGCAGCGCTGCAATTACACAGAAACTTCGGGAGGTCTCGTCAGCTCTCGTACGCCTATCCCATGTCGGACTTTGCCAGAATTCTTGCGGGACGTAATCTAAAGAATTTATTAGGCTTAGGTAATGCATGTGGGGAGAGAGAAAAAGAGGGAGAAATGTTCTTGGTGTTGGGTATGTTTATTAGTTATGCTGCATATTTCATAATTGTATGACGTGTTCAATGACCCTAGGTGTTGCTTTACAGTGGGGCCAAATGAACGAACAAACAAACAAGGTTCTTCATTACTCAATAAATTTACCTTGCGGTAGTTTCATGGCTGCATCTGGACCCTTTGTTCGCCTCTTCTTTTTCCCAACTCTTGTGGGAATAGGTGGTTCATATTTCTTCTTCTTATCTTTATCATCTCGTTTATCTCCCCC
Source organism: Deroplatys truncata (assembly GCA_030765065.1). Lineage (NCBI taxonomy): Eukaryota > Metazoa > Arthropoda > Insecta > Mantodea > Mantidae > Deroplatys > Deroplatys truncata. Next base: position 49,425,068 of record CM060979.1, on the reverse strand, counting down.
TGCACTCCCTCCACCAGACTGATTCTGACCCTAAAGATTCAACATTTGTATTCAAGATTTATTTAAGTATACCCAACATGGATACATAAAACAACCTACTGCAAACCTAAACACAAAAACGGTTCCAGTTTTTTAATATTTTGTTACAGCACACGTACAATTATATATTAGAATTGTTTATACTTAATCTTTTAAATGTTAATATCAGACTGAACCATGATTTGATTTGAAACCTCCATTTGGAGGAAGCGAAATTTTACTTGAACTGGACCTTAAACTAAAATTCAATTAACTTCGTTTTTTCATGATCATACCATTTATCACAGTGTTATTAGAAAGCATGCAGAACTAGTAACAAAGACTTATTTAACATACTAACCATTACTTTCTAGGCTATTTTCCGCACGTCACTCTGGCTTTAGACAAATGAACGATATTGCAACCTTTGAAGATAAGAGTTGATCACTTGGAACACTAAATGACGGAATTGTAGCAATAACAAGGAATTTTACATTCTGTAAAGTAATTTAAATTAATTTATTTTTATTTTTTTACCTACAAGATTTGTTATTTAACGGAATATTCTTCTCTCGCCTTATCATCCACACCACAGTTTGGTTGGTAACTTGGTCTGCAGTAAGGTAACATATTTTGTTTTCGGGGGCGACATCTGGATCAGTGCCACAGAATTAAATAAATACTACTAACTTCAAAGTGTGCTTCATTATAGGCAGAGAGTATAACATTTTCATTATACTCTCTGCGCTTCTGTCATACAACCCCCTACCATCCTTCTGCAAGGCCATAAAACCCGTGACTGGCTTCATATTACATATATTATATATTTTAATTAAAATATAAGGCACAGAAAATAGCCTCCTAAGCACAGTTCACAAATTAAGTTAACCAAAAAATTATAATTTAAGAATATCACATACTAAAACACAATGCATTTATAGGAGTCCAACATAAAAGGTATAAAATATTCATTGACTCTATGATTACTGAACAAGTAAAACATTTTAAATATTTAGGACGCAAACTTTATTATATTCAAGATAGAGATATAGAATAAAAATTGCTTAGATGTCAAGGTACATATGGAACAAGTAGACGTTTAGGAAATAGAACGAAAGAAATGCGCGGGGCCGGCGGTGAGCAGCGCCATCGCCCAGGGCGGCAGGTTTTAAGGAGTGGAGAAATCTTAAAACGTGAACAACATATGTGAACATATGACGAAATCACATATCGTTATTAAAATCGAGTGACTATCTGGAGATTCTTTGTTATGAAACTGGTGACAATGTCCCAGAGTGAATTGGATGCGATCCTCATTGATGATCGTCAAAATAGCCTGTGTGCGCCAGGTGTTCGACAATAAACATTGCGCTTATAAATAGTAGCGTTTCAAGCTACATCTCGTAAAACAGCGCAACCTCCAAGAAAACCAACTTAGCACCTCCAAATGTCACATCATCGAGAAATACCAAGAAGCAAAAGAACTAGCCACAGAAGATTTAAGAACATTAATGTAAGACTCACTACAAGCTAGTACACCAAAAAATCACATCACACAGCACATCAATAATGTAACATTTACACAAGAACACAATAGAAACTAACCATGTAACCAATGTATGTGAAATCTTCATTGTAACCACTATAAATGTATTTATGTACCAACTGTATAAAAAAACAGCCACAGTCACAAGCCAAATTATTTGGCTGTTCGCTGCACTTTAATCTCCTCTTGTATTTTTAACAATTCGAAATACGATTTTACAGGCATGAAAATATATATTATCAAAGAAATGTGGAGATATAAAGTAAAAGCTATAATTTGGTAGTTGGTAGGGTATAATCACGTTTACCCTTAACAAAATCACATTCAGCGTGGGTGGAATGTTTTCAAACAGCAAAGAATTAACGATGCGCCGTTCTCCGCTTTGCGCTATATGATTGTGTTTGGTTTTTTTCCCATCCTTTTTTCATTCTTTTTATGGGTCCTTAGAGGTCCTTTCATATGTTCCTTTTTTTATCCTTTACACTAGGTACTGTTTTCGAACACCCGGGTAGCCTTAGCTGTTTCTTTTACTGCCTTACTAATACTCATTTTACTTTAATAATCTAACCCATTCATTATTACTCTTCTTAGTTTACCAAAATTTCGCCCCTTCCTAGCTTCCCTCTTCATAACCATAAATATTTAGTAAAATATTAAATAAATAACCTACATAACACTTCACACTGTAAACGTACCCACTTCCTTACAACCGAAGTCAACCTTGCCTGGCCTGTTAGCTGAATAGATGAATGCTTTTTGTTTCTCATACACAATGAATGCAAAAGGTACAGGATTCCGGTTTCTTTAAAAAAAGTATTGTAAATACAAAAACAAAAAGGTCCCTCGATGGGGTTGACTTTTCTACTGCATAGGTATAGAAGTTTCCTAAAACATTTAATTTTAAAAATTACAACACTCATCTTATTAAATGTAGAAAATTCAAACTGGGCGGTATAAGCACACTAGTTTGCTCCAGCTAAGAAAAATATATTGTTGCATTCTACCTTTTGTTTATTAGTTACTGCGTCATAAGCATAGAAACAGTAAATATCGGAGTTTGCGGAAAAACTAGTTTTCTTTAGAAATTCGTGCCCACAAAAATCTATAAAGGCTCTAAAAATGATATAATCTGTTAGAGAAAAATATTCTGCATAGGATATTGTGTTCAAATGTGAAACTTATAACAAATGAATATTTACACTATGTTATTACTTATTAGCAACTTGGCGATAGCGCAACAGTAGAACAGGACGAATCTAATGACAACATTTATGTATTAGATAGACAGAGATATTCCATTTACCTCCATACTGTCTTTTAGGATTGAGAAAAGTTTAGCTTTAGTTTATTTGCTTACGTTGGTGACTCACGAATCTCTCAGGACAGATATCGCCCTAGTGGTATCCTGAAAGTGGCTGGCTGTGCGTTCATTTACTTCTTGTTTGTTAGATTATCGTTAGTAACTATTGTTTTTAACTCCAGAGAACTCAATTACAGCACAAGAGAAGTGAAGAAATTAGAGAGAAATAAATATTCTGCTCTTAAACCGAGCAGAGGGCCCACTAGACCATACCAACATCTATGTGAACCCAACTGAGAGATTCCCCAAACTGTAATTCACATAGCTTGTTCGTTTCCTTAATATGATCCAAGAAGTCTGAAGCAATACACACTAATACGCAACAATAATGAACAAGCTGACCTGATGTTTTTCCCAATGGGCACTTTGGATTTCGTCCTGGAAAGTACTGTGTAGTTTTCAATTAAATCGATGTGAACTGTGCATCTTTCTTAATGCATTGTGATGAGAACGTTGCCTGCTCATTTTGGGCGTTGTAAACCCTTGCCTGCTCCCATTTCACATAGCAACGTTGAATAAAATCTGGTATAAACGAAATTATATGATCATACAGCTCAGCCAAAATCCTGTTTTGTTTTGTTTTCCATATTTTTGTAGTCGACCATCAGCATCGCATTCACTCCAGAAGAATCAGATTGTTCCATTGATAATTCTGTCACGCTCAATGGGACCATATGTGCTTTTAAAACGATTATCATCATGGCATTTAATGCATTTGTTTAGCTAACAAATTTTATTTTCAGAAGAACATAACCCTTCCGGGAAAGTCATGATTATATACTAAACAGTCTATTATTATCTTGATGTGCAAAATATCGACAGCAGGTTTGAAGTTCTGTGATAAATATAGGGGTACATATTATGCGGTAGCTTAATGGCTAACAAAACATGTTTTGAACGCAAAGCACAGAACGTACTTAACCTATTTGGATATTCTTTCTCAAAGAACTCGTATGTCTCTTTTAATTATGCTATTGCATGCCTTACTTATACTTTTAAAATTTCACCATCCTTCTGTCCAGGTGAAATGTGACTTACATCACTGCTGTCAAAAAATATACACATCTCCTTTACAATTTCCTCAGGTAACGTGAGTAGTGAAAGTTTAGCAAACACAATTATGTTGGTTCTTAATATATTAGTGTGTGCTGCACTCAATTTTGTGTAGACTTTACAACTTGATGATGTCTACGAGACATTGGTCGTGAGCGTCATGCTATGCATACTGCTTTGTCCAGTGAACTTGCGTTTGTATATAGTGTTCATTATTATACACATTTCGTTTTTCTTTTCTTTCTTGCAGCTCTCCGGTTTATAACTTTCGTTTTACACTGTCTTTCTTTTTTCTTTTTCGCTCTTTGTTTAAACATGTCCTTTGGCACCTTTAACAACTTTTCTCTTTCTTATTCTCGCAGCTTTATTATAATACGCTGTTTCGCTTGGTATTTATCATTCTCTTCCTTATTTTCTTTCTCTTCGTCGTTTTTCTTTAGCGAGAGTAGAGCCATCTCCACTATTGTTTCTCTTCAATAACTATGAAATTAACAGAAGTCTTCCTTAAACAGAACTCTAGTATAAATTAAGTGTATGGTGAAAATTTAAGTCCAATGTTTCAGACGCCCCGCAAAAGGTGTTCTCTGGTAAAGGATGTTACAAGCAATCACAGAACACCAAAGTATTAGCAATGTCAGTTCAATAAATAACAATTCCAGTATATGATATACCTTATTTAAGCTTTAGATGTTTGTTAACCGCGGCATATAAACGGGGGGGGGGATCGGTATTGAGTTATGCATATAACCATACCTTGAAAGATACTTCCAGCAGTTTCAGTTTTGGAATCAATCTGTATGCCGCTCAATAAGCAGCAGCATGGAGCACTATTTTGAATTAATCATAATTATGAGATAACATAGTCACCAAGTGTGTATATTTAAACCACAAAGTCCAAAGAGTATTAAGATACATTTTCAAAGTTTGTGACATTTATTATCATATGTCCTCCAAAACATGTACTTGTACACAGAGGAGGAAATAGATTAAATATGTGCATGGATACGTTAAAGAGAATGTAAGTGACATAATCTGTCACTGTACATTATTTATAGCTTAATCCATGATCTTATTTATGATTCAAATGTGTTCGTGACGGAAGAGGAATGATTAATACATGATAAGCAGTACAGGAAGTTCCCTTGCGGAACATAACCTAAGAGGCAGCTAAAGAATATTGAATGAGTCATCGACAAGAAGCAGAAGGAACTAAGGTGGAAGAAATGACATATGAGTTGAACAGAGAAAACGCTAACAATGCTATGTCAGGGTAGGAGCTCTTTGGATGTTTGTTATGTAGTTATGTGTCCACCTTGACCTTGGTTAGAGTAGGGCTCTTAGCGTGAAACGAGGCCGGGTTTAAGAGCCCTCCTCGTTCCCGTAATTGTACCATGTTTAACAGAATGCAAAATAAAAACGCATTACCTGCAGAGTGCTTTTATTGTAAATGACCAATCTATCCAACATTCATTCCCATTCCTGGTTAATTTTACTTTCTTTGTTTCAGACAGCACAGATGGGCACCATATTTCAGTTGTATATGTTTATTTTGCTTCCTATTTGCGATTCTGAATTATCAGGTTCGTAATTTAGTCATTGTCATCAAAACAGACAAAGTGATACACAGAACAAAGGACACTTTCTTAAGTCTGGCGCTGGACACAGCACTGTTACACAATGGATGGATTTATAAACATATTCGGTATGTAAACGTAAGTTCACACAATATATTTGTATGTATCATTTATTTTAGTAGTAATATGATACCTCCGGTAAAAAAAATATGTTTAACAATCAGGGCTGCCCATAAGGGGGCAGAGCGGACATTTTGGGGGAACAGGGCCCATAATATAAATGATCAGAATGACGGATACATAAGTTTACCATGATGTATCATATTATGGTATTCCTTCCTTACCATATGTCCCAATTTTACCACTATTATAAAAATTGTGTGGAACTTTTGGACTAAAGCCTTAAAGGGGACCCGCCTCGGACTTCGTGACTTGTTGGGGGGGCCCAGAATTATGTGGGTGGTACTGATAATAGTCACTCATGTTTTGTTACCCTTTATTCTTTCATGTCTATTTTACAAATAATTTATACAAAAACTTTGTTTTATCTAATTCCTTTTAACATGTTAATTAGGTAGGTACCCATAAAACATAGTTCCAATGCAGTAACACAAGAAGTACACTTTTTTTATGGTGCAGGAATCTAAAATGATGTTGATTGTTTAAAACACATGTCAATATATAAAAGCTGTGGGCTCATTTCAGAGTGCATTGTTGAAGTTTAAGAAGATTTAAAATCAGAAATGAAATGATATGAAAAAAGTTACGTACTTGATATTATTAATACGCTTTTCTTTGTGACAGGCAGCCTCCTTTACTTTCATTTTTGGCAGCACTCCCTTCTTGGGCTCATGGGCCTCACTTCAATTAGGACAGTTAAATCTATCGCTTAAAATGCACTCAAATTCCATTTTTGAGGAAATAAAAATAACAAATATTTTTACCTGTAGATATTATTGGGGTGGGGGGAATTTCATAAAAAACTTTTCCTTGCAGCCTTAAAAAAACTCTTTCCAACTATTTGTTTGGGGATAAGCGTAAGCATTTCTCAACATTCACTTGCACCCACAAAAATCAGTTTTTAACCTTTTTTAGATATTAGGGTACCTCATAATGTATATTTTCAGCGAAATCATATCAAATTTTGGGTAAAATATCTTCCATTGTATTGTTAAGGAACCATAATAACTTAAAATGTATGCAAATTAGATGCATATTCCTTACTTACAAGCATGTTTTGTTGTGTTAACAGATATTTTCTCTGTCCTTCAGATCTGAAAGAGTGAGAAAATTAACTGCAGAATTGTCTCCAGGGTATCTCCGTATAGGAGGAACTCTAGCAGATTGTTTGCTATTTGATTCTGAGGATAACTTAACTAAAGCAACACATCTTAATAAGAACATTACTAACTTCATAATGACAGGTATAGAAACTTCTTTCACATTGGCTTTAATAAGATGAGATAGATACCGCAACAGCAAACAATAACTTTATTAATAATAACAAGATCTTAGAGTGATAGAAAATTATGTAGGCTATTTTAAGGTTGAAAGTGCTTAAAGACAATAACAAAACTTAGCCCACTACTGTGGTATTGGGATAGCATGTCTGCCTCTCATTCAAGAGGTCCTGAGTTCAAACTTAGTCTGGATGAGTTACTTGGGTAAGGTTCCCCCCCCCTTTATGAGATGAAAGTGGGTAATTCTAAGGTCTAAGGATCCTGGGCTGATTTGAGCATCATTTCAACCATTTCATTGTATGGTTAGTGGTAAATTTCAGGTGCATTTGTTTTGCAAAGAAAAATAATGTGGTGCATAAGTTATAAATAGGTTGTTCTTTTTGTTATTATTATCAATTAATATTATTAGCTATTATTAATTGCCATTAATTATTTATTATCATCATTATTATTTATTAATTATTATTACCTATAATAATTGTACTAAGCAAATTAAAATATTATTACACTTTTTATCACAGTGTTTCAGCCTGGGCTCTCTCCCAAGCCATAAGCATTTAACACAATAACAAGGGTCTGCACCTAATGAAAGTAATACACAAACAATATAATTTTCGACAAACTTCTGTATCTATCTGCCAATTCATTTCTGAGTTTCCCTGAGGATGACGCTTGCTCCCTTTCAGTGTTTATACTATTCACAACTGCACAGACTTCACCACCGCCTGCCCCAACAGTTCATCTGGAAGAGTTTATGGGCACCATCGAGGGTCTCACCGACCTGGTAAATTTCCTGATCACTAAGACAGCCGATTGGACTCCGGTACTTGAGGACCTGAAGAGTGGTCAGGAGAGGCTACAGAACTACCTTCTCACACAAGCAAGCATTGGAAGCATTGCAGCAGATACCATCGGCAAACTTGAATGTATCTCTCAAGATCTTTCAACAAGCCTGTAATTACATTAAATAAATACATTTAAAGCCCTACCTAATCCCATTCCATTCCTCATGGGGGCAGTCAGCGCCCTGCATGGTCATGGCTGTCTCCAATCCATCCTATTCCCAACACTGCATAAAAAAAAAAAAAAAATCTGCAAAGCTGCCAACATATGACTAACCAACTGTTATGCTTATGCAAATAATGGCTGATTTAGGGCCTTAAGTGACAAAGCAAGGCTGAGAGATGCTTTTTTATAAGCAAAGGAGTGAAGCAGTTATGACTGAAGGCCACAACTGCAGAATGACACAGAGCAAAGCCATAGGATCTGTGAACCTAAACCCCAATGATCAGGATCTAGTGGATTTCACACCCTACATTAGATTAGCACTTCTCTTTGTGCATGTGCAATAGTGGCATGATGGTGCGGTTTGTTGACATAATGCCATTATTTTCCTATAAAAGAAAACTTCCTCAAAAGGGCAGGTGAGTGGGTTATAGGCTCTAGAAACATCAACTCCAAATGCAATTCCTGAGGTTTTCTCATTACTCTTCTTCACTTTTGTAACACTTTATTTCTGACATAGATACAGAAGTTTAGCCATACAACTTTTTAATAAGAATGTTCTTTTCTTCTCTTGATGGTTTCTACTTATTCTTGCAGGTCAGGACTGGATAATGTTAAACAAGTTTGCACGCAATACTGGCTTCAACCTTCTGTTTGATTTAAATGTGTTATTGCGGAAAGACTATCATTGGGATAGTACAAATGCAATGCAGTTGCTTAAGTTTACAGAACAACAAGGCTTTAGCTTGTCATGGCAGCTTGGAAATGGTATGTACGTGGTTTAATAACATGTAAATCAATGTCATAATGAAAAAATAATCACAGCACCTGTTGTGGGAAAATGTTAATATCTCACCTGATTTTTCCTGTAGAAAAACTCCTTAAATGAATTAGTTAGATAATTGCATTGAAGAAACATTAACTTGGTTTTCATATAGTGGAGTACTAAAATGAACAAAGTGATTTTGAATTCAATAAATATGGCGCATACCTGAAATATGTTTTTGAGCTCCTAGGTATTTGTTCAGTATTAATCCTGAAATGTGATTAGATGAAATGGCTATTAAATAGTTGGCTACACTCAAGTTCACTCACATTCACCCACCAGACTCTTAGCCTACCAAGAAGATTTCTTGGTTAAAGAAAAATTTCTCAAGCCTAGCTTGAAGAATTGAATCCCTCATACAGTAGACCAGTGCTCTACCAATGGTGCTATGAGGGCCATCCTAACAAGCTCTTGTGAAGGAAAATAAAATAAAATCACAAACTTTATATTTCCCATCACATGACATACTTGGAAAAATGTAAACATACAACAATATAGAATATTTTGAAACTGGCTAACACTATGAAAAGAATTATTTGGTACAAGTGATGTATCATAGCCAGCTCTACGTTTCCACTCCAGAAGATTTTGTCTCTCATATGTTTTCCTTTTATATAAAATGTCACAAAACTCGATTAGAATGAAGAGGATTTCACAGGCTATTTATAAAAAAATTTGATGTGTTACACTCACATGACTTTCTCTACTCTTGTACAAACTATTTTTACAAACGCTTATTCTCCATATGCTTCATGTTAATCGAGACGTTTATCTTATTGCTAATTTTCTTGTAGATGCAAGGGAAATGTGGTAGGTTTTAAGCGATAGTCAAATCCTTTAAGCGCTGGTTGCTATGTGGCGTATTACATTCTCTTTGCATGTCCAGGACATAAAAAAAATGAATAACGAATTTGAGAAAAAGTATAAGTATTGAAAATTTAAAGGAATAACAAGCAATATCTCGAAAATGGTTCACTCAACAAAAAAAATGTATATTACATAAATTGTGTATTTTAACACGACCTACATTTTTTGTGTAGTAAAATTTTGTCTATCTCTTACGGTTTACCAGAAATGCAAAAGTCGTTCACAATGAAGAATACTTTTAGAGACATTCCTAGAAAATTCGAGATATACATTTCATTTGTCATGAAAATATCTTAAACATATGATATTTTAATCAAAATCGTTAGAGCCATTTTTGAGAAAATTAAAATTTTCGAAAAATGTCCCATGTAAAGGGTAGTCCGGGGTGAGGAGATTTTCTTGAAAACCGTTGTGTCGCATCTCTGGAAGATACTGAACCTAAATACCAATTTTGGTGTTTATCCGACTGATCGTTTCTGAGTTATGCTGTTCACAGACACACACACACGGACATGTTTCCAGAAATTCTTTGTTTGGATTCAGGGGGTCTCAAAACATGTATTTCCGGTGAAATCTCGGTATCGAATACAATACTTCCCCTGCTTACTATACGTAGTAGAGAAAGTAAAAATGTAATATATCAAATATGTGATGTCTTAATTAAAAGTTTTAGATCCTTATTTGAACCGAGTGAGGTGGCACCGCGATAACGTATGTTACTCGCATTTGGGAGGTCACAGGTTCAAAACCCCCCCCCCCCCCAATCTGATAGGTTTTTTTCATGGTTTTACTTGGTCACTAGGCAAATGCTGGGTGGTAATTTGATCCGCAGATTTTCATATCATCCATTTCATCACTACATTTCATTTCCTTCTTCTTCATCACCATACCGGGCATTTGGCTGATTACCATCCTGGATGTGATATGTTCTAGAGTTTGCTCTTCAACAGGCTACTGACAAGGCATTGGCCTGTAAGTCCTGGGGGTGTAAGCCCTATGAAGAGGAGGGTAATCTGTTGAAGAAGAAGAGGAGGACCCTTATTTGAGCAATAAAAGTCTATCCTTATTTGAGCAACAAAAATCCTTTGCAAAGGGTTGGTTAGGGTGGAAGAATTTCCTTGAAAATCTTTGTGTAGCATCCTTGAAAGATGTTGGATCTTCTTTTGGGGTTTCTCTCTCTCTCTCCCTCCCTAATATGTATCTACTGAAATTCCTGTACTGAATTTTTTTGGGTGGAATATAAGTTTCTCTACCTACAGTAAATAAATGGTAGAGAAAGTTAAACAAGGTCAGCGATTTCCCTCAGACTGGCATTTTGTGAAATAATTGAAATTTTTTAAAAAGTTATTTGTAGTGTAATTAAGAAAAATGTTTCTCAAATTACTGTAATTAATCCCAGTTACTTTTACTATCAATGGCAATATCCAACTGAGATACAAACTTGAGTTTGAGGCAATGGCAGTTTTTATTGCCAATATGCCATCAAGTTAAAAAAACCAAGTGAAAATACATTGGATATCAAGGGTTAAACACAAAGACATTCAAGGACTCCATGTTTTCTTGTATCATGTTTGCTTGGTGAATTATATGTATAGAACAAGCTGAGCAAACTTGCTTAGCAGTAGGATCCAAAGTTTTTTGCCGAAACATTGTGTAGAGGATTTAAAATTCTGAAGTATTTTTATATTCCATTTGTTATACAGAACCTAATGCCTTTCGCCATGTTTTTGGAGTTTCTGTGCCTGGTACTCTGTTGGGAGAGGATTTTGTAACCCTACGCAGGCTGCTTGATTCTTATCCACTTCAGTCCAAAAGTAACCTCATAGGGCCAGATGTCACCAGACCCAAATTTTTACAGCTGGATCCAATTTCTTACTTAAAAGAATTTCTTGATCAAGCACACTCTTCAATTGACGCAGTCAGTTTTCATCAGTAAGTGTTACTCCACCACTCTTCCACCCCCTCCAGCTATATAATTTTATAAGTGATTGAATAAGCTTAATTTTAAGGGTAAAAAAAATAAAAATGTTATGTTCTTAATCTGACTATTACTACCTTGTTTTTGCAAATAGCCTCTTGATTGCAAGACTTATTGAATATTGTTAATAATCATAAAAGAGGTTTGGAGTGTGATCATAAGTAAAATGTATTACACTGCAAATGAATTAAAGAGAGAAAAAGTAAATAACACAAGCAAAATAAATATAAAAATTGAGCGAACCAAATAAAAAAAAAATTCTGATATGTTACATTCGCATGACTTTCTCAACCCTGTATTGTTTATTAGTGGGTATACAAATTATTCTTACAAAACTTTATTTTCCTATCTGCTTCATTTAAATCTAGATAAAAGCTTTTTGGAAATAGTGATTACACATTTTGTTAAAGGGAATAGTGATAGTCAAATGTTTTAGGACTGGATGCTACACACTGGGCTTAAAATTGTGTACTCTTTCTATGACATCATGAGAAACGACCAAAAGCCAACAGGACTTTAAAAGTATTGAACAATTTGAACCATTAATAATAGATACCCTAGAAATGGTTGATGCTACAAAAAAGTTAGTTGAAATAAATTGTGTGTTTTAAAGAGCTCTATATTTTATGTGTAGTATGCTTTGTGTATTGCTTAATGTTCACCAGTTGTACAAGATTATAGAGAATTCCTTCCAAATGAAGAGGACTTCACTGGCTATTTCCAGAAAATTCGAGATGTACATTTTATTTGTCAAAAATATCTGTAATATATGGTATTTTAATCACAATCATTAGAGTCACTTTTTAGGAAATCTCTAAAAATGTTCCATGTAAAGGGTGGTTTGTGGTTGGGTGATTTTCTTGAAAATGTTTGTGTCGCATCTTTGGAAGATATTGAACTTAAATACTAAGTTTGGTATTCATCTGAGTTTTTGTTTTTGAGTTATGATGTTCACAGACAAACAAATATTTTTTTAAAAGTGCTTTATTTAGATTCACAGCGCCTCAGAACATGCATTTCCGGTGAAATCTCGGTTTCAAACTTTTTGAGTGAAATGCAATACCTTCTCTTCCTATTATGTATGTGGTAGAGAAAGTAAAAATTCAAGGTATTTCATGGTTTCAAATCATGTATTACTTGCCTTTTAACAAATTACATATTTTACAACAAAAATTTACATGTTGAAGATGAGTCTATTACATTCATATTGTTTTTCCAATAAATTTACTACCTCTTGTTTTAAGCAAAGTAACAGCCTCTTTTATTGAATGTATGTAAACAATGCAATGTTTACTGAATAATTAATAAGGAGTTGTTAGTTCTTTTGTAAAAGAATTACATTCCTCATTGATTTTAGGGCATATGAATTATGGGGATAGCAAGTAAACTAATTTAATTTTTCCTTCCTTTTATTTGCTGATGTAAGATTTTGTTAATTTTTTACAGCTGTTGCAATAGAACATAAAATCGAAATAATGTAGCCTTTATCAGATATATTTTATATCTGTTATAAAAGATATAGAGAGGAAAAGTAAATCATAAGAAGGAAAATTAATTAGAAATAAATACACAGACAATTAAAATATATCTTACAAAAGGTATGCCATTAATTGTTTATGTGTCACTATTTATTAGTTTATATGCAATATGTGTTAAACTTAATGTAGAGGATTTATTGTTTCAGGTACTACTTAAATGGACGAGATGCAACTTTAGATGGTTTTTTAAATCCAGACACTCTTGATATTCTTCATAAACAAATTGAATCAGTTCAGGAAGTGACTGTTCCATACAGTCTACCAGTATGGCTTAGTAAGTATAATCTCCCTCTGTTGAATATTTAATTCTATTCAATGCATTCAGTAATGGGATAGTCTATTGATCCTTGATGAACAGTGCAGTTGTTTTATGGTGACATGGGACGCTAAGGACCACAGTAGTTAAAGAGCGTCCATAAATAAAACTCAATTTTCAATTTTTTTTTTTCCATGGATCGCGCATATGCATGCTCCTTTATTACACTTGGAGTTTTTCATTCCATAACTCTCATGTTACGTACTTGCGAGTGGTGATAGCATGCACTATAGTGAGTTCTAACTTTGTTATAAGTGGTGTCCATCTGCGTGAAGACATTCATTCTTTGAATGAAATTTCCATTCACATACATAAGTTCTTCTTGCATAATGTTAATAATTTCTGTTTTATATTTCCTTAAGTTCATTTGTGGTGTGGGGATTGTGGCTATAAACTTTTTTTTAAGGTTCCTCACAAATAAACGCACCAATTTTTCAATTTTTTTCTCCGTTAGAACATTTCAGTTTTGCTTCTGAAGTTTAGCATTTAGCAATCCCTTTGTGCTAAACTTATTAACCAGAAGCCTAACAATTTCTCTACTTGGATCTGAAATGCCAGGAAATTACTCCTGAAATTGTCCACACACATGTCTACATGATTTGGTTTTTGCATATTGAGGCAGTATTTTATATATATAAAAATTCAATAACAGCCTGTCTTAAAGTAATACGTGTATTTAACAATATATAAAAAGTGTATATTACAGTCATTGTATATGTTTGTATTATTGTATCCATGTTCAATAATGTTATGTGAATATATTACGTAATTTAATAATGTAGGAGCTGTGAGAATAATAAGTTAAAAGTTGCTACCAATGAGGTAACCTTGAGGCAATAATGAGTTTGGGAGTTTAACAATACTACTTGTGATTCTTGGAAGCAATAATGTAATTTTAGTGACAGTTTATAAAATAGCGAATCAACAACCAGAAAAAGCTTCAGTTAAAAGAAGGTATTCTACTGGATTAGGAATAGCCAATCAGAGACTTGAAATACAGAAATTTACAAATTTTAGACGCTAGAAATCTATTCAGTTGCCTGAAAACAGTGTTCCTAACCGGACACGAGACACGTCCTCAAGAAGTATAATACGTATTCGTGTGAGACAAAAATAGTTTACGTATTAAAAAGTGCAAGTATTTAATTAAAGAATCTCACAGCTCTCTATATCAGTGAAGTGTTATTTAAATTGTGTCAAGCATTAATAAAAGAAGTGAAGTAAAATTATAATCTGTGTAGGCCTACATTCTTAGTCGCACCAAAACCCTGCCAAGACATCCATGTCTCTAACAGTAATACTGATGCAGCTGAGGTAAACATAAATATAATATCTAAAGAATCAGTCAAATTACAAAGTTAATATTTTTTAAACTTGGGGCGAAGGCTACCGGAAAGCGGGTACCATACATGCGGTTGCAACTACTTCAAGTTTGGCTCCCCAACAGTTGAACTATAGTACAACTCCTTCAATACAATTTCTTCCAATTGGCGCCCAACGTGGGGCAAATAACATAAAGATAATCAACTACTTCAATATGTATCATAAATAAAAATTTGTTATTCAAGTGTGAATTTGTTGACAGGCATTGCAGTGGACTAATAACAACACATTAACACTCTCAAGCAAATCACACCAACACAGATGTCTTGAATAAACTTTCACCTTTGAGATGCACAGTATCAACTCTCTTTATAGCGTGAACACAGCAGCGACTGAATCACACTGATAAGAATAACCTTGAACACGTAATGTGCTGCCAGTTGTACATTGGAAAAGTACTGAAGTTACTGCAATATAGCATGCTACCTTATAGCCGGTCTGTGGCTCAGCTTAAAATGCCTGCAATGCCTAAATAACTTAGGCTGAAAATTATACCTTATTAACTCAGTCTTCAGCACTGTTGCATTTTTGAGATATCATCCAATGTATACTCAAGTATGGCATCACTTGGCATTTTCTAATTCTTTGAAGTGAAGACTTTGATTCTTATGCTAGTATGAGTTTTCTTACTTTGCTGCATTAAAAGTATTTAAAAATGAAAAGTGAAAATTAATTTATAAGCCATAGTGAAGCTGACATATCAATTAGAGAGTCTAATAGCACTTAGAAAATGCATAACAGGGAGAAACATCAGTACTGTGTGCACTTTCAAATATATTCCTGTAATTCCACTTTTTTGTATGGAAGTTTTTATAGAATGATGTATAAACAATTAATGTAAGTGATAGTGTCATTAAGCAACTTACATATGTTATCAAATCATACTTAGTAACTTTATCTCAAAATTTATCACACATGAAAGAGTTACTCAGTCAAATGAAAATTGATGGCAGTAACAATTCTGAATACTTTAAAACTGAAGAATATACCGTATTAATTGAATTTTTTATAAAATGTTTGTTTCTACAGTAAATACTATGCACTGTGTTTTGTATTACGTATATTCTTAATTATAGCTGCAAGGCTGATAGTTGTAAATGCATGTAGACTGGTCACGCTTTGTCTTTCTGTTGAAGAAGATGATATCTTTACGTTATTTGCACCACACTTTGGGTGTCAATTTGAAGTAGGTTGTATTGAAGGAATTGTACTATATTTCAACTGTTGGGAAGCCGAACTTGAAGTAGTTGCAACCACAAGTATGGTGCCCGGTAGCCTTTGTCCCAAATTTAAAAATATTAACTTTGTAATTTGACTGTTTCTTTAAATATTATATATTTATGTTTGCCTCGGCTGCATCAGTATTATTGTTAGAGACATGTTTCTCTTAGCAGGTTTGTGGTGCGTCAAGAATGTAGGCTTACACAAATTATAATTTTACTTCGCTCCTTTTATTAATGCTTGACACGATTTAAATAACACTTCACTGATAGAGAGCTGTGAGATTCTTTTATGAATTACTTGCACTTCTTTTAACACATAAACTATTTTCTGTCTCACACGAATACGTATTATACTTCTCGAGGACGTGTCTCGCATCCGGTTACAAACACTGTTTGCAGGCAACTGACTTCTGAATTTGTAAATGTTTCTCCTTTTCAGTTTCTGATTGGCTAATCCTACTCCAATAAAATACCTTCATTTAACTAAAGCTTTTTCTGGTTGTTGATTGGCTATTTTATAAACTGTCACTAAAATTAAATTATTGCTTCCAAGAATCAGAAGTAGTATTGTTAAACTCTCAAACTCGTTATTGCCTCAAGGTTACTTCATTGTTACCTCATTGTTAGCAACGTTTAACCTATTATTCTCACAGCTCCTACATTATTAAATTACGTAATACATTCACATAAAATTATTAAACATGGATACAATAATATAAACATTTACAATGACTGTAATATACACTTTTTATATATAGTTGCATACACATATTGCTTAAGGTGAGGTGTTATTGAATTTACATATTATATAATTTGACTGAAATCATTTAAGTGATAAAAATACTGTCTCACTGTATACCTATTCAGGTTTGCCTATGTGTAAATGCGGTCCTACCAAAATATAAAACAAAAGCATATTTTGAGTTATATACCAACAACTTCTTGTAACAAATAAGTTAGTTTTATCTATAATCCATTAGACAAATAAATGTTAAGACAGCATCAACCAGCTGCATATTTTATGACATAAAGGAACACATCTCTTTGGCTCCTGTTGTGCAGAGAGCAACTCTTTCAGAAGTTTAGGGGAGATGTAAATTAATATGGGAATGGCTAACCAAAATGATTGTAACATCTGTCTACCCTTGCCTTCCTTATCAAGATTCATCCGAGTAGCTCCTAGGCCACACAGATTCTGCTACATCACACATAATGGAGTTTAATCCCTGTTTTGAAGAGTCAAAACTCTATTGAGTAAAACAAATTGCATGAGCTCCAAGAGATGAGATTAAAAATAGAATTATTTTTATTCCTTAAAAGAAAAAGAAAAGTGGTATTCCATTCTTTTATAGGCTTGTATCTTAAGTATTTATGTATGCTCTTTGCACATGTGTTCTGTGAATATTGTTATAGATTTAAGCAAAAACAAACTGTCTATTATTGCTACAGGTGAAACAAGCTCAGCTTATGGTGGAGGTGCACCTGGTCTCTCAGACCGTTATGTAGCTGGTTTCTTTTGGCTAGATAAACTTGGTGTGGCAGCAAGATCTGGTATAGATGTTGTCATTCGTCAAAGTCTCTATGGATCACATTATGGACTACTAGACAAGGATACTTATAAGCCTTTGCCGGTAGGTATTTTACTATTATTTCTCACAGTACTATATACGAGGGCAGTCCCAGAAGTACCCGACCTGACGTGTATATAGCGGTTGTTGTTTCAAACAAATTACTATGGTAGAAAGTACCACCCTTATAAAGCTTAAGTTTGAAGTTTGATGAAACTACGTTCTTTAGTAATTGTTTGGCAGCTATTAAGAGTGAACTCTCTCAGCAAATTTGTAAACATGGATAAAACTGGCCATCGTTATGTGATACAATACTTTCATATGAAAGGCCTTATTACTAATATTAAAGCTGAGCCAGATTCTACTCTGGGGGAGTCTGCTCCTTCGTTTACAACAGTAAAATATTGGGTGGCGGAGTTTAAGTGAGGCAGTACAAGCTGCCAAGACGAACATCACAGTGATCAACCAAATGAGGTGACCATGCCAGAAATTGTGAAGAAAATCCACAAAATGTTATTGAATGACCGTCGACTGAAAGTGCATGAGCTAGCAGAATCGTAAGCATTTCAAAAAGTGCTGTACATCGCACACTAACTGAAAATTTAGACTTGAGAAAGCTGTGCAGAAAATATGTGCCACGTTTACTCACAATGGAACAAAACCAGCGTTGTGAGGATGTTTCGCTGCAATAAAGCCGAGTTTTTGCATCGATTCATAACCATGGATGAAACATGGGTCCATCACTTCACACCTGAGATGAAGGAACAATCAAAATAGTGGATTGAAAGGGGAGAATCAGCTCCAAAGAAGGCGAAGACAGTTCCATCTGCAGGCAAGGTCATGGCGTCAGTTTTTTGAGATGTGCATGGGATAATTTTCATTGATTATCTTCAAAAAGGAAAAGCAATCAATGGCGAGTATTATGCAAACCTATTGCAGCGTTTGAATGATGAAATCAAGCAAAAACAGCAGCATTTAGCAAAAAAGAAAGTTCTGTTTCATCAAGACAATGTACCAATGCACACATCCATTATCACCATGGCCAAAATTGATGAGTTAAAGTTCGAATTGCTTCCTCATGCACCCTATTTGCCAGACTTAGCCCCTTTTGATTATTTTCTGTTGCCAAAGTAGAAGAAATGGCTAGGTGGTAAAAGATTTGCCAACAGTGAAGAGGTGGAATGTGCAGATGATGGCTATTTTGCAGAACTCGAGAGTTCTCACTATATATAGGGCATTGAAGCTATTGGACATCGCTGGGAAAAGTGTATCAAGCTGAAAGGAGACTGTGTAGAGAAATAAAGATGTTTTTTCCCAAAATTGTTGTGTTTTCTTTGTTAGGTCGGGTACTTCTGGGACAGCCATCGTACAAGTACTGTCAAATTCTGTATGCAGTGTGGCACAGGAAATGTCATACAATGGCTTGTATGACATCTTTTACAATGGCTAAGGGGGAAAGGGCAAACCATCACTATCAACCAGACTGGGGTGTAGCACTGGCAGAGTTAAGAAGAGCAGGGAGAAAAGGTATAATGGTGGAGAGAATTTTGAAGTATTAGTATAGTTGTATAAATTTTGATGACAGTAATATAATAAAATACTGCATTAAGTTCCAAAAAGATGTAATAGGAAGAGAGAATTGGTTTGGGGAGATGGGAAATGTGTTAGAAAAAATCGGCATAAACATTTGGATATTAGATAAAAACAATAGCTGTGAATTTTGGAAAGAAGTGAGAATGAGGGTGGAAGACATGGGGAAACAAGAGATATGGGCTAGTGTTGAGGATAAAAATTTGTTGACTTTGTATAAAACAGTGAAAAGAAATTGGGGGAGGGAGAAGTATGTAGACCTATGCAATCGATCTGAAGAAATAGGTCTTGCTTGGATATGCACAAGAGTACTGTTTTTAAAAAGAATAGGAAATGATTGCTTGGGGAGATGTATTATGTGTGAAAAATTGGGTAGTATTTTGCATTGTGTAATAGAATGTGAAAAGGTTGAAAGATAGAGAAATTTAAACAAAGAAATAGTAGCAGTTAAAGTGCTAGCAAGCCTAAGGGCAGAAACAATTAAAATACTGGGGAAGTTCTTAGGAAATATAAAGATAAATAGACAAGGAGCCTAAGGAAGGGGCAACAGGATGGTTACAGCCTGGAAAGTACAGAGAGGATATACAGTAGAATCTCGTTAGTACGTTTTTGCAGGAACCTAAGGATTTGGACATCATAGGCGGGAATGCAAAATATGCAATTTAAGAACATAGTTATGTAATAAAATCTAATAATTACGTCTCTATGGGTAATTGAAATGGATTTTGATTACAATCTGTGTTGAATTCAATATGTGTTGAAATGGATTTAGATACACAAAGCCTGAGAATAAATAATTCAAGCTTTTATGTTGGTCAACTTGGATTTTTGAGGTTATGAATGTTTTTGAGAAAATAAATTGCGAATTATGGAAGCGACAAGAGTGGCTTTTCTGTGCGTTTTATTACACATGATAAGAAAAAAAAATGTATGAGCGTGCATCGTGTTACAAGTACAATAGGCGAAGCATATTCAATACAATTTGAATATGGTAGGTGTTTTCATGCAACAAATTTAGTTCTGATCCTCTTCTGATCCTATTTTCCAATAGGAAAGTTTTGTTTTTGCATTTTTCCCTTCTTTAAAAGCAGTTTAATCAATTTAGGTTTGCTAACAATTGCGTTTAAGGTTGACGGAGGAATGTTTAACTTCCGCACTATATCCACATGTTTCATATTTGGATTGTGATCTATTTCAAGGATTTTCAGTTTTTCACTATTGGTTATTTACTACACTTTCTTTTTTTCATTGTAAATGAAAAGTTAAAATACAATCTACGTATGTTTGGTCAACACTTAACAGTAGACACTATCGTTGGCGTTTACCATGCCAAGGTAAAGCATTTTCTATCCTGCCCACACAAATCGTGTCACACAAGTATTTACATACATGCATGTGATTGGCTGCCGGTATCCACCCCATCACCGAGGATTGACCAAAGTAGCCAATGAGGATGTCAAACTTTGAACGTGTTAAGCGCCTTCTCCCACTGGACCGATCAAGGATTGGCCAAAACAGTGAATGAGGACGTCAAACTTCAAACGTAGTAAGCGGGACCGGGAAAATGACTAAGCAAACGTTATTTATTACATTTGGTGATTTGGTAGCGGGACTTTTATAATTGAACGTAATACACGGGAAAACGTGTTAATGAGGAATGTGCTAACGAGATTCCACTGTAATAGCTTTATCCTATACATATACCTAGGCATTAAAGTATGGGAGAGCTAGTTTATAGATACAGTAGCTTTTTAAATTTTTAAATGTATGCCTTAATTGTAATATTGTGTTAAAGAAAGGTGGAAATAAATCTAAATAACAAACTGAGATGTCAGTGGCTTTGTAATCTGTAGATATAGTTCAATTGTTATGCAAAAAATGGTGTCCATAGCTCTTAAAATGACTGCATGACTGCTTATTCCAAGTTCCCTCTTATGTAAAATATTTAAGCCAGGGAGAAGCTAATCCTTAGAAAAATGGGAGATGCTGTAGATGCTTTGTAATCTGTACATAGAGTTCAACTGTTGGTGCAAGAAATGGTGTCCATAACTCTTAAAGTAAATATTCAAGCAAGGGAGGAGAAGCTAACCCTTAGAAAAATGGGAGATACTATAGATGAAGTGTACAGAGTTAATTGTAGGATAATAATTCTCATTAACGGAACACTCTGGTACCAAAATGAACCCCCCCTCCAAAAAAAGGGTTTTTTTTTTAGGAAAACCGTTTTTAAAAGAAATATCATCTTCAACATGTCTAGAATACGCCCAGTAAGTATTACATTTGAAATCTGTCTGGAAATTGGTGCTATCTAAATTGATAAGTGAACAGCAATACCTCCAACAACTGTGTTCCCAAATTTTAAATAGCTTTTTCTCCCGTACAGCAGTTTTGTTCTTTGGGGTATACTTTTTCCAGGGTGAAATTTTCAGGATGTGTAGAATATAACTTGCTCAAGAAAACAGTGCATTGGTTTGTTGATTACTCTCACACATACAAGTATATGAGTTTGATTATTTAGGAGTGAGAATAAGCAGTAATCATCCCTTAGCTAAGGGAAGATTAGCAATGACTGCCATAAGAATGTGCTTAAGAAAATACCAGATATGCAAATTAAATGGTTGGAAGGGGTTTACAAAGCTGTAGTTCAAGCAAAAATGGTCTATGGATCAGAGATTTGGGGAAGTGACAAAGGATGGGAGATGACTGATAAAGTACATAGATCATTCTGTAAATGTTTATTAGGTTTATTCATTTCATCACCAAATGGAGCAACCATGTTGGAGTTGGGAAGAGTAGGTAGCAAGGGCATGATAGTAGACAGGATACTTAAATATTGGCTTAGATTGAAATCATTGGACGAGCATAATTTCTTGAGGCAATGTTTAATAATGCAAGAAAAACCCAGTGCTGGGATGAATTGGGCTCAATGATTAAGGAGAATCCTACAGGAAATAGGAATGGTAACTTATGGAATGAGAGAGAGGGGTTAGTTAAAGGTTACTGGAAAGAAGCCAGGAACAGAGTGGAAGACATAGAGAAACAAGAATTATTTCAAAGTCTGGAAGGAAAGGAAAGTTTGGAATTATATACACAATTAAAGGTGGACTGGGGAAGGGAGAAGTATGTGAACATAGGTAATGGATTAGCGAGAGAAGGGTGCACATTAAGTGCACATAGGAAGGGAGTGAATTTGGATAGATGTCCTCTTTGTGGAGAGGCAGATGACTTACATTATATAATTGAATGTGAAGAAACTAAGTTGTGGAGAGATCAGTTTTTACCTAAGGAATGGGAGAATGTTAACAGAGAAGTATTAAAAGTTAGGATAATGAAAATACAAAAGGAGGGGGATATAAAAAGGATAGGAGAATATATGGGGAGAGAAATGGCTTAGAAAAATAAAGCAATACAAATCTGTTATGACCCACTATGCATAAATAACCACAGTGTTAAAATGCATGGTGGACTAAAGAATAAAATAGCAACTCAAAGTAATGTATGGAAAATTGTAAGATTTTTGTACAGTGTTTTGGAAAAAAATAAATACATACATGCAAGTATATGCTTTCCCCCCTTTCTATGCTTCATAATTATGGAAGGTTTTTTTTTATTTCTAAATACAAAAAAAAAAAAAGAAATTCTAATAAATATTATTTTGGAAAACAAATGTACAAGTTCATTGCATAGGAATAGAACTAGCATACCAAATTTCAGGCCTCTATTTGAATTCTAAATTGCAAAAAGTGTACCTTTTATTGCTATCCAATAATTTGCAAAAAAAAACATAAATAATTTTTAATTACAAAACTATTCAATCTAGAGCAATGAAACTTATACCAACAAGATATCATGGCAGATACAATTTAACCTAAACATTCATTAAAATTGATTAATTTGAAAGTCCATTTGGTACCAGAGTGTCCCCTTAAAACTGAAAGTAACGTCAAATGAGGATGTGTGTAACAAATATGCTTTTTGGAATATGGTTAGCGTGTAAATCGCATGGGTTGAATATTTTTTTATATGATGAGATGTAATTATTTGAACTAAGTGTATTTACAATAAAATCTCAACATATCAGTTTTTCTTGAATGATGCCACTCTCACAGCATTGCTATTCAAATCTATTCATCATGCAGCAGCAAAAGACGTGCCGTTTCTCCCCTAGACAATATCAATGAAGTAAAACAGTACAAGTATATTATGCTTAGCATTAGTGAAAAAAAAAGGTGTTCCAAATGATGCCCACTTAATCTACACAAGTGTTGAACACAACATTTAACTCTCAACGAGTTTCTGCAGTCAAAATGTACACGGAATACTGTCTCCTACCTAATTGGTTGAGCATATGGGGATTTGTTGCATGAACCTTATCTTCAAGTATTACTCACAAATAATAATTATATGGATTTAGATCTGGAGAGTGAGCAGGCCAGTAATTCTGCCATCACAAGTACATAATACAACACATTGATTTTCTTGGATTGCTGAACTAGATTCTACAGGGTGGAAGGGGTAAAGAAGTAAAAAAATCTAGTAACTTTTGATCCTTCTCCAGGCGTTTTACCAGAAATAAATGATTTGTAATGCAGTATGGCAACATAGCTCTATTGAAGCATATGCCACATAGCTTGCCATGACAAGGGTCAGGTAGTGAGGTGAATTATGGATGATGAAACAATGCCGCTGTCATTTGGAAAATAGGATAGAGGTAGGATGTATAAAGAATTTACACTTCACTGATATTTAATAGTAAGCAACTGAAATAGACTGTTTACAAATTATATGCTCCACAACAAATGAACTTTTGACATGAAAAAAATGGAATGAAACATTCACATAAGTTGGCAAATCATTCCTGAAAATGCACTTGCCTTTAACCATGTACATACATAAGCATCTACACAAGAATAGTTGTGAAAACTGCAGACACCACATTTAGTAAAGTACACTTTCTCTTCAGTGGTATCTGGACACACAAAAATTAGGTTATTATTTACTAAGAAGTGAAAATCCACTATCATTGGGACATACTGCGCACACCCATAATGTTAAGGGCATTTGTTTGCATTAAATTTACAATTTATTTGTTAAAATAAACCACTGAGAAACGTAGACCAACCAATGCTAAACTTTAACACAATGTTAAATTAATTTAACACTGAAGTTAATGCAAATTCTGTTTCATCAAATAATGTTAACTTTAACAATGTGTTAAACTTGGTGTTAAGTTAACATTGCCATATCCCAGTGTTAAGGCATTTAACAAATGTTAGAAGTTGGAAAATGGCTGCCACAATCTAAGCAGTTGATGTGAGTTTGCTGCATTTTGCATTTTATTGTGCCATTCCCAATGGAAGAGCTGTGTGTGTCATAATAAATTTAAAAAACTGCAAAAGGAGGAATTTTTAAAGCAATACAGACTGTTCAAAGGGATCATGAGCATGGTTTTATGGGAAATATGAGACGTTAGAATACTTCAGACAGAAATGCGGCTCTTTATCCTATGCTACAAGTATTAATTACTTTGAGATTTTAAGCTAATGACACTTTTATTTACTAGTAGATGATAATATTGGTATTTCCAAAGCTACCAATTGTGGGTTTCAAGAAGAAAACAATGTTTTTGTTCTGGTCTGCTTGATCCTTAATCAGCGATAACACACTTTCATCCATTTTAGTTTCAATGTACTGTCTGCCACTAGATTTAAACTGTTCTAAACGCTCTTCGAACCTAACTTTTTTGGTACTGCAATTTATGTTAGCATAAAATTGCTACAATTGCTTACTGAATCATGTTCATTCCAATTAAATTACTCACTGATTTTCTCCCAGGCTTCACCCTTATCCTTTAATGTAAGACCATCAGCTTTTTTGCACTTAACAATACCTCTATACTTAATAACCAGTTCTGTAATTAATGCTTTTCAAATGGTAAAACATTTCAGTTGACATCGTGATTCTAACCTCAATCAGGAACATCACATGGTAATTGACATAGAAAGCACTGTGATGTGTGGACAAAAGTGCATCAGGGTACATTCATAAGCTGTGTAATTCAGTTACTGCCTTCTCCAAAGCTATTGTTGACAGTTGTCTTTGAAGTTAATAAGATTTTAGTCAACATTTTTCTGTAAAAGCTTGATGAAACACAAGGGTTTTAACATTATGTTAAATTTTCAACATAATGTTAACAAACAAGATGTTAGAGTATTTTTAATATTGGTTTGTAAAACTGGCCCCAAATCTTATTCTCTTAGCTGCAGATTACATTTCTCTGCATTGGAAATATTAGGGTGGTGTTTGTGCTCCTCTCTCCTGGTGTAATGATTAATGAATCATAATTCCCATGTCATTCAACATAGCAAGATTGTACCACAATCTGTAAACATTCTACTGGAAAATTTAACTTGATAAATAGTAAAGGCAGGAAAACATTATATAGCCATTACTTTATGCATTACATTATTATTTTCAAAACTGTTCAAAAAATATAACTATCAGTCCAGTTACACAGTTCTAAAATAACAGTCATCTGACTTTGCACTAATGCAGCGGTTCAATAATCAGTTCTAACAGTGGTGCTCTGAATGTCGAGAGTAATTTGCATTACATTACACCAGTTTATAAGTATGTATAAGATGTTAGATTTTGGAATCGTCCCTGTATCCAAGTTCCAGTAGAGACAATACCCACTAAAAATCTTCCAGACAATCAGATTTAATTATGCTATTGAGCTCTTGTGCTATACATGTGAAAGGGAATCATTTGAAATGCCATTTTGGAACATAAAATCATTAGCATTATAGAAAGAGATATGGCGACAATGATGATGATGATGGATGTGAATTCTTTTAACTTGAGTTAAGTGAGCAGTAATTATAATAAGTATTTAGATGCAATGCAGCATATATGTATATATTGTTGACAGTATATTGCAATTTTGCGCCTGCATGCTGAATGTAGGATGGGAGGAACAGAAGAAAGGAGGGTAGAAAAATCTTGCAGCTTAGCAGTATTCATAACAGAGGAATTGTCAAAACTTGATGTGAACATAATCTAAGTCAGTCAAGTAACAGTGGACCAGTCTTGCTGGTTTTTCATAAAGGCTGGTGGACATATTTGACTATTATTTTGGAGTGGTTATATGGAACCTACTGTCCATTCCAAATCGGAGTGCCTTTCACTGAAAACAAACTATGTATTATCCGCGCGAAAGTAGTTCGCAATCCCCGCTCCTAATGGCTGCTTGTTCCCCTCTCACGTGCTTGTTAAACACTGTTTAAATCTATAAAAACATGCCCTGTGTGAGAATCATAGTTCAAAATGCAACCTGAAGTAGCAATCGATTTTATAAGTATGCGGCAATGAACATTTTACTTACGTTAATCACAATCCTCGGGCAAAAGTGCAACAGCCAAATCCGAATCCTCTGAAGATGACTCAGCTGTCATATCAGAATCAGAACTACTCTCCAAAATAATGACAAGCTTATCCAAAATTCCACAGCACTGTCGCACACAAAACAAGTTCCCACATTTTATCCTCTTCTATGTTCTGTTACGTCTGTTTATATTCCCTGCTCGCTTTCGTTATACTTCTCACTGAAACGCCTGTAAAATCCGATATTAGTTTCATAATATGCACTAATGCAAGTGTCGGGTATTTTTCTAATAGTGAGTTAAATATATGAAGAGCTGTTTGTTTTTCGCCACTTTTTAACTGTTTCCTGCTTTTGTGTTGGAACAGTTTATTCGCACCACACACACTTTCCTCTGTCATGTGAACTCAAATACCAACTGACTAAATCACAAGATTTGACCTGGGCTGAGCACACGTGTGACTGCGTATTATGAACGCCTGTTTGTTTATCATATTTCCTGTGTTACGCAAAGTGTTTATTTGGTACTCAGATAGCACCTATGGGAATTCATTGCTGCATTTCTTGTATATGCAAGAGAATGGCAGTCATGCATACAGTTGGTTGGTATTAACAAGCAAGATACTCTCGGCGTTAGCGCAACAGCAGACGAAAATCATATTTTGTAATATCTTAACAGTTGGTATATCTCCATTACCTTTAGCAATGAGTTCTTATGATAACCGCAATAAAATGCGCAGTTCTATACCTTTCCTGCGCTAATATTTCATAATACAATACATGTATTAAGGAACTATTTACTTTGGCGTAAGAGTATGTTCTTAGGTTCATGACAAGCAGGAGCACATGCTTTTGTTTACATCAGAGGGAACTCTGGTTTGGAATGGACAGTAGTGTTTTTCTTTTTGGAAAACTTACAGAAAACAACCATTTTTCCCAATAAACAGTAGCTGCTTTTCTAGTGCTGTCTTTTACTTCTGCATATATTAAGATAATTTCTAGGTAATAAATTTGGGAGCATCATGTTCTCTCACCTAATTTCACCTTGGTCCAAAAATTTAGCTGCTGTTATCTAAATAAAATAGTAAAAATAGGAGTTATTTTCAATCAACATGCTGATATCTATCTAATTCCACCATGCGGTCATGATAGATCAGTATGACTCAGGTCAGTACTGGCTTGAGAGTGGCAGGTCCACTCTCCACTTTTCTCATAGCTAAATTCTTGAGTGGTAGCTGCATTTTTCTCTGATCCCGTTCATTTACTCTCCTAAATTATACACAATGTAAAACAGACAATGTGATAATGTGTAAGTTACTTGTTATTGCAAAAAAAATGTTCAGCATATAATTTTCCAGGATTGGTGGCTGTCGGTGCTGTATAAGAGGCTTGTAGGAGTGGAGGTTTTGGATGTAGCAGGTTCAAACAGCATGTTACGTCTCTATTCACACTGTGCATTTAATAGCAGTGGTAATGTTGTACTTTTTGGCATGAATCTGCATCAGCACAAGAAGACTGAATTTAGTCTAAGTTTTCATCCACTTGCTTTATCACAAGCCATACTGAAGAGATATATACTTACTGCAGACTCTTCTTTAACTTCCAAGTAAGTGTACAAGTATAAAATGACAGCATATAAATTACTGTAGTATTAGATATACAGTGCTTTTCCTTCACACTGTGGCCAACGCACAGCTATTTTTGCACCGGCCATTGCAGCTTGGACTCTTGTCAAAACAGTTATAATATCCCAGCAACTGCCTCACTTTCTCATATTTGCAGTTACAATTATAATGATGATAAGCACATACCTTATCATAAGAGATGTTGGAAATGTTATCCTCTATTCACACATTTCTGGCATCTTCTCAGGAAATTTTCATTCAAACTGGAGAATTCAGTATCTGAATTGAGTGAATTTCTTTCCTGATGTTTTCTTTTATTCTTAAAATGTATGGGGTTTGTTGCACACACCTTATTTTTCAAGTTCCAGAATAGATAAAAATCACATACAGTTAAATCAGAGGATCGTGAGGGCCTTAATTCTCTACTAATTTTTCTATCTTCAAAAATTTCCTGAATTAAATTTAATAACTCATTAGTTGTATGTGCAGTAGTAAAAGTCTTGTTGGAAAAATCCAGACTGACATTCATCGATCAGCTGTACAAAAAAGTGGTGTGACTAAGATATTCCTATACCTCTCTGCATTTATTGTTAAAAAAATATAGGTCATATTATTGTATTGCATTTACTGTACACCGATTTTTGTGTCATACAAGGGAATCTTGTGCGTAAAGTCGGGTTTCTCTGTACTTCAATATCTGTTATTTTGCAAAGAAACATAGCCATATAAATTGAACTATGCTTTATCAAAGAAGAATATTAAGCATGGGTCAATTACTCTTATCATTATGCAAATTCAATTACAGAAATTTACTCGACTCTGATGATCTCATGAAAAATAAGGTGTATGCAATAAACTCCATACAATGTAAGAACTAAAAGAAAACATCTGGCGAAAAACTCACTCAAATTTCGATATTGAACTCTCCAGTGTGAATGACAATTTCTTACAATAAGGCATGTACTTGTTATCATTGTAATTGTAACTGTAAATAAGACAACATGAGGCGGTTGTGGGAATATTATAACTATTTTGGTGGGAATCCGAATGCA
The DNA here is from genome assembly GCA_030765065.1 of Deroplatys truncata. Taxonomy (NCBI): domain Eukaryota; kingdom Metazoa; phylum Arthropoda; class Insecta; order Mantodea; family Mantidae; genus Deroplatys; species Deroplatys truncata. The sequence continues at coordinate 49,395,705 of CM060979.1, read as the reverse complement.
GCTGCCAGTGCGCAAGAAGTCGTGTAGTGGCCACAGTGTGAAGGGAGAGCATTCCTTTACTTTCAATATAATCAAAATGAACCCACATACACTGTTTTAAGAGAGAAACTTAATATTGTATAGAGGGCTTTCATTTTAAAACTTTAGAATCCAAGTAGCTACTAATTTAAATAAAATAAGCCAAAAACAGAAAACTGCATGAAGTCAGATACTGGTGGTAAGTTTAAAGCCAGTGTTGTTAGCATTTTATGTTACAGCCTTTGATCTCCAGCTACTCCAAGTCACTACCAGTATATTATGATTAGATCTCAAATCTCAGGCTATACCTATTTTTACTTTCTCTACTACGTACAGTAAGTAGGGGAAGTATTGTATTCCACCCAAAAATTCGATACCGAGATTTCACCGGAAATATATGTTTTGAAACCTCCTGAATCCAAAAAAAGCATTTTTGGAAACATGTCCGTGTGCGTGTCTGTGCACAGCATAACTCGGAAACGAACAATCGGATAAACACCAATCTTGGTATTTAGGTTCAGTATCTTCCAGAGATGCGACACGAAGGTTTTCAAGAAAATCCCCTACCCCAGAGTACCCTTTACATGGAACATTTGTCGAAAATTTTAATTTTCTCAAAAAATGGCTCTGACGATTTTGATTAAAATATCATATGTTTAAGATATTTTCATCACAAATGAAATGTATATCTCGAATTTTCTTGGAATGTCTCCAAAAGTATTCTTCATTGTGAACGACTTTTGCATAACTGGTAAACCATAAGAGATAGACAAAATTTTACTACACAAAAAATGTAGATCACATTAAAATACACAATTTATGTCATATACACTTTTTTTGTTGAGTGAACCATTTTCGAGATATTGCTTGTTATTCCCTTAAATTTTCCAATACTTATACTTTTTCTCAAATTCGTTATTCATTTTTTTTGTCCTGGTAATGCAAAGAGAATGGAATACTCCACATAGCAACCAGCTCTTAAAATATTTGACTGTAGCTTAAAGCTTACCAATTCCCCTTGCATCTACAAGAAAATTAGCAATAAGATTAACATTTCGATTAACATGAAGCATATGGAGAATAAGCGTTTGTAAAAATAGTTTGTACAAGAGTAGAGAAAGTCATGCAAGTGTAAAACATCAGATTTTTTTATGTGTAAGAATAAACTAAAATTAGTTAAATATCTTCACATTATTTAAAATATAAAGGTATGGAAGGGGTAGCTAAAAGTGCCCATTTTACCATTTTGAAAGATAGAGCATTGATATGGTGTTGGTTTGGTTTCAAAGTCTTGCTAATAGGAATGCTGTAGGAATGAAAGATTTAAATATATTATTGCCTCCTCCTGTTTGTTCCAAATATTATTGTTCATCTTCTACATTTGACTAATGTGTGCTCAAAGAAATACTAAAGATAGTGTATCAAGCTGCATTGATACTCAAATTAGCTATGGTAACCCCTTTTGGGGTCGCTCTCCAAAAACAGCAGAAGTTCTCACAATTAAAAAAAGACTATTAAAGGCATTTCTGAAGGTACCCATAAGAACACCAAGTAGATACATATTCTTGAAACCTTGAACTTCATTCGTAAAAATATAACTATATTTCATAAGAACTCAGAATATCATAACTACAACACAAGAAATCTCAACATTTGGATAGCAACAGGCTTACAAAAAGCCTAGCAAGCATTTCCAATCTGGGTGTCTTAATGTATAACAACCTAGATACTTCAATAAAAAACTTAAAGAATCTTTTAAAGGTAAACTAAAAAAAGCTACTTCTAAAAAGGCAATATTTACATATAAATGATTATTTAAACAAACCATAATTTTCATAATCACATAATTAATGTACATAGATTATTATTTAATTTTGTTATTCTGTGACATAGTATTTTTGTAAAGAAACTGGCATGTAATTATTATTAAGAATTATTTTAGTATTATTTGCTGTAATCTAAAATTTGTATATATCCAATCCTGACGTGTCCAAAAAACAATGTATGTTGTTCCCAAAGGTTGAAATAAATGACTTAATTAGTTTCTTCTATTTACAATCCATTATGATTTCTGAATTCATTGTTCAGTGCATAGTACTTCTGTAAGTTTTCAAGATCATATTCTTGCAGACTTCTTTCACTACTCAAACTGAACCAGTTGCAGGGTGTTAATCGGCATCTGTGTGATTATATTTCCTATTTTATCATCTATTCCTAATCTTCTAGATCACAGATCATTGAAAATCTGTATTAGAATTTCATCTTCTGTGAGAGGCAGAGGACTTACATCACACTTATAATGTGATATATCTTTACCTTGCAAACTACACTAAATAAATAAACAAAATACATCATCGTTGATAACAGTTATATCTTAAAGTACATTGTCATGACCTAGTATCAACAGTTGAATTAAAGCAAATTGACCATTATTAGCAAAAATCTGATGTGTTACACTCACATGACTTTCTGTATCATTTACATGAGATAAATGTTTGCAGAAGTAGCTTCATTACACATTTCGTTATAAATGCAAAGGGAATAGTGATAGTCAAATGTTTAAGAACTGGACGCTATATGCTGGCCTCACTTTTTACATGCACTCGCAAGAAACAACTGAATGTCAACTGATCTTCAAAAGGATGGCAAAAGTATTGATCAATTCAAACCATTAATAACGAATAATTTGGAAATGGCTTATTCCACAAAGAAGGTTATTTGGAATAAACTATGTGCTTTAAAGATGATCTATATTTTTTGTGTACGTTTTTGTCTATCGCTCAACGTTTACCAGTTATACAAGATTATACAAAATTCCTTTCGAATAAAGAGTACTTCATGGGCTATTATGGGGAAATTCAAGATATAAATTTTATTAAATATGTTTAATATATATATATATAATAGTATTTTATTAAAATTTTTTAGAGCCATTCTTTAGAAAATAAAAAAATTGGAAAATGTTCCATATAAAGGGTAGTTGGGCATAGGGGGATTTTCTTGAAGAACTTTGTGTTGCATCTTTGTAAGATACTGAACTTAATACCAAGTTTGATATTTATTCAACTTTTCATTTTTGAGTTATTCTGTTTTTTTCCCACCCACACACACCATTTTTAAAAATGCTTTTTTTTGGAGGGTTCAGGGGTCCTCAAAACATGTATTTCTGGTGAAATCTCGACATCAAATTTTTTGCGTGGAGTACAATACTTCCCCTACTTACTGTACAAGAAAGTAAAAACTACAGAAGTTTATTTTCTTGTTAATATGGCTACAATGGTGCCTTTAGGTATAAAATCCTATAGTTAATAACTATTCAATTCTGCATAAAGCCCAAAGTGCATAGTTGCACTATGAAATTAAAGAAGTCTTGATTAATAATAAAATTAAATAAGTTTAAGGCAGTACTAGCAGTAATTTTACCGTTCAGTGGTTTTAGTGCCGTTCTTTTTAAAATTACTTATATAATCATTTATTCACTCATTTACATTTGAATCCTGAAAATAAATTTGTTTTGTGCTTTAGAATTTTGAAGAAAATTGGATTGTTGTAAATAGTCTCCTTATTTCTGTTATTACAGAAGTATATTACTTAATGGAAAGAAGCTGCAGCTGAATTCCGAAGATTCATTACCAGTGTTTGAACCTGAGATAACAAATATTAACGAAAAGCAGTTCCTACCACCATTAGGAATGGGTTTTTGGGTAACTGAAAACCTCAATGTAAGTTTGTGTCAATGAGTTATAACATTCCTTTAGAAAGAATGAGTTAAAATAGAAATACTTGAGTCCTGTAAATCCATTTATATTTTATAATTTTTTTAAATATATTTTGTGATACTTGTGACTACTATGTTGCTTAATCCTCTAACAAATATAGAATATGTTAAATAAAATTTAAAAAGATGTAATTTTATTTTCCACAATCCTTTCCGTTATTTGTAAATAATGTTGAGTAAGTATACAGTGTTACAGAATAACAAATTTTATTTTAATTGAATTAATTTTGAGTTTAACACACACTCTCAATACTCCACTAATTTTGGTTATCTTACTAGTACAGTTTCATGAACTGTTGCTCACATCATCAGATAATGTCAATGTACATGCTTTGTAACAAACATAAATTCTTTATTGTGTGTTAATAGTGAGGCGGCGCCGTGGCCGAGTGGTTAGACCACTCGCTTCTTACCGAGGCGGCCCGGGTTCAATCCCAGGGACCCGCATGTGGGATTTGTGGTGGACGAAGCGGCGTCTGGGTGGGTTTTCTCCAGGTTCCCCTGCCATTCATTCCACCAACTGCTCCATCATCACCTTTCCTTTCATCCATTTCACCATCATTTCGTTTCATCTACTTCCTTCCTCCCATACCAGGCATCAGGCTAATCACCCATCCTGGTTATTTTGTCTGATCCATGAGTGTCTGCTCCTCGACGGGCCTCTGACCCCAGGCACCCACCTATAAGTCCTGGGGGGTGCGAGTCCTACATAAGAGGAGGTTAAACAGAGAAAGAAGATGAAGAAGTGTTAATAGTGAACTTAATTATATGTCATGTTTAATTAGGGGTGGTTTCTGGGGTAGTGCTGCAGTGCTGTGGCACCACTTGTGTCAAAAGGAAAGAATATAGTAGAGTAATTATGCATAAAGCATTGTTTCTGAGTATGTGTTCCTCATTTGATGGTAGTTTTCTGAAGCTTGGAGCCAATTCCAGATTGACAGTGTCTACACTCGTAAGCACTGTGTATGGCTAGGGTGTATGTTTCCACATGGTTCTTATGGGAGAGGAGCAGCCAAGATTGTGCTCAAACTTACTTTAATGCAGCATTACAATCTTGCTGCAAGTTAATGATAATTCATTTGGAAATGCAAATTAATGCTTAATTAAAATAAAAATCAGAAATAATACACCAAAATATCCTTATAAATAAAAAAAAGTATATGGTTTTGAACATAATTATGTCAATAGGTTTTGAAATTAAAAGGCCTTATTTAATATCTGTATATTTCACAGCAGCAGGGTTATTGGTAACGATTGAATGCATGGTATCCTATCCAGTGGATAGGGTCCACTCATAAAGTAATATTATTACTCTATGTTTCACCTCAGAACAAAAAGCTAACGCATTCACCATGTATTGAGCAAAACAGCAGTCAGGTATTTCTGTTTATGTTCATGTAATAACAGTTCAGTCTAGAGATGTAGTTCACCTTAAAGTCATTAATTAAAAAAAAAACAGTGTAGAGCATGTGGAGTTTATAGGTAGTGAATATTCAATTGTGTATGAAAGTTAGGTAGAACAGGATAGAACTAGAATCGGATGGGGACTTAACACCTCGAGCTATGCAGATGTTTTGTGCCTATGCCCCTGATGGGGATCCCCCAGGAGTGAGGGCAGCTGGACCAGGAGGCATGGCAGGCAGAGGGTAGGGTTCCTACTATTTACAGATTTGAACTCCCCAGGTGCAGTGTACATATCCCTGGGGGGGGGGGGTTCCGGGACCTGGAGACTGCATGCAGTCCAGAGGAAGGTTTTCATAAAGCATCCTTTTCCCCTGCCATGCACATGCCAAAACCTCCCACTGACACTTGTAACCCTGAAAGAGACCGCAGATGAAGGATGAAGTGAAATGAAAATGGAGACGTAATGGAGGGACAGAAAATTTGGGGGATGTAATAATCCTTCCCAGCATTCGCCTAGCGACCCAGGAAAACCCCCAAAAAAACCCATGGATCAGGAAGGTTGGCCACAGGAATCAAGCCCACGACCTTCCGAATGTGGGCCACCAATGTAACTGCCTGAGCTATCCCACTTGGTGTGTGTGACAGTTACAATAAAGTACATGAATTATTAAAAACTCCATTTAACAACAGGAATCTCAGTGAAAAAATTCAAATAAATATTGGGTACGCTACTCTTAAATCTGAATCTGCATTAGCAAACAAAAATCGATGTCATAAGTTCAATCTGGAAATTTACCAAAAGAAGAAATGGACTTGTGGCTGTGAGGAAAAGAGTCCTCCGTTTTGTTTTCCTTGCGTGTTATTTGGGGAAGATGCCCATTGGTGTAAGACTGGAATAATTGACATTGGGCATATACAGTCTAAAATGAAGGTACATTCAATTCTTGTCAATTGCCTAATATTTTCAATGCTACTACACAAAGTTGGTAAACATATATGTGAGGGATTTGTTCTTATATATATATACATTTTTTTTTTTTTTTGGCCCCACCAATTGAATACCTCAGTGGCTACAACTGAATTTAATACAAGTTTCCTGCATCTGTTCAGTTACTTTTGGTTCTCAAAATGGTGATTGTTAGCGGCCAGATATATATCACAACAGCAAATGGTTGCTTAAACTGAAGCAGTTGTAATAAATAATACCCGACTTAACTTAATAGAAAACTTACGTGATGTGTTGAGTGTTAACAGATTTGTTGTCAATTATATTTATATATTTTAATATGTCCAGTATAATGATAAAAAAGTATGAAAATAACCAACATTTAAAATCTACATGGCCAACCTTAATGTAAAGTGCCAATAAGGAAAACTTTTTAACTTTTGTTTATAACCATAGAAAAATAATAACTAAGAATGGTTCTTGATGAATTGTTAAGGAGATAACATGTATATAAATAAGGAAAATTTTCAGAAGGGAAGCTATTACAACTCAGTATTCAGTATGGATGTTTGTTGTGTACATAATTAAGTATGCTGTGTTATGGCAAGAACGAAATAATGTGTAAATTACATTGTAGTTGTGATTATGGATGGTATGGAGAAACTGGGAGAAGTCCACATTATCTACTTTCTACAGTGACTAACTTCTGCGGTAGTGAGCTACAACATAGTGGCATTAACGCCAAATTGTAGTGGTAGTATGGGAACAGAGTGCGGGAGAAGCTTTGCACACTAGTGTTTTTCTTCAACTGTGTATTGCCCATATGTATTTGGCCCCACAACATCATACCAGTTGCCCATAGCATGTTAGATCCTTAAAATGTGCACAAGTCAAGATGTGCTAGGGACCCTGTTACTATGTCTCATTGAGCTTAGAGGAGTACCACAGTAGATTTAAAAACTGTAGATTTTAAATTACCACATATACATTACGTTTAATAGCATTCAAAGAGTAAATAACCCATAGATCTGCAAGGTGTCAAAAAATAGGATGTTCATGTTCTCTTGTGCAGCAGCTCAAATGCACGTCTTCATCCTGTCCAGTGTCCATTGTAGATTCTTATCCACAAAAGACTGCATGCCTTGATGGTACTGTGGGGTTGCCCTATCCTGTTGGCATTTCCATAAAGTGCAGCTATCGCCCAAAAAAGTCAATTTTTTCGTCGTGATATGGCAGAAATTCAGAGAAGGTACTCTAGGGTGGGGAGAGAACAGCTGGCAGCATTCCCCTTGCATGGAACAACACTCACTCAGAACATGTGGTGATGTCATCTTATCTCATGTTGTGTATGCGCCTGCTGCTCTGTTACTACTGATCCAACACCCCTCCCAGAAGATAAATGGACTTATCCAACTACTGCGCATAGAGATAAGTGTGTCACAACGAAAAAATCCACCTGTAAAATAAGTGTGTTATGCATTTCCAGATACACAGCACCAGTAACTCTACCTTCAAAGAAGAAAGGTCCTATTAAATCCCTAAATGATAATCCCCACCAGACATTCACCCCCAATAGATTGACTCCTTGTAGACATGAATGTGTGGATTTTCTGATGCACACTAAACATAGTTATGACAATTCACTGTTCTGTTAAAGTTTGAAATGGGCCTCATCAGACCCTCACAATCTAATTCACAAACTCATCCTCATTTACCATAAGCTGAAACCATTCATAAAACTCCATTTGGCGATCAGATTTAATGCATGCAATAAGCTTGGTATGTACATTTTCCAGTTAGCAGCTTTCAGAATATGCTGTACACTTACACTGCTAATATGTCTCATGAGCACACTGTGTAGCAGACTTTGTGACGATGCTGCTAACTTTTCTAAGATCATAGCTGAAGTAGCAGGTCCAGTGGTAGCTGTTGTGTAAGACGTGAGCACCCTAATTTTTGACACCTTGCGGATTTATTGGTTATTTTTTCTTTTAATGCTATTATACGTAACATAGATGGTTGGGAACCCCTGCTTGCTTTTCAGTTTGGTATAAATCCCACTAGATGGTAGCATACTGAACAGTTAAACCAATTCATTCACTGTACACCAAAATTTAAATGTGATGCGAGTATATGTTATAGTCATATGGATAGAAAAGCTTATTTTCTATAAGGATTTATGGATGAGGTATAGATATTATGTTATGATACTAAAGACTTCAATTATAGAGTGATAGAGACATTTGTGCAAAAAAACAGATACATGGATTTTCTTTTTAAATAGAGTGTGTTAGTCATGATACAGTATAGTTTTCCTATTTAATGTGTATTTATATTAACTTTTGTGTGGCCTATGTGGAGGGACAGGACATGTTATAAGAAGAAATTATCCATTTTCCTGCTTCAGAAAATGAGACTTGATGAGTGCTAATATATTAGTAACAATATTTGGCTGACGAAAGAATGCAAATGGAGAGTAGTGAGAGCTTAAACATTGCTTTGTTGTTGCTCATTATTATTGGGAATAGCTGCAGTTGTATCAATTTGTGCATAATCATAACCATTATACAGTTGATGCTATTTCACATTTTCCAGGCTGTCTGAATCTAACATTTTGTGAACACCCAAAATGTATTACTTTTAAATCGGAAGACATAGTGAAAAGATTAAATATAATATATAGAAGTGGTTGCAAATATACAATTTCACTAAAATAGGTTCAATACCTTCAGAACTAAGTGTAACATAGTAACGAGGCTTAAGGAACATTTTCGAAACATCAAATCCAGGAAAGAAGAAAAATCAGCAGTTGCAGCACATTTTTGGATACAGGGACATGAAATTGAGGACACAGTATCACTTATCAAGCAGGCACAAAAACCTACGGAATTAAACATTTGGGAGAAAATATTTCTTTGGAAATTTCGTCCAAGGTTAATGAATTTTGACATCCCTATGGGCAAAAATTTGATTACTAAACTTGTAGAACCATCACTAGAGGGACAAAGAGACATCTGTAACCATCAGAGGAAAACCAACCAGTTGCAATCAGCTGACGATGAGGTGACTCCTCGAAACTAGTTCTGAGGTATTGAACCTATTTTAGTGAAATTGTATATTTGCAACCACTTCTATATATTATACCCAAAATGTATTTTAATAAAAAAAGAAACACCCAAAATGTATACTCATGAGCTGCCTCTGAGCAGGACTTTAAACTGCATGAGTGTAAATGTGTAATGAAAGTATCTCTCTATTAACAAATGAATAGAAGCAGCTTCTGAATGAATAGTTTGTAGAACAGTAGGTAGAGGTCATGTGAATGCAACAAAATTTTTACATCATAAAGCCATCTCTTGTTATTTACCTCTTCAGCTAATACAATGTTAACATAACCAGTGTCATGCAATGAAATATTATGAACTAATGAAACAAAGAAGATTGCAAAGCTTAAGCATGAAGAAGAGGAACAGGGTAAATTAGATAAAAAGGAGTTTTCATTTAAAAGAGAAGAAAAGAAGGCTGTTTTATTCTGCACAAAATTTAATGATGTTTGCACTACACAATGATATGCTGCTGTTAAGTTTTTATTCTTATTTACTATTAATATAATATAAATGTATATGTTATAAAATGTTTTATAGGTTACATTTTTATATTACAAAGATGAAAACTGGTAATCAGAGAAAATGAGGTTTTAGAGGCACTGATTTCTAATAACGAACATTACACATTTGTTTACTAGAAGGAACAGATACATACATATATATTAGGTAACTGCAGTCTGAAGGTGTATCATCATTCAGTCATGAAATTCAAAAAAGAACACTTTTTAAATAAATCCTACTATGTAGTAGAGTACCTACATGACAAAAACATAAGACTTTATAAGACATGTAAAATAATGTGAATATGTGTAGATATAAGAAGAAGAATGTAAATACTTTTTCTTATTTTTACTATGTATTACTATAATGCAAAACTATTTGATGTTTCTAACATCATGCATATGAAAGACTGCAAATAACTTCAAATTTGAATATTCTGCTTATAAACATCTGATATTTTTTAAATCTGTAGTTATTTTACCCTGAAAACAAACAACAGTGTATGGTATTTAAGCTAAATTCAATGTTAGCTATCATATACCATCAGTATATTACATCTTTTTCACTACATTTTGAGTACCATGAAAAAGTAGACAACCAATATTTCATACCTCTGAAAATAATACATTTAACAATAAAAGAAAAACAAATTCATGTCCTTTAAACAAAGACTGCAATCTAGGGATGGGAAATAAGAGCTTGTGTCTTAAGAAACCTGAGAACTGCTTGATGCCTTGCAGAACACATTTCTCAAGAGCATCTTGAGTCAGATAACTTGCTTCGAGAGATGAGTCAGGAGGCAGTTTAGTCTTCCATTCAAAGCAAATGGCTTAATAAATACTTTTGCACTGTGAAGCAACTTCTGTTCTGCTTCTTTTCGTTTTTGCAAATTATTTCTTATAATTATTCAAAGGAATAACTACACTCAGTTTATATTTAATAATACATATATGCAAATAATATCTTGGTTTTAAGCAATTGAACTGCAATTTGTTCTATTTTGTTTTGGCATAAATGAAAGTCAAAGAAGATCCTGTATAGTATTCTGAATTCAATGAATTCTAAAAAGATGTTCTGCATATATTATGATAGCTTCTGACATTTTAATCCTTTAGAATAACTGAAGTCCATTCAATTCAAAGAAGAAAGTATTGTAGCAAATTGTGAATTACAAATGCATCTGGAGTAGGGTGACCATATCTCACATTAGTCTATTCGTATTATTCTAAAAAAAATTTTTAAGGGATGTAGATCTTTATTTTCTCTATACTTAGGTTTGTTGACATGTAACCTAAAATTGCCCTCTGTCAATAATGTCCTGTTAGTAAGGAGGCAGAGGACAGGGTAATGTGATGTGTCAAGGAGTTTAATTTAGTCTGCTCTGGCTGGTCCCTTATCAAGTGATTTAAGAAAAAGCACAGACACAGGTAGGCAAGATCATAAAGGCACTGACTTGTGAACGGGAGGTCTGCAGTTAAATCCCTCCGGTCTGAAGTTTTTTCCAGATTTTCCTCAGTCCTCATAACTGTTAAATGCTGGGGAGGCACCAGGCCTGGAATGTTTCCTTTACAAATTTCCTTTCTCAATTATCAATTCATATATCATCAGTTCCCACTGCCTGTAGTGCTGTATGCATATAACAATAGGTGTTAAACACTACTAAAAATGAAAATGCAATGCTGGTTAATTTACTTTAAAATTAATCAGGTGCAGGAAGTGATAACTCAAAGCTTATTCTGTGAAAAAAAGCACAGGACTGAGGCAGTGGTTATGGCCCAAAGTTAACAGTCGACACTAGGTACTGGAGAGGTAAACAAAGATAAGTAGCTTGATTGCCCATGGTAACACCAGAAGTGCTATCATCAGATAACCACAGGCTTCTGGAAGTTTCCCCTTCTAGAACGTTCTGGATCCCTAACCAGCTGCTATATAAGCAAGTGTTCTCACGAGTCTGTGCAAGTTAGCAAGCACATTTCTAGTGTGACAAAACTTGCTATTCTATGAGCGAGTTTGTAATGACTGCGGTGATGTGCGTTACTGCAGGAGATTGGAGAAGTCTTCTATTTGACTTCCCAATGAGTGAACTGTCCAGAAGAAGAGACTACTCATGTGTATTTCATTATGTGGCTACATCATGAAGAAGAGTGAAGTGATACAAAAGTTAAACTAGATTGCATCAATGAAGTGACAGTAAGAACTTAGTGAAGTGACAATGAAAAACTGGACAAGGTCGCAGTATTGTAACTATAACTGTAAAACATATTCATTACATTAATTGCTGGAAATGGATCACATATTTTAAAGGAATTTTATTTCTAATCCCAAATGAGCATTTGCCAGAATTTCTAAAGAGCCATCTGGTACATTTTTTTTTTCTGTATAAAAGAAGATATTGGTCACCCTACCTAGAAATCATAGTACTTTTCATTAAGACTCCAAAGATGTTATTGTTTCTTGTAATTTTGGCTGCTGGTCTCAAACTGAAAAAAAAATTCAATTGGTTCCAAAATCTGAATATAAATTAGGACTGCGAAGGAATATTTTATAGCCCATGAAGATACCGCACTTTTACCTACATTTTGTCCATATCTTTAAAATAAAACAAAAGCACTTACGAAAAATAAGTGCAAATGATAATATGTATGGCATAAAGATAAAATATTGAAATGTATACAAATGGTGAATAGCCAATTAACCATTACAAATTTAAAGTGAGGGACAAGATGATAATTTACAGTGTTTGAAAAATTGAGAAGACATTTGAGCTATTGCATTCTCCAGAATGTGTTCTATTGTTAGACAGAATATCATCAATTTAACCCTTTAGAAACAATATTAGCCTCATTGGACAATGGGAAAATTTGTAAAATAAAGATTGTTTCTCATCTTATTCATGCCTACTTTGACATGGTCAGTTACGCCCTGATCTTTAAAGACAGCATTTAGAGTTCACCTTGTATTTCCAGAATTTATTGTGAAAAATAAACGAGGCTTCTAATTATTCCTTATTTCCATTAAGAAAGTTTAATGTCAGATTAAGAGAAATGATGTGGGCATTTTTTTGTGCCAACTCTTTATAACCTTTGTTTACTTGAGGCACTGGAGTGATAGCAAGTTAATTAAGGCTCAGAAAAAGTAGTTTGCATAGATTATGCAACAAAGCACTAAATGGTATGGAATTAACTTTTCTTCCACATAAGCTGTGTTTTGGACAAGGTTGGAAAGGTAGAATCAGAAAACTGAAAAATTCAATGCCATTGCCAGGATTTGAACCACGGATCTTCCAGTTTCCGTGGTTGCTCTAACCACTGAGCTACCATGGCAACATGCCGGTATGACATTACGACATTGTGATTCGCACAATGTCATAATGTCATACCAGCATGTTGCCATGGTAGCTCAGTGGTTAGAGCAACCGGACAGAAACTAAATGATATAGCTCTCGTCTGTTTCCAGGTCAGAGATCACAATACTGTTAAGCTCAGGTAAAGTACTTTCAGGAATGACTGATTGTCAGTACAATTATGTTCATATGTGTTTAACACCTCTATCATTGGCTATCAATAAGTAACATGCAAAAATAATTTTTTATTGTACACACATTTGAATGTTGAGCCTATGTAGTTTGGGTTAATTTTTCTGAGTCCTAATGATCAGTAATTGTATTTTACCTACTAAAAAATTAAAATGTACAATCTTTTACCATAACAATGCACATACCTGTATTGTTTGTGTGCTATGAAACTACTTCAACATTTTAGTATTACTGAAATTAAATTGAAGAAAATACATGATCATTTATTTTAGTATGGTGTATTGTGTGCCTCATATTAGGTTACCCCAATATAAATTATTTAATATTTTATACTTAAAATTACTACTTTATTTTAGAATAAATAATATGCAGAAGATTTTCTATATTTTAAGAATCACGAGAAACAGACCTGCTATAAAGATCACAAGTACATTCAATTGACGATACAAAACACTCTTGATATAACAGCTGATTTAAAAGTACATACTAGTTTAGAACTACTGCTGTGCTTAAATTTACACATACCTTCACATAGTGCTATTTTCCGGATGCTTTTAATTTTCATGTTAGTAACACACCAAACAGAATATTTTTATGCAGACTTAGGAATCCCAATTAAGTATTTAAGGTCATATCCAGCCATCATGATACTTTCTTGTTTCCCATTTTATCTGATGTTTCATCCACATCACCATAATATGTCCTTTGTCTTATCAGCTTGTACTGCTGTTCTATATTAATCTCGGAGGAACTTTCAAATTTAAATTATTAAAAAGTTCTACATTGAGCATGTACTTATATTAGTGAAATATTTGTTATATTATTACATACATCAAAAAAAAAACCATTCAGTCATTATTTCCCTTTAATCCTCCCGTTGAAATTCAATTTTCATTCTTGCAGATATTTTGAACTGTGACAAAGTTGAGTATACAAACTGCTCACCAGATTTAAATTCACATATACCGGGTGGAAGAGACCTTATCACATTCCTTCCAATATGTACTTTATAGAAATATTGCAAACAAAACAATATAATAGCATTTTGTTCTTGATCAGCTGTTTTCGAAAAACAAATATTTTTGTTCCAAATTAGATACTTTATTCATCGAGAATGTGTGAAGATAATAGTTTGTTACTTGTAAGAAGAGTCAACCTATTTCTGACATAGTTTTGGTAGGAACTATGTAACTTTACACAGTTTTGAAATAATCACTTAAAGGGATATTCGGAACACCTGTAGATGTAATGTGGCTGTAGAAACTGGCAACATTGCAAACAGGTTGAGGTAGTTCACGCAATCTGAGCCAGCTTCCGAATGTAAACAAAACATAAAAATTAAATTGAGTTTTTATTTATGGATGCTATTTAACTACATGGTTCTTAGCATCCCATTCTATACTGCGCATGATCCAAACAAAGATAATGAAAATAACAAGTACAACCGACAAGTATTGGCTACACTAGAACAGTGTAAAAATGGAAGAATTACCTTCAGTGTCCAATAAGGACCTAATGATATAGTTGTTTTGTTTTTACATCTCAGAAAGATGGTTTGGTTGATTACATTACAGCAGCATCAATTGCAAAACATATTCAAATTTAATGTTGAAATAGCTAATAAAAAAATCCACACTGTGAGTTTAGGTCACAAAATGCATCATTAGAAGATTCAGATGCAATTATTAGGAAGTAATTTGTTTGTTTATGATCATGAGACATGCCTTTTCTGGAAGTGAAATCTGTTTACGTTGTATCCTCCAACTGCTTTTGAAAGTGATACTCCTGCTACTATGGGTCAGTAATCCCTGCAACATTACCAGCATGTCTGTTTTATGTTCTTGAAAAACCTAAAATACCTCCATGGGAAATGCCATAGGAAAAAATGGAAGTTACAAAATGTGTTCCAAATAATGAGATCTGTAACTGGTTGAAATTAATGTAATTACTTCCCTTCCGCCTGGTATATCACTTCATTTGATTAATTCTCTTTATATATTTACATATAACAACTCTCAAACAAAATATTGTTTACAGCCATGTGATCACCATTCGTTTCAAGGAGGGAAGGGTAGTGCCAACTGCCATCTATATTAGTTTCGATAAAAAGGAAATTACATACTATACTTTTGACATACAGAAAACTTAAAGATTGTTTAGTTGGCAAAAACATGTTTTAATCAAAAAATAATTCCTCTACTACAAAAAAAAAAAATGCTTAATATATTTAATGAAATATATAATATATACTGAAAAATCTATGATTATGGCAAATTTCATAAGAAGCACAAGAGATCAATGCTACTCTAACTTCAACATACTATTTTAATGTTTTTGTTCCAAATATAAAGATCTGCAGCAATTAAGAACACATTCTTGTCTGATTTGTCTTGTCCATCCATCTGCGTCTTGATCTTTATATGCATAATTTGTCTTTGAAAATTTGCACTGAATGAATACTCTTTCAATGGAGTACAGTGACACATGTTTTATATCAATCCACCTTTTAAAGTATAAGAGCTTAATAACAACTATTTGCTGATTAGTTCAAAAGGGAAACCACAAACATTTTACAATTTACTGGAGCGCATAAAAGACTCAAAATATTACTTTAGGCAAAGAGTACTTTACCTAAAACATTTAAAGCAGAACTGCCATTCACGCAAAAGAAAAGCATGCATGGATAGCTTTTAGATAAAAAAGCTGGAATTGTTTTACAACATTCATGCAATAGATAGTAATGACAACCTAAGTGTCCACAGGATTTCAATAAGGGGGATGCAAATCATTCTTTCATAGTATTAATAATAGAAAAATTAATGTTTATGTTTTACGTTTTTAAACAATATGCTTGAAAGGACATTTAAATACACTTTAGTGATTCAGAATACATATTTGACAGTTATGTAATTAAATCTTTAGTTTTATAAATACTCTTTAGGTCAACACATACTGTATTACAAAATTCAGAAAGCTAGGCAACAAATTAAAATGTGTTTCTTCACTAAATATTCACTGTTCATTGTTATCAGTTACAAGTCACTTTGCATTTGTTTCCTTCAAACAAAGAGTCTGGTTTAAACCTAATTTTAAAATAAAGTTTTGGGATCTTACTTTTCTTTGAAAGCATTCCTTATGGATACAGGATACATAGTATCCTAATAAGGTTGCCATATGCCATGGATTTCACAGACTATCCGCAGGCCACAAAGAAGAAAGTCAGTGATTTTTACTATATTTGAGCTCAACAAATTTAATGCTTTTTATGGATGGCCAAGGATATAGTTTTGAGAATTTGTTGTTACATAAAAAATGGGTTGCTTCATTCATAATTGCATTTCTAGTGAGCAGTATTGAGTTGCTAAAAATTGTGGGACATCATTTCTCCATTCCTGGTCATAACATGTGTGGAGAGTTTCTCCCGCATGAGTGCTCAATGGACAGAAGAAAGGACTTCATAAACTTATTGTGAATAATACCAAGTTCCTTTCTTCTGTTCCAGTTCTGGAAATATGATTAATATAACAAAAACTTTAATGTTGATACTCAAATGCATAAGTTGTACTGAATACATTTTTGATTATATGTGCTTAAGGTAAAGTACAATAAAGCAGTCCCTCCATAACTATGAATTATTAATCAAATGCACATTTCTCCTACATTAGGTTTCCTTATTCCTCAAAATTTAATTTCCTTAAATCGATTAAACAGTAAAAAATGTCTTGGTTTTGGATTATCAGATTATGGCAACCCTATATCCTAAACAATTCTGTTTTCCTTTTTTGAGAAGAAATCCTCTGCAAAAGGGAAGTGCAGAGAGTTATGTTTTCAATGAGGGGGTGCAGCTGTACACGTTACATTACCTCTGCTGATGAATCAAATTGTCAATAGGCGATTCCTGGATTACTTTTCATCACCATTACATTACCTATACTTACACCTATGCTGATGAATGAATCAAACTGTCAATAGGCAATTCCTGGATTACTTTTCATCACCAATATTACACCAGTTCTTGTAAATAAGATATCTCTTAAAAGGAGTTCGAAAAAATATCCATATTACAATTCTTGTGCACTACTTACTCTTATCCAGAATGATTGTTATGTTAATTTAGGTCACGATAACAGTAACAATTAAACACAAGCATCCCCATAAGTTGATCACAGTTTGGTAAGTTATTAAGAGTGCTAGATGCAGAGCTCTTACTAAAGTATAACCCAGTTTTCAACACCACTATTAATTTACAAACATGGCTTCATGATCGAATTATTTCAGTACCTATTATTTTTGTTTAATCACATACAGATTATAAATATTGTAAAACATAATGCTTATAGCTTTAACATACAGAGTGTAGCAGACTTTACCTCCATCACATTACATCACTTCACCACCACTTGATAGTAATGGGATTGCAGACAAGGCTAGCACACTCTCTTGATCGAAGCACTTAGCAGAAATGGCTCTGGTTGATGAGAGAGGGTTAACCACTTCCTCCTCGTGGATGTGCACGAGGACTGTATTTGCCCATAGTACGGTAACCTAATGTTCAAGGGATCAATGCAGACCTAATAATGCCATACAATAGAATAAAAGGAAAATATGGAGTTGTTTATTTTATTTTTGAATACTATGTCAGATAACTGTGGTTGCCAAAAGTGTATAGGCCATTCCCAGCTCTAGCATGTTCCAATTTTAAATCCCTCATTGTCCAATGAATAATGTGTAAATGTAGTTTGTAGCTTACTGAGAAGAACTAACTTTTGTTCTGCAACAAGTGGGATATGTTTTGAAATATTTTATAACAAAGTATTAACAATTTGTGAAACTATTTGTATCATGTAAGAATGTAATAGTTACAAACCACATATCTAGAAGACTGTCCTGAATGGGTCCTGAAAAAATTTATAAAGCAATTTAAGTACCTATTCAATTTAGGTCAGAAACATAACTTACCCCGCTAGACTTCTTTGGTTATTTATTATACATATGATTGTATACAATCTAAATGTTGTAATGTTGCATTGGTTTTTGTAGTTCTTTGAAGAGGCTGACATCCTGCTAGCTATATTCTTAACTCTCAACTGTAATACAAAGGCATAAATATCTTTTATGCAGGTAACAAATGCTGCACGTTGTATTTTGGCAGAATTAGGTAACACTATTTATAATGAAGGCATTTGGTTTTCAGACTAAACATGGGGAAACATAAGAAAATTAATGGGAGACATTGTACAAACTATTCTGAGAATCTTTTAAAATCTGTAGGACAGTCTTATAAGATATATCAGTGAAAAATATATATATATATATTCCATATATATATATAAAAAGAAAAAAAGACAATATAGCATACAGTAATCCTATCTCTAGCACTGATGGAGTGTGTTAAAAATTAAATTGAGTTTTATTTATGGATGCTCTTTAACTGCTGCGGACCTTACTGTCCCATTCTATATTGGGTGTGAAAGACCAGTAATTTTGCTCAGAGGCCTCTTTATCAGGCTTGAGGTTTTCTTTTATGTGCCGTAAATCTACAACACAGGACCACCAGCTTTATGTCCCTTCTGAAAGAAGCCATGCTAAGGATTTTTACGCCCTTCACTGGTTTTGAACCCACGACCTCGGGAACTAGAGGCTAGTATAGTAACCACTACATGATGGACTGTGTTTCTTTTTTGCATATGACAAAGAAACAAACAAAAGTTACAGAGAACCTCATATCAGCTAGTTCATGGGACTTACCTTTCACATCTTTTGAAGTTTAATTCTTCAGTCTAACTTAAACCATCAGTGAATACATGTGCAGAAGTTTAAAGACAATTTTTCAGGAAAGGAGTGGGTAAAAGAATTAGAAATTTTTTCATTGATACAAAAATGTTGTTCCACATAGACGTCAAAATATTAAGAGTGCAGGACTTACAGTAACATATGAAGTCATAAGTGAATATTCAATGAGCAGAGATACATTATCGTGTAGCAATAAGCTGTAATGATAATCCTGGAACAAAGAAAGTAATACGCAGAAGAGGTACAAAACAACGAATAAGGGTTTGGACTCATCTAAGTAATCCTATTCAGTGATGTTTTCTGCTGCTGGTCACTGGTGCCTCCATATATCATTTATAAAGCAGAGCACTACAATGGAACCTAAAGGGGCAAAATATAATCATCACTTGTGTCAGAAGGAAAGAAAGGGAAGTGTATAAAACTTGCACATAAAACATTGTTTCCGAGCATGTGTTCCCTCATTTGAGCAAGCGAGTTTGGTGGTGCGTGCTCTGCCGGTAGTTTTCTGAAGCTTGGAGCCAATTCCAGGTTGACACCACCTATGTTCATAAGCACTGTGTATAAGGCTAGGGTGTACGTTTCTACATGGTTCTTATGGGAAAGGTGGAGCTAGGATTGCTCTGACTCAGAGCTTATATTCCACCTGCTACAGTGTAGTAAAGCACATAACCTAGCAACAATGAAAGAATACATATTCACTGCTCAAACTTCCTTTAATACAGTGTCACCATTTTGCTGCAAGTTAATGCTAATTTGGAAATGCAAATTAATGCTTAAATCAAATGCAGAAATAATACACCTATCCTTATAAATACAAATATATGATTTTGAAGATAACTATGTCATTAGATTTTGAAACTAAGAGTTATTATTTAAATATTTGTATATTTCATGGCAGCAGGGTTATTGGTAATGACTGAATATGCAGTATCTTATCCACCGCAGAACAAAAGATCTAATGTATTCCCATGTGTTGAGCACTTGTTTTCAAAACAATACTCAAGTATTTATGTATATCTTCATGTAGTAACAGTTCAGTCCAAAGACATAGTTCACCACAAAGTCAGGTAACTAAAACAGTCTAGCGGTGTGCAGAATGTTTTCTTTAAGTGAATGTCCAGTTGCATGTGAAAGTTAAACATAAACAAAGTAAGTGTATTATTAAAATCTCCATTTAGCAACAGGACTCTCTGTGAAAAAATTCAAATGAAAACATTGTGAAGGCCACTCAAAATCCGAATCTGCAGCAGGAAACAAAAATCGATGTCATAAAATCAATCTATAAATTTATCAAAAGAATAAATGGATTTGTGGCTGTAAGGAAAACTACTCTTTTTTCGTTTTCCTAAATAAATTGAAACTGAGTTTTATTTAAGGAATGCTCTTTAACTACTATGGTTCTTAGCGTCCCATTCTATATTGGATGTGAAAGACCGGTAATTTTGCTCAGAGACCTCTTTATCAGGCTTGAGGTTCTTTTACGTGCCATAAATCTATGACATGGGACCACCGGCTTTACTTCCCCTCCGAAGGAAGCCACGCTAAGGATTTTTATGCCCGAAAAAAATCCATCGCCCTCTGCCGGATTTGAACCCGCAACCTTGGGAACTAGAGGCTAGCATGGCAACCACGGACGACTTTCTTTTTCCTTACATATTATTTGGCAGAGATATCCATTAGCATAAAATTGGAAGTGGGAGATGTCCATTGGCGTAAGACTGGAACAACTGATATTGGGCATATATGATCTAAAATGAAAGTATGTTCGATGTCATTGCACCAAATTGGTAAATATATATTTGAGGGATTTGTTTTTACTTTGTTTTTTTTTGCGCTGCCAATAGAATACCTTCGCGGCCATTTTTATATTTTCAAATTCTTCCAAAGTTCTTAATTTAGAGATAACCTGAGTATTAATCTCTCATGCCATGTGATATCTTCATTCCCCCTCCCCCCAAAAAAACCTATGTCTTTTGCCACCCAACAGTATACACCCCATACAGCCTCTTCAAGTTGCTTACTTCAGGGACCTAAAATCTACATGGAGAGATGATTTTTTCCAGTTGCTGAAGCAGTGTCACCTGGCATGAATAAAGAGGGCAGAGGAGAAAGAAACTTCATTATGGCATTCAAGGGGCACAGGAATTTTACCTTATAAGTCAGGAATGGTCTTAAAAAAAATCTGATGTGTTACACTCACATGACTTTCTCTACTCTTATACAATCTAATTTTACAAACGCCTATTCTCCATATGCTTCATGTTAATCGAGATATCGAAATGTCAATCTTATTGGTAATTTTCTTGTAGATGCAAGGGGAATATGGTAGCTTTTAAGCGATAGTCAAATATTTTAACGCTGGTTGCTATGTGGCGCATTCCATTCTCTTTGCATGTCCAGGACATAAAAAAATGAATAACGAATTTGAGAAAAAGTATAAGTATTGGAAAATTTAAGGAAATAACAAGCAATATCTCGAAAACGGTTCACTCAACAAAAGAAATGTATATGACATAAGTTGTGTATTTTAACGCGATCTATATTTTTTGTGTAGTAAAATTTTGTCTATCTCTTATAGTTTACCAGTTATGCAAAAGTCGTTCAGAATGAAGAATACTTTTGGAGACATTCCCAGAAAATTCGAGATATACATTTCATTTCTCATGATATTATCTTAAACATATGATATTTTCATCAAAATCGTTAGAGCCATTTTTGAGAAAATTAAAATTTTCGAAAAATGTTCCATGTAAAGGGTAGTCTGGGGTGGGGGGATTTTCTTGAAAACCTTCGTGTCGCATCTCTGGAAGATACTGAACCTAAATACCAAGTTTGGTGTTTATCCGACTGTTCGTTTTTGAGTTATGCTGTTCACACACACACAGACACACACACACACAGACACACACACACACAGACACACACACGGACATGTTTCCAAAAATGCTTTTTTTGGATTCAGGAGGTCTCAAAACATGTATTTCCGGTGAAATCTCGGTATCGAATTTTTGGGTGGAATGCAATACTTCCCCTACTTACTGTACGTAGTAGAGAAAGTAATAAAACCAAGTCATGAATGCAAACACTGACTCTGCTTTTGAGACATGTCTGAATATGTGTTTGGGATTGTTTCATACAAATGATATCTGCATCAATTCAGGGTATAGGGGTGGTCAACTGCCCCCTCCCAAATTATGAGAAATAATTAATACTACTGGTCATTATTGCTCTAACAAAAGAAAAATTACTAGAACTGTCATTTTAAAACAAATATTTCACATTTCAAAGATAAAAATTGATTTTCTCTTAGGTTAAATGTGTCATTAAAATTCATATGAAAATTCCGACAACTGCTTCAGGCAATTTTGCTCCCCCCCCAAACAGAAACTGAAATCGTGCTCCTGTGTCTGAAAGAACTACATACATAATTAAGAAACTACTCCTAGTACCAAGCAAAAAAGAGTAAAACTCTCATCCCTGCAGGACAAACTATTGAATACATAGAAGACTTAAGGAGAATATGGATCATCTGCATGGGTTTATAAATCAGGCACAAAAATACAGAACTTGAACGAGGAAGATGGAAACTCAAGATTTGATGAAAGAAATGCAGTTACTAACCCTGAAATGACTACAAAAGAAAATCAAGACTCATAAGACATTCATTTTGAAGTACTAAGTATTAATGATTTTGTTATTATTAAGCCTCAATATTCCAAAATTCAGAACAAAGAAATTGATATACAAAATTGTAGATAAAGTGTCAGCTGACAATATTGAGTGTTGTTGCATTAGAAAAATCACTGAAATCGTCAAACATGTGTGTGTTAATGAGGACAATGCTACTGTCAAGCTCGATTAAATTATGCATGTGATTTTATTCCAACATCAGTCATACATTTGTTACTGAAATTTGAAGTTTAAAATTCTCCAAAGTCAACCACTTTTATGGTATTATTTTATTTCTAACAAAGATTGTCATTTCTTGAATGTCAAAACTGAATGTATGAATTTTGAAGCATTTAAAATAAACAGGTGGATAATTCACAGAATAAACAATATCACTATCACCTCGTCTGCAAGGTGGCAAGTTTGCGAAAGCATATGCATTTTGGGATTGTTTCTGCTATTACTTTTATTAAACTATTTGCTGCTATTAATTATCACCATTATTCACTGTAGGTACAAAGCTAGGAATAAAACTGCTTATTACTTTCTCTACTACGTACAGTAAGTAGGGGAAGTATTGCATTCCACCCAAAAATTCGATACCGAGATTTCACCGGAAATACATGTTTTGAGACCTCCTGAATCCAAAAAAAGCATTTTTGGAAACATGTCCGTGTGTGTGTCTGTGTGTGTGTGTGTCTGTGTGTGTGTGTGTGTGTGTCTGTGTGTGTGTGAACAGCATAACTCAAAAACGAACAGTCGGATAAACACCAAACTTGGTATTTAGGTTCAGTATCTTCCAGAGATGCGACACGAAGGTTTTCAAGAAAATCCCCCCACCCCAGACTACCCTTTACATGGAACATTTTTCGAAAATTTTAATTTTCTCAAAAATGGCTCTAACGATTTTGATGAAAATATCATATGTTTAAGATAATATCATGAGAAATGAAATGTATATCTCGAATTTTCTGGGAATGTCTCCAAAAGTATTCTTCATTCTGAACGACTTTTGCATAACTGGTAAACTATAAGAGATAGACAAAATTTTACTACACAAAAAATATAGATCGCGTTAAAATACACAACTTATGTCATATACATTTCTTTTGTTGAGTGAACCGTTTTCGAGATATTGCTTGTTATTTCCTTAAATTTTGCAATACTTATACTTTTTCTCAAATTCGTTATTCATTTTTTTATGTCCTGGACATGCAAAGAGAATGGAATGCGCCACATAGCAACCAGCGTTAAAATATTTGACTATCGCTTAAAAGCTACCATATTCCCCTTGCATCTACAAGAAAATTACCAATAAGATTGACATTTCGATATCTCGATTAACATGAAGCATATGGAGAATAGGCGTTTGTAAAATTAGATTGTACAAGAGTAGAGAAAGTCATGTGAGTGTAACACATCAGATTTTTTTTCTTAGGTTTACATAGGTATTCCTGTTTACTCAGCTTCTGTAATCAGTTTAATCTTCCATCATACTGATGATGGTGGTAAAGATAAGCTTCAACAACTGGTTTTGAATTTCATTTGGGGCAAGTTAACAGGTTTTCCCTTATCTTCAGAAGATAAATCTTTTACTCTTTGCTTTGATTACAATTATACCCATTTTATTCCTTCAATGTCCAATATGACCTATGTGGTTAAATGACAAACTTAATAAAAAAAACTTTTTTTAAAAGGCTATTATTTTGCCATATGGAGTGTAAATCATTAACACCAGCAGGAGTGCAAGCTCCCTATGTCTGATAAGTATAAAAATAATGTAAGTTATAGACAAACTGTGGATTTTTCACTTTTCATTCGTTATATATTCTTCTCATTGTTGCAGGGCAGTTTCCTTTCAAGTATGCCACAGCAAAAGCATCCTTTTCTTTATGTTCATCTAATAAGATTAAACCACAGAGAGTGCAAAGTTGCATTGATTTATCAATGAAATTGAAGGTTTTTGCTAATGGCTAATCTTCAAATTTATTGTAACAAGCAATGCATCATTGCCAAAAAACTTCTCCCTAGAGAGTCATATGCATCCTTCTATACCTCCTTTACAGTAGAAACCTGCTTAACCAAGGCACTCATTTCAATGCAATTAATTTAAATGTTAAATGACGATAGTAATGAACTAACCTAACTTTTTTGTAATGAAAGTATAACTTGATTTTTTTTTAAAAAAAAAAGGTACTGTAAATACTACTACATCTCCATTTTTATAAGCATAAGTTGAATTAATTAAATATGTATTTTCATTAAGGCAAGGCCTTAAACCACAATTTCCTACACATTCCACCTTAATTGAGTATTCTGCTATCCAAGCTACCCTCAGTTCCAATTATCTCATAAATGGGTTTCTATTGTATATAGTTTGAGCTCTATACTCTTGTGCAACATTAAGTATAAGCAATGCCACCTCTTTAAAGTGTAAATATGTCAGCAAAATACTTGATTTTTCCGTTTTGCAAATGCAATGACTCTTCTACAAACTTATTCTTATATCTAATTCTTGTTATTCAATTTAAACTTACATCGCACATTTACATATTTCACTGTAGGTATAAGGAGACAGTATACTAAAGCAACAGTTATATTTCTGAACAGTGCGTTGCTATGTGATGTCCTTAAAATTACATTCTATTTGCATGATGAGAAAAAAAAAAAAAAAATAGCGACTTACCACCAAAAAAGAAGTTTGAATCCTCAAAGTTTTGACAAACTGCGTGCCTTTATAAGATACACATTCTTTGTGTAGTAATTTTAAACCATAAGGGTTTACCAATTATATATATGCCATCCTCCACAAAGTCTGGAAGTATGCATGTGGGAGTGTATGTTGAGCACATTTCATGTTAAAAATAGTTACAAATCAATATAAAAAAAACTAGTCAAGCTGTTTCTCAAATCAAAGGCTCCAATATGACCATAATAGCTAGTGCTCTACAAAAATAAAATGAAGGGAGAAACAGAAACCAAAAACCCACCTACTCACTTGGACCTTTTTCTAAAAATGCTTCTTTTGAATTCAGGGAACCTCAAAACGAGCATTTCTAATTTTTGGGTACAATGCAATACTTCCTCCATTTACTTTAGATAAGTAGTAATAAACTAAAAATGGAAAGAAATGATAAGCAGAAACTCAACAACTCAGGTATTTAAGTGATAAAAGGTACCTCAACTAGCAGAGAACTATTATTACTGATAATCTTGGAGCAATAAATACTACCCAGGATTCAGAGAGTATTCATACAAATTTAAAATTATCAATAAAATGAGGCAGGTATCGGAAGAGCAGCACATACTCCTGCATGCCTTTTATCCAATGAATTAATTGACTACTTGAATTCACATAAATATACCTATTTAGATTTTTTGTGTGATCAAGGGAACCTGGGATCAAGAATACTCATGGATGTATCATGCTTGAATAGAAATAGGTGTAATTGTGTCTTCAGAAATTAACCATTTAGGATATAAATATTTAAATCAGAAGCACTATAACTGTGAAGTTATTTTCATTTTTTTAAAATATGAATGAGTAACAACTTGACATAAGCAAAGTTTAAGTATAAACACTGACTCATTCATATTTAAAAAAATATTAAAACTGTTTACGAGTTAACTGCTTGAGAGATAGGTGGCCTATAATGATAGAATGGTCATAGCTTCCTGTGTCACTGTCTATCCCATAGAATTCCCATTAATCAAATGTTTATTCTATTTAAAGTGAATTTCATTTCCAATAATAGCCAGGTTATTGGGAGGTTGTCATCAGTTATTGGGGTAAACATGTCCCTCACTGAAGCCCATGATCAGAATAACAACAAAAGTGCTAATAGATTTTAGGTAATTTTAATTTTTCTTTTAAACCAGAGAGAATAGAGCAAACAGAGGGCTGGATTTGTTAAACAAATGGGATGGATGCATATCACGTACTACATTAATTTCCAATAATTTATTCTTTATTATTTCATTAGAACATTTCATTTTATAGACATTCAAATGTGTATAGAACATTATCTTCAATGTAAAAGTTCATTTGGGAACTGTGATTAACTATTGGGGAAATAAAAGATGTCTTCTGATACCTATTGCTCACAACTGAGTGTTTGCTTCCTTCTGCTACTGTATGCTTGAGCAGTTAATATGGTAATTATTGAACATATAGTCACAATGTGCTTCATGTTTGGGTTCTCAATTGCAGATAGGACAATAGAATAGTTTGCTTTCAACCTTGGCTCAGTGGCTCACACTGTTCTAAATGTGCCTAAAATAAGAAACTTGTGCAGAATTTGTGCTTGACAATACTATCCAAGAACAGTCATCAACATTATGATTTTTATATTTACTGAATGATAATGAAATTTTTTGGCTACAAAACGTGTGTACAAATCACTTATGGTCCTGAGATTGCATTATTCATTTATCTGAGTGGTGATCCCTATGTATACCAAGCGAGATGGCTCTGCGGTAACATGTAAGGCTCGCATTTGGGAGGTCTGGTTTCAATTCCTGATGGCCAACCACTTTGACCATGGATTTTTCATGGTTTTCCCTGGTTGACATAGATAACAGTGGTGTATTCTACCATGGATTTCCTCTCCTTTCAGTTTCAGGTTAACTCTAAGGCTGTGGTTTGGTCGGTGTTGGGCAGAGGCTTGCAATATGTAACTTCTTCTCGGTCCTGCTAGATTGAAGCCTATAGAGCCTCCACTGCTGGGTCATGTTTCCCCAGTCCCACTAGAGGGACATCTCCGAGTGACCCTACTGTGGACAGGTGGTCAAGCCCGAAACTGTTATGTAATTATGTGCAGCTCTGACTTGTGCTGGCCTTGCTCTGCAACCCATACATCCCTTGTGGTTCCCTCACCTCATCTGTTCCCCCCAGGGGTGTATGCATAAAAGATCCATTGGGGGTAGAGGTGCTAGGTGTCCCCTCTATTAACTAGTCTTATCCTATCCCTATGTATGGAACTAAACTCTCATTGGATTTTGAAGCTGTGCACACAGATGTTGAATTTGTGCCTGTGACAATGAGCTTTGGGCCTTCTGTAACGATAAATCATGCTTTTATCATTATGATAATTACGAACATTTAAAAAATCCAAAGACCTTACAAAAATAGCCCAGTATCTCTAAGGAGAGTTATCCTAAATATTCCATTAGTTTTTTGAGGTATAATGCGTAAATACTGTTTTGCTATAAACCCAGTTCATACGACATGAACTTTTGTATTTGGTTTGATAAATTCTGTTGATTATTTCAGCCAACACTTCACCTCTTTCTTTATTGTTTTCTGCTCTCGAGTTGTAATTAACTCTTACAGCTTTCAAAATTTACACAAAGCCTTTCATTTTCCACATACATAAATTTCAGCTTTTTATTATTCAATAGCTGTGAGCTCTTGATTTATGTTTGTGACTGAATAAAAAAAAAAGTTTATTTACAGTAATTACTGCTGCTTTTATTAAAACTATATTGTTTTAGCCATTACCTAAGAGTTCAATTTTCTATTGTGTTAAGATAATAACCACTGCTTCTGTATGTTTATAACGGAATATATTAAACAGTTATATAATATTTATAAATATATGATTGCACTTGTATTTACAACATTACTAAACTAAGAAAAAAAGGAGAGAGAAAAACAACATAGGACAAGTTAAACGAAGATAAACCTTCTTTAGTAAAAAGATCTGCATTTGCATTTCCTGAAATTTTAAATTAGTGTAAGATGCCATATTGCATATGACAGCTTACAATGAGCAATATATTAAAAGTAAGGGAAGGGATAAATGTCACAAAATTATTAGTCTAGATAGAATTATGTACAACTCAAGTTTTTTAGTTTTTGTTTTTATATAATTTAAAAAGCACATAATTTTATCTATAGCATACCTAATGCTTAAGAAACAGAAGGCATGATTAGCAAGAAAAACACAACATAATTCAAATATTACAACAACACTGCAAATGAACACAAAAATTAACAATTTTGTAGAATTTGTTCAATTCACATATTGCACCTTGCTTTTCAGCCACTTTGAATATGATGCAATTCCATTACATCTATTTTTGTGCTGCAATACATTACAGTAGTCCCAGAAACTTGACTTTTCGCAACTCAATACGTGCTTTCACCCCTCCATTCTTTTTTCTTTCTATTTCACAGGTAAAACATTGCTACTATACTCCATCCAGCCCGAGAAAGGGCCCTGGTGTAAACAAATGCACATGCCACCGCCGCAGCACGCCTTCCAAGCGAAAAAAAATAATTTGTTAACGCACTGCATGTATTATCACCCTTTTTGTACTTCAAGTAATAAAGACGATGAATAATGATGCATAGTATTTTAATAGTCATTTCATTTAAATATAACTTAAATAATTAGCTACTATTTATAATTATGGCCATGCTCCCATCTGTATTCCCATGTTGTTTATTGAAGGGAAGCAACTCATGCTAATCAGTATTGTTTATGTTGCAATTATGTTGCTGAGTATGGAGCAGGTCAGAGCAGTGTTAATTAAAAATAGAAGTGACAAAGCCCTTAAAAGTGGTGAAAAATTGATAGTTTTGAATGTGTTCAACTTTTTGTTCAAGCCATTATGATACCCTTGCTATTAAGGATGTCATTAAATTAACATCAAAGCTACTAGTGTTTCTGCAAGTGCCTTGCGACCAAGTTGTAGAAAACTTATTATAAACTTGGAAGATGATTCAAGCGATATCACCCTTGTAATTCTTACCTGGGTGCTGGCTATTACCTTGAGACTTTGCTTAACACATAAGTTTTTACTTATAACAGATATCTCATAACACTTTTTTATCCGCTCTTGATTTAGTACAGGGTTGTTAACACAACTAATGGCTGGCAGAGCAGCCAGCTGAATGAATGCATCCCCCCCCCCCGCCTGCAAAACCACTCAACAACATACACCTTGTTCTTTAAGTTTCCCCATAAATAAAAATAACAAGGCGTCAAATGTTTTAAAAGCACTATTGACGGTATAAGATACTGAAGAGATATTTTACAGCCGTTCTTCAAACAACTGACAGACATAGTATGTCAGCACTCATTTTTTCAGCAGCAGGACTCAGCTACTGCACATACCACTTACAAAACACCTGATTTGGTTGCTAAGATTTTTAGGACAGAATTATCAGTACTAGGTTGTGGCCTGCTTTTAGCCCTGACTCGGCACCTTGTTATTTTTATTTATGGGGAAACTTAAAGAACAAGTGTATCAGAACAACCCTCATACAATTGAGGATCTAAAAGTAAATATCATGGAACAAATTGCTGCAATTACGCCATATATTGCTGCTGAGGAGCAACGTTTTTAACATTGCTTATAACAAAGGTTAGTGTTCCATTATTATCATCATCATCATCATCATCATCGTTGTTGTTTTCACTAATGTATTTAGTAAACATGTTATGGCCGATGATTCGGAGTCTTTCTCGTGTAACCTATAGCGCTTTGCAGGTCATTCGGCCAGCTGCTCCACCAGCTATAGTTGTAATAACAACCCTGTACATTTAGTTTAACAAGTATAGGTTTATGTACTTTTTTAATACTCGAAAAATAGCACGTGATTAAGATAACATTGGGAGGTAATAATGGCAGTTTCTTGAGAACCCAAAAGTAAACAGCTGAGCAGCTGTTGAGGGGGAAGACAGGAAGCTCTACCATGCATTCATAAAACGTTAAAGGGGAGTGATACTACATGCATTGTTTATGTTAGGACCTATTCTTGGCTGGAGGGATTATAGTTTAAAGCAATTCTTGAGACACAGTATCAATATCTAACAGCTCTGACGACATGTGACGATTGGCAGTTAAAGAAATATCATACTCACTCTAAAAGTATGAATTTCAAAGCTGAAATGCCTGATATCAACAAATAAATGTATTATCATTTATAGTTTCTTTTTCGGTAAGTCAATAATTCACTACCGTGCAGAATTTTAGTTTGAATGGTATGAAGTTTATTTCAGTGTATTTCAGGAACGAATCCAAAGCAAATTACTATGCGAGAAAAGTTTCAAGTTGGTGATGTATGATGAAAATCTTGAATGAAAGAGATGGCTGAAATTAAACTGGAGCATTAGAAATGTTGGACAAAGTGAGTAGTGTGTAACAGAATTTGATGCTAAGTGTATGAAAATACAAGTATGTACATACATATAATTGAAAAATGGGTCAGAAGAAGTTGTGTAACCTTGCAGCATTTTAATGAACTATGAATGTTTCCATGAGAGAGTTCGTAAAACTTAATATTTTTTTAACTAGTGCCCTCTCTCACAATTTCACATTAAGTCGAGTTTCTGAGATCCCTACTGTATTAAACATAAACAGTTTAATAATTTTCTTTAATGATATTGCAACAAGCTTTAACATATAAAAAAAGTTCAAAGAATGTAAATATTTTCTGTAAACCATGAATATAATCAGAAATAAGTGCTGGCAAATCATACGTTACAATTTTCAGGAATGAAGTCTCAAGAGAGGCTATTTTATTAAATCTTTATATACTATTATTTGCTTCCTGTTACAATTTGTCTCTATGTTGATGACATACTGTAACTCACAACCTTTTATTTTTAAATTAAGCTAACAAATACAAGATTCTATCATAAAGAAACAATTTTAGTAAGCGCTTCAGCAACTGGATCAAAAGAGCCACATAGAGTAATTCACAAAGGATTTTGTTCCAAACCTTCTAACAATTTCAAAATCAAAGTTTAAATGATAATTACCAAAAACAGATTCAAATTTAGAATAGCTTTTATGTTTAATTATGAATCTGATTAAGGTAAAACATTGTTTTCTGCACACACACAATCGTATTCCTAATATAATGACTAGAATGCATGTTTTGCAATTTGCAGCACTTGTATAATAATGAAAATTAAAAATAGCAAAATGAACCTAGGAAAACATGAGACGCTTTTTGAGCTATGTGACATAACCATACTTCTTACATCCTTGTGTTTTATATAATGACCAGTACAGTCCTGGAGCACTGTAATGAGTGATGCAGAAATATATAAGATATATACATACAATATAAAACATTTTCCATCCTATATGAAATGGATTACAATACATGAAAACTAACATAATTACAATTGCACATACTAAACAGCTTTATTTATCGCCACATTTACTCCTTTCATATTTCAAGAGAAGACACTTGTACAGCATAAACAGTATAAATGAAATTGTTCATATGGTAACATAATTATTGCTATTATAAACGGTTGAAGATAAATATGCTGTACAGCATAAAACAGAGAAATGTGGTTGCATACAATGCAGACACAATAGGTGCAACTTCAAGTCTCCAAGAGTAGAAGAAGATTATCAGAATGCTATAGAGTTAGAGGCTCATTTACACTGTTTGCATTCTTACACTTTTTGCTCATTTTTCACCTGTACAATGCTATAAAATATTGATATGTGGAACATGATTCAACCTTCTAACGCAAATCAATGGCAGTGAAAACTGTCCATTCCACTATATCATCACTCCCTCCCCTAATAAATGCAAGTTTTATACACCATTCAACTGCATCATTACGCTCAACTATGACAGATGTTCACTCATTCACTTATGAATAATGAAAAACTATTTTAATTTAAACTTGATTTTTTTTTACTTCATCTAAAACTAGTATCCATAATTTGCAGTAAGTGTTACCAACTTCTGGAACTTCTTTAATACCTCAATATGGGAGAGGAATGGAAGCTCATAATATTGTACATCTAAAAAAATGTTTAAGAATTGTGATTCAAGTAAGTGAACTTGTATAAAATCTCCGCTCTTTGTTGTGACACACATATGAGATAAATTCCTGCTTCATTACATACAAAATTCCCTGGGAGTGGGTACAACTATGGAAAAGTAAACCTCAGTTCCTTGAGCGATTAACAGGCATTTTCTGACCAACTAATAGTGTTGCTTCTGTTTAATATGCCTGAAAACAAAAGATTACTGATTAGTAACACTGCACTGCTGTTTCATTATCAAAACAATACCAGTTAATTTAAAGGTGAAAAATGATTGAAAAACATAGGTGAAAGAGGAAGGAAGGGAGGGAGGGTCCATGGATGATTTATAAAGTTATCAAAATATTCAGCATACCTTAACTGTATTAAATTCATAACCACCCTTGGACTGCATTTGGTTCTGAATGGCTTGCAAATGTGAAGTTCCAAAATCAACATCACTAGATCCTATGTGACCCGTATGCTGGAAGTTTGTGGGTGATCCTATCATGGACCTATCAATCCGCCGTACTTGCTGTTGTGCTCGTTTCCTCTGCAAACATCGATTAACATTTAATTTCATAGCAAGCTTAATGTTTATTGGCTGCAGATACTGATGCAGAGTTACAGTGGATACTCTCAAACATCAAAGCTGTTACTGAATGGAACAAATTTAGTTTTAAAACCACACATTTTTTTGAGAAACACCAAAATTAGTATGAAGTTGGCAAATGCATGCAACTGCACTTATTATGAATGCCTGAAATGTCAAACAAATGGATTTAAATTGGTTCAGAATACGTAACTTGGAAGAAAGAAATTTGTTAGAACAGTGTCTAGAATTTCGAGAGAAAAAGCTTAAATAACAATGAATGGATAATAATGCACGTAAGATGTAAGAAAGAGATCTTTGGTTTTCTATATGCAGATAAAAAGTACTTGAGGAAGGGAAAAATACGAGGGCTGATCAACAAAGACTGAGACTGATTTTTTTTCACAGATGTTTATTACTCCAATTCAATGTTTACATGATCTTTTTCAAAGTAGTCCCCTCCTACTTCAATGCACTTTTTATAGCATCTCTGCCAGTCCTTGAACACGTGCTGCAGACCATTTTTTGTCAGGTCCTTGAGAATCGCCTCACTTTTCTTGAGCACTGCTTCAGAGTTCTCAAATCGAATACCCCTAAGCTTTGCCTTTAGTGATGGGAATAAAAAAAAGTCACAGGGTGCAAGATCGGGGCTATAAGGTGGATGTGGTACACAGGTAATGTTGAATCGAGCCAGAAACTGCATGACTTGATTTGCAACGTGAGGCCGTGCATTGTCATGATGAAGTCGCCACCCAGTCCGAGAAATCTCTGGTTGTTTCTTTGCAATGTGCTTCCTCAGTGTAGCCAATACTGATGTGTAGTATGCTGCTGTAACAGTAGTGTGAGGGGGGGACTGCATGCTGGTAAATCATTCCATTACAGTCAAAAAATGTGATCACCATCACTTTCCCTGCAGATGGAACAACTTTTGCCTTTTTTGGTGTTGGAGAACCTGGCGATTTCCACACTGTGCTGGCTTGTTTTCCTTCAGGATCATAATGATGCAGCCATGACTCATCACCGGTGATAATTGATTTAAAAAATGCATCACCTCCATTGTCTGGTATGCGAAATGCATGTAGGGTCTACAAAATAGAGCATTACTACCAACCTACCAATACGAGAGTGCTGCCGCCTACCAACATTATACATAAAAACTCGCTCTTTTCAAATATTTATGTTACAGATACGAAACTATCACGGAAGCTACAGGAAAAAATCAGTCTCAGTCTTTGTTGATCAGCCCTCGTACAAGGGAGTGCTGAAAAGTTATGGTTATTTTTTTTTTGTTGCTGTGAATATAGCTTTAAATGATGCAAGTTTCCTCTGCTAGTAGAGAGCTCTGAATTATAGTCTGAAACATGGTGGGGTATACCTACACTGTGTCGATGCATCTGAAGCGGCACGAGTTTTTAATAGCAGAAAATGTGCCCCGATATTCATCAGAGATTGAAGGCTGTTTATGGTGATCAATGTCTCAACAT
The DNA here is from genome assembly GCA_030765065.1 of Deroplatys truncata. Lineage (NCBI taxonomy): Eukaryota > Metazoa > Arthropoda > Insecta > Mantodea > Mantidae > Deroplatys > Deroplatys truncata. The sequence continues at coordinate 49,361,095 of CM060979.1, read as the reverse complement.
TGGTACTGTGAGACATTGGTTGGCTCATGCTCGTAATGAACCTGGTGCAATTCTCAACCTGTGTGACAAAGGATGCAGTGGAAGATCACTATTGCAACTGATGATGTTCATCGGAATTGTGTCAATGAACTCATTACAGAAAATCATTGTATGAGGGCTGATCAATAAAGACTGAGACTAATTTTTTTTCACAGATATTTATTACTGCATTTCAATGTTGACATGGTCTTTTTCAAAGTAGTCCTCTCCTACCTGAATGCACTTTTTATAGCGTCTCTGCCAGTCCTCGAACACATGGTACAGGCCATTCTTTGTCAGGTCTTTGAGAATCGCCTCACTTTTCTTCAGCACTGCTTCAGTGCTCTCAAATCGAATGCCCCGGAGCTTTGCCTTTAGTGATGGGAATAAAAAGAAATCACAGGAGACAAGATTGGGGCTATAAGGCAGATGCGGCACAAAGGTAATGTTGAATTTAGCCAAAAATTCCTGGACTTGATTTGCAACGTGAGGCAGCACGTTGTGATGTTTCCTTGCAATGTGCTTCCTCGGTGTAGCCAATAATACTGACGTGTAGTACGCTGCTGTAACAGTGGTGTGAGTGGGAACAACAATCACAGCAACTACGTTGATGTTGACTTCAGTTCATAGCAGAAGCCGAAGCACCAGGCCCATTTTGCTTAGCACAGAAGACTCGCTCTACTTTGAAGTCTTTGAACCACCTAAACACTGTTGCACGAGGTAGTGCATCTTCACCGTATGCTTGCTTCAGCTTTTCCAAAGTTTCAGAGGCTGTATGATTTAAACGAAAACAAAATTTTATTGCTCCTCTTGTGTCACCTTCATTTTGTGGTATGCGAAATTCAACTAGGGTCAACAATATACAGCATTACTACCAACCTACCGTTACGAGAGTGCTGCCACCTATGGACATTATACATGAAACCCCGCTCTTTTCAAATATTCATGGTAGAGACAGGAAACTCTCAAGAAAGCTACAGGAAAAAATCAATCTCAGTCTTTATTGATCAGCCCACGTATAACGAAGGTCAATCCAGCATATCAAGGGAGTGTGTGCAGGCAAGGATTCCAGAAAATTTGAGCATGATGGGTGCCTCGACTGCTCCTTCTTGACATAAAACAGAAGAGAGTGGACATTTGCCAACAATTACTTCTGCGCTATGAACGGGAAAGCAATGAATTCTTAAAGAACATTGTCACAGGTGATGAAAGCTGGGTAAAATACTTTGATCTCAAAAACAAGAGGTCATTCATGCAGTTCTGCCGCAAAAGATCACTTGCACTCAAAAAGTGCAAGGTTGTGTCATCAGTAAGCAAACTCATGCTTATAGTCTTTTGGGATGTTAAAGGTGTGAAGCATATGGAATTTATGCCTAAAGGGACTACTATTAATTCTTAAAGGTACTGTGAAACCCTTAAAAAATTGAAAGCATGAATTTGAAGACTTCATCCACATATGGAGCAGCCTCTCCTACAGTATGATAAGGATTGTCTGCACACTGATGCAATGACAACACGATTCAGCATCTTGTTTTCGCTGTTGTTGATCATCCTCCATATAGTCCCAATCCAGCAGCATCAGATTTTCATCTATTTCCAACACTTAAAGAATACAGAGGACACCACTTTGACTCTGACAACACAGTGGAGACAGAAGTGAAGATGTTTTGTTGTCAAGTGAAAAACGCTACAGTGACAGCATCAAGAAACTCATCACCCATTGGGAGAAGTGTATACATCGCTAGGACAATTATTGTGGAAAAATAATTATGAACAGTAAGGTTGTAGCAACGTACCAGGTTTTATACCTATTTTCAAATAAATGGAGGCATTATTCTTCAGCACACCTTCGTACACAGACATGACAAATAAAGAGGAGCAGGAAAGTATTGCATGGGTGAGAGCAGAAGTACGACGTTAAAAGCCTGAAGGAAGGGTATTGCACAAACTCAATGTCCTATATGTGGTGGAAATGAAGATGTTGAACATTAATAATATCATCACCATATGGCCTGTTACGATCTCATAAAAGAAGTATTTCCTTTCTACTGCTTCTTGGGACATCCAAAAGATCTCCTACCATGGGATTGGTAATGGAGCATAGCTTTATCAGCTTCATCCAGTTGCTCTGATAGGTGTGTATAAAATGGAAAACAGAGTGCAGGCCATGTTCTTCCATTATAACTTCCATTTCATATATAGTCCCATCTCATATATCCTGCTATAGTTTTCATAAAATGCATTTCATTTGCTGTTATTCTGTTTTCATCCACCCATCTTAATGCCCATGCTTCACTACCATAACACAGTACCAATCTTGCTAGTGATTTATGTAGGTGTAACCTCGCACTTTTCTGGACTAGGGAAGGTTTCATTTCTTTGATTTTTCCCATAGTTTTGGAACATTTTACAATTTTATTTTTTATGTCAGCATCATCTTCAAATGTTAGATTTGCGGTGGTATTTATGTTGTATTTATTTATTTATTTAGCCCCACATTTGGGAGCCAATTTGCGATGGTAAATTTATAATGTTATTTGTGTATGTGTTTACTCAACATGGTGAAGCCATTTTGTGATGATTCTTTGTTAGGTTTGTAGCTCCATCTGGTGTTAGCAATTTGCGGCAGTATTAGTTTTTGTTTGAAAGAATGCTACTGTTATTTTATTTAATTTTGTTTCACTGTCCTCCGGCTAGCTATGATCTTTTTGGTCGAGCACATCTCTTTATACAGGTTGTGTAAACGGAAAGGAGTCTTTTATCCAAAGATAACACTGATGAAAGAATTTCTTTTATACTTTTATTGTCGAACACTGTCACTATCACATTTACACATTGATCTAGACACTCGCCAAACTGAAACTGTTATAATAACTTCATTACTGATAATTCTTAATTCGCGTACTTCAACTTTTTGTATAATTAACTTTATAACACTTGAGATTTTTCATAACTCTGTTACGCGTAACCTGCAAATTGATATCCGACGTGTGCCGTACAAATACTTTCGACGAACTGACGGGGTCTACCTCTAACCTAGCTCTTTTATACTCATACACCCCGATATGCCTAAAGATTATAACTGAGCTGCAATTGGCTAATAAAATGCGCCAACATTAGTGTCTATTTTTATATCCAATGAAAATTATGAATACATATGCTCTAGGGAAATGTTCCAGCAAATTCTACAGAAAAACGCGCCAACATTACGTAACTTCCTCGTCTCCAATAATGATAAACAGCTCACCCCCTCGCTGCATTATTGCACGCTATTATTGACAGTTTCAGTAAGGTCGTATAAACTTACTTCTCAACAATAATTACAGTCAACAAACATCTCAAATCAATGTTACACAAAAATGCATATTCATACTATAATCACTCTTTACATTTAAATAATTTATGATACAAATTACTGCATCAGATTATAGCCTAAACATGTGAAGATACTCACTCTCTCTAAAATCTTGTTATTCGAAGATATTTTACTGGGGACAAGGTATTTTCCACAAAAAGCCATAATTTTTGTTTTCTCTGTAATGTTATATTTTCCCCCAACAATGTTTAAATTATAAACAGAGTATTATAAATTATTTACAGTAAGTGCTTTAATACTAAATCATCTGTAAATGCCAATAAGATATATTTTTGAATTTCTATTGATTTGGAAGCGGCCCTGCTGTTTTTATCTCTATTCTTGAATAATTTAATTCATATATAATATATATTATTCATAATGAATAAAGGAGGTAGGGACCACGATCTTGCCTTACTCCCATATTAATTTGTAGGCAGTCTGAATTCTTGTTATTGATTTTAGCTGCAATTAAATTTGTTTTATAAATATTGTGTATGATGTTTATGAATTATTGTTGTACACTGTCCTGTGAAAGAATATAGTACTTAAATGTAAAGGAACCGAAATTTGGAGAAAAGAATTTATTAATAACAAACAGTTTAAGATTAAAGTTGTATATAGTTAGTAAATATAGTAAGAAGATCCAGACAGTGAAAAGAAACAAATAGCAAAATAAAAGCTTACAGCAAACTAGAATTAAGGAATTAAGAAATAAACTAATTAATGTAAGGATAGTATTGTAAATCATGAATATGACTGGTAAAAAGGGATGAATGCTGCTCACATTCATTTCCACATTGCTTAGCACAAATAAATAAAAATAAAAGTTTAAACGAGCACTTTTCACACTTTAATCAACTTGGAAATAATGCTTTAAAGTGACGTTGATACTTGGCATCTTTGGTCTGACATCTGGCTTTCTGTTAGCACACTTATTTCCAATGCATGTAGTGTGAAATATTTTTGTAACTTGAACAATCTGCCCAGAGATGAAAAGCACAGATCCAAAATTAAACAGCATTTGCTATTATGATCTACAAAGTAACAGTCTTGCAGACGATGCTAATGCTATAAAGCACCACTAACTGATGTGAGAAGGGCTAAAATGTTTACTAAGCAGTAGGCAGTCATGTAGCAATCATTCTAATCTGTAGTTCAGAAGCCTAAGAAGAGAGAGCAAATGGACTAAAACTTGGAAATAGGAAACTTAGATGACAGTGCTATTACCCATAAATCACTGCAATCTAGTTATTTGAAATTGACTGTTATACTGTTTATCATGTTAGGAATAATAGATTATCAGGCATTTTTGTATGTGATATTGTTTTTTTTGGATAAATAACACACAAAAAACAAGTTGATGTGATACATTCAAATGGCTTTCTCTACCGTCCATTATTATTAGTGGGTGTACAAACTATTCTTACAAAAGCTTTTCTTTCTACTTCTTTTAATGAGATAAACCTTTGAAGAAATATCTATATTACACAATTCATTATAGATACAAAAGAAATAGCAACAGTCAAATGTTTAAGAACTGGAAACTATTTGCTAGCTGTAAAATTCTATACTCTTTCCAAGCAGTTGTGAAAAACAATTGAATATCAACAGGACTTTAAAAGAACAGCAAAGTATTGAACAATTCTAACCATTAATAAAGATTGTTGGAAATGGCTTATGCCACAAAGAAGGTTATTTGAAATAAACTGTGTGTTTTAAAAAGATCACATTTTTTGTGCAGTAAGTTTCCATCTATTGCTTAACGTTTACGAATTACACAAGTTTATACAAAATTCTTTCCGAATGAAGACGACTTCACAGGCTATTCCCAGAAAATTCAACATACACACTTTTGTGTATCTTAAACATATGATATTTTAATCAAAATTGTCAAGGAGCTATTTTTGAGAAAATGCAAAATAAAAATTTTTCCAAGTAAAGGGTAGTTTGGGGTGGGGAGATTTTCTTAATTTTGCTTCCTTGGAAGATACTGAACTTAAATAGAAATTTGGTATTTAACCAACTTTTCAATTTTGAGTTATGCTGTTCTCTCACACCCCCACCCCCATCCACACACACCCACCCCCTTACATGAACCTTTTTCTGAAAATCTTTCTTTTGTTTATGGATTCAGTGTGTCTCAAAATATGTATATCCAGTGAAATGTATCAAATTTTTGGGTGGAATGCAATACTTCCTCATTTAATATAGGTACGCATAGAGTAAAAACACACACTACTACACACTATTGTATGCTCTGCAATCACTCGTCTCCTATTTTATTTACAAAATTTCCACCATTTTTGTTTGTTTTCTGTAATGCTCCTTTTGTAGGAAAAATAGAAATTTCTGTGTGATGTACCAAGATGCATATTTTCAACAATAACAGACATAAAGCTTTGTTCATTATAATTTGAAACACATGGTAGAGATGATTCCCTTTTTAGATGTAAGAAAAAACGAGGAGGAAATTTAATTTAACTTATTTTTAGTTTCAAAGATTATTCATTTTGTTACCCAATCTCTATCTTCATGTGATACAAAATTCAGTGAAAATGTAATAAAAACTGGAAATACATCCTTGTAAACCTACTTGCTGAGATGCTGGCTGATTGACACAACAAGAAAACCAGTGCAGCCACATCTCCCCTGCCATGTTGCCAGACTGGTAGCCAGACATTAGGAATTGCTGTCCTGTAAAAAGAAAATAAAACCATTAGAACTTATTTCCCTAGTTATACTCAAACTTTCCTTTCTCAACAGGTTAAATACTTTTCTCTTTAGCCTCTTTCTTGAGATATGACAGTGCAATTTGAGTTGAGGAGTTTGATTTGTAACATCACTATGCATAGGTACAAGTAATTAAATTGAATTTATTTCCAACTAAATACAGTATCACAACTATGATTACATAATGTACAACGTCTAATGCAAATTATTGTCATCATCTATAATGCTCCCCATATATGGTCAATGACCTTTGGGGTTACCTCATTGCGCCAAGCGACAACTGGGCCTATTTCTGAGGTGGAGGCACCCAGCGGGCAGAGTGGTAGGGTGGTGATTGGGATGGCAGTGGAATGAGAGGACCTAAAGCTTTTACAGTGGACTCCGAACCACGTTCAATCTTGGGGATACTTCACATGAACAAAGGCAAGGCGTGGACAGGGCCAACTTAAAATTGCCACCCCAGAGCCGAGAATCGAACCCCAGGCCCTCAGAACGAGAACCACAAATGAACCACTGCACTACCCTGTTGCTCCATACAAATTATAATAGAAATAAAAATCCTATCTACTCTCAATATTGCCTTTTTAAAGTTGCTTGCCAAAATATATTTAGTCCCAATACACACAACTGCTTATGTGTGTATTGGCGGGTATAACAATTACATACAAGTAGTAAGTATCTACATCATTTTTATAATTTATTATAGCAACAATGAAGTTACAATTAAATCCTTTTTCCTGAATAATAATCATTAAACTGGTTTAATGATGCTACGAATCGCCATGTCATCATAATCACTCTCTGCAAGAGTTCTGCATTCCAATAAAGAAAAATATAATTCTCTCCTCCTGATTCAACAAAAGTATGTAATGTTATAAATATTTGAAACACAATTAATGGCTTCTGTTTTTGCAAGAACATCACTTGCATGCAGTTCATGGGTATTTAAATGGGTTTTGTGTAGTTTATCAAAATGTATGTTTTTAATAGATATGGTGGGTTTACTGACCAATATTTAGCACTAATGCTCTGTACATATTTATTTGTACACATAGGTACTATACTTTCACTGCACTGATGTAATTTGCATCAATGTACATTTGCAGAACTGGTTTTAAAGGATGAATAAACTGATGGGTCAAAATACTGTTCTGCAGAGGTTGTTTTACAGCTAGTAAAATGCACAGTATGAGACTGCTACAATTTAAGCACATATCACTGCCATCATACTGAGATGAGATCAAATCCAAAACCTGGAGCATAGAAAGTCAGCACTCAACCAATTGCAATTTTCAGGCCAACATTTTTCAAAAGTCCTCTTGATGTTCAATAAGATTGTTCCACCACCAAAGAGTATGTATACGTTATACATTTCCAGAACTAGGAAGACTGTCAGGGGAAGTCAGACGTTCCACCGATATTTCACATCCTTTTGTGTGAATATTAGGAGATTTTTCATAGTTATAAGGAATAGCTGGGGCTATACAAAATTACAATAAGGGGTAAAGGGGAGGATTCACTACAAAAATCCTCTAGATCATTGTAAAATAATTTCATAAAGAACAGGAGTAGGTAAATAAATTTCATTTTTCATTTGAGTTTAAAAAGTTAGCCAACGTTGGCTATGGCAGCTTATAACGATATAATTTTAATAGCATTTACTAGAAGAATGTCACCTTAGTAAGCAATGGTATTTGTTCTGGAGATGGAGCTTTGATTTGTTATTGGAAGTATGAGAGTTTTTAAACAAAGTGTCTCATCCATTTAAGTTACAGTTCTACTCAAACAGAACTTTGACTTCTGATGCCGCACTAGCTACATATCTGTGTTTACTCAGCGCAGTAAACCTGATTACATGACACAGCACAACTGCCCTTTTTTATTATTTGTGTGAAATGATACTGCTAGAGATGCTTGTACATACTAAGAAAATGAGTTAATGTAATATAGAATTTTGAACCGAGATGTCATTATATAATAATATTATCTTTAAAAAAATGATAAGTGAGTTACATATGTTTACTTTAAACCAGGAAATCATGCAACTGCAAGAATTTGCAAAGGAGGCAAAGATCTTAGGAGATTAAATAATGAAAGGAAGCACAATAGATCACAACTGGTTGCAGTGCATAGGGCATTTATTACTCTGACCTTCTTTAAATTAACGATAAAAAAATACATATGTTGCTTAAATGTTTATTTTGAAATTATTTATCACACTTATTCACAGGTATTCATTGCCTAAAATTATTGTTAAATATGCTAATTCAACTAATTAAAAAGAAGTTACTTACAAAGGCCATTCATTAACACAAAAAGCTTTGACATAGTTCCAACTTCCTGAAATTGAGAAGCTGTAAAACTTTCCCTGTCCAGCAAAGCATAATAATTTTGCAATTACATAAAATTCAGAATGTGTAAAATGTTCAGTGTAGTAAATGTACAAAAGTTACATGTAAAATAAATGGAATCTGTTTTATAAGAATCCTTTAAGACCTGGTAGTACTACTATTTCTTTCTGTCACACATGCTGAAATTGTTTCTGGCATCACAATAAACACAAATTAAAGCAAAGAACACCAGTTTCTAGTCTATCAGTTTTCTAGTCCATATTTTACACTTAATAACATGAACTATAGACAAAAACTGTCACAAAAAATGGGAAACTTACATCCTACAGCCATAGGATGCAAATAAGATAAATAATTTACATGAGGGAACTAACTTTACAATTCATGTTATCCATTACTGAATGTTTGCACCCATTTATTGCCGATCATTAATGGTGCAATCAGCTTTTAAATCTGCACGCTTAGCATTTTATTACAGGCCAGTGAAAGGGGACATAATCACGATGATTAGACACACAGATGAGCTGAGATCTATCACTGCACTTTATACCAATTAGTGCTGTACATTCAGTCTGTAATCTTAAGTTACAATATAATGCAATAGAATTTAATACTTTGTCATGTGTGTGGTGAAACTCAAACATTCTGAATCTGCGTATAAAACTGAAAAAACCCTTTGCCATAAAGTCATATAAAGGCCTCCACTCCCTTACATTTTATGCAGAAACTGTAAAAGTTGACAAGTATGTATTAAGGTTTAATACACTTAAATGTTGATTATTTATTGTACAAATAATTGAAGAGCAATGTTTAAAATGATGCAGTAATTTGTATCACAAATTACTTAAATGTAAATAATGATTGTAATATGAATATGCATTTTTATGTGACATTGATTTCAGATGTTTATTGATTATAAATATTGTTGGGAAGTAAGTTTATACGACCTTACTGAAACTGTCAATAATAGCGTAATAATGCAGCGAGGGGGTGAGCTGTTTATCATTATTGGAAACGAGGAAGTTGCGTAATATTGGCGCGTTTTTTTCCGTTGAGAATCTTCTGGAATGTTTCCCTAGAGCATATGTATTCATAATTTTCATTGGATATTAAAATAGACGCTAATGTTGGCGCGTTTTATTAGCCAATAGTAACTCAGTTATAATCTTTAGGCATATTGGGGAGTGGGTGTATAAAAAGCCAAGTCAGAGGTAGATCGCGGGCAGTTCATCGAAAATCTCAATACATTACACGTCGCCTTAAGTCGTCCAGTTCATCAAAAATCTGTGTACACTACACGTCGTCTTCAGTCAGTCAATTCGTCGAAAGTATTTGTACGGCAAACGTCGGGTATCGGTTCACAATTTACGTGCAGCAGAATTATGAATAATCTAAAGTGTTGTAAGGTTAATTATACAAAAGATTGAAGTACGTGGATTAAAAGAATTATCAGTAAGAAGTTATTATAACAGTTTCAGTTTGGCGAGTGTTAAGATCAATGTATAAAAGTGAGAGTGAACGTGTTCGACAATAAAATTATAAAACAAATTTCTTCATCAGTGTTCTTTTTGGATAAAAGATTCCTTTCCGTTTACACAACCCTGATCAAGAGACATGTTCGACCGAGAAATAATAGCTAGCCGGAGGACAGTGAAACAGAATTAAATAAAAAAATAAAATTAAAATTCTTTCAAACAAAAACTAATACTGCCGCAAATTGCTAACACCAGATGGAGCTACAAACCGAACAAATGAATGACGTCACAAGATGGCTTCACATGAAGTAAACACACATACACAAACATCACAACTAATAACATTATAAGAAAAACACTCGCAAAAAATAGCAGCTGATTGACAAGTACTACCTTTTCAGGAACGAGGGGAAAACAGCAAATGTAATAAAGAGGAACAAGAAAAACAGAAACTATAACTTTAAAGATTGAGTCCTTTTATCAAGAGAAAAACAATACTGGGCAAGTTACTTTTTGCATCATGGACTTTTAAGAAGTTTTGAAGCAGTATATATATTACTTTGTAGCAATTTGTTTTTTTCCCACCAAACATAAGCAATTAACAAGATCTGAAACAATACACTAGTCAGTCATGATATGAATGCATGTGGTGGAAGAACTAAATGGTTACAAAACAAGTGGGCAGGGCATCAGAAGGACAGTTAGGTAAAGAAAACATACACAGTTCCAAGTTGCATTTACTAGCAAGGCTGAGGCATGCAAATATGTTACCGTTTTCATTGTGCAACTGTATATTTCCCCATCGGCTTGCCCCTCACTCCCCTCTGATCCCTAGCCTTGATTATCAGCAAAACACACAGTGGCACCCTCCACCAAGCGCATTGATATTGTGGCCGACTAATATCTCAGTTTGCTTTGTTAATTTTAAGAAATTTTATTTTCTTTTATTTAAGAACCTCGATTTCCAACAACAATCCCAATCCTTTTTTCTCTTCAAAGCAATCATATTTCACATACTTCATCACAATTTTCTGCTGCTACCTAAACAATGATAAAGCTACTTAATATTTCAATTAACAGCAAATCTATAAGTGTTTCCTTTTAGGCCTTTTACCATGTTTGTAATCATGAATATAAATGGCACAAAATATGTATCAGGAATATTTTGTAATTACTATACTCTTTCCAATAGTGGATTTGGGGCAGTATTTTAATGCCTGAATAATTTCAATTGTATTTTATAATAAGCAAATTCAATAACAGCCCGCCTTGAAACAATATGTATGTAATAATTATTTGAATTGTATGTAACAGTCATTGCAAATGCTTATTTTTTATTGTAAACATGTTTTAATAATGTTATGTGCATACATTACATACTTTAATAATGCAAGAACTGTGAGAATAATAAGTTTTAAGTTGCTAACAATGAGGTAATAATGAGGTAACCTTGTGGCAATAATGAGTTTTAGAGTTTGAAAATTACTAGTCATGATTAAAGGAACGATAATGTAATTTCTCTAACAGTTTAGAGTTAGCCAATCAGAGACTTGAAATACTGAAGCTTACGGGTTTTGACCGTTGAAAGTTGCTCAGTTGCTGGCAAACCTTGGTAGTGAATAGATGGAAGATGTATTCTCTACAGAGATATTACGTGTGAATCGTAAAATATGCATAAGCGCTAAGTGAAAGTATTAAACATTCTCACAGTTCTTAAAAAGTGTAGTGCTTTATAAAAATGTGCAAGGATTAATAAAAGAAGTGAATTTTAAAAAAGTTAAATTCTGTGATGTCTACAATCATTGTCATACCGTGCCCTGCCTAAGACATATGACTTTACAAACATTACTGATGCAGCCGAGGCAAAATTCAAACATAAATAATATATAGAAGCAATGTTAATAACAAAGTTAAATATTATAGAGTAAAACTTGGTGTAATAACAAAAACACATCTTCAGCTTCTCATACGTAGCAGCATATTGCGTAATAACAGTAACTATTACGTAATCAACAAATTTAAACCAACGCCCAAAGCGTGTTGCAAACTTAAAAACCAACTAAAATTATGTAAACATATTTACGTAAGCACACATCTTCAAGTTAAAATAAAAATACGTGAAGCAACAAACATTCAACTTCAGATTTTACTTCTTTTATACAATAACACCCACCTTGATCTACTTATATTGCACAGAATTTACATCACATACATAAGCACAAAAAAATTTTCACTTATTTAGTAACAATTTATTTTTTATTGCTTGATTCTCCAACTTAGGTGAAATAAAAGGAGCAGAAATCATATTGGATGAGCATTTTTCAGAAAAAAACATGGATTCCAGAAATCCTAGCCAAAAATAAAAACAAAATTTAAAAAAAGTGAGAGTATAAGAAATGCATTAAATGTAGAAAATCTATGTGGTGATATAAAATATAGTCAAGAATGCATGGAGTATTTTAAACAGAACAAACAAGGTAGTATATCTGCTGATGTTAATCTTTAACTATAAGCATAATGAGATGATTTAGAACCAATGAACTGAATGACAATGAATGAATGAATGGATGGATGGATAAATAAACTTTATTTGTACACAATCCTTTTTATAATATTCCACTTGTAAACTAATTTAACCTATGTACAAATTTTCTTGCCAGCTATATTCTATTTTATACTGCTCATTTTGCCTGGAACCCTGGTCTTATTGCTCAGCTGAGCAGCTCTTGCCATTCCTAATCACCTATTATCCATCCTCTCCCTCCTCTGTTTGCCCTTCTACCTTTCTTATCTCTCTTACTTTTCTAATCCATTTCTCCTTTAATTTCTTTAAGAACTCCGCTATATTCCTATTTTTCTTTTCTTCCTTTCTTGTTAACAATTTAATTGCTACTATTTTTCCTCCCATACTTTTTGTCTCCATTCTGATAATTCTTTGCATTCTGTCATATAATGTTCTGTGCTTTCACTACCTCTGCATAATTCACAAATTCTGCTTTTTCTGCTTCTTAGCCCTCTAAGGTACATTGATCCTGTTCTCATCCATGCAAATGCTTCTTTTTCAGCTCGATTACAATAATCCACATACCCTTCTCTTCCCCATTTCCTTTTTATTAATTTATAGAACACCAGTGATTTTTTATTCTCTAAGTTTCTCCTAATCTCTTGTCCTTCTATGTCCTCCACTCTGTTTCTTACTGTTATCCAGAAGCCGTTGTTATTTCTTTCTCCTGCTCTCCAAATATCTGCCATTCCTATCTTCTCTATTATTTTTTCTACCCTTGTCCACCAGCTGAATGACAATGAAATGAACAGAAGTTTTGTGAAGATGGAACATTAATTTGTAACCCATGATGACACCAATGACTTCCTTCTTACTTCCTAACACTGCAAATCGTAAATTGCTCAAAATAGTTCTAGCGGAAACTGAGTACACTTAAAAGTGAAATAGCAACATAGAAATCTGATACACTTCAGTCACACAAATTTCCCCACCTAATGTCACTTATTTACATACCCATCCTATAAATTAATTCATGCAAAAGCTTATTTTCTATCTACTTCCTACTAATCACAATAAATGCTTGTTGAAATGGTTCTATTACACAACTTTATGTAGTTATACGGGGTCATATAGGAGGCTGAAGCAGTATATGTTTAAAAAGCAGGTTGTTTATTTTCTGGCCTTAATATTGCACACTTTGCATATCTCTTGAGAAACAAAAGAATGGCGATTTAGTACTTATAATGTGTGACCTAAAAGATTGAAAAATTCATCTTAACAACAATATCTTGGTAATGATTAATGCCACAAAAAATGTTACTTAACAAGATCCACATTTTTTTTTTGTATATCTCCATGTTTTCCTAATTATATGCAATTCCATCAGAATAAACCGAACTTCACAGGCTAATGATTTTATTTATGATATACTATACTTAATTCTTTATGTCAATATTTCAAACATATATTTTAAACAAAATCTTTGAGAAAAAAAAGATTATTTTTCCATGTAAAAGAAAACGTTGTGTTGCACCCTTAAAAGATGTTAGACTTAAATATGAGGTTTGGCATTCGATTTTGTTTTTTGAGCTATGCTCTTGTGTACAGAGATGTTCATGCACACACTTTTTACTTTTTCTGTACCATGTACCTAGTAGGTAGAGAAGGCATTAAATTCTACCCAAAATTTTGATACTAAGATTTCACCAGAAATACGTTTTGTGGCCCCCTGAATCCAAATAAAGCATTTTTGGAAAATGAACTTGAAAAACCAAAAAGTCAAATAAATACCAAACTTGGTATTTGAGTTTGGGATCTTCCAGGGATGCAATATGAAGATTTCCAATAAAATACCTCAATCCCAACTACCAACAACTTTTGATTTTCTAAAAAATGGCCATAACGATTTTGATTAAAATATATATTAAACATATTTACATGACAAATAAAATGTATATCTGGAATTTTCTGGGAATAGCCTAGGACGTCCTCTTCATTTGGAAGGAATTTTGTATAATCTTGTATAATTGGTAAACTTGCAAGTGTATGGAAACAGTTGAAATTTTAAGGCCAGCATATAGCATGCAGTTCTTAAACATTTCACTATCACTGTTCTCTTTGTATCTATAACAAGGTGTGTAAGGTAGCTATTTTTGCAAAAGTTTATTTGGATTAAAATCTAGTAGATAGAAAATAAGGTTTAGTAAGAATAGTTTATATACCCATTAATAAAGACAGAGGGTAGAGAAAGTCGTGTGAATGTATCAGATTTTTAAAAAATGCATTCCTTATGGTGTTCAGATTACCTGTAAACCTTAATATCTGGTAAAACACATATATAAAATGTTTGAATGGAATACATTAAGTACTCCCCACACCAATCAGTAAATGGCAGAGAAACAGCTTGTGTTTATGTTAGAAAAATGACTATCCATATTTACAATTATTTATTCAATTATCTAAGTAAAAATCACATCAATTGATAAAGTTAAAATTATATAATTATGTTTATAATGCAAAGATCTTGGTGAAAAGTGATACGGTAGAAAAGTTTCATGAATGCTGTAAAAGAATGCTAAAAAATTCAAAACGGAAACAATTATATCAACTGGGTCCCTAGCTTTCTCCACAAAAACCTAGGAAAATAGGAAGTACCAGTGGCAAAGCGCTATATAGGATTAAGACTAGATAGATATTTATTACTTTCTCTACTACGTATAGTAACTAGGGGAAGTATTGTATTCCACCCAAAAATTCGATAGCGAGATTTCACCGGAAATATATGTTTTGAGGCCCCCTGAATCCAAAAACAGCATTTTTGGAAACATGTCCGTGTGTGTGTGTCTGTGAACAGCATAACTCGGAAACGAACAGTCGGATAAACACCAAACTTGGTATTTAGGTTCAGTATCTTCAAGAGATGCGACATGAAGGTTTTCAAGAAAATCCCCCCCACATAAGATTACCCTTTACATGGAACATTTTTCGAAAATTTTAATTTTCTCAAAAATGGCTAACGATTTTGATTAAAATATCATATATTTAAGATATTTTCATGACAAATAAAATGTATATCTTGAATTTTCTGGGAATGTCTCCAAAAGTATTCTTCATTGTGAACGACTTGTGCATAACTGGTAAAGAATAGGAGATGGACAAAATTTTACTACACAAAAAATGTAGATCTAATTAAAATCCACAATTTATGTCATATACATGTTTTTTGTTGAGGGAACCATTTACGAGATAAAGCTTGTTATTCCCTCAAATTTTTCAGTACTTATTTTCTCAAATGGGAATTCGTTATTCATCTTTTTGTCTTGGATATGCAAAGAGTATTAATCTGTGGCAAAGGGAATGGTGCTGCACCTAGCAACTAGCTATTAAGAGATATGTGTGTGCTTAAAGGCTACAGTATTTCTATATTGCCAATGTAAATATATATTCCCCTTACATCTACAAGAAAATTAGCAATAAGATAGTCTGCAAATGTTTATCTCAATTAACATGAAGTAGATGGAGAATAAGCGTTTGTAAAAATAGTTTGTACAAGAGTAGAGAAAGTCATGTGAGTGTAACACATCAGACTTTGTCCTGGACATGCAAAGAGAATGGAATGCGCCACATAGCAACCAGCGCTTAAAATATTTGACTGTCGCTTAAAACCTACCATATTCCCCTTGCATCTACAAGAAAATTAGCAATAAGATTGACATCTCGATAAACATGAAGCATATGGAGAATAAGCGTTTGTAAAAATAGTTTGTACAAGAGTAGAGAAAGTCATATGAGTGTAACACATCAGATTTTTTTTATCTTGTAGAGCTCACAAACCATAAGTCTTATAAAATCAAAACTTAAAATTAAGCACATGGAAATCATAAGGATACATTTTAATAAAAATATTTCTAAAATTACTTTTAAAACACTTAAAATTAGTTGTAGATTTAATGTTAACAGGCAAGGAATTGAGCAATTTCAAATCACAGAACATAGAAGATCTATTAAATTTTCCTGAGTGATGTCTTCTACAGGTATCACATGTATGACGATCAACATTTATAAGAAAGTAATCTCTGTTAATAAATATCAACTCCACTAATTTAAAAATATACAATCCGTACACAATCAATATATTAAAATAAATAAAATACTCCTTAAGGATTTTCTACTATCAATACCTGCAATACATCATATAATGAATTTTTGAGTAATAGATACTTCTTGAATTATGGAGCCTGACGCCAAAGAAGCAAACAACATATGCCAACCGAGATTCAACATGTGCAATGTGAAACAAAAGTACAGCCTTAACATTAAGACACAATCTCAAAATCAATAATTGGTAACAACAAACATTTAGTTTTTTAACTAATTCAACACAATGGGGTTGCAAGAAAAAAAAAAAGATTTTGATGTGTTACACTCACATGACTTTCTCTACTCTTGTACAAACTATTTTTATAAACACTTATTCTCCATATACTTCATGTTAATCGAGATATCGAGATGTTCATCTTATTGCTAATTTTCTTGTAGATGCAAGGGGAATTGCTAGGCTTTAAGCTATAGTCAAATATTTTAAGAGCTGGTTGCTATGTGGAGTATTCCATTCTCTTTGCATTACCAGGACAAAAAAATGAATAATGAATTTGAGAAAAAGTAAAAGTATTGGAAAATTTAAGGGAATAACAAGCAATATCTCGAAAATGGTTCACTCAACAACAAAAATGTATATGACAAATTGTGTATTTTAACATGATCTACATTTTTTGTGTAGTAAAATTTTGTCTATCTCTTATGGTTTACCAGTTATGCAAAAGTCGTTCACAATGAAGAATAATTTTGGAGACATTCCCAGAAAATTCGAGATATACATTTCATTTGTCATGAAAATATCTTAAACATATGATATTTTAATCAAATTCGTTAGAGCCATTTTTGAGAAAATTAAAATTTTCGAAAAATGTTCCATGTAAAGGGTAATCTGGGGTGGGGGGATTTTCTTGAAAACCTTCGTGTCGCATCTCTGGAAGATACTGAACCTAAATACCAAGTTTGGTGTTTATCCGACTGTTCGTTTCTGAGTTATGCTGTTGACAGACAGACAGACAGACAGACAGACACACACACACACACACACACACACACGGACGTTTCCAAAAATGATTTTTTTGGATTCAGGGGGTCTCAAAACATGTATTTCCGGTGAAATCACGGTATCGAATTTTTGGGTGGAATACTATACGTAGTAGAGAAAGTAAAAAATAAATGTTCATTAAAAAATAATTCCTAAGAATTTAGTATGTTGAAGGCAACACAGATTCAAGTACTTGCTAAAATTCCT
The DNA here is from genome assembly GCA_030765065.1 of Deroplatys truncata. Lineage (NCBI taxonomy): Eukaryota > Metazoa > Arthropoda > Insecta > Mantodea > Mantidae > Deroplatys > Deroplatys truncata. The sequence goes on along the minus strand of CM060979.1, from coordinate 49,343,313 downwards.
TAATACATATGAAAATAAACAAGGCCACTTCTATTAACATTCAGATAAAGCATATTATCATAAAACACGGTTTTAAGATCTCTATGTACGTCATTATATTTCACTTCCAAATCTGTCTTATTACCATCTTTAACAAATACAGTGGTATTAACAACATAGTGCAGTTAAAAAATAATCTTTCACTTGACCAGTTAAGTCATTCACAAACAGAAGAAACAACACAGAACCAAGAATGGAACCCTGGGGAACACCAACATCGATATCAACAATATTAGAGTTATAAACTAATACCTAACATAAGTAAATGAAATGCTTGAGATGCCCTTTTTCCAAAGTGCTGCATTTTCCTAAATGCATGAAGGTGAAAGCTCAAAGTGGCTCCGGTGAGGTTTACATTTGTGCTACATAAAATCGAAATGCAAGTCCGAGACAACTTACGGAAATTGAAGTGATCTTCATTTGACGTCCTACTGCAATCGCAAGGATAAACGCACAGTTGCTGGATTCCGACGCGACGTGGGCTACAAAAACCGCACAAAGCACCATGTGTATCACTGAGCAGAGGTTTTTCTTCCTCTTCAGCAAGGGCTGTCCAACAGCCATGAATTATTTATGATGCCAGCAGCTCGACCTCGCGCGCTAGCAAGCCCATTATTCCTCAATTGCATGGAAGAAAGAAAGGAAAAAAAAAAAAAAAAAAAAAAAGACTTGCGCTGCTCGAGTACGCCTCTCCTCTTTTTCACACACTCGGCGCCAAACAGAGAAAGGTCTTAAGAGCGCTGTGTAGGTTGATAAAATTCTGGGTGTAGCATTGGGCGCAAGCAAACCCTGATTCGACAGATGTCCATGATTATAGTATGGTATTTAGGTACAAGCATAAGTTCACTACGACTTTTGTTTAAAAAAAATTGCAAAAACAACAATGTGCTGATCCAAAGACAAAGATATGGCCTTAGATGTTACAAGCGGCATATAAATCCCCCAAAGTGCTGATGAATTTAAAATATTAGCATTTTAAGAGGCTCTGACATATTTGTAACGAACATTTTGCGAATTCTTACTTCGTGCATTTAACCTGACAAATTATATAGAACGAATAATGGAAGTTTGATGCCAGAAAGGGACCGAGCACTTGAAACCTAAGGACTGACGAGAAACCCCAAGACCCTTGCGATGCTGGAAAATTGCCTACAGCGCCTAAACCACAACCTTTGTTCATTCCTCTAAAATAGGAAGCCTAGTTATTTCTATATTAAACTTCTTTCTTTTTAATTTAAACTATATTACCTACTCACATAATATTTATTGAGCGAAGTGGCTCACATTTGGAAGGTCACGGGTTGAAATCCCATTTACCGGCTAACTCGACTTTTTTCGTGGTTTCCCTCAGCAGATAAATACGGATTTGATATTCATAAACACGACCCAAAGTTACACCAAGAGAGTATACTAAATAGAAATACAAATAGATTGCACAGGAAGGCGACTACGCAATCAAATCCATTTAACACACAATGACACGTGTACACTCAAAAGGACAGCCAGCAGTATTAAGATCCCCAAGTCCACATTCCGCCAAAACAACAACAGCAAAAAAATATATGGTACAGGAAGACATTAAGGTCATCTGTTTGGCATACAGTAGCTTGGATCAACCCTTGCGATATAACCAAGAAACACAACCATTACAAAAATGTAATATTAATTTTATTGCAATTTAATTGTAATGTTATTTTTTAAAATTGTTGTTTGTAATACGAGAATGTTATGTTACTGTGTATACAAATGAAACACGATATTGTTAGCGAAAAATACATGAGATACAAAGCAGTGCAAACGCATACAAAAGCTAAACCATAAAATAAATTAAAACTAGGAATCACACAAATGTTATTAATATTACATAATGTTTTAGTGCTGTTAAAATTAAAATACATTTTGTTTAATGTTACGCCCTATAATGGAAATAACGCTATTTTTACTTTCTCTACTACGTATAGTAACTAGAGGAAGTATTGAATTCCACCCAAAAATTCGATACCGAGATTTCACCGGAAATACATGTTTTGAGACCCCCTGAATCCAAAAAAAGCATTTTTGGAAACATTCCGTGTGTGTCTGTGAACAGCATAACTCAGAAACGAACAGTCGGATAAACACCAAACTTGGTATTTAGGTTCAGTATCTTCCATAGATGCGACACGAAGGTTTTCAAGAAAATCCCTCCACCCCAGACTACCCTTTACACGGAACATTTTTCGAAAATTTTAATTTTCTCAAAAATGGCTCTAACGATTTTGATTAAAATATCATATGTTTAAGATATTTTCATGACAAATGAAATGTATATCTTGAATTTTCTGGGAATGTATCCAAAAGTATTCTCCATTGTGAACGACTTTTGCATAACTGGTAAACCATAAGAGATAGACAACATTTTACTACACAAAAAATGTAGATCGCGTTAAAATACACAATTTATGTCATATACATTTTGTTTGTTGAGTGAACCATTTTCGAGATATTGCTTGTTATTCCCTTAAATTTTTCAATACTTATTTTCTAAAATGGGAATTCGTTATTCATTTTTACTTTCTCTACTACGTATAGTAAGTAGGGGAAGTATTGCATTCCACCCAAAAATTCGATACCGAGATTTCACCGGAAATATATGTTTTGAGACCCACTGAATCCAAAAAAAGCATTTTTGGAAACATGTCCGTGTGTGTGTCTGTGTGTGTGTGTGTGTCTGTGTGTGTGTGTGTGTCTGTGTGTGTGTGTGTGTCTGTGTGTGTGTGTGTCTGTGAACAGCATAACTCAAAAACTAACAGTCGGATAAACACCAAACTTGGTATTTAGGTTCAGTATCTTCCAGAGATGCGACACGAAGGTTTTCAAGAAAATCCCCCCACCCCAGACTACCCTTTACATGGAAGATTTTTCGAAAATTTTAATTTTCTCAAAAATGGCTCTAACGATTTTGATGAAAACATCATATGTTTAAGATAATGTCATGAGAAATGAAATGTATATCTTGAATTTTCTTGGAATGTCTCCAAAAGTATTCTTCATTGTGAACGACTTTTGCATAACTGGTAAACCATAAGAGATAGACAAAATTTTACTACACAAAAAATGTAGATCGCGTTAAAATACACAACTTATGTCATATACATTTCTTTTGTTGAGTGAACCGTTTTCGAGATATTGCTTGTTATTTCCTTAAATTTTCCAATACTTATACTTTTTCTCAAATTCGTTATTCATTTTTTTACTTTCTCTACTACGTACAGTAAGTAGGGGAAGTATTGCATTCCACCCAAAAATTCGATACCGAGATTTCACCGGAAATACATGTTTTGAGACCTCCTGAATCCAAAAAAAGCATTTTTGGAAACATGTCCGTGTGTGTGTCTGTGTGTGTGTGTGTGTCTGTGTGTGTGTGTGTGTGTCTGTGTGTCTGTGTGAACAGCATAACTCAAAAACGAACAGTCGGATAAACACCAAACTTGGTATTTAGGTTCAGTATCTTCCAGAGATGCGACACGAAGGTTTTCAAGAAAATCCCCCCACCCCAGACTACCCTTTACATGGAACATTTTTCGAAAATTTTAATTTTCTCAAAAATGGCTCTAACGATTTTGATGAAAATATCATATGTTTAAGATAATATCATGAGAAATGAAATGTATATCTCGAATGTTCTGGGAATGTCTCCAAAAGTATTCTTCATTCTGAACGACTTTTGCATAACTGGTAAACTATAAGAGATAGACAAAATTTTACTACACAAAAAATATAGATCGCGTTAAAATACACAACTTATGTCATATACATTTCTTTTGTTGAGTGAACCGTTTTCGAGATATTGCTTGTTATTTCCTTAAATTTTGCAATACTTATACTTTTTCTCAAATTCGTTATTCATTTTTTTATGTCCTGGACATGCAAAGAGAATGGAATGCGCCACATAGCAACCAGCGTTAAAATATTTGACTATCGCTTAAAAGCTACCATATTCCCCTTGCATCTACAAGAAAATTACCAATAAGATTGACATTTCGATATCTCGATTAACATGAAGCATATGGAGAATAGGCGTTTGTAAAATTAGATTGTACAAGAGTAGAGAAAGTCATGTGAGTGTAACACATCAGATTTTTTTGTCTTGGATATGCAAAGAGTTATAATCTGTGGCAAAGGGAATGGTGTTGCACCTAGCAACCAGCTATTAACAGATATGTATGTGCTTAAAGGCTACTGTTTTTCTATATTGCCCTTGTAAATATATATTCCCCTTACATCTACAAGAAAATTAGCAATAAGATAGGGTCTGCAGATGTTTATCTCGATTAACATGATCTAGATGGAGAATAAGCGTTTGGATAAATAGTTTGTACAAGAGTAGAGAAAGTCATGTGAGTGTAACACATCAGATTTTTACTTTCTCTACTACGTATAGTAAGTAGGGGAAGTATTGCATTCCACCCAAAAATTCGATATCGAGATTTCACCGGAAATACATGTTTTGAGACCCCCTGAATCCAAAAAAAGCATTTTTGGAAACATGTCCGTGTGTGTGTCTGTGTGTCTGTGAACAGCATAACTCAGAAACGAACAGTCGGATAAACACCAAACTTGGTATTTGGGTTCAGTATCTTCCAAGGATGCGACACGAAGGTTTTCAAGAAAATCCCCCCACCCCAGAGTACCCTTTACATGGAAGATTTTTCGAAAATTTTAATTTTCTCAAAAATGGCTCTAACGATTTTGATTAAAATATCATATGTTTAAGATATTTTTATGACAAATAAAATGTATATCTTGAATTTCCTGGGAATGTCTCCAAAAGTATTCTTTATTGTGAACGACTTTTGCATAACTGGTAAACCATAAGAGATAGACAAAATTTTACTACACAAAAAATGTAGATCGCGTTAAAATACACAATTTATGTCATATACATTTTGTTTGTTGAGTGAACCATTTTCGAGATATTACTTGTTATTCCCTTAAAATTTTCAATACTTATTTTCTAAAATGGGAATTCGTTATTCATTTTTACTTTCCCTACTACGTATAGTAAGTAGGGGAAGTATTGTATTCCACCCAAAATTTCGATATCGAGATTTCACCGGAAATACATGTTTTGAGACCCCCTGAATCCAAAAAAAAACCATTTTTGGAAACATGTCCGTGTGTGTGTCTGTGTGTCTGTCTGTGTGTGTGTCTGTGAACAGCATAACTCAGAAACGAACAGTCGGATAAACACCAAACTTGGTATTTGGGTTCAGTATCTTCCAAGGATGAGACACGAAGGTTTTCAAGAAAATCCCCCCACCCCAGAGTACCCTTTACATGGAAGATTTTTCGAAAATTTTAAGTTTCTCAAAAATGGCTCTAACGATTTTGATTAAAATATCATATGTTTAAGATATTTTTATGACAAATAAAATGTATATCTTGAATTTCCTGGGAATGTCTCCAAAAGTATTCTTTATTGTGAACGACTTTTGCATAACTGGTAAACCATAAGAGATAGACAAAATTTTACTACACAACAAATGTAGATCGCGTTAAAATACACAATTTATGTCATATACATTTTTTTAGTTGAGTGAACCATTTTCGAGATATTGCTTGTTATTTCCTTAAATTTTCCAATACTTATACTTTTTCTCAAATTCGTTATTCAATTTTTTATGTCCTGGATATGCAAACAGAATAGAATGCGCCATATAGCAACCAGCGCTTAAAAGATTTGACTATCGCTTATAACCTACCATGTTCCCCTTGCATCTACAAGAAAATTAGCAATAAGGTTGACATCTCGATATCTCGATTAACATGAAGCATATGGAGAATAAACGTTTGTAAAAATAGTTCGTACAAGAGTAGAGAAAGTCATGTGAGTGTAGCACATCAGATTTTTTACTTTCTCTACTACGTATAGTAAGTAGGGGAAGTATTGCATTCCACCCAAAAATTCGATACTGAGATTTCGCCGGAAATACATGTTTTGAGACCTCCTGAATCCAAAAAAAGCATTTTTGGAAACATGTCCGAGTGTGTGTCTGTGTGTGTGTGTGTGTGTGTGTGTGTGTGTGTGTGTGTGTGTGTGTGTGTCTGTGAACAACATAACTCAAAAAGGAACAGTCGGATAAGCACCAAACTTGGTATTTAGGTTCAGTATCTTCCAGAGATGCGACACGCAGGTTTTCAAGAAAATCCCCCCACCCCAGACTACCCTTTACATGGAACATATTTCGAAATTTTTAATTTTCTCAAAAATGGCTCTAACGATTTTGATTAAAATATCATATGTTTAAGATAATGTCATGAGAAATGAAATGTATATCTCGAATTTTCTGGGAATGTCTCCAAAAGTATTCTTCATTGTGAACGACTTTTGCATAACTGGTAAACCATAAGAGATAGACAAAATTTTACTACACAAAAAATGTAGATCGCGTTAAAATACACAACTTATGTCATATACATTTTGTTTGTTGAGTGAACCATTTTCGAGATATTGCTTGTTATTTCCTTAAATTTTTCAATACTTATTTTCTAAAATGGGAATTCGTTATTCATTTTTTTGTCTTGGATATGCAAAGAGTATTAATCTGTGGCAAAGGGAATGGTGCTGCACTTAGCAACCAGTATTAAGAGATATGTATGTGCTTAAAGGTTACTGTGTTTCTATACTGCCCTTGTAAATATATATTCCCCTTACGTCTACAAGAAAATTAGCAATAAGGTAGAGTCTGCAAACGTTTATCTCGATTAAGATGAAGTAGACGGAGAATAAGCGTTTGTAAAAATAGTTTGTACAAGAGTAGAGAAAGTCATGTGAGTGTAACACATCAGATTTTTATTTTATTTATCTACTTTATCTTTTGAGAACGTTTCATGGAAGGGCTAAAAACTTAACTCACGTCAAGGAATGCCCAACAGCCCCAACTGTCAAAAAAACCATTGGTAGCCGGGCAAGCCAAGACCCTAAGAAGTGCGCTGAGGGTTGTTTCGTCAAAAGCATACAACCTTGTAGTCCTCTTGAGAATAACAAGAGAGACAGGTGGATGTGTACAAGAACACAAGAAGTTCCAAAAAGCTCGCAGCATCCATAGCACATTCTAAAGACAGGTCACAAATCCAGATGCTCATATTCTAGGTTTTCACGGAAAATGTCCCCTTTGACTCACAACGCAGTACCCGAATATTGCGGAGCCCGCGGCATAAAATTTTGTTTAGAGAAGCGTATATCTCATCTGCATACACAAGTATAACGCGCAATGCAATTAATTGTCCATAGACATTCTTTCTCAGATGTGTCATGCCATGCCATTTCTCTAGCCACTATCGTTTGTGTATATGTCCCTTCTACAAACTTTTCTTGCAAAAGCTTATTTTTACATCTACTTCATGTTGACTGACCGAGATCAACGTTTGCAGAAATAGTTTAATTTCACATTTCGTTGCAGGCACAAGGAGGAATACACTTCCTCCATTCATTAGGAAGCCAGAAGCAGCTGGAGCGATCGTCACCGAGTTTTCCTGTTGTTAGAGCGTTTCGAAATGTTCAAAACAATCGACGAAATCGTCGACTGTGAAGTCAGATCAGCGATTCGTTTTCTAAATGCGAGAAATGTTACGCCAGCAAACATTCATTGCCAAATGTGTGAGGTTTATGGGGAAACAATGATTGACAAAGCCCGGCCACACACAGCCAAACTCAAGGTCTGATCGCATCATTTGGTTGGGAACAATTCGACTACCCTCCCTACAGTCCGGATACCAAGCGATTTTCATCTGTTTTTATTTTCCTGTTATTATTTTACACATGCACACCTAACATTTATATTAATACATGCGCTTTAGCGTCGATAACAACGGGGACGGGCATAAAATCAAATTCAGGAGCGCTCAGGTATATAGACGCATTGGCGCGCCATTTCCTTGAGAAAGGACATCCAGAATTGCTCATTAATTTTAAGTTTCGAGAGTTAGATGATTTTCCAAGGGGCATGGATAGATCATCCATTGTTAAAATTTAAACGAAAGGAGGGGGGAAAACAACAGAAGATCTTTTCAGTTGAAATTGTTAAATACTGAAGTCCATTGCAATAAAGTTGTTCACAATGTTCATCTCCATGGTGTGGGGGTAGCGGGTCTGCTTCATATTCAAGAGATCCAATCTTCGAATCTCTGTTGGGATGAGTTACCTGGATGACATTTTTTCGGGTTTTCTCTTATCGTGAGAAGACTAATGTTGAGTGAATCTAAGCTCCATAGATCCCAGCCTCATTTGAGCAATCATATCGTACCTCTGATATGAACTGCTCGGCTAAAGGACGTTACACATACATTGCTTAAATATATACGCCAAAGCCTAAATTCCAAAAGCATTTACACAGACCTCTCTCGGGAAGGGCCTATTTCCCGCGAATGTGTGTAATCGTCGGCTGAGAATATTACGTTTTGAGAATACATGTATGCTATTACTATTGCTGAATTACTTTAGTGTGTAAACTTTCAATTTGCTTTTTTACACTGACATTGCAGGATGAGGATACTGAAACCTATTCCCTCCTCCCCAATAACGAGTTGATGGGAGAGCTTTGCATAACTTCGTTCATTGCCAACTTTCCAGTAACAGTTTTACTTTACTACTTACCTATAGTAAGTAGAGGAATTACTGTATTCCACACAAAATTCGATACCGGGATTTCACCATTAATACGCTTTGAAACACCCTGAATAATAATAATAATAATAATAATAATAATAATAATAATAATAATAATAATAATAATAATAATAATAATAAAAGTGTAGATGTGTGTCTGTAAACAGCTTAACTCAAAAGGAAAGTCGGTTCAGGCATTTTCCAAAATGCGACACGAAGATTTTCAAGAAAATCCCCATCACAAAACTGCCCTTTACACGGAAAACATTTCGTAATGTTTCTATTTTCTCAAAGAGACAATGATTTTGATTAATATATCATATGTTTAAAATATTTGCATGATAAATGAAATGTGTAAATAGAAGTTTTTGGTAACAGCTTGTTAAGTTGTGTTTATCCTGAATGACTTTTGAAAATCGTAAGAGATAGACATAATTTTACTACACACAAACTGTACATTTCAATAAAGCACCCAATTTGTCATATAGAATTTCAAACAGAATTAATTGATTTCGAAGCTTTATTTCACAGTACGCAAGCAACGCAGCGGAACGTGTAGCAAGCCTTTACAAGAGCGTATTTTCAAGTTCCAAACAGTTGTCGGTGGAGTGCTCTGTCGTGTCAGATAGTGGAATCGCTCATCTGAAGCTCACGGTTAGCTTTAGAGCATGGGCTCCGCTGAAACGCCTCTTGGATTCTGCCACATTTTCCTCTGAAGGTTGCGGTCGGGACAGGGACAAGGGCTTTTTCTCTTATACAAACATCCAGTCAGAAACAGAACGCTTTTTGATGAAGTGCTGCCATTCTGAGACTCATGCGGCAAATGCAATGAGCAGCAGGTCGAGTTGGATCGGTAGGGGTCACGACAGAGCACTACTGCTTCGAAAAATCACTTTGAAAGACCCTTTATATAAGCGTTTCAGCGGAGCCCATGGAAGTCCTTATCTAAAGGTAGCCGTGAGCTTCAGATGAACGGTTTCACTATCTGGCACGACAGAGCACTCTACCGGCAACTACTCGAAACTTGAAAATATGACCTTTGTAATGGCATGCGACATAACAAATAGCTAGAATAATAAGCTTTTGTAAGAAAAGTGTGTAGAGAAAGTCAGGTGAATGAAACACTCAACTTTTTGGTTTAAACCCCCCAATTCTAGGGGCTGCGTGGATCGTCGTTGCGCAAAATGCCTTCCCGCATTCCTCCCGTTTCGCCGCTCACCTAGGCCTAGCCTTTGTTCATAGGCTAATGCGTGAATTTAAACCAGTAAAAGACTGACTCACCCAGGGCTGGTGTGGAACATATGAGGAGTTCCTGCCAACATGCATCGGCACGTTTCCGTACACTAGATTTACAAGTTGTGGCACTAAGCAATGATTCATGGCAAGCAGTTACCAGAAATCTCTGTAATCTCTAGTAGTTCCCTTGCCGATCGAACAGACAAATCAAGAGGGACGTCATGAAATACCTACTTCTTATCAGTGTACAGATAAGATTATATAGATTAATTTACCGCATCCACCAAGCTGATTGCGATAAATAAATAAGGACTGGAAGATCGGCATTATGAAAACGATGCAGTGACACGCCAGAAGCTGGTTGCGGGCATGCCAATCTTCTTTTGAGAAAAACAGATTCGCAAAATTCTACCTCTGCCATCCCCCAAAAACGCATTTCTGTAGTGAGAAGCTATGCTAGAAATAAACTATTACTTTCTCTGCCACCATAGAATGTAGAGAAAATATTGCATTCCACCCAAAAATTTGATGTCGAGATTTCACCGGAAATCAATCTTTTGAATAAAAAAAAAGATTTTTTTTAGAAAAAGGTCCGTGCGTATGTAATCGGCATAATCCCCAAAACAAGTAGTTCGATAAATACCGAACTTAGTATTTAGGTTCAGCATTCTCCAAAGATGTGACACGAGAATGTTCAAGAAAATTCTCCACCCCAAACCTACCTTTTACATGGAACCTTTTTTGAAACTTTGGATTTTCTAAACAATGGCTCTAGCGTTTGATTAAAATGTCGCATATTTAAGATGTTTACGTGATAAATGAAATGTATGTGTTGAATTTTCTCGAAATAGTCTGTGAAGTCCTCTTCAATCGGAAATAATTTTGTATAATGTTACATAATGGGTAAACCACAAGAGATAAACACTAGGCAAAAATGAAGCTCTCTGTAAAACAAATAATTTATTCCAAATAACTTTTTACTTTCTCTACTAGGTATAGCAAGTAGGGGAACTACTGTATTCCACCCAAAAATTCGATACCGAGATTTCACCGGAAATATATGTTTTGAGACCCCCCTGAATCCAAAAAAAGCATTTTTGGAAACATGTCCGTGTGTGTGTCTGTATGTCTGTGAACAGCATAACTCGGAAACGAACAGTCGGATAAACGCCAAACTTGGTATTTAGGTTCAGTATCTTCCAGAGATGCAACACGAAGGTTTTCAAGAAAATACCCCCACCCCAGATTACCCTTTAATATTCTCAAAAATGGCTGACGATTTTGATTAAAATATCATATGTTTAAGATATTTTCATGACAAATGAAATGTATATCTCGAATTTTCTGGGAATGTCTCCAAAAGTATTCTTCATTGTGAACGACTTTTGCAATACTGGTAAACCATAAGAGATGGACAAAATTTTACTACACAAAAAATGTAGATCGCGTTAAAATACACAATTTATGTCATATACATTTTTGTTGTTGGGTGAACCATTTTCGAGAGATTGCTTGTTATTCCCTTAAATTTTCCAATACTTATACTTTTTCTCAAATTCGTTATGCATTTTTTTTTTGTCCTGGCAATGCAAAGAGAATGGAATACTCCACATAGCAACCAGCTCTTAATATTTGACTATCGCTTACAGCCTAGCAATTCCCCTTGCATCTACAAGGAAATTAGCAATAAGATTAACATCTCGATATTTCGATTAACATGAAGCATATGGAGAATAAGCGTCTGTAAAAATAGTTTGTACAAGAGTAGAGAAAGTCATGTGAGTGTAACACATCAGAATTGTTTGTGGTATGAACCATTTCCGAGATATCCGTTATTTATTGATTTGAATTTTTCAATATTTTGTCAATTTTTAAAATGCTGTAGTTATTTAGTTGCTTCCTGCGATATCCTGGAAAGAGTGCTGAATTTCTAGACTAGCATATAGCGACCCAGTATTAGCCAGCATCTGATTATCGATTGGATTTCCTCTAGTCCCTTTGTACCTTCAACGAAATGGAACTATTTCTGTCAAGCTTTATCTCGATTACAATGAAGTGATAACAAAATTTCTGATGCGATACATTCACATGACTTTCTCTACCTCTATCGTTTATTTGTGGGCATACAAATTATTATTACTAAAGCTTATTTTTCTATATACTACATTTTAATCCGAATAAACCGTTGCAAAAATAGCTGTATTATATATTTCGTTATAGGTACAAAGGGAACAGCGGCAGCCAAATGTTTAAAAACAGCGCGCTATATGTTGGCTTTAAACTTCTATACTGTGTCCATGCAATTGCGAGAAACAACTGAATGTTGAAAGGACTTAGACAATGAGCAAGAAATGAACAATTCGAACCTTTAATAACGGATACCTCAGAAACGGCTTATGTCATGAAAAAACTTATTTTAAATAAATTGTGTGTTTTAAAGAGATCTACATTTTTTGTGCAGAACGTTTTCGTCAATCGCTTAACGTTTACCAGTTATACATGATTATGTAAAATTCCTTCCGAATGAAGAGGACTTCATAGGCTATTCACCAAAAATTCAAGATATACATTTTATTTGACAAGTAAATATGTTTAACACATGACATTTTAATCAAAATTGTTAGACCTAATTTTCAGAAAATAAACAATTTCGAAAAGTGTTCCATGTAAATCGTAGTTTGGGGTGGAGGGATTTTATTGAAAATCTTCGTGTCGCATCTTTGCAAGATATTGAACCTAAACACCGAGTTTTGTATTTATCCGACTTATCGTTTTGGAGTTATCTCGGTATCGAATTTTTGGGTGGAATGCAATACCTTCTCTACCTACAACGCACGTGGTAGAGAAAATAAGCTTTCATAAAAATAGTTTGTAAAAGTGATATCGAAATAAACGACAGTGGATTGAGTCATGTGAATGTAACACACATTTTTTTTATTCTGATTCAATAAATAGCAACGCTAATAATTACTTTTGTGCTGCTCGCGTAATATCACATTCAAAAAAGCTCGAGGTAAATCATTCCTGGATAGCTTTTGCTAAGTGGAACGCCTAAATGACTTAACAGAGTACTCGGTAACGAGCGATCAAGCTTACCTTCAGGATAAATTTGGGGCAGAGTGTCTCCCTCAGAGGGACAAAGCACTGCGTGGAACACAAGCATCACATGTTTCTTATCATTGTTTCATGCTTCGTCAATCTCGCTCGGGCTGTAAAGCCGAATCGTGTTCCCGAAAGTGGGTTACGCTAGCAGGCAGGTGGTGTCCTGAAGTCGCTTCCTCCTCCACATTTACGTGTAAACCGGCAACTCTTTCCTCTATGCCATTTCCCGAGCTTTTCTTTGATTCAATTGTATATGTACCTTATGTCTTTTTGGCCTATTAAGTTAAGAGTAAATGGCCATCATTTGCAAACGTACTCACTTTTCTTAGGCTTAAGCTAATAACTTCTTAAATAATTTACCTAGACATACAACTTTGAATTAATTAGTTTCTTTTTTATGTCGGATTATATACATTTTATTGACGCGTTAAAAAAGTAATAAAAAACTTTTTGCTGGAAAAACTCGCATAAGGCTTTTATTTACTTTCTCTACTACTAAGTAGAAGAAAGAATTCCACCAAAAAGTTCGATTCCAAGATTTCATCGGAAATACACGTTTTGATGCTCCCTGAATAAACAAATAGAAAAAGGTTATTTTCTGTGTGTGTCTAAAAAACGAAAATTCGGCTAAATATCCAACTTGGTACTTAATCTCAGTGTCTTCCAAGGATGCTACACTAAGATTTTCAACAAATTCCCCCGCCTCAAACCACCTTCTACATGGAAAAATTGTAGCTTTTTTAATTTTCTCAAAAATGGCTCTAACGAGTTTGATTAAAATACTATTGTTTAAGCTATTTGCATGACAAGTATAATGCAGGCATATCTTAAATTATCTGAAAATAACCTGTGAAGACCTCTTCATTATGAACAATTTCTATATAATTGTTAAACCGTAAGAGAGACAAAATCATAATATACAAAAAATGCAGATCTCATTAAAGCACACAATTTATGTCAAGTAACTTTTGTGGCATTAACCATTTCTGAGGTATTCTTTGTTAGTAACTTCAATGTTCGAATACTTATACTTTCATCAAGTGATAAGTCGCTATTCGCTTTTTCTCTTGGTCATGCAAAGCGCATGCAATTTCAGTTATCGCAGAGCGATTTTTAAAAATCTAACTATCGCTTTAGCCTACGGTATCTTTCTTACACACGCACGCACGCACACACACACGCACGCACGCAAATATATAATGAAAGTTTATCTATGAATAAATTTTTGTACAAATAGTTGTAGAAGACTGAATAGAGGAAATCACGTGAATGCAACGCATCTGATTTTTACTTTTTTACCAAAAGAAAATAGTTTTTATTTATTTGGATACTCTTTAACTATTATGTTCCTTAGCGTTCCATTCTACAGAGTGAGCCAAAAGACTCCGAATCGCCTGCGCGGTGTTTTTCCTGTCCGCGTCCTCGGCGCTCGTTGCCGTCTGCCGCTATCAAAGAAAGGCGCGGATGAAACCATACAACATTTTTAAAACTACTTTTAATGGCTTTACTTACCAACTTTACGAAAGGAAATGCTGAAACTGGCCACCGTCGTTGTCCATATATTTTTGGCACCTCTTTAGGAAACTATCCATCACTTACCGTAGTTCACGTTGAGAAATTTCCTGGCGGATATTTTGTTTTAGTTCTTCCAGGGTGTGTGGGTTTGTCTTTTAAAATTTATGTTTTAAGTTACCCCGGAGGGGTATTTTATGAACAATATTACCGGCTGCGCGGTGTTTTTCCACTGGGCGTGTGGAAATGTGATAAAAACATGACAACTGTTGTGGTTTTACTGTGCAGTGTAAAGCGTAGTTTTGAGTTGACGGTGATGTGATGTTCAGTTATTACGAGTTATTTATTATTTTGTCCTGTACTTAAGTCACAAAGTATATTATGGCTCAGTATATGTTTTCTACTGCACAGCGTGTATGTATTTGTTTGATTCGTATATGTTAACTCGGTCAGCTCGCCAAGTGAAAGTACGATTTGCAGAAAGATGTCCAGGTGTAAAAGTTCCAGGTCGTACAACAATCCATGAACTTTACAGTAAATTTCAGGCCAGAGGAAGTGTTCAGGCTAAGAAATCTAAAAGATGGCATTCGGTTCTTACCGAAGAAACAGACATCGGTCATCGTTTGGAAAATTCCCTCCAAAAATTCCATGATGGATAGTTTCGTAAAGAGGTGCCAAAAATGTATGGACAGCGACGGTGGCCAGTTTCAGCATTTCCTTTCATAAAGTTGGAAGGATAGCCTTTAAAAGCAGTTTTAAAAATGTTGCATGGTTTCATCCGCGCCTTTCTATGACACAGCACACCGCAGACGCGGTCAGGGAAAACACCGCGCAGGCGGTTCTGAGTCTTTTAGCTCAACCTGTATATTGGGCATGAAAGAGCGGAAATTTTGCTCAGAGGCCTCTTTATCAGGCTTGAGGTTCTTTTACGTGCCATAAATCTGAGACACGGGACCACCGGCTTTACTTCCCTTCCGAAGGAAGCCATGCTAAGGATTTTGACGCCCGAAAAAAATTCATTGCCCTCCGTCGGGGTTTAAACCCTCGACCTCGGGAACTAGAGGTTAGCTTGGTACCCCTAGACCACGGAGAACGAGTCTCTTTTTCTACTGCTTAGCTGTAGTAAGTAGAGGAAGTGTAGCATTTCAACCAAAAATTCGGTACAGGAAATACATGTTTCGAGACGCCCTGAATAAATAAATAAATAAATATATATATATAAATAAATAAAAGCATTTTTAGAAAAAAGGTCCGCGGGTTTGAAATACTTTGTGGGTTAGTAAAATTAACACTTGAAGGAGCCGGGTGACAGCGGGAGAGGTGTCGTCTATCAATTCCAAAGCTACCTAGAATCTAAAAACTAATTCGTACTTATATGCTCAGAAATATGGGTTCATAGCTTCCAGCAGGTATCAAACTGGAAGCTAAGGAACTTAAGTGCCCTTCACAAACAAATGTCCAACACTGGACTGATATCTTTAGTTCAGGAAAGAATAAAAATATTACTGTTATTTTGTATGATGGTTAATTGATCTTTCACGTAGAATACTCCACAAAAAAATCTGATGTGTTACACTCACATGACTTTCTCTACTCTTGTACAAACTATTTTACAAACGCTTATTCTCCATCTACTTCATGTTAATCGAGATAAACATTTGCATACTCTATCTTATTGCTAATTTTCCTGTAGATGTAAGGGGAATATATATTTACAAGGGCAATATAGAAATACAGTAGCCTTTAAGCACATACATATATCTTAATAGCTGGTTGCTAGGTGCAGCACCATTCCCTTTCCCACAGATTAATACTCTTTGCATATCCAAGACAAAAAAATGAATAACGAATTCCCATTTTAGAAAATAAGTATTGAAAAATTTAAGGGAATAACAAGCAATATCTCAAAAATGGTTCACTCAAAAAAAAAAAAAAATGTGTATGACATAAATTGTGTATTTTAACGCGATCTACATTTTTTGTGTAGTAAAATTTTGTCTATCTCCTATGGTTTACCAGTTATGCAAAAGTCGTTCACAATGGAGAATACTTTTGGAGACATTCCCAGAAAATTCAAGATATACATTTTATTTGTCATGAAAATATCTTAAACATATGATATTTTAATCAAAATCGTTAGAGCCATTTTTGAGAAAATTAAAATTGGGGTGGCGGATTTTCTTGAAAACCTTTGTGTCGCATCTCTGGAAGATACTGAACCTAAATACCAAGTTTGGTGTTATCCGACTGTTCGTTTCTGAGTTATGCTGTTCACAGACAGACAGACACACAGACAGACAGACAGACAGACACACACACGACATGTTTCCAAAAATGCTTTTTTTTGGATTCAGGGGGTCTCAAAACATGTATTTCCGGTGAAATCTCGGTATCGAATTTTTGGGTGGAATACAATACTTCCCCTACTTACTAAACGTAGTAGAGAAAGTAAAAAAACCCCTCCTCCAGAATGGCTCAATAAAATAATATTCTTGAAATTATAAAATGTGGCATGTCACCATTAGAGAATCCAAACAAACGATGTGTGCCACGGAATTATCAAAGTTTTCCAATCACAAGACCAAATGATTAAGAAAATTACTGACTGATTACCTGGATATTGCGCACGCACTTGGTTAATAAGTAATCTATGACTTCCATCGTTATCAGATGCACAACTAACATGATAACTAGGAAACTGTGAAGAAACACCATGATAAAATTGCTAATTATTTCTGTGCAAGCAGCTCCAGAAGTGGAAGTTCAGAGAACAAACAAGGAAGATTTGTATTCCGCACTCTGATGGAGTGTACTTTATACCAGCTTTACAACCCGCGATGCTATTTACAGTGTACTTAATTAGAGTGATTACGCGCTAGCAAGCAGCTTGCAGCAGTATTTATGGACCTTGCTTGACTTTTAGAAGACATCACTCTCCATCATGGTCGAGGAATGCATGCGTTTTAAGACACACGCTACTAACCACTGGATTGTGGACATAAAAAACCAAGTTACAACCATAAGATGACAGTTATACGCAGTTAATGTGCCACGTCTAAAAGAAGCACTGTGTAAGAGCATCTACTTAGTAGATATTTAAACCAAAATTACTTGTGCGATGCACAGAATGCAGAAGAAAATCAATCGCTAGTTATTTTCTCTACTACGTACAGTAAGTAGGGGAAGTATTGTATTCCACCCAAAAATTGCATGTCGAGATTTCACGGAAATATATGTTTTGGGGACACCTGAAGTCAAAAAAGCACTTTTTGGAAATTGTTCCTGTGTGTGTGTGTGGTGAATAGCATAACTAGAAAAATCTGATGTGTTACACTCACATGACTTTCTCTACTCTTGTACAAACTATTTTTACAAACGCTTATTCACCATATGCTTCATGTTAATCGAGATGTTAATCTTATTGCTAATTTTCTTGTAGATGCAAGGGGAATTGGCAGGCTTTAAGCTATAGTCAAATATTTTAAGAGCCGGTTGCTATGTGGAGTATTCCATTCTCTTTGCATTACCAGGACAAAAAAAATTGAATAGCAAATTTGAGAAAAAGTATAAGCATTGGAAAATTTAAGGGAATAACAAGCAATATCTCGAAAATGGTTCACTCAACAACAAAAAATGTATATGACATAAATTGTGTATTTTAACGCGATCTACATTTTTTGTAGTAAAATTCTGTCTATCTCTTATGGTTTACGAGTTATGCAAAAGTCGTTCACAATGAAGAATACTTCTGGAGACATTCCCAGAAAATTCAAGATATACATTTCATTTGTCATGAAAATATCTTAAACATATATTTTAATCAAAATCGTTAGCCATTTTTGAGAAAATTAAAATTTTCGAAAAATGTTCCATGTAAAGGGTAATCTGGGGTGGGGGGATTTTTTTTGAAAACCTTCCTGTCGCATCTCTGGAAGATACTGAACCTAAATATCAAGTTTGGTGTTTATCCGACTGTTCGTTTCTGAGTTATGCTGTTCACACACACACCCACACCCCCACCCCACACACACACACACACACACACACACGGACATGTTTCCAAAAATGCTTTTTTTTATTCAGGGGGTCTCAAAACATGTATTTCCGGTGAAATCTCGGTATCGAATTTTTGGGTGGAATGCAATATTTCCCCTACTTACTATACGTAGTAGAGAAAGTAAAAACGACAAGTCGGGCAATTCCAAACTTAGTATTTAAGTTCAATATCTTCCGAAGATTTTCAAGAAAATTCTCCCGCCACAAATTATTCTTTATATGGAACATTTTTCGAAATTTTTGATTTTCCAAAGAAACAGCTGTAACATTTTTATTAAAATAGCATATATTAAAACACCACATACGACAAATAAAATGTGTATCTTGAATTTTCTGGGAATAGCCTGTGAAGTCCTTTTCATTCGGGAATTTTGTATAATCTTGTATAACTGGTAAGCGTTAAGCGATAGGCAAAACGTACTACACAAAAAATGTAGATCTCTTTAACAAACAATTTACTTCAAATAACTTTCTGTGGCATCAGCCATTTCCGAGATCTGTTATTAATAGTTCGAATAGTTCAATACTTTGCCATTCTTTTGAACTCCTGTCGAAGTTCAATTGTTTCTCGTGATGTCATGGAAACAGTATGAGATTTTAAGGCCAGCGCATAGCGTCTAGTTCTAATACATTTGACTATCGCTATTCCCTTTGCATCTGTAAAGAAGTGTGTAATGCAGCTATTTCCGGAAAGGTTCATCTCGATTAAAATGAAGTACATAGGAAAATAAACCTTCGTAAAAATAATTTGTATACCCCCTTAATAAGTAATGGAGGGTGGAGAAAGACATGCGACTGTAACGCATCAGATTTTTAAAAATACACCGTGATACATGTTAGCATCTGAGAGGCACAATTAAAGATGATTCAACTAAGCCAGTGGTTCCCAAACTGGGAGAGTATCCCTAGAGGGGGGGTGACGCAGGCAACCTAATCCATAGGAAAAAGGAATTATCTGACAAGTAGAGAAAGTAATCAATATACTGCTATTATTATATTCTACGTAATACGAGGGCAGTCCCCGAACTGACGTATATATAGCGGTTGTTTCAAACAAATGACTATGGTAGAAAGTACCACCCTTATAAAGCTTAAGTTTGAAGTTTGACGAAACTACGTTGTTTAGTACCTAATTGTTTGGCAGCCATTAAGAGTGAACTCTCTCAGCGAATTTGTAAACATGGATAAAACTGGGCATCGTTATGTGATACAATACATTCATTTGAAAGGCCTTATTACTAATATTAAAGCTGAGCTAGATTCTACTCTGGGGAAGTCCGTTCCTTCGTTTACAACAGTAAAATATTGGGTGGCAGAGTTTAAACGAGGCCGTACGAGCTGCCAAGACGAACATCGCAGTGGTCGACCAAAATGAGGTGACCACGTCAGAAATTGTGCAGAAAACCCACAAAATTATATTGGATGATCGTCGACTGAAAGTGCAGGAGTTAGCAGACATCGTAGGCATTTCAAAAAGTGCCGCATATCACATACTGAGACATGAGAAAGCTGTGCACAAGATGGGTGCCGCGTTTACTCACAATGGAACAAAAGCAGCGCTGTGAGGATGTTTCAATCGAGTGTTTGGCTGCAATAAAGCCGAGTTTTTGCGTGATTCATAACCATGGATGAAACATGGGCCCATCATTTCACACCTGAGACGAAGGAACAGTCAAAATAGTGAATTGAAAGGGGAGAATCGGCTCCAAAGAATGCGAAGACAGTTCCATCTGCAGGCAAGGTCATGGCGTCAGTTTATTGGGATGCGCGTGGGATAATTTTCATTGATTATCTTCAAAAGGGAAAAGCAATCAATGGCGAGTATTATGCAAACTTATTGCAACGTTTGAATGATGAAATCAAGCAAAAACGACCTCATTTAGCGAAAAAGAAAGTTCTGTTTCATCAAGACAATGCACCAGTTCACACACCCATTATCGCCATGGCCAAAATCAATGAGCTAAAAGTTCGAATTGCTTCCTCATGCACCCTATTCGCCAGACTTAGCCCCCTCTGATTATTTTCTGTTTTCAAAGTTGAAGAAATGGCTTGGTGGTAAAAGAATTGCCAACAATGAAGAGGCGGAGTTTGCAGTTGATGGCTATTTTGCAGAATTCGACGGTTCTCGATATAAACAGGGTATTGAAGCTATTGAACATCGCTGGGAAAAGTGTATCGAGCTGAAAGGAGACTATGTAGAGAAATAAAGATGTTTTTTCCCAAAATTTTTGCGTTTTCTTTGTTAGGTCGGGTATTTCTGGGACAGCCCTCTAAAATACAGTTTTCTGACATTAAATCATACAAAATTGCATTAGAAAACACATTAATTCTAATATTATAAAATCCCCCATACAATACATAGAACTATTCAATAATTATTTTAATTTTACCTTAGTGTTTCTCTGTTTGATTGTTAATTCTGCTGTAATTAATTGAACGGATATGCCCCAAAAGCAACGGGTCTTAATTAATTGCTTGAAGTTAAATGCTTCAACATGACGAGTAAGTATGTTTACTCTTGGTGTTATTAAACGTGATTTTTTTTATGAGATAACTCGATAAACTCATTCATAAAAACCACATTTTAAGCAGCAGGTTTACATTCACAATATATTTTTTGTTTATATATTGCAGTTTTCTTCTTCCAACTAATATTCAATAGTTAAACCTTATGACTGCGTTGTTGCAAAATTTGAAACCCTCTTTTTCTGCGTTATTCTCAAATATATGTGAAGAAAAAAACATTGGCAAGGATGTAGGTAGGCATGGTACGAGGATAATCTAAATTAACGACCCTTTGGCTTTAATACATCCAGGAAAAACAATTTTATTAAAAGCAACACACAATTTACAATATTGAACCTTACTTTATTTCTCCGCACAATCACCTCCTTATTTAAGCATTTGTCATGCCTGTCTCGTGTTGTAGTCGGCTACCGCTAGCCCATCAAGCTAAAATATTAGGACACAATTTCACCAAGCAAAGAACGAGAAATGCTTGCGAAAGAAATTTGTGACTCATCTAGGATTTGTCTTACACGATTTTGTTGCTCGTTTGATTCTTCAACTCTGTGATGAATGACGGACGTCCGGGTCGAGTTTCGTCACGCACATTTGTTCGTTCATTGTGAACATTTCATACCACGTTCTCACAAATGGAAGGCTACTCCAGCTTGAACCACAATTCCTCATCTGTTAATAAATATCCCCAAAATATTCGCGGAAAAATAAAAGAACGTCAAAAATTAAGAGGAAACTGGCAAAAAAGATATCCTAATGATAAATTTATTAACAGAGCTTCACCATAGTTAAAATGATTGACACAGAATTATAAACATGAGAATAACCAGGAATATTTGAAAAGTTTAACCCCTACGGAAGCTACAGATTATTCGCTGTGGAAAGCCACAACAAATTTAGAACGACCAACCAAACCGCTACTACTACTTCAAAAAAAATTATGAGAATTAGACTAGTAGTAGTTAAAAAAAAATCTGATGTGTTACACTCACATAACTTTCTCTACTCTTGTACAACCTAATTTTACAAACGCCTATTCTCCATATGCTCCATGTTAATCGAGATATCGAGATGTCAATCTTATTGCTAATTTTCTTGTAGATGCAAGGGGAATATGGTAGCTTTTAAGCGATAGTCAAATATTTTATCGCTGGTTGCTATGTGGCGCATTCCATTCTCTTTGCATGTCCAGGACATAAATAAATGAATAACGAATTTGAGAAAAAGTATAAGTATTGGATAATTTAAGGAAATAACAAGCAATATCTCGAAAACGGTTCACTCAACAAAAAAAATGTATATGACATAAGTTGTGTATTTTAACGCGATCTACATTTTTTGTGTAGTAAAATTTTGTCTATCTCTTATGGTTTACCAGTTATGCAAAAGTCGTTCATAATGAAGAATACTTTTGGAGACATTCCCAGAAATTTCGAGATATACATTTCATTTCTCATGACATTAGCTTAAACATATGATATTTTCATCAAAATCGTTAGAGCCATTTTTGAGAAAATTAAAATTTTCGAAAAATGTTCCATGTAAAGGGTAGTCTGGGGTGGAGGGATTTTCTTGAAAATCTTCGTGTCGCATCTCTGGAAGATACTGAACGCAAATACCAAGTTTGGTGTTTATCCGACTGTTAGTTTTTGAGTTATGCTGTTCACAGACACACACACACACACACACACACAGACACACACACACACAGACACACACACGGACATGTTTTCAAAAATGCTTTTTTTGGATTCAGGAGGTCTCAAAACATGTATTTCCGGTGAAATCTCGGTATCGAATTTTTGGGTGGATTGCAATACTTCCCCTACTTACTATACGTAGTAGAGAAAGTAAAAAGTATTTCAACCCTTTCCTTCCAGTATTAGAAAAGAAGACGAAGATGAGATAAATGAATATCTCCGCTACGAACTCCTTTTTAAACGTCACTTCCAATTATATCTGTATCATACAGGGAGACAAGAACAGCTATAAATCAACTAAATCCAAAAAAGACTCCAGGATTTGATCTCATTACTGGACAAATGAATTATTATGGAGTTACCATTCAAAGCGGTAATATTCATTGCTTTTATTTTTAATCCATACTAAGAACTGGTTACTTCCCCGGAGCTTAGAAAATAGCACAAATAATAGGAAAACCTCAAAATGAAATAAAATCTTACCGTTCAATTACCTTGCTTCCAGTACTCTCTAAACCATTTGAGGAACTACTTTTGATTAAGCTGAAACCTCATTTGTCTTCATTGATTCCCAGTTTCCAATTTGTATCCAAACCACAACACTCAACAATTGAACAAAATACATGGAATAACTGAGGTCATTTACCGCGCATTTGAACGACAGTACTGCTCAGAGTATTTCTCGGTGTTAGGCGTTTGATAAGGTTTGGCATACTGGACTGATGTTTAAACTGCAGAAATCTTTGCCACGTCATTTCTATGTATTGCTATAATGTTACACAGAAAAAAGACACTTTCAAGTAAAATTCCAACAAAGTCTTACAGCGCATTATCCTATAAAGTCAGACATACCACAAGGCAGTGTCTTAGGACCAATTCTATATACCGTGTACATTGCTGACTTACCAACAAAACCAAACACGACCTTAGCAACGTTTGCAGATGACACAGTTATAAGTTTTTCAGTTCATGAAGATCCAAACACTGCTTTCCAACTTGCACAAGACCATTTAGTTAATACAGAAATCTGGCTTTCAAAGTAGAGAGTTAAAGTAAATAATACCAAAAGTCACCATATATGCGTTTACACGCAGAAAATCTCCTGTCCGCCTGTTACTCTGAGTAATTAGACCACTCCAGTGAAGCAAGATGTGGAGTATCTCGGTATCTACCTTGATCGTCAGCTTACCTAGAAAAACACATGGGCTAAACGCAAACAAATTTAAAATACAGCAAAATACACTGGCTTCTTGGACCTAAATCACAACTATCAGTGGTAAGCAAACTAACCATTTATAAAACTATCCTCAAACCAGTATGGACATATGGAATTCAGTTAGGGAGTGCAGCAAACATACAACTCGAACATCGAGATAGTAGAGCGTTTTCAATCAAAACTCTCCGACGCTTTGTTAACCTCCCCTGGCACATCAGCAGTAAATACATTTACCATGACTTAGAACTTCCAACAGTCAAACAGGAAATCACAGCATATTACCAGAAACGTCTTAGCAGTTATCCCAATACACTGGCGATAAATTTGGTATACAACAACAGACTACAGCGGAAACAGGGTTTGGAACTGCTTTACAAATTTTGACAATTATAAGCAAATATATAGCCGATGGGCCATAGTTTGTAACAATAACTTGCAACGTTATAATTATTACTTATTGTTCTATTATTGAAGAGATGGTAATTTTGTATATACGAGGTGTGATCAAAAAGTTTCCGGAATGGCTTCATAACAATGCTGACGCTGGGATTTCTTTAATTCTTACCCAGACTGTACATGCAGCGTTCCTTCCTGATAAAAATGAGAGTTCACGTGACTTCCTGTGACCATACAGTGACGAGGTAGACGCTCTTGAATGAACACGTGTATTGCATGTGCTGCGATTTTTCCGCGGAGCAAAAATGTCAAGATTACGAAGAGCAAACAACGAACATCAAATTTTGCTTTAAACTCGGTAAAACTGCAACACAAGCCTATGGAATGTTATGGACAGCTTATGGGGAGGACGTTATGGGCAAAAGTCAAGCATTTGAGTGGTTTTCGAAATTTAAAAGTGGTGCGACATCAGTTAAAGATGCAGATCGTTCGGGGCGACCCTGTTCCAACAAAACTGATGAAAATATCAATCAGGTGAGGGAATTGGTCTTAAGTGATAGGCGCATTACAATAAGAGAACTTTCTGACTCATTAGGACTCCCCTTTGGAAGTGTCCAAAGCATTTTGAAAGACAATCTGGACATGTTTCTGCATCATGACAATGCGCTCGCGCACAAAGCCCTTTCTGTTCGCCAATTTTTTGATAAAAATAGGATGAATACTGTTCCCCAACCCACCTATCCTCCAGATTTGGCACCAGTGGACTTTTTTCTTTTCCCGCGACTTAAAATGCGGCTCCGAGGACACCCTTTTGAGGACATTGATGTCATCCATCCCGAATAGCAGAAGGCTCTGAACATGTTGAAAAAAGAGTACTTCCAGAGGTGCTTCCAGCAGTGTCAGAAGCGCTGGACAAGTGTATCAACCCCCGAGGAGACTACTTCGAGGGTGACAGAGCAGATTGGACAAAAACTGTTGTGTAGTATTCATGACGCCATTCCTGAAACTTTTTGATCACACCTCGTATGCTAGAATAAAAAAAATAATTCTGCATCATACACTTCCTTTAGTTGACCGTAAATTTCTCAGGTTTCAACTTTCGGATGTCCAAAATCGAAAAACACCTTTCACCCCACAGTCGCCGGGACTGGTATCACACAGTTAATTTTGAGCAACCACAGAAACTGTTTAGACTGGTACTCACACAACACTGAGAAACAATGTCGAAGAAAACATTCGATGTTGGATAGAAGTCCGATAGAGATCTGCGAGGCAGTAATGCACAAACGACCGTTACTTCATGGATTACCTTCGTATATACAGGGCTTACAGGGGGGAGGCGCCAGCTGGGAAAGTTTGAAAACCATTTGCTCCTACTTGGCTATTCATTACTGGACATAAGAGTAGTGCCAAAAGACATTTACTA
Organism: Deroplatys truncata; assembly: GCA_030765065.1. Taxonomy (NCBI): domain Eukaryota; kingdom Metazoa; phylum Arthropoda; class Insecta; order Mantodea; family Mantidae; genus Deroplatys; species Deroplatys truncata. The sequence goes on along the minus strand of CM060979.1, from coordinate 49,317,460 downwards.
GATTGGCGACATCCACGGATTGATCTTTTTAGCCATTTCATATAATAATACTGTTTTGACCAAGTGTAAATAATTTATCCAACAACCTATGTTTTCGTGGTATTATGGAAAAACATCTGCCTCTTAAGCTTGCTTTGAAATAGCATTGTTTTGCAGCCTGCCAGTCCAGCTGTTACATCGCAGAGGTTACAAGCCAAAGTTGGGCAGGTTTATAAAGTTGCTTCCCCTCTAAATAAATTACATATTATGCTACGGGGACCCATATAAATAAAACAGGACTATATAGAAAATGTAAGATTTTTAGTTTTCGTTAAAAACAAATTCAATTCGTTTTACATCCTTAGGAAGTTTCAGTCCCTATGACCACACCAGCTGTTTTGAAGGTCGTGTTTAAAGGATGTCCATTTAAATAGTCTCTCCTGTAGATATTTATCTATTTTTCTCCACTGTAAAGTTTCATACATTTTCACCACTTCAATTTCTATCTACTTCCAGAAAAATTTAAGCTCAAAATACCGAAGGGTTTTTACTTAGCGATACAAGCCAAATAACGATATGGAAATATTTTCCTCCTAGTTTCATCATTTACTTGCAAAAGTTTCTCTCTCACTCTCTCTCTCTCTTCGTTTGAATATTTAAATGTTTAGCAGTTTTTCCTTTTTTTTCCGCTGCAGTGCTACATAGTATGTAGTAAGGACGGGGTGGTCCAATTAAAATAAACGGTGACTGGCGTGCGTGGATATTGACAGAACTCGGTAGCATTGTGGTAGAACACATGTTTTCCACTTACATTATCTAAATTGTAACAATGAAATTTATTTTCTTTAATTTGTTTTACGCTGTGTTAATTTCAAATTTAAACAAAACACCACAATATGCAGCAGTAAAGACAGAGACGTGTTGAAAGTTTCTTGAAACCCTATTTTGTTTCGTCACAAGCTGCTTTTAAAGTTAGAGCCTTAAGTACCGACAAGTTTTTAACTAGCTTCTCCTGCAAATCTTTAGATGTATATTTCTCAGTTGTTAAATTCCATAAATTTTCACAACTTCAACTTCCACGTATTTCACAAACTTTAAGATAGAAGTAGAAAAAAAAATTAAATTTAGTTTTATTTATGGATGTTCTTTAACTACTGTGGTTCTTAGCGTCCCATTCTATATTGGGCATGAAGGACGGGAACTTTGCTGAGGCCTCTCTATCAGGTTTGAGGTTCTTTTAGCTGCCGTAAATCTACGACACGGGACCACCGACTTGCTTTGCTTCCCTTCCGAAGGAAGCCTTGCTAAGGATTTTCACGAAAGAAAGAAAAGAAAAGAAAAAAAATCCATCGCCCTCCGCGGGTTTGAATCCACGACCTAGAAGTAGCAAAGATTTTGTAACTAAACATTAAAACATGTAAAAATTATGGAACGACTTTTAAAATTAAAATGCATTTTTGTTTCATTGGTCTGATTAATAAAACGTTTTAACACTTTTTATGTGTTTTAACAGCCTTTTAGTCTATTTCCGTCGTATGGAGGTAGCGTTCTCAATGGAACCCGGACTCTGTAGGCATTGTTTAATCCATTTCGTTCATTTGCCGTCCGATATCTACTGATTAAACTAAGTTAAAAAAATCTGATGTGTTACACTCACATGACTTTCTCTACTCTTGTACAATCTATTTCTACAAACGCCTATTCTCCATATGCTTTATGTTAATCGAGATATCGAGATGTCAATCTTATTGCTAATTTTCTTGTAGATGCAAGGGGAATATGGTAGCTTTTAAGCGATGGTCAAATATTTTAACGCTGGTTGCTATGCGGCGCATTCCATTCTCTTTGCAAGTCCAGGACATAAAAAATGAACAACGAATTTGAGAAAAAGTATAAGTATTGGAAAATTTAAGGGAATAACAAGCAATATCTCGAAAACGGTTCACTCAACAAAAGAAATGTATATGACATAAGTTGTGTATTTTAACGAGATTTACATTTTTTGTGTAGTAAAATTTTGTCTATCTCTTATGGTTTACCAGTTATGCAAAAGTCGTTCACAATGAAGAATACTTTTGGAGACATTCCCAGGAAATTCAAGATATACATTTCATTTCTCATGACATTATCTTAAACATATGATATTTTAATCAAAATCGTTAGAGCCATTATGAGAAAATTAAAATTTTCGAAAAATGTTCCATGTAAAGGGTAGTCTGGGGTGGGGGGATTTTCTTGAAAACCTTCGTGTCGCATCTCTGGAAGATACTGAACCTAAATACCAAGTTTGGTGTTTATCCGACTGTTCGTTTTTGAGTTATGCTGTTCACAGACACAGACACACAGACACACACACACACAGACACACACACGGACATGTTTCCAAAAATGCTTTTTTTGGATTCAGGAGGTTTCAAAACATGTATTTCCGGTGAAATCTCGGTATCGAATTTTTGGGTGGAATGCAATACTTCCCCTACTTACTATACGTAGTAGAGAAAGTAAAAATAACTACTTCAGTCTCTGAATGAAATGAAACCAAGATACGCCTCCGTAGTTTGTTTTTAAGCAATTATGTATAAACAGTAAACATTTTACACGAAAATATAAATATTTGAAACAGTAGTTGGAATTTTACTACTGCTAATTTTCAAATGAAGACGTTTTTAACTCAGAAAGAGAGAGAGAGAGAGAGAGAGTGCACAGTCTTTTTCTTTCACTCTTGCTCGCTATGGGCTGGCAGGTCACGTGACTAATAGTAGTGCTACTGCGCAACCCGCACTCGACCGCCTTGTGTGCTCCCGACTATAATTGGAAAATAGCTATGTGCTTTTGAACGTCATCTTCGTTAGCTGATGCACACCATGTTTGTCTATTTATTAATCTATTTCCGCAATTTTCCTATCGATTGCCAAAGAGTATGCTAAAAAGTGCTGGATACTACCTCAAAGAATAAAGGTAGATGTTTTAAGGGAAAACTTATTTGTTTAGGAGTATTTTATAACCAACAGTTTCAAAATTTAAAATTGCGTAGAGGCAAGCGAGTCCTATTACCTTTAGGCTGTATTTCTTCTCTTATTTAGTAAACCCTGTAACCCCTTCAACAATTGCTTACAAAGAAAGAATGCAGGTCATGTATCTATTTACTTAGCGTCTGAAACGACAAAGTTCGTGCCAAATGGTGCTGCACGTTGTTGCGGTAAACGACCACAGAGAATCAATCGTCGATGTTGAAGAGCAGGACAAAGCCTTTTATGCCAAAGCAAAGGAAGCAACTCCTTGCGCACTCGCCGGAAATGATAAAAGCACCCTGCACGCAACTCCACCTTGTAACTAACATCAGCGCGCGCTTACATCCGACGAGAAGGTAACTGGCGAAAAGGTAGAACTCGGCAACGCGAAATAACGGCGGCGGTATTAAAGTGTATTGTTTTTCTGAAGACCTAGGTCATTTATTGATATAAAACATCTGCATAATTATAAACGTTTTTAAGGCTTATGATGTCAATCTAGTGAAAAACGTAGTAAGACAGGAAAAATAAGTTTTACAAACTCTCGTAAAATGCTGTATAGTTTACTTTGGTTATGACAAGTTATTCAGAAGAAAACTATTAAAATCAACAACAAAAAATGGTACCTGGTAACTTACTAGAGGTTAATGAAAAGTGGAGCACTGCTAAGAGTATTTCTAGACAAACACATCTGTCGATGAAGGTATTGAAGAGCAATAAAGAGGTCGGTGTTCGGCTCCTGTTTTGAATTAAGAAAAATTCTATATAGAAATCGGTAAATTAAATAACTGAATTATCAGTTTATATTGATTAGTTTAAGACTTCAGGCTTGTTTGGCGCTTGCCAAAAACTATTCCTTCGAGTAGTCATATATGGGACTACGAAACGGATGGATCAGATTTGAAATTTGGCGTCACCGCTAGGATTCGAACCACGGATCTTAAAGAGTTACTGTGTCGAGGCTTTTACCAGATGAGTTACACGACGTAACCGCAAGTTGCTCTCTTCTTTCGTTGAGATAACCTTTGAGGTTTCCGGGATATACAGATGAATCACCAATGTAAGCAGCGGTTTCCAAAGAGAACACAAAATATAGATAATAGTTAATACTCGTTAGCATATTGCCTTGCCCACAGTTTACATCTTGTAGTGAACCGAATAATTTTAGAAGTTATGCATATTTGTATTTTTCTACGCAGTCCACGTATTATAGTCATATAAATATGTAGTAATCTCACCAAAATTTTTATTTTAACGACAAATTAAAGAGTTCGTCGAGAAAATAAAGATTCCAATCACATTCAATTATGTTTCATTAATGAAAAAGAGATTAGGGGAAAAAAATCTGATGTGTTACACTCACATGACTTTCTCTACTCTTGTACAAACTATTTTTACAAACGCTTATTCTCCATCTACTTCATGTTAATCGAGATAAACATTTGCAGACTCTATCTTATTGCTAATTTTCTTGTAGATGTAAGGGGAATATATATTTACAAGGGCAATATAGAAATACAGTAGTCTTTAAGGCTGGTTCACAACCAACGAGAACGAGAAAGTTGAAATACATGTATTCAAAAGGGAATGTTCACAACCGACGGGAAGCCTTCCCGGGCCCAGGAACGGGAAAGAAGAGTTGCCCAACTTATAACTTTCTCGTTCTCGTTCCCGGGCACGGCATATTAGATCCCTATTGTACATATTAGACTCTTCACTCTAGAGGTTATTCTAAGCGGCCATGACATGAAACAGCCACTAGTGCTCTCTATAGTCGCAAGCTGGAAACATGAAACTGGAAGGAATTAGTAATAAATGTGCTTCCTAACCTCATCCCGACACCCGCAAATCTAATCAGCGTTGGTTCCTCTGGTGAAGGGACCATTTGTAGTTTGTTTATATGCAACTCAAAACTGGCTATTACCTAAAACACAATGGCAAAAGCTACAAAGAACAGCTAAAACCGGTGGAAATGAAAAAAGAACAATAAACAATTTTAATGTATGCCATTACATAAAGGAATAAAAGTTTGGCATAAGTAGAGGGATCGGAGATGTAATGAATATGCATTTAGTTAATGTTTACTCTATCGAATTTTGACGTTGGCTTGGCTAAATTGGAAGTAGGTGAAAAAATGTCATTGGTCAATTAAAAACAAATGAAATCCCAATACGCAAAATCAACTTTCACTTTGTGATCGATATGCATTCCCGTTCTCGTTACCGGGCTGTTGTGAATCAAAATGTCTTGCTTCCCGTTCTCGTTTCCGTTCTGGTTACCGTTACCGGGTGGTTGTGAACCAGCCTTTAAGCATAGACTTTACTCTTAATAGCTGGTTGCTATGTTCAGCACCATTCTCTTTCCCACAGATTAATACTCTGCATATCCAAGACAAAAAAAATGAATAACGAATTCCCATTTGAGTAAATAAGTATTGAAAAATTTAAGGGAATAACAAGCAATATCTCGAAAATGGTTCACTCAACAAAAAAAATGTATAAACATAAATTGTGTATTTTAACGCGATCTACATTTTTGGTGTAGTAAAATTTTGTCTATCTCTTATGTTTTACCAGTTATGCAAAAGTCGTTCACAATGAAGAATACTTTTGGAGACATTCCCAGAAAATTCGAGATATACATTTCATTTGCCATGAAAATATCTTAAACATATGATATTTTAATCAAAATCGTTAGAGCCGTTTTTTGAGAAAATTAAAATTTTCGAAAAATGTTCCATGTAAAGGGTAATCTGGGGTGGGGTATTTTCTTGAAAACTTCGTGTCGCTCTCTGGAAGTTACTGAACCTAAATACCAAGTTTGGTGTTCATCCGACTGTTCGTTTCTGAGTTATGCTGTTCACAGACACACACACAGACAGCTAGACGTGTTTCCAAAAATGTTTTTTTTTGGATTCAGGGGTTCTCAAAACATATATTTCCGGTGAAATCTCGGTATCGAATTTTTGGGTGGAATACAATACTTCCCCTACTTACTATACGTAGTAGAGAAAGTACAAAAGAACTTATTCCAGTATTATAAAAACTTGTTTAACCTCTAGGCGATAGATGACCAGCCATTGCATCTTTCACTGCCTTCTGAAAATGTTTATAAAACAAGGGTAGCTCATCCACAACATTTACATTATTAAAAGCGTGTAAAAATTAACATCTTACCCAAGTTTTACTTTTCCTACTACATACTTACAGTAAATAGAGGAAATATTAGTATGCCACAAAAAAATCGATGTTGAGAATTCACATGAAATGCACGTTTTGAACCCCCCTGAACCCAAAACAAGCATACAGGGCCGCGTGTGTATGTGAACAGCAAAACTCAAAAAGGAGAAGTCGGTTAAGTACGAAACTTGGTATTGAAGTTCAGGGCCTTCCAAGGATGCGGCACGAAGATTTTGAAGACTATTTGACTCATGGTCCCGATAATCAACGGCTTCCTGCTGATAATCTAAGGCTTACGATCACTGATGCCAACGCAAATTTAGTTACCCGGTTTCAATGCTAAAACTCCCAATGAAACATCTCCGCACATACATTTTTTGAACAAACTATCGATACAGTAATAATTAATGAACAGCATCATTCGAGAATAATCAACAAATTGCGAGCTCCGGAGCTTACAAGAGAATGACCAACATCTTCCAATTCCATCTCTAATAACAGCAGATCTGTTGTTTACAAGATAGCAATTCCATCAAATTTTAATAAATGCGCTTTTAATAATTGTACGTTTTAGAGTTCCCCTTCAGTTTCGGTTTCATTTTCTCGGCGCTCAGCAGGAAAAATATGTAAAAAGTATTATGCCAAACCTACGCACTCGTGAGCGGGAAGGAAGATAGCTGGCTACAAACACTAGACTTTTCCGGTGTTATCTGATTCCAGAATTAAACATCGATTACTCATGGACGATCTTGAAAGCAAGGACAAAACTCCTTATATGAAAAATCACGCAACAGATAGAGATCGCAACTGTGACAGGAAGATAAGTATGAGGGAAATAAACTGGAAAAAAAAAGTGTTCCATCGTCATAGTGTAATATGTCGGAAGCTGCATCGACGTTTATGGAATATGGAAAATAAAGCAAGACTAGTGTAAAAGAACGAACATCATTTCTGTCAAAAACAGGTGTATACACGAGTCCCAACAAAATATATAATCCGAAAAGGAAGTACTTGTATTACTTCGAAAAAATTAGCTTTCCTGCTACAGAGTATGTAGGAGTGAGCATTAAACTTGATTTGTTTCAGAAAGAAACGTCACAGGGTATACATTCGCCAACAGTGTGTAGAGGTAAATCAAGTCCTGATTCTCGTCCGGGCGGGGTTTAGAAAACTGCAGTGTAATCTTTAAATCCCTCCAGAGTGGTAGAATAAGCCAGATATGGGAATCTGGTGGTAACCCTTACTCCGTGCATTTGTGATGCTACAGTGGTGGGCTGGTTGAAATGAAACTGTAGTTCCGGTTGAAAAATGCCGTAGTTTGAAATGAATGTAATCTGGAAATCAGAATGAGGACGGAATGCATTATTTAGTTATCGAAATTAATAAAATGGAATACTGAAACAGCAAGACGAATAAATCAAAATTAAAAATTTTGTGTTAAAGTTGAGAGAACAGAAGCTGTCTTTCATAAAACTAAGGGATTGTTTGCATCAAGGAGAAAAAAAATCTGGATTCAAAAATATGTATTTTAATTTCAGTGAGTGCCATTAACGAAAGCAAAAATAAAGTGCCAATATTTGGAGGTGATATGATTGATGGTTGGAGTGAAGTTTTTAAAAAGTGAACACATATTTAATGAAGTAATTTGCCCATTTAAGGCATATGCAACAAAAGGCATCGCTAACAATGAAAAGATAGAATGTGTTTATAAGAACAATAAAACCTAGATTTATAAGAATATGAAGTAAAATAAATGAACAAAGAAAGATAACCTATGTGATCGAAGTGTAATTAAATTGGTGGATTATAAATAATTGAACAAAAGAGGAATATCAATGTGTTGAATAAATAAAATATTACTGAGTTAAACGATAAAGCAATCCTGCCTACCTCAAGCTGTGAAAGAAAGAAAAACTGGTTCATAATCAGGCGCTAAATGGAATAAGATATTCCAAAGATGTATACAAAAAAAAAAAAAAAAAAAAGAGAAATGAATTTTGAGAAAGCAGTAGAAAAAGGGAACAAATAAAAATCATAATTAACTCGCCAATTCAAAGATGTTGAAAATGTCCACCATTCTGTTAAGGCACAGACTCGCGCGTTTAATTTTACTGTTAAAACTTTGATTAAACCTTTGGTCACTGAATTAGCGTAATTTATTGTCAATTTCAGTTTATCTATAGTTTTCGTATTATTTTTATACGTTGTTTACCTTGCAGCACTCGAAAGAAATAATCGGTCTACCACTTCTTGCAGTGCCATGAACAGAGCCAGTCTCACGAAATTTATTTTTTAAACTGTAAACAGTATCCCGATTATCTGGAATATGGAAATTGTCCTGTAAAGTTTTGTTTAACTTCTGTATATTTACCACATTCTCTACTAAAAACACACGCTGTCTAATCGAAGACATTTTCAACTTAAATGAAAACACACTGGCAGGGACAATTGACTCTGGCCATAATTTACAACCTTCGTTACAATAGGGATGGTGATTTAAGCAAGGAATGCGACCACCATATCCTCGACAGGCACTAAACAATAGATTGCTACCAACCGTTTTGGGAGTATACTGAAGGCTACTTGACCTGCGGTACTGTGGAGCGACTAAAAGATCACATTGTGCATGGCAAAGCTTTTCTTTGCAGTTTTCCTCGTTGAAAATTAAAATGGGTCATTTACTCATTCACTCATCTTTATTTCTGTTTCAGCCGTTGAAAAGGGGGGGGGGAGACATATCCTTTAGTACATTTCTAGCTTCCTAAAAGCTATGGTCCCTGGATAGACATGGATATCACAACCCAATGAGAGTAGGAACAGGATCTTTCTAACCCTTCCTTCCCCTGTAGCGTAAGCTGCTTTCGAAATATTCATGTTTCAAATACGCGTGTTGGATACTTAACAGTTTTCCAGATGCTCTGACACACAATAATGAAGTTTTGCAATTCTCCTTTTCTTTCCATCGTAAGAGCTTACAGCTACGACTAAATCTTTGAATGCTGTTTCCGCAAAGTGTATGTAACTAGCACTTATTGAGTAATTTCTAGGAAAAATTCTATCGTGAATAATGCAACGTGGATAGAAGAATCACTTTTTATATCAATAGCATAAATAAGAGGAAATATGTAGATTTATCATGGGTAGCGATACTCGTGTTGAGTGTAACGAAATTTGTTATATCTCATACAACGATGAAACAATTAAGTGGATACATAACACAATCGGTATTTTCAGTAATATAGAATAATGTATTGACAAACAGTTAGTGAAATGTCACCCAGCTTTCGGGCTGTACATTATAAACGTCCACACATCATTTGTAATGTCATATAAGTCTGTGTACTTTGTAGTTTTATAATTCTCTTCCTTCATTGTATTAGCATTAAAGTAAATTTCGTTAAACTTATAAGGAAAGGTTATATTTCAAGCATGGTAGAAAGCTTTGTTTTGATTTTTCAAACAGCATTAGACACAAAAGAGAAACTGATAAATCTTAGCAGATAACGGAATAACCCAGACGGAGTTACGTGTTATTTACGTGCAAAATAATATATATACATAATAAATCAGACCTCTGGTCATATTTTGCTCAAGAACTTGCAGATTAGAAATAGCCGCACACTATGTGCAATATGATATACACTATGTGATCAAAAGTATCCGGACATCTGGCTGAAAATGACGTACAAGTTCGTGGCGCCCTCCATTGCTGGAAGTCAATATGGTGTTGGCCCACCCTTAGTCTTGATGACAACGTTCACTCTCGCAGGCATACTTTCAATCAGGCGCTGGAAGGTTTCTTGGGGAATGGTAGCCCATTCTTCAGGGAGTGCGGAACTGAGGAGAAGTATCGATGTAGGTCGGTGAGGCCTGGCACGAAGTCGGCGTTCCGAAACATCCCAAAGGTGTTCTATAGGATTCAAGTCAGGACTCTGTGCAGGTCAGTCCATTACAGGGATGTTATTGACGTGTAATCACTCCGCCACAGCCCGTGCAGTATAAACAGGTGCTCGATCGTGTTGAAAGATGCAATCGCATCCCCGAATCGCTCTTCAACAGTGGGAAGCAAGAAGGTGCTTAAAATATCAATGTAGGTCTGCGCTGTGATCGTGCCCCGCAAAACAACAAGGGATGCAAGCCCCCTCCAGGAAAAATACGACCACACCATAACACCACCACCTCCGAATTTCACTGTTGGCACTACACACGCTGGCAGATGACGTTCACCGGGCATTCGCCATACCCACACCCTGCCATCGGATCGCCACATTGTGTACCGTGATTCGTCACTCCACACAACGTTTTGCCACTGCTCAATCGTGTAATGTTGACGTTACTTACACCAAGCGAGGCGTCGTTTGGCATTTTCCTGCGTGATGTGTGGCTTATGAGCAGCCGCTCGACCATGGAATCCAAGGTTTCTCATCTCACGCCTAACTATCATAGTACTTGGAGTGGATCCTGAAGTTTGGAATTCCTGTGTGATGGACTGGATAGATATCGGCCTATTACTCTTTACGACCCTCTTCAAACGTCGGCGGTCTCTGTCAGCCAACAAACGAGGTCGGCATGTACGCTTTTGTGCTGTACATGTCCCTTCACGTTTCCACTTCACTATCACATCAGAAACAGTGAACCTAGGGATGTTTAGGAGTGTGAAATCTCGTATACAGACTTCTGACACAAGTGACACCCAATCACCTGACCACGTTCGAAGTGCGTGAGTTCCACGGAGCGTCCGATTCTGCTGTTTCATGATGTCTAATGACTACTGAGGTCGCGGATAATGAATACCAGGCAGTAGGTGGCATAACAATGCACCTAAGATGAAAAACGTATGTTTGTGGTGGTGTCCGGATACTTTTGATCACATGGTGTATATGCAGCATCTTCTAAATATGCGACACTAAGATTTTCAAGAAAATCCCCCCACCAAAATACTCTTACATGGAAAAAGTTTCATATCTCTGATTTTCTCAAACAATGGCACTAATGATTTTGATTAAAATGAAATATGTTTAAGATATTTACACGACCAATAAAATGAATACTTGAATTTTTGGAAATAGTCTACGAAGTCCTCTTCTTCTGAAGGAATTTTATATAACGGGTAAACCACAAAAGACAAAAACTTACTGAAAAAATAATGTAATTTGTTTAAAACACGTAATTTATTCAAAATAACGTTTTGTGGCATCAGCATTACCGAGATAAGATCGAGAAAAAAGCTCCCCTTTTGAATGTGGATTTGATCCAATTAGATCCCGACGAAGATTTTCAAGAAAATTGTTCCCACCACAAATTACCGTTTACAATAAAACATTTTAGACATCTTTTATTTTCTCAAAAATTGCTCCTATTAATTAAAATTCTATATGTTCAGGATATCTGCAGGACAAATAAAATGTAAATCTTGAATTTTTTTGAGAATAGCCTGTGAAATCCTCTTCATTCCGAAAAATTTCGTATAATTTGCGAACCATAAGATATAATCTTGTACCCCCACCCAAAAAACAACCTCAAACCACACAATTTATGCTAAATATTTTTATTTCGGTGCCGTTAGCCATTTCCGAGATATTCTTTATTATTAGTTAGAACTTTCAAAATTTTATTGCTCTCTTCAAATGGTAAGTCGCTATTCTTTTTTCTCGTGGTCACGCAGAGTAAGATACAGGAGCGAAATGTGGCCCCTTATCCAAATATGACCACCCTACGTAATCCTCCAGTAAGTGGCGCACTTAGACGTAATTATTAACACGAACTTCGTCACAGGGCACTAGTAATTCATATAGCGTGCGTGAAACAAGAATCTTTATCTGTGGCAGTCCTAAATCTTGTGTTTTCTTTTCACCGCAAAAATGAGTTTTGGGCACGCTTTTGTTACATTATGTGTTTCACTGTGAAATATAAATATTAGAAAACCACTTTTTTAATCACAGAAAGTCAGTATTCTTTCCTTTACCTTGGAATTGTAAAATAAACGGGGCCATATTTGGGGACCTTACCTTATAGAATTTTAAAGTCTTGACAGAGTGATCCGCTCTTTAAAAATCCTAACACCTTAGCCTACTGTATGCTTAAACCTACAACGAATGCGAGATGTATAATGAAAGTTTATCTCGATTAACAAATATTACAGAACAATAAGCTTTTGAAAGAATCGTCTGTAGAAGGGTGAGCAGAGAAAGACATGCGAATGCAGAACATCAGTTTTTTTTTTCAATATCACAATAGAAGCCCAGTTATAGAACAGGAGCAGTAACAAGGGAATAAAGCGTATTTGGATTTGTGCCCATACAATCTAATTTCATCTTTACATGAGATTCACATATCCCTAACTCCTAATAGGCTTTTTTGTGCACTCTGTATATTAATTTCCTCTTTGGTGCAAATGATACACAAGTTTCTTTGCTACTCAAGCAACAACGGAGCAAAATTTGATTTTCATAAATACAAAATAAGCAACAAAATCTGATGTGATACGTTCACATGACTTTTTCTACTTTCTATCTTCATTAATGGGTATACAAACTATTCTTACTTAAGCTTATTTTTCTATCTCTACAGTTTAATCCAAATAAACCCTTGCAGAAATAGCTACATTACATGTTTCGTTATAGATACAAAGAGAACAGCGATAGTCAAATGTTCAAGAACTGAACGCTATATGCTGACCTTAAAATTCCATACTGTTTCCACGCAATCGCGAGAAACAACTGAAAATCGATGGGACTTAAAAACAATAAGTATTGCGCTATTCGAACATTTAATAATGGATAACTCAGAAACGGCTTATTTTAAATAAATTGTGTGTTTTAAAGAGATCTTTTGTGTGGTGCGTTTTCTCTATGGCATGACGTTTACCAGTTACCTATAGAGGATAATGCAAAATTCCTTCGAATGAGGACTTCCTAGGCTATTCCCATAAAATTCAAGATCTACATTTCATGTGTCATGTAAGTATCTTTCATATATAGCATTTTAACAAAAATCGTTAGCCATTTTTAGAAAATAATTTTCGAAAAATATTCTATGTAAAGGTAGCTGGGCGGGAGGAATTTCTTGGAAATCTTCGTGTCGCATCCTTGGAAGATACTGAACCCAAATACCAAGTCTGGTATTTATCCAACTTTTCGTTTTTGAGTTATCCAGACACACACAAAGACATGTTTTCAAGAATGCTTTCTTTAGATTCACGGGGCCTCAAAACACGTATTTCCGATGAAATCTCTGTATTGAATCTTTGGGTGAAATGCAACATATCTACCTACTATGTACGTGGTAGAGAAAGTAATAAACATCTGATGTGTTACACTCACATGACCTTCTCTACTCTTGTACAAACTATTTTTACAAACGCTTATTCTCCATATGCTTCATGTTAATCGAGATATCGAGATGTTAATCTTATTGCTAATTTTCTTGTAGATGCAAGGGGAATTGGTAGGCTTTAAGCGATAGTCAAATATTTTAAGAGCTAGTTGCTATGTGGAGTATTCCATTCTCTTTGCATTACCAGGACAAAAAAAATGAATAACGAATTCCCATTTGAGAAAAAGTATAAGTATTGGGAAATTTAAGGAAATAACAAGCAATATCTCGACAACAAAAAAAATGTATATGACATAAATTGTATATTTTAACGCGATCTACATTTTTTGTGTAGTACAATTTTGTCTATCTCTTATGGTTTACCAGTTATGCAAAAGTCGTTCACAGTGAAGAATACTTTTGGAGACATTTCCAGAAAATTCAAGATATACATTTTATTTGTCATGAAAGTATCTTAAACATGTGATATTTTAATCAAGATCCTTAGAGCCATTTTTGAGAAAATTAAAATATTCGAAAAATGTTCCATGTAAAGGGTAATCTGGGGTGGTGTTTGGTGCTTATCCGACTGTTCGTTTCTGAGTTATGATACACACCCACCCACACACACGGACATGTTTCCAAAAATGCCTTGTATGCATTCAGTGCACCTCAAAACATGTATTTCCTGTGAAATCTCGGTATCGAATTTTTGGGTGGAATGCAATACTTCCCCTACTTACTATACGTAGTAGAGAAAGTAAAAATGTATGAGTGGTAATCGCCTGTATTCGGGGTAAATATCAGAAACGTTACCACTGTTTAGACTGAAGCAGAAACATAGTCCCTAAGAAAATACGTATAGAATTGCTGGCAGTCAATGATCATTAACTTACCTTTATGTACAGGGGAATAACATGTTTTTCCAAGCTTATCCATAGGAAATAAATGCTAATTTGAATACACACTTATAGGTACACCTGTCTCCGTATATCTTCCACTTCAGATGTTCTTCACGCGTTCCTGGTACCGGAAATTTCAGATTCCATTAGCAAATCCTCCAAAATAACTGTATTAACAACCGGTTCATAGAAAATGTTGCAACTGGTTAGCAGCTGTTGAGAAAGAGAGAGAGAATGTACATCACTGCAAAGAGTCTGGATCTTCCTCAAATTGGCATTCCCGGTTGAAGCTTTCATCAATGCCTTTCGCGCTACATAAGATCCTACTATTACGCTAAAGTAATGTGAGACGGTGTAAAAACACTATTCTTCAAATTTCGTTATGCTGCACCTAATTATAGAAGTGTTGCATTCCATTCAAAAAATTCCACGTTGCGATTTCTGCAGACATACCTTATTAGAGGCTACTTCAATTAATAAAAATCTTGTGTTAATTCACATGACTTTCTCCGCCCTCTAGCGCTTATTAGTGGGTATAGAAATTGTTCTTAGGAAAGTTTATTTTCCTATCTCTTCATTTTAATCGAGATGAAACTTTTCGGAAATGGTTGCATTACACATTTAGTTATAAAGGGAAGAGCGATAGTCAAATGTTTAAGAACTGGAAGTTATGTAGGTACCTTAAAAGTCTATGCTCTTTGTTTGCAATCGCAAGAAAGCCTGAGTATCAAAAGGACTCGAAAAAAATTACTGAAGTATTGAACAATTCGAAGCATTAATAACGGATATATCGGAAATGGCCAATGCCACATAAAAATGTGTTTTTAAAGAGATCTATTTTGTTTCTATATTACGTTTTCGTCTATCGCCTAACGTTTACCAGTTATACTAGTTTATACAAACATTCTTTCAAATGAAGTGGACTCCACAAGCCACTCCCAGAAAATTTAAGGTACACACTTTATTTGTAATGTAAATAAATATCTTTAATGACATTTTAATCAGAATCGTGAGTCATTTTTTTAGAAAGCCAAATATTTTGAAAAAATGTACCATGTAAAGGATAGTTTGTGATTCGGGAATTTTCTTGAAAATCTTCGTGTCGCATCTTTGGAAGCTACTGAACTTAAATACCAAGTTAGGTATTTATTCGACTTTTCGGTTTTGAGTTATACTGTTCATACACAGACGTATCTTTTTCTAAAAATGCTTTTTTATTCAGGGAGCCTCAAAACGTGTATTTCTGGTGAAATCTCAGTATCGAATTTTTAGGTGGAATGCAATACATTTTCTACCAGTAGCTAGAAAGGCAGAGGAAGATTGTATTTCACTCAAAAATTTGATATCGTGATTTCACTGGAAGTACATGTTTTGAGGCTCCCTGAATCCAAAAAAGAGCATTTTTTTAGAAGAAAAGAACAGTGAGGGGCCTGTGTGTGTGTGTGTGTGTGTGAATGGCATAATTCAAAAACGAAAAGTCCAATAAATACCACACTTGGTAATTATGTTCAGTGTATTCCAAAAATGCGACACGAAGATTTTCAAGAAAATCCCCCTACCTCAAATTACCGTTTACATGGAAAATGTTTCGAAATGTTTGATTTTATAAAAAATGGCTCCAACGATTTTGATTAAAATGCCACATATTTAGGATATTTGCATGACAAATAGAACACGTATCTTGAATATTTTGGGAATAGCCTGTGAAGTCCTCTTCATTCTGACGGTCTCTCGTATAACAGATGAACCGTAAGATTTACTAAGGTATCTCTTACCGTAAGAGATACACAAAACCTTATTGCACAAAAAAGGTAAATCTCCTTAACAGACACAGTTTATGCCAAATGAAAGTGTTTGTGCCATTAACCACTTCCGAGATATTCTTTGTTATTGGCTTGGGTTTGTTCAAATACTTATACTTTTCAAGTGGTAAGTCTCTATTCGTTTTTACTTTCTCTACCACGGGTAGCAAGTAGAAGCATTACATTCCACCCAAAAATTTGATACCGAGATTTTACCGGAAATGCGTGTTTTGAGGTTTCTGAATCAAAATAAAACATTTTTGGATACATGTCCGTGTGGCTTGAACCCCATAACTCAAAAACAAAAAGTCAAATAAATACCAAGCTTGGTATTTAGACTCAATATCTTTCAAAGATGCGACACGAAGATTTTCAACAAAATCCCCCACTCCAAACTACCCTTTACATGTAACATTTTCCGAATTTGATTTTCTAAACAATGGCTAACGATTTTGATTAAATACCATATATTAAAAATGTTTACATGACAAATAAAATGTATATATTGAATTTTCGGAGAATAGTCTATGAAGTCCTCTTCATTTGGAAGGAATTCTGTATAATCTTGTATAACTAATAAACGCTAAGCGATAAACGAAAACATACTAAAAAAAAGTAGACCTCTTTAAAACAGACAGTTTGTTTCAATATATATATATATATATATATATATATATATATATTGGCATAAACCGTTTCTGAGATACTCGTTATTAAAGGTTCGAATTGTTTATTTCTTGGTCGTTCTCTTAAAGTCCTTTAGCATTCAGTTGTTTCTCGCGATTGTTTATTTCTTTGTTGTTATTTTTCTTTAATTATAGTCGCTTTGACTACTAGGTCATATCGTGACATCCATACATACGAGTACAATAATAGTGTTTATTTCTTGGTCATTCTCTTAAAGCCCTTTCAACATTCAGTTGTTTCTTACGATTGCACAATCTTGTACAACTACTAAACGCTAAGCGATAGACGAAAATGTGCTACACAAAAATGTCGACCTCTTTAAAACAGACAATTTATTTCAAATAAGTTTTTTTTTGTGGATAAACCGTTTCTGAGATACCCGTTATTAAAGGTTCGAATTGTTTATTTGTAGGTCTTTCCATTAAAGTCCTCTCAACAGTCAATTGTTTCTCGTGATTGCACAATCTTGTACAACTAGTAAACGCTAAACGATAGACGAAAACGTACTACACAAAAATGTAGACTTCTTTAAAACAGATAAATTTATTTCAAATAAGCTTTTTTTGTGGCATAAGCTGTTTCTGAGATATCCGTTATTAAAGGTTCGAATTGTTTATTTGTTGGTGATTCTCTTAAAGTCCTTTCAACATTCAGCTGTTTGTCGCGATTGCACAGAAACAGTATATAGCGTCCAGCTCTTAAACATTTGACTATCGCTGTTCCCTTTTTTCTATGACGAAATATGTAATGAACTAATATGCTATTTCTGCAAAAGTTTATTTAGATTAAAATGAAGCAAATAGAAAAATAATCTTTGGTAAGGATAGTTTGAATAACCGCTAATAAGCGATAGAGGGTAGATAACGTCATGTGAATGTAACACATCAAATTCTTTTCTCTTGATCATGCAAAGGGCACGGAATTTAAAATCATTACAATAGTGACCTTATTTCTTTTTAAAAAAAATTCTGACTCTTCCTTAGCCTTGTTGGTATACCTATTACGACGAAATGTAAAATGTGTGATTGAAAAGTTTATCTCGATTAATAAGAATTAGAAGAATAAGTATTTGTAAGAATAGTTTGTAAAAGAGTGGGTTGAGAGACATGCATGTGAATGCATCACATACGATTTTTAAAAAAATTTTACAATCATTAAAATGGAAAGCTGTAGGAACGTCAAGGTTTGTAGTCAAGTTGCCGTCACTTCTGAATTTACCTGGCGAAGATTTGCACACAAATTCTGGCTCTAACGATCACCAGTTTGAGGTGACACTATAAAATATTTATCTCGAAATAATAAGCTGTATCCGGACATACTGCATATACCAAAAATTTCCGATAAGATTTCCCCAAAATACTAATTTTGAGATTCTCTGAAACCTCAAAATAACGCAATTTAATAAAACGGTCAGTTTGTTTTTGTGAGGGATACTAATATAACTCAAAAAGACAAAAAGTCGGAATATAAAGAAATTTAGCAAGTTACAAGGATACCACAGGATGAGTTTCAAGAAAATCCCGCATCCCTAACTACCTTACATTAAACATTTTTTTATTTATTTATTTTCTGAAATGGCTCTTAATATTTTGATCAAACTATATTTTAAGATAATAGTAAGCCTGATAAAACGTATATCTTGAAATTTCGTGAATAGTTTGGGAGGTCCTCTCCAATCTGAATGAATGTTTGTATGATTGCTAAACCACAGAGATAGAGAAAACTTTACTACACAAAAATGTGAGACGCTTTGAAATATACAACTAATGTCAAATACTTCCTATGTAGCATTAGCGTTTTCGAAATATTAGTTATTAGATACCTATTTATATTTTCACAGGTTGAACCTTCATGGATCATCTACAAGCAATTAGGCGATTCTTCTTTTTCCCCACTTCGATTCATTATTAACAAAAGCTGGATATATGCGAACAGCGTTTTATTTTCCGTATTGTGCATGCAACAAAGTCCATGTGGCTTAGTTTGAGACTATATCTAGTCAAAATTTTATTGTAATATAACACGAATAAAACTTTTGTTTAATATTATAAACGATTATGTGAAGTTATATGGGTAGAAAAGAGTTGTGCGAGTGTGTACTTCTGTTTGAACAGCATGATTTAAAACATCTGATGTGTTACATTCACATGCCTTACTCTACCCTATATAGCTTGTTAGCGGATGCGCCTATTATTTTTAAGAACATTTATTTTTCTATCTGCTTCATTTTAATCAAAACAAAACCTTTCCTGGAATAGCTGCATTACACATAGGGAACAGCGACTGTCAAATGCTTTAAAACTAGATGATATACGCTGGCCAATAAACTAATGCTCTTTCCATGACGTCGCGAGAAACAGCTGAAAATAGACAGGACTTTAAAAGAACGGCTAAGTATTGAGAAATTCGAAGAATTAATAACGGATATCTCGGAAATGGCTGATGCCACAAAAAAGTTATTGGAAATTAATTGTATGTTTTAAAGAGATCTACATTTCTTATGTAGTATGTTTTCGCCTATAGCTTAACGTTTACCAGTTATACAAGACTATATGTATATCCTTCCCAATGAAGAAGACTTCAAAGGCTATTCCCAGAAAATACAAGATATACATTTTATTTGTCATGCTTATATCTTTATTGTATGGTGTTTTAATCAAAACCGTTAGCCATTTTTAGAAAATAAAAAGTTTCGAAAAATGTACCATTAAAGGGTAGTTTGTCGCGGTAACTTCGTGTTATCTTATTTGCTGAGCGCCTGTTATTGTTTTACTATTTTGAATTTTGAGTTCTTTGTCCTCCGGCTAGCTATTATTATTCAGTCGAGCAAATCTCTTGAACAGGGTGTGTAAACGGAAAGGAGTTGTTACTAAAAGATAACACTGATAAAAGCATTTGTTTTTACACTTTTATTGCCGTCACACTTCATTAATTTCACATGTTTACTCTTGATACACGCCCGACTGAAACTGTTGTATTTTCGAATGTAACTATTATCACTTATTTGCCGCACATTATTAATTCGCGTATTTCACATCTTTTAACTAACTTTACGACGCGAGAGATTCTGTAGAACTGCGCGACGTATAATCCGTGAATGATTCTGTTGAACTGCGCGACGTTTGCCTTATGAATGATTCTGTAGAACTGCGCGACGTTTGCCTTGTGAATGATTC
Source organism: Deroplatys truncata (assembly GCA_030765065.1). Classification (NCBI taxonomy): domain Eukaryota; kingdom Metazoa; phylum Arthropoda; class Insecta; order Mantodea; family Mantidae; genus Deroplatys; species Deroplatys truncata. The sequence goes on along the minus strand of CM060979.1, from coordinate 49,297,410 downwards.
TGTAAAACTGCGCAACGTTTGCCTTGTGAATTATTCTGTAGAACTGCGCGTTACCCGTCTCTGGCACGGAATTTATATTACCTCACCCCGATATGCCTAAACATTATAATCGAGCTGCTATTGGTTAATAAAGCGCGCTAACATTAGCGTCTATTTCTATATCCAATCAAAATTACGAACACATATGCTCTAGGGAAGATATTCCCTCCATTTCTAAAGAAAAGCGCGCTAATCTGACGTCATTTGCTTGTGTCTTCGAATTAATAAACAACTCACCCCCTCGCTCATTGTTATCCGCTCCTATTGTCAGTTTCAGTGAGGTCGTGTAAACTTATTTCCTAACAATGCTTATAATTAACAAACATCTCAAATCATTGTCATACAGTAATGCTAATTTACACTACAATCACTCTGGCATTCACAGTGTTGTGATATAGAATACCGCCTCAAGTTTCGGGTAGGGGAATTTTCTTGAAAAATCTTCGTGTCGCATCTTTGGAAGGTATTTAAATACCAAGTTTGGTGTTTATCCAACTTTTCGTTTTTGATTTATGCTGTTCACAACAGGAACTTTTTTTAAAAACTGCTTTTTTTATCCAGGGGTCCTCAAAACATGCATTTCCTGAAATCTCGGTATCGAATTTTTGGATATATCTACCTTCTCTACCTACTAGGTACGGGTAGAGAAAGTAATGAAAAGTTGGATAAATATCAAAACTTCGAATTTCGGTAAATAACATTTTTTCGTAATTTTTTATTTTCTCAAAAACGGCTGTTACGTTTGTAATTAAAATGTCGTATATTTTAATATATGTTCATCATTAATAAAAATATGTATATCCTGAATTTTCTGGAAAGCTTGTGAAGAAGTCATTCGGTATGAATTTTGTATAATAGTAAACCATTAGAGGCAAAAGCTTGCTACATAAAAAATGTAGATATTTTTCAAAAACGCAATTTCAAATAATTTTTTTCGTGGCATCAGCCATTTCCGAGATATTCGTTATTGAATTTGCCAATACTTTGTCATTTTTTGAAGTGATCAACATTCAACTATTTCTCATATTATGACAAAAGTATGGATTTTCAACGGCAGCATGTTAAGACTTGACTATGCCTTGAGGCAGTATTTTTAACACTTACATGATTTCAGTCTAATTATATAATATATAAATTCAATAACAGCCCGCCTTAAAGCAATATGTGTATGTAACAATATATAAAAAGTGTATATAACAGTCAATGTATATGTTTATATTATTGTATCCATGTTTAATAATGTTATGAGAATGTATTACGTAATTTAAAAATGTAGGAGCTGTGAGAATAATAGGTTAAAAGTTGCTAACAATGAGGTAACCTTGAGGCAATAATGAATTTGAAAGTTTAAATGCTACTAGTCATTATTGGAGCAACAATAAAGTAAATTTTGAGACAGTTTAAAAAAATAGCCAATCAACAATCAGAAAAAGCTTTATTTAAATGAAGGTATTCTATTGGAGTAGGATTAGCCAATCAGAGACTTGAAATACAAAAATTTACAAGTTTAGGCGGTTGAAATCAGTTCAGTTGGTTGCAGACAGCGTTACTAACCAGACGCAAAAAGTGTCCTCGAGAAGTATAATACGTATTCGTGTGAGACGAAAATAGTTTACGTATTTAAAAGTGCAAGTATTTAATAAAAACATCTCACAGCTCTCTCTCTATATCAGTAACTTATTTAAATCGTATCAAGCATTAATAAAAGGAGTGAAGTAAAATGATAATCTGTGTAAGCCTACATTCTTGTCGCATCACAACCCTGCTAAGAGAAACGTGTCTCTAACAATAATACTGACGCAGCCGAGGCAAACATAAATATAATATTTAAAGAAACAGTCAAATTACAAAGATTTTTTAAACTTAGGGCAAAGGCCACCTGAAAGTACATTTGGGGCGAAGGCTACCGGAAACTGTTTACCATACGTGAGGTTGCAACTACAAGTTCGGCTCCCCAACAGTTGAAATATAATAACTCCTTCAATACAAACTACTTCAAATTGACGTCCATACGTGGTGCTAATAAATAACGTAACAAACCATCTACTTCAGCCTTCAACCCCTGTATTCCTCTTGTATCTACAACGAAATGTGTAATGAAATCATTTCTGTGAAAGTTTTTTAAATCAACAAACTAGATTGAAAAATAAGTTTCTATAGGAATAGGTTGTAGAAGATATATAAAAATAAACAACAGTGACTAGAGAACGTAATGTAAATGTACCACATGAGATTATTTTGTTTCTTTCTTGTGTAATGTTTGCGGTGGTTTTATTTCCTATACATTATTTATTTATTGAGCCCCACGTTTGGGAGCCAATTTGAAGTGGTTTAATGTTATATTTAATTTGTTTATTGAGCCCCACGTTTGGGAGCCAATTTGCGATGGTAAATTTATAATGTTATATGTGTATGTGTTTACTCAACATGGTGAAGCCATCTTGTGACGTGATTCATTTGTTAGGTTTGTTAGCTCCATCTGGTGTTAGCAATTTGCGGCAGTATTAGTTTTTGTTTGAAAGAGTGCTACTGTTATTTTATTTAATTTTGGTTCTCTGTCCTCCGGCTAGCTATTATCCTTTTGGTCAAGCACTTCTCTTTATACAGGTTGTGTAAACGGAAAGGAATCTTTTATCCAAAGATAACACTGATGAAGAAATTTGTTTTACACTTTTATTGTCGAACACATTAACTATCACATTTACACATTGATCTTGACACTCGCCAAACTGAAACTATTATAATAACTTCATTACTGATCACTCTTAATTCGCGTACTTCAACTTTTTGTATAATTAACTTTACAACATTTTAGATTTTTCATAATTCTGCTACGCGTAACTTGTGAATCGATAGCCGACGTGTAATATTTCTGCTGGACTGAAGGCGACGTGTATCATACAAATATTTTCGACGAACTGACGGAAATGCGACGTGTAGTGTACAAAGAATTTTGATGAACTGACGGGGTCTTTACCTCTAACCTACCTTTTTATACTCCTTCACCCAGATATGCCTAAAGATTATAACTGAGCTGCAATTGGCTAATAAAACGCGCCAACATTAGCGTCTATTTTTATATCCAATGAAAATTATGAATACATATGCTCTAGGGAAATGTTCCAGAAGATTCTAAAAGAAAAACGCGCTATTACGTAACTTCCTCGTTTCCAATAATGATAAACAGCTCACCCCCTCGCTGCATTATTGTACGCTATTATTGTCAGTTTCAGTAAGGCAGTATAAACTTCTCAACAATAATTACAATCAATAAACATCTCAAATCAATGTCACATAAAAATGCATATTCATATTACAATCATTATTTACATTTACAATCATTATTGTTACTGCATCATGTTTTTAACGTACGTTAAGAATATTATGAACTGAAAGCACGTACATATCCCGGAAGTTGAAGGTAGTCGTGTGGTAGACGTATTCACCACTTGGCCAGATCCTACTTCATGAACTCGTGAGCTCACTGCTAAAGCGGAAATGACTGAACCACTCTGCACGAACACCGTCTGTTATTGACGAACTTACCGCGAAACGGAAGTGAAAAAAAAGCTTGGTGATAAGAATACTGAAGCATTCTTTATCGTGTTCTGCCGGTGCAAATAATCAACGCAGGATTATTTTAATGCACAATTACTTAAGGAATGAAATATAAGGGATCAGAGAAAATTAAGTACAGTGAAAGGATGAAGGGGGGGGGGCAACTTATGCTGACAATCACAGGATTTTCTCTATCAAGCGCCATTTCATAGGTATTGCGTTCATAAATAAGCTTAACTTTCCATCCACTTCACACTTATCACAATAAATATCCACTTAGAGATGATTTTCATTCGATACTGCTAGTGTGGCTTGAATAGTTAAGATCTATTTCCGATGTTTAATTATATTATAATGTATTGTAGCCATTAAAAATACAGCAAACAATGTGAACAATGATTGCAAGAGTTTAGAAACCATTCCTATTTTCAATACCATTTATGTTCAATACACACTACACTTTTTCTAACACTTGTGTACTACATATGGTAAACAGTGTCACCAAAAAGTGTTATAATAAAAGGCTCCGGGTGTCTTTAAAAAACGCTCAAAAATGAAAACTTGAACACCGAACTTAGTATTCAAGTTAAACGTGTTACAAGGATGCCACACTGGGATTTTCGTGAAATCCGCTCTCCAACCAACCTACACTTTACAAGGAACATTTTTCTGTCTCAAAAACGGTTTAACATTTTCATTAAAATATCTGTGTTTAAGATATTGACATGAAAAATAAAACGCACATCTTACATCCTCTATAAATACTCTGTGAAATCGTCTTCTTCTAGTTTAAAATTATGTAACTAGAAAACCATTTTCATACAAATCCTTTGCTTGTAAAACCTGTCCTCACTTTTTTTTCTCTCTAAAAGTGACTCAATTTTTAATAAAAAGTACCATACGTTTGAGATATTGGCATCGCAAATAAAATGTACATCTTGAACTTTTGTAGATTGGCTGTGATGTCTTCACTCTTATTGAATTTTATACAACTGGTAAATAGAATGTGGGTCTTCTTAATCAGGATTTTGAGGGGGGGGGTCTTTAACCATTTACGGGATACTTTCTGTTGTATTGTATTTTGTAATATTTAAAGCAATATGCGTTCGAAGTATGCTCGTTCTTTTGTTTTTCTTGAGGTCATGGGATTTCAAGGCCAGCATGCAGCGACTGCATTTTAAACATTTGATTGCCCTAGTCTCCTGTAAACTCCTGTGCAATTACATTAGAATATGTACGGAAAACATTTAGGTCCGCATTTATTACATTTCTCAGGAAGAAAACAAAAGCAGGCCTTCTTACGAATTTGTAGAATATTTTATAATTACAGACTAGCCACGTATAGGAAAGTGGAATCAGAGCTGAAAAAATTTAATGCCACGACCGGAATTCGAACCACGGATATTCGACGCTCCGTGTTGATGCTCTTTACCATATGAAAAATTAAACTGAGTTTTTATTTATGAACGCTCTTTAACTGCTTTGGTTCTTAGCGTCTCATTTTATATTGGGCGTGAAAGACCAGAAATTTTGCTCCGAGGTCTCATTATCAGGCTTGAAGTTCTTTTACGTGCCGTAAATCTACGACATGGGACCACCGGCATTACTTCCTTTCCGAAGGAAGCCATGCTAAGGATTTTTACGCCCGAAAAAATCCACTGCCCTCCGCCGGGTTTGAACCCGCGACCTCGGGAATTAAAGGCTAGCATGGTACCCCTAGGTCACGGAGGACGACTTTACCATTTGAGGTGAGATAACTGTACGTGTATTAAACCTTCTCATTTGATTCAAGTTTCCAGTAAGCCTTCAAGGCAATATCGAATATTCGAGGTATACCTCAAAGGCGATTTGGAACTTTTCTCGTGATCTGACAAGAAATGCTGCGCTAGTCATTGTGCGTTTTATTTCAATGGTTTTATACAATGGCTTATAGTTACACTCGCAAGTGTATGTTCTCTCCTGAGCTGTAATACCGTCAAGATCACGTTTTCCAGCTTAATTGCCTTTTTATCGAAACGGAAATAGTAGTTTCTACTCAAACTGCCACGTCAACCGTTTTTACCCAAGGAAGAAATTCATGGACTGACAGCTGAGCGTTTTAAAATTCACTTGATACATAAATTTCGGAAACATAAATGTTCGAAAAAGACGTCTAGAAGAGAAAGGACTCCCTGACAATCCCGGGTATTCCCTGGCTTATTCATTTGTGCGCCACTCTTCTAGTTGTATTGATATATTGAAATAACAAAAAGGGATTATATAATAATTATGTTTAATAAGAAATTTAATTAACTTTGCAGGCTTTTATTTATTCGATTGAAAATAATGTTTTTATAATATTTTCATTTATACCAGTTTGGCCAATATGCATAATATTAATAGTTTTGAGTTAGGGTATGATATACATACACTGTAACTGAATACAAGAAATAATCTCAAATTGGATCTCTCCAGATGTAGACTGCAGATCCCCAAAGATACAAGCCTTTATAAGGGTACCTATACATTTTTATGAAATGCTTCTGTGTCAGCTAGAACTGCTCCAATGAACACTTTTAAAACTAAATGGTATAATCGGTTCCTATTAAAACCATATTATTCTGTGCCCAGTTTCTCACTGAAACTATTGTAATTATAGAACTTTAATTTAATTTTGCTAATGTTTTTGTATCTTGTAATTCTGGCTGTAATGCTTGATATTGTATTGATGAAGTCTCTTTCAAATGCAATTTTGACCTTGGACGAATAAAACAATTATTTTTACAGAAGTGTGTTATTCTTTTTTTTTTTTATTTATCACCAAATTTGTTTAGCCTTTTCAATTTGAGGTTGTCTATGAAAAGGCATACAAAAGAAAGAAATAAAGAATAGTTGAATTCTAGCAACCTTTTACCTCCATATACCTAGTGATAATTTGTACCTAGAATCAATCAACATGCGCTATCAGGAGATTTCATAAAAAACTCCCAAAAGCTAAAATTTCTGGTAAAAGACAAGTCACAGACTGGCAAACACATTTCATAAAACGATAAGTGTTCAATATAAAAGTCTAGAAGAAGACACAATGAAGGAATATTAAAAATCCTGAATATTTGCCCCAAAAGATCATTCAGGCATCTTTCATTTAAGTACAATCCATCACTCACTCAAAATGCAACTCACTTCATTTCAATTCTATACAGAATTTCCAGCTCATTTGAGGGATTTGTACCAGTAATAATAAACTGAAGGAATCACTTCAATTTGGAAGGTATATAATTAAACTTGCCTTGAATTGAAGAGTTACAAATATTTCTTTTTGAAGCCTATTCAGAAATGAAAGTTAGGGGTTGTTGGTGTTGCTATTTAGGACGGGAAAATTCTTTCTAAGTGTCCCTGTTTAACCTAATGTTCACAGGAACATCCCTTGACATAATTTTCTGCCGAGCCGAGACAGATCATCATTTAAGATGGACTGTATTTCCACAAAGAAACACTAAATTTATCAATCCCATAGGACGATAATTATTTTCTTGTTAATTAAGTTTTTAAATTAGTAACTGTATTAAATGGACACAGTATGCCTAATATGATTTACAACTTCAAGATTTTTTCTATCCCTTATGGCTTTTATAAGCAATCAAACAAAATTCATTCTGTATAAGTGGGACACAATCTATTAAAAAAAATATCTGCTTTATTCAACGTGTAAATATCTAAAAACATGTTTTAATCAAAATAATTAGGGCCATTTTTAGGGAGGGAATGAAAATTTTTGTATGTAAAGGATAGTTTGATTTCAATAAATTCAGTGGTGAAATACAATAGAGAACTCAAAAATCAGATGTGCTACATTCCCACAACAGTCACTTGAGGCAGCATTTTTAACACTTAAATGATTTCAGTCTAATTATACAATATATAAATTCAATAACAGCCCGCCTTAAAGCAATATGTGTATGTAACAATATATAAAAAGTGTATATTACAGTCATTGTAAAGGTTTATATTATTGTATACATGTTCATTAATGTTATGTGAATGTATTATGTAATTTAATAATGTAGGAGCTGTGAGAATAATAGCTTAAAAGTTGCTAACAATGAGATAACCTTGAGGCAATAATGAATTAGAAGGTTTAATAATACTACTTGTAATTCTTGGAAGCAATAATGTAATTTTTGTGACAGTTTATACAGTTTTTTGTGACAGCATGTGTGTCAACAACTAGAGAAAAGCTTAAGTTAAATAAAAGTATTCTATTGGATTAGGAATAGCCAATCAGAGACTTGAAATACAGAAATTTACAAATTTAGGTGGTTGAAATCAAGTCAGTTGATTGTAGACAGCGCTCCTAACCGGACGAGTTGCTTGTAGACAGTGTTTCTAACCAGACGCGAGATGTGACCTCGAGAAATTTAATACGTATTCAGTGTGAGACGAAAATAGTTTACGTGTTAAAAAGTGCAAGTAATTAACAAAATAATCTCACAGTTCTCTATATCAGTGTAGTGTTATTTAAATCATGTCAACCATTAATAAATGGAGTGAAGAAAAAAAATCTGTGTAAGCCTACATTCTTCAGTCGCACCACTCCCTAATAAGACATTCATGTCTCTAAAAATAAATACTGATGCAGCCGAGGCAAAAATAAATATATAATATTTAAAGAAACAGTCAAAATTACAAAGTTAATATTTTTAAACTTGGGGCAATGGCCACCGGAAAGTGCATTTGGGGAGATCCGAAGCTACAGGGTAACTCCACGAGCACTGTCTCAGCTAAAAATAACAATACAACAACCTCTTCACACTCTATTACACTATTCTTAGAAAAGCTTATTCTTCTTTCTTGTTAATCAAGATAAACTTTATTAAACATTCCATTGTAAGTATAAGAAGGAAAGAAGAATGCAGTAGGCTACAGCAATCGATTTTTAAAAAGTGGATCGCTATGTGATCTCTGAAATTCCATGCTCTTTGCATGACGAGAAAAAGCGAATAGCATTAACCCTTGAAAATTGAAACTAATAACAAAGAATAGTGGAAATGGTTTTAACACTACAAAAATTTTTATTTGACAAATTGTGTACTTCAGCGAGATCTATATTTTTTGTATAGTAAGATTTTGCCTATCTCTTATGTTATTATAATTATACAAAAGTCATTCCGAGTGAAGAGGATGTCATGGCTATTCACAGAAAATTCAAGATATACATTTCATTTGTCATCTTAAACACATGGCATTTTAACCAAAATCCTTATTGCCATTTTGGGGGGAAAAAAATATATATATCAGACAATTTTCCTTGCAAAGGTTTATTTGGGATGGAGGGTGCTTTCTTGAAAATCTTAGGAGTGTAGATATCCATTGCTAAATGGGTGATTCATATTACACCGAAAGAAATATTATGGTATTTTTCCTTTCCTAACAGCAATTGATTTGCTAAAAAGTGAATTGCATGAAATTTCATTCCTCTTTTTTTTCTTTCTTCCTTTATTTACGGACACTCTTTAACTGTTGTGGTCCTTAGCGTCCCATTCTATATTGGGCATGAAAGACTGGTAATTTTGCTCAGAGGCCTCTTTATCAGACTTGAGGTTGTTTTACATGCCATAAATCTAAGACACGGGACCACCACTTTACTTCCCTTCCGAAGGAAACCATGCTAAGGATTTTTACGCCCAAAAAAATCCATCGCCCTCCATCGGGTTTGAACCCGCGACCTCAGGAACTAGAGGCTAGCATGGTAACCACTACACCACGGAAGGACGACTCATTCCTCTGTCGTGCCTTTTATACAAAAGCATGCTTAAGCCATGGACAGTCCAAAATCACTCAAAAAGATTTTCCACTCTATTTTTGTAGAACCAACATGTTTTGCACAATTCACTATACTAAAGTTTTGTAATTTTCGTGGTGTACATGTGAATGTGTATGCCATGAAGAGAGGTACCTGTCATCTGCAACTCAACCCTAACCTGCAACCTGCTTGTGTTTGGGGTTCCAGTACATATCAGAGGTTGCAATCTACAATAGAATGAAACTATGCAAAGGCATGGCATAAAATTTTCAAATTTGGAGAGTTTCACATATTGGTAATAGAAATTATTTGCAAAATTGAGATGCAGCTAAAATCTATCAATTTGAATTCTCTATCAGAAAGTTCTTCACAGCCTCTCATATTGAATATCAAAATGGGGAGATGAGAATTGTTACAACAGACACAAGGACCACAAACGCACCCAAACATCTCACTGGTGGTGAAAGAGTAAATTGTGAAAGTGAGTAATAGCTTGTTTAGTTAAACGTTTTTGCTAGTTGTTTTATGCACATATAAATGTGATAAAAACAAGTGCGCTTTACATTGTGTGCCACACTCCAAATGTTAAGGATTCTGAAGTACAGATAGGATTTATTTGTTTGTTCTGTAGATCTCACCAAGAGCAAAGCTCAGGAATATAAAACATATCACTCTATAGATAGCATCATTAGTCATTCATATGTAATAAATTTAACTGCTAACTTAGTGGCAAGCAAAGTGTTATAACATAACCCATTAAAATCTAAGCCAAATTAACTGATGAGAGAAAATTCATGTGTCTCCCACATTTATCCACAACTATATGATCAAAGAATCATTCACACACTACCACCACCACCATCACACATGCCATTCAAGCAAGTCATCTGGATAAATGTACAAGTTTCATGTAAATATCACTGTTCCACCTTATAAGGAAATGCTATTGCAAGAAAACAGAAAACAAAGTCACAGAAGTATATTTTACTTATTTGCAAAATAGACATTCACTGTTCAACCATAAATTCCTGTACAGAGTAACAGGCCTTGCTGCACAGATATTCTGAAACAGCAGATATATTTTTCTACATTAATGGGCGATAGTAATCCTAAATTTTTTGTGAATGCATTAAATATTCTAGCACATTAATAGTAAACTTCTTTTTGATAGCAGGTTAAGTTAGCCCTGGAAGTGTGTTAAGTTCATTTTTTGTCTAGTATTAATTTTGTACATTTTCGCATAAGAGAATATATTTGCAAGAAATGTTAAGATGTTTAACTTTTGAAAAGAGACCTTTACATGGAGCTCTTAGTATTTGCATTGCACACGACTCAGATAGCCTTCTTTTGTAGTACAAAGACTCACTGACTTTTAACACAATTGCTCCTGATTATTAGACCACATTTCATTACTCAACAAAATTAACCACAATACACAGTTTTTAAAGTATGATTGCTGGCACCGTAGCTCAGTCGGTAGAGCACCTGCCTGCTGTGTGAGGGGTCCTGGGTTCGTTTCCCAGCTGGGGTGTGGTAATTTTTCTCCAGCCAAGATTATTCCCTACTCTTCCCAGAGTCTGGAAGTATGAATGAGAGTGCGAATGAGCGTGTGATCTAATGAAAATGGGGGGGGGGGAAACTTTCCAGTAACCCTATGACCAAAGAAAGAAAGAAAGAAAGAAAGAAAAAAAAAAAAGTATGATTGAATGATTGCCTCTGTGGTCTGGTAGTTAGCATGCTAACCTCCAAATCCAGAGGTCCCAGGTTCGATTCTCGGCTGGAGGGTGGGAATTTTTCCCTAGCCAGGATTATTCCCCTTCCTCCCCAGTCTGGAAGGATGAATGGCAATGTGAATGTGTGTGTGTGTGTGTGTGTGTGTGTGTGTGTGTGAATTTAATGTAATAACCAAAAGTAACACCATCCCACAGATTAACACCACAGTAAGCGAGCAAACATAATTATGACTAAAGATCAACGCAGATGCGTTTAAGGCATAAACACTACATACATAATATTCCTTCCTCTGAGTGAGACTAGCATTATTTACTTCTTACGCTAGTTGGCCTGTCATGGCAGGCAGCACAGCAAGCGCTTTGGTGGTGCTAATACTGACAAATATTACACTGCAAATCACTTATTTGAAATGCTTGGAAATGGATCAGGTTATGCAAAGATGAAAGATTTAGAATATTATTCATTTGGCACATAACATTATACAAATTTCAGACAAATCAAACCTAAAGAGACATTTCTCTTTTTCCGTTGGATAACACATTAAAAAATGTCGGTAATCTGCATTACACTGGTCTTCAAAGCCAGTGAGAAACCGCCAATGCTCACAGCGTGAGTTCCTAGTTACTTTTTATTTTAGGTTTATTAGCTTTTTACGTTTGATTTATGGGAGGTTAGGTTAGGTTTTTTTTATATGTGCGATAGGTTATTTTTATTAACGTTTTCAATGCAGACCAAAGTAATGTAGCAGAGCCAAAAATGTTGTACATTTGATATGTGATTGTAGTATTTTAAAATATATTTAAACTTGTACAATTATTTCATAGTGGATAGGTCTTATTTGCATTCTTAATAAGATGGCACCTATCCTCTCAGGATATCCCCTCTATGCTTTCCACTCAATATGAATTAAAATGGGATAATTTTACATGCCCATATGTAACAGATTAGACTGTTCTTATTGCCTTTCAGATCTTTTCTTTTGCATCCCGGGCATAATCAGCAAATACCATTGTATGCATTATGCATTGTTACAGAGATGGCACATCCGCATAGTTATCTCCATAGTAATTTACAAAAAAAAATAAGTAATTACTAAGCAACATGAATTGGACATTTCTCTGGCGTGTACAGAAAAATGCTATCTGCATGTATAAGACTCCCACATTTTCATATGTAGTAAATTGGGTAATAACCATAAATTGAAGCTGCGTCCTCTATTTACGCAACCTTTTTTTAAACATTTACGACTTGGCCAATTGTTTTTATTTAGTCTCATGAGCTAACTTTACAGCAACTAAAAAATACCAACGTTTGCAATCCCGGATCTGCAAGATCTGATATCGGCAACGTCGGGAGGTAGCTTGCATGGATCATGAACAAATTACTGATCTGCAGTGATGCAAAGCAGAAAAGAAAACTTTGAAGGATTCTAAACAATTTACGCTTTTAAATTCATTTATTTCATTTCAATATAGCATAGATAAAACAACACTAAGCTTGTGATGAATTTTTGCCTAGATGCTGCACTTATTAAGTTCACAGAAATCTTTAGGAATTATACTCTCGAACCTATTACTTACTTAAAATAAACTTTATATCAAATAAATTGCAAACTTACCTTGTAACTCTTCCAAACACACTATTCTCTTCCACAGCTTATGTCAAACATTTACTCATTCCTGCCACTGTCTCATAGTTCACATTACGTATTACAATCAGAATTGCCAAATTAAGAACAAGAAACAAATGAACTTTGGCATGATACGTTGCATTAATCTATGCTTATTTGTGAAAATTAAAAATTAACTAGATTCCAAATTACAGTGGAACTGAAATAAATTCAGAAATATTCAGTAATAATATGGAATTACATATGTTAATTATCCTGTTTCTCTTGTAGGACCGAGGTGGGACCTGTCAACACTTGTGACCGCACCACAACTTCGCACTGTTAGGTCACAGCCATGTAAAGCCGTGCGAAATTACACAATTGTTCGATGGATGTTTACAAGATGTAGAAGGCGTACAGCTGTAGTTAACCTAATATGAATTTGTTGTAATTTGTTTAGTTGGAGCAAAAGAGGGGTATTCTTTCTAACATGGAAACTGAAAGTGAAGAATGTGTTGTGTTTCAACAACAAGACTTATTTTCTTCTGGATTTCCTATAATGGAAGAAATCAGGAGACAAGGAAAGTTGTGTGATGTGACGCTCAAAGTAAGTAAGCTGATTACAGTTTAGAAAACAAGAGGGTAATTAAACACAAAGGAACAAAATGCTTAGATGGCAGCATAGAGATAAAATCCATAAATGTTTCCATTCTTTTATCTTAATAATTTTTGTGTTGCTCTAATTGGAATCGAACCTGGACAATTTGCACAGGTGAGCTATTCTAACGACTGAATATGGCATTGAACTGCTTTAGAGTACTGATGCTATGAAATAAAATGGGTAACACAACTTATTCTTACAGTTCTTGGAGAAATATGTAATAGCTAACAAACACAGATGTAGTTCTATCACTGAAGTTCTTATAAGCAGTTTACATTTAGGTATTAATAGCTTAAGGGTAATGGATTAGGATTCCTATACTAGAATGAGACATTTTATTTAAAATGCATTTTGCTAAACAAACTTGTACCTATATGGTTACATTATAGTGTGTGAAATTGCACGTAGGTTCATGCACAGAAAACAAAGTATGAAACTTGTTATGATAACACTTTGATATGATTTTGACATCAGTCATTATGAAAACCTCAAAACCCTGACAATCTAGTGACATTATTCAGTATGGGGATAAGGGTTTAGTGAATACTGGTGACATTTTGTGATGAAGGGTTACCAATCAAATAAGACAAAATGTTGCTAACGGATTGTCGCCATAAAGAGATCATTGGAGTTTAACCTCACAGATCGCATGGCTATGCCCTGTCATCACTCCACTCCTCTGCTTGTAAAAACATACCTTGGCTATGCTTTTTGGCTTAGGGCCCTCAATGCTGGACTATGCCAGGGTTAGAGTATCTGGAGTAACCCTTGTAGTATGTGAAGTATATATGTTGGATGTTGCTTGAGTGAAGCCATTTTCCCCACCCACCCTTTTTTGGCAACATTTTAAAGAACGTGTTGCCAACCTACAAGGGCAAAATGGTGGTAACTGAGTGTCGCCAACATATTGAAGCAAAAATGAGGCGAATAAGTTAAAGGGATGGGATAAGAGTTCCATGGTGTGAGTAGTGAAATGGCATGTAGCCTTGCAGCCACCACAGAATAAAAGGTGAGAATATGCATTAATGTGGATCATTGAAGTTTTAGTCATGCAAATTCTGCAGCTATACCCTGTTGTGGCTCTGCAGTTGCAGCCGTCTGCAACTGCTCCACTCCTATACTTCTAAAAAACATCCCTCAGCTACGCTTTGTAGCTTAGAACCCTCAGTTACCTGGTGTTGGCAGTACTGTGTGCACCCTCAGCTATTTTGGTATTTTAAAAGTTGACAGTAGAAGGCTCCCATGATGCCTCGGGTGGGATGCACGTGATGCAAGTTGTGTTAGTGGCTAATATGGAACAAAAGTGAGAATGCTTTCTACAAATGCATTAAAATATGCAAACCTCAACATTCATTATTGTTCATTATATGAAATTGTGTTGTTAAGCAATAAAAGCAATCCTGTGTATCCGGTATGTGCCATGTACATAGCCTCTGGCTTGGAACCCTGTACTGAATACTATCAGATTACAGATTAACCTTAAAACTTCTGTCCCAGATACCACAAACGATTGAATTGATGCTATAGAAACCAGTATTGCTTATCATGCATTTAAACCTATGTTAGAGACTCCTGAGCAGGACCTGCTCCAGCAAGAGGGAGATCATTTCGAAGGAAGTGAAGGTAGCATGCTCCAGTAAGATGACATTCAAATAAATATATGGTATGGTAAGACGTTCTTCCAAAATTCCACACCATATATTTATTGCCCACGTCTTGAAATGCTGGCTGTCTTAGCCAATGAGGTTTATCTACATTCCAGTAGTGCATGCTGTGGCAATTCCAGTCCATTGTTGCAAAACAACAATAATTTATCTGAAAATAGGATTTTTGGATTAAAAGGCTGCATCACGATAATACCCACTGGCAAATACCAACTCAAGTTTCAAAGTCATGACCATGGAGCTGCTGGTGTAACTGCAGGTGGTAATGGTGAAATTTATTGTTATGCAGTGTTTGCAAACTGACAACCTCAGCCTACTAATGTTTTTATCCTGTACCGATGCTTGTGTGCTAATATGGGGATTATTTAAAACAGCAACTACACCAACTTCTTTATTATG
This sequence comes from Deroplatys truncata, assembly GCA_030765065.1. Taxonomy (NCBI): domain Eukaryota; kingdom Metazoa; phylum Arthropoda; class Insecta; order Mantodea; family Mantidae; genus Deroplatys; species Deroplatys truncata. The sequence goes on along the minus strand of CM060979.1, from coordinate 49,281,964 downwards.
ACCAGAAGTAACTGATTCTCTGACAGATGTGTCTTTTCAAGTATCCCTTATATATGTAAATGATGCTCAACATTCCAAAATTTGTTGGTTGTCATTTTCATCTTTTTGGAAATGGATTTTCATACAGACATTGTAATGTGTTCCAGTGTGCTTCTCTGTAAAGAACTATCATTTCAACATACTCATCATTGGAATACATCGTGACAGACTGATACTATATGTGCTGTGAAGTTCATAGGAGATAAGATTAAGCTGTATACAATTGTAACTTCATTTAATTGAGCATGTCTAGAGCACTGACCAACAGAAAGTGACTACAAGGATTGTAGCAACTTGGGGTAGAGAGAATCTCATTTTTTACTTTCTCTGCCATGTACCTAATATGTAGATATGTAGATATATGCTGCATTCCACCCAAAAATTTGATGTTAAGATTTTACCAGAAATATATTTTTGAAGCTCCTAGAATTAAAGAAAAGCAGTATAGAAAACGGTGTGTGTGGGTGGGTGAGAGTGAGAGAATATACATACGTGTGTAAGAGAAACCATAGATATACGTATACAATGGAGGGGGGCACCTCATGCGCTGCAACCTATTGAGATCTGTTGCGGCTAACACCTCCCAGGAGGAAGGCATGAAGTGAAGGAAGCACAGGAGGCTACAGGCCACAGAGATGCATGTAAAGGCTGGTTCACAACTGCCCGAGATTGGTAACCAGAATGGAAACGAGAACAGGAAGCAATGCACCATGCAAGATACTGGTTCACAACAACCCAGTAACGAGAACAGGAATGCATATCGATCACAAAGTGAAAGTCAATTTTGCGCATTAGGATTTCATTTGTTTTTAACTGACCAATGATATTTTTTCACCTACTTCCAATTTAGCCAAGCCAACGTCAAAATTTGATAGAGTAAACATTATCTAAATACATATTCATTACATTTCCGATCCCTTTAGTTGTGCCAAGCTTTCATTCCTTTATTTAATGGCATACATTAAAATTGTTTATTATTCTTTTTTCATTTCCACTGATTTAAGCTGTTCTTTGTAGCTTTTGCCATTGTTTTTTAGGTAATACCAGTTTTTAGTTGCATATAAACAAACTACAAATGACCCCTTCATCAGAGGAACCAACGCTGATTAGATTTGCAGGTGTTGGGATGAGGTTAGAAAGTACATTTGCTACTAATTCCTTCCAGCTTCATGTTTCCAGCTTGCGACTATAGAGAGCACTAGCGGCTGTTTCATGTCACGGCGGCCTAGAATAACTTCTAGAGTGAAGAGTCTAATATGCACAATATGGATGTAATCTGCCGTGCCTGGGAATGAGAGCAAGAAAGTTAAAAGTTGGGCAACTCTTCTTTCCCGTTCCCAGGGCATGGGAAGGCTTCCTGTCAATTGTGAACACTCATTCTGCTTACTGTTCTTGTTGGTTGAACTAGCCTTAAGTCCCTAGTTCCTGGCTTAAGGACCCGTTCCACTACTGGAGCTGCCCAGAAAGGGCGATGAATGACCTGTTGAACTAGGCAGCCCTTTAGTGTCCACAGGGAATACTGTTTCCTTGGAGCAAGCATCTGTGCTATCTGTTGGCACAGCATAATACCATGAACCTTAGAAGCATACCTGAAACAAAAGCAAGCAAACAGTAAGAGGGAACTGAGGGAAAGGAAATTGTAGTAGGTGAGAAGTCACCGCAGCATTCGCCTACAGACTAGGTAAAACCCAAGGTCAGAGTGGGCAGTTGGCAGGAATTGAACCCAGGACTTCCCAAATCCAAGCCTGACACATTATCGCAGAGCAACTTTCTCATTAAGAGAAATCATAACTCAAAAGTGAACTGTTAGGTAAACGATTAACACCACACTTGGTATTTAAGTTCAGTATCTTCCAAGATGCAACATGAAGACTTTCAAGAAAATCCCCTGCACTCCAAACGACCTTTAAATAGAACATTTTTTTATCATTTTTTTATTTTCTCAAACCAATCTTGGATTAAAACACAATATGTTTAAGTTATTTACGTAATTAACAAAATGTGTGTGTTGAGTTTTCTGGGAATAGTCTCTCCGATAAGTCCTCTTCATTCGGAAAGAATTTTGTATGATTGGTAAGCCATTAGATATGGACAAAAACTTACTATACAAAAACTGTAGATCACTTTAAAACATACAATTTATTCCAATATAACTTTTCTGTAGCATTCATCATTTCTGGGATATCTTTTGTTGTTGGTTTTAATTTTTCAATACTTTGTCATTTATTAAAATGTTTCTCACAATGTCGTGGAAAGAGTATAGAATTTGGTGTATAGTGACCCACTTTTAAACCTGTGTTTCATCTTGATATCCTGATCTTCCCTTTTATATACAGTGAAGTGTGTGATGAAACTATTTCTGCGAACACTTATCTACCTAACATGAAGTAGAGAATAAGGTTTTGCAAGAGTAGTTGGTAGAAGAGGAAGCTATATAAAAATAAATGATAGTGAATTGAGAAACCAATATGAATGCATACTTTGGTGGAAGTGTAGAAGAGTGTGCAAGCAATAAGTGATTAGGTTTGCAGAGAGATGGGGTACACGTAGGCCAAGCAGAGCCCTCTCATGTCAGTGTTGCGCCCAGTGTAATCAGTGCAGAGCTGTCGAACAAGTTGGAAACAATAAACTAAGTGCCAGTATGCCTCGTCAACATCAAAGGGAGCCATTTCAGCATGTGAGTGAGTTCGAATGGGGCAGAATGATCGGTCTCCTGGAAGCGGGTTTGTCATACCGTGACATTTCGGCTCGTACAAGGCATGCTCCTACGACAGTGATGCGTGTGTGGAAGCAGTGAATAGATGAAGGTTGTATGCAGCGAAGAGCGGGTACTGGACCACGGAACATGACCACAGCACAGGATGACCGTCATATTGTCCGCATGGCCATAATGGACTGTACAGCTTCACAGTGTTGACTCGACACTGGAGCACTGCAACAGGTGTGAACTTGTCTACATCAACGGTTTGTCGCCGTGTGCTGCAGGTTGGACTGGTTGCCTGCATGCCATTACATCGGCTTCCATTGTCCAGAAACTACAAGCTCCTCCAACTGCAATGGGCACATGAACACTGTCACTGGGGTGCTGAGTGGCAAAATGTAGTCTCTTTGGACGAGTCCTGCTTCAACGTGTCCTACAGTGATGGCTGCATTGTTGAGCGGCATAGCAGACAAACACCAGGTGTGATGGTTTGGGGTGCCACTGGTTACAACTGATCTCGCCTCCTACGAATTGAGGGCACTTTGGACAGCAACCGGTACCTAATGGTGGTTGTAGAGCCTGAGATAATCCCCCTGCTTCAGGCATCTCCACATGCCACGTTTCAACAGGACAATGGCCAGCCACATATTGCAAGGAATGTACAAGACTTCTTCGAAGAGCGACAGGTACTATTGCTTCCCTGGCCTACACGTTCGCCTGACATGTCGCCCATCGAACGTGTCTGGGATGTGGTTGGTTGGCACCTGGTATGTCACAGTCCTCCAGTAACCAGTGTCACGGATTTGTGGGCTCGAATACAAACTGCATGGAGAAAAATCCCTCAGGAACTTATTCAGAACCTTTTTGATTCAATGCCATCGTGTATAGCAGCTCTAATTGCTGCGCATGGAGGCCACACCAAATACTGAATATTAGGGCTCAAAGGTCAGGTATGGATTTGAAAAGTTTATCATTTGTTACTTGTCATGTACCTAACCTGTGGTATTAAATTCATTGAATACGTGTGTTTCCTTCTTGGTGTTGCAATTTTTACAAATGGCAGTGTACATTTTACATGTTCTGCATTTTTCAATGCTTTTAATTAAGCTATACTTTTTTAAAATTACAGTAATTTTTCAACTTTTTATGTGGTTTGCTTTTTCAAAATAATTGCAACGAAAAACATTGCAAACTTCAGAACATATAAATGAATTGCCGTTTGTTCTGTATACATTAGGTTTAATGCTACAATTTTTGGAGTGGTACACTAATATTCTGAAGTCCACTGCATATGCCTTGATGGATGAAAAGAAAAAGACAATGTTTACACAAGTGCTGTGGCTCGAGCTGCACATACACCATAACAGTGGACTAGTTAATGTACCTTTACCCATTCAAGCATAACCGGTAGCAAATGGTATCAATTGATTAATTGGAATAAATAAATGATATCTTGCAGCTCTAGCAACAGTTGGAAAAGAATTATTATGCAAATTATAATAGCAAAGATTTTATTGAGGGAAAATGATGCAGATCAATTAATCCCCAGTGCCATTGGTGAACAACAACAACAGATTTTATTGCGATACTAATTAGACTCAGTGTGAATACTGTGTCTGGAGGAATTGTGACTGTTGGTGCATGTCATTCTGCAGTACAAACATCTGCTTCCTAATGTGTGTTGCAGATAAGCTAAAATTTCAGTATGTTTAGGTTGGAAACAGGGGTGTATTGTGGCAGTATGTTGCCCTGTAAAATAAAATGTGTAAATTGATTTTAAAGTATCACAAGGATACTGTTATTATTATTATTATCATCATCCAACTTCCAGTCAAAAATGCAGTTTTCTGATCTTGTCATTTGGTTTTTTAAAGAAAAACTATAGCATCTGTTGGTTGCCAAAGATACCTAGTATCTCAGAGACCCATATTAGCCATTTTTCTCTAAAACTATAAGAAATTGATGTTCACAAAAACAATTTGATAACCAAAACCTATGTAAAGAACTGATTGGTGGTATTTCCATTTTCTGGAACAAACTGGAAGTAGGGTGCTCGTGGTCAACTTTGAAATTTTAAATGGAAACATGGGTTGTTTAAGGTATCATTGGATAGTACTTTTAAAATGAAACAACTTTTGTTTTTTATTTTCTAATGTTTAGTTATAAATGAATGATAGACTTCCTCATCAACATTTTGCACCAGTTGCTTGATGGTGTTTCTCTGGCTGTACAGTTACCAATCTGGCTTCAACAGAATGGCTGTCTGGCTCACTTTTCACTTAGGGCTTGGCAAGTTCTTGACCAGTTGTTTTCTGGACGGTGAATTAGACAAGAAATTGCTCAGAAATTTATCAGCAACATATGCAATAGCAATGAGATTCAGAGGTGGTAATGCTACATTATATACTCTTAAGAGAACAGAAAAATTAAGTTTTATTTATCAAAATCACAAGCTAAATAAGACTAGTACATTCTAGGCTATGGTTCAGATGGTTTCTTTGGGTGGACATCCACAAATTCCTGCTAATAGGTACACTCGGTCAAATTAAAAGTGGCTTATGTCTTGGCTGGTTAAAATTTTTTAAGTCCCTTTGAGTGAGTGCGCAATTCACAACTGTCAATTTCTGTGTGCTGCTTTGGCTAACTCTACAGAATGTAACAAAAAAATGTACAGCACAAATTGCACGACACATTCCTCACATCTAGACAAAGAACATGGGTCTGGAAATGCTTTGCCTCCGTGTTATAATTCATCTTCTCTGACTCATTAATCATGGAAAATGCACATGAACAGAACATTAGAATCATAGAATCGTGGGAACATGCACTCTTGGTTACGTCTGGTTACATTGTCATTATCGTAGGTGCACCGCCAGTATTTTGTTTTACATGTCCCTGTTGCCATGTGACTTACGTCATTGCTTGCTTACAGGTAACATCAACTGTTCCAGTGAGCAGTACGACCTTGGCAAGCACATGTTACTATGTACTAGTAGGGTTGATCACAGACTTGGCTCGTGCAATGGCAGTGTACACAAATGCAGAGATGGCAGATGCCCATTTGATGTATGGATTAGCAGATGGTAATGGCGCTTGTGTTCAACATTTGTACCGGGAGAGATTTCCAGGACGAAGGTGCCCCGACAGGAAAACACTTGAAACCACTGATTGTCTTAAGGAACATGGGGCATTTCAGTGTGATACTCGCGACTGGGTGAGGCCTAGAAGGATGAGGACACCGCAATGGTAGGCAGAAATTCTTCAGGCAGTTGACGATGATCCTAGTGTCAGTACAAGACAAGTAGCTGCAGCAATGAATGTTGAGCATATGACCATCTGGCAAGTGTTACACCAGGTCCGGCTGTATCCATACCATTTACAGCATGTGCAGGCACTATCAGCAGCTGATTTTCCTTCACGGGTACACTTCTGTGAATGGTTCATGCAATAAAGTCAATCCTAATTTTAGTGCAATGGTGCTGTTCACAGATGAGATGTCGTTTCAATGAGATTAGATTGTAAATTATCACAATCAGCATGTATGGGCTGACGTCTATCCCGTTGTCCTCCATGAACTAGTGGTACTGTGCTAGCCTCTAGTTCCCAAGGTCATGGGTTCAAACCCGGCAGAGGGCGATGGATTTTTTCGGGCGTAAAAATCCTTAAAATGGTTTCCTTTGGGAGGGAAGCAAAGCTGGTGGTCCCGTGTCATAGAGTTTTGGCACATAAAAGAACCTCAAGCCTGATAAAGAGGCCTCTGAGCAAAATTACTGGTGTTTCACACCCAATATAGAATGGGATTCTAAGGACCACAGCAGTTAAACAGCGTCCATAAATAAAACTCAGTTTAATTTCCGACGCCAATCCTCATGCAAGTCATCAACAAAGATGTGTGGGCCGACATTGTTGGTGACTGTTTGGTAGGGTCTCACATTCTTCCACCCAGGCTCAATGGACAAAGTTACTATAATTTCATAGAGAATGTTCTACCTGATCTGTTAGCAAATGTACCTTTATTTGTGCGACAAAACATGTATACTTCATGCACGATGGAGCACCTCCTCATTGTAGTGTTAATGCCTGTCTAAATAACAGATGTGGTGGCAGATGGATAGATAGAGGTGGACCAATTGCCTGGTCTCCACGCTCCCTGGACCTAAACCCACTGGACTTTTATTTTTGGGGGCATTTGAAAGCTCTTGTGTATCTAACCCCAGTACCAGATTTCAGAGTCTCCATGCCCATATTATGGAAGGCTGGGAAACCATACGCAATACTCCAGGGATACATCAGCGTATCCAGGATTCACTATGACAGCGGGTTGATGCATGTATCAGTGCTCTCAGAGGGCATATTGAACATCTCCTGTGAAGAAGAGTTGCATGTGGTATGCTGGTACTTTCTTTTCTTGTGCATTTCGCATGATTAATGAGTTGGAGAAAATGAGTTGTAACATGGTAACAAAGTGTTTCCAGACCCATGTTCATATAACATAATTTCTTCGTGTATGTGTGAGGAATGTGTTCTGCAGTTTGTGCCATACAGTTTTGTTACATTCTGTATAATACAAGCGACAAGGCACCTATTGGGCTACCTCCACACCATGCTTGATGTGGAGCAGCGGTTAAGCTACTTAACATCTACACAAGCAGCTCAAGTTCAATTCTCTATAGTGAACCGTTATCTTTTTATTTTTTACCTTGTCCAAACTTTGTGGGAGGCATTTGCCAAAAAATGAAACTATTTCCCATGAATAGTGAACTCCAAGGGTAACACAAACTCATAAGTTATAAAGGCTACTGGAGTGGTTACTGAGAATGTGGCATTTTTTGTTTTCTATTTTAGAAGTTAAATCTTTTACAGGGTTGGGGCAAAAGTCATGGCAACTATTATTTTCTTGAAGATACCAGTCCGGTTGGAAAATGTGACATATACAGACGAAAGGACAAGGTTTTAGCTACATGTGTGGACAATGAATAGCACTGAAATATCGTAACACACTAATTTATTACGGTAGTAACAGGGCAATATGGCCTTCATGGTACAAAAGAATGACAACACAGTACACATACAGTTGATACGACAAACCTGGGCCTAAAGACCCTCAAAGTAGTCCCCTGCTACTGTCACCACACGCTGCCAACTATGTGGGAGGTGCTGAATAACATCTGCCTCAGCATTTGCTGCACCATGTGTGAATCGGCTCACCTGTTTGCACACAGCATTAGCAATGCCCTCTTGTGTTGCAAACCGCCTACCACGTAGTGGTTCCGTAAACTTTCGAATGAAATCAAAGTCACAGGGTGAAATGTCGGGAGAATACGGTGGGTGCTCCAATTCTTCCCATCCCCAGCATCGCAGTACCTGCCCTACACACTCTGCTTTATGTGGTTTTTGCATTGTCGTGCAGGATTATTGCACTGTCCACAAGATCTAGATGTTTCTCCCGAATACCACGTCACACCAGGAAGTCCCTGTAGTACTGTGCAGTCACTGTTCTGCCATGTGGAACAAAGTGGCAAACAATGACACCCCTGATGTCATACGACGATAACCATCAATTTGACTGGGGAAGGATTCTGATGGAACTTTTGCCTCCTTGGTGATCCAGCATGTCGCCACTCCGCGGGCTGACATTTCAGTTCTGGTTCGTATGCCCTGGCCCAAAATTCATCGATGGCGATTATTCGTTTCAAGAATTGATTGCCGACCTGTTGCCAGCGTGCAGGGTGTTTGGAGCATATTGCATAATGCACCCACCTTTGAACTTCCATCAGTGCATGCGGTACCCACCGCGATGCGATTTTGCATAGTTGCAGCTCATTATGCAATATCCTGTGGATGGTGCGTTTCTCGATGCCACTTGCCATCTCTAACTCCAGTAGCATCCGTCGTCTGTCTTCATCCAGGAGCTGCTCGATGACGGCACGTGCCACGTCGGTCCTCACACTGACAGGTCGTCCCGAATGTTGCTCATCACTGGTTGACACACATCCTTGCTGAAACTTTCCTATCCACCGTGCTATTATACTGTATGGTAGGGCATTATTCGCAAGAGCTTCCACTAATTCACTGTGACATTCCATCGCATTTCTCCCTCGGAGAACGGCTATTTTGATGTAAGCGCGCTGCTCAACACGGATTACTTCCATCTTGCATGACACTTGCAAACTGACTGATTTCACAGCCCTCGCTGTCCTACTACCAGCTATCACAGAGCCATCTGTTGTTCACTATGGCTGCAGAACTTCCACATGACATTTATACGTTTGTGATCCGTTCACATATCTACAAGTAAAAAAAATAGTTGTCATGACTGTTGCCCCAACCCTCGTATTTTTTGCTGCAAATATAGGGCTGTAACAAATCATTTGCCCTCTTCCTTTTAGTTTTGTGTTGGCCAAAGCTGGAAGTCAAAATATAAAAGCAAAAATTATTTTAAGGTTAAAAAATATAGAAAACCTGTTATAGTTTTACTCGTGTATTCAAAATAAAAGAGAAAAAAGTTAATAGCTCCATTGAGATTTGAACTTGCAACCTCAGAAACAGTAAGTTAACTCTCTACCACTGAGTTAAAAGTGCTGTGGTAAGTGTGGCATTGTAACAAGCTTTAGTTGTACTCCACTTGAGAACCACAAATCTATTAAGTGTGCTTTGGTTACAATTATTCAGTGTTTAAACACTCTGAAACGACTATCTGTTTGAAATATCGTGTATGAATTATTTTCTCAGAGCACTTTTGTGATTATAGTTGTGTTCTCCACTATAATTACTACAAGAATATATGCAGTCTTGAAAACGAAGTCTGGCTGTCCGAATGCTCACAGAAGTATCTGTATCAAGCTCCGTCTCTCAGATGCCAGCCAGTTTTAAACTGAGTACACTTACCAAGAGCCTGTACATACAAGGTTTAGAATCAAACAAAACTCATCAAAACCATTTATCATTTCAAAACCATAAATCAACCATGCCACAATTATACTGCCTCCTAAGTTATGCAGGCTTCCAAATATTTACAAACAGGGGATACTGTTTAGCCCCATTTGAGTTCCATTAAATCTCCCACATGAATATCAACCTGCAAAATACTGTTTTTGTTGCATCTTATTTCCAATATATTAGCTTCAGATTGGATTTAGAAGATCTAATTAGGTTCGGCAGGAAATTTCTTTATGCAGTATAGACTACGAAATGACCATTGCTATTCAAGATGTAAGAAAGCACCAATTTTTTTAAACTGTGCTTTCTATATGCAAATAACATTTTTGGGAAAACACGGTGAAGTTCATTAACTGCTGCAATAATCCATGCAGACCACTCACTTGAAAACAAATTAAATTGAGTATTATTTGTGGAACACTTTTTAACTACTATGGTCATTAGCATCCCATTCTATATTGGGCGTGAAAGATAAGAAATTTTGCTGAGAGACCTCTTTATCAGGCTTGAGGTTCTTTTACATGCCATAAATCTATGATACAGGACCACCGACTTCACTTCCCTTCCAATGGAAGCCCTGTTAAGGATTTTTAACACCCAAAATAAATCCATCGCTCTCCGCTGAGTTTGAACCTGCGACCTCAGGAAAGAGGCTAGCATGTTACCCTTAGACCACGGAGTATGGCACTTTTTGAGTGAATGATCCACTTTTATAATTACTGCAAAAATTGTGCTTGCTGTTTCAAAATGTGGATATTATACTGTGATAGTAGAATTAGGTTATGTTTCTAAAGGAGCTTATAAAATGCTTTGCAACATTGTAACTATTTTAAATGAAATACTGGGCTGACATTTTGTGTGTTACCATAAAAACAATAGGTACATTGAAGTTGAATCTTTCTTGCATTATTGCATCAAAATTTGTAATGTAACCACCATGTTCTGTTACGGCCATGTTGTGCAGTAATAATTGTATTTGTTCCTTTTTATTCTAGGTTGATGAGCAGTCCTTCAGTGCACATCGCATTGTTTTGGCAGCTACAATACCATATTTCCATGCTATGTTTACTCATGATATGGTGGAAAGCAAACAACGTGACATCACCATACAAGGCATTGAGGCAGTGTAAGCTTAGTACAGAAATTATTTTCTCCACAAGATATTTTAGTCAAAGTATACAATTGACTGAGTGAGGTGGTGCTGCAGTGTGTGACTGACTTGCATCACATCATTATCACAGCTACTATGTTTGTTCTATGTTGTTTCTTTAAACTTCTCATCCACTATCTCTCAAAATGCATTTCACTCGCTATTAAACAATAGAAAGTTTCATCTATTTCCCACACAAAATACATCTCCACAAAGTTTTTCTTTAATCCGTTTAGAAATAATGCCCCAGTATATATCCATGCAAGACCTCTTCTTCCAAATGATCGCAGTTATCTGTATAGGGAATTCTCATCAGTATCATTATTCATTCAGCTACAGTAACATGTGTATTTTTCACATGACCTGTTTTGTTTAAGAATGTTTTTATTCTGTAGCAAATATTTGAAGAACTCCTTGCATGCAAAATATTTAAAATTAATCCTAACCAGTGCTATGGACTTAACTGAACTTACAAGGAGTCCGTTTCTTTCTTTGTTCCACTATGATTGAATTAGGGAAAAAAAAGTCTTTCAACATAAGTATTGTGTGCAGGTACTGCAAAAAAAAGTTGTGCAATTTTCACTATTTCTGAGTACAATTCTTCACTCTACAGCTCTCTATATAGTCAATTCACTTCTTTTGTTAAGGCAACTGATTCTTGTAGCTGACTGCACATTTTTTTCTAAATTGCAAAATTGATCAAATGCTTTACTATCATAATGTCCACACCTCTTCATTCAAAAGTTTGATTGAATCTTCAACATTTTCCCATGCCATATCCTCAAAAATTAACCACTTAAAGCATGTGAATTCATTCAGTGGCTGAACCCACATGTTTTGGGCTCCAGACATCCTTCATATAAATTGTTATGAAGCCTTTTGAACTTGCTCAACATGGCCATCTCTCTCTAAACAATTAAGCATATCCTCCACCTTCAATGGAACGAAAGTTTTATTTTTACGTTCTTCTAAGGTATGTTAATTGACAAGAGAACATTTACATCATCAATTAAGAAGTTTTCTTCTCTTTCTATTTCATTTATGTGAGAATGGAACTCACTGATCACAGACTGCAGATGGTACAGATATTTTTCACTGAACAGTGAGGCAGTATTTTTAACACTTAAATGATATCAGTGTAATTATGTAATATTAAAAATGTAAGAACAGCCCGCAATATGTGTATAATATAATATATAAAGTGTATGTTACAGTCATTGTATTAATGTATTATGTAATTTAACAATGTAGGAGCTGTGAGAATAGAAGCAAGCTACTTTCCGTAGCAAACAGAATTACAAAGTAAAAGCCGAAATTTGCTAACAATGAGGTATCCTTGAGACAACAACAAATTAGAAAGTTTAATAAAGGCTAATAATAATTCTTGGAACAATAATGTAATATTTAAAACAGTTTAAAAATAGCCAATCAAAAACTATAAAAAGCTTAAGTTAAATAAAAGTATTCTATTGGAGTAGGCTTAGCCAATCAGAGACTTGAAACAGAGAAAAAGTACAAATTCAGGTGGGAGACGCTACAAGACAGCGTTCCCAACCAGTCCAGTTTAGATTGCGTACCCGATCGGTATGATACAGGTTCAATGTGAGACATAAAAATTCATTGCAGTGAGAATAATATAAAGTTTACGTGTTAAAAAGTGCAATTAAACAATAATCTCACAGCTCTATAGTAGGATACATCAGTGAAGTGTTATTAAATCATGTGAAGGATTAATAAACAAAGAACAATACAATTATAATTTATGTAAGCCTTCATTCTTTAGCCGTATTAGCCCTGCTAAGAGATGTGTGTTCTGAAAATTACTACTGACGCGCCGAGGCATACATATATAATATTTAAATAAACATTAAAATACAAAGTTGATTTTTAAATGTGGGGGCAAAGGCCACCAGAAACTTTGTACTGTAAGTGGGGCTGCAACTACTTCAAGTTTGGCTCTCCAATGTGGAGCAGCAACAACCCTCTCAGCAGATCTGAAAAAAAGTTCTTCAAAACAACAGGAGACTTATCGTGTGACAAAAAATAAGATTAAAGCTGGTTTCATGTAGATAATCCTCTGAACAGCTGGGAGCAATATCACCAGCAGGTTTGCTGTAATAGAACTTTCTGCTGGTATTCAACTTGAACAAATTCACAAAATTCTCTTAAGGTTTCCACTCGAACAGTGTAGACTGAAAAGTAATTCTAGATTTTGAAGATAAGAGATTGCAAGTCTAAGAGATCAGTACCATGTTGTACACATTTATTGAGAAGATGTGCTTGGCAACCAATTCCAACTAATAAGGATATTAATAGCCTCTTCAGATTAGAAAATACATTCTTACCATCCTTCCCATTGATACCACCAAACATTGTATTGCAATTATCCCCTCCAATAGCCACACACTTGTTCTCAAGTCCAAAACTATGTAAGATGTCACTAACATAATTACTATTGTTTTAATTGTTTCATTTTCTTTGCTTGCTTTCATTTAAGACTTTAACACACAAACCACCATTGTGGTAGTCAAAATAATGCAAAAGGATAGGAAATAAATTGACAGCTCCATATGTGCTTGTATCTGTAAAAATGCCTAAAAAGGGAATATCTTGTAATGATTTTATCACAGTTTCCACTGAATGTGGTGCCAACACAGAGTTCACTGTGGCTTCAATTTTGGTTTTAGCCAATGTCACTTTAGTAGCTATTGCAGAATCAGCAAAGATACTCTTCACTAATATAGGGTGCAATTCATTGAATTGTATGAATTGTGGTGCATTACAACATGAAATGCGAGAGCACTTTCAGCTGCGCAAACATTATCATTGAGGTCTGTATTTGTCACTTTAATAGAGAATTTACTCCTCTCACATTCCTACAAGACTTGTCTGATTTCATGTGCATTTCTAGGTCTCTGGCACCGTAGTTTGCAACAGAGACAGGAGTGCTGGGACGAGTCATACGTTCTGCTCAATTTCTTCTCGTCCACAGCGAAAAGACAGAAATCTTTTTTGAAGATCATCAGTAAATCTGCATTTTCTCTTCAGCATTTTGAAGCAAATCTGTAATAAATATAAGATTGTGTCAGGAAATTATTAGGCACACGATAAACCACCAAAAGAATTACAGTTTTTGTAATGAATAATTCAGTAACCATAATTGGCTCAAGCCTGTTATGTTTAAATTACCACAACAAATAAGAACACATTTGTAAATCACATTCATTTACCTCTTTATTTAATTTTTTATCCTAGAAAGCAGTTTGTATCCGATGTATGTATACTGTCAAAATGGATAACAAAGACAAAACTGGAGGTCGGGTCAGAACAGAAATCAGTTCAATAAAAGCAGGTTAACAAACCTATAAGATTTAAAAGATTTGTGCTAACATATGAAAGCTAGATTTCGCAGCAATTTATATAGTATAAACAAGAAAATGATTAATTTTGCTTCAACTCAAATTGCAGACAAGCTAGGAATTTTCAAAATTATTTGATGTTGGCAAGTTTTACTTGCAAAATGAGGACATATGGTAACCCTATATCTATATATTTCTCCTGTTACCAATTTCTTTTTGCTAGTTTATACAGATTTAAAGAACTTTAGTTCTCAAACTTGCTGAAATTTCTTGCTTCTTTGTATCTTCTACTCTCTGTCTTACTTCTATCCAAAATCCACTGACATTGCTTTCCCCCTGTTGCCAAACACCCCCCCCCCATTCCAATCTCCTTTAGCAGTTTTCCCACTTCCCCATAACAACTCTCTCTTCCAACTCCATCTCTCTGATATCTCATGACATTCCTTTATTATATTGCTGTCCCCTAATTTTAAATATATGAACCAATATTTCAAAATTCTCTCCGTTATTATACCTTTCCTTCCTATCCTCCTAGTTCTACCAAACTCACCCCTCTTGAGCATTTTGATAAACCCAGAATTTCTTTATAAAAAATCCTGTGCGTCATATCTATCTTTAATCATCCATTTGATGCTCCCCAGATTTCTAATCTGTACATCATCTTTGACTCTACTACTGTCTCGTATAATCTTTCTAGCCAGTTCATTGGCAATGTTGAAACTTGATTCAAACATGTTCTAACAGTTTTCATTTCCTTTGTTCACATTAGACTGCACTTCCTACCTCTCTTACAAACAAGTGGTGCTACATTTTTTGAAATAAGTGGTTCGTTATGTTGTTTATACTTTGTTGGAGTTAAAAGTAAAATATTCATTAATTTATAAAGAGGGTATTAAGTATAAATGTTTAATAATCTTCAGAGATATTGGGGTTTATTGTTTGTTTTTGTGTATATTTTAGTGCTTTGGAAGCTCTCATCAACTTTGCATATAGTGGAAAGGTAATATTGGATAACAACAATGTACAGAGCATAATGGTTGGAGCATCTTTCCTGCAGCTACAGAAAGTAAGAGATGCATGTGCAGACTTCCTTAAAAAGAGGTAATAATATCCTTGTGCGTATAAACTATATTTACAACTTTATTGAGTGACTGTTATTAATTACTTTTCCTGAACCTCGGTAAGTTTGAACCCATAAAACACCAGTGTAAGTGGAGGAAGTGTAGTATTCCACCAAAAAATTTTATGTCACCAGAAACACATGTTTTGAGGCCAGCTGAACCCAAAAAGAGCATTTTTAAAAAAGGTCTGTGCACTTAATGCAAAAACTAAATATCCAATAAATTTCAAACTGATATCGAAAAGATTTTCGTGAAAATCTCTCCACCCCAAATTATTCTTTAAGTGGGAGATTTATCAAAATTTTTTATTTTCTCAAAAATCGCTCTTAACAATTTTGAGTAAAATGTTTAAGATATTTACATGTCAAATAAAATATATGCTTTGAATTTACTGCAAAGAGCTTATGAAGTCCTCTTCATTCAGCAGGAATTCCATATAATTTTGTTTAACTAGTAAACCATAAGAAATAGACAAGAATGTACTACATAAAAAATGTAGAACTGTTTAAAACACATAATTAATTTTCAACAACTTTTATATGGCATCAGCCATTTTCAAGATATCCATTATTATTGGTTTGAACTTTACAGTACTAAGCAATCCTTTTAAAGTGCTGTAGCTACTCAGTTGTTTCTTGCAACATCATGGAAAGATATGGAATTTCAAGGTTGCTTTGAAACATCTGACTATCAATTCAGTTTCCTCTATCCCCCTTGTACTTAAAACGAAATGTGTACTCTTAGCTATTTCTTAAAATGTATGTCGATTAACATGAAGTAGATAGAAAACTAAGCTTCCTTAAGAATGGTGTGTAGAAATTATTTTAAAATAAAGAATAGTGGGCAGAGAAAGTCATGTAAATGTAACACACACACACATGAACGCACATGCACACACATGCATGCATACACAAAAACAAACTTTTAAGTGGTGAAGCATTCTCTGTATTAAGATTTCCTGTACTTCATAATTACAGTGCTAAAGTCATAAGAACTACATTATCATCTTGGGAAGCAAAATGTTGCCGACATGATGATTGCCTTGTAATTATTGCCTTCACAGCTCAGTTTATTTTTGTCAGATTTCATCCCAATAATGTCTTGGGCATTCGCTCCTTTGCTGATACATTGGGATGTGCACCACTAGTAGAGGCAGCTGACAAATATGTGCAGCAATACTTCCATGATGTTTCCATGTCAGAAGAGTACCTGGCTTTAAATTGTTCAGATCTTCTTCATATTGTACAATGGGATGAACTTCACATTGCATCTGAGGAACAGGTAAATAAGCATTAACATCTGAAAGTCATTCTCATATTTTTCATTGAATTTTCAGTGTTATTCCATTCTATTTATTGTTATTCTTTGCTGTTTACATTATGTTTTCCTTTATTAATCATGTTGATATGAATGAAGGAAACTTTTTAAATAATATCAGCATTTTGCATGTGTACATATTTATGCACTGTGAAATTTTGTTCACTAATTCTTTTTATTTATTCATTTATTTATTTGTGCCAAGCTACGAACTAGGTTACAGCTTGTAAGCTACATTTCATCTTCACTAAGCTATAACTATAAAACAATAATAAATATGTTGTATAAATCTTACAATTTATGAGTGCTTATAATTGACCATGTCTATTTGGTTTTAACTGTGTATAAATATTTTCCTAATGACTGGATTTGTGATTTATCTTCAAAATTGATCAGACAGGCTCCTTATAAGATCTGCAATGTCAGTTTGTGGCATTAGCTCCCATTAGATGAAAGAGTAGCTGTTGTGTTAGAGAAACGACTCATAGCACATCTTCCAACCCTCAACCATGTCTCAGGCATACTCTATTGGCTTAAAGTTTGTACTGTGTGTACGCCATAGCATACAGTCAGCGTCTCAGTCTGATCACATACCTATACCTGGAAACCCACCAGACAATGTGTGGACAAGCATTATCTTACATCAAGGTATTGTCACCAATAATGACTGCAAAAGGCATTAAATGATCTGCAAGACTTTCTTTGATGTGCTGATGAATTTTCAGTGTTCCCTTCTCTCAGTGAACACCAATGCTAATTCCTGCCTAGACCAGTATTAAGAAGTGCTTTAAGAGAAAGAACAGAGTTAACGGCCCTATTTGTGCCCTCAAGCAGAACTTGCTCTTATCTCTGTAATTGATTGCCCCATAGTCCAGTTTCAGTGTACGTGAACAGAGTGCTACCTAGAGTCAGGTCAGCAGAGGTCCTCTTCCAAGTTTCCTGAACTGTAAATTCACTTTATATAGCTTCCTCCTCACTCCTTTTACACAGGTTAACTTGATATACTTGCTGCAAATGATTCCTGGCCTCCACGGATTGTACCAACTGCAAAGAATTTGCATTAATAGAAAGCAGTCATTATTATAAGTGTTTCTCTCATTATCAAAACTTGTGCCACTTATGTAAATAAGAGTACCATTTTCTGTGAAACTCTGGAGAGAGATGTCAGTAACATAATGTATACTGCATCCATTAATTAATTAAAGTTATGAAAATTGCTAAATTGTTGTAATGTGACATTGTTGCCCTTGTACAAGGTTTGAAGTAATTTAGACTTCACAGTTTAACACATTATGCTACTTCCCTTTGTTTGCAATTTAATGTATTTGGGCATTAAAAAAACTGAAAGAATAAAATGGAATTGAATAACTCAGTAAACCAAAACCATTTGAATACTTAATGCCAGTTATTAATTGGTGTTTGGATGGTTATATTTCTTGTGTATGATAACAACCTTACTTGTTTTGCCCAGTGAAAATCCTTTTCCATTGGATAAGTTGGTATGCTACATACTAATAAGTGTGCTTTGCTTCCTGTAGTTCATTATTGCAAAGTAGGTGTTAAACTTCTGCGGTAGGGGTTTTCTTTGGAATAGTCTAATGGCCCGTAAGCTCTTAAAGCTGAACCTTGAGCGGGTACCGGACATGTCAGCAGGTGGCGGATAGCCAGGGCCTCACCAGTGTCGGTTGACTGCTGACACGCTGGACAGGTCTGTTTCCAAATAACTGATAGGAGACCATGGATCAAATATCCAATCCTAAGATAATGTGTGTTTACGTGCCCAAAGGGTACATGGCACATGGGAGGTGTGTCGCTAACAGCCTCTGGGATATCAGGCAACCTCCTAGAGTATTCAGCATTGCCCCATTATAGGGGTCAGCTGTCTTTCCTCCATTTGTGGGACTTAAATGGATACAGTAAAACAAAACCCTGTTGAAGGCTCCCTAGAAGAAGACTTAACAGTACAAAACATCTCTGAACAATCTGTAGAGGATCTGGCTGCAGGCATTGCAAAAATGAGACTGCAGGCCAAGAGACACTCAGGAGCTCAAAGGAGTGATGGGATACTGCAGGTAAATCTTCAACTCAGTAGGTCAGTATCTATTGCCCTATGTGTGAAGATGAAGACCTGTGATGTGGCACTCATCCATGAACCCTGGTGTTACAAAAGGAAAATTAAAGGTCTTAAGGAGGCTGGCAGGAAATCAGTTTACAATAGAACCAACAAGACTCCAAGAACCTATGTCTTAGTTAAAAATGACTTAAATATACTGCCGTTAATGAATCTCTGCTCCAGAGACCTTATGGCAGTCAGAATAAAATCAATGGGGGGTGGTGGACTGAGGGAGTATACAGGTGTATCTTTATTGGTGCCACATATTTGGGGGACATGTTCCTGACATCAAAACAGTAAAAAAAAAGTCCATATGAACATGGGTCTGAAAATCATTTATTTCAGAGTTACAACACAAAATCGAAAGTTACAAAAAATTGCTCAAAGTGGCTTCCTCTTGCTTTGATGCATGCAGTAAGCCGGCGTTCCATGCGCTAGCGTACTCTGTTGAAAATTTCTGTTGTGTTTCATATTTGGTCAAATCTAGTTTGGATATGTCCTCTCAAAATGTCAACATCAGGTACAGAAGTCGCATAAACCATGGACTTCAAATGTCCCCAGATGAAGAAATCCATTGGATTCAAATCAGGCGATGAAGCAGGCCATGCAATGGGTCCCCCTCGACCAATGCATCTTTGTGGAAATCGATCATTAAAAAACTTACAAACTATCATACTGAAATAAGCTAGAGCACCATCGTGTAAAAACACATTCATTGGACGATGTCCAGAGGCACATTATCAGTTAAGTGATGTAGCTCATTTCTGAGAAACTCTTTGTCCATTCAGACGCGGAGAGAAGAAGTAGGGACCAATAAGGTGATCATGAATAATTTCACCTCAAATGTTGAGAGAGAACCTTTGTTGATGGTTGTCCTGTCGTACTTCATTAGGATTTTAAAATGCCCAGTTACGAGTGTTATGAAAATTGAAGATGCCGTCACGAGTAAAACCAGCCTCATCCGTGAATAAGATACAGGCTAGGAAATTGATGAACACAGTGCACTTCTGTAACATCCATTGACAGAAATGTCTTCTTGGCTCAAAGTCCGCCTCATTTAATCCTTGCACACATTGAAGGTGATAGGATACAGAAGATTTTCATGCAGAATTCCCCAGATAGTTAAATGACTAACTCTTTCCCTTACAGCCATACGTCTTGTGATGGGTCTGTATCCACAGCATGAAGAACTCGTTCTTCAAGCTCAATGCCTCGTACTGCTCTTGGTCTCCCAACATCCCTAGTACTCCTCTCAAATGCGCCATTCTCTCTCAAGTGTTGGTGAATTCGTGCAAATGTTCTTGCACACGGTAACTGCCTGTCAGGATACCTTTCTGCATAAAGTTCACGTGCTTGTGCTGCATTGCTGTCTACTCGGCCATGCGTGTAGTGCATATCCTTCTGTTCAACTTATGGAATACATCTTCTTTGACCTATAACAACGAAACGGTTGATTTTAAGACCCATGTACATATGGCCTTTTTTTTTTTACTGTTTTGATGTTAGGAACACTCCCCCAAATATATGACACCAATAAAGTTACACTCTGTATACTCGGATCGGTCTACCTCTCATATGATGATATCATTTTACCTTCTACAAGGGAATTAGAACAACTGGTAGCCATCTGTTGTTTCAAGGGACTACAGTGGTAATTGGCTGTGATGCTAACTCCCATCACATTATGTGGGGGAGTACGGGTACAAATGAAAGAGATGAGTCTCTTTATAATTCTATTATATCGAGTAATCTTGAGATACTGAATGCCGGTGACAGACCTACCTTTGGCAAGACGGCAGGAAGTTATCGACATAACTTTAGCAACCAATTATGTGGGAAACATTATTAAAAATTGGCATGTGTGTAAGGATGAAAGTTATTCAGACCACAGATACATCCAATTTGAAGTAAGACGTACTTCTGAACAAATCACAACTTATCAGGATCCAAAAAGAACTGCCTGGGATTCCTACAGGAAAGACCTAGTCAGTAATCTGAGTAAGATAGACAATAAGATTCATGATTTTGAAGAATTAGAAATTGCTGGAGGGCATTTGCAAGATGCAGTAACCTCAACATTTAATGATAACTGTCCTCTGAAAACAAGGCAGCCCAACAGGTGTGTCTCCTGGTGGAATCAAGACTTTGCAAGTAAAAGGTAGAACATTCGCAGATTGTTTAACTTTGTGAAATGAACCAAACAATGGACTGCTTATAGCAGATCTTTGACAGAATACAGTGAAGCTTTGAGGAAGGCTAAGGACTGCTGGAGGAAGCACTGTGAGGAGTTAGAAATGGTCACAGAATGTGGTACACTTCAGAAGGCTCTCAGGAAATACCTATAAAGCTTTATTAGCAATCTTCAATTGGAAAATGGAGAATATATTAAAACAGAGAAGGAGACAATGGAAGAACTTCAAGTTCACTTCCCTAGATTGATTATACTGGATGAACCTGAGGGAGGGTGAAACAGTCTGAACTGAAGCTTTCTGGGAAGAGAGCCTCCAGGGCACACTGGGAAATCGCCAAGAAAGTCATTAAACATGAAAAATTAAAATGAGCAATGTTCTCACTTCAACTTTATAAATCTCCAGGAAGCGATGGGATGATGCTCATTATGCTTCAGCAAGGTTTTGATGAATTATAAAAAATTTTGATACAAATCCTAAGAGCAAGTTTGGCCTTAGGATACATGCCATTGAACTGGAGGCATCTTATGGTGGTATTTATACCAAAGCCAGGGAAACCCTTGACCCTGGCTAAGTCCCTAATATCCATCAGTTTAATGTCAATAATTCCCAAAACTCTTGAGAAATTAATTGACAGGTATATAAGAGGAGGTGCTTTGGAGATATATCCTCTGCACCAGAATCAGCATGCCTATCATATAGATCAACTGAAACTGCCCTTTTTCAAGTCGCCTATAAACTGGAAAACACAATTCAGAAGGAGGTGGCACTTGTTGCTTCCATTGATACTGTGGGTGCCTTTGATAACACCACCTTTAATGTAATAACTACTGTTGCAAGGAAACATAGAATTGATGAAACCTGTTATTGGTGGATTCAATCTATGCTGAGAGGCAGAATAGTTATACGAGTCTCATGAATAGTTAGCCTAGCTGCAAAGGTCATGAGTGATTGTCCATAGGGTGGGATGTTATCATCCCTACTATGGAACCTGGTGGTTGATGGGCTGCTTGTTCAAGCAAGTAACCTTTGATATCCCAGGCTTTGCTGATGTTATCACCATCATAGTTTGAGGTAAATACACAGGAACAGTCAGGGAACTCATGCAGTCGGTCCTGTATACATGACAAAATGGTCTGTGAATGAAGGCTTAACTATTAATCCTCATAAAACAGCCATAGTACCATTTACTAGAAGAAGAGACATAGAGGGATTAGAACCTCTATATCTTCAAGGTAAATAACTTAAAATGTCTGAGGAAGTCAAATACTTGGGAATCACTTTTCAATCCAATATGAACTGGAATCAGCATTTCAAGAAAACAACCTTTGAAGTAGTTAGACGCATGCATGATAAAAGATGGGGAGTAAGACCTGCTGTGATCCATTGGATATATACCAGGATAATCATACTATTGATAACCTATGGAGCACTGATTTGGTGGCCTAAGGTCCTTCAACAGGCTCTAAAAATCATTTAAATAAAGTTCAAATAACAACATGTATGGCTGTTACAGGAGTCATGAAAACAACTACTACTTTCTTTGTAAACTTACACATATCTTGGTTTATTAATTTTTGTAATATCTTGTAAATATTTTGTTATCTTACTTTGATGTGTCCAATATTGAATGTACTTCTGTACGTAACAATTCACTGGATCAATAAAAATGAAATGAAATACTGCAGCAATGGAGACACTCTTGAACCTGACTTCATTGCATTTAATTGTAATGAAGGAGGCAAGAATGGCACTCTATAGACTGCATCATGCTAAGCAACTGAGAATTCCTGAAATGGACTCAGGTTTGCTAAGAATTAGAGATGTATCTATAGAAATGTCATCAGATTATATAATTATAATTAAATACTTAATAAACAACTTCAGGACTATCATTTATGCTGAACATTGGGTGAATAAAACTCTGGAAACTCCTGAGGAAACTTTGATGTGCTTCTTAGAAAGATCAAAGGATTTCTCAGGAACAGGATCTGGAGTACATGGTGTAAGACCAAGGTGTAACAAATTTTTTTGCCTTGGGGTGAATATGCTACTGTTTTTGAAACAGAAATTTATGCTATTATTCAATGTGTACATGAAAACATAAGGAGAGCTTACACTGGTAAAAAGATCCTTATCTTTTCAAGCCAGGTGCACTTAAGGCTCTAAGTAGTCATAAGGTAATGTCAGGGCATGCTCACAAGCTTGGCAGAACAGGATGAAGTTCAACTCATCTGGGTCTCAGGTCATAGTGGGAAATGAAAAAGCTGATGAACTTGCAAGACAAGGAGCAGCTTCATAGTTTATTGGGTCAGAGCTGGCTCTAGGAACATCTTGATGTTTAATAAGAGAGCCTATTAAGAACTGGTCCAAGTAGAACATCATAAAATCTGGCTTAAAATTCCAGGAAATGAACATGGTAAATTATTTATTAAAAAAACATGTAAAAAAGAGCTGAAAGCTTACTTAAATGTAACAAATTTCAGCTGGGAACAGTTATTGCATTTCTCACAGGATATGCTCCTGTGAAAAAGCATCTTAACAAGATGGAAGTGTTTCAGGGTAACTAAGATTGCAGATTGTGCAGGAAAGAAACTGAAACAGTCCAGCACATTATATGCCTTTGCAAGGACTTGGCTCGCAGGAGGTACATTGTTTTTGGAGAAATGTTTTTAGAACCAGAAGAATTTGAAACCATATCTGTTATGAGACTGTATTCCTTGGTAAAGGGAAAAAAATTAAATTGAGTTTTATTTATGGACGCTCTTTAACTGTTATGGTTCTTAGCGTCCCATTCTATATTAGGCATGAAACACCGGTAATTTTGCTCAGAGGCCTCTTTATCAGGCTTGAGGTTCTTTTACGTGCCGTAAATCTACGACACTGGACCACCGGCTTTACTTCCCTTCCAAAGGAAGCCGTGCTAAGGATTTTTACACCCGAAAAAATCCATCGCCCTCCGCCGGGTTTTAACCCGCGACCTTGGTAAAGGGTGCAGGTACAATGAACTGGCTTTAAAATGATATAGTACAATAAGCCCAAGGCTGAAGGACGGAAATCTATATTGTGCAAGACAAGACAAGGTGTTAAACCATTATTCGTTGTAATCCTACTAATTTTATAATCACTGTATAGAACATTTAGCTGAACACCTATGTGGAAGTATTTAAACTGCTCGACTCAAAATTAATTGAGCCTCCGTTAGGAGTGTAATTCACTTATTGAAAATTGGACGTGTTTTGGGAATCTTCATTCTCATCTTCAGCTTAAACAACCGACTGATATAGTTGTGATGTCTTGTGTTCTCTTAGTCTCTGGTGGTGGTGATATGAATTTGCTGAGCTGGTCCAATGGCAAGAGATCGAAGTTCATAATTCGGTCCTTGCTTTTTATAATATTTATGTTTTCCCATACTGAGAGCTCAGTTGGGTAAAATGAAAGATCAGGTATATATAAAATTAAGTGTGCAGACTGTGATCAAAGGTAAAACAAAAGAAACTTGAAAACCAAACTAAGAACACCCCCATTGCATAAAATACAAACAAATTGAAAAATCAGCCATAGCAGTACATTTTTGGTACACCAGCTATGATGTCATCCTTCTTAAAGCAGTAAGTTACCCAACTGAGCTCTCAGTATGGAAAAACATCCATATTATAAAAAACAAGGATCAAATTATGAACTTCAATTTCCTGCCAATAGATCAGCTCAACGAGTTCATATCATTGCCACCAGCGACCTCCACCATCAAGAGAACACGAGATAACACAACTACATCAACCAGCTGAAGATGTGAATGAAGATTCCGGAAACATGTCCAATTTTCAACAAGTAAATGAGGTCTAGTGTAAACCTAACTGATCTACTAGATCATAGACTAGGTGAGAATTTTAAAGTTTTAAGGGAAAGGGCGACAGGAGGATATACATGAATTATTTCAAGTTTATGTTAGCATGCATCCTATCTTAAGGTTGTCACACAGCTTTTCTTTTGACATGCCAAAGTTTCCTAGAAATTTTAAAGTGAGTCTATTTAAATCACTAGTTGTTGTTCACATTGCTACCTTTAATTTCATTTAAAAAAAAATAGAATTAGCCGGAAAGAGCAATTTAAATGTAATCAAGTAAATGTGCCAATAGACTATATATAATAATTAAATCATATTCTTAATCTGCCATTTTAACTTGTTCCTCTTCCTAGGACCATTATTATTCACTATAGTTAAGGCTGATAATGCTATATAGGTGTTTGAAGCAGTTATGAGATGGGTGAAAAAGGATCCAGACACACGTAAGCAAGAACTGCCTCGCCTCTTAGCATCAGTAAGGATGCCTCTGCTTACTCCTCATTACTTGGCAGACAGAGTTGCAGTAGAAGAACTCATCAGAACCTCTCATGAATGCAGGTTAGAAAATATTTTGTATACCTCTACAGTTCACACTAAATAATAATAGTAAAAGTTACCGTACCTGTGGTCTTATGGACTGCATTCTGGTGGGGAAATTTCCTGTAATTACAATCCTTCCCTGCCTTCCACAAAGTCTCGGACTATGAATGCAAAGTGAATGTGATTTAATTTCCCCTTACTTGACTTCGCATGTCTAGTCCTCTCTTATTGGCTCCCTCCTAGACACACAACCACTTTTTGGGGCACAAATAAGTTCTCTAAATTATGTGTATATTAATGCCATAATGTTTGAAACAGGTGGAAGGCTCCCATGTTTAAAGTTGGCTCATCAACCAAGTGCACATGTAGTATTACTACGTGGCTTATCGCTTGGAGTTTGGTTATCTGTTAAGCTGCACTGGATTAAAATTTTTGTTATTCACAAGTGATTAAAAGTGTGCAAGCATTTGGTGCATCGTGTGTATTTGCTGCATAGTATTGGAATCTGGGCCTGCCTTTGAGCCACGGCCAATACTTATTAGCTGTGTCTGAGCTCAAAGACTGTATTTGTAGCATTGAGGCATATAAGCACTGTTTTGCAGTGGAAAAACACATAGTCGTCAAATGTGATGTTTTTGTAAAAACTGCTGTGTGAATGACTGTGCATAGGATTTTTTTAAAGAATAATTTGCCAAAATTAAACTTTAGCTGTGGTAAATTAAGATCCAAAGTTGCTAAATTTCAGCAGATCAGCTCTTTACAGATTGCATAAGGATATGTAAAATATCAGACATTAAAGATTAAAACAGAAGCACTATTAACAGTGAAGTATTCTTCATGATGGTAGATTTAGTCACACTTACTGACACTCACCTTCACTAAATTAAATGATGTATAAAACAGAAAGGAAAGAAACATTTCATTAAATAATTTTATACTAAATTATTTGTATCAAATAAACAATCAGAATGACGACAAGTTAAGGCAAAATACCACACTGCCATTATTTTGTTTTATAGGTTAAATGTTCAGAAGTAGATTGATGTGGTTTTCTACAACTTTGAGTATTTTCCTATTCTTAGAATATCTACATATTCACTGTTACCACATGTTGACATGATTGCTCTCTACTATAATCGAATGTCAACTATTTCGTAAGAAAATGCCAATATTTAATGCATGGAAAAGGTGATTATTCTACAAAGGCTAAATGAATGAATGATATTCCAGTTTCCTAGTGATTGAACATAATTCCTCAAGAGCAAATAAGGCAATCAGGGGGGTGCACTCAGTAAATTACTAGGACTAGGCTGATCCCCTAATTATCATCAATTTATATATTAAATTTCATGTTTTAACTTTAGAAAACACGACAACATAAATCCGTTTTCATTCGCTCAGCACCTGTACCTTAGCCAGCCTTCTGGCCCTCCCTTGCAGCCGATAACAACCAATCAGCTTGCCTAAGACTAGCTGCGCTGCATATGTTCCTTGTGCCATGTTACAAATGTCACACGGTTAGGTGGTCACTGGTAAACAACTTCTGTATACCCATTCTTGTTAGAAAGAATGTGTTAGTATGCTTATTGTTTTTGTGTATTATGAGTTAAGTATGCCTTTGAAATGCCACACGGATTAAAGCAATATTGTGTGTTTTATGCTGTTTAGCATCATGGAGAGGGACTTGGTTGTATACAAGTCCTCTGCATCAACTGAACTGACATCCAGCAGCGCAGCTAGTCATGCCTGCCATCAGTCACAATATTATATTGGATAATTTTTTAAGTACCGTTACTTCGTTCTGAGCATTGAGTTTTTTGGAAAAGCAAGACAGTATAGTAAAGGATAGACTATTCCAGACATAACTGCATACAAACCGAGAAACAAATTATTTTGCTGGCCTTGTATTCTTTTTGAAACCGACAGAGTAGTATGGAATAGTGTAGGTTTTTCTGGTATCAGTAATTTTCACAAAGCAAAGATTTGACATGAGAATATGCAATCACATTTATCTGCAATAACGAAATTGAAAATAGGCGTTCAACTAAGTGAACAATGCAGGTCAGATGTTTTGAAACACAATGCCGAAGTTGACTTTGATAGAGAAATAGTGAAGTGATTAATCAATGTAACTTGCCTGCTGGCAAAGCAAGAGCTACCTTTCAGAGGTCATAATGAGCATAATGAATCCCTTAATCAGGGAAACTATAGTGAGCTCTTGCACATACTATCCAAGTATAGGGTCTTTCAACAAGAGTGTCCTATCTTTGATCTTAAATAAAACATGTTCTATAAATGATAGAGGTTTATTTCGTTTTTTATTTTGGAACATAATTAATGTCATTACGTGTGGCAGAGGACATCAGTTAAGTGACCGCCGCGGCTTTGTTGGGTTGCGCGTACACAGTTGACCCAATTTTCAGTGACAGAAGAATGTAAATTAGGTCCAACTTCACAAATAACACACGTGATGTTATTCATAAGATCATTTACTGTTTCTGGCTTGTTGACATAAACTCGAGAATTAGCATAACCCCACAAGAAGTAATCCAACGGCGTTAAATCACATGAACTCGGGGGCAAGTTAACATCACCACCACGGGAAATGATGAAACCTCTGAACTTCTCCTTCAAAAGATTGATTGTTTCGAGAGCAGTATGACATGTGGCACCATCTTGCTGGAACCAGATGTTTCTCAGATCCATGCCATCCAATTGAGGCCAAAAATAGCCCCTTATAAGAGCCCGGTATCTTTCTCCATTGACAATGAGAGCTTCTCCATCTTCATCTTGGAAAAAATATGGACCAATGATTCCACCATACCAAAATCCACACCACACAGTAACCTTTTGGGAATGAAGTGATCGTTCTTGAATGTACTTTGGATTCTGATTGCTCAAATAGCGGTAATTTTGTTTGTTAACACAACCATCCATCCAAAAGTGGGCTTTGTCGCTGAACATGATTTTTCGACAAAAATCCGGGTCAACTTCCAATTGCTCCATAGCCCAGTCAGCAAATACATGGCGCAGCCTATGGTCATTGGGCTTTAGTTCTTGAGTTAACACCATTTTGTAAGTGGGAAACTTCAAGTTCAGATGCAGAATTTGCCAAGTTGTGGTCGGCGAAAGCCCAATTCTTGCGCTCGACGACCAATTTATTTGTCTCTGCTCTCACGTACACTCTACAAACGGCACCTATGTTTTCATTGGAGCACTTACGTCGATTACAGGCATTCTTTGATCGCTGACAGAACCAACACTTTCAAATTTATCAATCAAACGCTGAATCGTTCTCTTGCAGGGACAATTATGCACACCGTAAACTTCACGCAATACACGGAAGGTTTGGCAAACAGATGATCCATTTTGATAATAAATTTTCACAATTTCTATGCATTGCTGAATGCTGTAACGTTCCATGGCTGTTTGTCAATAACAACTGTAACCACACGAAAAAAAATGACTGCTGTAACTCAATAACAATGGCAGCTATCACATGTTAAAGATAGGACACTCTTTTTGAAAGACCCTATATGACATCAAATTAGACACACACTTACAAAGTGCTAAAGTTTTCAAAGGAATGTCAAATCAAATTCAAAATGATATTATTGAAAATATTAGTGGCATAATGCTAAACATAATAAGGAAAGAAGTAAAAACTGCACCTTTAATGCTGGATGAAACAACAGATGTTTTATTATCTCAGCTTTCCAGTGTCATTCATTACGTAAACCAGGGTGAAATTCAGGAGAGATTTTTAGGCTTTACAGATGTCAGCAATAATCGTTCTGCAGTTGCATTGAGTGAGCATGTATATAAAATCCTTACATATTTTCAGTGTGAGTCTGAGAACAAGCTCATAGCTCAAGGATATATGGGGCTACAACATTCTCTGGTCATTTAAATGGGTTGCAAGTGAAGAAAGATTTCCCTGCACTATTTGTCCACTGTTGTGCTCATCCACTTAACCTAGTTTTATCACAGTCATTGCAATTCATAAAGGAATGTAAAATATTTTTGAAGACATTGAGTGGTTTTTGTTCATTTTTCCTCATTCAACAGAGCTGTAAATGCACCGAATGCATCAGGAAGAGGTTTCCATCAGTGTTGGTTACACATTGGAATTACAACTCTGGGATTGTGAACATGGTGCATGAAAATAAGACAGAATTGATCTAATTTTTTGAGCATATTGTTGATGACCCATACTCTTAGGATAGTGACACTTTTATTTGTGCCAGAGGATATTTAGCATCATTGAAGGATTTCACCTTTTATATTCTGTTGGAAATTTTCAGTTATATTTTTGCTCTCACTGATACATTATTCAATATTCTCCAGACAAAGACTTTTGATGTAAATTATTCACTGTGAAAGTAAAGAGACCATTTTTTTTATGCAAGAATCTCAACACAATTTTGATAACATGTATGCAACTAGAAGAAAGTAACATGAATGAGATTGAAGCTAGAAAGCAACATCAGGAAGGTAAATTGGATGATCCCAGAATGAAATATTTGCATCTTTACACTGAGATAACTGATGGAAAACTGATTTCGTGATTTAGAAGAAATAGAATTTATTGAGTTACTTGATTCGAAAAGGTTTGAATCTTTCAAAACTAAATTTCCTGAAATTTAGTTTACATCTCTTAAGTCAGCCTATAAAAACTTGTTTCATTTCGAAAATTTGCGAAGTGAATTAGAGGCTGTTTATAGGTTGTGAGACTTTTCAGGCAGGACAGTAACTGAGATTGCAAACTTTTTGAAAGACAATGAGTTAGGAGAAGAAGCATTTCCAGAAGTTTATAAATTATGCTGCCTATAACTACAATTCCAGTAAGAACATCTACAATAGAAGGTACATTTTCTTGTTTAAAATGTGTAAAGAGTTACATACAGAACACTCAGTGTGAAGACAGGCTTTCCCAACTTTCATTGTTATCAATTGAAAAGCCTCTAGTGCACAAAATTCAAAGACATTTTTATGATCATGTCATAGAAGCATTTGAAGGAGAAAGGAGGATTCTATTGATGTACAGATGACAATGAAAGAGGTAAGCTTTATTTTCATTCTAATACATATTACCTATAATAACATATTTTTTATATTTTTCTCCTATGTAGATTTGTTAAATAGTGTCATGACAGTTCCATTACTGCTGGTGCCTCTGAAAAATATGACTGCACGCCACTGAAGGCAATCAGTAATGTAATGATGGAATTAAATCAGATGGAAAATCTATGCAAAGATATCGCAGTACCTTAGTGGTGCTAAGTCTCTCAAAAAGATAAAATGCAAGGGATTTAGGGGTCCCTAGGTCTGAAACATCCCTTTAGTTTGCAGTATTTTTATAGCAATGTGGCTAAAATGTCATCAGAAACAGAATGAAAAAATATAGGCTCTTAAAAGAGTCAAAGCTGGAAATGTTTATTCAAGATGTATGAATACTTTGAGTAGGAACAAGTCAATGGAGGATATATTCCTGTTACAAAAGTGATAGAATTTGTGTTGCTTTGAATTTGGAAAAACAAAGTGTGACACAAGAAAACTGGTGGATCTTCACATGCTGATTGAAGAACTACATTGTAGTCTCTCTTTTGAAACCTTGTAAATGCTATTCTCATACTTTAAAATCCTATAATGTAGGCAGTCATTTAGCTGTGTACATTAACAAATGATAAGCTTCATGTAAGTCTTAACATTAACATACAATTTGCATTAGTGATACAGAGCCAGTAACACTGCCTTTTGTGGTTGCAAGAAACTTCAGTGCTGGAGAGAGAATAGCTTGACTGTAGCTGGTGTGGAAGTTTAAACTAATCCTGTATTTTATAAAAGGTACCTTATTAAGAGGCAAATCAGATAATTTTAAGGCAATGAATGAGGGTATGAATAATATGTCTAATGAATTTCTAGGTTTAAGAGGTGCTATATAATGTGATTTCAGGGATTTGTTAGATGAAGCAAGAGACTACCTTCTTATGCCTGAACGTCGACCCTTGCTTCAGAGTTTCCGTACTCGGCCAAGGTGCTGCAACTACATAATGGGGCATATTTTTGCTGTAGGTGGTCTCACAAAATCAGGTAATTTAGCACAGCATTTGAAGCATTCTCTAGGTAACTTCATTCTTTCGTACATAGTGTGGATGTTGTGACAGTGATTTGGTTTGCATTTTTAATTTGGGTACTTGAATATATGTGTAAGAAACTAAGCACAGTTACCAATTGACACCTTGGAACAAAGCTATAAATTTACACACAGCTTAATTCTTGCATTTGCATTATTCATTAAATTCATGTCAACAGGCACTCTCTGATTGCTTCATGTATGCATCCATACATGATGGGACCTGAAGGTTGTTGGAATGCACTGCCAGTTGGATGCCTTTAATCTGCATGCTCAAACTATCAGGAACTGTAGTTGGAACAAACCTAATTAATTGTGTTGCTGAGTGTTGTTATAGCTTAATTTGATCTTATTACATTGCTAGAACTTTTTTATAACAAAATGTAATTTGTAGTTGAAAGTGCTGTAACCAACATTTTTTTATTGAATTTTAGATAAATTTGTAAGGAAATCAAATCTTTTGCTGATGTTTGAATATAATATTCAGCCATAAATAACAACACCAAACACCACATTTTGGATTTTAATTCATCAGATTAAAAAAAAATTAAAGAAAAAAATAAAGCTATTTTCAAACACCCCTGTTTACAGACAATGAGCAGAGGATCTATGAACGTCAAAATTAAGGAATCAGTGTCTAATGACAAAAAGAATTTACCTTTATTTTGACAAGAGCATTGGTTTATCATTTATAATTTTTATACAATTTTACAAGGCTTTTTTCATAGTTGTGGGCAAAAGAGCTGAAGACATCAAGGTCAATAATGAAAGATTTGTACACACAAACACTTCAGTAGCACATTGAATATAGGAAAGTTGACCACATTCATCCTTAGAATACATCTGCAAGTTCTTTTTTCAAAACAGTACTATAGAATTCCACTTTCTTAAATAGAAGTTTATATAGAACCTCACCACTGATGAAGTCTACTGCAGTTGTCGACGAAACATGGGAAAGAGAAAACAATCATGGTTTCTCAGCCTGGAAGATACTCCTAGTTATAATTCAACTGTGGCTATAAAAACTTGTGCCTACTTAATTTAGACATATTTCGAAGGCTCTTGGTTAAGTCGTCATGATACTTGTTTGATGCTAGGAGTCAACTAAAAGAAGATTGTGATCTTTACCATACATAGCTGGCCATAATACTCCTCAAGGAATACTTTCAAAGAACATTTTGTCATATTTGCTGATTTGCTTGCATATGCTTTCACATTAGATATTTTGAATGAATTATTTATTTATTTCCACACATTTGCATTACATTTTTACTATATGTTTCACTGTTCTTGGAGTGTTTGTTATTTTTAGATCTCATACAATTGACACCCAAGTTCTTTCACATTAGGTAAATTGGTTGTCATACTACTTGCAAAATTTCATGACCTCTTGAGACAAGAATATATATTTGTGGAAGTACTATACCATCCATTATAGGAACTGGCATTATTGGTATGAATGCACCGTGGCTGCAATTGAACCAATAGCATCAATAACAGTCTTGCCTCGCACTACCAAGGGTTCAATCGGCATATGACTTGTTAAATCTGAGTTTATACATGAAGTGAAGTAAGACTGTGTTCAACAATGGAATGCCTTATGTCACAGTTTGTAACAAAGTCTTTGGTGTTTACTTGTTCATCAGCATCATCAGCAGTACATACTTTTCTAAATTTTGTGTGTAACGTTATGCTAAACGATTTTGTTTTTTCTCTTAAATCTTTGATTCATTGAATAGGTGCTTTAAACAATAAGGTACAGTTTTGAGTCAATTTGTTTCATATTCACTGGTCAGATTGTTATCATTTGCTCACAAAGAATTTCATTCATTATTATTAATTTTTTTATATATTTTACTTCGCTTTAACTCATTGTCATATTGTGACAGATCTGTTAAGAGATACTTCGCTGATTGGTGTGTGGCACACAGTTAGCTTTCTAGGTCTCATCCCTGTACCATACCATCTTGCTTTGTCACCTGTATCTGTCCCAGCTCTGGGTCCTGGTGTAGATAAATGGACATGCTTTTGCCGCAGCGCTTCTTTAAAGCGAATGAAAATAGTCCATTGCTGTACTGCATGTATTATCACCCTTATTATGCTTCAAATAATAAAAAGGGTGAATAACCGTAGTATTTTAAGTATGTTTTAATTTAAACTCAACTTAAATAATTTAACATAATTAAATGATGTAGTTTCTATTTATCATCATGGCCATGCAGCCATTGGTATCCCCATGTGTTTACATGAATCAAAGCAACCAATGGCCGTGCCAATCAGTGTTGTTTATGTTGCGATCATGCTTGAGTACATAACAGGTAGAGCAATGTAATTAAACATAGAAGTGACAATGCCCTTAAAAGTGGTGAAAAAATTATAATTTTAAACGTATTCAACTTTTTGTTTGAGTGTTACGATACCTTTGCTGTTAAGGATGTTATTAAATTAACATCAGAAGCAACTATTGTGTCCATGAATGCTGTTTTCAAGTGCGAGGAAGGAAGTGAAAGAGACAGGAACTGTGAAAACCCCGAACAAGAAAAGAAAACCAAAGTGCAGTGTTTTAGACAAAATGGATGACTTTGTTAAAAGGCCCATACACTTCAAAGTGCATAATTTTTTCATAAATATGAACCCCCTCCATTAATAAAGTGTTTTCTGCAGTAAATAGTGATCCAGATCTTCCAAATTACTTTTCACAAATTATTCCTGGATATTGGATTCCAGTTTGCAAAAAGAAACAAAGTGAATGTGATAATGGATTGGGAGGACATAGCATTGTGGAGAAGATGCTATTTGAGGTCTGTGAGACGGTATAATGTAGAGGGATGTAAAATGTATTACCTGGGCGAAACTTACGTAAACGAGGGACATGTCACTTTGAAGGCTTGGACTGACACCACAGTGCACTCAAAGAAAAGTGCATTGTTTTCAGGGTTTTCCAAAGGACTAAAATATCCAAAAGGCAAGGGAAAATGCCTCATCATTTTACATATTGAAACTGACAGTGGTTTTGTTAATGAAGGTTTGTTAATGTTTGAGTCAAAACAAACCAATGACTACCACAAAGAGATGAATGGAGAAGTATTTAAGGAATAGTTTGAGGGCTTGATAGGTAAACTGGCACCCAGCAGTGTGATCATTACGGACATTGCTTCATACCAATCTGTTAAGCTCCACAAATAGGAACTGGCAGAAACAAGACATTGTGGAATGGCTGCAGGCCAGAAATATACCTTTTGATGAAAGTGATGTTAAGGTTGAACTTATAAAGACAGCACAAGCAATAGTCAACAAAGATGAGAGGAAGTGTGTGATAGATGATATGGCATACAAAGCAGGTCACATTGCCAACTTATCATAGTAACTTGTTTGGGGATACATGAAAGGGTATTTGGCAAGGAACAATAAAACATTTAAATTAAGAGAAGTGCGGAAGTTAGCGGAGGTAGCAATGTCTGAAGGTAAGCTAACTTGTTGCAAGCTGACATTGGACATGTTATACGTGAGGAAGATAGAATATGGCAACTAGAAATATGTGCGACCACATTGTAGACAGGCTGGTTATAAACCTGGAAGACAATTCAAGCGATATCATCAGTTTTTATTCCGGGCTAAGTGTTGTGCTACTACCTGAGGACTCCGAGTTATATGTAAGTTTTTATTAATATATTTCATAACATTTTTTCATCCACTCTTGAACTAGTACATTTAGTATGTTTAATAAGTATGGGGGTATGTGTTTCTTTAACATTTGTGTTGGTGCAGTGATAGCATCTGGTTAAGATAACATTGGGAGATGATGATGGCAACGTCTTGAGTTCCTGAGAGTAGACAG
This sequence comes from Deroplatys truncata, assembly GCA_030765065.1. NCBI lineage: Eukaryota > Metazoa > Arthropoda > Insecta > Mantodea > Mantidae > Deroplatys > Deroplatys truncata. The sequence goes on along the minus strand of CM060979.1, from coordinate 49,246,675 downwards.
CTGACCAGCTGGAGTTGGGGAAGAGCAGAAACTATACATCCATTAATGAGATGTCAAGAACAGAGTGATACTATAAGTGCATTGTTTATGTGCGGACCCATTTGCAGGCCTGAAAGATTATATACCTCTGCTTTTGTAATGGGCAAATGGCAGCTTTGACACGTGTCTGCAGAGACCTTAATGCTGGGCAATTGTATCTCTATTTCTACACTTTTCAGACAGATAGCATAAGGGTGCAGTCCAGTCTACCTGCTTTCATTATCTGTGGATAGATGGTAGAGCATTTGCTATTACCATCTATTTTACATGTTTACTACTCTTTTAGACTTAAGGTGGAACTTTGGATCATGGTATTAAATATCCAATCTGGTATTTACCTTAGCAATTAAGGGGAATCATGGAAGAAAACCCAATTAGGTTGGTTGGCCCACAGGATTTGAATCTGGGAACTCCTGAATGTGCCCTGATGGCTCTGGCGTTACTGCCTGAGCCATCCCACTCAACCATTTTTTTTTTTTTTTTTCACATTACAATGATATAAAGAGAACCTCCTTATTAATTCTTTCTGGCAAGATTATCCCCTATCTGCAAGGAGATTTAAGCATATTCTCAAATCTTTTCAAGACTCCTTATAAGTCTTTTTTGCCAAATAATAAAAGTGAGCTTCACATGAGTGTCTTGTTCAATGACCAAAGCAAGGGAAAGCAGCTGGCAAGGAGTTATTCCTCTTGGCTGCTTTGTACGGATGTTTTAAGCATCAGCCAAGTACCTTCACGGAATTTTATGCTCTTATGCGATGGAGAGTACAAAGAGACACTAATTTTGTAACTATCAACTAATGTAAGACATTCTTTTGGATGTAACTCCTTTTGTAATGCTGCATCATTGCCAAAACCACAGGGCATGATTTCTTCGTCATAAGTGTATTTCACTTTTCCATAACCACATCATCTTCAGTCAAATTATTTTTAATGCATTCAAAAACTATAAATTCTTCACTAATTGGCAATTCTTCCAAAATACTGAAGCAATCCATTAGCATTAAATTATGGAAAATGAATCAACATTAAACTCATTGCTCCACTTACCAAATTACTGGCAAGACATGTTTCGAGGACCTATTGCCCCCATTTTCACCTGCTGGTCAACCAACTAGTGATCCAATCTTCTTCTTCTTCCCCCCTACCTCCCACTATGCAGCATCATCTGGTGTGAAGTTAGTGAATTTAGAGATTAAACTAATGTCTGCTGGAATTTCAGTGTTTGAATCCATTAGCAACTTAACTATAACTTATTTTAATCTTTATGAAGCAGGCTACCATTTGCATTCACATTGAACTTAAAGTCACCAAAAATCACTTCTGTGTCTCACCATCTATACCACTTTCCTTCCTCCAACTCTGTCTTCCCTCTTCCTCTCTTGTCATACATCTTTTTTTATGCTCTTAAACACAAAATATTAAGTGACTATTTCTTGACCTCTTTCTCGAGCTCCTGTGCATAAAAAACTACCAAATAGCATGATGGCATGATGAACATAAAAAAATCACTGTGATCACATTCTTTGGGGGGGGGGGGGTAGAAAATTGCATAAACATATAGAAAGTGTTCCACATATTTCATGAACAGAGGCAGCTTGTTTAAAATTTGCTAGTAATTCATGGACAGAAGAACAATCCTATTCAATTGAACTGCACTTTTCTGCCGTATTCATTTCTTGCTTCTCTCCCACCTTTGTAAACTGGAAGTTTTCTGACGATTAGTAACTTGTTTGAACTTTAGCTGATAATAGTTTCAAATTGCAATTACATATTTTGAGCAGTGAGAATCAGAAGGATTTGTGTTTATAACTTGATACTTAATACTTTTTTAGTTTCCAGTCCTCAGCATTTCTTGAATTTAGCATTTTCTTGTAAGTCTAACAAGAGAAGAACACAAGCCTGAGAGAAAAGAACTAACAATTTTTAAAATGGCATGTTGTTGCAGGCGATTCCTTGAGCACAGTGGAAGTGTATGATCCAATTGTTGGTCGCTGGCAACTAGCAGAAGCTATGAGCATGCTACGTAGCAGAGTTGGGGTTGCCGTTATGCGCAATAGACTTTATGCTTTTGGAGGCTATAATGGTAGCGAACGTCTGTCCACTGTGGAAGTCTTTGACCCACTAAAACGAGTATGGAGTCGTGTCTCACCAATGCATTGCAAAAGAAGGTTAGAGAATCAAGTGACAAAATAGTACCAGAAAATATTGTTCTATGTGTGGCATGGAATCACCATATAAAATTACTACACTGAGTTTTTATACTGTATATGTAGAGATTCTGAATGCTATTGATTGCTAGCAAACTTGGGAATGCTTATAAGTTTGTGGTATTAAAATAGTGAAATACAGAGTTCTAACTCTGGAAACATTGGGTCATATGAATAAAAATGAGTATATAGTTTATACTTCACTTTTTCAAGTGAATATGTACTCTGTTTAGTAATAATAAAATCTTTCGAGTACATACTTCATTTTGGGAACGTACTCAAGTAATGTAAGCAGGATAGAACATACTCAGGCATCCATCTTACAAGAGTATGCACTCATATTTGGTATGAATAAAAGCCAGTATATTCTCAGTTTTATAAATGTATTCTCTTCTCATGTTGAGCATGGTTAGATGCATACTCACTTCTGAGTATATATTGACTTCAAGAATTATTTCAATATGGCACATACTTTCGAATAACTTTACTATTTTTTGAGAGCTTAGCTGATGATGGAGACAAGATGTCTCCGAAATGTGTTTGAGGTAACTCTCAAAAACTAGTGAAGTCATTAGTGTGTGTGCCACTTTGAAATAATTCTTGTAATTATATTACTTCAGTGTGTTTTCCCCTATATTATTAGTATTTCATATTGATTTATTTTTACTTAAAAGTAAATTTGATGAGAATGGTAGAGTTTATGAGCTGTAGTGCCCATGTAAAAATACACAAACATAGCTATGTACATTGAAGAAGTTCCAAAATCCTCTATTGCTTCTCAAAAACATAACCTAAAAGTAACATCGAAAGTCAGCTTTATTAGTGAACCTTACTATGCAAAACTGTTTAACAGTTTCATAAACAGTGAAAATATCCTGGGATTCTAAAAACAGACTTGTCTCTTCATCCAGTTCCTCACAAGTTACGATTTTCCAATCCAAAATAAATTATTCCTTTTTTTTTACCCGATTTATTGATGTAATATTTTTGCCTATCGCCTTTTATATATTGGTTTGCTAACATTGCCATGAACATTTAAGGAGTTTAAAAATCTCTTATGCTTCACAAAAACGTTACCTAGAAGTATCATTGAAAGTCAGATTTGTAATTAAGCTTACTATGTAAAATCTTAACCTCTAAAATTCAGCTGCTTAAGAAGTTATTTATAAGAAAACTGTTTCATCACATGAATAAAAAGCAAGTACTTTAATTTATTTATTTACAGTATGATATATTACTGACCTATATGAATTAATTTGTTGCAGTGCTGTAGGTGCAGCAGCTCTTAATGACTGCCTGTATGTTTGTGGAGGCTATGATGGAATTACATCTCTGAACACAGTTGAATGTTACCAGCCAGATAAAGATGAGTGGACAATTGTAGCTAGCATGATCAAACACCGAAGTGCTGGAGGTGTTGTGGCATTTGAAGGATTTATCTATGCCCTTGGTGGTCATGATGGGCTTTCAATATTTGATTCTGTAAGCTTTTGTATATTTCATGCATAGTATATGTTCAACATAAAGAACTGATTTCACCAACCAATGTTAAAAATACTATAACATAATATTTTATATAGTGTTAAAACTTTTACATTTCATTAATCTTTTACAGCAAATTGTTAGTTAACATTTTGTTAACTCAAAGACATGTGAACAGCAGTTTTTGAGAATATGGTGTCTGAACTACACGACTTCTGAACATGCTCCAATGCACTTTGTCCATGCATCATAGATTTCAGATTTTTTGAGGTTAGAATCGTGTCAATTGAAAAAATCTAGGTGTAGAGGAACTATTTTTTCATCATTTGAAAAGTAGCTAATTCTAAAATTGGTTACTAAGTATAGAGGAATTATCGAATGCAAAAAATGCTTGGAGAAAATCTGCAAGGAATTAAATTGCAATACATGCATTTCTCCCAGTTCTAGTAAGCAGCCACAGCAATTTTGTGCTAAAATAAAATGCATCGCAAAAACGACAGTTGTGAAAAACATTTACAGCAGTTTAAAACCGATGGTGGACACCACATTGAAATTAAAGTGGGCGAAAGTATATTATCAGTGATTGAAGATCAAGCAGAACCCAAACAAAAATACTGTTTGTTTTTTGAAGCAATTGCTATGGAAACCTTCCAAATAAACCTACAAATAATAGCTTTGGAAATCCCTACTATCACTTACCATTAGATCAACCGTGCCAATAGCAGAAAATCTTAGAGCATGGAAGAAAGAGGCATGTTTTACATTGACAATACTCTAACCTCTGTTGTATTTCTTCTATAATTTGCTCACGACCACTTTGGACTGTCTGTATCGCTTTAAAAATTTCGCTTTTGCAGGTTTTCTAAATCAGTATGATCACGGTTCTTCGGTTAGGAATGGCATTAAAAAATGCCAGAAGCAGTAACTCCGCAACAACAGCTTGGTTTGTAATACTCGTTTTCCAGCTCAAACCTTTGGTGCAAAGGAACAGAGAAAAAGGGGTAGAAGTCATCAAAGGAAAACGGGAACTAAAGCTAGCTGGGGAATTGTAAAATGCTTCAGAATTGGGTAAGGGGTTTGAAATCAGGACCAATATTTAACGGGCATCTCTGAATTTGAAATGAAAAGTCCAAGCAACATCAAGAAACTAAAAGTTAATCTTTACTGAACATGCATGTGATAAAATAAAAAAGAATTAAAGCTTGAAATAATAAATGAGTGCAAAATTTTTACAATGATAACAAGTGGCAAATTGTTCATTAGCTTACACATGTAATTAAGTGGCTGATATAATAGCAAACACAATGGATTTCAATTGTAAATTAGACAAGTATTGTTCATTTGGCAAAAATTTACTTTATCCTAGTATGTGTCATAAAAGCTACATATTAATGTAGTTATAGACATTTGTCACAATATACAGTAGAATCTCATTAGTACGTTTTTGCAGGGACCCAAGGATTTGGACGTCATAGGCGGGAAAACGTGTTAACGAAAATACAAAATCTGCAACTTAAGAACATATTTATGTAATAAAATCTAATAATTACTACGTCTCCATGGGCAGATGAAATAGATTTCAAGTACAATTTTATACTGAATACGATCCATGTTTCCATGTTAAATTCAATATGTGTTCAAATGGATTTGGATACACAAAACCTGAGAATAAATAATTCAAGCTTTTATGTTGGTCAACTTGGATTTTTGAGGTTATGAATGTTTTTGAGAATATAAACTGTGAATTATGGAAGCGACAATAGTGACTTTGCTCTGTGTTTTATTACACATATAATAACAATTTCCGGTAAAAAAATAAAACAAAATTATGTGCGTGCATCGTGTTACGAGTACAATAGACGATAGTAGCTCTGTCGTATTGAATACGGTAGGTGTTTCCATGCAACAAATTTCGTTCCGGTCCTTTTCTGATCCTATTTTCCAAGAGGAAAGTTTTGTTTTAGCATTTTTCCCTTTAAAAGCAGTTTCAATCAATTTAGGTTTGCTAACAATCGTGTTTAAGGTTGATGGAGGAATGTTTAATTTCCGCATTATATCCACATGTTTCATATTTAGATTGTGGTATACTTCAAGGATTTTCAGTTTTTCAGTGTTGGTTATTTACTACATTTTCTTTTTTTCATTGCAAATGAAAAGTTAAAATACAATCTACGTATGTTTGGTCAACACTGAACAGTAGAAACTATCGTTGGCGTTTACCACGCCAGGTAAAGCATTTTCTATCCCGCCCACATAAATCGTGTCACACAAATATTTACATTGTGATTGGCTGCCTGTATCCACCCCGTGACCAAGGATTGACCAAAGTAGCAAATGGAGAACATCAAACTTTGAACGTGTTAAGCACCTACTCCCACTGGACTGACCAAGGATTGGCAAAAACAGCGAATGAGGACGCAAACTTCAAACGTAGTAAGCGAGATCGGGAAAACGCACTAAGCAAACGTTATTTATTACATTTGGTGATTTGGTACCAGGACTTTTATAACTCAACGTAATAAACGGGAAAACATGTTAATGAGGAACATGCTAACGAGATTCAACTGTAAATATTTCCAAATGATGGTTTGTAAAAAAGACACAAGCTTAGAAGAGATGAATAATTGAATTGAATTTTATTTATGTACGCCCTTTAACTACCATGGTTCTTAGTGTCCCATTTTATATTGGGCATGAAAGACTGCAAATTTTGCTCAGAGGCCTCTTTATCAGGTTTGAGGTTCTTTTATGTGCCATAAATCTATGACACAGGTCCACCGGCTTTACTTCCCTTCTGCAGGAAACCATGTTAAGAAATTTTACACTCAAAAAACTCCATTTCCCTCTGCTGGGTTTGAACCTGCAACCTCTAGAACTAGAGGCTAGCATTGTATCCCCTAGACCATGGAGAACAATACTTAGAAGAGATGAGAGGTGGAGGGTAATAAAGTTGAAATTGCAGAAATTTATTCTTTGTAAGTTTAAATAACAATGGAAGATTAACAAAATAGAAGAAAACCATGCTAATTAGCATTCTAAGAACCAGTTTGAAAATATATCAAGTATAAGAATAAACTAACTTTAGAGATATAGTGGAATCCCATTAGTATGTTTTTGCAGGGACCCAAGGATTTGAATTCATAGATGGGAAAACATGTTAACGAAAATACAAAATCTGCAATTTAAGAATATAATTATGTAATAAAATCTAATATACATCTTACCTCCCAAACAGATGTGAAATATGGACACATTTTACACTGGTTTAAAATACAACATATCTATAGTTGACTAATTTTGAAGAAATATCTATAGTTGCTTGCTTTGTTGGTTTTAATGCCAAAATGTTACTGTCCATCTTGTTTAGTAAAATTATTACATTGTTATTAACTTCGAAATTGCACACACACATTGCTTCATTATGTCCATTGCCTGCATCACTTCTGACACTGTAGGAATTGGCTCAGGATCTGATTCAACATCACTTTCATCTCCCACTGATGCTTTTTCTTTGATTTGTTCATCTAGTATTGCAGTTTCACACTGGAATTTCACTGTCAATGTTTACATATGTTTCAAAAGACACATCGGTGTCAACTGTTCTCCACTCTCAGAAAATTCATCTTCCAGTGTGATATTAACACCAAGAATCCAGCAAAAGCCAACTTTATTAAAGCGGTTCCTAATGGTGTCTTGCATCACAGAATCCCAGCAGTCCTACGTCACAGAACCCAATCAGTCCTAATGAAATACATGGCATCTAAGATGGTGATTTTTCTTGTCGATTTCAGTACAGCCAACCTTCTCTGTACCAGCCACTTTTGATACATTTGCTTCATGCACTGAATTATTCCCTGATCTAAAGGTTGTACAAGGGCTATTATTGTTTTTCAACCTTTGATGGTCATAATTAGACAAGAGTACATAGCCAAATAAATTTATTACCAAATGTTAGGTACAAATGTGTTTACTTTTCAACATAATCACCATTAAGGTTGAGGCATTTGTCATACCTGTGGACAAGCTTTTCGATCCCCTCTGCACAGTATGTTGCTGCCGGTGACTTTAAGATAGGTACGGGCGCTGGTTTGAAGGATTTCATCATTCTCGAACTTCACCCTCCCAACAACTTTTTCAGTCCAGGGAAGAGGCGAAAATCACTCAGCGCCATATCAGGGCTGTACGGCGGGTGTTTGAAAAGTCCCATCGAAATTCCTGAAGAATTTGTTGGGTGACACGAGCACTGTGAGGGTGGGCATTGTCATGAATCAAGTAAACCCCAGACATCAGCTTGCCTCTTTGTTCTGTATGGCTTTCCGCAGTCGTCGTAATGTCTCGCAGTAAACAGTTGCATTGATCATAGACCCCTGTTTCAGAAACTCCACCAGCAACACACCTTCTTGGTCCCAAAAGACTGTAGCCATCATCTTCTTGTCGTTGAAGGTTTGCTTAAACTTTTTGGGTTTGTTTGGTGAGTGTGTGTGTGCACCCATTTACGAGATTGTTCTTTTGTTTCAGGGGTTGAATAATGAACCCAGGTCTCATCGCCATTCACAATTTTCATTAACAAATCGCCACCTTGAGCCTCATAACGTGTGAGAAACGTCAACACTGCTGCCATCTGGCAACTTGTGGTCCTCAGACATCTTCGGAACCCATCGAGTGCACAATTTCCTATATTGCAGGTGCTCTGTTACGATCTTGTAAACAGATGATCTTGAAAATGCAGGAAATTTCTCACTCAACATGCTTATGGTAAACCTTCGGTCGTTCCAAACTTTTTGGTCAATTTGCTGAACAATGTCATCTATAGCAACAGACTTGCGTCCTTGACTTCCTTCATCGTGAACATCGGTCTGGCCTTTGTTAAACTTCCTGCACCATTCACGTACAACACCATCACTCATACAGTTCAGACCGTATACCCAACTTGTTCGTCGGTGAATATCAGCTGCACTATTCCCTTCTGCTTGAAGGAACCAAATCACACTACGCAACTCACATTTGATGGGGGAGTCAATCGTAGCAGCCATGTTTCCGTGCCAAAAACTAGGCTCACAATGGCATGGTGGCTGAGGGTAGTGTGGGGGCCATGTGTAGTTGCCCTCTATGCATAAACAGTTTCCACCGCTCATGTGGTTGCGCTCCTGCGCAATTGGAGGTTGAAAAAAAAATGGCCCTCGTAGCTTACTAGTGCAGTTTGCTGGTACAAAAATGAACTTCATGTTTCTTGAATTTGAAATAGTTGGTGAATGAGTGGCACACTGAGCAATGAAGAGTGCAATTTTCTTGCTTCTTATGCTCAGTCATGTGTCCCTGGTAAGAAATTTTCAAATACTACAGAAGTTTTCCAGGCTTTTGTGTTGGAAGTGTATTTACATGGAAAATATTCACATTCTTAAAGCATCATGGATTGCATGCTTTTTCAATAACCAAATAATCAGTGGTACCAATTTCTCCGTTCCGTTTTCGTTACAGCACAACAAAACTGTAATCCTCTCCTTGTCAAATTTCCCACCATGACACTTAGTGCCCTTAAAATCCAGATTTTTGTCTGGCACAAGATGGTAAAATAGTGCCGTTTCATCTGCATTGTAAACATTGTCAGGGCTATAGTCTTTCAAAATTGATGGGAGCATTGTATTTTTCCACATTTCTATATTTTCACACAGCATAGCACCATTATCTAGCACCATAGTCAGGTGCTAGATAATGACAGCCTCACCTCGCACACATCTGTAAACTAAGCCATGTTGATTCTTGAATCTTTCAATCCAGCCATTGGGTGCTTTTAAAATATCCGGTCCTATCTTCTGTGCTAAATGTGTCACCTGCGCTCAAACCACAGTACTGTCAATTGCCACATTTGAAGCTCTTGCTGCTTGTGTAAATCATTTTAGTAGAACATCTAATTCTGGAACTGAAATCTGGTGATTATGTTTTCTTTTAGCATTTTTACCTTCTTCAAAAGCAGTTTCAATCAGTTTATGTTGGCTAACAATTGTGTTTAAGGTTGACGGAGGAATGTTTAACTTCCACGCCATATCCACATGTTTCATATTTAGATTGCGATCTCTTCTTCAAGGATTTTCAGCTTTTTTACTGTTGGTTATTTGCTGCACTTTTATTTTCTTCAGTACAAACCAAAAGTTAAAATACAATCTATGTATGTTTGGTCAACACTCAACAGTAGAAACTATCGTTGGCATTTACCACGCCAAGCTAAAGCATTCTCTATCCTGCCCACACAAACCACATCGCACAAATATGTACAAGCATGCATATCATTGGCTGCTGGTCTCCACCCCGTGACTAAGGATTGACCAAAGTAGCAAATGAGGACATCAAACTTCGAACACAGTAAGTTCTTTATCCCACGAACCAACCAAGGATTGACCAAAATAGAGAATGAGGACGTCAAACTTTGAACGTAGTAAGCGGGAGCAAGAAAACGTACTAAACAAACGTTATTTATTAATTAGGTGCTGGAACTTTTGTAATTTAATGTAATACACGGGAAAATGAGTTAATGAGGAGCATGCTAATGAGATTCCACTGCATTCAGCTCTATCTCTTTTATCTGAAATGATCTGTAAACTTAATGACATATTCTTTGTTTATCCATTCCAAATAAGCTTAAATTTTTCTCAATGCTCATTGATTAGATTTAATTGAGATTTGCTGTAATAAGATAATATATTTTTTGTTATAGGTTGAAAGATATGACCCACATACAGGCCAGTGGAGTGCATGTACGCCAATGCTAACTAGGAGATGTCGATTAGGTGTGGCAACTCTCAGTGGAAACCTGTATGTGTGTGGTGGTTATGATGGATCTACATTTCTGCAGACAGTAGAGATGTTTGATCCAGTGAGCAATCAGTAAGTAATTATTTCTCATTAATTAATTAATTACACTTGGAGACGCACAGTGAAGTAATGGAACAATTCAGAATGGAAAAAGGATTTAATCTTACAACTACTTCACTGCATTCAGTTTTTAACCTCAGAACATGTTTCAGGAGCTGTTGCTCCCATTATCAGCTGATTCCGACTGGTGGGGTTGTTGGACAATGATTGGTTTGCCCTCCTGGCAGTCCGGGTTGGAGATTAGGATGTATTGGTGAATCAGATTGTCTTCCATCAGGATATCTAAATTCAACCTCAGTCAGTGAGGTAGAAAAGTAGAAAACCTAATGTAATTGAAGTAGTTGTAGGATAAAGTTCTTTTTCATTCTGAATCATCATTTCTCAACTTTTCACTGGAGAATAATATTTTTTCTCCTTTTCTCAGATGTTGATCCTGGTTTATGTAAATGTGTACAGTTCATGTATATTTGCATTAGTAGATTAAATAAGTCTTCTATATCCATTTTCACTTTCTCTCCTTTTAATTTCACCCCCCCCCCCCCAAAAAAAAGTGTAAATGTGTGTGTAGAGGAGGCTGTAATAAGTTTGAATAAATGCAGTGGTTTGTACAGTTAAGGGAATGCACCACTGAAATTAACCCCAAATCTCAAAAAAAAATTTATCCATCCAAAAGTTCTCCATTGTTTGTAGTTTTAGAATTCACTTTTATTTTTGGCCTAGCGGATATTTCAGGATCGTTACAAGACTTTTTAATCGCCCTTGTGTACTTATTTGCCAACTCTTTATGTTTATAAAACTTGGTTTTAAGCCATTTCTTTACTTCAGCATTTCTGCATCACACAATGCAGTTTTCATCCAATCATATTGAACATTTTTGCGCTTATTTCAAAAACCCGAATAAATAAAACTGTCATATAATTTTTCTGTACAATAGTAGTTATGGCGCTACTAATTTTTTAATATAACTATGTATACAAAAAACAAAAAGAAATGTAATTACAAAACTTTAACATTTTGTTTTTCTTGAACTAAGAATGGCAGAAAAGAATTATATGGCAAATTTGTAGTTCTCTGACAGAAACAACATTAGTTTTATAAAAAGATTTTTTTTAAAATTGCATCGTGCAGAGCAATAATTTTATATTTTGAAAATTAATAACTTGAAACTAATGAAAATTTTGAGTTGAAATTCATAAAATGGTTATACCTACACCAGATGGATGTGGTTAAAGTTTCAGCTAGATTGGATGGATAGTTTAGAAAACAGCAATTTCAGTGGTGCTCCCCCTAAGCAAACAAAAAAAAAAAAAAGGATGGTAGGGCTTATGACAGGACACTGCCCTCTTAGAAGACATCTGTTCAAGATTGGTCAGTCTACCTTGTGAGCAGGAAGAGGAAACATTTACTGCTCATTTTGAAATTGCCCTGCAATTACATATCAAAGAGGTCTCATTTTTGGAAGACAATTTCCAAAACTTGAAGAGCTTTCAACAATCTCAATCCATAGTCTTGTTCAAACTACTGAATTAATAGAAATAAGTTTAGGGAAACACAATAGACCTGTAAAGGTCACAGTGCAAGTCAGTCCCCTACCTAAAGTACTATTAACGATGGCACTTTCAGTATCATGGGTGCCACTGACCCTGCTGTTGTTTCTGTTTTATGAAATTAGTGTTGAATTTTGTGAAAATTGTTAAGCCCTACTATCACTAATATTAGTCCATTCATGGAATTATCCGTCTTCTCTGTCTTAATACAGTGTTTAATATCCAAAAAGTGGTGGAATCATACACAGTGAAGCAATTAATAAAATACACTTGATGAAAGTAGAGTCAACCTAAACACTCTTACTAGCTTTATCAGCTCACATCATCGTAAGCTGCCTGTTGACTGTCGAATGAACTCTCGAGTTATCTACAAGCCCAGCAACAACATGAGGCCGATAATTAGTTACATAAACACCCCCTCTTATCGCCTTGGCAGCTGGTTGCTTCACCAATTTCAAGCACTGCCACAATTGGAAAGCCACAGCATCAAAAACTCGCTTGAGCTGGTGGAAAAACTGCAGTCAATCAAATTGGACCCCCAGGACACGCTCGTCTCATTTGATGTCAAAAACCTATTTCCAAGCATTTCCATAGACAAGCTGGTCACATTTCTGAGAAAATGGTTGCTCTCCACCAACATCCTGCTGAACAGTGTGGAGAATATCTACACCTCACCAGGATCTGCCTAAACCATTCCTTTTTCATTTTTGAAGGGAAGGTGGTATGGGAAGCCACCTATCTCCTTTACTGGCAAATTTATTTATGAGCCAACTTGAAATACACATCACGAAGCATTCCCCTATATGTTCAAAGTTTAGTACAGATACGTTGATGACATATTCGCAATAGTAAAACACAAACACATAGAGGACACACTCAAGCTTTTAAACTTACAGGACCCATCCATTCAAATCATCATAAAGATATATACCAACAACTCCTTAGCTTTCATGGACCTCAAATTAATGAAGATTTCAGATGGCATAGAATTCAGAATACATAGAAAACCCACGCACACAGTTAATTACATCAAAGCACATAGTTACAACCCCAAAGCACACAAAGAAGCGGGTTCAACAGCATGGCTCATGGATTAATCAACATCCCCCTCAACAGAACTGAATACTATAAAGAATATCAACACATCGTCAAATCTGCAGTAGAGAATGGATTCAGCCAGGAAATGGTAGATAGGAAAATTCAAAAGACAAAAACACATCAAGCAGGTCACCACACTTTCTAACGCAGCAGAAAAGATCAACTTCAGGAAATTCACATACAACCCAGGTCTCTTTCACAAATTTCAGAAAATATTAAAGAATCACCATTACCCTGGCACCTTACAACAAATTTAGCATCAAAAATCTCATTAAAGCAAGAAAATCTGATCCCATACCCCAGGACAAAAGTCAGGAATCTACCGGATCCAATGTGAAAATTGTGAAAAGGTTTACATTGGAAAAATGAAAAGGAACTTAGGCAGCTGCTTCAAGGAACGCTGACGTTGCATAAAGTTCAAACAGACTGACAAATCAGCAGTTGCTTTTCACTTCTGGACTCAAAACCATGAAATATACACCAATATCCAGTTGCTGAAACCAGCCCAAAAACTCAAAGAGCTTGAAATATGGGAGAAGATTTACATAAAGAAGTTTGAAAACCGCATCATGAACTTTGATTTGCCAGAAGCAGACAACCCCCTATTTAGTTTCATCCATAGGCCACTAGAAGACATCCCAGGCTTTCAACAGTATGACTCGAGAGTTCATCCGACAGTCAACAGGCAACTGATGATGTGAGCTCAAGCTCACGATACATGTTCTACAAAATAAGCGAGTGAAGCTAGTAAGAGTGTTTAGGTTGACTCCACTTTCATTGAGGGAATTTTTGTAGTGTTTAATGTTTATTTTCCCAATGAATTCAAGGCTAATAGGCAATATAAACCGTTATACATTACGAATGAGTTTCAATATGCTCTTTCTGCTACCATGGTTTGGTAGGTAGTGTATAGGCTGATAAGGATTGATATTACATTAAGGGCCGGTTTCATCAACCAATGTTAAAAATACTATAACATCTTGTTTGCTAACATTATATTAAAACACTTGGCATTTCATCAAGCTTTTGCAGAGAATTGTTAACTAAAGCATGTTAACGTCAAAGACAACTGTGAATGACAGCTTTTGAGAAGGCAGTGGCCGAGCTAGTTGGCTTCTGAATGTGCTCCAATGTGTTTCAGTAGCAGACAGTGAGTTACATTCATAGACAGTTATTACCATGTGTTTCCTGATTTGAGGTTATAATCGCAATGTCATCTGAAAAATCTAGTAGAGAGTAACTAATGAATGCCTCACCATTCCAAAAGACATTAGTTATTATAGAACTGGTTGAGGAATTATCAAGTGCGAAAATACCGATGTACTTAATGTACTAAATATGCAGCCTGGCAGAAAATACGCAGTAAATTTAATTGCAATGCATGCACTTCTCTCCAAGTCCAGTAAGCAACTGCTAAACTAAAATGCAGCACAAAAAATGTCAGATGCGAAGAGCGTTTACTGTTTAAAACTACGTTGAAACCAAGTGGGTGAAAATGTATGTGTGAATGGTGAAATGTGTTACTGATTAAGGATCAAGCAGACACCTACAAAATTGCTGTTTACTTCTTGAAGTAATTGCTTCAGAAACCTTCTGGATAAACACAGAAACAGCCATTTTGGAAATGCCAAGATTATCACATACCATTAAATGAAAAGTGCCAGTAGCATAAAATCTCAAGAGTAATTAATACTGGTAGTATAGGAGAAAGAGGCATGTTTCCGTTGGTAGTATTCTAACCACTCATATTTATATAAAAGCATCCACACAACCACTTGGAGTCTGTATCACTTTAAAAAAATCTCCTTTGACTATTTTCAAACTCATTATGATGCACTGCTCTTCTACGGTTAGGAATAGCATTGTTAAACACCAATATAGCAAACTTGCATCAAAAGCTGGGTTTGCAGCAGCCATTTTCAATCTCCTAACATTTGTTAAACCGAGTTTAACACAATGTTAATTCTAGCATTGTTCAATGAAACAGAATTTGTGTTAACTTCAATGTTTAATCACTTTTTGGGTTGTGATGTTTAATCACTTCAACACTTCACTTGTGTTAAAATTTAACATTGGTTGATGAAACCTCTAATTCTACTAAACTGTGGATATTTGTATAACTTAGTTTCATCAAATTTCAGATGGAGAATGGTAGCACCGATGAATGTAATGCGCAGCAGAGTGGCTTTGGTGGCAAACATGGGTAAACTTTGGGCTATTGGTGGCTATGATGGCATATCCAATTTGTCTACAGTTGAAGTATATGATCCCTCAACAGACACATGGTCCTTTGTTGCTCCTATGTGTGCTCATGAAGGTGGTGTTGGTGTAGGAGTAATACCAATGTGCTGATAAAAGGCTTAAAACATTTAATCTTTATTGATTAAAGAGCAGGGTTCAAAGAACACTTCACAGAATCTTTAACTGCATTTAAGGCATAATTAAAATATCATGAGATTAATTTTATTTTGTAACATTTTTGTATAATTTAAAGTGTAACATGAGTATTAAAATTCCATCTTAAACTTGGTTGAATATCCACTTCAGCAGAGTCTCTGAACCTTAAGTTTCACATAACTTGCCTTTCAAAAACATTAACTGGTATGCGATTGTGAAACACACATTTAAATTTCAGGGTCACTTGGCTTAGGGTAAAAGCAGAAATGAATGTTTCTTGTTTTTACTCTGCTTGCATAAGATACACTTCTTGCATACCACTTAATGCAATCACTGAATACTCAATAGCTTCTTTTTCTTCAGACTTAAGAGGGTGCTCATAAAATTAGAAAAAGGGGCATAATTGTCATACTTTTGCCCAGCTATTATATGTGAGATTGAGAAGTACCTTAGGAGTGAATGCAGTTGTAGATGTGATCGGTTGTGAAGAAATCGCCCGCCGGAACGCGATTTTTTCGTGCCTTACTGAAATGGGGTAATTGGGAAAGTAACTAGAGAAAATGTGGCCATCTTCACAGTAATACTGATGCTCATTCGGAAGTGCCAACTGCAGTACAAATCTGTGAATCCGCTAAGTAAGGGATGTGTTGGTATTGCTTCTTCTTATTATTCATATGTCATAGCCGCTTAAAAATCGATGAATCCAAGTTCGGACGTAGAAAATACAACCGTGGGCATCACATCGAAGGCCAATGGGTGTTCGGAGGTGTCCAACGAGAAATAAAGACCATCTTCTTCCTTGTTCCAGTGGAACCAGGGATAAGGAAACATTATTGCGCATAATCCAAGACTGGATTTTACTTGGAACAACAATAATATCAGACTGCTGGAAATCATATGATACACTCCAAGACGAAGGCTTCCGGCACCTTCGAGTTAACCACTCTGTGGAATTTGTCAACAGCTGTGCTAGTGGACAATGTGGATTTTTTTTTGCATTATGGGGCTTCAAAACATGTATATCAGGTGAAATCTCAATATCGAGTTTTTAGATGAAATGCAATATTTATACTTACTATACGTATTAGAGAAAGTAATAAGCTTAAGTAAAAATACTTTGAATACCCACTAATAAACGATAGAGGGTAGGGAAAGTAATGTGAATGTATCACATCAGATTTTTTTTCTTCTAGTTTACTGCTTTGCTGGAAACACGTGCTGCCTCACTTGTAGCTCAATTTTAGCCTTATCCGAGTGCACTTCCGCTCGTTTATAATCACATCTTTATCCACACACATCAGTACCACCATTCGTATATAATCATATATGGCTCTGTGTTTTGGTTTTCAGTATCCTTGCTTGTGTTACAAATATTTTGACTGTTATTACATTCTCATTTTACACCCACAGAATATTTTTTTATGTTCTTGACATGCAAAGAGAATTACATTTTACACATAGTGACCAGTTCTAAAAATATTTGACTATCGCTTAAGGCCTACTATGTTCCCCTTGTTTTGTATTTGCAAGGGCAATATAGAAATACAGTAGCCTTTAAGCATAGACATATCTTTTAATAGCTGGTTGCTATGTGCAGCACCGTTCCCTTTGCCACAGATTAATACTCTTTGCATATCCAAGACAAAAAAAATGAATAACGAATTCTCATTTGAGAAAAAGTATAAGTATTGGAAAATTTAAGGGAATAACAAGCAATATTTTGAAAGTGGTTCACTCAACAAAAAAAATGTATATGACATAAATTGTGTATTTTAACGTGATCTACATTTTTTGTTTAGTAAAATTTTATCTACCTCTTATGGTTTACCAGTTAGGCAAAAGTCGTTCACAATGAAGAATACTTTTGGAGACATTCCTAGAAAATTCGAGATATACAATTTATTTGCCATAAAAATGTCTTAAACGTATGGTATTTTATTCAAAATCATTAGAGCCATTTTTGAGAAAATTAAAATTTTCGTAAAATGTTCCATGTAAAGGGTAATCTGGGGTGGAGGATTTTCTTGAAAACGTTTATGTCGCATCTCTGGAAGATACTGAACCTAAATACCAAGTTTGGTGTTTATCCGAATGTTCGTTTCTGAGTTACACTGTCACAGACACACACATGGACATCTCTCCAAAAATACTTTTTTTGGATTCAGGAGGCCTCAAAACATGTATTTCTGGTGAAATCTCAGTATCAAATTTTTGAGTGGAATGCAATACTTCCCCTACTTGCTGTACGTAGTAGAGAAAGTAAAAATTGGCCGTATTATACTGTGCAAGTTTAGACCACACCAACCAGTTTTTAGGATGGAGCAGAATTTCATGCACAAGGTCAGATTTTTCTTGTTCCAATATTGATTGTTTTGAGAACTAATTCAATTGTACCAAGCTTTGGAGGAAAATATGATAAATTCTTGCAATAGTACTACCCAGCATCTGGCTATATAATCAAAACACTAGAATTAATACTAACACACAACTTGATCATACTGCAACTTAACTCCGTACCAAATTCTAGATATAGTTAGTAATGTTATTTGAAACTTATCTGTTGCATCCTTAACAACCCCTCTCCACCTTTTTTGTACTGCAGCAGCAACTGTATGGTATTACAACAGTCACCTGTCAAAGACTTGTTTCTTTAAAGTACATCCCCAATTTGGCCCTAGTATTATTCCTTGACTTCAACCTGAACATCATGGCTGGTAGCCATTTGATTCCTGCTCAGCTAGTTCCAGCTATGCAAACATTTAGCTGAACAACCCTTATAATGAATGTGATTGATCTCCAGGCAATGAAACTATCAGTTTTAAAATAGTTGCTGGCAGTATACAGTAATTGCAGAGGACATTAAAGCAGCTGATTCTAAAATGACAGTACCATTTACATTACTTTAAATTAGTATTTCTCACAGTTTCTTTTGGTTTTTGCAAACCATTCTACTCTTGCCCTGTTCAAAAACAATTTTGTTTTACTTTTTATACTTTACTCATTGCAGAATGAACTACAATAGGTAGCACATTCCTTAAGGGGGCTGTTACTTTAAATTTGGCTGCAACTAACACGCCAAGAAAACTGTTTTACAAAAGTACTATCCACTATTAGTTTTTCTCTAACCTCAATAGATTATTGTACCAGAGAAAGCTTATTAATATTTTTGGTAAAAGTGCTTTTAAAATACTATTGTTTTTATAGTATTAAGATTAAAGAAGTATTATTGATGTGAAAAATTAGCATGGTTTAAATAATAAAATCTATAGTTGCATAAACCTATTTTTCAACCACATAGTGCAGTCTCACTGGCTTACAGACTACTCTCAACATGGTAATTAATTGTTCTCTTAACCAAGCTGTGTTTAGAACAGGGTTGGAAAGGTAGAATCAGACTGAAAAATCTGATGTGTTACACTCACATGACTTTCTCTACTCTTGTACAAACTATTTTTACAAACGCTTATTCTCCATCTACTTCATGTTACTCGAGATAAACATTTGCAGACTCTATCTTATTGCTAGGTTTCTTGTAGATGTAAGGGGAATATATATTTACAAGGGCAATATAGAAATACAGTAGCCTTTAAGCACATACATATCTCTTAATAGCTGGTTGCTAGGTGCAGCACCATTCTCTTTGCCACAGATTAATAGTCCTTGCATATACAAAAAAAAAATGAATAACGAATTCCCATTTGAGAAAATAAGTATTGAAAAATTTAAGGGAATAACACGCAATATCTCGAAAATGGTTCACTCAACAAAAAAAATGTATATGACAAATTGTGTATTTTAATGCAATCTACATTTTTTGTGTAGTAAAATTTTGTATATCTCTTATGGTTTACCAGTTATGCAAAAGTTGTTCACAATGAAGAATACTTTTGGAGACATTCCCAGAAAATTCAAGATATACATTTTATTTATCATGAAAATATCTTAAACATATGATATTTTAATCAAAATCGTTAGAGCCATTTTTGAAAAAATTAAAATTTTCAAAAAAATCTTCCATGTAAAGGGTAATCTGGGGTGGGGGGATTTTCTTGAAAACCTTTGTGTCGCATCTCTGGAGGATACTGAACCTAAATACCAAGTTTGGTGTTTATCTGACTGTTCATTTCTGAGTTATGCTGTTCACAGACAGACACACACACATGGACATGTTTCCAAAAATGCTTTTTTTGGACTCAGGGGGTCTCAAAACATATATTTCCGGTGAAATCTCGGTATCGAATTTTTGGGTGGAATACAATACTTCCCCTACTTACTATACGTAGTAGAGAAAGTAAAAATTCAATGCCATAGCCGGGATTAGAATCATGGATCTTCCAGCTTTCGCCTGGTTGCTCTAAGCTGAGCTACCATGGCAACAATCCGGTACAACATTAAATTCCCCAACTGATTCACATTTTTTCCAGTAAACCACAAGGAGATCTCAAATTCATTTTGAGATGACATATCCCAGTAGCACCTTAGAATGTTATAAATACTTTGTCCCAGGTGTCATAGTTTAACCAACTGTTAGGTCAACCAATGGTAATTTTATTCTTTCACACAAGTCATGTGTAGGACAGGGTTGGAAAGGTAGTACCAGACTGAAAAATTCAATGCCATAGCCAGGATTTGAACCACAAATCTTCCATGTGTCCATGGTAGCTCAGTTGGTTAGAGCAACCAGAAGATCCATTGTGGAAATCCCGGCTGTAACATTGAATTTTTAAGTCTGATTCTGTGTTTCCTCTCTCAACATGTTTGAGTCTCCCTACTCATTGCTCATATCATGCACTTTGTTGAGCAGAGTTCACAAGAGGATGAAAGCTTTAGGAAAGTGTACTGAGGGATTATAATTAATAAGTTGTATAACATTTTTTTTTTCTAACTGCATAATCAATAAATATATAGCGTAAACAAGTTCAGTATGACAAACGGGAGCCCAACTAACTGGCACTAATTATGTCAATGAAATCAATTTTGGGTTTTAAATAATATAAGCATTTGGTTCACTCAGTAGCAATAGATTGTGTGTTTAAAAAGCATACTCTTTATCTAGGTATGGGTAATCATCCCAATGTTTTCTAAACAAGACTTAAGGAATAAAGAGATTCTCAGTGCAGCAAATTGCTGTTTCTATGCCATTAATTAACTTGATATCACTTGTATATTACACTAAAAGCATATAACTGTACCTGAAGTTGTGGAACAGAAAGTTACAATTCCATGTAGGGGTGAGGACGTTTTCTTGTAATAATTCACTGGATTAATAAAACATTTAGTATGTGTACATATAATAATCCATAAAATAGGTGCTGTAGAAAAATCAAAGTAATGCAGAAATAAGTAACGAAATGATGCACTTGGAATCTACTTTAACTGTATGTAGAGTCTTCCTTTACCCAGAATTGTGGTACCACAAATTAGTTCCAATATTCTGTATCAAAAAGGGTCAAGTCTTGTCTGTCTGAATACAGTTTTGTCATTAATTCTAGACTGTGCTCCTGAATCCTTTACCAAGGAGTATAGTCTCATGATAAATCTTATGGCTCTAAAAACATTTTCCCAAAAGTAGTATATCTTGTGTGAGTTAAGACCTCACAGAAGTATGTGTGTTTGTCGTCCTCCATGGTGTAGTGGTTACCATACTAACCTCTAGTTCCCAAGGTCGCAGGTTCAAACCCAGCGGAGGGTGGAAGCCTTAGCATGGCTTCCTTCGGAAGGGAAGTAAAGCCAGTGGTCCCGCGTCATAGTTTTACGGTACGTAAAAGAACCTCAAGCCTGATAAAGAGGTCTCTGAGCAAAATTACCGGTCTTTCATGCCCAATATAGAATGGGGCGCTAAGGGACCACAGCAGTTAAAAAGCATCCATAAATAAAACTCAATTTCAATTTCTTCATGATCTAGAGGTACCTCTGGTTCCTGAGGTCGTGGGTTCAAACCCAGTGGAAGGTGATGGATTTTTTCGGGCATAAAAATCCTTAGCATGGCTTCCTTCAGAAGGGAAGTAAAGCCGGTGGTCCCATGTTGTAGATTTACAGCACATAAAAGAACCTCAAGCTTGATAAAGAGGCCTCTGAGCAAAATTTCCGGTCTTTCACGCCCAATATAAAATGAGACTCTAAGAACCATAGCAGTTATAGAGCATCCATAAATAAAACTTATAAAAAGAAAAAAAGCAGAAGTATGTAATTTGTTGGGCTGTTGCAGTTCCTTTCTCACAAAATCTGCAATCTAAGTTACCCTCACGCAATCCCACTGCATTAAGATATTTCCCTCAATGCCATAGTGACCTGACACCTAGATGAGCTGAACTTCATTCTTTTCTGCCAAGCATATAAGAGCATATTAAGGCAATTTAAGATCAGTCTTGTAGTCTCTCCTTATACCTTCATATATGCATTGAATAATAGTGTAATTTCTATTGCAGAAGCAAGTATATTAACCCCATGGAAAAGAATTTTCTCACTTTGGTCTTAAGCCAATTATTTCCCAATTGTTAGCAAACCTGAGTTTGTTTCGGGAATCCTCAGTTGCTTGGCATTGACCCATGGAAAAGACTTTTCACACCTTGGTCTTAAGTCATTTCCTAATTGTTAGCAAACCTGAGACTGATTCAGAAATTCTCAGTTGCTTGGCATGTTGTAGTAGAGTGCCATTCTTGAATCTGTGTAATGGAGTCAGATTTCAGAGTGTCTCCATAGCTCCTGTAATCTCCATGCAAACTGTTCTTTGAACTTTGCATAGTTGGTTTTTAGAGCCTGTTTGGACCTTTGGCCACCAAACTAGTGCTCCATAAGTTATCAATGGTATGTCCAATGAATCATAGTAGGTTTTAATCCCCCTCTTTTTCCTCACACATACCCAACAACTTCAAAAGTTGTTTTTGCATGTTTAGCGGTTTTCTTAAAATTTTTATTCCCATCTACCTTGGAGTCAAAATCGCTGCCAAGTATTTAATTCTTTACCTTGAATCTTATTTACATTTCTTCTTCTGTAAATGAAACTAGCTGTTTTATGGGGACTAATAATTACACCTTCATTCACAGCCTGCTTTGCCACAATATTCAGGGCCTACTGCACAAGTTTCCTGTTTCTGTGTGTTTTCCTCAAACTATGCTGACAATATCATTAGTCCCTGATATCAAAACCTAGATCACTGACTTGAACGGAAGATAAATCAAGTACCAGGTTCCATAATAAGGGTGATAATACCCCATCCTTTGGACAACCACTCATGACCCTGCCGCTAAGCTGCTATCCATGAGTCGTGTGACTATTCTGCCTCTCAACATAGATTCCATCCACTTACAAGTTTTATCCACACCTAGCATGTTTCCTTGCAGCAGTAGTTACTGTCTTGAGGAGGTGTTATCAAAGGCACCATCAGTACTATCTTAGACAGCACATCCTTCTACTTCAACCAATAAAATTGAAGGAAACATTGCACTTTAACCAATCAAAGCTCTCGCAAATTTATCGCTTTATGAACTTCCTTGGCTGCACAAAAGCTATTTTCAACGAAAGTCATAGCATCTATGATGTTTTTTAATAACGCCCAAATGCTAAATAGTATAAAATAAAATACCAATACTATACAGAAAAACACAGTGAAGTAATATAAATGTAAGAATTTTTTCAATGCAGCACAAACACACTAACAACTATTTTTTTTTTAGTTGCCTCAAATGCGTTTTGGAGACATCTTATCTCCATCATCAGCTAAGAACCACTGACAAATTTTCTGGTTTCCCTGTAGGTGTCACTTGATGTATTTAGTAATGAGATCCTTGTTCTTTTGTAATCCAGTTTTTCCCATATAGTTAAATCTATTAGCTTTTGGACTGTGTTTATTAATTTTATCTATTTTTGGATATTGTAACTTTTGTCCAAAAATGGTTGGCAGCTCTTAGCTGATGATGGAGACAGATGTCTTCAAAACACGTTTGAGATAACTAAAAAAAAGTAGGTATTGAAGTTCTTTGTGTGTGCCACATTGAAAACATTTTTGGAAGTAGTATAACATGTTTAACAACTCGACTGCTTAGGAACAGATAGACATAACTACAAAATCATTGTTTAGAGATATAGCCATTTTAAGTTTTGCACTTGCAAAATAAATGCACTTTGTCACATTGTTTAATAGGCCTAATTGTGATGCAGTAATTTGTATCACAAATTACTTAAATGTAAATAATGATTGTAATATGAATATGCATTTATATGTGACATTGATTTCAGATGTTTATTAATTGTAATTATTGTTGATAAGTAAGTTTATATGACCTTACTGAAACTGTCAATAATAGCGCGTAATAATGCAGCGAGGGGGGGTGAGCTGTTTATCATTATTGGAAACGAGGAAGTTACGTAATGTTGGCGCGTTTTTCCGTTTAGAAACTTCTGGAATGTTTTCTCCCTAAAGCAGATGTATTCATAATTTTAATTGGATATTAAAATAGATGCTAATGTTGGCGCGTTTTATTAGCCAATTGCAGTTCAGTTATAATCTTTAGGCGTATCTGGATGTATGAGTATAAATAGAAGCTAGGTTAGAGGTAAAGTCAGTCAGTCGCTCAGTTCATCAAAAATCTGTGTACACTACACGTCGTCTTCAGTCAGTCAGTTCGCCATACATCGGATATAGATTCACAAGTTACGCGCAGCAGAATTATGAATAATCTAAAGTGTTGTAAGGTTAATTATACAAAAGGTTGAAGTACGTGAATTAAAAGTGATCAGTAAGAAGTTATTATAACAGTTTCAGTTCGGCGAGTGTTAAGATCAATGTATAAATGTGATAGTTAACGTGTTCGACAATAAATGTGTAAAACCAATTTCTTCATCAGTGTAATTTTTGGATAAAAGATTCCTTTCCGTTTACACAACCCTGATCAAGAGATATGTTCGACCAAATAGCTAGCCGGAGGACAGTAAACAAAACTTAAAATTCTTTCAAACACTAATACTACCACAAATTGCTAACACTAGATGGAGCTACAAACCGAACAAATGAATGACGTCACTAGATGGCAACACGTGATGTAAACAAACATCACAAGCATCAACATTATAAGTAAATACCGTCACAATTGTTACAACATATTTGTTTTCCTATTATGTACCATTTCCTTTAATCAAGGCATTCCAGTATAATTAAAAAAAATAATTAACTAAAATGCTATATGCAGATACGACTCTTTTGTTCTAAATCTTTGCATGTAGATATGGTCCTCTAACCCTAAACTGATGGCAGTGCCAAAGTTATTAGGTTGGCAGGAATTTTACTGGCTGTAAGAAACATAAGTCAATTGACTAATTTTGAAGATTTAGAAGCTAGTAACAGTGATGTGTCAAGTAAGAATATCATAGTGATGTAGTGTAACAACCCTCAACTCTCTATTTTAAAAAAAAAATAAAAAAACATAACTCAAGTCACAATTGATCTCTGCTTTATTAATCACTTATGTTTGATCAGATATAACTGTTTGAGGGATGTAACTTTTGAAGACTGACATGCTTCCGCTTTACTCATTCAGTAAAGATGTTGTCTCTTCTTTAAAAGTTTCTCTTGTATTACAAAATTCAGAAAACACTGAAAACATTAGTATATTTATTATGTTAGACTAATCTTTATACATTTAGTTTCATTTTGAATAAAATATCTAAAGAGATAACTATATCTGGATGAGCATCATGAACTTGATTTTGTGACACTATTGCACTTACCTGTTTGAGGATTAGATGTTTCAAGGGCAATTGCCCTCATCATCAGCTAAGGACTGACTGGCAGGAACTGTTCAGCTGCTTTCTGTTTGGAGACATTTGGTAGTGTGATGAATGTGCTAAGGCACTCAATGCCAGAATCTCAAAATTCACGATTCTTTCAGTGTTTTATGATTTAAATTTTTTCCCAGTATTTCATGTCCACACTGACAGTTAAAATCTCCACCTTTTAATTGCAGGTCAAGGCAAGCAGCTTCAGAAGTTATGCTCATATGCAAATGTGGTTCTTAAAACTTAAAAGTTATCTGATATTTGTCTTCCAAGGATAAAGGAAACCCTTAGTGTACTCTAATGGCAAAACACATTTTCATTGGTGGGTCACATAAAAATAATGCATGGAATCCAAGAACATTAATTTATCACACTGCATTGCACAACTCCAAGGGGGGGGGGGGGAAAGAACACTAAGTAAAGAGAATTTTATGTACTGGTATTCAATTTTTATCTGATGTAAACACTACAGAGATGGAACATCTATTTCCAGCAGACCACGGCATATCAGCCTGGAAATAATTTCTAGCTATACTGACTCTGGCTGTGATAGCCTATGTTCTCTCGTAAACACTACATGTTTACTAAAATAAATGACTCAACTTAAGCTTTTCAGATTTTTGTTAATAATTTCACTACATACCATTGTTCAAAAACTACATATAAGATTAATGTCAGCAATAAATATAAATTGTTAGGATGAAGTAGCATATTTAAAATGTTACCATCTGTAAAACTGCTGCATTTTTTTTCCCATGGAGGGGAGGTGTTAAAATAATATAAAATGTAGTGTTAAAGGATCCAATAAACATTCTATTTATATAGTAATTCTGCGATTCTCCTCTTGCTAACCATTAAAGTTTACTCTTATGATAATGCTGGTTCTTTTTAAACTATAATGTTATTTAAGGATACATTGGTTGAGCTGCCTTCATAGAGGAATTATAGTGGAAGAGTTTCTTATAGTGCAGATTCCTCATAAGCCATTGGCATGAAAGAGCAAACAACTGATGGGAAGCAATAACTTTGACCTCACAACAAATTGCTTAGGGAAGCTCCTACCTCTGGTGCTCTGATAGGGAGGACAGACTCATTGCGCATGTGTGAGAAAAGTTCATTTGTTTGCTCTTAGTGAACCCTCCCTGTGACACTCCTGCCATCCCCTAGCCCATCTAACTTCTTTTAAACCAAAACATTCTGCCCTGCTAAGCCTGGGCCCTGTTTTATAAAACACATTAATAATATTAGTATTATTAGACCAATGGGAAAAGAATTATTAGTTAATGAAATTCTGATTCATACATATTCTTAACTACTAATAAGAATAGAATATTTAGAATAGCTTATTTATTTGTGCCGAACATCACAAAGAATTTTAATTACATTTATTTTGTTTTTAAAGCTACTTATGTTCTAGTACAAATTTGATCTGGCTTCCTTCTATTTTAAGGGCTACTTTACACCTGGCTCCCTGGCTTTATGACTTTCAGTTAGACATTTTTAACAATTATACCTATCGCTCTCGTTCTACCTTTATCGTACAAGGGCTGATCAACAAAGACTGAGACTGATTTTTTTTCACAGATGTTTATTACTCCAATTCAATGTTTACATGATCTTCTTCAAAGTAGCCCTCCTACTTCAATGCACTTTTTATAGAGTCTCTGCCAGTCCTTGAACATGTGCTGCAGACCATTCTTTGTCAGGTCCTTGAGAATCGCTTAATTTTTCTTGAGCACTGCTTCAGAGTTCTCAAATCGAATACCCCTAAGCTTTGCCTTTAGTGATGGGAATAAAAAAAAGTCACAGGGTGCAAGATCGGGGCTATAAGGTGGATGTGGTACACAGGTAATGTTGAATCGAGCCAGAAACTGCATGACTTGATTTGCGACATGAGGCCGTGCATTGTCATGATGAAGTTGCCACCCAGTCCGAGAAAGCTCTGGTCGTTTCTTTACAATGTGCTTCCTCAGTGTAGCCAATACTGACGTGTAGTATGCTGCTGTAACAGTAGTGTGAGGGGGAACTGCATGCTGGTAAATCATTCCATTACAGTTAAAAAATGCGATCACCATCACTTTCCCTGCAGATGGAACAACTTTTGCCTTTTTTGGTGTTGGAGAACCTGGCGATTTCCACACTGTACTGGCTTATTTTCCTTCAGGATCATAATGATACAGCCATGACTCATCACTGGTAATAATCGATTTAAAAAATGCATCCCCTGCATCAGCAAAGAGACGCAGCACCTCACGGCTTGTCTCCATTCGCACAGCCTTTTGTTCGGGAGTCAACCGATGTGGCCCCCAACGAGCACAAACTCAGGTCATATGGAGATGGTCGTGCATAATTGTAAACACACTGCCATATGAAATTCTCTACACTTCACTGAGGTTACGTAATGTTATACACCGATCCTCTCGGACAATCACAGCAGAAGCCGAAACACCAGGCCCACATTGCTTAACACTGACAAGTTGGCCTTCTTTAAAGTCCTTGAACCACTAAACACTGTTGCACGAGGTAGTGCATCTTCACTGTACGCTTGCTTCAGCTTTTCATAAGTTTCGGTGGCTGTATGGTTTAAACGAAAACAGAATTTGATTGCGCTGTACTGCTCCTCTCGCGTCACCTCCATTGTCTGTTATGCAAAATGCACGTAGGGTCTACAAAATAGAGCATTACTACCAACCTACCAATACGAGAGTGCTGCGACCTACCAACATTATACATAAAAACCCGCTCTTTTCAAATATTTATGTTACAGATACGAAACTATCACGGAAGCTACAGGAAAAAATCAGTCTCAGTCTTTGTTGATCAGCTCTCGTATATCTTGCTTGCATTTTTTTCTTATTATAAAGTCTTTTAGTTCTATTGTCTCCTTCCCTGCATGTCTCCGACACTCTTATAATAACCATTGAGCTTATCACCCTTTGTATTTCGCCATTGGTTACCTTACCTTTTTTTGTCTTTCTACATTCCAGAATAAACAACACTTTTCCCCTTATTTGTAACTCACTCCACTCTTCCACAGAAACTATTTTTAAGCATTTTCTTTTTGCCCAATTTTGCAAACTTCCCCCGCTCCTAAAAATTTGACCTGAATTTGCCCCACTGACACCTTTCACAAACTCTAGAATACGCTTCTTTTTTCTCTTTCCTCCCTCCATTCCAATCTTATGTTGTCATTTGCAACTCTTTCCCTACTGCCCCTTCATGTTCCACTTCTACCACATTTTCCAATGCCTCTTCTTCCCTTGGCCATTGACATTGCTGTGATTTGGATCCATCAAGCTGGTATTTCCTTTTGATGGTCAGTACATTGACTTCCTGCCATTCTTTGCCTTTGCAAAACTGTCGATGTCTATACGTTCCTGGACAGTCATTTCTCCTTATATTCAAACTCCATTTCTCTCCTTCCATGTATAATTGAAGTCCTTTCTAATATGCTTCTTTTTTTTTTCCCCTCTGATACAGCTTCTTTCATTTTTATAAGCAGTGCTTTTCTCAAATTTTGTTCCCCCTCACCGAAATCCTGTTCAATGAAGATTTGTGTACCTGTTTAACTTTTTCGTATTTCTTGGTATCTGCCATTTCATATCCATTGTTGCCACTTTTACTAATTTGGCCTAGGTCTCTTCTTTCTGCCAAATCTGAATACATCCACAATTTCCCAACCATGTAGTTTAATTTCCAGCTGCTTTTTTATATTTCACCTACAATTTCTCCAGGCTTTTTATGTTTAATCTGTGTTGTTCTGCTTCAAAATTTCTCTCTATTATATCCATTCTCTTCCTGCTTTCTTCTAATTCCTGGTCTACCTCCTATGTTAGTTTTTCAATGCATCTTCTAATTGCTTCGTCTTATTGTCCATTTTTCCATTGTCTTTAACTCAGATAATTCATTTATCTTTTTCAGCATCAGTAACACTTGGTCCAGTGTAGCTCCACTTCCATCTTCTTACTCTTGCTGAGCATCACGATTAACTCTTCTGCACTCTGCCACTAATAAAATATCCTTACTAATATTATTAGTTTTGTCATAAGACTGTGTTTTGTTTTAGCTTTTCTTTTGTTTCTCTTTACATTATATACTGGACATATTGGTTATGGTTTTTGTTGACAAACTTTAATGTTTTGAATAAGAATGGGAAAACGGGGTAAAAATAGTTTGAAAAAGCAATCCTTTGTATGGAAGGTGCTTGAATTAAAAACTGAACTTTTTGGAGGGTTTTCTCCTACAATAACCAAGGAAACAAAGAGGAAAACTTGGATGAAAGTAAGAGATTTTGCTTATGTATGTGATACAGCATGGCCAAACCTGAGGACCAGGGCAGTGGTAATTTATATTATTTGATTTCTTGTGTGTGCATGTGCGCGCGTGAGAGACTTAGGTTTGCAAATAATCAAATGTGTCAGCATTTAATTAACCTCTCATTCTACTTGTAAGATTTTTTTCCATAAAATAATTATAGCTTGTTCTTGATCTAAAATTTTTTGAATGACCAACATTTACCATGTCATCATCACTATTTGAGTCAGAAATACATATTATATTGATTTTGTGAGTAATATTGTTCAAACACAGCCACAATTCAAGTGGCTTCCACTATTATTATTATTATTATTATTATTATTATTATTATTATTATTATTATTATTAGAGTAGATTTAGTCATGAAAATTGAGCCTAATAAAATTAATGGATTTTATTATCTTTGCTTTTTTACGAAAAGGTTCACTGATATTTTTAGTAAAAGGTGCTAATATTATTAGGTAATACACTAATAACTAATACTATTAACTAATAGATTTATGAAACAGAATGCTAATATTATTACTTACTAATATTATTATTGTAAAAGTTTATGAAACAGGCCCCAGCACACAAGGAGAATGTGCTCTGGTCCATTCTCTTCACACCAAAATTGCTGCATTTACATAAAAGCCTTTTAAACTGCCTGCCTCTCTGTGTATTACAATGCAGGTGCTGAAACATTCAGGGTTTACATCTAAAATTCTATAATCTTTTTTTTTAGTTGACAATTAATGCAGAAATTATTTAAGGCATTTATGGTTAAGAATTAAAGGGAAGGCAAATGCCCTAGTGCCCTTTAGTAAGAGCCGCCACTGTTATGAACCTATCCAGGTAGTTCATCAAAATCAAGTTTCAAGGTCGTACTTTCAGAATATGAGGCAAACGGAAACACTACACCAGTAAAGTGGACTTCTGTTGTTTTGCTATGTGCATTCTTTCATTCACACTTGTTCAAGGATGTGTTGTTTTGCAGCTTTGGCTATCATTTAGATGCGTTTATGGTCTAAAATGTTGCTGTTTACAGATGTTATACAGAGCGAACCAGAACTCCACTGACAAACTTTCAGGGATACCTTCTGAGTATTTTGGTATAAGAGACCCCATGGTCTCTGGCAGCTCGTTACAGAATAATGATGTAATTATGAGTTATTCGGTTTGTTACCCCAATTACCCTTGTTTCTGTGAAAGTACCTTCACAACAGTGAAGAAGCCTGTATAATATGCAGTCGTCCTCCATGGACTAGTGGTACCAGGCTAGCTTCTAGTTCCTGAGGTCATGGGTTCAAACCCGGGAGGGCGATGGATTTTTTCGGTCGTAAAAATCCTTAGCATGGCTTCCTTCGGAAGGGAAGTAAAGCTGGTGGTCCCGTGTCGCAGATTTACGGCATGTAAAAGAACCTCAAGCCTGATAAGAGGCCTCTGACAAAATTTCCAGTCTTTCACGCCCAATATAGAATGGGACGCTAAGAATCATAGTAGTTAAAGAGCGTTCATAAATAAAACTCAATTTAATTTAACAAAATGTAAAACACACAACACATAGTAATGCAACATGCCACAGATGAAACACAAACACTTTTAACATAATGTGTTCAAGTCTGAACTGTCAGTACATTACAGTACAGTACGTAACAAATGCAGAACTGTTTCCTTACAGGTATTGTTCAAAATTAATTTTGAAGATTGAGAAGCTAGTAACAGTGATTTGTCCTAATTTAAAATAAAGAGAAATGGAGGTTATTACACTACATCACTAAAAGGTTTGCAGTTGGAAACATGCTGACGATGGGAGCAAACCGTTCTCCTGAAATGCATTCAAAGTAAGAACCTTTTAGTGATGTAGTGTAATAACCTCCAAATCTCTTTATTTTAAATTGTTCAAAATGTTGGCCAACATCGACTGTCTTACACGCTCAAGCATTTCAGGACTTTGGCGTACTACTTCTGCAACTGTGATAATCCAAGCAACCAAGTCCACGAAGTATTGACCGGAGTCTTGTAAACTAGGCTCTTCACATGCCCCCCAAAAGAAGAAATCCATTGGTGTCATGTCTGGTGACCAAGCTGGCCATGGAACAGGACAACTGTGACCAATCCATTGTCATCTAACTGTACATCAATGCAATTCCTAACATCGAGTGCAAAGTGTGCCAGCAACCCATGTTGAAACCATACAAACCGACGAATTCTCAGCGGCACATCTTCTAGGAACTGTGGGAGGACATGTTGAAGAAAAGTTTTGTACAAGACTCTGTTCAATGTATCAGGAAGTATGTAAGGTTCAATAACAAAATCATTGACAATACCAGTCCATACATTCACAGCATCCTGTTGATAGGATCGACACACCAATGCATTTTTTTTTTTTAATTTTATTTATGGATGCTCTTTAACTACTATGGTTCTTAGCGTCCCAGTCTGTATTGGGCAAATACCAGAAATTTTGCTCAGAGGCCCCCTTTATCAGATTTGAGGTTCTTTTATATGCCATAAATCTACAACACGGGAACACTGGCTTTAATTCTCCCGAAGGAAGCCATGCTAAGGATTTTTACACTCGAAAAAAAAATCTATCACCCTCCGCCGGGCTTGAACCCGCGACCTTGGTAACTAGAGGCTAGCATTGGTAACCCTAGACCATGGAGGACGATCCAGTGCGTAATCCCATATATGGCTATTCGTACTGTTGAACATGCCCTCTTGTAATCTTGGCCTCATCTGTAAACAACATCAAAGCAGGAAAATTATGGTTTTCAGCACATTGCTATAGGAATCTATTTGCAAACTCCCTCAAAATAGGAAGTCTGCTGCTGCAATGATTGCACCTTCTGTGGATGATATAGGTGTAAGTGTTCATTACAAATCTCAAAACAGTTGATTGGCTTGTGCTCAGAGCTCGTGCAATGCATCGATACTAGCAGCAGGATTGTCACCAATTGTGTGTAACACATTCTCTTCCATCGGGTGTTTTAGCATACCTTGCACGGCCAGTATCTTTCATTCTAACATGAAAGGATCCAGTTTCTCGTAGGACCTATGTACAGATGCAAAAGCACTGTGATGTGGTTGCCATTGGTGTGGGAAAAGCTCAGCATAGTGTCATTGTGTCGCTCTTCCATTGCATTCAGTGAACCCATACACAAGGTGCAGATTGGCCAACTCTTCATCAGTAAACCTATCCATACTGTTGTGAATCATTGTTAATGCACAACTACGAAAAACAAAACCCTAAACAGAACTGAGAAGTACTGAATGCAAACTTGAGGTCGAGTTAAAGAGGGCATTACTGTTGTCAACAGCAGGTACCATGAGCAAATGGAAGCAATTTGTTTACAAACAAGACACAGCACATACAGTTGACATTTGCAATGCTGTGCAGTATTTTCAGTACAATACAGACACAAAGCTAATTGGGGCAAGAAACCAAACGAAATGTAATTACTCTGTAATGAGCTGCCGGAAGACCGTGGGTACCTTATACCAAAATACTCAGAAAGTATCCCTGAACAACCTCTGAAAGTTTGTCGGTGGAGTCCTGGTTCACCCTGTACAAAGGCACAAACCTAAGGTTTCATCATCCATTGATACGGTAATTTGTATCACAAATTACTCAAATATAAATAATGATTGTAATATGAATATGTATTTTTATGTGACATTGATTTCAGAGGTTTATTAATTATAATTATTAGTGGTAAATAATAATATACGGCTCTACTGAAACTGTCAACAATAACGCAATAATGCAGCAAGGGGGTGAGTTGTTTGTCATTACCGGGAACCAGGAAGTTACGTAATGTTTCGCGCCTTTTCGGTAAAAGCTTCTAGAATGTTCCCTAAAAGAAATATGTATTAGTGGTTTTCATTGGATAGTAAAATAGACGCTAATGTTGGCGCGTTTTATTAGCCAATAGCAGTTCATTTATAATCTTTAGGCATGTCGAGGAGTGAGTGTATATAAGCCGGGTCCGAGGTAAAGCTTGCCGTTCAGTTCATCAAAATTTCGTGTACACTACACATCGTCAGCCAGTCCTTCATTTCGTCAAGTTACGCGCAGCAGAATTACAAGAATCTAAATTATTATAAAGTTAATTCTACACAAAATTGAAGTATGCGAGTTAAAAGTGATCAATAAGAAGTTATTACAAACAGTTTCAGTTTGGCGAGTATCCAGATTAATTTGTAAAAGTGTTTGTGAATGTGTTCAGCAATAAAAGTTATAAAACCAATTTCTTCGTCAGTATAATTTCTGGATAAAAGATATCTTTCCGATTCACACCCTGCAAGAGTCAAATGTCGACCTAAATAGCTAGCCGGAGAACATTTAAAGTGAATTATTTTAAAACTGATACAAATTGCTACGCCAGAGGGAGCTACGAACCAGACAAAGGAGTGACGTCACAAGAAGGCTTCAACACACGTGATGTAAACAACATTACGTAAAGCAGCAACCGTCGCATATTGGCTTCCAAACGCGGAGCTACAATTAATGATCTACAACATTAATACCGCACCATATTGGTTCCACAACGTGGGGCTCAACAACAAATTACGTAAAAACAAATTATGTACCATTAATACTACTTCATATTGGCGCCCATAACGTGGGGCGAAGATGACCAGGAAAGGAAGGCGAAGTGACCAGGAAAGGATCAGCATAATCAGGACGTGGAACGAAAGCAGCAGTAAAATGATCTACAAGACGCAGATTCCAGAAACAAAAGGAACGACAGACTATACGGATGATTGGACATCGTAATTCCGAGATCAACTACAAGACGACGTAGATTCATCACAACACAACGCAGAAGCGACATACAAATCTAGGAGAATGGGGCAGAACGCTGGACATCAAAGATACATCAGCAGATAGCATCAGAAAGGTTAGAAAAGTATGATTTTAATTTTAAAAAAAAAAAAAAAAAGTGTAAAACAAGAAACAATGATGGAAGGGGATAGTGTAATGGTTAACTGTAAGTCAATACAGGTTACAAAAAAAGGCTCAAACAATGTAGTATTGGAGGGAGGAAATGTTAGTGCAGAAAGTAAGAATAGAATAGCAGGAAATATTACTATTGATGCTGGTATGATGAAGGAAATGATGGAATTGCTGAGAAATATGAATGAGGAAATGCAAAAGAGTCATAAGGAATTAAGGGAAGATATGCAAAAGAGTTTTGAGAGATTAGAAAAGAAATTAGATCAAGAAAGTGAAGCTATAAAAAAAGGCGGGGAAATATTGGAAGATATGGAAAAGAATCATAGGGAATTGAGAGAAGCTATAAAAAAGGATCATAGGGAATTGAGGGAAGATATTGGTAGGAGTAATGAGGTATTAGAGCAAAAAGTAGATCAAAGCAGTGAAGAAACTGAAAAGAAAGTTATGAAGCTAGATATTAGTATGCCAAAAATGAGAGATGAAAATGAGGAAGTAATAGTAAGTGAGATAGGAGAAGTTTCAAAGAAAATGTTAGACATGAACAGGGAAAGAGATAACAAAGAAAGTGAGGTTAATACTAAAAATGAACATGTTGATTTAGAATGTACAGAGTCAGATAGTAGAATGAGTAACATTGCAAGTGAGATAAGAGAGATAAATGAGGTTAGGAATGTAGATGTAAATGAGACGCAGGTTAATTTCAGTGGGGAAATATCAGAAATACAGAAAGAATCAGAAATGCAAGGAAATAAATTGTACCAAGATGTTCAAAATGAAAACTCCAGTCCAGTACAGTTTGGTACAGATTTGTCAGAGTACTCTCAAGTTAAAAAGATAGCAGAAGAATTGAAAATGAAAGTTGTCAAAAGATGTATTGTTCAAGAAACTTTAGATTGTTTTCAAATGTTATCATGTGATGAAATTTCAAATGAATACAAGAGGTTATTCATGAACAAAAATTTGAAGGTTAGGTTACGGCTACGAGTAATGTTTAGCCACACACAATTTGATCCAGGAGGGTAAATAGCAACGAGATGTAAACTAAATGCTGGATAGTTAAAGATGACTTGCAGAGAAATGTATTGGAACGTAAGAGGGTTAATTATTTATGTGTCATTTGAAAAGAGAAATAAATTATAAAAAAAAAAAAAAAGAGAGAGAAATGTTTAAAAAATAAATAAATAAATAAATAAAATGTTTAGTAACGGTAACAACATTTGAAAATTAAGAATGCAAAGATTGAAACTTAATATGATATTAAATTAAAAGTACGTAAATACCATTCCAAAAGTGTTGTTAAAATAAAGTACAAAATAACAAAAATGAGTAAATATAATTAAAAACATATACAATTTGTTCCGCTACAAAGGAATTAAAACAAATATTTATGTAGCAAACAGAACAGGTGAAACATTGTCTAGATTTAAGAGATGTAAATATATGTAGAGGGTAAATATTTTGGTAAATATGTGTAATAATTACAAAAATCTTAAATGTATAAATTTTTGTCAACAACTTAAGAAAGTAAACAATTTGGTAGCAGTGATTAAATAATTTAGGGTAAAGTATTTGCTATAAAAAAATTTGTGATGTCAGATTAATATCTAAATTAATTAAACCAGAGCCAATAAGTAGTGGCGAGATAAAACATATGTCGTGTGTTAAATGCGTGTGAAGTGTTAAGTGAAAGTGATAGCGTGTGTTCCAAGATTTAGGAGACTAAAAACACAATTTTAAAATTTCCAAACAAGTTATAAATATTTATAATTATGTTTCTAGTGGGGCATATGATACGGTAATTTGTATCACAAATTACTCAAATATAAATAATGATTGTAATATGAATATGTATTTTTATGTGACATTGATTTCAGAGGTTTATTAATTATAATTATTAGTGGTAAATAATAATATACGGCTCTACTGAAACTGTCAACAATAACGCAATAATGCAGCAAGGGGGTGAGTTGTTTGTCATTACCGGGAACCAGGAAGTTACGTAATGTTTCGCGCCTTTTCGGTAAAAGCTTCTAGAATGTTCCCTAAAAGAAATATGTATTAGTGGTTTTCATTGGATAGTAAAATAGACGCTAATGTTGGCGCGTTTTATTAGCCAATAGCAGTTCATTTATAATCTTTAGGCATGTCGAGGAGTGAGTGTATATAAGCCGGGTCCGAGGTAAAGCTTGCCGTTCAGTTCATCAAAATTTCGTGTACACCACACATCGTCAGCCAGTCCTTCATTTCGTCAAGTTACGCGCAGCAGAATTACAAGAATCTAAATTATTATAAAGTTAATTCTACACAAAATTGAAGTATGCGAGTTAAAAGTGATCAATAAGAAGTTATTACAAACAGTTTCAGTTTGGCGAGTATCCAGATTAATTTGTAAAAGTGTTTGTGAATGTGTTCAGCAATAAAAGTTATAAAACCAATTTCTTCGTCAGTATAATTTCTGGATAAAAGATTCCTTTCCGATTCACACCCTGCAAGAGTCAAATGTCGACCTAAATAGCTAGCCGGAGAACATTTAAAGTGAATTATTTTAAAACTGATACAAATTGCTACGCCAGAGGGAGCTACGAACCAGACAAAGGAGTGACGTCACAAGATGGCAACGCGTGAAGTAAACACACATACATAAACATCACAAGCATCAACATTATTTGTAATACCGTTGCAAATTGGCATCCAAACGTGGTGCTATAATAATGTTAAACATTCATATGTAACATTAATACGATTACACCATTCACACAAAAAGCATTCAGCACAGGACAATCAAGACTAACATGGCCAAGTTAACATTATGCTGCTGCTGGTTGTACAGCATATGTAGCAGAGAAAGATTAAATTTTTCATAGAGCAGTTGTTTTGTAACCCAGCTACGATCATGTATGTGCATAATTAGCTAGCACTGCAGTGACCTTGGTATTGTTCCACTAGCTCACTAGTTGTGAATGACCACTCATGGCTGTATTTATCGGCTGTGAATGTCAACTGTTAGTTACTGCCTTCTGTTCGTGCTGTTAAGACTAGAGTTTGTTCACTGTGCATCTCAAAAGTTAAAGCTTATTCAAACATGTGTTATGTGTGAAATACTTTAGAGTATTCTTCTTATTGTTGCTAATCTTGTCTTGTTATTAGTTTACTGAAATACCTGATGAAAAATTCACACTTGAACAAAGAATTTCTATGTACAATGCATACATAAAAATAAAACTATGGAGACAGGTTTGTAGACAATTTCAGGAGAAATTTCCTGGTATTCCAGTTCCAAATAGAGATACTGTCAGATCTGAATTAATGGGTTGGTGGTTGGAACACTACGTCACATACTTTAGTATTTACTGTGTGTTTCAAGAATGCTTTCGTTCCCATCTTCAGCATTTTCCGACTGGCTGGCTTGGTTTTTATTTGGTGGATATGTGTTGAGTGTAAGACATCTGTTGATGGGGTGATGAATTTCCAGAGGTTGTCGGGAGGCGGCAATTCAAAGTTCATAAGTTGGCCATTATATTTTAAGAAGTATATCTTCTCTCGGGTTTCAGCAGATTTATGTTGGGTATAATGTCATTATGTGGTGTGCTACAGCAGATTTATCATTTAAGATACATGCCATCTCATTTGTTCTTTGTGTCTGGTTTCTAAATTTCTTTTAGTTTTGCCTATATATACCATGTTGCACTCAACACAATCTAACTCGTAAATTCGGTTTTCTTGTTGTTGGGGATGGGGTCTTTTAATTTGTTGCACAGTATTTTCTGTTTGCTGTAGTGGTTATAGGGAGCTCAAATGATGCATTTTCTAAAATTCTTTTGAAGTTTGTTGTGTATCTTGTTGAACTTTTACTGTTACTGATTCCTTAATGTTAATTAATTTTGAAGATTTAGAAGCTAGTATGTCATAATTTAAAATAAAGAGAATTGAAGATTGTTACACTACATCACTAAATTGTTCTTACTTGAACTAGTTTCGGGAGAACGGTTTACTCCCATCATCAATATGTTTTCAACTGATTTTGCCAGTTATTGTTTGGAGAATGTGTGTGGCTAGTGGTGTTCTCTGGTGCTGGGCTGATGAACCTCCAAAGGCTGCTGGGTGGCGGTAGTTCGAAATTCATTAGAACACCACTAGCCACACACATTCCCCAAACAATAACTGGCAAAATCAGTTGAAAACATGCTGACGATGGGAGCAAACCGTTCCCCCGAAACGAGTTCAAGTAAGAACATTTTAGTGAAGTAGTGCAACAACCTTCAACTCTATCTTAAATTCCTTAATGTGTTTTTGTCTCTTAAATTACTTTATCTTACTGTCTATTATGGATGTTTGAAATCCATTGTTGGAGGCTGTCTGGATAATGTGTTTATATTCTATTTGGTGTTTGTTTTTTCCCCCGCTGGCACGTGCACTAATTTCTGTATCAAGCTGTTTAGAATTGCCTGTTGTAACTATTAGTTTTAATATAGTTATTGGTATGTGTGATTTCCTATGTATGCCAAATGTTAGTCTGTGGTTAGCTCTATTTGTTATGATCTTGACGCCCAGAAAGGGTACGTAGCCATTTTCTTCCATTTTTATGGTGAATTTTATGGTTTTCTTCTGTAGATACAATAGTTTTAGGCAGTTTTCTAGGAACTATGACAAATATATCAACATAACGGTACCAAGTTTTAAACAAATGCAGAAAGGATTTGATGAACTCCAAATGACTTGTATATAATTCAGTGGAAAGTGAAATAGCTCTGGTCTAAATAGAGTTTGGTTAGTTTTAAAAAATCTTCTGATTGTTCTTTTGATGCGTTGTTTCTATGCAGCTAATTTTGAAGTAATTGTAGTAGCCTATCTGCGATTATGCTCAGAAAAAAACTGTGACATCAAATGAGACCATTACATCTGATGGGGATATATTTACCTCCAAAGAGCTTGTTATGCTTCTGTTGTCAAATGCTGGCATGGAGTTGAATGTTTTTGCGAGCCACTCAGCTAGCTTGTATGTTGGAGAATTCATGTTGTTGATTATTGGTAACATTTTATTGCCTGGTTTGTGGATTTTTGGGAATACACATAACCTTGGTATTGTAGGAAGATATGACGTGATTTTAGAGTTTTCTGTCTGTTAGAATGTAGTTTCTGTTAGTGTGTTTTGGGGTGCTTTAACACATGATTTGAGTGGGTCTGCTTTTATTTCTGTGTATTCTGGAATTTGTAGTAGTTGTTCTACTCTGAATTTGTAATCATCTTGATATAAAATAATTGTAGTGTTTCCTTTATCTACTTTGGTGTACACTACTGATTTTGCTTTTAGGGATTTCATGGTTTGTTTAAATAACATCACAGTTACTAGCTTCTTCATTACAGTAGAATCTTGTTAGTACGTTTTTGCAGGGACCCAAGGATTTGGACATCATAGACAGGAAAATGTGTTAACGAAAATACATAATCTGCAACTTAAGAACATATTTTGTAATAAAATCTAATAATACATCTTACTTAAAAAACGGATGTGAAATATAAACACTATTTACACTGGTTTGAAATGCATATCTATAGTTGAGTGCTTTGTTGGTTTTAATGCCAAAATTTTACTATCCATCTTGTTTAGTAAAGTCATTACATAAACAACTTTGAAACTGCACACATATTGCTTCACTATGTCCATTGCCTGCATCGCTTCCAACACTGTAGGTACTGGCTCAGGATCTGGTTCATCATCACTTTCATCTCCCACTGACGCTTCATCTTTCACTTGTTCAAGTATTTCATCTATCGTCAATGTTTCACACACTGGAATTTCATTGTCAATATTTACATATGTTTCGAAAGACACGCCGGCATTGTCTGCTATTTGGTGCCATTCTTCACTCTCGGAAAACTCATCTTCCTGCGTGATTGCATCACCAAGAACCCGGTAAAAACCAGCTTTATTAAAACAGTTCCTAATGGTATCTTGCGTCACACAATCCCAAGCAGTTCTGATAAAATGCATGGCATCTAAGATGGTGATATTTCTTGTTGTCGATTTCACTGCAGTCAACCTTCTCTGTACCAGTCTCTTACGATACATACGTTTCATGCACCTAATTAAGCCTTGATCTAAAGGTTGTAGCTTACTCGTGCAGTTTGCTGGGAAGAAAATGATCTTTGTGTTTCTTAAATTTCAAACAGTTGGTGGATGAGCAGCACACTGATCAATGAAGAGTGTAATTTTCCTGCTTCTTATGCCCAGTCTTGCGTCCCATGCTCGTAAGAAATTTTCAAAGATGGCAGAAGTTACCCAGGCTTTTGTATTGGAAGTGTACTTACATGGAAAAGATTGCACATTCTTAAAACATCGCAAACTGCGTGCTTTTCCAATAACCAGCGGTACCAATTTCTCTGTTCCGCTTTCGTTACAGCACAACAAAACTGCAATCCTCTCCTTGTTAAGTTTCCCACCGTGGCACTTTGTGCCCTTAAAATCCAGGATTTTGTCTGGCAAAAGATGGAAAAATAGTCCTGTTTCATCTGCATTATAAACATCGTCGGGGCTATAGTCTTTCAAAATTGATGGGAGCGTTGTATTTTTCCACATTTCTACATTTTCACACAGTGTAGCGTCATTACCTAGGGCAGCAGCCTCACCTCGCACACATCTGTAGACTAAGCCATGTCGATTCTTGAACCTTTTAATCCAGCCATTGGACACTTTGAAATCATCCAGTCCCATCTTGTGTGCTAATGTGTTGCCTGAGCTCGAACCACAGTACCATCTATTGGCACATTTGAAGCTCTAGCTTGTGTAAACCACTTTAGCAGAACATCTTCTAATTCTGGAAACTGGCCAGGGAGATTACGTTTTCTTTTAGCATTTATCCCTTCTTCAAAAGCAGTTTCAATTAGTTTACGTTTGCTAACAACTGTGATTAAGGTTGACGGAGGAATGTGTAACTTCTGCGCTATATCCACACGTTTCATATTTGGATTATGATCTACTTCTTCAAGGATTTTCAGTTTTTCACTGTTGGTTATTTGCCGCACTTTCTTTTTCTTCCTTGCGAACAAAACGTTAAAATACTATTATGTTTCGCCAACACTCAACAGCAGAAACTAACCACACCAAGCCACTGTTAAACTAAAGTGTGACTAAAGCATTCTCTATCCCCCCCCACACACACAAATCGCGTCACACAAATATGTACATGCATGCTATTGGCTGCCAGTTCCACCCCACCTGGTTTGACCAAAATAGCGAATTAGAAAGTCAAACTTAGAATATAGTAAATCTACTCCCGCTGGACCGGCCAAGCATTGGCCAAAATAGCAAATGAGGGCGTCAAACTTCGAACATAGTAAGCAGGAGCGAGAAAACGTACTAAACGAACGTTATTTATTGCATTTGGTGCTGGGACTTTTATAATTCAACATAATACACGAGAAAATGTGTTAATGAGGAACGTGCTAACGAGATTCCACTGTATTAGAATTTAAATACTCAGATGCCTGGTTAATAAGTTTAGGACATGGGAATCGCTTAACCTAAGAAATGAAAAAGACATGTTTTAACGAAAGAAAAAAATTGACAAAATTGGTGCTTTATTTGAACACTCTCCAAAAAAGCCTCTAAGACATGTTGCACTGCAAGTAGGTGTTTCGGAAACCTCTGTTCATATAGCTGCTAAATCTTTAAAACTGAAACCCTACAAAGTGACTATTGTCCATAAAATACAACCTCATGATGACAAGAAATGCCAGGAATCACTTAATGCAGATGGACACCACTTTCAACACCACTTATAACAATGTTGGTACTCATTATAGTGCATGTTACTACTACTCACAAGTATGTTAACAGGGAGTTTTTAAAATAGAACCCCCCCAGTGAAGTATACAGCTCATGGATGGACCAGGCCATAAAACAACTGTTCTTATCTCATCAACGATAAAAATGTTAATTTTTGGGATGTAGGATATGCATGGTTGGTTTCATGAATGATAAATGTCTGATTGCTTTCCCTGCGGAATAAATAAGAGCAAGTTGAAGAAAGTATTATGAAAGCAAAATGCACCAAAGTATGAACTTACATAAAGAATAAGGACAAAATGAATTCTCTGAGGTAATAATGCACACACTTGGATTCAACAAGTTGTTTCTGTTATTCTTTTAAGAAAGGCTTTAGGAAGTATTACATTTATATCTATGATCATCAAAGGATTTTTTTTTTATTTATTTATTTATGGACGCTCTTTAACTACTATGGTTCTTAGCGTCCCATTCTATATTGGGCGTGAAAGACCGGTAATTTTGCTCAGAGGCCTGTTTATCAGGCTTGAGGTTCTTTTACATGCCGTAAATCTATGACACGGGACCACCGGCTTTACTTCGCTTCCAAAGGAAGCCATACTAAGGATTTTTACGCCCAAAAAAATCCATCGCCCTCTGCCGGGTTTGAACCCACGACCTCGGGAACTAGCATGGTAACCACTACACCACGGAGGACGACAATCATGAAAGGAATTAAATATTTTTGCCTAATAGGTATAATAGATCCTGTACGCCCATAATAAAATAATCTTAAAAATTATTTCTTTAGCCTCTGCTGTTATAAGCTTTAAGTTGGAAAATTTACTTTAAGCTTGTCAAAAGCAGAAACTAAGTGAAAGTAATTACTGTAATGGAAATTAAGATAAATAATTCACAGATTTCTTTTTTTCCCCTCTGTTTCTTTAAATCATGATCTACAAGAAAATAACTTTATGTAATATAATTCTGATTTCAAATTAACCCACTTATTCTTATGTACAACATACTGTTTCTTCAACACTTATCTTCCTTGTGGGCTAAAATGTTCATGGCACAAGTTAATACTGAACAGAAAATAAATATAAAACAGATAATATCTCATGTTTATTATAAGTTAACTTGTTTCATTTGTAAAATGCAAATGTTTTATTTTCCTACATCATCATAATCATAAATTAGTTTCTCTACCCAACAACTAAAGTTCCCTCTTCAGGGAATTCATAGTGTGGCACTTCCAGATTCAAGGGTGCTGGGCCCTTCCTGATGCGTCCAGAAGCATCATAATGTGAGCCATGACATGGGCAATAATAACCACCATAGTCACCTGAAAAATAAAATTACAGAATTAAGGAAGACTTTACTTGATTATTGGCCAGATACCATAAATGCTTATTCAGTGGGACTGGAACTTAAAACAAATGAAAGGATAATGTTCTAGAGGAAAGTTGCAATGAACTGGTGTGGAGTAAGATTTTTATTTATATGAAACAATGTTACATGCTTCCCCTCCAATTTACATTTTCCCTTCATTTACAAGTTTATAACATTTGTTTTTACAACCTAGAGAAGTTTAAAAATGACTTAAAAACATCTTGACTACTTGGCTTATTCCTTTATTCTTTTTTGCTGGAAAAAAACTTCAATCTACACCAACAATGCTGAGTTGAGCTGAACTTATTTTTAATTCTCATCAATGCAAATCATATAATGCAGCACTTAAAAGAAAATATCACTACTTTATTATTAATTGTACCAAAAGGAAAGGGAAAGGGGGAAAAAAAAAAGCATTCAATAAGCATTAAACCCTAGCTTTAACAAAGCATAAGTTTATTTCATTACGTTGAATATATAAATGACCTACTCTTACATTTTACACACCTTGGTTATTAGTATACGAGAGTTCCAAATAATAAAAGTAAACATATTTCC
Organism: Deroplatys truncata; assembly: GCA_030765065.1. Lineage (NCBI taxonomy): Eukaryota > Metazoa > Arthropoda > Insecta > Mantodea > Mantidae > Deroplatys > Deroplatys truncata. The sequence goes on along the minus strand of CM060979.1, from coordinate 49,202,284 downwards.
CCCCTTATAAGAAAGTAAACAGTTATTAATATAATCTTTAGCACATGAACAAATACACTTTCATGTCATTTTGGGAGGTGGGGGTCGCATCGGCACTTTTCCCTATTTTTATCTTTATCCCAAAATTACCATCTTTCTAAAATTTCCTTACCCTTTTACTTTCAACATTTTAAAAAAAATTCTACATCCAAATGTTGCTCCGAAATTTTCCCATAATAATTGCCATTTGTCATCAATGCTCAGCTTTAGAGATAGAATCACCCTTAATATACAAGATGGACCATTTAAGTTGAGACTAAAATATCTCCAAAACTAAGCGTTGTAGAAAGAAATGTCTTGAATAAAAGTTGCTTGATATTATGGGGGAAAGTAAATGCCATTAGTTGTGTTTTATTTGGAGGATGTTGTGATGGTTATTTTAAGATCAATTTAATTTGACCCTAATTGTAGGTTCCCACTGAAGCAGTATATTTTGAGTAGTAAAATAAAATTAAGATCATAGGGAGAGTAAATATCAGTAACAACGAGGAAAATATTAAATAAAACTGGCAAGTGAATGTTACTGTAAGTTGAAATAAGGGTTGAGACACAAGGCCATCAGCGGCCGGAAACAGGTGGTTGTTCTCTATTGTTAAGCGTCCCGTTAGGTTGCTGGGAACGCAGGGTAGGAAAGGGCAATGTTCGCCAAAAAGCCAGATAGCTTTAGGCCTCCAATGAAAGAAGCCAGGAATCAGGTGATAGTGGAATGAGGAGATACGGAACGTTTGAAACAGAGAAACAGAAGATTTTAGAACACTTGATCGTGAGATTTTGGAAGACACATTTGGTCGTTAGAGATGGGCGGCAGAAAAGTTTAGAAGACAGCGGATAGGCGCAATGATATGAAGTGTAACAAATTAGAAGGCGCGCGTGTGTGTTTTGAAGTAAATAGCAGGAATCAAATGTTAAAACAGTAACGGTAAAATAAATGAGCAGAAAAACCAACAGTCGTGTTCACCACTAACCCGAGATCTAAGATCCATGCAAAAAACTCTTGAGCTAGTACCAAACCCGGGACCATTTCCAACAAATCCTACAATCCTGTACCGTCAAATACCACCGCAAATTGTCGCCCTTATGTGGGGCCCACAATCAACGACAAGAAATATCATCGCAAATTGCCGCCCTAACGTGGGGCCAGAAACTAAATACCACTGCAAAATTGGCGACCAACGTTGGGACCTGAATAAAACCGACTGTATCAGACATCGTGTGAATCAACCGACAGTAGAAGAAGTGATCGTGCCCAGGACATCAGGCATAAATCCAGCGACGCACGAGACGACAGGAGACCATCTCAACACGACCACAGGAGACAGATGAAGCAGTAACTACGCCAACCAAAGCAAAAAAAAAAGTAAGTTCAGTGATTTTATACGAAGTAATCGTCAGATAGACTACGTCAAAAGTGAAAGAAGAAGAAAAGCGTAGCTCAGTAATATATATATGTATAAAAATTTTGGTAGTTTATTAATCTATAAAAAAGTGTATTTAATGGTCTATAATTTTAAAATAGACACTAAAATGGAGCAGAATTTGGAAAGTGATAACTTAAGCAAAACAAGTGTAGGAAATGTAGAGGCAGCAGCCGAGTCAAATTCGGATAGGCTAATGGTTAGCGAACAGCAGGATCAGCAATATAACAAACCTTTTCCAACAAATGTCAAAATTTCAGGCATTAGAACAAAAACTAGAAAAGCAGGAGGAAAGAATAGGTCAGACACTGGATAGTTAGAGCCAAAAGCTAATAAAAGAACTAGAGAGCAAAATAATGCATGAGGTTAAGGCTCAGATAGAAAAGCAGAATGAGGTTTTATGTGAAATAAGGTCAAATCAAAATTACATGCATGAGGAATTTCTAGTAGTTCTTGCTGAAGTGCAAGAAGCGCACGGAAAAATTGATCACGTTAAAAAGCAAATAGAAACCATAAAATGTAACAATGAAAATGTGCATGAACAATTGTGTGATGATTTTCATAACAATTGTGAGAGGATCGAGCAAAGACAAACAGAAATGCAAAATCACATCCGTTCTGAATTAAGTACAATTAAGAAAACAGTGGAAGAGCAAAACAAAAATAATTCGGAAGAAATAAATGTATTAAAGGGATACCTCACACAAATTGTTGGAAGTCAGCACAAAACTTCTAGGGACTTAGCAGAAATGCGAGAGGCCATCAGCCGCATAGAAATAGAAAAGAATTCGAATCAAAGTGCTAGAACTGCTATATCCGCAGAAGTTTCAAACACAAATGATACGGCAGATCAATTTCCATTGGGATCGATTTCGCCACACACATGTGAAAATAGCAATAATGGTGCAGGCAATAACTTAAATAATAGTTTTATGCATGGTCAGTTGACAATATCCATTCAATTGTTAAATGAAATTTCAGTTCCAACGTTCGATGACAGTATTGACAATGCTAAGCAGTATATACTTGATTTAGAATCATATTTTGCATTGAAGGGTATTCCTGAAATATACAGAATGATAGTAGTGAAAAGAGGGTTAAAAGGACAATCCCTTAGTTGGTTTAGATTAACCTTAGGAGACCACGCAACGTATCTGCAGTTCAGGCAAGCTTTCTTGAACAAATATTGGAACGTATCCACCCAATATAATGTCAGGATACAAATTAATAATGGACGTTACCAACCGCATTCAGGGGAAGGAATGGTCGATTATTTTCTGAAGCTGGCACAACAAAGTCAACTGTTAGAACCACCTATGAGGGAGGAGGAATTTATAGCTTTAATGGCATACCATTTCCCGAGTGAGATTAAAAACCACCTTATAGTAGCTAAACCACGAACAATGGGGGAAGTTCTTGAACTTTTGATGGCTTTTCATAAGTCAGCCTTATGAACGAAGCGATATTGGCCTAAGTACCCACAGAACTCAATTCGCAGATGGGGAAGGGGCAAGCCAAAATTTTAACACTCGCAGGCGTGATTCATACCAAGTTTGCGAGAGTTATAGGGACAACACGTATAGAACACCTAATAGGCAGAATTATAGGAGAAATGGACCTACGGGCGGAAACTATAATAGAAATGTCAATAGTGCACAAAGCAGGCAGAATTCCCAGATAAACTTTATTCAATTTGAAAACGAAAGGAGGGGAGACTATAGGTCGTGGAGAAACACATGGGGAAATAATAATATGCAATATGCAAATGGACCGAGACGTGATGGACACGGTAGCACGAATACCGGACGTAACTCACCACGATGGAGAGGCCGCTCACCCAACCAAACCACGCACGAGGAGGCGAGAGTAAATGCGCCAGAAATAAGCTCAGGACACGTCGAACCAGTGCCTCTGGAAAACTCCAATTAGATCGAACTGTATCTTCGGGTACGGTCAGAGAGCAATTAGATGTAAGCAATGCATAGCGCAGATACAGACACGAGAGGAAAAGGGAAATCTTTGTGGAATATTTACAAACAAATGGTAATGAGGAAATTGTGAAGTTTTGTTTTGAGGAAATGAGTGAGAACGAAAATGAGGAAGACGAGCAGTGTAAAACTATTAAATATTACAGTCTGACCGTGGGACAAGAATCGAGCCCATTAGCACGCGTAAATAGGGAATCTATTGAGTCTGAACCCTTCGAAAAGAAAAATGAAAGTGAATAGTATACAATGCGCAGAAAGGGAGTTTATTTAAAGTTGTAGTTGTTAATAGTCGATGATTTCTGAGAGAACTAGATGCCGTAACGTATAAGTATATGAGTTTGATATAAAAATGTCCATGTATAATTACAAAACAATTCAGGGATCGTGCTTTCGAAATAAAATGCATTCAGTCAGGTAAATTTATGGGGAGGTACAACATTGCACTGTTAAGACCTTTTAAGGAATTAAATGAATAAAAACACTGTTTAGCATTGTGAATGGAGTATGTCACACACATAAAAAAATAAAAATAAATAAATAAAAAAAAAAAAAAAAAAGAAATTCTTAAGCAGCCAAAATAATTAATAATTGAAAAGAGGGGGAGAGCAGATAATGATATGTCAATTTACCAAGAATAAGCACTGCATTATGTGCATAGAAATAAAGGAGATGTAAATAAACAGGTGAATAAATCGTTGTTGCATGCATCATGATTGATATAAAAAAAAATAATAAATAAATGTATATACATGTTAGAATAAGCTACTGAGTGAAACAGTAAAGTGAAACAAATCATGAAAAGTGGAAAATGTTGCGTGTGCAAATTATGAATAAATAAGAAGATAAATAGATAAATAAATGAAACATAAAATATTGGAATGATCGTTGCAGAACAATAAAAAAAAAACAATTACACGTACACCAACGACAAACAAATTTAAAAATATGAAGATTTTGTATAAAATGTAGAAATGTATATTATTTGTATATTGCTTGTAAATTCTTTCTTATTTTGTAAATAGCTTTGTTACATTTAATATGTGTATATTGTAAGGGTATTTGTATGATTGTATTACGTTTGTAAAATGTTTAAGTGTAATTCCTGTGAAGCCGAAATACACACACGCGTACATGGATTCGTTAAATGTTAGGTAGAGAACCAATTTTTTCAGATGGGGATTCTGATAGAATGCCAACTATCTTTAGAAATATAGTAAACATTCCATCAGGGGGCATATTGAAGCAGTATATTTTGAGTAGTAAAATAAAATTAAGATCATTGGGAGAATAAATATCAGTAACGGTGAGGAAAATATTAAATAAAACTGGCAAGCGAATGTTACTGTAAGTTGAAATAAGGGTTGCGACACAAGGCCATCAGCGGCCGGAAATGGGTGGTTGTTCTCTATTGTTAAGCGTCCCATTAGGTTGCTGGGAACACAGGGTAGGAAAGGGCAATGTTCACCAAAAAGCCAGATAGCTTTAGGCCTCCAATGAAAGAAGCTAGGAATCAGGTGATAGTGGAATGAGATATAGAATGTTTGAAACAGAGAAACAGAAGATTTTAGAACACTTGGTCGTGAGATTTGAGAATGAACACTTTGTCATGAGATTTTGGAAGACACATTTGGTTGTTAGAGATGGGCGGCAGAAAAGTTTAGAAGACAGCGGATAGGCGCAATGATATGAAGTGTAACAAATAAGAAAGCGCGAGTGTGTGTTTCGAAGTAAATAGCAGGAATCAAATGTTAAAATGGTGACAGTAAAATAAACGAGCAGAAAAACCAACAGTCGTGTTCACCACTAACCCAAGATCCATGCAAAGAACCCTGAGCTAGTACCGAACCCGGGACCATTTCCAACAATTCCTACAATCCTGTACCGTCAAATACCACCGCAAATTGCCGCCCTTATGTGGGGCCCACAATCAGCAACCAGAAATACCACCGCAGCATTTAAAAAAAATTAAATTGACCCTAAAATGACTATCATAACGTCCTCCAAACAAAACACGACTAATGGCATTTATTTTCCCCCATAATATCAAGCAACTTTTATTAAACACATTTCTTTCAACAACGCTTAGTTTTGGAGATATTGTACAGTCTCAACCCATTAACGCCTAGCATTGCCGTACGGTAATGCACGTAACATATTCTTAAAGTTATTGTGCTTTCAAAAATTATGCTGGAGGTTTGGTACCACTGCTAATCACTCTATAAAGGAACTGTATTTACGACATTACAGTGTTTATTGTCGTGTTTGTTACAGATTGTTTGAAAACTGCTATCACAAATGTGGAGCAGAAGTGGACATCCGTTTCGAGTAAGTGTATTTTTATAGGATTAGAGTTATCATGTGGATTATTTCATGGTAGTACATTTCTTTGTATAGCGCAATATATATTCTCTGGCAGTAACAAGGTGATTCAGAAAAAACAGCTGAAATTATGTCTTCCTAATTCCAATGTTACCATATGGCAACGCTAGGCGGATATACTCCGTAAGACGTATATTTCATTATGTTGTTTCAGGAAAGGCCTTTCATTTGCTGAAGCACTGAAGATAATTTACATTATATTATGTTGATGTGTTTATTGAGCCACCAGTATCAAACGTAGGCACAGTTGAGGATTCTGGAAATGAGAATGAAGGCAGATTATCTGACAACCTGACATCTTGCCAATTACTGGCTAAAGCTAAAATAAGGTTATCAAACAACGAAAGAATAGGCATTGACCAAAACAAGTGCAACCTATCAGTACAGCCACCAACACTAAAGGCAGGTGCACCTGAAATTGTATCTACTCAGATATCCAAAATGTTATCAAATGGATGGCTGAGAGGGAAACAATTGAAAAACAATGGGAGAAAGAAGCTGATTTTGACATAGATAAACTTATTGAATTCCCCACTCCAGATTATTCAAGATAATGAACACATGTCACTAATTGAAATGTTCCAATTGTTTCTTAGCCAAGAGTTAATCGAATATTTGGTAGAGGAAACCAGACACTAACTATTATTTTTAAATTTTCAGGATCCAAAGATAACAGCAAAAGAAATGTGCTGCTTCATTGCCATTCTATATGTTGCAACTACGGTAACTTACCAACTAAAAGGCACTTTTGAAATTCAGATGATGCCACGAAGAACCTGGCAGTTTCTCAGTCAATGAGAAGAGACCGATTTCTTCAAATCTGTAGGTTTCTGCACTTTGCAGACAACACTAAAACCACAATGGCTGGATTTTGTACAATAATGTCAGAAGACAAAGAATATCTCTGCTGGATTTCAAAAGAGAAATGGCTACTATCTATCTCAAGAGATAGCAGACTGTACCAAAAGGAGTTGGAAGACCAGCAGCTTTATGAATATCTCTTAGCGGTCACATATCCGATTTTGTAAGATTCGACAGAGCTGACCACCTTGTCCAGCCAAAGGGAGGAGGAAAAAGGAAAAGATTTGCTAATGACAACTGTAAATCAAGTGTGAGAACAATGTGCTGGAAGTGTGGTGTTGGATTGTGCATCAACTCATCATTCCCTTCCATACTCATTAGATTTTGTGTGATTTTACAAATGCAGAAAATACTGATGTGTGTAGACCACAAGTGCATTTTTGTGGAATCACACAGTATGTTTTCATACTTAGTTCAAATTGTTAAAGTTTTGGGGTAGACATTATTACCTTTAATAATGATGTAGAATAGTAGCCTGCTGAAGATTCAGAATACAATTTCTTAATGGAAATTATACACCATAAAACTAGGTAGTGGAAGCGCCTAGCATTACCATATGCTAACAGCGAATATTTTCAAAACTGAGTAATGAATACATATTTTTTATTTTATTCCGTACATTTGTGTTGTCATGTCTGTCCTTGACTGGAATGAGTGTTAGACATATATGATGTCATGTAAACAATTGAGATTTAATGGCCTTGACCTTTGTAAATGGCCAAAGTGGTTGATATAGCCTCTGATACTGTGCACCTACCTACCTACCTAACCCAAACAATGCCAATGATGTTTACCAAACAATTTATGCCAAGTAGTACTTTTAAGAGAAGAACAGAGCTCAGAATATGTTTACAAAACAATTTATGCCAAATAGTACTCTTAAGAGGAGAACAGAACTAAGAGCTGCGAAGGCATTGTCTAAACAAGCAAATTTCCTTTACAAGGGACTTTGAGGCAGTATTTTTAACACTTAAATGATATCAGTCTAATTATATAATATAAAATATAATAACAGCCCGCCTTAAAGCAATATGTGTATAATATAACATATAAAGTGCATGTATAACTGGCGCAACAGTTCTAGACATGTGAAAATCTTAATGACAGCTATGAAGCGAGTTACATACCAGATCAGGAGGTGACCGGTCGTCTGCATGCTGCAGGAGTGTATGGGACAGTCATTGTCAAATATCCGCACACCGGTTATGCACTGCACTACACGATAAACTTATAGTTATATACAGTATATTTAAATCCACCATTGTAAAATGCCCTTAATATAAAAACACTGTCAACCATCTACCCCCAGTTCTTCCACACCTGACAGCCCTTCCTCTTCTGCAGAATCACTCACATCATTGCTGCAATCACTGCTGTCACTACTTTCTGCACCATTATCCTGGATGAGAATTTTTTTCTAATTCATTTTCTGCAATTCCGTATTTTTTGAAATAATGATTCTCAATTTATTCAACATGTTGACATACATTTTCCCATTCTGGCCTTCCAATTTCTGCAAATCGCTGGCGACATAACTGCTCCACATCTTTTAGTTTAAAAGTGATATTTCTGCAGGCCACCCAGTTTTTGACATCAGCCCAGATTAATTTGATTGGGTTTAGATCTGGGTGATACGGTGGCAGCCAAAGTACATTAATGGCGATGTTGTATTAATATCTGGCCAAGTATTATGAGTTATGACTTCTGAAGGGATTTGTTGGCTTTAACTAAGTTATATTTGTTTTACTCATGCTGTCATCAAAAGCTATATTATGCCTAAGCAACCAGGTTTTCATTTCTTCTTTCAAGGAATTTGAGGTAGCTTGTTTGTCAATTTGAGTGTTGCCACATTGTGAAGCATTGCCGATAACTAGAATAGGCCCAACAGGCATATTAGGTATCAACATGGTGTTGATTCACTTCATGTAATTTTCTGCATTCATTTCTTGATGAAAATCTCCTGTTTTTTGTTGCGACTTATAAAAGAAGGGCATTTGGAATGAACAGCATGAACGATAATAAGTATTTGCCCTTTGGCAACAGGTGCCTGAAAACCTAATTTGCTATCATCACTTCAACTTTTAGATGTTGTATGACTGCTTGTATGTACGACTCATCTTCATACACTATAGTTTGACCCTCTAATTTGTACCTCTGAGTAAGGTACTCTTCCAGCTGAGATCGTATGTCGTGCTTTTTCTATTAGAACTCTGCTATTTGGTTTCGTTTTCTTCCACTTGAACCCTAAATCTTTTATAATTTTTCTGACATTTGTAGCAGCAACTTGAAAATTTATGCTGATATAAGTACATATAAAATTATAATCATTTGGAAAGTTAGAATCAGACTGCAAAATTCAGTGCCATAGCCGGGATTTGAGTCTTGTAGCACCACCTTGAACATTTATGACATCTTTCAGATTGATGAGCAATCTGCTTATTGTTGGCAGAGTTTTTTCTTCCACATAGAAATTGTGAATCGTGCGCCGAATGACGCATTTGTTGAAATCGTCTATTTCTGTAATACGTTTAGGGACCTTATGTTTCTTCACAGGTGTGTCAAATGGTACTCTTTCATCCATATGGTTTTTCTTATCTTTCAGAACTCTGGAAACGGAATTCAGTGAAACACCAGTTGCTTTGGCTACTCTTTCTTTCACTCTCTTAAGGCTTTTGTGGAACTCGGGTAAACATATATTTTCTTCCTTCATCTCTGCTTCTTGCTTCATGAAGTCGAGGACATTTGCAATTATTTCCCTGCTTTGAATACGTAATACCTTACCATTTAACTTTGAAAACGTAGGAGCCATGGTTATAAATATCACAAATATAAAATAAGCACTATTTACGTACTGCTCTCTTTGAAATTACAAGATGCGGACACCTTCTATGCAGACTGTGTGTGTTACGCACTGTGAGTAAGCAAAGGTATTATATCGCTTTCGTTGATTAAGCTAAACATAAACCATTCCTAGGCTCGGCAGCTGGGTTGGCAATCAAGGTCACGATTCCAGAAGTTTTGTGCCAGTTATAACAGTCATTTGTATTATGTAATTTAACAATGTAGGAGCTGTGAGAATAGAAGCAAGCTGCCTTCGTAGCAAACAGAATTACAAAATAAAAGCCGAAAGTTGCTAACAATGAGGTAACCTTGAGACAACAATAAATTAGAAAGTTTAATAAAGGCTACTAATAATACTTGGAACAACAATAATGTAATATTTAAAACAGTTTATAAATAGCCAATCAAAAACTAGAAAAAGCATAAGTTAAATAAAAGTATTCCACTGGAGTAGGCTTAGCCAATCAGACACTTGAAATAGAGGAAATATACAAATTCAGGTGGTAGATGCTACAAGATTGCATACCCGAGTGGTATGATACAGCTTCAATGTGAGACATGAAAAGTTATTGCGGTGAGAATAATATAAAGTTTACATGTTAAAAAGTACATTTAACAATAACCTCACAGCTCTAAAGTAGGTTACATCAGTGAAGTGTTATTTAATAATGTGAAGTATTAATCAATTAATTAATTAAATTAAATTGAGTTTTATTTATGGACGCTCTTTAACTGCTGTGGTTCTTAGCGTCTCATTCTATATTGGGCGTGAAAGACCAGTAATTTTGCTCAGAGGCCTCTTCATCAGACTTGAGGTTCTTTTACGTGCCGTAAATCTACGATACGGGACCACCGGCTTTACTTCCCTTCCGAAGGAAGCCATGCTAAGGATTTTTACGCCCGAAAAAATCCATCGCCCTTCGCCGGGTTTGAGCATGGTACCACTACTCCACGGAAGGATTAATAAAAAAAAGGTATAATATAATTATAATTGTGTAAGCCTTGTTCTTTAGCTGTACCAGCCTTGCTAAGAGATACGTGCTTTAAAAAATTACTACTGACGCAGCCAAGGTATACATACATATAATATTTAAATTAACATTAAAATACAAAGTTGATTTTTAAAAGTGGGGGCGAAGGCCACCGGAAAAGTGAACGTGGGGCGAAGCCCACCAGAAAGTTTGTATCGTACGTGGAGCGAACACTCCAAGAAACATATCTCTCACAATACATGGTGCAACCACAACAATTAAACAACTTCAAGTTTGGCTCCCATACGTGGGGCAGTAACTACTTCAACTTGTATCCAGATGATTTTGATAACATATATATATATATAAAAAGAGGTGCAGTTAGAACACAAAAAGAGGTAGAAGCTACCTCACATGATGTGGTGATAAGTGACAGTTAAAAGGAGAAAGGAAGAACAAATATAAACTAATGCTGGCAGAAGGGGGCAACAGAGAATGGATGATCAGACATAATGTTTCAGATATAGTCTAAATGCTGCAAAGGTAGACCTGCAAGTTGAACAAAGGCAATTCCACAATGTCAATGTCTTGGGAATACCTACAAAGGTACACTCCATCAATGCCTTCGATTTAGTAATGCTTATACAAGTTAATTATTAAATTTTTTAAAATTATTAATAATTAACACATCTTCATTCCTCAAATAATACCTTTAAATTTATTTATTCTTGTTTTATTTTTCCCGCAATAGGCTTAAATTCGTCATCCAGAAAGCACAGATTATGGCCATATACTTGCATATATTTGCACAATAATTTAGCCATGGTAAGGAAAGAAGAGGTTGAGTCTGAAAGAATGTGGATTGAAGGGGTAATGGAAGAGAATTACTTCCACTGATTATAAGAAAAAGGTAAATGAAGGGCAGAAACTTGTCCATGTGAGCTGATTGTGGCGCTTAAAGTGGCACCGGAAAGCCACCCTGCATAGGAACAACAGAGTCCCAAACCTTGTTGACCTCAACTGGAGGGTACAACCTTGGTTTTCACTGCCAATGGTGACTATGACAATTTGCTTGGCATAGGTAAGTATTTTAAAAAATCTGATGTGTTACACTCACATGACTTTCTCTACTCTTGTACAAACTATTTATACAAACGCTTATTCTCCATATGCTTCATGTTAATCGAGATAAACATTTGCAGACTCTTATCTTATTGCTAATTTTCTTGTAGATGTAAGGGGAAAATATATTTACAAGGGCAATATAGAGAAACAGTAGCCTTTAAGCACATACATATCTCTTAATAGTTGGTTGCTAGGTGCAGCACCATTCCCTTTGCCACAGATTAATACTCTTTGCATATCAAAGACAAAAAAATGAATAACGAATTCCCATTTAAGAGAATAAGTATTGAAAAATTTAAGAGAATAGCAAGCAATATCTCGAAAATGGTTCACTCAACAAAAAAAATGTATATGACATGAATTGTGTATTTTAACGCGATGTACATTTTTTGTGTAGTAAAATTTTGTCTATCTCTTATGGTTTACCAGTTATGCAAAAGTCATTCACAGTGAAGAACACTTTTGGAGACATTCCCATAAAATTCAACATATACGTTTTATTTGTCATGAAAATATCTTAAACATATGATATTTTAATCAAAATCGTTAGAGCCGATTTTGAGAAAATTAAAATTTTCGAAAAATCTTCCATGTAAAGGGTATCCTGAGGTGGGGGGATTTTCTTGAAAACCTTCGTGTCGCATCCCTGGAAGATACTGAACCTAAATACCAAGTTTGGTGTTTATCCGACTGTTCGTTTCTGAGTTATGCTGTTCACAGACACACAGACACACACACGGACATGTTTCCAAAAAGGCTTTTTTTGGATTCAGGGGATCTCAAAACATGTATTTCCGGTGAAATCTCGGTATCGAATTTTTGGGTGGAATACAATACTTCCCCTACTTACTATACGTAGTAGAGAAAGTAAAAATGTGCATACTTGATGTACTTACATACAAGGGCATATTTGAGAAGAACCTTGAAGAGACATGGATGGGAGCTTGATGACAACTGACAGGAGTGTAATGGTAGACAGAATGTATCAAGAAGGGATAAAATAAGAAGCCCTTTGGATTGTTGAGAAAAGAACTAAGTATGTATATATTTATTTCCATAATGCTATACAAGATTCTTACAATTTTAATACATTACTTTGAGTTGCTATGTTTTTCTTTCTTTAGTGCAGTATGTATTTTAACACCATGGTTATTTATGCACGGTGGTCATAACAAATTCATATTGCTTTATTTTTCTAAACCACTTTTCTCTTACTCTCCCCATATATTCCCCTATTCTTTTTATATCCCTCTCCTTTTGTATTTTCATTATCCTAACTTTTAATACTTCTTTGTTAACATTTTCCCATTCTTTAGGTAAAAATTGATCTCTCCACAACTTAGTTTCTTCACATTCAATTACAGTGGAATCTCATTAGCATGTTCCTCATTAACACGTTTACCATGTATTACGTTGAATTATAAACGACCCAGTACCAAATCACCAAATATAATAAATAACGTTTGCTTAGTGCATTTTCCTGGTCCCGTTTACTACATTTGAAGTTTGACATCCTCATTCGCTGTTTTGGCCAATCCTTGGTCGGTCCAGTGGGAGTAGGCATTTAACACGTTCATAGTTTGACGTTCTCATTTGCTACTTTGGTCAATCCTGGTCACAGGGTGGACACCGGCAGCCAATCACATGCATATAAATATTTGTGTGACACGATTTGTGTGGGCGGGATAGATGCTAATGATAGTTTCTAATGTTGAGTGATGACCAAACATACATAGATTGAATTTTAACCTTTCATTTGCAATAAAAAAAAAAAAGTGTAGTAAATAACCAACAGTGAAAAACTGAAAATCCTTGATGTAGATCACAATCAATATAAATAAAACATGTCGATATAGTGCGGAAGTTAAACATTGCTCCTTCAACCTTAAACACAATTGTTAGCAAACCTAAATTGATTGAAACTGCTTTTAAAGAAGGGAAAAATGCTAAAACAAAACTTTCTTCTTGGAAAATAGGAACAGAAGAGGTTCGGAACGAAATCTGTTGCATGGAAACACCTACCGTATTCAAATAGTATTGTATACACCAAAGATACTATTGTCTATTGTACTAGTAACACAATGCACATTCATAATTTTGTTTTCTTTTTTAGCAGAAATTATCACATGTGTAATAAAACACGCAGCAAAGCCACTATTGTCGCTTCCACAATTCGCAATTTATTTTCTCAAAAACATTCATAACCTAAAAAATCCAAGTTTACCAAAATAAAAGCTTGAATTATTTATTCTCAGGCTTTGTGTATCAAAATCCATTTAAACATACTGAGTTTAACATGGAAACGCAGATCGTATTCAGTATGAAACTGTACTCAAAATTGATTTAAATTGCCCATGGAGACGTAGTAATTATTAGATTTTTATTACATAACTGTGCTCTTAAATTGCAGATTATGCATTTTCGTTAACACATTTTTCCACCTATGACGTCCAAATCCTTAGGTCCCTGCAAAAACATACTAATGAGATTCTACTGTATATAATGCAAATCATTATCTGCCTCTCCACAAAGAGGACACCTATTCAAATTCGCTCCCTTCCTATCTCCCCTTAGCCTATATGCACTTAATCTAGACTAGGCCCACCCTTCTCTCACTAACCTATTACCTACATCCACATACTTCTCCCTTCCCCAGTCCACCTTTAATTGTCTATATACTTCCAAACTTTGAAATAATTCTTGTTTCTCTATATCTTCTACTCTGTTTTCCTCACTTCTTTCCAGAAACCTTTCACTAACCCCTCTCTCTCATCCCATAAGTTACCCATTCCTATTTCCTGTAAAATTCTCCTTATTCCTTGAGCCTAGTTCATCCCATCACTGGATTTTTCTTGTATTATTAAACATTGCCTCAAGATGTTATGCTCGTCCAATGATTTCAATCTGTGCCAATATTTAAGTATTCTTTCTACTACCATGCCTTTGCTACCAATATTGCTGTTCCATTAGGTGATGAAATAGATAAACCTAACATACATTTACAGAATGATCTATGTACTTTATCAATCATCTCCCATCCTTTGTCACTTCCCCAAATCTCTGATCCATAGGCCATTTTTGCTTCAACTACAGCTTTGTAAACCCTTTCCAACCATTTAATTTGCATGTCTGGTATTTTCTTTAAGCATATTCTTATAGCAGTCATTGCTAATCTTCCCTTAACTAAGGCACTTATCTTGTGATCATTCCATCTCCCATTATTACTTATTATCACTCCCAAATAATCAAACCTGTTTACTATTTGCAACTCTTCCCCTTCCACATACCATTTTTCCTCCTCCTTCAATTTATAGCTCTTTTTAAATCTTTGATTTTTTTTAAACTTATTCTTAAACCCCATTTCTTACAAAATGAATATATGATATGTAACACTTTTGTTAGACCTCATACTGAAATAGAACTTGCCACTAAATCATCTGCAAAAAGTAATCCTGGAATTTCTCTATTATTTACTGTGGGTAAATATAAGTTATCCTTATTCAACTCTTATAAGATATCGTCAATAAATAAGTTAAGCAGTATAGGGCTAAGTTTGCAAAGTAAGCAGTAGAAAGGTGTGGTTTTTAAAAAATGGAAATCGGGACAAAAATGAATTCATTTTTGAAAAACACTTAGACACTCACTGATGTATACTCAATGTGTATAGACTACTCAGGCTAATTCCCATGATGTGCAATGTTGGACAAAAGGTCTTAATAGTCTAACAAATCTCAAACAAGATCAATGTCAACAGATGAAAATCGCTATAGGTCATCTGTACCAATATTTGCAATGACATGTCATTCATTTAAGGGATGAAGGTTGCACAGCACTTGTGCATTAGTTGATGACTGGTGCATGCAAGTGAATGGGAGAAGGTATGAGAAGAGAATGAGCCGTGGTTGGTGGCCTTACAGCAGATAGGGAAGTAAAGGGGGCAACAAGGAGGAAAGGAGACATCAGAAGACAAGATGATTGCAATGGGATTTCTAGCAATTGTACTGGTGATTGTCATCGCTGAGGACAATTTGTTAACTTTTGATGATGTGGATGTTGAATGTCACAATGTGCAGGAAGCAGCATGGGTTATAGAGTAATTGTACCTGCATTAAGGGATGGAGTGTAGATTTAATAGCACAATTATGAAAATTGATGGATTTTAGAATGTGTATAACTGTTTTACGATCAGTAGCCAAATAAGAGTGGAAGGAGGCATGGATGTATGTATGAAGTAAATGTGAAAATCGGATGTATAAAATGTTCCGAGGGTTATCTATTGGAGCGAATATGCAAGTGAATAAACAGCAAGAAAAAGGATGAGAAGTGCAAATTTAATGCATCTTAAGTATGCATACCAAGTGGAACAAAACTATAAGGGCATAGATAACTAACTGAAGAATGATGCTGGAGCCCATGGGCCTACCTGCAGGAATAGAATTGAATTGGAGAATGACACCAGAGGAGAATCAACTGCTAATAGCCTACAATGTCATCAACTAAGTAAATAGATACTATTTGGATAATTTTGTGTACATCTTTGGTGAATACAGAAATGGGGATGGCAACTGGAGGTAGAAGGATATCAGGAATGGTAGACATGGAGCAAGAGGTAACCAGGTTAGCTCCAAATGTTGAGTGAACAGGGAAATAGGGTGAACATCTTAGTATAAGAAAAGTAGCATCAGATAAATGAAGGAAGGGGATGAATGTTTTGAAACTGGTGATGAATTAATGAATGAAACAAATAGGCGAGGAACTTAAACAGAGAACTGAATATGGCCACAAAGTCTAATAAGAAAAATCTGATGTGTTACACTCACATGACTTTCTCTACTCTTGTACAAACTATTTTTACAAATGCTTATTCTCCATATATAACTTCTTTATTCAAATCATCATTACAATTTCTGCAATTATAGGAGCTATTGGAGGTCTCAATCAAATTTCTCTACGAAAAATTTTATCATTTTCATCTATCAACCATATTGGATGAATATTATTTAGAGGAGTCTGTTATTTAATTGATAATCCGCGTTGGACCTTACTTACTTTATATTTTTGTATACCGCTGTTTGAGAATATTTTTTTTATTAATCTTCATGTTAATCGAGATGTTAATCTTATTGCTAATTTTCTTGTAGGTGCAAGGGGAATATGGTAGGTTTTAAGCGATAGTCAAATCTTTTAAGCGCTGGTTGCTATGTGGCGCATTCCATTCTCTTTGCATATCCAGGACATAAAAAAAATGAATAATGAATTTGAGAAAAAGTATAAGTATTGGAAAACTTAAAGGAATAACAAGCAATATCTCGAAAATGGTTCACTCAACAAAAAAAAATGTATATGACATAAATTGTGTATTTTAATGCGATCTACATTTTTTGTGTAGTAAAATTTTGTTTATCTCTTATGGTTTACCAGTTATGCAAAAGTCATTCACAATGAAGAATACTTTTGGAGACATTCCCAGAAAATTCGAGATATGCATTTCATTTGTCATGAAAATATCTTAAACATATGACATTTTAATCAAAATTGTTATGGAGCGTAACAACAAAAATACATCTTCAAAAAACGGCTTTACATACGTAGCAGCATATTACGTGACAAACAATCTTTCTTCAAATTGATGCCCAAAGCGTGGTGCAAACTCCTTCAACATCAAAACATAAACAATAAACTTCAACAAAAAAAAAAGAGTCATTTTTGAGAAAATAAAAATTTTCGAAAAATGTTCCATGTAAAGGGTAGTCCGGGGTGGGGGGATTTTCTTGAAAACCTTCGTGTCGCATCTCTGGAAGATACTGAACCTAAATACCAAGTTTGTTGTTTATCCGACTGTTCGTTTCTGAGTTATGCTGTTCACAGACACACACACACACGGATGTTTCCAAAAATGCTTTTTTTGGATTCAGGGGGTCCCAAAACATGTATTTCCGGTGAAATCTCGGTATCGAATTTTTGGGTGGAATACAATACTTCCCCTACTTACTATACGTAGTAGAGAAAGTAAAAAAGATGAGAGAAGCAGAAGAAATGTTGAAAAGGACAAAAAAAGAAAACAGAAAAATATGATGTGATAACAAGAGCTGGTGGTTAAAACAAAAGCAAACATGGAGATAAGCACAAGGAATTCAAAGGAGTGAAGGATCTAGCTGTCAAACTTGGGAACGCCTGCAGAGAAGATGAATTTGCACACTATGTTGCCAGCTATGACAAGCTACCTATCGACAAAGAATTTTAATATACATCAGGATGAAAAAGCGTAGGTGAAAAAATAAGTCCTTAAGCACAAATAGTATATAACTGCAATCAAACATAAACAGTACACAGAAACGTTAGAGAAAAAAAGCTTTAAAATTAAGTATATTAAGTATGAATACAAAAATAAAATGAAAGGGAAGGGAATGGGTACACTATACATACATGCTGATTTGGGCTGTTTTATGATAATTGCCATAACACCAACCTACTAAAGCTGTTCAAATGTTGATTATTCTATCATTTATGCAACACTGCCCACAACTATGATGTATCTGAACACAAGTGTAACCTGAAGTGCACCAAATATCAAGCGTATTCACAGGGTCATGCCGTTGTAAAGCATTGTGACGTTTTTATGTTTAATGGGCAGATCTGCTTTAACAAATACTTCAAAAATAGTGGGTTTTAACCACATCCAGCTACTGTCTACAATGTAGAAAAGGTATTATGTGTAACACAATGTACAGGGTAGGAAAGCTCCAAATATATGTGAGAAGTACTACAATATTTGCAGTTACCACGTGGAAGCTAACGACAATTATTACATAGAGCCCTATCCCCTGTCAAAATATCATTAAGAGTTGCTTATCCTCTTTACTGATTTTAAGATCTATATAACACAATTGTCACATTGTATGAACAAATACCAAACCTTTGCATCAGGCTTGTAGACCATGCATTAATGAAAAAACAAGAGTATTGTGTCATCAATGTGGAATACAGGAGTGCTCTTTTTGCCAAACAGCCCATAAAAAAAAATATTTTGACTATCTCACCTTACCATACATTTGATATTTAGATGTGCTCTTAATATAGGATCCTATCATGGGTAACTCCTGTAGTGATCCATAGTTGAAACCTTAAACTGATTTCCTAAAGTGATCATGAATGGTAATCGTACATATAGAATGAGGTACAAATGTACTTCACACACTAATTGCACAAAATTACATGACATAAAATACATTTAATTTATGTAAACACCTTAAACATACAGTATTTTAACCAAAATCGTTAAAGTCAGTTTTGAGAAAATAAAAAATAACAAAAATTTGTATATCCAAAGGGTAGTTGGGGGGGGGATTTTTCTTATAAGTCTTCATGATGCAACTTTGGAAGATGCTGAACTTGAAGTATCGTATTCATCTGCCATTTTGTTTTTGAATTATGCTGTTCTGCTCTCTCCCCATCCCCCTTTTTCTCTTTTGCCTCAAAGCATGTATTTCTGGTGAAATCTCAATATCAAATTTTTGTGTGGAATACAGTGGAATCTCGTTAGCACGTACCTCATTAACATATTTTCCTGTGTATTACATTGAACTATAAAAGTCCCAGCACCAAATGCAATAAATAACGCTCGTTTAAGCTCCCACTTACTACGTTCGAAGTTTGACGCCCTCATTCGCTATTTTGGCCAATGCTTGGTCGGTCCAGTGAGAGTAGATTTACTACATTCTAAGTTTGAAGTTCTCATTCACTACTTTGGTCAAACCAGGCAGGGTGGAACCAGCAGCCAATAGCATGCATGTACATATTTGTATGACGTGATTTGTGTGGAGGGGGGATAGAGAGATAGTCACGCTTTAGTTTAACAGTGGCTTGGTGTGGTTAGTTTCTGCTGTTGAGTGTTGACGAAACGTAACAGTATTTTAACTTTTTGTTCACAATGGAGAAAAAGAAAGTGCAGCAAATAACTAACAGTGAAAAACTGAAAATCTTTGAAAAAGTAGATTGCAATCCAAATATGAAACGTGTGGATATAGCGCGGAAGTTAAACATTCCGCCGTCAAGTTTAAACACAATTGTTAGCAAACGTAAATTAATTGAAACTGCTTTTGAAGAAGGGAAAAATGCTAAGAAAACATAATCACACTGGCCAGTTTGCAGAATTAGATGATGTTCTACTAAAGTGGTTTACACAAGCTAGAGCTTCAAATGTGCCAATAGACAGTACTGTGGTTCGAGCTCAGGCAACACATTTAGCACAGGAGATGGGACTGGATGATTTCAAAGCGTCCAATGGCTGGATTGAAAGATTCAAGAATCGACATGGCTTAGTCCACAGATGTGTGTGAGGTGAGGCTGTTGCCCTAGATAATGATGCTACACTGTGTGAAAATATAGAAATGTGGAAAAATACAATGCTCCCATCAATTTTTAAAGACTATAGCCCCAACGATGTTTATAATGCAGATGAAACAGGACTATTTTTCCATCTTTTGCCAGACAAAACCCTTGATTTTAAGGGCATTAAGTGCCACGGCGGGAAACTTAACAAGGAGAGGATTACAGTTTTGTTGCACTGTAACGAAAGTGGAACGGAGAAATTGGTACTGCTGGTTATTGGAAAAGCATGCAGTCCACGATGTTTTAAGAATGTGCGATCTTTTCCATGCAAGTATGAATCCAATACAAACGCCTGGATAACTTCTGCCCTCTGAAAATTTCTTACGAGCATGGGATGCAAGACTGGGCATAAGAAGCAGGAAAATTGCACTCTTCATTGATCAGTGTGCTGCTCATCTACCAACTGTTTCAAATTTAAGAAACATAAAGATCATTTTCTTCCCAGCAAACTGCACGAGTAAGCTACAACCTTTAGATCAAGGCATAATTCGGTGCATGAAGCATATGTATCGTAAGAGGCTGGTACAGAGAAGGTTGGCTGCACTGAAATCGACGACAAGAAAAATCACTGTCTTAGATGCCATGCATTTTATTAGCACTGCTTGGGATTGTGTGACGCCAGATAATAAAGCTGTTTTAATAAAGCTGGTTTTTGCCGGGTTCTTGGTGATGCAATCACGCAGGAAGATGAGTTTTCCGAGTGTGAAGAATGGCGCCAAATAGCAGACGATGCTGGCGTGTCTTTCGAAACATATGTAAACATTGACAATGAAATTCCAGTGTGTGAAACAGTGACGATAGATGAAATACTTGAAGAACAAGTGAAAGATGAAGTGTCAATGGGAGATGAAAGTGATGATGAACCAGATCCTGAGCCAGTACCTACAGTGTCGGAAGCGATGCAGGCAATGGACATAGTGAAGCGATATGTGTGCAGTTTCGAAGTTGATGATGTAATGACTTTACTAAACAAGATGGATAGTAAAATTTTGGCATTAAAACCAACAAAGCACTCAACTATAGATATGCATTTCAAACCAGTGTAAATAGTGTCTATATTTCAATCTGTTTTTGATGTAAGATGTATTATTAAATTTGATTACATAAATATGTTCTTAAGTTGCAGATTATATATTTTCGTT
Source organism: Deroplatys truncata (assembly GCA_030765065.1). Taxonomy (NCBI): domain Eukaryota; kingdom Metazoa; phylum Arthropoda; class Insecta; order Mantodea; family Mantidae; genus Deroplatys; species Deroplatys truncata. Next base: position 49,181,132 of record CM060979.1, on the reverse strand, counting down.
AACACGTTTTCCTGTCTATGATGTCCAAATCCTTGGGTCCCCGCAAAAACATACTAACAAGATTCTACTGTATAATGCTTCTACTTACTGTAGGCAAGCCGTAGAGAAATTATAAATTAATTTTAGGAACCATAAAGGCTCCAGTGTCATTTGCACTAAGGATCTCTTCATCTTTATGATCTATGACAGAATATTAAGCTTATAGGAAAGAAAAACAAAAATGTATTCATATTACTAACCTGCATAAGCAATAGGGACACAACCTAGGTGAGTGCAAACACCTACGATGATAAGCCATTCAGGCTGCTGCACTCTGTCTGAATCATGCTGTGGATCACGAAGGGAGTTCACATCAACATTTCTCTCAGATTCAATTTCACTTGATGTTCTGCAACACATATTTATCTTTTACTTTTGTTTAGAAGATTATGCTTTAAATTGCAAAGTATTAGCAGCTGAGCAAGATGGTTATGCATAATGATAAAATAAAAATTTCTGTAAAAGTTGAATATGGCCAAGATTGCACACATGTCTGCGAAATATGTCCTATCGTAAGTAATGGATTTAGTTTAAAAAAAATCTGATGTGTTGCACTCATATGACTTTCTCGTTAAAACTACTTTTACAAACACTTATTCTCCGTCTACTTCATGTTAATTGAGATGTTAATTTTATTGTTAATTTTCTTGTAGGTGCAAGGGGAATATGGTAGGTTTTAAGCAATAGTCTAATCTTTTAAGAGCTGGTTGCTATGTGGAGCATTCCATTCTCTTTGCATGTCCAGAACATAATATATATATATAATGAATTCCCACTTGTTCCGCTATTCAACATAATTGTGTTTTTTAACGAGATCTACATTTTTTGTGTAGTAAAATTTTGTCTATCTCTTACGGTTTACCAGTTCTGTGAAAGGCATTCGGAATGAAGAGGACTTATGGAGACATTCCCAGAAAATTCAAGATATACATTTCAATTGCCATGAAAATATCTTAACCATACATTTTAATCAAAATCATTAAGAGCCATTTTTGAGAAAATCAAAATTTTTTTAAAAATGTTCCATGTAAAGGGTAGTCTGGGGTAGAAGGATTTTCTTGAAAATCTTTGTGTTGCATCCCTGGAAGATATAAATTCAAGTACCAAGTTTGGTATTTATCAGACTTTTCATTTTTGAGTTATGCTGTTCACGCGTTCACAGACAGACATACACATGCACATGTTTCCAAAAATTTGGATTCAGAGCACCTCAAAGCGTGTATTTCCGGTAAAATCTTAATATTGAATTTTTGGGTGGAATGCAGTATTCCCCCTACCTACTATACGCAGTAGAGAAAGTAAAAAACAAATTATTAATTACTCTATTCCTATAACTTTTACGAATTAGTATATATTTCTTTACTTTCTTGTCACTACAATGAGTTGCTGTATATCCTGGAACCCATTAGACTCAAACGTTGTGGCTGCCAAGCTATTGGGTCCTGTTTATATTTTAAATTAAATGCCTATTATCTATCATTTAATTTTCATCTTACTTGCTAATTTTCCTCAACCATTTGGTTCTTACTCTGCCCAAAAGCTTTCCAATTTCGTTTACATTTTTCTTAAATTTTTACATTTATTAACTCTTTCGCTTGGATTTCTTTTGGTAAATTTGCCCATTTCTTTTTACCTATCCTCTTCCTAAGCATCTTAGTTTCTTCACTATATGCCATTCTTTATCCTTCAGGTAACACAAGAGGCATTCCTTCAAATCGCTCTCTCTTCTCAAACCACCACCCCTTTCTAGCACATGCAAAGCCTTTTCTTTGCTTTATCACATATGTCAACTTAATTTTCCTGTTCCAGATCACTTTCATTTCTCGAGCTTTTCAAACTGAAACTCACTAATATTTGTCTTTCAATATCTTCCAGTCTCAACCTAATTTAGTTACTTTATTACTAGCAATTTTATACAAAATGCATTATCTGTACATATTCTTTGTAATACTCTTATAAAGCTAGTGCTCATTCCTTTTTTGCTCAATTTGATCCATAGTGCTTTGCAATTTATCATATCGAGGGCCTTTTCAAAGTCTACAAATAACTTGCATAATCTTCCTCTCTTATCTGCTAAATATTTACTTATCATTGCCTTTATCACAAAAATGTTATCCACTGTTCTCTTATTTAGTCTAAAGCCTGCTTAGAGATTCAAAGCATTCTCTCATCTTCTGCCCACTTTTTCACTCTTTCTACCAAAACACCAATATATATTTTACCTAGAACAGTTTAGTAAGCTAATTCCGCTATAATATGCTGGGTTATTTACCTCCTCCTTATTCTTGAATATTGGCACTACTATTGCTGCTCTCCAACTGCTTGGAACATTACCTCTTTCAAACATAAAAAATCTGATGTGCTGCACTCGTGTAACTTTCTCTACTCTTGTACAAACTATTTTTACATATGCTTATTCTCCATTCTACTTCAACCTAATCAAGATAAACATTTGTAGAAATTATCTTATTGCTAATTTTCTTGTAGGTGCAAGGGGAATATGGAAATAATACAGTAGGCTTTAGGCTTTAAGCGAATCAAAACTTTTAAGAGCTGGTTGCTATGTGGAGCATTCAATTCTTTGCATGTCCAGAATATATATATAAAAAATCTGATGTGTTACACTCACATAACTTTCTCTACTCTTGTACAAACTATTTTTACAAACGCTTATTCTCCATCTACTTCATGTTAATCGAGATAAACATTTGGAGACTCTTATCTTATTGCTAAGTTTCTTGTAGATGTAAGGGGAATATATATTTGCAAGCGCAATATAGAAATACAGTAGCCTTTAAGCATATACATATCTCTTAATAGCTGGTTGCTAGGTGCAGCACCAATCTCTTTGCCATAGATTAATACTCTTTGCATATACAAGACAAAAAAATGAATAACGAATTCACATTTGAGAAAATAAGTATTGAAAAAGTTAAGGGAATAACAAGCAATATCTCGAAAATGGTTCACTCAAAAAAAAAAAAAAAAAAAAAAAAAAAAAGTATATGACATAACGCGATTTACATTTTTTGTGTAGTAAAATTTTGTCTATCTCTTATGGTTTGCCAGTTATGCACACAATGAAGACTACTTTTGGAGACATTACCAGAAAATTCAAGATATACATTTTATTTGTCAAGAGAATATCTTAAACATATGATATTTTAATCAAAATCGTTAGAGGCATTTTTGAGAAAATTAAACTTTTCGAAAAATGTTCCATGTAAAGGGTAATCTGGGGTGGGGGGATTTTATTGAAAGCCTTTGTGTCGCATCTCTGGAAGATACTGAACCTAAATACCAAGTTTGGTGTTTATTCCGACTGTTCGTTTCTGAGTTATGCTGTTAACAGACAGACACACACATGGACATGTTTCCAAAATGCTTTTTTTGGATTCAGGGGGTCTCAAAACATATATTTCCGGTGAAATCTTGGTATCGAATTTTTGGGTGGAATACAATACTTCCCCTACTTACTATACGTAGTAGAGAAAGTAAAAAAAAAAAAAATTTGCATTTGAGTAAAAGTGTATCGGAAAATTCAAACAAATAACAAGGAATATCTTGAAAATGGTTCACTCCACAAAAATAATGTGACATAAACTGTGAGTTTTAACGAGATCTACAATTTTTGTGTAGTAATATTTTGTCTATCTCTTACGGTTTACCAGCTATGCAAAAGTCATTCAGAATGAAGAGGACTTTTGAAGACATTCCTAGAAAATTCAAGATACACATTTTATTTGCCATAAAAATATCTTAAACATATGGTATTTTATTCAAAATTGTTAGATATTTTTTGAGAAAATCAAAATTTTAAAAAAAATGTTTCACATAAAGGGTAGTCTGGGGTGGGGGATTTTCTTGAAAATCTTTGTGTCACATCTTTGGAAGATACTGAACCTAAATACCAAGTTTGTATTTATCCAACTTTTCATTTTTGAGTTATCGTGTTCGCGCGCACGCGCATGCACACACACACACACACACACACGGATGTGTTTCCAAAAATGCTTTATTTGGATTCAGGGGGTCTCAAAACATATATTTCCGGTGAAATCTTGGTATCGAATTTTTGGGTGGAATGCAATACTTCCCCTACTTACTAAAAAAGTAAGATTTCACTTCACTGTGTACTATTTCCAGTGTTAATTTTTACACTAATAAGTTACATAAAAAATTGCAATAAATAGTTAATTAACTAAGCGAACTTCAATGAATAACTTGTCTGTAGATTATAGTATCAGTGAAGTGTATGTGGTCACATGCTATGCTGGCTACTATTGTGCACAAAGTGGTATGAGAAACATTAACTCTCAATATATTTAAATAAGCTAGTAAGAGTGATGTGAATTTGAAATTATAGAAAAACTGAGTTGGGTTTGAAGCACAAAAGATATAACCGATAATTCAGACTCAATTTTCCTATAATTAACTGTTAATTTTGTGATCAAAATAGTACTCAAATCAGAAATGTTAAAAGTATTTACCATTTCTTATTAATCTCTGAACATATCTATTGAATACCAAAGAATCAGCACATTCACTGGCATTATCACACTGAATGTGGATGCCTTTAGAACCTATATAAAAACTAACATAGTTATTCATTCAAAATTATTACAAAATTCTTCTGTATATATAGATTATCGTCAGCTTCAGACACTGATCCTATATGATCATTCCAACTCCAATATAAAACAAATTGATCTATACATGCATTTCAGTGCATTCTTAACTTGTATTTCTATTGATGTGGATTCTATGTGAAAGGCAACATTAATTCTTAAAACATTCTTCTCTCTTAATATGGATCATTTGTTTAAACTCAATACCGCTTTTATCTAATTTCATTTCAGTTTTCCTAAAAAATTTTGTTCTTTACTGATTTAGGTATTACTTCCATTTGTATTATCTACTATAGTCGATCCAGCCTTAGAACTGGACTTGTATAATCAAAACATTTTGTATTCCTCTGTGTTAGCCTCATGTTAACCACTTGCAGAAGCAGTCATGTTTACCCCTTTATCAACTGCTCATCATTATTGTATGAATGCACAAGAGGGGTTAAAATTAAATTGAGTTTTATTTACGGAAGCTCTTTAAGTGCACTGGTTCTTAGTGTCACATTCTATATTGGGCATGACTGACCAGTACTTTTGCTCAGAGGCCTCTTTATCACATTTGAGGTTCTTTTCGTGCCATAAATCTACAACGCGGGACCACCAGTTTTATTTCCCTTACAAAGGGATGGAGGAGAGAGAGACACACTCTCTCTCTCTCCCTCCCTCTCTCTCTCTCTCAATAAAGCTTTTTTTGGGTTCAGGTGACCTCAAAACATGTTTCTGGTGAAATCTCGACATCAAAATTTGGGTGGATTACAATACTTCCTCTACTTACTGCAAGTACATAGTACAGAAAGTAAAAATGGCTACACACAGCATGTGGCTAGAATATTTTCTCTGGCATAATGGTTACATGTTTAAACATTATGTATGCATCAGACCACCTTCAGGATATGGGTGTAACATGTCTGCCTCACATTAAAGAAGTCCCAGGTTCAAATTTTGGTTAGGGTGAGTTACTGGATGAACTTTAACTTCTTCTCAAACATGAGGCTAAAAGCCAAATTGTGTAGAGTCAATATACCCCGGGGAGGCGTCTCCATCTACGTCAATTCTCATCTTTCAGATTTGCTCTAGAATCACATTTAAATTTCAATGATAGTCACATAGAACATTGCGAAATAAAATTTAAGAGCTACAAAAACTGAAAACAATCATTATTGATAGACATAGATCACCAAAATGTAATATTAATGTTTTTACAACAAGATAACTGCTTCTAGAGCTGATTGTAAATAAATAAAACAATTTAAAAAATGCCAGTATATTCAGTTTGCAGATTATTCAACTGTAGTAAACATTTTGTACAAAGTATTTCTACTTTCAAAAGCTACAAGGCGGAAGTACAAGTTGGTTGGTAAGGGAGGTGGTGTAAGTGAGAGAGGAAGTGCTTCCCTCTCACCTGCACCATTCCCTTCACCCACAACTTCTACTTCCACTCTGTACCACTCAAAGCCTGCAATTCCATAAGGTAAACAATCTGCTGAAATGGTTATGTTGTTACGCATCTGGTAAACTCAAATAAATTAATTTTGTTTCACACACAAAGCATACTTAGTGGAAAACGTTGAGTTTATCCACTAGCCAACAAAGCACCCCTTTACCTTGTGGTTTTGTTTTCAGCTTAGAATGAAAAGATTATCTTGTTCAGTTACCATTTTTTGTCAATATAAAAGATACGTTTCATTATCTACCTGTGTCTAATGAAAAGTGGTTTGCCACGCCATTTGAAAGTTACACTCTTGCCTTCTGGAATATCTCCTAGTTTTATCTCAATTTTTGCAAGGGCAAGCACATCAGCAGTTGCACTCATGGAGCTAACAAATTCTCCAACAATTGTTTTAGCAGCATATGTTCCAACAATAGCACCACCTAAAATAATATACAGACATGTAGAAAACAAAGTCAGCTAAAATATAAACATTTCAGAAAACTACTTCTAATTTATTAAATGCAAACAAGATTATGGGTTGATAGTGCTTTATAATACATCAACATTTAAAACCTCTTAGGTATCAATATATCACAAAGAGTTACAACTGCTTGTTTACCTTGCTACTGTACATTGCCAAATGGCAAACTCCCTTACCAAAGTATTATATTATTTTGATCTACGACAAAAGTTGGAATGCATGCATGTCGCTAGTGCAATATTTTATCCAGTACTCCACTAATGCTATCAGTTAATTTCATGAAAGAGAGCTATTGCATGTGTTCTGCTCCTGGGAAGTGCGAAAAATCAACAAAAAGGCAACATCTCACACAGCCCTACAGTTACGTTTAAATGCTGAGTATGTTTGATCTTATTCAGTTTTGCAAAATGGCATTATTTTTGGCCACACAAAAACTAAATAAATAAATAAATAAATAAAAAGAGAGAGAGAAAAGACACTAGAAAAGCATAAAGCAACGCTCGCATCTTGGAAGCTGGAACCCAATTCTCAAAATGAAACCAATAGTAAAATGTGCCACCAAGATTGGGTCAGGGTGAGGAGGGGCGAGACGAGCCACCTCAGCAAATATACTGATGACAAAAGAGCTAATTTACAACTATGTTCACCCAACAGTTTCTTTAATTTCCCAGCAGAATTCTTAAGCAAAATGAAAGGTTATATAATGTGTACCATGCTTAAAAGCTATTTGCGACATGATAGGTTGACTAGCATCATATTTCATTCTTCCACAACATTGTTTTCAGCAATCTACACCTACAAGCTTGAGGTGAGTGCCTCATGTTTGGATGCTCTTATGATACTATAACTACGGGACCGGGTCTGCCTACGCAGAGACTACGCCCGCGCATGACCCAGGATAACTTGTGTGCCCTCTCCATTAGGGGTGGTACCTATTTTATAACCTGCCCCCCCTGCCTGGTCAGATCGGGCTGGAAGTCCAGTCCGTCCTTCCAAACAGGGTCGGAAGTGGATACGCCACTTACGCGCATCAGGCCAGCAGGGCGAACCCTACTGGGGGAGACTACTGAATCACCTCGGTGGGGCCACAGTTTCTAGCAACCGTCTACCAGCTATCCCTCATGGCTGGTGATGGAGAGTCTCGAGGCGTCTCACAACCCCGCCTGGGCGGATAAACCAGTCAAGCATACCCAATCACCCATGGGTATCGGGAACCACTGCCCCGCCAAATCCAACCCAATCCGAACAACTCCCTTGCGGGAGGGGCTCGAATGTTCGGCCTGGTGTACTTCTGGTGACGTCAGAAGTACCACGAGTGCTAAGGGTCCGCAGCACCCGCACCACGGCAGCTGAAGGGGTCAGAACCCCCCCCCCTTATGGGAGCTCTTATGATATTGGATCATATGAACAAAAAGAAGGCACTTTCTTGAAGTTTATATTAATGAGTACTGAGCTGGATGCCTTAGGCAGTAACATCTGTGGTCACCATTCGGGAGGCCCCAGGTTCAAACCTCCAGGGCTTACCAATCTACCGAAGGTATTTTTGCAGTTTTCCTTGATCATTATGTAATTGCTGGGTTGGGTAATTTGAAGTGCAAATTTTTCTACCATCCCTTTCATCCCTACATTTCATTTCCTTCTTCTTCACCGATATACCAGGCATTGGGCTGATCACCTATCCTGGATATGCTATGATCCAGAGTTTGCTTGCATCCCGACAAGTATTGGCTTGTAAGTCCTACAAGGATAGTGATCAGTTGAGAAGTAGAGGAGATAAAAGCATGAATAATTTCTGTGATTATATACCAGATTTATTAGAATAAAAACCTACTACTCTAGCAGGTATATACTCATCCTCACTGCCATCTTGATCACTTAAATATGATATACTCATGTTATCTACACTTTTTGACCACATAGCTTTGTTAATCATGTCGTGCTGTGTTGTTCAATTGTTTGGCATTCTGCTTAGTGGAGTAGATTTTTTGTTGCATTTGCTTCTATCCCATCAAAACTGCTCAGGAAGTATCTTGTGTTACTTGACAATTCTCAGCAGTAAAGTTGTCAGCTCTACTGACTTTTTCTTTAAAGTGTGGTACCATCATGTTGACATCTTTGTTATAACGGGAGAGCCAAGAAACTACGAACCAGCTGTGCAGTGTTTTTCCACTGGCCGTGTGGAAACATAATGCGCTGCTGCTATAAACAAGGTCATTCTGTTGATGTGGTTTTGCTCTGCAGTGTGACGTGCAGTATTGAGTTGACAGTGACGTGATGTAGTTCAGTAATTATGAGTTATTTATTATTTTGTCCTCACAATCTAATTTGAAAGTGAATAAAAAATTAACAAACGAAAGAGAAAGTTGGGTTGTAAAATTTGCAATAAAAAATGCAGTAAATTGCTTTTAGGTGGTCTTCAACAGCGACGGAAGTGATGTCTTATATGTCCTACAGATGTCATTCTCTAGCTCTAACGTAATGCTGGCAACATATGAATAACTAATGCAGCCAAAGCCGGTAAGATACTCAGCCTCAAGGCATAGTCGAGGGATTGAGGGCGCTCAGCCTCAAAGCGTAGCCGAGGGATCTATGCGTCTAAAACTCGAATGATTCACGTTTGCAGAAATTCCTTATTTCCGGATTTCACTTCTTATTTAGGTTGGCACTTCCCATTCAACGTCTGTTTTAGCGAGAAGATGGCTACGTTTGTTGTGTTCATATCACAATTTTCCTATAAAAGTAGAACACCTAAAACGGGCAGGCAGGTGGGAACCAGGTATTGACGAGATCACATCTACTTATAAACTCACTCTTAAGGTAATTTACTCCATTCCTTCTTGCTTTTTTCAGCGTTTTCAATTAAGACCACCTAAAAGCAAAATAGCCAAAAATGCTTGTCAAAATAAGAGCTTACTTCTTTCCTACGGTTGTCAAATCACATATCCATTTTGTTTCAGTTGATAAAGCTTAAGGAGATATAAGTGACTGAAATAAGCAAAAGTGTATCCTTTTAGTAAACACCAATTCCTCTTATCCTATTGCAGATAGTTCACCAAATTTCATATGCATGTAGCAGTATCTGCTACGTACACAGTGTAAATTTTGTATATATCTGATAAGTATATTTCATGAGTCAGCTGTTTTAATTCTGGGGTTGTAATTTTTTTTTCACTAGAACTTTATATCTCTTTTTTGCAGGAACTATTACTAATGCAACTTTGAAATTTAGTACAGAGACCCCCATATTCTTTAATGCAATCTAGAATGGGTCCCAATAGCTTATTTAAAGCTTTCACAAAAAATTATAACTTGTGAAAAAAATATGCCTCAAAGAAAAAACTTCATATTTATTTTTACTGATAATATTCACTAATGTCATATTATTTAAGATACAAACATGAAAGCAGGTATTATATTTACATGTTCCTGCAAAGTTTCACTATAACTGGCCAACTACTCACAGATAAAAAAGTACTTAAACCAAAAAAAAATGCAGTCTGGAGAAAAACCCATTTTAAAGTGGAGACAAGGCAGCCATTTAAAGGGCGCACTATCCCATTAAATTGCCATCCATGGGCGTAAATAATACAACCATGTAAACCCATATCATTCTATTCAGCAAGAACTGCACAATTCTTTATTCAGGAAGAAAAAAAAAATTGTTAGACTTAGTTGTCTATCTCCCCTTAAGTGTGATAAAGAACGCTCTCTGTATGCTGTTATACATGATTTCAAACACAGTTGGAAAATAAACATTATAGGGGAGAAAGAAAGATTTCTAGGTGTAAAAGTTCCAGGCCATAATACAATCCATAACTTTACAATCCAGCATAATAATGCAGGATTATAATCTGTAGAAGTTCACAAAAAAAAAAAAATATATATATATATAATTTTTGCTGGTTTACTATCTAGCCTATAAGCACATACCTCTGAGCTACTTGTCCAATGCACATACAGAGTTTATTGCAACAATATTTATTGCTCAATTCACAAACACAATGTATCTCTGGTTAATAGTGTTTCTCATTGTTTGTTACAGCATCTGAATTCAAACCTGGTGCTTTAAAAATGTTGTTATAATACATCCGAGCTGTAGTATGCCCATTTCAGTGCCATTAACATAACACACGCAGAATGATTTCAACTCAAGGATGTAATAAGCATTTTTCTAAATATCTGCATTTGGGTGTAATTAATATTATTACCTACTATAGTGCTACATCAAGTACTATAATAAATTTGTAAACAAAACAAAAAAATTAAATAATTGTCATTTGTGCTAAGACACGCAGAAATTCTGGCAGATATCACTGATGGGAAACCAGGTTTGTCATGTTAAACGTTCAGAATTGGATCACGAAACAGGCTAGTTGTCACTCTTTGTAATGTTATATTATAAGGAAACAAAATTAAATATTGCGACCATAAATATACTTTGAACTTTCATCGTCGTAATCTACAAAATCTGAAGTGCTACATTTCATGTACGTTTTCCTACCTGATTTTGAATTGCTTAAGGAAAACCGAAACTCTTATCTGCTATCTTTCAAGCTACCTTACTTACCACCAACTATCAGATATGTAAAGGATTTTCTAGAGTCCTCACTGCGTCTACTGACAGCTGTGCTTTCCATTACATCTTTTCTTCTGTATGCACTGAAGTCTGGTACCCGTATATCCGTGTGTGCGAATCTCACTTGTGTTGTCACTGAAAAGTTTCATTAAGGTAATAAACAGTAATATTGTCTTAAAACACATACATAACCATAACCTTTGATCCTTCAGCGAAACAATAGGTGTAAACTATTTACCTGCTGGACCCGATGAAACTTTGATTGCTCCCCTAGGTAGAGCACAACTTAAAGAATAGCTGGTATGCAATTCTGGCGGTGCTTGAGATATTACCTTCGTGGTTGGAGCTACAGCTGGACATAAACCTTTTAATTGTGATGCCACGACTTGAGTCGAGGATTTCAAGTAAGAAGACAAGTTTCCCGATTTATTTACAACATTAATCATCTCGTGTATTTTCTTATATACTGTAGGATTAACTCTGTAACGCAAATATTCCCAAAATCGTTTATTATCCCTCTCCTGACCAGCAGAGCAGAAGGTTACAAGACAGAGAGTATTAATACAGAGAAGTTGGGTCGCATAATTACAACGTTGCCATACCTTCAATACTTTCTAAGATTAATGCCTAAGAAATACACACATTCAGAAATTATTATTATTGTAATAGTTCAATGTAACAATATAGCATTATGTAAATGTATTCCCTTTAATTCTCATTTGTGGAATTATAAGCATGGTATAAGAGATTTTTAATCATCACTTATGAAATCCATATGTAACAGGAAGCCAGTATATTCTAAGTTATAGAAAAATTACCTCCTGAAAACGGGGGGGGGGGATTTAATATCTATGATTTTACAAAGTTATTTGACCAGATAATAGGTTGCTACAGAAACCAAAAATAATGGTCAGTTTAAATTGACTACACTCAGGGGCGTCAGGAATTACAAGAAATAATTAAGCTATTGATTATTGTTGCTCTATCAAAACAAAAATTACGATAACTTACATTTAATACAAATATTTCACATTTAAGAAATGAAAGAAAATTTTGTTTTAAGCTAAATATGTCTTTAAAATTTACATAAAATTTTGAGAAACTGCTTCATGCAATCTGTTACCCCCCCTCCAAGCTGAAATTGAAATGACGCTCCTGATTACAGTAGCAACCCATAAAAACACAATTAAGAAGAAAAAACACACCCACTTAATGGTTATTAATATGACCCAACATCATCAAAAAGAAAGCTTCCTTGAGTTCCTAATAGGTTCAATGTTATATATGACATTGCTGGTTTATTGTATAAGCTTAGCCAAGAGTCGAAACATTACCATCTTTTTCTTTGCACATGGTATCAGAGGGTTATATACGGAGAATCATGAGAAAATCTAACAAATACGCTTAACTAATGAAGCATTTAAAGGGTTCGTGTTTTGGGACTAACACATTTTCCGCGAATTGTTACAAAGTAAAGATAACACAAATTAGAATTAAATTTTAAGATACTGCAGCAGCAAACGGGGAATATACACTTAAGATGAAGTTTCTCATAAACATTATTTGTATAGAAAATACAAGAAAAGTTTAGTAAAAATCACGCTACCCAAATTAAGTCATAGTGCTTTACGTTAACAAATTTTAATAATCCTCTTTACCAAACTGCAAAGATTGCAGTATACTAATTTATCTTCATTCCACAATACAATATTATGTATATTAGTTTATAGGAATAATTCTATACACAGAAAGTTTTATGCTCATAGAGTAGGGCTCTGCGAAATCCTAGTGGCTTGAGCCTTATCATTCAGGTAAACCCGCGTTCAGAACTCGCTCCCACACTTACTGGAGCGCGCACAGGAAAGCAATTTCTCTTAAATTACTCCATAAGGCTGTCACTACTTTGAAATAGAACTACCACAATCTCCCGCGGTTTCTTTTTATTAACATCCGTTCTTATTACCTACATCACCACATGCGTATCTCCCGCACTCCCTGAAACTAAGGGATCCATATAAGCATAAAAATATGTTAAAGCCATGTTTAGATGCTTACACTTCCATATGGAAAAATATTTTAGTACCTCCATATTACTACGTATAATATATACTTTCACTTTGTTGCCATATAGTGTACACAGTAACCTATTAATGATAGAAGTTTAATTATAAGGGTCATTTGCGCATTTCCCTCCTATTTTACGTTACATACGATTTTCGCGCAAACTCATAATGTTATAAATTGTTATAGTGTGGTCTCAGTTATGTCTTATATGCTTTTAGTAATGGCCCTGGAATAAAGAGCATTGAAGAATATGGTGAAGGTTGTATATTTTGCAGGAGGTGTTTAAACCTCCAAGTATTGCTCATTGTCGTATCTTGCGAACAAAAGTTTATTTGATTCTATACTTGGAATATTACTTCGTCAGATCCACATTAAAGATCCAATTTGTGATCATCAGTGGCGGCTGTTGCATAAGAGTATAAGAGTACCTAAACACCCTAACATTTGACATCTTGCGAATCTATTGATAGTTTTTCCTTTAATGCTATTAAACGTAACATATATGCGGCAATTTAAAATATAAAGCATTTAAATCTACCGCGCTACTGCTGTAAACTCGATGAAATAATGCAACACAGTTGCTAGCACATTTTAATTTGTGCACGTTTTAAGGAGTATCTATGATGCGCAACTGGTGTGACTAATTACTTTATGGGACCAAATACATACGAGTCGTGCACACTTTCCATGCTGTCACTATAATTTTACGCCAATGTCACTAGGTGGCAATAGCACACTACAGCAAAAGTTAGAGCCACTTAGCAAAGTGCGGAAACTTCCCTCAGTTTCTCCATACCATCTATAACCTTAATTATAATTTAATTTACACATTACTCCGTTCTTGCTCTAACATGGCGAACTTAAGCTCCTGTAGAAAGTAGCATTGGAAAATACAATAGAACATTTGTGATCATCTATAATTTAGGATTTGAATTTCTTAATTTGTGAAAGTGAAGCTGAATACATAGAGAATTTCTATCTGCGGGATTTGCCTTATTAATGATAGTAAATAATGCTATTTTTAAGACTGCAAGACAAGATTATGGTGGAATAATGTGTTTAGTTTGTTGCACATGCTCAGTTCTTCAGAAAACAGGTGAAATGTGCAATTTTTCAGTGATACAGAAAGAGGCAGTAGTAACAAGCCATTTAAAACATGCATAGGTAGACCCCTTCAAAAGTTAACGGATAATACGTTATAGAATACTCCCGATTATCCGGTCTAATCACCGGGAATATATGCTCAGATAAAGCGAAAAAACTGATAATATGAAAGTTGCAGAATTTGCTGTTCCCGTATTATATCGTCGCTGAACTTACAATTCCGCATATCTGCACTTTGACGAAATCAAATTTTATTTATTTATTTATTTAAGGCTACTCGAACAATTTAATCTTATGGAGACCATACAAAATTTACAGCACAACATATTGCTAATAAATGATTAAAGTAAGGTAATCTTACACGGAAACGGTTACATTGTGTAGGCAGACTTAAACTTTTGTAAACAGATTTGTGAGATTCATATAAAGAATTTTTCTCTGATATTTGATAGGTTTCCTAAAGCTGTCTGGATGCAATCCGGAACACTGTTGTATTGTCTCTCTTCTTTATACAATGGACAGGTTGTAACTGATGTTCGACTGTTAGTAGAGTATGATAATGGCTTTATAACGGAGGAGGTTCTTTAGCTATAGTTGCTGAGGAGCAAGTTGAGGCAGAATTTTAGACAACGATAGTATATATACTTATCCTCTCACTCGCACTCCTGCCATTAGGGAGTTGAGGGTATCGGTGCTACTCCTTCCAAAACGTCCGCTTTACTATCTCTGGCGGCCTGTTCCTCTCCGGAGTGTCCAGCACATACTTCAGTCTTGGGTGTCGGTGTCTTCAAGGTTGATTACAAATTGATCGTTGGCCTCGACAATTAATCTATCTTGCTCACAATAAAACTTTTCCTCCTTTTCCACACTTTCACATGCTTTTCTCTAGTTTTCGGGTGTCATCTTTGATAGCACATTTTCAAGGAGAGTTTTTACTAATAGGTCTTGAATGTGATATTATGTTCCGCAACACCTTTCTTTACCTGGGCCCAAATTAACTCAATTACATTGAAATTACAATGGTAGGAAGGAAGATACATTATTGTATGTCCTGTTAACTCCGCAATAGTATCAATTTCATATTTTCTAAATAGGTCCTTCATAAACTTAATAATGTTGTGTAACACTACTTTCGTTGATCTGGGATCATATTCAATACTCTTTTCACATAACCAGGCTTGCATTTGCATCTTTAAACTGGATAACACAGCAGCCCTTTTTAGTTCTACTGAATGATATGGTGCATTGCCCATAACGATTACATTCCTTTGAGGGGTGTAAGGGAGGAGTTTTTCAACAAACCAATTCTCGAAAACAATACCGTCCATTTCTTCGTGAAGCTCTTTTGTTGACTTAGACAGAAAATAAAGCAGAGCATTTGGAATAAACCCTTCAGAAGACCCGGCATGTACTATAATGAATCTTTGTCCTTTACCTTGGAGCACAATCATAGGTAGGTCGATTTCACCATCGGGTGTATCACAGAACCACATTTTACGTGTACTATGGTTCACATTCAGCCAGGTCTCATCGAGATAAACGATTGGTCTACCACTTGCTCTCATTTCTCGTAATCGTCTTAAGCAATGAAACCGCTCTGCTACGATATCAGCATTTTCCATGAAAACTTTTCGTCCTACCTGTTTTTAGCATACAGGAATTTAAGAGACTTTAATATTTGTTGCACTCACATATGCTGCCTACAACTACTCTCTCAAAGCCCTGTGGATATCAACCAAACTCGGAACAAAACTTGTATTATATAAGACGTAAATTGTTCTTTTGAATGCCGATGCAGTAAATGAGTCAATGTTTGTCTTTGTCGAGGAACTATTACCTTTTCCTACCCGGAGTTCGGATTTTTGCCCATGAATTGTCTGCCTTCTCATTTAACATTCTATAAACACTTGAATGAGATGCTACAGTTGCGACAGCTGTTCGTCCAACAACATACTCGGCCACATTGTGGGCTGACCATTTTTAGTTGGCTAAAATCATCTTTAAAGCATCTATGGACATTGATTACTATTTCCCTACCCTGTGACTACAATGGCTTCCCCCCTTTCCAACACCAGTTTGAACAACTGTTAACATGAGAACAAATATTGTCAAATATAGAATAAAGTTAATAATCTCTGATTTCAGCATTTAAAACGGAATAACACTACACGATACAAGCAATGTACAAACTTAACGCGCAAAGAAATTCTAATAACGCATAAATTTCATCAAAATACTATACAATACGTGGCGGACATTAACAACCTCAAGGGTTAGACTGACACAGCGAGACCCTTTCTTGTGGTCCTGCCTATTGTTACTTGACAATTGTGACAAGCCTCGGCCGTTTTCTGGAACAGGCAGCGTTCTCAACCTATTCATCACAAACTACAGTAGTGGTTATGGCTGAAGACAGCATATCCAATTTAGGTGTGCAATGACTAATTTATCCCCGCCAACTTCCCCTCATTTACCTACCTCCGACGTAGGATAGAGTGGATTAATTCCATCTCCTATTTAGGTGTTCAGCTAGACACACGTCTAACTTTCCGGGAACACATCGCGGATCTTTCGCGTCGGGGCATGGCGGCTGCGGCCGCCCTGTACCCCATGCTGGGATCCGTGATGCCGATACCACTTAAGTTGCATCTCTTCAGAGCACTTATAATCCCGTCCTGCTCTACGCCTGTGAAATCTGGGGCATGGCCGCAGACTCCAATCTGCTCCGACTGCAGCGGGTACAGAATAGGAGCCTTCGAGCCATCTATTCTGTATGCCGCGCTTTCCCCGTGAGACTATTCCACGAAGCCTCGTCTCTTCCATACCTGGAGGATGAAATTAGACGGCGGGCTAGAAAACTATACGACCAGTTGCCATTTCACCGGAGTGCCCTTGTTCGGTCTCTAGGGGACTATAACCCCAGAGAACGCCGCTTCAGGCGTCACCAGATTCCCCGCATGGCTTGCGGGCACCCTCGGTAACAAAGGGGTTACTCCAACCAGCAGCAAAAGCTGAACTCCTTATAGTCCTACCACGAGTTGCTTGATAAATTAAAAATTTAACCCAAACAATTTCGATAATATCATCCAGGGCCGTTTCACCCTGACTTGCAGTCGAGGAGCTCAATGCTACCTCCTATCACCCCCCACAACCTCAGTCTCAACCGCCATCCTGCAAAACCCTTTCCTACCTACCAGTGGTTAAACCCTAGCAAGGGTAGGTACACTACATAACAATTCTTCGGGCTGCCTTCAGCCTGCCAACCTGACGGGCGGACGGACTAGTTTATGGAAATAAGCTTTATTGAGTGCCTGATGTGTGAAGTTGGGGAAGTATCAAGTAGCTTGCTGGCTAATGTATCACTCCAGCGTTTTCTCCATTGGCAGAGTGTACTATGTTTGATGTAGATCAGAAACTCGTAATGTGAAGACTTAAGCTTCTGTAAACTAAATGGTTGTCCTGTGGCTTCATTAGCGGCTGTATCAGCTAATTCATTTCCTGATATTGAGGGGCGGGAAGGAACCCAAATGAGAGTAACTTGAATTCCCGCAGCTACAATCTTATAGAATAGGATCATGATTTCCTACATTAGCATATTGTTAGATGATGGTTGTTGAAGAGCTAACAGTGTACTCATAGAATCGGCGATTATTGTGTAGTCGTGGTGATACGTTTTACCAATAATATATTCCAGAGAACACCTAATGGCAAAGAGTTCGCAAGAGAAGATGTTAATATGATTTCGTAGCCTGTAAAACATTGTATAGTCAGGAAAAACTATCGCACACCTACAGCCGGCTTCCCTCTTGGAGCCATCCGTATAGTTGCGTTTGAATTCCTGGCGTGCACTGGAGAGTTCTGTGAACACGCAGAGAAAATGAAATTAAATTGAGTTTTTTATGGACGCTCTTTAATTCCTGTGGTCCTGTCGGTAGCTGTACATACATTCGTCAAGGTTAGAATTTTTCTTGATGGGAGACAAGAATCAGTTATTGTTACTTCAACTCCAGCAGTAGAATATTTTCGGTAATTACTGATTAGCGTTCATGATGAAATGGGCCAATACGAAAATTGGGTGGCTGCTAATAAGATAGGAGAGCTAGTTGGCAAGATTTTCAAGACCCTAAAAAAGCCTGAAAGTCTCATAGAGATTTGTCTCTCGCATTATACAGCGATTCCTTGAAAATGGAATTGTCGTTACCGAGGAAATGCGCACTGCAGAAAAAGTGGCCAAAGCAGTGGTGCTTGTATACGTCAAACTGCCTTACGGAAACAACCAGTATTTGCCCGTGAACGGCAACTATGGAAAATACCATGCCTCGCATATTGAGGGATAACCGAGATAGGAGCTTACAAACGTAAAGGCCAGTTTCTCGCGGGAAGTGAAAGCGACAGGGAGAAATAAAAAAGAAAGAAAGAAAAAGCAGTCCCGAAACGTTGCACAGAAAATCGGCATAGACGAATATTGTTAACAGACGAGATTTTTTCTATAAAAGAGGCTTACAACTCTCAAAAGGAGACTTTCCTTCTCTGAGGTTTACTTGAACAAGGTCACCAACCTTATCTGATAATTTTCAGCTCGTAATTCGTAAAGAAAGACTCTGGGATGCTGTTCATTTGATCTGTTTGTTTGAGCAACAAGGAGAACTGAAGTTTCTGCTGTTATAAAATGACGGAAACTTTGTTGATTAGGAAGATGATTATATATCTTACTATCTTTTCTCCAGATCTGGTTTTGGTGCTGCTATTTCTTTTAATTCCATTTTCATTATCTTACACCGGGCATTAGCTCTTCAGTGTAAGCATGGAATTCTTTGGAAGAATACGTCGACTCTTCACAGCTAGCTAAACGTGATGCTTTGTTTGTCTACCAACCGCATCCACAACGCTGTTTCCGTAGCTGGATGCAACAAGATTCAATTCAACATTAACGGAAAAACATATTTCAACGTAAAGATTTATCAATGTGAACCTGTTTTTGAATTGAGTTGCTGAACCATTAGAAAATATTTTGACCCTCAGTAATTCAGGAAATTCTGTTTTAAGATTTGATACAGCAAACTTCCCATAATCCAGATCAACAGTGATTAACAATGCCCTGAAGTCAAGCAACCGAAGTAAATAGTGTTGCATAATTCGTTCACGCCGCCAGAAGTACAATACAGATTACTATTCTGAAATTAACGTACACACATTCAGAGACTGGTTCACTAATAAACTACTAAATAAATTACTATATTCTTCAGAGGAGGGCTCCATAATCATCAAGGATGTTATTATTCCATCACAGAAAACAAAATTCCAAACAGAAGTACTAGGAAGGAGGATATAATGGAATGGCTAGATAAACACAATATTTAATACAATCCCACACTGACTATTCCTGAGCTACTTGAATTGGTTACACTATTTAGAACATAAGTAAAAACATATGAATTAGATAAGATAGCTAACGAAATTGGCCACGAAGTTATTAGACTACCCCATACCATTGTCAATACAATTAGATAGAATTGATTTAGGCCAAAGTTATGGTTGAAGTCGCGTGGAAGACTTCTTTAAAATTAGTGTATGTAAAAAAACTTATGCACGAGGCAATAGACAATGTAACTCAAGACCACTGGATTTCACGAGCTAGGCATGCAGAACAGCTTCAGGAGGGATATTTCAACAAAGAAATTGCCATGGACGACACTATGTAGTCGATCATTATTAACTTAGGGATGAAAGTGAAAGAGGAAACCGTGCTTGCTGTTACATCTCTGTCACGTGTGTCAAGGTAGGATTTTAATGTTTCAAGGATATTTAATGTGTTGCTTATTTACGGAAACGATAGGCGGCACGTTTGCTGGCGTTGAAAACGCGCTCTGATGTACAAAGTTACTGCTGGTAAAGTTTACTAAGCTTGGCAACAGAGCTCCGTGCGAGTATTTCCAGCGTTAATGTGGCTTTAACTTTTGCAACAACTATAATGTGTCTGAACCGCATCATCACTTTCAGATATAAATGCATGATTTAAACCTATTTTAAGTATGGATACCAGCTAAATATCCCATATGAACTGAAAATCCGAAATATCATACTCGCACATTTTATTATTTTCAAATGATAAAAAATTTAAACATCAGGGACTAAAGGACTTTCACAGCGCTGGGAGCAGTCTAGATAAAATGTTGGAGGGAACAATCTGCTGATTACCAGGAGTGCTAATTTTTGTGAGCTTAAACATAACTGTTCTATAAAGGGTCAAATTTTATTTTGATGACAGCTTCAATTGCAATTTACAAAAGAATACTCGGGATGTAAATAAAATAAATGTTGAAGTAAGAAAATAGGTCTTAGCTTCCTTTGAGATGCAACTTGCCTCTCTTAAACTAAAACAGGAGAAAATCATAAACAGCCTCATTTTCGTTGGAATTGCTCATTAACTTCTCCATATTTACAGTAAGCAGAGAAAGTATTATACCCAAAAATACGATGTCGATATTTCAACGGAAATACATGTTTCAGGCCTTTGGAGTAAGTAAATAAATAAATAAACAAATAAATAAACAATAAAAACATTTTTAGAAAAAAGATCAGCGCACGCGTGTTTGTGAACAGCATAAATACAAAAACGAAATTCGGGGTAAATACATACCATACTTGGTAATTAAGTTCAATATATTTCAAACATGCGACACGAAGATAAGATTAAAACAAAAAGAATCGCCACACCAAATGGAACAATGCTCGAAAAGTTTTATTTTCTAAAAAAAAAATTACTCCAGCGATTTTGATTAATATGTCATATTTTAAGATATTGATATGATAAATAAAATGTATATTTTGAATGCTCTGGGAACGGCCTTTAGTGTCCTCTTCATTCGGGAGAAGTTTTGCATAACTTGGTAAAGCAGGTAAACTGTAGCATATAGGGAAAATCTGAGATACTTTTACTTGCTATCAAACCGATAAGGTTGAGAAACATAATTCTGATTTGGTCATCCAGATGTTATAGTGACAGTATATTCACCTGGTATGATTCCAATTACGAATTTGTGGTCAAACATACTCTCGGAATTAAGCAAATATTGTTGTGCAACATAAAGATGACGCGATGAGTAAATTGTTCAGATATGATATCACGCAATGGGTCTGCTATATTAACTAACTCATTCGCTGCCGTAAAAGTTTGAAAATGCCTAATTGTCAGCGTATTAAGTACTTAAAATTTAAAACATAGGAGATAAACATACAGGAGAAGATTAAAGGCGATCGCAAGGCAGTGAACAGCTCGCCTGAGGTTTAATTCTCTAAAATCCAGTTATTTGCCATTAAGACAGCATAGGTTCTCCAATGTTGTATCAAGGTCAGCTGTGCTTCTTCACTAATCGTTCAGATGTGTCACTGTTTATAGATGTGTTCAAACCATACTCCATTTGCATTTCTTGGTTGGTAAGTTTTTTAGGCATCGATAGATAATTACTATTGAAGCAATTATCCTCTAGCTAACAATTCTAACCAGCAACCGTCTCTTTCAAAGTGTTACGCTTCATAAAAGACTGTGAAATCGTACTTCATTACGTGAAATGTCATCAATGAAATGATTTCACACGAATCCCAACTCAGTTCCCCTTAAAATGATCAGCATGAAATCATCAATATTACTGCTGATGCTATCTATATTCCTTCGTTTTTCGAAATGTGTAGGTACGTACCTTCCTTTTGTTTTACAAATTATTATATGCTCGAAATTAATATTTTCTCACAGAATCAGCATATAAAACGACATAAACGTACGTGTTTTATGATTTCCTAAAAAAAAGTACACTAAAGGATTTGAACATTGAAGGTAAACAAAAGTATGCAATTGGAAGTGTAGGATCATGACTTGACAAAACGGCCAAGATTGCTAGAGAACCGATCACCGATGATCTTCATATCCCTTCAGATGATACCACGGTACATAACAGTACAAAGTTAACTTGTAAACAAGATGAGAATGTAGTATAAAGGATTCAGGGATGTGGAGAGGTGAATGTGCGAAAATTTGGAGGAGATTTAAGGAGCATGTGACAAGACCTTCATATTATACTGTATAACATTAACCTTTCTTTTATTTATTTATTTCTGGAACTAAGATTTTTACCCCAAAATATCAATGGGGTATATTTAGTACATATATTTAGCATAATTTGGAACAAAACCGGTTGCCAAAGTAAATAATTACCGTCTCCTGTTGTCTTAAATTGCATTCTATACTCGTCAAGATTCTATATTTGAATTTTCAGTGTAATTAATTCACACTACTTTTTGGTTAGTCATTCTTCTTGAACTGTCCGCTTTCTCCATAAAAAAAATAAATTGCACTTGCTATAGTAGTACAAAGTTTACAACAGGTTTTAAATAGTTAAATCAGTAGTCATTCGTGTTCTCTTGATACATTTACACAATGTGAATTTAGCAATAATACGCACCAAATAATGCTAGAGCTGGCAACAGTGGTCTGAAGGTATTAGGCAAAATCAGTGGTTTGTCTCTTTCTCATAATCCTTTTCCTTTTCTTTCAAGGAAGGTTATGAAAAATCTAATCTCCAAGTCTTAGATTCTTCGCTGTAAATATGCTTATGAATAAATTGTTTCAGAATGGATTTAACTCTCCCAAATAAAGAATATAAGATGTTGTTTGTTTGATTGAGTGGAATAATGTAAAAGTAATTTACCAGAGAAGGTAGTAAATCTATATTGGCAAATGTGCAAAATGAATATAATGGCTTTCATACCATCTGCCAAACTGTTTCCGGCAGAAGCCTACACCAACATTTCTTTTTATGCACGGGTTAGAGAAATTAAGTTATTTATAAATAGCAAACGGACCTATCTCAGGTATTAGCTCATCATTGTTTACTTAAACCACAATAATGTGAATATTGTAAGAAAATTTTGTATGTTACACACTACGCCTGTCGCAGTTATGAGCATACTTGCAAATTTTGCGGGAGCCTCCATGCAGCGGACATGGATAGTAACATTGGTGTTGCATGAATCGTGTCAAGATGGTTGCATGTGAATGAATTGGCGCAGATCTTACTATAAGAGGTGGTTTTTTAATATTGGACAGGTTTAATGTTTACGAAATATAAAATATTATACAGCAAAGCAAATAAAATGAGTTGTTTGTATGTTTTGCGTGTGTTGTTTTGTTTATCTCGTATGCAAATTGTACCCAGCCCTGAAAGTTTAGGTGCATTAATTGCAGTTGGTTAAATATAGTTCTAGGCCTCCTTGTTGCGTTTATGACATAAAGACAGTGTGTTGCCCAAAAGAACGTAGGCGGAATACGCAGATTGGCAATATGCTGTATTATTTTGCATGCCTCTGGTTCGAAGCTAATAAAAAAATGTAGTGATTTGTATGTTAGACTTTGTTGAGTCTTCAGTAAGAGAGTTAAGTGTTGAACTTCTATGAGGTAATAATATGTGTATTTTCAAGCTGCAAGTGTGTAAAATTGAAATTACTGTTAATGTATGTACACATAATCTGCCAATGATATACGGCCAAAAATTTGGGTCATTCTTAACTTTGTTGAAGGACACTTCATATAGCTACTTTGCACTACAAATGCATAAACATCTTTGATGCATTTTTGTATATAAATAATATATCAGACCGTCATTCAGCTCAATGAGACATGAACCATGTTGATTTTAAAACATATTGAATTAAGTTGCAGAAAAGAATGTATGTTTTGCAATGAAATTACATGCCTTCATAGACTTCCTACAATGCACTTAAATGTGAGGTTTTTCTCACTTTGATATATGCATGCAGACAGCATTAAGCAGTGTGGCATTTCCTAGTTATAAATTGTAAAATGTATTTGGTACTGTTGTTTTGGAAGTTTAATGGTATGGTGTAAGAGCTTTTGAATAAATAATAAATGTGCAGATTGTGCATATTCACTGTAATTGAGTCAAGGCTAATAACTTGATACTGTATTCCACATAACATTTTGCAGAAATAAAACATGATACTTGTACATCTTGTGTGTCATGTTATTCTTCCTTTACTCAATTTTTTGCGTGTTATGTTTAGCAAAGTAAATGTTAACATTTAAATGAAGAATGACCAAGTCTGCTCTGCTAGAGTGAAAACTTGGCAGTAAAAATGGTACATGTGAGTGAAACTCCAGATTTGCTTCACCTCTTTCTTTTAATTAGATTCTGATAATAAATTTAGCTTATTATAAAACAAATCTATTGATTTTCTTAACAAGCAAATTAAACTCTGGCATTAAATTTTGGGGAAACAGTTCAAATGTCAGAGCAAAAATTTCTCTAGCATGAAGGCCAGAATGTTTAAGGCTTGTAAGTTTGGGCCAACTTTTCAGTTATATATAGTTGCTAGAGCTGTAAAAATGTCAATTTTGCTGTTTCCCAAAAGATAGCATGACTATTTAGATTGTACCAGCAAAGTGTTTTAATATTTTTATGCTTTTAAAACCCATTACTATTTTAATTATTAAATATTTCAGCGAATACATTCCAACAACACCTGGAATGGATTCACAGCAGCAGTTTTGTCTCAAGTGGAACAGCTTTGGCAGCAATTTGGCAACAGCATTTGGCAATTTATTCAGAACAGAAAGTTTAACAGATGTCACATTATTTTGTGAAGGTAAGAAACATTTTTCTTTAAAGTACATAGCTATAGGATACTGTCATTTAAAAAAACAAAACAAACTATAACATCCAATGATCATTTGATTGTACATTGGGTGACCTGATGAACCTTTTTGAGGATAAAATTAGCAGGAGTGTTTCAACATTTGAAATACATGTTCCTTTGGCTTCCAAACAGTTGAAAATGACAGTATGGGGATATTGAAGCATGTTTGGTAAATTATGTATAAAGGATATTTTTATTAAATTTGAATCGGTTTTAACAACATTATAATAACTGTCTGTTAAAGCTTCATTTTTTGATGCAGTTTGGTGCTTTTCAGTTTTCAATATTCAATTTGGTGTTATTAATGTAATCATAAATGTAAATGAAGTAACTTCATTGTGAAAAATCAGTGATATTTATTGTTTAAAACATAGTTGGTTTAGCAGATAATTTCAATGTCGGTTATGAACTTAATTATGTGCCTCAGGTGACAGAGCATTTTCTTACACTTCCTGTGCTCAGAAATATGAAAACTTTAGCTGGATTTTCTTAAGTTTTGATGACTGTTTTCTCCTTTCCACTCTTTCTTCATTAAAATGTTTAATTAAATACTATTATTGAGTATGAGAGTTGCTTGGAGAAAAATCATGAAGTTTTTGCAATTGTTGTTTCATTCTGGCCAACTCTAGGCCTAGGCTGAAAAGATGAATCTGCATATGTCTCATAAGAGTGAACTTCTTTACAGTAGGCTAAGTTAAATTTGTTATTCTGCTAAAATTGGTGCCTCTGGTGAGTCTGGGAACAGCTGTAGCTTGTGTGTGCTGGTGCAAATGGAGATGCTGATAAGCTATGGAGGAGGATTGTAATGGATGGTAATAGGCTCTATGGTTAAACCAGGATTAATCATTAGTTAACAGCCAGAAGTTGATCAAAATCTGTGTATCATAATGCAATTACACCATGTCATTCTGATTGGATGTGAAGTGAAATGGACAACCCTTGGGTATAAGGTAACAAGTCACACTGTGTTCATTGTTATTCTCCTGCCTTAAATAAGTGGGATTTTAAACTGCCTTTCCTTTGCTAAAATAATATGCTTATACTACTCTTGAGAAAGGAACTTACCACACTTTGTTGCCAGAATAGAGGCAATGCATGCACCTAGTTGCAGTACTTCTCAGTTACTTTTGCTTTCTCTGTTACCTACATAGAGTAGGTAGGGGAAGGATTATATCCCAATCAAAATTTATTTATATTTCACCTGAAATACATGCTTTGAGGCCCCCCTAGTTAAAACAAAAGTATTAGAAGAAAGTACGCCAATATGTGTGTGAATGCACACATACATGTGTTTGTTTTATAACTTTATTTACAGTATCCTACATTACATTGGATGTAATGCCACATGCTAGCTTTTATAAAAACCACAATAGTCAGAGTGTTGTGCATGTATGTGTGTTTGAGTATTTAAAATCATTACCTTCTAAAGATACATGAAGATTTTCAAGAAAAAACACCCCATCCCAACTATCTTTTGAATGCAAAATTTATTATTATCATTTTTGTTTGTCATTATTTTTATTACCTTAAAAAGCTCTAATTATTTTGTTGAGTGAGTGGAATGAGTAAAGGATGGAGTGTTGGTGAGTGAAGGAGTGAGAGTAAATGTGAGTGAGAGGAAGGGGAGAATGAATCAGTATACAATATCTTCAGTGGCTTTAATCACTTTCAAAATATTCAGTGCTTTTGGTTTGGGTTTTCCGGTACTCTACATATTTTGAAGTGTTATGGTATCATTCTTTTGTTTCTCACGATGTCAGTAAAAGTATTGAATTTTAAAGCCAAATATATAGTGGCCAACTTTTTAAACATTTGACTTGCTTCAGCCTGATGCATCACTTTTTGCTTAGAACAAAATATACAATGAAACGTGTAAACAAATGTTTACCTGGATTAACATGGAGTAGATATGAAACATGTAAACAAATGTTTACTTTAATTACCATGAAGTAGATAGAAAAATAAACTTTGTAAGAATAACTTGTAGAAGAAATTAAAAATTAAATGTTAGTGGATAGAGAAAGTTATGTGAATGTAACACAGCAGATGTTTATATTCACTCTTGATATAGGATAGATTATACTGAGCCTTACAAACTCCATATTTAATGGTTTCAAATTTGGATATAGTTTTTGTTGTTAAATTGTCGTGTTTATGATATACTAGCATTGACTTCTTTCTACCAATAAGATCTGAGCTAATCAAGTTGTTAGTTAAGTCCCTGCTTCTAAATTGTCTAGCAAAATATTATGATTAATGCAATCAAATGCTTTTGTGATACAAAATAATAAAGTTGCAGTTTTTTTCTTCATTTTGTAAGTGCTTTGCTAAATTTTGTAATTACCAAAATTATTTCAAAGAAATTGCTGGATGGATTACACACTTATAGACCACATGATAAATAAAGTTATGAGAGAATTTAAAGTATAAATGAAATTATTAAACAATGTAGAGAAAAATGGAAATATATATTAAGAATGTCTGAGGGAAGACTAACCAGAATCATTTTTAACTATAAGCCAAAAGAGAGAGGAAATGCTGCAAGACCACTAAGAAGATGGAATGAGCAATTTCTATTAGCCGGAATGGACTAGAAAGTCTAATCTTTGCAGTTGATGATGATTGAAAAATGTTTTCTAAAGCCATGTTGTGAATTTGCAATGCTGTTTATTTTTCTCTAAAATCTGTATTAATCAATTGAAATTGAAAGATTCAGTTGGTTGAGACACCAACATCATTAATTTCTGCACTTACATGTACGAGCTTAGGGAATGGGACTTGTTCCCATATATGCTGATGCTCCAGTGGTGTATATATGATAAGTGAAACCTTAAGAGTGTTCAGTCGACTTCAACTATTTTTTATATATTGTTGGCAGTTTCACTGTATAAAGTTCCTTTATAAGTTATTTAACGCTTCCAACAGTTTCCTCTTTTTGGAGTTTTCTGTTAATACATGCAAAGCTTTTGTGACAATAGATCCACATCATTTTTTCCAAGTTTCTTTTAACTACAGCACTTATTGTATTGTGTGGCAATTTTTCCAAAATTATAAAGCCAATTCTCTTTAAGTGTGGCATTCAACACAAGTCACCATTAACTGTCAAACAGTTCTTAGTAGCAAACATCTGTCAAGCACCTGTTTGATTCTCATTTTCCTCAAACTTACATCATGCCTGCTTAGAACACCACTTGCCTTATATGATTGGGACTGAATACTAAGCAATAAGTTCATCATTTCACCAATAACTTCTGCAGTTACACCTTGTCTAATATTGTATGTTCCAGCATTCACTAATGATTCATTTCCCTTAGTTCATTTTTTACACTTTGTGTGTAATTCATTTAGTTTAATGCCAGGAAAACAACAAACGTCCTAATCTTTGTTGTTACACACTTCTCCGGAGAACTTCAGTATTGAATTGTCTTAACACTAACACATGTTTTTTGTTTTCACTGCATTCTGGTTTTCTTATTTGCCACATTGACTTCTTTGTTAACCTATTCCATGAGCAAAATTTCCTGCTTGGTGTGCCATAGAGCGTTAACTGCATTCGTATTGTGTTCTTAGAATTGGTGTTCTTCAGTGGATCACTGTCCATTTTCTTTCTCATAGCTGCATTTTTTTCGTTATGAACACTAATTTCATGATTGTATTCTAAAGATCTCTATTTAGCATGTTGATCACTCATGTAGCAATGATATTGTCTCATTCTCTAATGGCATGTCCACTGATTGCATAGAAATGGAACCAGAACTTCAAAGTTGTATTTATTAAAAATTTTTCCTCAACAATGTCACCTTTATTTATTCCAGTTTCGATAGAGTTGCTGACGAAAGGCGGATGGAGTTGGACGTGTTAAACGCGTGCTCGCACAAAGGAAAGAATTGGAGTCCAAATTGAGGTGTATAGAGTTAGAATTGGAATATTTAATGGCTACAGGATTAATAGACAAGTCCAAATTGAGATGTATAGAGTTAGAATTCGAATATTTAATGGCTACAGGATTAATAGACAAGCTGGAAATTTAGAAAATCGACCTGTGATGTCATGACTCGTGTTTTTCTACTGGTACTGCTATTAATTGGTGGAATAGAGAAAAATCTGGGCCCAGAGATGGAACAAGATATCAAGAGTATGCTTAAGGAATTGCAGAATATATAAAAAATATAAAAGGAATGGAGAAGATAATTGATGAGAAGATAGATGGAAAATTTGATGAGCTGAAAAATATGTGGGGAAAATTTGAAGGAGAAGTGAATAAGGAATTAGCTGTATGCAAAAGAAAAATTTTATACTTGGAAAAAACAGAAGACAGAAGAAGGAAAATAAACGTGATAATTTTTTGGGGTTGAAGAATTAAGAGAGATACATGTTTGGGATCAAATTGAAAGAATTTTACAAGATAAACTGGAATTAAAACTTGGAGGATGGGAAATGAGAGATGTTTTTAGAGTTGGGGAAAAAAGGACGAAATCCAAGACCGGTAATCGTCAGATGTGCTTCAATGAAAATAAAATGGGCAATTTTATCAAATGCCAAAAAACTAAAAGGAACAAGAATATTTATAGAACAGGATTTTGGGAAGAAAGAGAGAGAAGTAAGAAACATTTCACTTCAAGAAATGAAGACTGTGAGGGCTAAGGGAGAGAAAGCTTTTGCTAGAGAGCTGGATTTCTGGATAAATGGAAAGAAGTGGTATATGTGTTGGAAGAGGATCAACGAACATGAGTAGAAATATTGGATTTGGAGACAGATAGATTAAATGAAATGTCACGAGGTGAAGTTGGCACGAGGAAGAGAATGGAAGAGGAGAGGAGGGGAAGCGGAAGGCATACGTCACCGAGCAAACAGATTATACTGGAGAAACAGCTGATAGAGGACACGCACAGAGTGGCTTTGGGAGCAACTGCGGGACTGGACGTCTGGAGAGAATCTGGTCTCAGTATTATTTCATCACCTGGAGGGAGCATTATGCAAGTGGAAGATTATGCGGGGCAGAAACGGAAAGGATGACTAGGAGTAGGGCTAAATTACAGGAATTTAGATTTGAGAGAAAAAGGTTCTGTATAGGAAAAGGAATTGGGGGTTATATTCTGGAATATTGAAGGGTGGTGGGATAAAGTGAAGAGTGGAGAAATATTTCAAATTTTAAATTTAGTGGTTGTGATAGTTGTGGTGGAAACTTGGTTATTAAGAAATAATAATGTGGTATTAAAAGGAAAGATAAGGGGAGAGGATCAGGAGGCTTAGCTTTATTAGTGAGAAAAAGCCGTAAAATTAAAGTGAAAGTATATGAAGATTTAAGTGAAGAATCGGTACTGTGGTGTATTTTAAGTGGTTTTTGGGAAAAAGAAAGTGTATGTGTTGCAGTAATATATAACCCGCCAAGCTCCTCAGAATTTTATGAACCACATTTATTTAACAAGTTAAGAAAAATTTGAAGGAAATATCAATTAGGGAGGTATACAAAGGTTTTATAATAATGGGGGATTTCAATGCAAGAGTGGGGGGAAAGTCAAATACAGTTAATAGATCTTGAAGGAGAATTTGCTGGTATAGCAAGAGAGAGGGATAGAAGGAGGGCAAAGACAAATATATTAATAATGAGGGAAATAAATTAATTGAGTTTTGTGAAGAATGTAATTTGGTATTGTGCAATGGGGTTAAAGGAAAAGATGACGCAGGCGATTATATTCTATATTCGTTAGAATTAGATGAATATTGCATGGATTTTGAGGTGTGGAATATAGTTACCTCTAGTAACCATTTTCCAATAAGAGCTGTATTTAGAGGTCCAATGGTGGATAAAGTAAATGTTAATTATTTAGAACAAGAAGGAATTAAAATTCAAAATTATAAATGGAGTGATATGGAAGCAGAAAGCTTTTTAGGAGAGCTGAAAAAACAATCAAATATGTTAAAGTTAATAGACATAGAGGAAATGCTTAAAGAAAATAAAACTGAGGATGCAGTTGTAAATCTAGTAGATTTAATGAAACAGGCAGGATCAAAAATGAGAGGGAAAAAGGAAATATGCATAAGGAGAGGGTTGTATGACGAATTTAAGATGGTGAAACAGAGAGTATTAAGGGAATTAAGGAAATGGAGGCAAATAGGGGATGATCAGGAAAAAGAGAACTTCATGATTGAAAGATGGGGATACAAATTTCTTATGGGAGTTAAGAAGAGGGAATGGAGGGAAAAAAATGGGCCAGGAAATTTATGAGGCGACAGGAGTAAATAATACAAAAACAATTTGGACATTAATAAAAAGAACTTATAAGGCCAGAGTTAAGGAAAATAATATTAGTTCTGAAACCTGGTGCAGATATTTTGAAATCTTTTGGGAGCAAAAGTGCCCAAAAAGGGGAGTGCCCAAAAATTAGAGAAATAGAAAGCATAGGATATATTGAGCAATTAGATAGAAATGAAGTAAGAGAACAAATAAATAGATTAAAAAGAAATGAAGCAAGTGGCATAGATGGAATTCCTGGGGAATTTTGGAAGGCTTGGAGTGTGAAGGAAACTACATTAGGATTGGAATTAATTGTTCTTTCACACAAGCCGTGTGTTGGACAAGGTTGGAAAGGTAAAATCAGATGACTGAAAAATTCAATGCCATAGCCGGTGGTTCAAATCCCGGCTATGGCATTGAATTTTTCAGTCATCTGATTCTAGATTAGGATTGTTGGTTAGACTTTTAAACAATGTATTTGAAGGAGGAAAGGTACCGAATAGTTGGAGATTATCAATAGTAGTACCGATATTTAAAAATAAGGGGGGGATAAATAACCCAGCAAATTATAGGGGAATTAGTCTACTATCTGTTTTAGGCAAGGGTGGGGCGCAGAAAAGGTTCAAAAGTGGGTGGAAGATGAGGAAAAATTATCGGTCCTTCAATCAGGTTTTAGATGTAATAAGAGTACACTAGATAACATTTTTTTTATAAACACAATGGTAAAGAAATATTTAACCAACAAGAGAGGGAGATTATATATGTTATTTGTAGATTTTGAGAAGGCCTTTGACACGATAAATAGGGAAACACTGTGTTTTAAACTGAGCAAGAAAGGGATGAGTACTACCTTTATGAGTACTTCAAAGAATATATATGTACATCAGTTTTGTATTAAAATTGCTAATAATAAATTAACGAGAAGCATTCGGAATAATATTGGTCTAAGACAAGGTTGTAAATTGAGTCCTGTATTATTTAATCTGTTCATAGACCATATTTTGGAATCAATTAGAGTAGAGAACAGAACAGACATGTACCAATAACACTAGTCTGCATTTTCAAACTTTTTGTCAGATGATTTCTTAAAAGTAGGTGTTCTTGAATCAAGTTTTTATGCTGATTCCAGAAATAACTTCCATTTTTTTCTATCACGTCAGGTTTTTACACAAAATAAGTAATGTTTTGACAATTTTACTAATGAGCGTAGAAAAGTATTTAAATACCATTTCACACAAGGTAAGTTTTTATTCAAGAAACATTTTAAGAATACTCTCAAGAACTCCTCTAATTTATTTCATGACTACATTTTAACAAAACAAGAAGCCAAAGTGTTTCATTTCTCTTCTTTGACTTCCTTGCAGATCCTTGAAGACGACTGTTCCTTCTCAACATCCAACAGTAGTCGACCATCTTAGTTTCATTCCATCTCCCCTAGACCTCCTCTCCATTTCCTTAATATCTTGGTGAAAACATTCACCCTGCTCTTCACTATAATGTCCCAGATTTTCTGGAAAGTAGTCGATATGTGAATGCAGAAAATGCACCTTTACACTCATGTTACAACCCATCTTTTGAAATTTTCCAACATTGTTTCGACAATGGCCTTGTAATTAGGATCTTTGTTATTGCCTAAGAAGTTTTCAGTAACTGATCGGAAGGTGGTTCATGCTTCTATTTCTCACTCATTCATTGTCTTCTCATAATCTTCATCAATTTCTTTGAGGACCAACAAAAATTCCAGCCTCTAATTTGTCTTGTGTAATGAAGGGAAATTTCTTGGAAAGGTACTTGAAGCAGGGTCCATCCTGTGGTAGAGCCCTTCAAATTGCTTCATCAAGCCCAATTTTATGTGTAGTGGCAGAAGCAGTATCTTTATATCTATATTTTTGAAGTGAAATTGTGAGAAAACTGTACGTGATAGAAAAAAACCAAAAGCAGTTCTGAAATCAGCATAAAAAGCGAGTCAGAATCACTTATTAATTTTCAGTCATCCGATATCATGCAGACTAGTGTAATTAATAATAAGGAAATACCTGGTTTGTTATATGCAGATGATTTAGTCGTGGGATCTATAAGTAATGTGGGATTGGCGAGTACAATTGAAGTGATAGATAAATTTTGCAAAGAATGGAGTGTAAGAATTAATGTAAATAAAACAAAAATTATGGTATTTAAAACGGGCAGTAAATTACGAAAAGATGAGAAATGGTATTGGCATGGAAGAGAAATTGAGGTAGTCCAAAAATTTGATTATTTAGGAATACGATTAAGCAGCATTGGTGGGTAGAGTGAACAGAAGAAAATAGCTCAATTTTTGAAGATTTAGAAGCTTGTAACAGTGATGTGTCATAATTTAAAATAGAGAGTTGAGGGTTGTTACACTACATCACTATGATAATCTTACTTGAACGCGTTTCGGGAGACGGCTTGTCCCCATCGTCAGCATTCTCTCTTCAACTGAGAGAGAATGCTGACGATGGGGACAAGCCGTCTCCCGAAACGCGTTCAAGTAAGATTATCATAGTGATGTAGTGTAACAACCCTCAACTCTCTATTTTAAAAAAGAAGAAAATAGTATTAGCTAAAGGAAAAGTGGCAATGAAAGTCATCAAAACTTGTTTAGATAAATTACCAGAAATGCAATTAAAATGGTTAGAGAGACTTTATACTACTGTAGTAGAAGCAAAACTGTTATATGGAGCAGAGATTTGGGACCTGGAAGAAGGGTGGGTAAATAGAGACATGATCCATAGGAGCTTTTGTAAACAAATATTGGGTTTACCAAGATCATCCCCTATGGAGTAGTTCAAGCCAAATTAGGGAGAATGGGAATTAAAGGAAAAATTGTGGAAAGAGTGCTAAAATATTGGATTAGAATTAGAAATCTTGATGTTCAGAACATTTTACATCAATGTTTGATAGTACAGGAAAGACTTAATCATAGAGAGTCTTGGCTAAGTAAGATAAAGGAAATCTTAATGAAGATAGGTTCTGGGGAGATTTGGAGAGCTAAAGAATTATTACAAATAGGTTTCTGGAATGAAATTAGGACAAGAATAGAGAATATGGAAAAACAAGATTTGTTAGCGAGTGTTACTTTTAAGAGCTCACTGAGATTATACAGAGAAATGAATGTAGTATGGAGCAGGGAACAGTATGTTGATATATGTGGTAAAACAGCAAGAGGAGGATTTGCATGGGCTAGGACAGGAGTGGTGAATTTGAAAGGTTTATGAAAAGAGATTGATTTGGAGAAATGTCCACTATTCCACCACAAAGTTAAAGAGTGACATATAGTTTTAGAGTGTGAAGAAACAAAGTTGCTTAGAAAGAGGATAGAGAACAGAGAATGGTTAAATTTACCAATAGAAATTCAAGCTAAAAAGTTAGTAAATGTAAAATCTAGGAAAAATATAATACAAGTAGGAAACGTTTGGGGCAGAGTAAGAGCAAAATGGATGAGGAAAATTAGCAAGGAAGAGGTAGATGAGTATTAAATTACAGTAGCTTTATTTGATATGTTGCAAGTAGGACCCAACAGCTCAACAACCTCAAGGTTTGAGTCTGTTGGCATCCAGGGTAAAGCAACTCAAAGTAGAGTTAGAGTTAGTATTGGAGATTAAATAAATTGATAATTGTACTTTTAGATTAGGAGGAATGCTGGCTACCAGTATTCCATACTGCTGGATTCCAGTAGTTAAGAGGTTATTTTTTTTATATTTCATTTTATTGTTATTTTTAGTAACTGGGTTAAGAATAAATTTATAAAATGTGTTGTTGTAAATCTGTACAATTAACTGGGTTAACAATAAAAGTACTTAATTACTCCAGTTTCTTCAGTGTTATTAGTTTAGTGCTCTCTGATATATTAGATTTCTAATACCGCCTATTCACTTAAAATTGTTTGAGTTATTGTACTCTGCCAACATCTGCCATCTTGAAGGGGAAAAAAGTTATCCATTTGGAGCACTGGGAGGGTTAAATACTCTTTAGATAACTGAAGTTAAACCGTATGATGCTCAGAAATAGTGAAATAACATGCTGCAACATGTACCAGGAGGTTGCTTTTTGATGCCTTTATCTTTACAATTTTGTTTACCGGTTCATGTAATTGTTTTCTGGAAGCTCACGCTTTTGGAATTCCCTTCTAAACAGTTGGAAAGGTTGCAATTGAATTTATTGTATTGATAATTACACATACTGTGTTAAATTTGTGTGTCTTTGGGAATGCATATTTTGCAATATTGTTAGGACTGGTTCAGCCACTAAAATATTTAAAATTAAGTATGCCAAATCAAAATATTTGGGATTGTTGCTTACTACAATGATACAAAATATTTAAAAGTATAAGAACCAAATTTAATGATAATCAGTGCATAGGGAATTAAAAACTGGGGCACGGAAAAGATTTAAACAAATAAAGATGACATTTTAGATCTTGTTTAAATTTGTTAAATTATTTAATGATTGTCAGTGTCTTTTGGAAGTCCGGCTGAAATTTCCAAGTCTCAAGCTAAAGCATAATGATGCAGCTAATATGTCCTGGGCAGGAGTGCTGAGGATAATCTTTAACAAATATTTTGTTTGCGCATCCGCACCTTTCTATGATAGCGGCAGATGGCAACGAGCGCCGAGGATGCAGACAGGAAAAACATAGCGCATGCAATTCATAGTTTTTTGGCTCACCCAGTGTATTAAGAGATAAATATGAATGCGATGCAATCTGTTAATGCCTACAAACAGAAAGAATTTCACTCAAAATAGAACATTATTCTCTGTATTTATTTAATAAAGGTTATGTTAAACTGGAGAATGTATGCTTGCAAATGAAGTTGTCATTGTGGTTAAATTATGTGATATAAGTTATTTTTCATATTCAAATAAGCTGCATGTTAAAGTCAAAAGTACTTGCAAAGAATTCTGTATGCAGGCTCAAGAACACTTCTCCAGTAAATGAATCTGAACATGGAATAGAAATTATGTCTCTAGTGATTTTATAGAATTTAATTCCATTGTAAACAATTCCCACACTTTCCTATATTTTGTACTACAAACAGAAACTGCTGAAGTAGAGAAAAATCCCATAGGGGAGTTAGGCAATGCATCGGTGAAATTTGGTAAAGTTTTCCCCCCCTTGTAACTTGTACTTTCATGCTACACAATTGGTTATTTAATATCAACAGTTTTAAAGCCACAAATGTACCATTTAGGTAAAACACCACATTGAACTTTAAACTGCATTTTTCTCAATTCTTTTTTTTTTCAGCATTTTTACTTTTCAAAATGCTCCTTGGACCACAGATTATAACTTATTAACTTGAAATTTTCAGGAGAGCTTCAGAAATAATGGATTTAAAATTGTTGTGCACTAGTTAAAGAATAAATAGTACAGCTGAAATTAATTATTTTCCATAACTCAAGTTGAAAAATTCAATAACATGCAAAAAAAAATCTGATGTATTACACTCACATGACTTTCCCTACTCTTGTAAAACTATTTTTAAAACTCTTATTCTCCATCTATTTCATATTAATCGAGATAAACATTTGCAAAAACAATCTTTTGACATGCAAAGAGAATTGCATTTTAGACATAGTGACCAGTTCTAAAAATACTTGACTATCGCTTAAGGCCCTTGTTTTGTATTTGCAAGGGCAATATAGAAATACAGTAGCCTTTAAGCATAGACATATCTCTTAATAGCTGGTTGCTATGTGCAGCACCATTCTCTTTGCCACAGATTAATACTCTTTGCATATCCAAGACAAAAAAATTTGATGTGTTACACTCACATGACTTTCTCTACTCTTGTACACACTATTTTTACAAACGCCTATTCTCCATATGCTTCATGTTAATCGAGATATCGAGATGTCAATCTTATTGGTAATTTTCTTGTAGATGCAAGGGAAATATGGTAGCTTTTAAGCGATAGTCAAATATTTTAACGCTGGTTGCTATGTGGCGCATTCCATTCTCTTTGCATGTCCAGGACATAAAAAAATGAATAACGATTTTGAGAAAAAGTATAAGTATTGGAAAATTTAAGGAAATAACAAGCAATATCTCGAAAACGGTTCACTCAACAAAAGAAATGTATATGACATAAGTTGTGTATTTTAACGCGATCTACATTTTTTGTGTAGTAAAATTTTTTCTATCTCTTATGGTTTACCAGTTATGCAAAAGTCGTTCACAATGAAGAATACGTTTGGAGACATTCCCAGAAAATTCAAGATATACATTTCATTTCTCATGACATTGTCTTAAACATATGATATTTTCATCAAAATCGTTAGAGCCATTTTTGAGAAAATTAAAATTTTCGAAAAATCTTCCATGTAAAGGGTAGTCTGGGGTGGGGGGATTTTCTTGAAAACCTTTGTGTCGCATCTCTGGAAGATACTGAACCTAAATACCAAGTTTGGTGCTTATCCGACTGTTCGTTTTTGAGTTATGCTGTTCACAGACACACAGACAGACACACACACGGACATGTTTCCAAAAATGCTTTTTTTGGATTCAGGAGGTCTCAAAACATGTATTTCCGGTGAAATCTCGGTATCGAATTTTTGGGTGGAATGCAATACTTCCCCTACTTACTATACGTAGTAGAGAAAGTAAAAATGAATAACGAATTCCCATTTCAGAAAATAAGTATTGAAAAATTTAAGGGATTAACAAGCAATATCTTGAAAATGGTTCACTCAACAAAAAAATGTATATGACATAAATTGTGTATTTTAATGCGATCTACATTTTTTGTGTAGTAAAATTTTGTCTATCTCTTGATACGGTAATTTGTATCACAAATTATTTAAATGTAAATAATGATTGTAATATGAATATGTATTTTTAAGTGACATTGATTTCCGATGTTTATTAATTGTAATTATTATTGGTAAATAATAATATACGGCTTTACTGAAACTGTCAATAATATCGCAATAATGCAGCGATGGGGTGAGCTGTTTATCGTTATTGGGAACCAGGAAGTTACGTAATGTTCGCGCGTTTTCGGTAGAAACTTCTGGAATGTTTCCCTAAAAGCAATATGTATTCGTGGTTTTCATTGGATATTAAAATAGACGCTAATGTTGGCGCGTTTTATTAGCCAATAGCAGTTCATTTATAATCTTTAGGCATGTCGAGGAGTGGGAGTATATAAAGTCGAGTCCGTGGTAGATCGCCCCCAGTTCAACAAAATTCTCAATACCTTACACGTCGGTCGCTTCAGTTCATCAAAATTTCGTGTACACTACACGTCGTCAGTCAGTCCTTCAGTTCGTCAAGTTA
The DNA here is from genome assembly GCA_030765065.1 of Deroplatys truncata. Taxonomy (NCBI): domain Eukaryota; kingdom Metazoa; phylum Arthropoda; class Insecta; order Mantodea; family Mantidae; genus Deroplatys; species Deroplatys truncata. The sequence continues at coordinate 49,142,563 of CM060979.1, read as the reverse complement.
CGCGCAGCAAAAATTATTAAAGATCTAAAATATTATACAGTTAAATATACACAAAGTTGAAGTACGTGAGTTAAAAGTGATAAGTAAGAAGTTATTACAAACAGTTTCAGTTTGGCGAGTATCTAAATCAATATGTAAAAGTGTTCGTGAACGTGTTCGGCAATAAAAAAAATTATAAAACAAATTTTCTTCATCAGTATAATTTCTGGATAAAGGATTCCTTTCCATTTCACAACCTGCACAGAGATACATGTTCTACCAAGATAAGATGATAGCTAGCCGGAGGACAATATACAAAACTTAAAATTATTTAAAAAACTGATGCAAATTGCTACGCCAGATGGAGCTACAAACCAAACCAATGAATGACGTCACAAGATGGCAACGCGTGAAGTAAGCAGCACAACATGATCTACAAGTTCTAATAACTTACGCTACACAAACTACGTAAGAAACATTATTCACTCGCAAATTGGCTCCACAACGTGGGGGTTCGACAACAAAAAGATATTACGTAAATAAGGAACATTCCGTTGCATATTGGCGCCCAACGTGGGGCTAACAAATACAAAAACTCATTACGTAAACAAGTAAAATTCCGTCGCACTCTTATGGTTTACCAGTTATGCAAAAGTCGTTCACAATGAAGAATACTTTTGGAGCCACACACACACACACGCACACACGTACGTATGTATGTACGTACGTTTTCAAAAATGCTTTTTTTGGATTCAGGGGTTCTCAAAACATGTATTTCCGGTGAAATCTCAGTATCGAATTTTTGGGTGGAATACAATACTTCCCCTACTTACTTTACGTAGTAGAGAAAGTAATAAGCTTTAGTGTAGTTTGTGTACTCACTAATAAACGATAGAGGTTGTGAATGCATCAACAAATTTTTTTAAAATTACCTTTAACTTGGTAGATCATACCTATCTGACAGTGAACGAAATGAGTTGGTGCTCAAATGAGCTTGAGATCCATGGAGCATAAAGTTATCCGACATTCAGCTTCTCAAGATAAGGAAAAAACCTTATCTGGACATCTCATCTTAACCAAGATTTGAACTTGGGACTTCTTGAATGAGAGGCAGACAGGAAACTTGTTTTGTTTTGCATATGGTGCATGCAACCAAATCCATATTAATTTGAGATTATTTCTAATTTGATTTATTTTGAGTAAATTAATTGAATAAAAGAGTCACTTTTTATATGAATACTACAATGATTAACACTTATGTGAAGTTATGATGGGTAGAGAAAGTCATGAGAGTGTGATACATCAGATTTTTTGTTTCTCCTTTTGCTTTCTCTACTGCCTACCAATAGTAAGAGGAAGCATTGTATTTCACCCAGCCTATTGTCTTTCTCTTGCACATACAATGAAATGTGTAATGAAAGCAACCTCTGCAAATGTTTAACATTTAGTAATTAGAAGAATAATTTTTTCTAAGAGGGTAGAGAAGGTCATGTGAGTGTAACAATTTTTTTTTTTACTTGCTCTACCATAAACATAGTAAGTAGAACAAGTATTCCACTTATTTCAAACATTTGATGTAGAGTTTTCAACGGAAACACATATATCTTGAGGCCCCCTGAACAAACAAACAAACAAACAAACAAACAAAAAAAATGGAAAAAGACATAGACAAAATGTACTATAAAAAATATATATTTGTAAATCACACAATTTATTTAATTTTTTTTTTTTTCCGCATTTTGGAGATCCTGTTGTTGGTTTGAATTGTAATTGTAATTTTTTGAAGTGCAGTCACATTCAGTGGTTTCTTGCGATATCATGGAGAGTATGGAGTTTCAAGGCCAGCATATAGTGGCATGCTTTTAAACAATTTTACTATTGCTACAGTTTCCTGTATCCCTTTCCAATTGGATTCCGTCCATTAAGTGGAACAGTTCATGGATTACTGCGTTTAACTCAAGAAATATATTAAAGATTAAAAACAGAAGCGTTATTAACAGTGAAGTATTCATCATGATTTAGATTGAGTCACACTTTTTTACACTCACCTTCACTAATTAAAGTTACATAAAACAGGTATGTAACTTTAATTAGTGAAGGTGAGCGTAAAAAAGTGTGACTCAATCTAAATCATCAAGAAATGTATTTAGGATTCATGAAGCAAGAAACTACTATTGCAGTTATGATTAACTTGGAAGCTGCATTTGACACCAGCCACATAAGTCTTACAACTGAACTGTATGATTTTGAAAGTTATTTCTGGTTCAATAATGGTGGAAACTGCTGCCCTAATAAATTCATTTCAAATATCCCCAAAGGTATGGATTGTTATTGGAAGGTATTCCCTAGGAGAAACGGGAATAATAAGGTGAAATTATGAAATACAGAATGAAATTATTTGAATTTATTACACTGTAAATAGCTGTTATAGAAATCAATATGCCTTCATTTCCATTTACATGTATATATTGATTTGAATAATTTAACTACTTTACTGCATTCATTCCTTTCACTTTTCAACTATTGAATAATAATTCTAAAATATAGATTTTGAAAACTTAACAAATGGTTTCTGTTTCAATTTTGCCTACATGCAATAATTATAAATTTCTTCATTTATGCCTCTCCAATGCCGAACGAAATTGTATAACAGAGTGAGAGTAATGAAAATAGAATTTTGAATCAACTTACCAAAAGATTTAATGCAAATTTAAAATAGGCCAAAACATTACTCTTATGCATTTGCTAAAAACTCGCCCAAGCCAGAATAATTCCTGCTGGCAGGCCTGCTCTGTTCGACGGTTCTTTGTTCTTTTCTCTCTTCCTCACCATGGGAGCTCGTGTCTGTTTGCTCCCCAGTAGGAATGATGGCATAATGGATGCGACTTCCTTCGACCAATTGTAGGACATGGACAACCTGTGATGTTCTACCATGTTTTACCGGTGATGACATCTTCTGTTGGATCACAGCAACTACAGCTGGTCACGTACAACTGCTGTGAGTAAAACTGGCTCACAACTCATGAAAATAGATATAAAAGGCGGAATGCTTCAGTTTATATGGTCATTTCTCAATAGAAGAACTCATCAGACCTCTGTCAACAATCATTTATAATCTTCCAAATATATTAATATTTGTGGGTTGCCTCAGGTGTCTGTACCACATGATTCAACATTATGCTGCATGAAATACCTAACATATCGCCTCTCCAGTAAAAACTAGTATATACGCAGGGGACACAAATATAGATCTAAATATAGCAATGAGTCAGTGCAATTAGCAATCAATGAAATCAACAACTGCGCACAAAATGTACTGTTTTCACTAGAAGATATAATCTTAAACATTTCCAACCAAATATTTTCATAAGCGATAACAGATTCAGTATAACAAGACACCAACAATTTTAGGTATTGTGTCTGTAATAAGTAATTTGGAAAACTCACACTGAGAATGTATTATTTCAATATACAGCAGATTAAATTTACTTAAGATCATCGCCAATAAAAAATGGGGATCTGATATTCAAAATTGCTGTATGGCTGTGAAATATGGGGAGGCATTGTTAAAACACATTTAAAAAAGTTCGAAACACAGCTATGAAAACATGCCTATTTCCCTAAAACTTCTCCCATCAGACAATAAAAATTGAACTGTCTGTAATGCCAATCCAACTCTGTGTGCAAATACAAATTTGGATGCAATGTCTGAAATTGTATAATGTTGCAAATTTAGAATGCCTGTAATGTTTGGGTAAACACTCTGTTAAAGTTATACAAATAGCACAACAAATTGAAGCTACCTTGACAAATAGTAAAGGTATTCCAAAATTCCGGTTATAAATGAAATTCCATCATGGCTATTGAAATTTCCTTGAGCTAATTTGGAATTGCCAAGAAAATATACAAAAAGTGATTATCTCTTAACTTATTACTTTCTCTACTACGTATAGTAAGTAGGGGAAGCATTGTATTCCACCCAAAAATTCGATACCGAGATTTCACCGGAAATACATGTTTTGAGACCCCCTGAATAAAAAAAAAAAGCATTTTTGGAAACATGTCTGTGTGTGTGTCTGTGAACAGCATAACTCAGAAATGAACAGTCGGATAAACACCAAACTTGGTATTTAGGTTCAGTATCTTCCAAAGATGCGACACAAAGATTTTCAAGAAAATCCCCCCACCCCAGATTACCCTTTACATGGAACATTTTGAGAAAATTTTAATTTTCTCAAAAATGGCTCTAACGATTTTGATTAAAATATCATATGTTTAAGATATTTTCATGACAAATGAAATATATATATAAAATTTTCTGGGAATGTCTCCAAAAGTATTCTTCATTGTGAACAACTTTTGCATAACTGGTAAACCATAAGAGATACACAAAATTTTACTACACAAAAAATGTAGATCGTGTTAAAATACACATTTTATGTCATATACATTTTTTTTGTTGAGTGAACTATTTTCGAGATATTGCTTGTTATTCCCTTAAATTTTCCAATACTTATACTTTTTCTCAAATTCGTTATTCATTTTTTTTTGTCCTGGTAATGCAAAATGAATGGAATACTCCACATAGCAACCAGCACTTAAAATATTTGATTATAGCTTAAAGCCTACCAATTCCCCTTGCATCTACAAGAAAATTAGCAATAAGATTAACATCTCGATTAATATGAAGCATATGGAGAATAAGCGTTTGTAAAAATAGTTTGTACAATAGTAGAAAAGTCATGTGAGTGTAACACATCAGATTTTTTTTTTAATCTGAATCTTCACTGACTCTCTAATAGCAGTATATAGTATTATTGTATGTCCCCACAGCATACTCACATAGAATAGCACCAATACAGAAAAAATTATTTGAATTAAATAATGAAGGAAAAACAATATTTCAATGGACTCTGAGTCATTGTAGTATATTTGGCAATGAGATGTTAGACAAAATTGCAAAAACAACTACAAAATTATTTGCACAACTTAAAAGACAGATATCCCAAAATAAAGCAATAGCATCTATAAACCTACACCTCTCAAAATATTGGATAACCATATTGGTTAACATTGGAAAAAGGAAAAACATTACAGAAAATTTTGAAGAAACAAGTGATATAAGACGACTATATAGCAGCATTCCATGGCATGCGCAGACATTTGCTCTAGAGCAAGAATTGGTTGTATAAGTAACTAATATATATTTATACATATTCAACATCACTAACTCACCCATGTGTCCACTGTGCCAAATCGAAGAAGAAAATTTAGAACATATTCTGCTGAACTGTTCATCCATAAATTGCCACAGAAATATTCTGAAGTCTCTATTACTTCAAAATTTGTTGATAAGCTTCAATATAAATGATGTACACCTTACCTATAAAAACTCATGTCAGCTCTTTAGGAAGTACAACTATATATAATTGTAGCAGAAGTATGCTATATTTCTTTTATAGCAATGAACTCATGTAATCAGCTATGGCTGCATACATATAATGAAGAATGAATGTCATAGGGACAAAGTTGTGAGCTGTGATCATCAAGGGCAAGGTTATGAAGAGAGCTTGTTCATCAGTGAATGAATCATCATGTCTTTACCTATATTTGCATATAGTAAGGCATTCTTTCATGGAAGTTAATACAAGAAGGTACATCTTTGTCAGTAAACAAGGATTAGTAGTGCCACATCAGGAAATCTGGTACTCTTCTGGTCAATAGACTCTAGCTGCTGAAGTATAGTCTAAGCAGAAGTGAAGTAACTAACGTGCTTCTCTGCATATTATGCTCAAATTAGCAACCTTATTTTTGTAATAAATAAAAAAAAAGGTTCTTTCACCATTATTGGATACAACTGCAAGTGATTCTTACCTTTAGTAGGTTTATCCTTATTGATTACAATTTCAGAAAAAAATGTGTTTTTCGTTTCATTCAAATACCTTAGAAATAACTAAATAATTTGCACTCTAACCAACAAATGTAGGGTTAAATTGCTGGCTGGGATTTAAAACAGTATTGGCTGATGTGCAGCAGTCAGGCATACTTTAAATGGCGTGATGGTTAATCAGTTAATATGAAGTAGATGGAAAAATAAGCAAGGAAAATCCTTTGCTCCTCCCCTAAACTACTCCATACAGTGAAGATTTTTACAAATTTTTGATTTTCTCAAAAATGGCTCTAATAATTTTGATTAAAATACCATATGCTTAAGATATTTACATGACATTTCCTTCTTTTGGATGGAATTTTGCATGATTTTGTGTAAGAGTAACCTATAAGAGATAGACTACCTAAAACTTGTAGATTCTTTAAAACACACTATTTATTTCAAATAACTTTTTTGTGCCATCAGCCAATTTTGAGCTGTCTGTTCTTATTGCTTTGAAGTTTTCCAATACTTTTGTAATTTTTTTGTGCTGTTGTTATTCAATTGTTTCTTGCAATGTCATAGAAAAAGAGTTGAATTTCTAGGCCAGCATTAGCGACCCAGTTTTTAAGCTTTGTAGATTGATTTAGTTTCCTCTATCACCCTTATACCTTCAACAGTATGTGAAGTGAAATTATTTCTACAAAGGATTTTTCTGGATTAACAGGAAGTAGATAGAAAAATAAGCTTATATAAGAATAGTTGTAGAAGCTATAGTGCCTTATTTCTGGTTCCTGGCTGGCTGCTTTGCGGCCCACTGCTGCTGCCGGTCGAGTTCAATATTTACAGACCCTGAACTGAAGCACATAGCGTGCTGGCAATTCAAGCGCATAGATTTACATGCATGCATGCAATATACAATAACCACATACCTTTATCACAGGTGTTGGAAATGATGTCCTTGTGCTGCCATACATCTCTCACACCTTTTAAGAAAATTTTCATTAAATGCATTAATTCTTCTTTTGAAATTACATAATTTCTCTTTTGATATTGTCTTTCAGTTCTATCAATGTATGCGGGTTGTTCAGTAGTTAAAGAGCGTCCATAAATAAAACTCAATTTAAATTTTATTTGTTCCGATACACTTTATTTTTTAAGTTCCCCCATAAATAAAAGTTGCATATCGTAAGGTCTGGGGAATGCGGTGGCCATAGTCCTTTACCAATGACCTATCTTCAAAAATTTCCACAATTTCGAGAGATGTGCTAAAGCAAAGTCTTGTTGAAAATATGCCTATGAGCATTCAATGTCACAAAAATATTCGAGGAATGTTTTGATTATTGTATCCCTGTACCTCTATCCATTAACGTATCCTCAAAGATTATAGACTCTATAGTTCGGTACACATTCATAGCACACCAAACACCAATTTTCTGGTCATGCAATGGTATTTTGTGTACAATATCAGGTTTTTCTGCACTCCAGTATCTGTTGTTTTGTGTCAATACATGGCCATTTCAAGAAAACCATGCTTTGTGTGTAAAAAGAATTAACTTTGGATCCATGGAGCCATCATTAAGTTTACCCTACACCTAATTGCAGAAATTTACTCTACTCACAGTATCACGTGGTTGCAGTTCCTGAACTGTGGTTATCTTATAAGGTTTTACTTTTATAAAAGTTTAGTGGCTTTCCAAGATGAGAATTGTGAAACTCCCGTTTTCTGTGATAACCTACTCAGAGATTTTTTTTGGGCTATGTTCTAACCTATGTCATCTCACATCAAGTTTTTCCTCTGTAAGAACATGGGGAATTACTTTGGGTTTTTTATCGAAAACAGAGTCCGTTTCTCTAAATCAGTTTACAAGACTACAAACTGTCTCTCTGTGAGGCGCACGGATTCCAGGGAATTTGTCTATAAATAGCCCGGTCACTTTTCTACAAGACTGTTCCCACGTATGAATCATACATGAATATGTGGTGTTCTAAAGTAAGTGCACTTCTTGGCATTATAACAGGACTATCACACTTCCACAAAGAACAAAACACAAACTTGTACTAGCAACAGTTGCACATGCACTGATGTGCGGAGTGGAGGGAGAACATGGGAGCCAGAACCGTTTAGAAGCACTGTGCGCATGCAGCTACATTCGCCAAGCTGCCGGCCAGGAGTCAAAAATAAGGCACTGCATGTATATAAAGTAAATGACATGTAGAGAAAGTCATGTGAATGTAAAACATCAGGTTCTTTGAACAAATACTGAAAGATAAAACTACTCTTATAGTGTATTATTTGTTCCTTCTCCGAGTCCAGTTTTTAACAAAACTACTATTATTTGAACCAAGCTCTGTCAACTTTGCATGTTTCTCCAGTACCAAAGCAGTACTTATTCACCTTATTATACCCATCTGAATTTTCTAGCCCTGTGCAAACATGAAGGAAAGTGTTTCAGATTTTTTTTTTTTATGTAACGGATAACTTAATAGTTTGTATTCATATTGGAATATTCTGAATACATTGGACGAGTGCAGTTGTTAAATATTAGTTATTAATGTACCAGGGGAATTGATTGATAATTACGCATTGAGGTTAATAGATTTGCTAAACTGAGGGCCTGTATGTTCGCCATTTCTTTACTGGGAAAGAAAATAAATGTTTAACAATTTTATATGACAAATGCACTGCCTTCTTTAAGTTTTTAACATAGGTCACTGTATAAAAGTTTAGCAAGAACACCTTAATAGTGGAGGTGGTGGTATAATAAATAGTTTATTAAGTTTATACCAGACAGAAATTTTGTAATATTCTTAAAGAAGTTTGCGAATTAGTGTTAGTGCTGAAATTAAAATATTACTCAAAAGTCTAGATTAGCATACGACAGGGAATACACTATGATTGTGTGTTGGGTGTGAATGTTGTAAATGAAGCTGTTCTGAGGCTTCATTTTTCTTTTCACAGTTGGAGGTCTAACGGGAGTAATTTTAGCTAATTCAGCTATTGATATTGATATACTTCCAGAATATGTGAAGTTCATTGTTGTTCAGTTTCATAAGTTGTGTAAATTGGTAACATTATTCTCTTACATGTCTGTAATCATGGCAAACTTTGTAGGCCCGTGGAATATTATAATTCCTTAATGTACATGGACATAATCTTGCTTCCTTTTACTACTTTTTCTTCATACTGTGGCTTTGCATGGCGACTCACGCTGACCAGCACAGCTTGGACTCTGCTAAACAGTTATAATATTACCACAATCACCTCACATTCTCATAGTTACAGTTATAACGATAAGCACATAGCTTTTCATAAGAGATGTTGGAATGGAAATGCTGTCTTTCTGGCATCTTCTCAGAAATTTCCATTCACACTCGAGAGTTCAATATCCAAAATTGAGTGAATTTCTCACTTGAAGTTTTCTTTTACTTTTCACAATGATAAGGTTTGTTGCACACACCTTATTTTTCATGTAATCAAACAGTCATAAATTTTTGTAGTTGGATTTTGTGAAATGATAGAGTAATTGATCCACACTTAATATTCTCCTCTGACGAAGTATGGTTCTATTTATATGCTATGTTTCATTGCAAAATTACGGATATTACAGTACAGAACAACCCAATTTTACACAAGAGATTCCTTCACATGATGCGAAAATTGATGTGCAGTAAATTTATAAAGAATAATAGGACCTCTATTTTTTTAACACACAATAAATGCAGAGAGGTACGGGAATGACTTACACTATTTTTTGAACAGCTGACTGACATTGAATGTCAGTCTGGATTTTTCCAAGACTTTGCTATTGTAAAAACAGCTGATGTTAAACTAAATTCAGAAAATCTTTGGATAATTGGTAAAGAATTATGGCCCTCACGATTCTTTGATTTAACTGTATGTGATTTTTATCTATGAGGGAACTTGAAAAATAAGGTGTATGCAACAAACCCCATACATTGAAAGAACTAAAAGAAAACACCAGACAAGAAATTCACTCAATTTCAGATAATGAAAGTTCAATATCTGCTTTATTCGATAATCTGCTTTACGTTGGTCTTCGAAAGCGATGAAAGTGATGTCTGGCATGTCCTACAGATGTCATCCTCTAGCTCCAACACAATTCTGGCAACTTATGAATAACAATTACCGTCAAAGCCAGTAAGATACCACCAATGCACTCGATGTGTGTTCCTAATTACTTTTTATTTTAGGTTTATTAATTTTTTACATTTGTGATTTACAGGAGGTTAGGGTTAGGTTTATTTTATATAAACTTAGGTTTCTGATTCACGGGAGGTTAGTTTAGTTTTTTTTTTAATTTAATTTTTTTTATATATATATATATATATATATATATATATAAGCTTAGGTTTCTGATTCACAGGAGGTGAGGTTAGGTTTTTTTTTTTTTTTTTTTATATATATAACCTTAGGTTTCTGATTCACGGGAGGTTAGGTTAGTTTTGTTTTTTATGTATATAAGGTTAGGTTTAGCTTTTTTTTTTTTTTTAATATATATATATATATATAAGCTTGTTTTAACTAGTTACCAGTGGTTACATCAAAGCATGCGAGCGAAGCGAGCGGGCATTCTTAAGCTATGTTCCTGATTCACGGGAGGTTAGGTTAGGTTTATTCTTTATAATATATAAGCTTAGGTTATCAATGTAGCTGTAAGTTCTCCATACCTAATTGCTCTCTCACTACCATATATATTGCATTTTCACAATCTCTGCAAGCCATTTTGTTACATGTAATGCACTGTTGATAACAATGCATAGCGTTTATATCAGCAGCAAAAGAAACTGAAGAAGAAGTAAGAACACATCGCTTACTCCGCAGATTTCATCTCTCATTTAGGTTGGCAGTTCCCATTGTGCATGTTCAATAGCGACAAGATGGCCACATTTATTATCTTCAAATCGTAAGTTTGCTATAAAAGTAAAACACAAAACGGGCGGGCAGGTGGGCACCAGCTATAGGACAGACAACACCTAATTCTAAAACCCACTCCTTAAGTAATTTATTCACTTTCCTTTAACGTTTATTAACGTTTTCAATGAAGACCAATGTAAAGCAGAATAGCCAAACTTTCCAGCATGAATGAAAATTTTCTGAGAAGATACCAGAAATATGTGGACAGGGACAGACATTTCCAACATCTCTCATGATAAGGTATGTGCTTATTATCATTGTAGTTATAATTGTAACTATGAGAAAGTGAGGCAGTTGCGAGAATATCATAACTGTTTCGGCAGGAGTTTAAGTTGTGGCAGCTTGCACATGGAGTAGCTGTGTGGTGGCAACAGTGTGAAGGGAAGGTTCTGTATATCTTGCATGCAAGGAATAAAACTACCGTAACATATAAATAAGATATAAAACCTTTATTACTGACACTTGCAGACAATTATATTATTATTAGGCATCAAGTATTTCAAGAAAGTCTTCATTATGTCTGTACTTTTGATTTGTATAAATACAAAGTATCTTCGGCAATCAGCATAGAAATGCGTTTGAGTGTTTCTCATTCTTGTTACTTATTGGGGAACATTATTGATTTGTGTAATTGTGTGATACTTGTTGATCAGATGCAAGAAATACTAATATGTGTTACATTTTCTGTATTGATATTCACATAGATATTCTTGGAATTGTGCTCTAATATTTTTGGTAATCTTTATCATCAGGAGCAGTTGACGACTGAGGACATCACTGAATCCTAGTGTACGTATTCTTTCCCCAAGGGTGTAGAGATTTTGTGTAGGAGGTGTCAGGCTTTTAAATAAAAATTATTGTTTACGACATAAAAATTGTGTCTTCATTTTTTGTGTAGAATTGGTCTCTCTTTTCTGATAGATTAGCTTGATGAGAGCTGTATAGTTGAGTGTATGGCTATCTTTCTATACAACATGAATCTATTATTGTTGGTATCTGGTTTCTGCTTTCCAGTTGTATTTCATATCTGAAAACGTTTTTGCCCTTCCCAGAAAGTAATGCATGAATTGAAGCAGTAGTGGGATCTTATTGCTGCATCTTTTAAGCTGATGGTATTGACAGCCTTCAGAATTTTGTGTAAAGTCATCCTGAAGTTGAGTTCGTATATATTTGTTAAATGTATGATTCATTGCTGGGGTATTAAAATGTGGATATTAAGTTACCAAACCATAATTTGCAGAAAAAAATTGCACATAATGAGTGGGGTTTTGAGCATAAATTTTGTGTAAGGCTGCTTTTTTATACTTGATGCATTCCAAATGAAATATACACCTTGAGATTCTTTGTGTACCCATTTGTAGTGTTATCATCACTGAGAGAATGGGTGATATAAATAAAAATTAGTACTAGAGGAGCAAGTTGAAAATTGAGCATCACCTCACAGTTTTATATAAATAAAAATATCCGCTCTTTGCTGAGGAACTGCCCAGTGTTGAGCAGCTCTTGTTTTGTGATGCTCATCACCACATCAACTAGTAAACAAATTTGCTTAGTCTTTAGTCTGTGTAGCAATTTAAATCTTTGCTGCAAGTATAAACCCATGTGTGTATTTATGGCTTTCATGTATAAAATTGTTAAATGGCTAATAAATAGGTGTATGATGTTTGTAGGATGTTAAGCATACTCACATTTAATAAATCTAATAGAAGCAGATTTTAAATTACAGAAATAAAATTCAAAAGTTTGGTAAATTAAAAACAAATTGCAATTTGCTCAATTTGTAACTGAAAACCTCCATCTCCTCTTTAAATTCAATTATGAATTTCCTTAATTTAATTGTAAGAGCCTTGTTCCCTACCAACTGAAATAGTGAAGGTAGATTTCTTGCACTTGTATTTGGTACATTGCTTTTATTGATGTTTTTTACTTTCTCTACTACGTATAGTAAGCAGGGAAGTATTGTATTCCACCCAAAAATTTGATACCGAGATTTCACCAGAAATATATGCTTTGAGACCCCCTGAATCCAAAAAAAAGCATTTTTGGAAACATGTCTGCGCGCGCGCGAGTGTGTGTGTGTGCGTGCGTGCGGCGTGCGCGCAACATGAAGGTTTTCAAGAAAATCCCCCCACCCCAGATTACCCTTTATATCGAACATTTTTCGAAAATTTTAATTTTCTCAAAAATGACAATGATTTTGATTAAAATATATGTTTAAATATTTTCATGACGAATGAAATGTATATCTCGAATTTTCTTGGAATGTCCAAAAGTATTCTTCATTCTGAACGACTTTTGCATAACTGGTAAACCATAAGAGATAGACAGAATTTTACTACACAAACAATGTAAATCGCGTTAAAATACACAATTTATGTCATATACATTTTTTTTGTTGAGTGAACCATTTTTGAGATATTGCTTGTTATTCTCTTAAAATTTTCAATACTTATTTTCTCAAATGTTAATTCATTATTCGTTTTTTTGTCTTGGATATGCAAAGAGTATTAATCTGTGGCAAAGAGAATGGTGCTGCACCTAGCAACCAGCTATTAAGAGATATGTCTATGCTTAAAGGCTACTGTATTTCTATATTGCCCTTGCAAATACAAAACAAGGGGAACATAGTACGCCTTAAGTGATAGTAAAATATTTTTAGAACTGGTCGCTATGTGTAAAATGTAATTCTCTTTGCATGTCAAAAGATCGTTTCTGCAAATGTTTATCTCGATTAATATGAAATAGATGGAGAATAAGAGTTTGTAAAAATAGTTTGTACAAGAGTAGAGAAAGTCATGTGAGTGTAACACATAAGATTTTTGTAACTAACAATAACAATTTCTATAAACAAAAATGTCAAACTTAATAACTTCACTCAGGGTTATCATGAATTAAGTCTCTATGGATACAAGAGGTTTGATTCAATGAAAATGAAATTTAGGATAGGTTTTATAGGGATTTCTTTAACTTTAGTTCGGTTTTGAGTTGTATAAACATTTTTATATCTGTACTTGCACATTCATTTGTTTGTTCAGGACAAATCTGAAAGACCTCACTGATACTGCTATACTATAATATTAATCCTCTAATAATACTGCATTGGCAGCATTACTGGCCATCGATGTTTGTAGGTTCCTGAATTGTTCCATATCTGGGAATGGCCATCTAGCAACACTAGTAAATCTTTAATTTGGATTGCACATGACCTGTACAATGATGCTGAGATCTTCTTATTAGTGTGCTCTGTCCATGTATATTTCATTTCCTTGTTAACACATGAGTACCAACATAGGTAACCAAAGTCATTAAGACACGGACTAGTAAATGGGAGGTCCACAGTTTAAATACCATCAGGACCCCCTTTCTACTGAGGTTTCTTTCAGGTTTTCCTCATAATTGGCATATATCAGGGAGGTACCCTAAATTTAGTTTTGGAATGTGTTTCCTTCCCAAAATTCCTTTCCCAGATATAATTTCATTGCCCACTGCATGTGGTGCTATCTGTATTAAGAATAGGCATTAAACACTGCTTAAAAATGAAAAAAAAAAGCATTAACACAAGTACAATAATATCAGGGAATGCATATTCTTCTGCCCATTCTGTCTTGGCTTCCTGAAGAGTGGCAGCAGTTGTAGAGAAATGTATTAGCACTTGCTTTTCCTTGATGGCATCTACAACTTCCCAAAAGTATTTGATATTGCAGCTCTTTGACACTAACATCCTCAGCAATGCAACTTGAAAACTAGGATCTCCTACATATCTTAAAAAAATCACATCTTTTTAGCATTGCTAAGAGCTCCACCTATTCATTTGATTCTGGAAGAAAGGTTTGTCAAACCAGTCCATGTTTTCTATTTTAAAGCAATGGCTTAATTTATTTATACCAAATCTTGAGCACTGGCTCGTGATCAAGGTCAGCAAGCAGTGGCTAACAAGGATGTTGAGGAAAACCATTTGAGGATCTGTTTAGAAATATGAAGTTTTAGTCCATTGCTTGCTTTTATGTACAGAGTGAGCCAAAAGACTCCGAACCGCCTGTGCAGTGTTTTTCCTGTCCATGTCCTTGGCACTCATTGCCATCTGCTGCTATCATAGAAAGGCTTGCTTGAAACCATACAACATTTTTAAACTACTTTTAAAGGCTTTACTTACCAACTTTATGAAAGGAGATGCTGAAACTGGCCACCGTCGTCGTCATACATTTTTGGCACCTCTTTAGGAAACTATCCATCATGGAATTTCTGGTGGGAATTTTACAAACGATGACCGATATAGTCTAAAGTTTCTTCAGTAAGAACCGAACGCCGTCTTTTAGAATTCTTAGCCTGAACACTTCCTGTGGCTTGAAATTTACTGTAAGTTCATGGATTGTTACTTTTACACCTGGAAATCTTTCTGCAAATCGTACTTTCACTTGGCGAGCTGAGCGAGTTAACACATATGAATCATAAATAAATACACTCTGTGCAATAGAAAACATATACTGAGCCATAATATACTTTGTGACTAAGTACAGGACAAAATAATAAATAACTGTAATAACTGAACTACATCACATCACCGTCAACTCAAAACTGACTTCACACTGCAGACCAAAACCACGTCAACAGCATGACTTTGTTTATAGCAGCAGTTCATTATCATGTTTTTATCATATTTCCACACGCCCAGTGGAAAACACTGTGCAGCTGGTAATATTATTTATAAAATACCCCTCCAGGGTAACTTAAAACATGAAGTGTACAAGACAAACCCACACACCCTGGAAGAATTAAAACAAAATATCCGCCAGGAAATTTCTCAACGAACTATGGCGAGTGATGGATAGTTTTCTAAAGGGGTACCAAAAATATATGGACAATGACAGTGGCCAGTTTCAGCATCTCCTTTCGTAAAGTTGGTAAGTAAAGCCTTTAAAAGTAGTTTTAAAAATGTTATATGGTTTCATCCGCGCCTTTCTATGGTAGCGGCTGATGGCAACAAGCGCAGAGAACGCAGACAGGAAAAATACCGTGCAGGTGGTTTGGAGTCTTTTGGCTCACTCTGTATACAACCTAATATATCAATCTCTATTATCATAAACTGAATAATGTTGCACTTGTTTAAGTTCTTTTAGATCTGAGCAGTAGATATTAGCAAATGTTCACAACTTCACATTGCTGTAATTGGGTAACTGTATACAGTTTGGTCAAGAAAGCATTCTTAAACAAATGGAACGTTTGTCAGAAAACTGGAGGCTCACTTTAAAGCAAGGTTCATTCTCATTCCGTGTAACTCTTGACATATTCATTTTTATCCCTAATGTCTAAGATTTCAATTATATTTTTGTTTTTAAGTTAAACTTTAAAGCTAACAAAAGTGTAACATTTTGGAATTTTTAATGACCAGTAATTTTCTTTGCCAAAACTACAAAAAAAAAACAACAACATTTTGCACCATTGTCTATTACAAAAATTTTCACACCTCATTGGTGCTAACTGAGATCTGCATTTTAATATGCAACTTAACCCATTTTGGGAAAATAGCTTATGGTTTCAACATTTTCATATGTGGAAATACATCCATTTTTATTTTGTGTAATACCCTGGGTGATTTGACATAGAATGACCTGCAGTAAATTTGTATTTAAATATCAGTTAAGTTGAAGTGCATATTATAAAGTGAGTTTATCTTAATTTTGGCAGTAAATATTATACTCTTAAATAATTTTCTTTGCATGGTAGGGTAAAGAAACAATCATCTACAAAGTATTTTTGTGATTCACTGTGTGAAAGCCCAGTGTTAATGTTTATTCACTAAATAAGCAATAAGCATCTATTGAATGTTTGAAGCTTCATCATAGATGCATCTAAATTGCAGAAGTTTTTATCCAAATTAAATGCTTTAGGCGGGAATTTCATTTACCTGCTGCATTAACCATAATTATATTTTGCATAATTTTGAATGGCGGGAAATGCTGTCTAATATTTTTACCTATGTTGTTATGCATATCCAACTAGTTTGACATAATTTTGTTTTAAACAAATCTTTGCTTTTGCCATGCAAAATTAACAAGCATGCTGCATTCTTTTGTACCATTTTGTTATGATGTGCAACATTTGCTCCCAGTGATAGCTGAACAAATAATGCAAGTGACTCTTAAGACTCGTTTTTTGACTGTGCTGATCAGTTTTTGATGTTACAGCACTTCTTTGTTCCCCATACATTGATTTGAAACATTGTGTACCAAGAATTGATCAGGTGCAAGTTAACATATGTCCCAGTTGATTTTAGTGTTGAGTGCTTGTTTAGAAGCAGCTCCAGTGCAGGTTTCTTGCTCAGGAATAGAAGGCACAGAATAAGGTCCTACTGGCATTGTGAACCTACAGAAGTAAGTCAAATGAACATACAGCTTTCAGTGGTAGAACACTTGACAACCTTTTAAATTTGCTATTGTATTTTGAGAAAGGCCATAGGAGGCAAGCTGGATGTTTCAGCACATAGCTACTTAAATCATTCTGATTATATTGTGTTGGAAGCAGTGAGAAACTGAAGATGCACACACAGGTATAAAAGGCTTGGGTCGACTCTGGAGAACAGCCAGAGAGGAGGATCATTTTATTGTATGACAGGCTGAAAGCACTCAAGAGGTGTCACTGAGCGCACCATCAGATATCTGACATGGCAGCTGGTGATATGATTGCATCCACAGAGTACTTTGCATTATCACGTATTATCACCTCAGGTTTGATGAGTTTATAAGAACTTTGATGAGTTTGTGGAATGACAAGTGTTAAGAGAAAAATGACAGTTCCATAGGATGCAAATGGTGTTTGGTGGCATCATCCAGGAAACTCTGAATCCTCACTTGCTTACTTTCTTGGTGCATCTCTACAGCCTCAACTTTTCCAGCAGGATAATGCCCAGCCTCATGCTATGGGTGTTTATGGAATGTTTCCATGCTGTCAACATGCTTCCATAGCCAATAAGGTCTCCAAATCTCTTGCTCATGTTTGGGACCAGATTGATCAATAATTACAGCAGATTAGGAGGGAGTTGTGGCCGAATCTTCCTCAGGAGGACACCTGATGTCTTTTTACCTCACTGCCCCACTGTATTGCAGCTTATCTACAGCATAGTTTATTTATTTAATTGTGTTTTTGTTCCATTTGTATGCTGCCTTGAACTTCTAAGGTCATATCGGCGACTTTACCTTTGGAATATTTGCTCATTGCAATGATGGTCACTCAATCTTTGGGTTTGTTTACTTTTGAGTTTTCTATTTAAACATTAATTTCATACACTCACATTTACGCTCTCACTCATACTTCCAGACTCTAGGAGGTTGGGGAATAATTCTGGCTAAAGAAAAATTCCCATCCTCCAGCCAGGAATTGAACCACCTCTGGATTTGGAAGCTAGCATGCTAACCACTAGGCCACAGAGGCAGTCTACACCATATTGTATGCATCTTGCAAAAAATGCTTGATGTAATCAAACATTGATGTGCCTTACTATCCTGTCCTATGCCTTGTCCATTTTCCTACTCCTGTGATTTCTTCATGGTGTCTTCTCACTTTCTTGACTACTTAACTATAGTAATTAGAGGAAGTACTATGTTCCACCTAAAATTTTGGTATTGAGATTTCATTAGAAATACATGAGAAGGGTTCCTGAAACCAAAAAAAGCATTTTTAGAAAAAGGTCCCTGTGCATTAGAGCAAGGGACTAAAAAAAGGAAAAGTTGGGTGAATACCAAATTTGGTATTTAAGTTCGGTGGCATCAAGGTACAGGAAGTCTTTAAAGAAAATCTCCCCACTCTTATCTATTTTGTAAAAAATTACAATTGATTAAAATACATATGTTTAAGATATTTGGATAACAAAACATATAATTTCAATTTTCTGGGAATAGCCTGTGAAAGCCTTATTTGTAAAGAATTTTGTGTAGTTTTGCATAAGGGTAAATCATAAGATACAGATAAAAAAACTTACCTCTCAGAAAATGTAAATCTCTATAAAACACTTAGCTTATTTCAAATGACTTGTTTTTATGGTATAGCCATTTACGAAATATTTGTGTGTTATTTGAAATTTTGAATATATCAGTTTATGAAGCGATCACCATTTTGTTGTTTGTTGTGGTGTCGTGGAATTTTAAACCCAGCATATAATGACCCCAATTTCTTTTCCTATCTTTCCAATTGCTAGAGCTCGTTACCACAGATAGAATTGGAATACTGTTTAAACATTGTAAATAAGCACTTTTTGATTAACCCAATTGCATCATATTTAAATGCCTACTCAACTACCCAAGAAATCAGATTTAAATGCCCTAGCAGTGAGGGTGGTAACACCTTAATGCTTAAAAATAATTTAAAATCAACCAATAAAGTTCTGAAAATTTGTGTGCACAATTTAAAAGCATAAACTCACCAGTACTATTGTCCTAGTACTGTTGTGTGTGATAGACCTCAAAACAATCCTATAAATGAAGAGCATTTACTTGCATTTGGGGTTTCAATGCATCGGTTTTTGCTCCAGCACAATTGAATACTCGATTTTCGCACTTGAGGCATCAAAATAATAATATATACTCTTCTACCATGGTGTTAGACCATTTTCCGTCAGATTGTTCAACTGCCTTGTTGTGTAAGCATTAGTTTTGTAACGTGTTTGGTCAAACAATGGTTTCATGTATTCCTAAAAAATTGAAAACACAGATGGCATCTGTGACACATTATGTTCAGTAAGTCATTACAAACACCCTATTTGCAGTAAAAGGGTGGAGAACAGGGTTATTGCCAGTTTTCGTTCAATTCCAGTCATGCTGTTTTTTTTGCGTCCTAATATGAACGTGTTTTGAAGGGCCTGGCACGTCATCGGTTTCACAATTATTTTCCTTGCTGCTTTCTGCACTAGATTCATTATCACTGTTACTACAACTTTCTTCATTCTCTGTTTCATATTCAGAAAAAATCACCACTTTTACTATCACTCTCTAATACACTTTGTAACAGTTTTCTCAAACCATCCTGGTCATCCACATAGATGATGGCTTCTGACGTTGGTGCAGGAAGAATAAAATTATTTTTCCTTGATTGAAACACAGTTGGTGAGGTCATACTGCGGGAATTACATCACATCTCAGCACTTCATTCAAAACGTATACAAATGGCATCTGTGAGAAGGAACCTAAATTACATGTAATTATGTGGAGCACTGCAATATTGTGAGCTGAGCTCGCCATACGATTCATATGCCAGAAAAAGGTTTGCGAGCGCTGGTCGTCAAATGATGCAAATGGGTTAATGTTGAAGTCATTCAAAATCTGATTTGTTACATTTACATTACTTTCTTTTCCTATATCTTTTATTTTTAGGCAGTTTCTACAAAGTATCCTTTCAAAGCTTATTTTTCTATCTACTTCATGCTAGTTGAGATAAATGTTTGTGGAAATAATTTTATCATGCTTTTTGTTGATACAGGGTGAATGCACGTGCATACGCCCAAAAATTTAACCAAGATTTCATTGGAAATATGAATCAAAAAGAAAGACTCAAAAGCGATCTGCCTTCTGCATCCATCTTATACTTACAATGAAATGTGTAATAAAAGCAGTTCTGCTAACACTTAAGATGAAGTAGGTAGAAGCTTTTAGTTTGTAGAAAAATGGGTAGAAAAAGTCATCTGAATGTAACACATTAAGATTTTTTATGAATAATATATAATGAATATGTGAAATATATATGAATTGGTTATTGGTAGAGAAAGCCATGTGAATTTATGACCACATTTTTTTCTGTTTACATGGAACTTGAACCTTTGGTCCTTTGCATGATGGAGTTTCAAAGCCAAAAACTCCAGAAAACATGGCCAACAGGGTCTGCTGTTTTACTTTCTCTACCACTTGACTAAAGTAGGTATTCCCCCAAAAGAATTCAATCTCAAGATTTTACCAGTAATATATGTTTTGTGGTTCCCTGAATCCAATTAAAGGATTTTTAAGAAAAGGTCTGTGTGTGCATCTGTAAGTGAGCATGGGCGCTTATGACCACTGCTGTTGTGCGCCCTAAAACCCCACTACTACTACTACTACTACTGTAAGTGAGCAGCATAACTCAAAAATGAAATGTTGGATAAATACCAAATTTAGTATTTAAATTCAGTACCTTTCAAAGATGTGACATGAGGATTTTCAAGAAAATCTACCCATCCCAAACTACCCCATTCATGAATTTGTTTTATTTTGTTTTTTGTTTTGATGTCTCAAAAATAGCTTAAATGATTTTGTTACAATATCATAAATTCATATATTTACATGACATAAAATGTATATCTTGAATTTTCTGAGAATAGCCTATGAAGTTTTCTTCAACCGGAATTAATTTTGTATATCGGTAAACCATAAGAGATGGACAAAAACTTGCTACACAGACAATGTAGAATTTCTTTCAAATAAATCTTTTTGTGGCATTGCCATTTGGGAGACTGAATGCCACCAAGCAAGGCATGCTCAGGCTTATCAACAGTAGCAGCTGTGTCATGTAGGAAACACTGTTTGCCAATGTATCCTCAGCTGTTCATTAAAAAAAAATCTGATGTGTTACACTCACACGAGTTTCTCTACTCTTGTACAAACTATTTTTACAAACACTTATTCTCCATATGCTTCATGTTAATTGAGATATCCAGATGTTAATCTTATTGCTAATTTTCTTGTAGGTGCAAGGGGAATATGGTAGTATTTAAGCGATAGCCAAATCTTTTAAGAGCTGGTTGCTATGTGGCGCATTCCATTCTCTTTCTATGTCCAGGACATAAAAAAATCTGATCTGTTACACTCACATGACTTTCTCTACTCTTGTACAAACTATTTTTACGAATGCTTATTCTATATGCTTCATGTTAATCGAGATGATAATCTTATTGCTAATTTTCTTGTAGATGCAAGGGGAATATGGTAGGTTTTAAGCTATAGTCAAATCCTTTAAACGCTGGTTGCTATGTGGCGCATTCCATTCTCTTTGCATGTCCAGGACATAAAAAAAATGAATAACGAATTTGAGAAAAAGTATAAGTATTGGAACATTTAAGGGAATAACAAACAATATTTCGAAAATGGTTCATTCAACAAAAAAAAAAAAAAATGTGTATGACATAAATTGTGTATTTTAATGCGATCTACATTTTTTGTGTAGTAAAATTTTGTCTATCTCTTGTGGTTTACCAGTTATGCAAAAGTCGTTCACAATGAAGAATACTTTTGAAGACATTCCCAGAAAACTTGAGATATACATTTCATTTGTCATGAAAATATCTTAAACATATGATATTTTAATCAAAATCGTTAGAGCCATTTTTGAAAAAATTAAAATTTTCGAAAAATGTGCCATGTAAAGGGGAATCAGGGGTGGGGGGATTTTCTTGAAAACCTTCGTGTCGCATCTCTGGAAGATACTGAACCTAAATGCCAAGTTCGGTGTTGCACACGCACGCATGCGCACGGACATGTTTCCAAAAATGCTTTTTTTGGGTTCTCAAAGCATGTATTTCCGGTGAAATCTCGGTATCAAATTTTTGGGTGGAATGCAATACTTCCCCTACTTACTATACGTAGTAGAGAAAGTAAATAAAAGAGGAACATTTGCACATACTATGTTGCTGCTAGCTTACCTACTTGTAATGGATAGGAGATCTTAATGGAGAAAACAGCAGAAGTTTCTGATTTATCTAAAATTAAAATACGCATTGAGCAATTACCAACTGCTAATTCAGGGCATTATTAGCCATATGTAACCCAGGTTTTGCACACAGAGCAAAGATGAATTGAAGCTTATACAACTATTTCATTAGATTTTTGTGCTCTATGGAAATATTTTGACTCCATTTTTAAAAAATACTTCACTTGGTTTTCATGCAAAGATTGCTTACTCTGTTGCAAAAAAGAGATCACATATGTCTTAAAAGAAATAAACTACCCTCTCCCTGAAGTGAGACATCTTAATTTCGGTCAGTGACAAACATCTGCACATAATTGTACATCAGCATTCTTGTTTCCTTATTTTAAATCCTAGTGCATATATCCACTAATTAAAAAGAATCATCAGAGTTATTGAGCTTAATTTTGAAATACTAAATGCACCCAAATATAAATTTGTCTTATCTTATTCAACAACAACTAATTGAAGAAGAAAAAAACTATCTCACAATTTCTTAAACTCTGACATCATCAAGCAAAGTTCAGACGTCCAGATATTTTATCAGAATTTGCCATAGCTAATGAATTATTTGGCCAATCAACAGTACTAAATATTGTGAGATAAGGCCTTCAGCATGCTTGGCAAAAGCTCCAAATACCAGCAGGATAATGCTCATGAAACTGAGTGTGTGGTTTGATGTTTATCATGCTAGCCTCCAAATCCAAGCATCTCAGGTTTGCTTCCCAACTGGAGGGTTAGAATTTCTCTTTAACTGGGATTATCCCATGTTGTCCCTAGAGTCTGCAAGTAGGAATGAGAGTGTGAATGTAATTTGATGGTTAAAAGACACTTAAAATAATACACAACTCAATTTTTAACACAAACAGCAAACAAGTGATTGTCATTGCTGATGAAAAATTGTTCCAAGGTTGCTTGTATGACCCTAGATGCTATTGGTGGTACATAAACGTAAAGGAAAAAGTCTCCAAGCTGCAACTACATGGTTTTGAAAGGTGATTGGAGGAACCACCAGGTAGTCATGAACTGAACCCCACTGGAAAACCTTTAGAACACATTTGGATACAATCTAAAGAAAAAGCACAACAGAATGGAAAACACAAGTCCTCACCCTCTGACATCAGATCATCTAGTGTATATGTTCCAAGTGAAAACACATTGTACCAGTGAAGTCATACAGATATAGAAAGATCAAGGGCACAATTGATTACTAAAGAATTGATGTCTATCCATAAATTTTGTGAATAATAAGATAAAATAAAAATGCTATTTCTACACAGGACCTTAAATATTTTCCTGGCATAGCATATGTTAAAAATCGAATGTTTACATTCACTCACTTCCTCTACTCATTCTTCAACAAATTATTCTTACAAAAGCTTATACTATTCACTTAATGCTAATCCAAATAACCATTTACAGAAATGGTTTTATACATATTTCCTTGTTACAATGGGAATTAAGGGATTGCAGTAGGCTTAAGGAATAGTCAAATCTTTTAAGAACGTGTTAATATGATGGCTTTGAAATTCAATTCCCTTTGCATAAGTGTGAGGAAAAGCCAAACAAACAAAAAATAGCTACTTTGCAATTGAAAAGTATAAAGTATTTCACAACTCAAACCAGTAATAAAGAATATTTCAGAAATGGATAATGTCACAACATTTTTTACATAAATTGTGTGATTTAATGAGATCTACATTTTTCTTATGTAGTAAGTTTTGTCTCATGCGGTTCATTGTATTTGTCATGAAAAATCTTAAACATATGGTATTTTAATCAAAATCATTAGCCATTTATAAGAAAATAAAATAGAACGAAAATTTGTTCATATAAAGGATAGTTTGTGCTGGGAGATTTTCTTGGAAATCTTTGTGTTGTATCCTTGGAAGATGCCTAACTTAAGTACCAAGGTTGGTATTTAACCAACTTCTCGTCTTTGAGTTATGTTATTCACACACACGCGCACACCTTTTTGCAAAAGGATTCAGGGAGTCTCAAAAAGAATATTTCCAGAGAAATCTTGATGTAGAATTTTTGGGCGCTATACAATATTTCCTCTACTTCCTAAAGTTAAGCAGTAGAGAAAGTAAAATATGCTTAAAGTATGCTAAAGATGTGAATGCAAAAATAACATTCAATATTAACACTAAATACAAATACAAGTCAAAGTTGCTTTACTAACAATTAATTACTGTGGGAAGCCAGAGGGAAAATGATGCAGATCAATTAATCCCCAGTGCCATTGATGAACAACAACAATTAATGGCTAATCTCCTCTTATAGTATGCCCGTTGAAAATGCTTATAAAATAAAAAGGAAAGCGAATAAATTACCTTAGGAGTGAGTTTAGAACATGATGTGGTCTCTTCTATATCTGGTGCCCACCTGTCTTAGGTGTTTTACTTATATAGGCAAATCGCGCCAGGAGCACAACAAACGTAGCCATTTTTCCGATAAATCACATGCAAAGTGGGTACTGCCAACCTAAATAAAAAGTGAAATGCACTAAATATGCGATGTGCTGTTGTTTCTGCGAACGTGAATCATTCGAGTTTTAGATGCGCAGATCCCTCGGCTACGCCCTGTCGTCGCTTCGCAGTTGCAGCCCCTCTTCTAAAAAAACATCCCTCAGCTGCGCTTTGAGGCTGAGGGCCCTCAATCTCTCGGCTACGCCTTAAGGCTGAGTATCTTACTGGCTTCGGTGGCATTGTTCATATGTTGGCAGCACTATGTTAGAGCAAGCGTGTGACATAGAGTGACATCTGTTGGACTTATAACACATAATTTTCATCACTGTGGGGCATACACTAAGAGGAGAATGTCGCAATTAATTACCTGAACATGCTTCATATCATAAGTGATGGTTTTACATCAGCAGATGTCGACTGTCAGACATGTTGCTTCTATCTTCTGTTGACTCACTGGATCCCTCCATTGGTTGGTTGATAAATTTGTGTAGCAGGTTGGCTTATAAGTTTTGAAATTTACCAAGCTTACATCACGGGAAAATACTGTAAACAAAACTCGGTCTCACAATGCAAAGCTCCCTATCATCACTTTTATTGAACTTATTAATGAGCTTCTATGAAACTCAAATCACAAAAACATTTCCACACATCTTCAAAATATGGTTCAGATATGCTGATGATGTCTTTGAATAGCCAACAGAAAACTAGTTGAAGATGCATTCATACTCTTAAACATCAAATTCAGAAAATGAAGTTTTCCATAGAAACCAGGAAAGAAACCAACCATTCTTCTGTTTTTGGACCTTAATATTATGAGCAACAGTAAGCAATTAGAATTTGGAATTTTCAAAAAACATGCTTATATGGATAACTATATCAAAGACAAGAGCCTCAATCCAACTAGTCATAAGCACGCAATCATCCACAGTATGCTGCAACATAACCATGAACAAGACAATAAAAAAAAATTGGATGTGTTAAATTCACATAACTTTCTTGATCCTGTATCGTTTATTAGTGGGTATACAAATTATTTTTACAAAAGTTTATTTCTCTATCCACTTCATTTTAATCGAGATAAACCTTTGCAGACATAGCTACATTACACGTTTTGTTATAGATGCACAAGGAATAGCGCTAATCAAATGTTTAAGAACTGGATGCAACATGCTGGCCTTAAAATTCCATACTGTTCCGATGCAATCGTGGAAAACAACTGAAAATTGATGAGACTCAGAACAACAAAAGTATTGAATAAATTGAACCAGTAATAATGGATATCTGGAAATGGTTGATGCTGCATAAAAAATATTTGAAATAAATTGTGTGTTTTAAAGAGATCTATATTT
Organism: Deroplatys truncata; assembly: GCA_030765065.1. Taxonomy (NCBI): domain Eukaryota; kingdom Metazoa; phylum Arthropoda; class Insecta; order Mantodea; family Mantidae; genus Deroplatys; species Deroplatys truncata. Next base: position 49,116,256 of record CM060979.1, on the reverse strand, counting down.
TTTGTGTAGTGTATTTTTGTCTATTGCTTAACATTTACCAGTTACATAAGATTATACAAAATTGCTTCCAAATGAAGAGGACTTCACAGACTATTTCCAGAAAATTCAAGATAACCTTTTATTTGTCATTAAATGTATTTAATATATAATATTATAGTCAAAGTTGTTGGAGCCATTTTTTAGAAATTTAAAAATTTTGAAACATTCCATGTAAAGGGTAGTAAAGCATTTTCTTGAAAACCTTCTGTCACACCTTTGTAAAGTACTGAACCTAAATACCAAGTTTCGTATTTATCCAATTTTTTGTTCTTGAGTAGTGCTGTTCTCACATGCATGCACACACATGCGCACTCACTCACTCACTCACTCACTCACTCACTCACTCACTCACTCACTCACTCACTCACTCACTCACTCACTCACTCACTCACTCACTCACTCACTCAAAAGAGAAATGGAGTAGAAAAGTAAGAGAGATAAGAAAGGTAGAAAGGCAAATGGAGGAAGGAGAAGATGGGCAAATATGGATAAAAGGTAGTAAGGAATGTTTAGAGGAGCCAGAAGGCCAGGGTGCCAGGCAAAAAGAGCAGCATAGCTGGTAAAGAAATTTGGACATATGTTAAGATTAGTTTATAAGTGGAACATTGTAAAAAGAAGTATGTAGGAAAAAGTACAATAAATTATCTATCTATCTATCTATCTACTACTCACTCACTCACTCACTCACTCACTCACTCACTCACTCACTCACTCACTCACTCACTCACTCACTCACTCACTCACTCACTCACTCACTCACTCACTCACTCACTCACTCACTCGTGGACCTTTTTCTAAAAATGCTTTTTTAGGATTCAGGTAACCTCAAAACATGTGCTTCCATGAAATCTCGATATAGAATTTTTGGGTGGAATGCAATACCTTCTCTACCTACTAGATGCGTAGTAGAGAAAGTGAAATGAATTTACCCAGATAATAAAAATTGCTGGGAATAATGGTTTGAGCAAAATACTAGTTTTAAAAAGCTTAAAAATAGAAGGAAAGAACAATAGCAGCCATAACCACCCATATAGGATAAAAAAAATGTTTTAAAAAAATGCATGTACTACCCTCAGACCTTTGAGAAATTTCAAAAGATCCTCAGAGAACATGACATAATCTTAGGCCCAGAAAACAAACACAATAGCAGAAATATCGTAAAAGCCAATAAGTTAAAAAGATACATCCATCCAAGAAACCAGAAGACTGAAGAAAGATACATAGGAAAGACCAAAAGAAATACAGGAACTGGACTGAAGGACCACCTGAGACCATAAGAAACATCCAAATAGAGAAATCAGCAGTAGCTTCATATCTGTAGAACAGAAACTACAAAATAGAAAATAGTGTACACCTGTTGAGATTGGTACAACGAGCACTAGAACTGGACATCTGGATAAATATTTTGATACTAAAACACAAAGAAAAAAAAAAAACCTGCTGACGACAATGCGCTATAAAAGTTCATCAACCAGCTGACAGAGGGATCCAGTGAGTCTATGGAAGATATCAGCAACAAGTCTGACAGTTGAAATCTGCTAAAGATGTACACAACATCGCCTATGAAACATGTTCAGGTAATTAGTTATTAATGAGGTAACTCAAGTATCTATTTGACTTGCATTTGAATATAGTATTGTAATTTGTGCTTCACAGTGTACCACCTCCAGCTTTTAGTTTTTGGATCAGCATTTAATGTATTTATTACATATGGAGTATAAACAGATCACATTAGAAATGAGTCAAAAATACTCTAAAATATTATAACAGAATTTCTTGCAAGGTGTATTTGTGTTTGTTGATTATTAAAACTATATATATATAAAAAATGTGGTGAAGCTGTTTAGATATATTTAAATGGAGGTCCTCTGGCAGAATTCTTGTGTATTTTTGCTTTTAATTTTCCTTGGTTTATGTTTCATAAGAACTATTTTCTTCAGGCTGCAAGGAAGTTGATGTATTCTTTTTCTCCTACTTTTTCTTCTTTTGGTGTTCTAACTTTCAAAAGTTTGCAATGATCAAATATATGAGAGTTAGTTAGAAAGTAATACCTCCTATTTTTGTTTTATTTTAATTTTGAGCAAAATTAGATGAAAATTACATAGCATGATAGCCACAACATTCAGGCTTAATTTTTACTTTTCAATGTAGTCTGTCTTTTTCCACTGTTTTGGTCCATCTGGAAACAAGGGCATGAATTCCAGTGCGGTAAAAATCACAGTCTTTCTTCCTTAGCCATTGCTGCAGACTTTTCAAGGTCGTCTTATCTTCAAACTGAATCTCATGACGACTTCCTTTAGTGGCCCGAATAGATGGAAATCTGATGGAGGTAGGTCAGCGCTGTATGGTGGAAGAGGCAAGACTTCCCATTCTAATTGCACAATCTGTTGAGTGGTGTTGCATTGTTGTGCAGAAGAAGAACATCTGTTATAGCTATTGATGGGTGAACTTGTCGAAGGCGTGCTTTAAACTTCTTGAAGGTGCTAATGTGTTAGACAGAATTTATTGTGCACCCCTGAGGCAAAGGTTCAACCTGAATGACACCCTGCTCATCCCAAAACACTGTCCCTGCCAATCGCACAGTTTTGAATTTTTTCTTCCTCAGCGAGGATGCGTGATGCCGTTTCACTGACTGCCTTTTTGATTCAGGTTCAAAAAAATGAACTCAAGTCTCATTCCAGTCACAACTTTCACCAAGAATTCCTCTCCCTCCACATTGAAGTGCTTCAAGAGATTGCAGGCTGTTGTTTTTGTCTCTTTATTGTGGTCATTTAAGATTCTTGGTATCCATCGTGCACAAACTTTTGAGTAGCCCAGTTTTCCAATAATCTCCATCACACTGCCTTTACCAATGGAGATCATGAGAGACAATTTATCTATTGTTACTCAGCGGTCTTCATGAATGATCTTGTCAACTCACTGAATGTTGCTTGGGGTCACTGCAGTTGCTAGCATGCCACTCCTCGTTCAGCAACCAATGATGTTTGCCCTTCAACTTCTCTACACTAATGAACCCATCATCTAACAGTGCCGATGTCTACTGTTGCATGCTCATAAACATTTTTCAGCCTTTCATGAATGTGAATGGGTGTTTAATCTTTTGCATTCAAGAATTCTACGATAGAACACTGCCTGATACGCATTTGATAACAGACTGCATTACTGCAGTCTGTTAACTCGGGAAGCTGTTATTGCAATGGATTGCAGAAGAATGTTTTGAGAAATTGTGCCAAATTCGAATTTTTTGCATAACTAATGTGTTTAAGGATTCAAAATAGGAGGCATTACTTTCTGACTAACCCTCGTATATTAAAAAGAAATAATGAGAGATGAAAGAAAATTGATAAGTAAAGTACTAGTTATCTCAAGTCCCTTTTGACTTCTTGTTTGTGCACACTATAACCTCTCACTTCCTTTGACTAGGGGCAACATAGGTCAAAGATAACTGCTGATTTCTGTTTTGCTAAGATAAGAAAGGAAGCTCTACACATGAATTGCTATGCTACCAGATTAAGAACATTTTTCTTCCAAGGCTGCTACGCAATGCATTATGATAACATAGCATAAATAAATATGTGAGAATTGAAAGGGCATAATACTTGTGAATGCTACTAACTTATTGAGTGCTTAATTAAGAGCATATCTTTCATACTTACATATTTCGTAAATTCATTTACTGCTCAGACATGCAAATTGTTTGACATTTATTTCTTTTTTGAAAGGTGGGGAAACTTAATATTCAAATTCTAGAACATCCTAATCTAAAAATTATCTGAATTATTCAGAACTAATATAATAATTTGTATAATAAAGAATAGAAATGCCTATCAAATGATTGGTGTTATTTTGTATACATTTGTCAAGCTTATGTTGCATTTTGATTTGCCAGTTTTAACATCTCTTCCACTATTATAATAAATGCAACTAGAAAAGTAAAATAAGAAAGAAAAAAAGGAAAATAATTTTATGGTATTTTGATGTTGGTTTAACTTTAAATGGGCAAAATCATAACAAAAGACTTAGAAAATATGCAAATACCAAATCTCAAAGCTGAAAGTTACCATCAGAAAGTAAAAGAAATAAGAAACAGCTCTTCCAGTTCTTTAATGCAGGAATACTTTTTCTTGTTAGAACTCAACATTTCACTTATTCTTACAGGGTTTTCATTTTAAAACTTCCAATTTAAATAAATAAACTAAATAAGTAAATGAATAAATAAATAAATTTCAAATTATAATATAATTTAAACAAAAACAATTTAGATATTGAGGGGAAGTTTAAAATCAGGGTTAATTACAATTTATGTTTCAATTCCTCCACCCCAGCACTTTGAAATTTCGATTAATGCTGTTAAATTATTACGATTATCTTTGAAGTGACATTCATTTATTTGTTTGTACATCTTATTCATGCATTCTTTTTTTTTGTATCTTTCTTTGCTTTTTAGTTTTTGTCATTTTAGAAACTTGGATTATTTTTACTGTAAAAGCATTTATTATATTATTATAATATTTGGATATTTATTGGAATATTAGAATATGTGTTAAAATTGTTTATAATCTTCAAGAAATAATCTTTACTTATGGTGCTCAAAGTTGTTTGTAATGTTGCTGGTGTTTTTAACGCGATATCGTGAGAAAAGTGTAAGTCATAATATATGATAGATCTTGTGTGGAAAATTTAAAAAGCTAGCTCTGCAAGAAAACAACCTAAAGCTACACAGCTGGAAAAAACAGCACCTTTTACTTTGGAACTGACTTCAATTTCAAAAGTAGCTACAACAAACATTTTTAAGTAAAATGCTAAAAATGAACAAATTTTTTTGTACACATTACAAAATACAAAACTTATCAGCAGCTCAGTGAAGATTACTTTTTTGGAAGAATAGGAATTTGTGAGCAAATGCCTTTCAGAATAGAAAATCTATTGGTTTCAGTGATAAATGTACTTTTTTCTTGATTAGGTTTTTCAACATACACAATAATTGTAGGTGTTGGGACAATAAAAACCCACATCTTTTTCATGACGATCTTACTCAATTTCCTCAAAAGATCAGTGTGTGGACAGGTACTCTTTTGAAGGAAACCTGACTGGAGAATTGTATCTGAACATGTTAGAAGATCTAATTTATACAATCACACTACTGCTAGAAAAGCAGGTCAGTGAAGAAGGAAATGAAGCATTTATGCACAAAATTTGCATTTACAACAGGATGGCACTCTCCAACACTATGCAGTATCTGTGTGACAATGCCTAGATAGAACATTGCCTGGAAAAGTTCCTCAAGAGTGGCAGCAAGAATCTAAGACTTAATGCCTCTTGACTTCTTCCTACTGGGTTATTTGAAACTGGTTGTATATACTTCTCCACATGAAAATGTTCAAGAACTGAAAAATAAAATAACCTAACAATGTAGCTAGGTTAGAAAAGAAACATTCGAAGGTATTCTGAAATCCTCTACTATCTAGCCAACAATGGTGGATCACCTTATTAATGTGGAATGCAATATCTTCTCTATCTACTATGTACATGGTAGACAAAGTAAAGAGGAAAATAAAGGTTATGTTAGTAAAATTAAATTGAGTTTTTATTTATAGACGGTCTTTAACTTCTATGGTCCTTAGCATCCGATTCTATGTTGGGCTTGAAAGACTGGTAATTTTCCTTAGAGGTCTCTTTATCAGGCTTGAGGTTCTTTTACGTGCCGTAAATCTATGACACGGACCATCGACTTTACTTCCCTTCCAAAGGAAACCCTGCTGGGTTTGAGCCAGCGACCTCGGGAACTAGAGGTTATGTTAGTAGGAGTAGCATGGCTGCCTCACATCCAAGTGGTGCAGAGTTTGATTCTCAGTTATGGTGTTACCCAATAAGATTTTTTAAGAGATTTTTCCCTATGTTCAGAAGCTGAATGTGAAGTAACTAAACTTTATGGATACCAGGCTCATAAGAGATCACTTCAGCTTTTTCCTTCATTCCCTGTGCATTTTAACTACCCGGTTAAATGATGTTAAATTAAAAAATCTGATGTGTTGCATCCACATGACTTTCCCTACCTACTATCATTTATATTTCTTATACAAAGCAGTTTTATAAAAGCGTATTTTTGTATCTGTTTCATGTTAATGGATATGATTGTTTGTATAAATGGCTCATTACACATTTCATTGTAGGTACAAGAGAGATACAGGAGGCTGAAGCAACAGCCAAATATTTAGTGGGTAGCTGTATGCTGGCATTGAATTATTTGCATACTCTGCATGACTTCATGAAAAGTAAATGAATGAGAGATTAACACATCAAAAAATGTGTGATAAAGAATTGAAGAATTGAAACTAATAACAATGAATGCCTAGAGAATGTTAATGCCACAAAAAATGAATATAAATTGTGTTTTAATCAATTCTACATTTATTTCATGTAGTAAGATTCTTCTCTCTCTATAATGGTGTATCCATTATATAGAATTAAATCATTCTGAATGAAGAGGACTTCACAGACTATTTCCAGAAATGTCTAGATATATGTATTACGTATTTGCCAACGTGGTGTTTAATGTACAGTATTTTAATTAAAATCATTTAAAGCTATTTTTGAGAAAATCAGAGGTAAAGAAACTGTAACTGTAAAGAGCAGTTTCTTGAAAACATTTATGTCACATCCTTGGAAGATACTGAACTTAAATTTGGTTTAGTATTTATCTGACTTTTCGTTTTTGAGTGGAGCTGTTCACACATGCAAGGTCACTCAGACTTTTTTTTAAGAAATGCTTTAAGTTATTTATATTTTTACGGTGAAATCTTGACATTGTATTTTTGGATGAAATGCAGTACTTTCTGCCTTTATAAATATGTGTTAAAGAAAGTAAAATAAAGATAGCTTAATTTTGTCAATAAATTAAGCTCAGGATAAAACAATGTAAATATAAACATACTATGCAACATATATTTAGTATTTTCTATATTGATTTAAGTATATGCAATTGCATACTTATCCCTCTTCAGCATGCTCTATATATAGGCTTTTTGAACCAGGGGACGGTAAGGATATCTTTGACAGTTTGGCTATAACGAAGTTGGATGATACATAAAAATACCTTCATGTAGCTTTTAAGTCATTTAAGGCTGCGTTAGGGCATTGACGAACGTGGATGAAGCCGACCAAATGCTTTTACTATAAATTCAACCTATGTATAATACGGGATCCAGTATGATTTTCAAGTTTATAACTGACAGTTCGTGAAGTTTACTGCAATATCAAGATATTCATGTAATGTTTCCTTTGCTGGGGAGCAATAATGGTCTGGCAAGCCACGCACCACAAGGACCTTACGAGGTAGATAAAGCAATCCGATGGGGGATTCCACTCCGGAAGAGGCAATGAACCGGAAGTTAAGCCTTTCCTTCACGCCTAAAGGCTGGTTCACAACCGCCCGAGAACGGGAAGCAATGCACCATGCAAGATACTGGTTCACAACAGCCCGGTAACGAGAACGAGAATGCATATCGATCACAAAGTGAAAGTCAATTTTGTGCACTGCCATTTCATTTGTTTTTAACTGACCAATGATATTTTTCACCTACTTCCAATTTAGCCAAGCCAACGTCAAAATTCGATAGAGTAAACATTATCTAAATGCATATTCATTACATTTCCGATCCCTCTACTTAAGCCAAGCTTTCGTTCCTTTATTTAATGGCATACATTAAAATTGTTTATTGCTCTTTTTTCATTTCCACCGGTTTTAGCTGTTCTTTGTAGCTTTTGCCATTGTTTTTAGGTAATAGCCGGTTTTGAGTTGCATATAAACAAACTGCAAATGACCTCTTCACCAGAGGAGCCAACGCTGATTAGATTTGCGGGTGTCGGGATGAGGTTAGGAAGCACATTTACTACAATTCCTTCCAGTTTCATGTTTCCAGCTTGCGATATAGAGAGCACTAGCGGCTGTTGCGACGGCCGCCTAGAATTACCTCTAGAGTGAAAATCTAATATGCTGTGCACGAGAAAGAGAAAGTTAAAAGTTGGGCTACTCTTTTTTCCCCTTTCCGGGGTCCGGGAAGGCTTTCCGTCGATTGTGAACACTCCCATTTGAATACATGTATTTCAACTTTCTCGTTCTCGTTACCGTTCTTGTTGGTTGTGAACCAGCCTTAAATGTTGGTTACATCCTTTTACCTACAAGGAAGAGATATCGATGTTTCCTCCTGAACGAATGCTAAAAGAATAGGATAAAATGTACATACTAGAATTAACATGCCAGTTTAAAAAGTCGCAGTTATTAAGTTCTCATTTGGTTTTCACAGAGCCTTTGTCTGCAGCCTTGTTTCCAGCATAAAGCTCTTGCGCAAGAGTTGTCATTGCGTTCTGAAGCGGTATCACCCTTTCACGTATAAGTAAACACTGATAATGAATTAAGTTATTTAATGGCAGGAGCTGAACAATAATGCAAAACGAATAACAGAATATTAAAGCACAGGGAAAATGTAACGAAACACTCAAGGCAGGAAAAACCTCAAGCGAGAACAACCTAAACTCAGGTAGCCGAGAAATCATAACCTATTACACTGGAAGACATGTCTAGAGGACTTAGAATTCTTTGAAGTATTACAATTAATACGCAGATAGTAACAGGTACCAATCAGCCAGGATAAGCGGATAGACGTGTTCACTCCTCGCGGTATGGGTCGTGTGTATAGTTAAGCGTAATGATTAAAATGGGTAAAACGAACTAGTGGAGGGTGGTAGAGAGTTCGTGAGTGATGAAATACAGATGACAATAAACACGGAGATTTAAAAAACAAATTCTGCAGCCTACACCGCTAGAAATACAGGTTTCAGAGCTCAAAACTCATCCTGGAATCCTTGACAAATTATTCAGACACGTTCCATCCCGACTATCCCGCTATAATTCGTTGTATACGAGCCGTGTATACGAGGCCGATTAATGTTTTCTTGCCTTAGATGCTACCGTATCTCCAACTAGTTGACATTTCCACTAGCCAAAACGAAATGGGTACGAAAATAATCTGTAGAGATGAAACTGCATTTCAGACTATTTCGTGGATGAATCCTCAAGACTTAACTCTGTATTATTCAGTTTATTGTGCGTACATTAAATGATGAATCGCTTAAAAAATGACAGATTGAAATAATCAAACCAACAAGAAATGTTTCGGCATTGGCAGATCCCCGCCCCCCTAAAAAAAGTTATTTGAAATTACGTTTTCATTTTTTTGAGCATTAGGCTTTTGTCTATTATGGTTTACCACTTATACAAAATTATACTACGGAACAACTGATGCCGTTTATGAGTTAGCTGTTCACAGGCAGACGCAGACCTCTTTTCGAAAAGGGCCCATTTTTACTTTCTCTACTACTTACCTCTAATAAGCAGAAGTATTAATTCCCCTCCCCCCCAAATTAGACTAGAATGTCACCGGAAATACGCGTTTTGAGGTCCTGAATAATTTTTTTAAAAAAAGGTCTGTGTATTTCTGAATAATATGACTTCTAAACGAAAAGTTGAATGAATACCAAACTGTGTATTTAGAGTTCATCATCTAAGTAGACGACAGGAACATTCTTCAGGAAAATCCCCCACCCGAAATTGCCCTTTGCATGCAAAATGTTTCGTTATTTTTTGTTTTCTCAAAAGTGGCCCTTAACGATATTGCAAATACCATACGTTTAGACTACTTGCACGACTAATAAAATGTATATTTTGAATTTTCTGGATATAGTCTGTGAATTTTAATAATCCCGTGGTGCTGCAGCCCATGAAGGGCCTAAACCTGCCAGCCCAACTGACGGCCTCGCGCCGACGTTCGCGTGGCAGAGGTGGGCGATCGGCGATCATTCAACCGATACGGAGAGGTAATGTGGCCAACATCACGCATCCTCCCGCCAGAATGTTGGCCTCCATGGCCGGGATCGCTGTCTATCGCAGCTCTTCACCTTCCTCACGATGCTGATTGAGCGCCGGTCCTGTGCCCGGGACTAAAATCCGCACACCCACGGGTGAGATCGAATCCGAGCGCATTCCTTGTCCGGGAACCAGCGCTTTACACCACGGTGTAGGACTAAGTCTTCCTCTTGAATGAATATTTTTATAACCTTACATAACTGGTTAACTGCAAGAGATGGACAAAAACTTATAAAAAGTCTGATTAAACACACATCATATTTTAATGTTTTTTTTTTTGTATTAACCGTTTTTTCTCTGCCAGCGTCCATGCATTGTGGGTAGCAATGTCCTCAAACTGGCATGTAAATGCCGTCTACGATGAAGTGCTATCAATTTTGGAGGCTTCTCCATTTTAACATTAGCCGGTCTTGCCATTGTGGATCCCTTTACAACTTCGGCATGGATCTTGGCTTCTAGATTGTGGCACATCTCCTTTACTGTGGCACCCATTATTTTCTTTTCCTTTGCCTGCTGTTCCAGATTCTCCTCCATTGCGGCCTCTATCATATCGTTTTCCTTTGTCTGCTAGTCCAGCTGTTTTTCTTGCTGATGTAGATGCTCTACTACCACATTAATCATTCCTTCCAAGTCAGATTTGATTTCTTCTAAACTGCTTAGCGGTGTTGTCTTTAAGTTATTCGCCGTAGCATTTATCTCAGATTTTACTGAGTCAATGTCAATACCGAGTTCGGATTTCATTTTCTCCATTTCTTTGTCAATGTCATGGCTGAATGGAGATTTTGTTCATTTCAGTTCCCATCTCTACCATTCCAGATTTCATTTCCGTCTCCATTCCAGATTTCATAGTCTTCATTTTACCTAATGATTGGTGAAGTATTTACTCAATTGCGGCGTATTAAATCTCGATTCTGACACTAGCGTGAGGTAGTTCAGTTTTCACTGCCACTTAACTTTCTTTTCTTTGCGTGTAGCGGTGAAATGAATCATGCATGAAGCAGCCCCTTCTCTCTCACGATCACTCAGTAGAGTGTCGAACACATGACTCTTCTCTCTTCTGGTCATTTGCAAACTGTCAAATATAGGATTCCTTGTAGAACTCTCTGAACTTCATGCAAAGGGGAGAAAATATCCAGAAAGATCTTCTTGAGTCTTGAAGGCATTCCTAGAGTTTGTCAGCCAAAGCACCCCTCTCCAACTAATCAGCTGACTAGTGCTGAAGGACATGTTGCTACCCGCCTTCATCATAAAACTTATAATATTAATAATATGCATTTGTGTAACATCTGTTTTTCCAGAGCATTTTTAAATGCATCTGTAAATCAATTTACACTTTCCCCTGGTTTGCACAAGTATTGCTTTGGTCCCATGAAAGGTGTAAAAGAGGAGTAGTATGCTAAATGAAGGGTTTGACTATGGCAAAGTATTTATCAAGAATGGCATACTTCAAACATTGAGTTGCTCTGTATGCTACTTAAATGAAGAAATGGATGCAGCTCAGCCAAACTCATAATTCTTCAAAAGAATCTGATGTGTTACACTCACATGACTTTCTCTACTCTTGTAAAACTATTTTTACAAACGCTTATTCTCCATATGCTTCATGTTAATCGAGATGTTAATCTTATTGCTAATTTTCTTGTAGGTGCAAGGGGAATATGGTAGGTTGTAAGCGATAGTCAAATCTTTTAAGAGCTGGTTGCTATGCAGAGCATTCCATTCTCTTTGCATGTCCAGGACATAAAAAAAATGAATAACGAATTTAAGAAAAAGTATATAAAGTATTGGAAAATTTAAGGGAATAACAAGCAATATCTCAAAAATGGTTCACTCAACAAAAAAAATGTATATGACATAAATTGTGTATTTTAACGCGATCTACATTTTTTGTATAGTAACATTTTGTCCATCTCTTATGGTTTACCAGTTATGCAAAAGTCGTTCACAATGAAGAATACTTTTGGAGACATTCCCAGAAAATTCGAGATATACATTTCATTTGTCATGAAAATATCTTAAACATATGATATTTTAATCAAAATCGTTAGAGCCGTTTTTGAGAAAATTAAAATTTTCGAAAAATGTTCCATGTAAAGGGTAATCTGGCATGGGAGGTTTTTCTTGAAAACCTTTGTGTCGCATCTCTGGAAGATACTGAACCTAAATACCAAGTTTGGTGTTTATCCGACTGTTCGTTTCTGAGTTATGCTGTTCACAGTCACACAGACAGACAGACAGAAGACAGACAGACACACATGGACATGTTTCCAAAAATGCTGTTTTTGGATTCTGGGGGTCTCAAAACATGTATTTTTGGTGAAATCTCGGTATCAAATTTTTGGGTGGAATACAATACTTCCCCTACTTACTATACGTAGTAGAGAAAGTAAAAAAAATTGAGATTTCAAGTACTGGTTTAATAAATAATCAGTGGCATGATGGTGTTTCCAGCCCTATTGAGGGCATAATTTATGTAATTCTGTTATTTGAGTACAGTCAACGGAAGTCAAAGTTCATTAGGTCTTCTCTTTTAGATCTTGAATGACAGCATAGTGCTGAGATTTCTGCAGTGTCACAGGCACATTAGTTTCAGTTTTGTGCAGTTTAACACTTGGACTTTAGAGCCATAACATTGGATATGCAAGTGATTAATAGCAGGAGGATGGGAAAAAGAGATAATTTACCATTTCTCTAAAGAATAGAAAAGAACTAGAACAGAATATAGTGCACACAACATTTAGAATTTCATGTCCATTCAAAGGCACCTGCTACATTGGTAATACTTCACACATATTGTGTACTCTGCGTTGCCTTAGTCCACAATGTACTTGCAGTATTTTGCACTTATAGTTTTGCCTCTGCTTTTACATTTGTGTAGGGAACATTAACTTATTCAGGTTACAAAAGACAAAGATGGTTAATACTACCTGTCAGGGTAGCCAACATTTTAACATGAGTCACTAGATATATAACCAGGGAAATTGCCAGACAACCTATTTACAAGAGATGTACCATTTTGGTTTTCTGTTACTATTATGAGGCATCATATAATATTATTTCATACCATTATTATGTTAAATTGCAAATATATAATTGTAACAGGTTCTTTGGTAGGTATATCTGCATAAATAAAAAATCTTAAGTGTTGCATTCACTTGAATTTCTCTATTCACTTTTGTAGAAACTGTTCTTAGAAAAGCTTATTTTTCTACCTATTTCTTGCTAATACGAATAAACCTTTATTAAACATTTATAAATTTTGTTGTAGGTATAAGCAGAATAAAGCTCAGCTAAAGCAACAGTCAAATCCTTTCAAAGCCGTATGCTATGTGATGGCTTTGAAATTTTGTTCTCTTTACATGAAGAAGAAAAAGAAAGAAAAGGTGGAAAAAAAAGAATAGCGATTTGCAGTTGAGAAAAGTATAAAGTATTATTTATATATTTATTTCCATAATGCTATACAAAATTCTTACAATTTTTAATACATTACTTTGAGTTGCTATCATGCATTTTAATACTGGTTATTTATGCATGGTGGGTCATAACAAATTCATATTGCTTTATTTTTCTAAACCATTTCTCTCTTACTCTCCCCATATATTATCCTATTGTGTTGCCTGCTTGGAAGATGCTGAGCTTAAATACCAAGTGTGTTATTTAACTGACATTTCATTTTTAAGGTTTGTTGTACACACACACACACACACACACACACTCTCTCTCTTGCCTGACGTGATTATTTCGTTTTTCTAGAGCATGGCTTTAGGCACATTTTTATGGCTGCATATATGTCAGTTTATGCCAAACTATCTTAGTTCTGCAGTCTTCTTCCTGTATCATCTGCTGAAAAGTGGTGAAGGATGCATAGTTGGCTGTGTGTTCCATATATTTTATTGTCATTGATTTAATAGGAGAAGTGAAATTTGGATTGTGGCATGGAAGTATCCAGTTCCATATTTACTTGAAATTACAAAAAGATCCCAAGCAGATTGGTTGGTGTACAGGATTTGAACCTGAGGCCTCTTGAATGCAAGCCTTAGGCACTACCTGCCTGAAACAATTAGGGCAAGGGACATCAATGAATCACTGTCATGCACAGCCATAACAATTTTTAAATTTACGAATTTTATTTATCTCCAATAAGTATACAATTACAAATAAATACAATACACATAAATTCTAATGCAATGTTCATTAGTCCTGTAGACTCCTCTACCTATAATTGCTATGGAAATTGAGATACATTATAGTTGTCATACATTATACAGGATTAAGATATGACTAAACAGTTGGCATGCAAAGTTTGAACTCCCACAACTCTATAAAAAGGGTGCCAACATAACAGATACAATATAACTAACCTTCATAATATGTGTAACTGCATATTTGAGGAAGAGTTGCTGGTTATAAATGGAACCTAACAACTCAAATATCGCCAAATTATAGTGACTTATACCATAATAGTGGGGAAAAATGTCTTAAAGTTGTACTTTAGTAACCATTGGTAAAATGTAACCAGTATATCCTCTCCTCTTATGAAACTTGATATGTTGTTGCACTCATATTGAGAAGTGTATAGTCGATCCAGCCTTAGAACCGGACTTTTTCTAAACAAGTCCGCGTTAGCCTCGTGTTTATATCAGCTGTGAGAAGCAAACCTAAACAAATGCCACGTGGACTCAAGTCTCATGTTCAATGCAGTAGAACAATGTACTCTGTGAGTAATAATAATAATAATAATAATAATAATAATAATAATAATAATAATAATAATAATAATAATAATAACAATACAGGAATAAAGGTTTAGTTGAAATTAAAGACATTAATAAAAGTCATGTTAATCTCTAGCTGCATCATTATCAGGAAGAGGCGTAAAATGTGGGTCTTCATCACACAATATCCTTTCTGTCAATTCTTGCATTCATTTTATTTCTTTTCACAAACCTAATTGTAAATCCAATTTGCAGCAGTAATTTACGAAATGTGGATTGCTTAAAAGAAGGCAACATACGATCACTGTTGACAAAATTTAAGACATTGTTTAATGTTGGCGGTTCATTATTGAAGAAAACCTGGTGCACTTTCCTATGAATAGCACATTTAGTAAAGTCATCTGCTTTTTCTAATTCTGGCTTATGTCTGTTTCTATTCTTTCTTGGTGTTCGCAATGTTTACTCGAGCCCCTTACATGTACATACAACACTCCACTCAGAAACACCAGGATAATCTGCGGTTAATTTTACATTGTTATTTGCAGTGACAGTTGGGTTCTCCTGTATTAGTTTGTAATAAACATTGAAAACAATTCATTTCTTGCTGCTTTAACGACTTATCTTTTGAGTGCTTCACTATTTTATCTTTATTGTTGCTCAGCAAGCTAACAGCATTTAGAAGCAGCCATGTTTATTTCATTATTGACCGGCTGATCATCATTGTAAGAATGCAGAAAAGGGGCGAGTGACAACAGACAAAATTAAATGGAAACTACAAACTTCTGTAGTTTTGCTATTCATAACATTTACTGTTTTATATTAATGAAAGGCTTCAAACTATGTTGGATTAACATACTTCTCGAAAACCCACAGATAATCGCGCATATTTAATGTACTATATGTTGTGTTGTGCTTTGGTTTCTGTGAATCACAGGCTAGTTAATGACTCAAGTTTGGTTCTAAGAGTACAGCAATAATAAAAGTTTGTTCCCTGCTCCACTTTGCCAAGGTGAGAAAATCCATTCACTTGATGATTAGAATTCATATTCAACTGGCAGCCAAAACTTGATGCCAAAGTTGTCTGGCTTATTTATCATGTATTGTATGAAAGGACATCTAGCATTGCATGGAAGCAGTTGTTTATCCACAGTGATATTTTCAGTGTAACTTTTGGAACATACTGAATTTAAGTACCAGGTTAGGTTATGCTGTTCTCCCTCCCTCCCTCCCTCTGACTCACCCCCCACCCACCTGCCTGCCCCCTCTGTTTTAGAAATGCTTATTTTTGGGTTTAGGGGACCCAAAACATGTATTTAGATGGTGGAAACTTGGTATCAAATTTTTGGATGGAATATAATACTCTCTGCGTGCTAGGAATGTGGTAGAGAAAGTAACCTGATCACCATATTTTTGACAAAAGCAATTTCTGACAAATCTTTTTGCATAGCCTATAGATCCTGATACTGCATTCAGGATGTCACCATACCCATCTTTGAGGAACTGTTTGTTCAAGAATAATAGACTATACTGGCCTATCAGTAGCAGTCTCAGTACTTCTCATGACAGGATTTCCTCTAGGCAACTTTTTTTCTTTCCCTCTGGCACTATTGCCTCTAGATAAGTACGTTGTGAAGCACGGTTAAAGTTACATAGTTGTTTGATGTACCTTAAGTATTCATTGAGTGATTCAACTATTGAATTAACCAATAGAAAGGCTATATTTTTTCATAAAGCATTTAAAATTGTTAAACTCGGAACAATTCAGGAGAAATTCTCTGTATAGATTTCCAAAGCTTTGAGTTGGAACTTGAAAAATACTACAGTAAACACTAGGTGGTTTGCATTGCATCTGCTTATTCAAGTCCCTTGGAAGGTGCAATCTCACTGTCTGAAGTCACTGTTTTCATTCTAAAACTGAATTTATTATGTCCAAGTTATGTCCAAGCCATTTGTAATTATGTACAGCATTTATAGAATATTTGCTAAATGTGTGGCCCCATAGATTTCAGGTTGTCATTTATCAATGACAATCTGAAAATTTTGGATTATTGTACATATGTTTGTTCATAGTAAATATTGCAACGTGACTATACCATATTTTTAACATTGCATAATTAATGTGCATGTATAGCCGTATTTAATGTTTGGATTACTTAAAGAGACATTGGCAACGCAGTAATTAATGTTCTAATATGATTGGATGTTGGTAGAAAATCAGGATTGTGAGTCAATGAACAGTCAATTATAGCTTAGTTCCCTTTCCTAATACTTTTATCTGTGTGGCCATGCCATTCACAAGTGTCTAATATCTCAAGTATGAACACACAGTTGTTACTCACAAAGTTAATTTAAATTGAAAAAAAAAAAAAATATTGTTTAAGTCAAGAAGCATTAATTACCAAAGAAATATTTCTGCAGTTTTAGTATTTCCAATTCTGTGAATATTCTGTAAATAAATACTTGTTTTTATTTTCTAAGTAGGGGAAGTATTGTATTCCACCCAAAAATTTGATACCAAGATTTCACCGGAAATATATGTTTTGAGACTCCCCTGAATCCAAAAAAAAAAAAAGCATTTTTGGAAACATAACCGTGTGTGTGTGTGTGTGTGTGTGTGTGTGAAAAGCATAACTCAGAAACTAAGAGTCAGATAAACACCAAACTTGGTATTTAGGTTCAGTATCTTCCAGAGATGCGACACGAGGGTTTTCAAGAAAATCCCCCCACCCCAGATTACCCTTTACATGGAACGTTTTTCGAAAATTTTAATTTTCTCAAAAATGGCTCTAACGATTTTGATTAAAATCTCATATATTTAAGATAATTTCATGACAAATAAAACCTATATCTTGAATTTTCTGGGAATGTCTCCAAAAGTATTCTTCATTGTGAACGACTTTTGCATAATTCGTAAACCATAAGAGATAGACAAAATTTTACTACACAAAAAATGTAGATCGTGTTAAAATACCAACTTACGTCATATACATTTTTTTTTTTTTGTTGAGTGAACCATTTTCGAGATATTGCTTGTTATTCCCTTAAATTTTTCAATACTTTTTCTCAAATGGAAATTCATTATTCATTTTTTTATATCCTGGACATACAAAGAGAATGGAATGCTCCATATAGCAACAAGCTCTTAAAATATTTGACTATAGCTTAAAGTCTACCAATTCCCCTTGCATCTACAAGAAAATTAGCAATAAGATTAACATCTCGATATCTCGATTAACATGAAGGATATGGAGAATAAGCGTTTGTAAAAATAGTTTGTACAAGAGTAGAGAAAGTTGTGTGAGTGTAACACATCAGATTTTTTAATTATGCTACTCTGTGAGTGACTGTTTAAATAGCATTGGACCTAGCTACACTACTAACAGCATAGTGCGAGATTAAACCTGAAGAGGTGTTCCAGAGTTCATTAAAGTGATAGCATCTGAACTACCTCAGACTAAGGCTCAGAGAAGACCAGGGCAGAGAATTTCCACCATTATTAACATCATCGTTGGAACACCAAGAGGCAAAGCTTACTGGAGCAGAGGACCCTCAATAGGCATCCACCACACCAGTTTGACCCCAAACTTATTATTGGCACCCAAGTTTACAGTGTCCTTACACTTGTTCCAACACCAGGTTCTGATGTCTCAACATGGCACATCGACCATAGCTTCTACCTTATACTAATGGTGCCCTAGTGGCCCACCTTCGTTCGGTAAGAGGGATATACTCATCATTATTAAAACAATTTGTTGTTTCATCCTCTTCTAATTCATAGATTGCAAAAATTAGAGTCATCTTCATCTTCAGATTAATCGTCTGACATTGACATAAAATATTTTATAATTTCTTCATCTGATAACCGTGTCAGAGAAATGCTATTATGAAACAACTGAAGTGAAGCTGCTAACTGGTGTATTTGAATCGTAAGATTTTATTTACAACTCCTGTTGTTGATAAAACGTTTGGCAGAAAGCCGTAAACATCAGTAAGACAAGCATAACAATACATTCAAACAATTCAGATTATAATGCTAAAAGGCTCACACCTGTTATTATGATGGATACCAGTACTTCTAGTAAGTATTACTTTTCAGAAGATTCCAAGCATATACATATGTGTACTTGATTAAGATTACTTAAAAATCATAGAATGTGGGAATTGTGCAATACATTATTTGTGCAAACTTGTGTATCAGCTTCCTTCAGTTAATTATTCTTAGCACCTGGACATATGGTAAGCAGTCACTGACATGTACATACATATAGCAAGTTTGTTTACACCATACGGCGTCTCTTGCATCCGCGTTTCCATCTCTTCCTGTCACTCATCATCATCATCATCATCATCTGTCATTTGCCTATCTTCCATAGCTTGTCTCACACCATCAGTTCACAACAGTCATGTTCTTCCCCTCTTCTTATGCTGAGGAGGCTGGCAATTATATAATTTTAATGGCCATCTCTCAGGTGACGTGACATTCTTCTAAGGTGTCTTCGACTACAGCGCGAAGCCATAGAAATTTATAAGCATTCCAACAACTTCAATAGGAAGGAAGAACCCCTCAAGCTCAACAAAACTTGGTACCCCATCATCGATGGCATTAACAGACAGTCAAACAACGCGAACCAATCAGAATCTAGTAGCGCCGAGTATGCAGCTATACCCCCACCGCTGAATCTTTGCAGTTGACAGTTCATGTGGCTTCGCGTAAAGTTGGCTACATTGTGGTTGCGACGTTGCCAGAGTGGCTAGTAAACAACAACAGCTGATAGTTCTTTCTATCGTGTCTAAGCCGCATACAAAAGTGTACGTAGTAGCGAACGTCAATGTATAATAACTATTTTGTATTATTATTGTTAATTGAAAATAACTTTGCATAAACATTGCAGCGTATGTAGAATAAATTACGCACTTTTGACAATATAGAAACAGAACAATGCAAACTTGCCTGCCACATGGAGGAGAAATAAAACAAATTATAACCACGCGATAACAAAAGTTATTTTCATTCACGATTTAAAACTGCAATGGCTCAATTCCATCCAAATCCCCGTCATCATTATCTTCACCAAGGCATATCATTAATGGTTCACACTCACTAATAATTCCGTCTATTTCTTGTGTTTTTCGTCTTAGCTTATTCACATGATCTACTTTCTTCTTCCACGAAGCCGCGTCCACCGTCGCCACACCTTCCCACAAAAGCCTTTCCACCTCGGTAATGGTAAATGACTTATTGTTCTCCCTCACATAAACCTTAATGTCGTTCCACACTAATTTGATAGGGTTGAAGTGACAGTGTACGGCTTTATCAGCAGGAATAGAGGGATGGCCGTGAAGCTTCACGTACTCCTTTTCCTGTTCAAAGAATTCTCGGGTGCCCCTTAATAGTTCCAATGCCTGACTATTAAGTGGCGCAAAGGATTTACACTTCGTGAATTATCACTCGGCGATCGACGTCGTTTTTCAGACATTGTCGCACTTAAATCTTGTATAAATAAATAATATGACTTAAATGTATATAAAACAGATAAATATATAAATATATATGTATATATATATGTATAAACGAACAATAACTAAACTATAAAACAATAACCACAAATACAAATAACAAGAACAATATGTAGCTTGCAAAGAACAACTTGACGCTTGTGCTAGAGATTCACAAACTGAAGCACGTGGTTGGGGATAGCTACATCTGGCAACAGAGCGCTTCCAGCTCCCGTTCCGCTTCCGCTTTGTCATCGACCATCCGGAATGCTGCCTTGTGATTGGCTTAGAAAGTCAAACGGTGAAAGCTTTTCATCTGTTTTTTTGCAAGTGTACCAACTTAAACACGAGCTGTCAAGTGCAACGTTACAGCGGCGGGGGTATAGGCCCCTCCCACCTACCGCACTGCCTCAGCGAGCCCCGAGCCAATCAGAGAAGACCCCCCTGTGTATAAATACTGCATCCCGGACAGTCGACGCTTCGAGACACAACTGTACCTTCACCAAGAAGACTTCGACCACGCCACCAATGATGTCCACCGCAGTAGTGGACGAAACGTCTGGATCCAATTACTCCAGCAGACCACGGCAAATCAGCCCGGAAGACTCTTTTAGAATTACGAACACCGGCCGCGAAAGCCTACGCTTACTTATTAACAATGTCAACTTAATTATAATCTACTTGTAATTGTAGGGTCATTTCATTGCGCAATCAGATATTGGATTTGCTGTCAAGACGTCGGCAAGCGAATGCGGAAATGCCAATATTTCAGTTTACTGTATACTATTTCAATAACTATGTGATTTGAAGACCCTGCACAGTGATAACTGAGAACAGCAGAGTAGAATGTAAATATTTTATAAAATGTTTATTGTGTTTTAAAAATATAGTTTAGTAAACTGTTTCTTATTTCTCCTTGCAGGAGTCACATTTAAAGCACACAAACTTATATTGGCGGCGTGCAGTAAACATTTCCAGGACCTCTTTGAAGCAGCACCACTGTGTCCGAGTGTGCTGGTTATTTTGGATGGCACATCTTCATCTAATATGTCAGCTTTGCTGGAATTCATGTACAAAGGAGAAGTTCATGTTTCACAAGAAAGTCTCTCTAGTTTCCTGAAAGCTGCTGAATGCTTACAGGTAAATTTTTTTTAAGAATCTTATGGGTTTTCAACATAAAAACAATAGTTGCAAAAGTAGGGCTGCAGAAATTAGTGCTCCATATGAACCCTTAAGCCCTTCAATATAAATGAATACAAACAAGTGTAGATAGGAAACTGATATTGAAAATACTAATTTTGACTAATAATTAGAAGTGTTTTGAACAGCGAGGTTAACTCAAAATTAATTGAGTGTCGGTTGGGTTTACACTATATCTCATTTGATGAAAATTTGACATTTTTGGGAATCTTCATTCCCATCTTCAGCTTACAAATGTGAAGATGGGAATGAAGATTCCTGAAACATGTCCAATTTTCAACAAGTGAGGTATAATGTAAACCTGACACTCAGTTAATTTTAAATATTGATTTTACTTATGCAGAGTAACTATTTTAATCAAACAATGCTGTCAACAGCTGTGCACGCGATGCCTATACTATATCAGCTGATATAAGTAAATGTGTGATGATTAAAAAGTGACGAAATAATATTCAAGTTATTTTGTTCTACATTATGTCAAAATGTAGAAATGACCTCCATTTGGAAAATGAAAAATGGAACCTTAAGTTTCAGTAGATATTTTCCCACTTTACTTGTTTGCTTGTATACACTAGGAGAAATTGGAATACTCAGGTTAATAATTCACAATAATATCCAAATGCAAGTTAAATATGTTTCATACTAAGTTGTATTTTGTATACAGGGTGAATCACCTAAACCTTACACTGCAAATATTTCAGAAATAAGTGCTATTGATGCGCAGTTTTCACAGCATTAATTGGTAGTCAGGGGCTCGTACATTTAGCCTATAAGCAGATTTTAATAATACCGAGAATGTGTATTTTTTGAGCAAACATAAAAGTTTTTAAATGGAACAATGCCTAGTTACATCAACAAAATAAAGGTAGGACAAATTAGAATGTCAGTGGCATTTGTTGCAAGATTCTAGTGCAAGTGGTTTACGAGAAATCTTATTTTGAAACTTTTATGCACTGACAGTTGTACAACCTGTGGTAGCACAAACTAAAGAAAAATAAAAGGGAATTACAATACTTCTGTGGATTCTTACAAGTAAAGAGAACATAGCCCTTCAAAGGTTGTGTTCAAAATGACCACCGGCAGCTTCATTACACGCTTCCAGTCTGCTATGGAAAGACTGCTGCATACGTTCTAGCATTTCAGTGGAAATTTCAGAGCAGGCAGCAGTAATACGTTGAGAGTTCAGTTGAGAGAAAATGCTGACGATGGGAACAAGCCGTCTCCCGAAACGCGTTCAAGTAAGAATGTTATAGTGATGTAGTGTAACAACCCTCAACTCTCTATTTTAAATTATGACACATCACTGTTACTAGCTTCTAAATCTTCAAAATTAGTCAGTAATACGTCGTTTCATATCATCCGGTGTAGTTGGTACATCCTTGTAGACAGTGTCTTTCAGCCTTCCCCACAAAAAAAAAGTCTAAAAGGGTCAGATCCGGTGAACGGGCTGGCCAAGGTACAGGTCCTCTTTGTCCAATCCAATGATTTGGAAACAATCCGTTAAGACAAGCTGTAGTACTTCGTGCACTAGGGCTGGACAGCCATCATGTTGGTACCACAAGTTCCTTCTAGTCTGCAAAGGAACGTCTTCTAGCATCTGTGGCAGATGGTCTGTCAGGAGGCTGCAATACTTGTGCGAGTTCATTGTTCCTTCTTCGAACAAAGGGCTTATGAGTTGATGGTTCACTATCCCACACCACACATTTAAACTCCATGGACGCTGACGTTCCACCTGACGAAGCCAACAGGGATTGTCAACAGACTAATAAGTGCATGTTTTTGTGGTTTACCTGGCCATGATTAGTAAATGTTGTGTAATCACTAAACAAGATATATGATGAATCTGGAGTATCATGTCTTAATGCCCATGTACAAAAGTTAACATGATTCTCAAAACCGTTTCCATGCAGCTCTTGATGGAGAGAGATGTAATAGGGATGGAACCTATGTCGATGGAGAATGCACTTGCCTGACTTAATGCCACTTCCAGTGCAATTGTGCGGGAACTAATTTGCATATCTACTGCAACGCAGCCAAAACATTAATTTCTGCCTCTTTTCCAGTCACTTGTTTGTTTCTGTTACGTTTTCTAGGTGTTGCAGTACCACTTTCACATAATTGGTGGAAGAGGTTGATAAATAATTGCAGAGATGGTCGACGTCTATTGGGATACGTTTCTGCATACACCGTACAGGAACGAACTGCATTCTTCCTACACTCTCCATACACCATGAGCATGTCAGCTTTTTCTGCATTAGTAAACCCCATCTTTCGCTCACAACTTATTGCTTGAACTGTCACAAACTAACTGACCAGAAAGTTGCAATGCAGTCAATGAACAGAAAACACAATGCAAACAAACATAACATCGTACCTAGCAACTAAGCAGGTTAAATGGGACAAACAATTGTCAGGGTGGAAACTTTTCAAAATATGATTTCTCGTAAACCACTTGCACTAGAATCCTGCAACAAAGACCATTGGCATTCTAATTTACCCTACCTTTATTCTGTTGATGTAATTAGGCATTGTTCCATTTAAAAATTGTATGTTTGCTCAAAAAATACACTTTCTCAGTACTATTAAAATATGTTTATAGGCTAAATGTATGAGCCCCTGACTACCAATCAATGCTGTGAAAACTGCACATCAATAGCACTTTCCATTTCCGAAATATTTGTGGTGCAATTTTAGGTGATTCACCCTGTATATTATGTTGCATATCATTGTGTAAAGAAGGTGATTATAGAACTTTCTGTTTTGTGCAATCTGATTTTCAGTGTCTTATAAACCCAATCCCAAGAAAACCAAACATCTCTGCATTCATTCATTTTTTGTGCTACCTAAGTCCTTAACATAGATTCCAATATTTTATAAAAATAATCTGATACATAATAGTCCTATGACTTTTGTTTCACATCACATTTCATAGGAATTCTATCAGCCTCCTCTGAATGTAATGCACTTATTTTGTCTTATTCTTTAAGTAATCATGATAAGGCATAGTTGTGGTCTCAGGTTAGACGCTAAGTGATTCAACAAAATAAGGCAATCTACCATCTCTGCATGCCAAGAGACAAAGAGAAGCAGTTACTCTTTGATTAATTTTCAGAAATTGCTTTGTTTATTCACAGAGATTAATGGACATTAAACAGTAAATAACATGGTAAAATAGGCAAAACAATACAGCAAACAGCATATAAAGCAGAAAACTATAACAGAAGAAGAATTCATCATGCATATGTACAGGTATCCATTCAAAATATATTATCACTTCCATTAGCAAGAAACATAAGATATATAGTTATATCAATGTTGATTTCATAGTCATGTTGTTGGTATCTGCTGGTCTTGCACACTTGTATCTTCTTACTTTGGTACTGACCTTATGAAGCTGGGGGAAACCTCAGAAAACTTCAGTCAGGGTATTTGCTAGTTGTTTTCAGGCACTTCACATAGATACCATGGGAACATGTGTCTGAACATATTTTCTGTAGCAATTATCATGGTAAGCACAAAACTTCTTGAAACCCTACTGTGATGGGGTCCATATTCTTCAGCAATTATGGTGGGAAACTGGGATGTCTACCATATACCTGCCTCTTGCTCCGTGTCATGCATCAATCTTATGACATCAATAATGATGCCCTTGTTGTTTTGAACAACACTAAACCCAACCAAACCTAATCTCAGATTGCTGTACAAGGGTGCATAGTAATAAATTGATGCTCCAGGGTTACCAGAGCTTGTCTTCACCTAGGAATGGATCTTGCAGCATTCAAATACACTGATGCTTAAAGTCCCCCTCAACAGAAATTATTACATTAAAAACAGCACTTTTGTCTTGATTGATAAAAATCAAACCAAATACCTCTTGAAATGTCCTTTCTATTTCATTAGGTTTACATACTGTGCATAGAACAGATACAGCTTATTAAAGTCAATGCTATTCTCTGCCATTATCACTTCCTCTGCTAAAACTGCATATATGGGCTTATATTCAGAGAAGTGTCTTCTGTAACACCTGCGGAGATATCAACATTGGAAAATACTATATTTGAGTGTTAAAATTTGTGACTGAAGTGTTCTTATATGTAGCTTGTTACTTAAATTGTTACTATTTAAATGGTTCAAAATATATTTGTTCTTTTGCACATAATAATTGTAGTTAAAATCTTCAAAGTAACATTTTCTGTCCCTCTGTATCATCTTCAAAAGCATTGTTTCTTGAATCAGTAGACTTGTACTCATACACTGAGTATTTGTTAATTTTAAACAAAATTAAAATTTTTATGACCATTATCTACATTATTAAATAATTTAAATACTTTATTTCAAGTTTTTCTGTCACATATATGAATATTCCTGGCAATTTGTTTGAAGAATTCAGCTTTTAAGTTTTGATTAGCTCTGTTTACCCTCGAGTGTTTAAATGCAATCAGTAGGGGAGTAACAGTTATTTTTGAGTAATGGTTATAACTGTTGCAGTCATAATGCGTTAACGGTTAGATGTAACTGTTACCAGTAACCATTAAGTTTTGTTTTCATGGTTATCACATTCAATTACATTACATTAATGGTCACCAGTAATGGTTAGCATGCACACACCAAGATGTATTCCTCTGTGTTGTCTTCTCCCTATTGGCTAAGCTATTTGTGCCATAAATGTGCATCTCTTAGTACCTGCAGATGGGAACAGTCGTGAGTAAATGAAAAAAAGAAAAACTTACATTCATGCAAATCAAGTCCGAAGCATGCAGTTGTGCAACAATATTAATAAAATATAATAATCAAATTACAATTATGTGTTTGGTAATGAGGCAGCCCTTTCAACTTTGACATTTGATTCGGGAAATACTGATTTAACCCTGTCGTATATCTGCCAGTCTTTCATTGTTCTTTGCCATGCAAGGTTAAAGGCATAAATTATCCATGATAACAAATCCAAAATAGTGGAAACATCCAATTATGCCTGAGTGCTCACTGACCTGTCATCTATGGCATGTGACATATTCGAAGCGATAAGCTATGTACTGTAATAAACAAATATATACTTGTAACTCCGTGCAAGGATGACTCAAGATTGTAAACGTGTTGAGATAACTAGTTCCAATAAGCGATACCAATCTGTGCACATGCAGTGAATGATGTCAGACAGGCTCAGTAACTGTCTTGTTTTTTAGTAACCATTAACGTAATAACTAGTTGTCTTCATTACTTTGGTAACCATTGCTGGGTAACTAGTTACTATGTATTTATTATTTTGGTAAGCATTACTGGGTAACCGGTTACTTTGTAATCCTTATTTTGGTAACTATTACTGGGTAACTAGTTACTTTGTATTTGTTACTTTGGTAACCATTACTGGGTAACTAGTTACTATGTATTTATTATTTTGGTAAGCATTACTGGGTAACCGGTTACTTTGTAATCCTTATTTTGGTAACTGGGTAACTAGTTACTATGTATTTATTACTTTGGTAACCATTACTGGGTAACGAATTACTTTGTAATCCTTACTTTGGTAACTGTTACTGGGTAACTAGTTACTATGTATTTATTACTTTGGTAACCATTACTGGGTAACTAGTTACTATCTATTTATTACTTTGGTAACCATTACTGGGTAACCAGTTATTATGTATTTATTACTTTGGTAACCATTACTGGGTAACTAGTTACTATGTATTTATTACTTTGGTAACCATTACTGGGTATCTAGTTACTATCTATTTATTACTTTGGTAACCATTACTGGGTAACTAGTTACTATGTATTTATTACTTTGGTAACCATTACTGGGTAACTAGTTACTATGTATTTATTACTTTGGTAACCGTTACTGGGTAACTAGTTACTATGTATTTATTACTTTGGTAACCGTTACTGGGTAACTAGTTACTATGTATTTATTACTTTGGTAACTATTACTGGGTAACTAGTTACTATGTATTTATTACTTGGGTAACTAGTTACTATGTATTTATTACTTTGGTAACCATTACTGGGTAACTAGTTACTATGTATTTATTACTTTGGTAACCATTACTGGGTAACTAGTTACTATCTATTTATTACTTTGGTAACCATTACTGGGTAACTAGTTACTATGTATTTATTACTTTGGTAACCGTTACTGGGTAACTAGTTACTATGTATTTATTACTTGGGTAACTAGTTACTATGTATTTATTACTTTGGTAACCATTACTGGGTAACTAGTTACTATGTATTTATTACTTTGGTAACCGTTACTGGGTAACTAGTTACTATGTATTTATTACTTTGGTAACCGTTACTGGGTAACTAGTTACTATGTATTTATTACTTTGGTAACTATTACTGGGTAACTAGTTACTATGTATTTATTACTTGGGTAACTAGTTACTATGTATTTATTACTTTGGTAACCATTACTGGGTAACTAGTTACTATGTATTTATTACTTTGGTAACCATTACTGGGTAACTAGTTACTATCTATTTATTACTTTGGTAACCATTACTGGGTAACTAGTTACTATGTATTTATTACTTTGGTAACCGTTACTGGGTAACTAGTTACTATGTATTTATTACTTGGGTAACTAGTTACTATGTATTTATTACTTTGGTAACCATTGCTGGGTAACTAGTTACTATGTATTTATTACTTTGGTAACCATTACTGGGTAACTAGTTACTATGTATTTATTACTTTGGTAACCATTGCTGGGTAACTAGTTACTATATATTTATTACTTTGGTAACCATTACTGGGTAACTATTTACTATGTATTTATTACTTTGGTAACCATTACTGGGTAACTAGTTACTATGTATTTATTAGTTTGGTAACCATTACTGCGTAACTAGTTACTATGTATTTATTACTTTGGTAACCGTTACATTAAAGTAACCATTACAATGTGACCATTGTTATTTTCTGCCCATCCTCAGTAATCGAGTATATCTCAAGAGCTGTACCAGTGATCTAATCTATGCAGTCTATTTTCTTTGGCAGTGGGTTCAAGTTCTGGTAGATGATTTCCATTCCTCTTTATCTCCCTTAAGATATTTTTTATGGCAACTTAGACATCTTTCTTGACTTAGCTTCTCCATTTGTGCTATTATAGTGTCATTGCCTGTAGGAGCCTGAAGATTTCTAAATTTCACTGTCAGGCATAACCTAGGCAAAGTGGTCAACTTTCTAGGAACTCCTATGCATTGTTCAGCTTTTTGTTTTGTATATATGTTTCTCTTAATGTTTGTCCTTGTCTCTTTACAGAAGATAATGCTTGGGCACAGGCCACCAGAAGCTGTGATTATCTGCTGCTCCAATTTATTTGATATATTCAGATTTTTCTTTATAAGTCTAATAGAGCCATATTTTGATCAATTTTTATTTATCTTGTACCATTCTTACTTTCTGGCTAACATTATCATCCTGAAGTTTAAGAATATTGTGTAATGGGACTTGAATTTTAAATCACTTTCTTTGGGTATGCCACAAAGTTCATCAACAGAATCATCATCTACATTTATGTTGCACACAATCATGCATTTAATACCTATTTTTAACTTTAGTTGTAATGGCAATGCATGATGTTAGCTAACTTTTTAGTTTTCATTCAAGATGCTGTCTTAGTGCTTAGAAATTTGCCTCTGGTGATGGCTACTGATACAAACCCTTCTGCATCTCTTTTCATAGTACTCTTGTATTTTACAATTGCTGTAAATGATCTTATTGTGCCCTCTGGTACTTTGCTTGTTTCTACAGCTCTAGATTTTTACACAGTATCATTTGTAGTCATTTTTCACTGATTACTTTTAATTAAGACTTCTATAAATTACAATTCACTTTTTTTTTTCCCCTCATTATTTCTATTAATTCAGACTCATTCCATAAAGGATTTTTGTCCACTACGAAGAGAACTCATTTGATGTAAATTTATAAATTCAAGAGTCCATTATAGGTGGTAACTGACTGTTATTACTGAAACACCTTCAAAACAAATGTCCTATTTGTTGCAATCTGCTGTTGAACTCTGCTTAACATTCCACTTTCACGTTATATTGCTGGATTGCTGGTACTCGGCAGTATATTGTTTCCCGTTATAGTGTATCTTCTAGAACAATGTATTTTGCTAACATGTTAGAAGATAATGTTAGTTATGCTGAAAATTTTGGTTCATGTTATTGTTTGATCATGCATTCTAAGCCTTACACCTCTGTCAGTACAAACACCTGCACCAAAATACGAGGAGCGTTCAATGAGTAATGCAACATTTTTTTTTTTCTTAAAGCAGTTTGGTTTTATTGAGAATTCAAATACACCATATTATTTCCCAATTTTTTGGCTGCAAAGTAGTATTTTCAACATAATCTCTGTTCAATGCTAGGGCCTTACGCCACCTTAATGGGAAGGCCTGTATGCCTGCATAGTACCACTCTACTGGTCTATGTCGGAGCCAGTGTCTTGCTGCATCAATAGGGTGGATGAGGAAGAACAGTCCGCTGAAGTTTAGTGAGCTCCTCTCAGGTGTACAGACTTGTGTGAGGCCTTGCGTTATGGAGAAGGAGAAGTTTGTTTGCATTTTTGTGACTACGAACACGCTGAAGTCGTTTCTTCAATTTCCTTAGAGTAGCACAATACACTTCAGGGTTGATTGCTTCACTATGAGGGAGGACATTGAACAAAATAACCCCTTCAGAGTCCCAGAAGATCGTAGCCATGACTTTACCAGCTGAGGCTATGGCTTTGAACTTTTTCTGTGAAGGAGAGTTGGTGTGGTGCCACTCCATAGATCCGTTTTGTTTCAGGTTTGAAGTGATGAACCCATCAATGTGTGACAGTGTTTGACAAAAAATTGTTACAATCAGTCTCATAACGAGCAAGCAATTCCACACAGATGGTCCTTCTTTGCTCTTTATGGTCTTCTGTTAGGTGTTGAGGAACCCAGTGGAAACAAACCTTTGAGTACTCCAACTGGTGGACAAGTGTGTCAGAACTACCAACAGACACGGCAAGTTGAGCAACAAGGTGTTTGATTATGATACGTCGATCATCTCGAACAAGAGTGTCCGCATGTTCCAACATTACAGGAGTCATAGCTGTGTGCGTCCGGCTGGCATGCAGGAGATCAGACAGGTTTGCTGACCTTTTGTGATGATGACAGATGCCTCGCCCAATGACTCACTGCTTTTGTCCATTTGACAGGTCTCCTTAGACATTCTGCAAGCGCCAATGCTTTCAGTGCCTATGAATGATGCTCTGGTTTTCCGCCAAAAGAAACTCAATCACTGCTGTTTGATTGGATTGCACCTCTGTATATATGCCATTTTGAAGGCTAGTTATAGTGCTGCCACCTATCGGAAATTAATGAAGCGATATGAAATTAAGTGGGAATATTTAAAGGTGCCCCAACAATATTCCAATTTTTTTCAAGCAAAATTGACTGAGAAAAACAATGTGTTACATTAGTTATTGAATGCCCCTCATAGGATATTTCAGGCTGTGGAACAGTCTTCCTCTGTTTTGGCTGCCAAGCACAATAACGTAGATAGCTAACGGCTGGATTAAGGGTACCAGAATTGCCACTCTTTCTATAAATTATACTCTCCCATTTTGTATACATATAATGGATACATTTTTAACGGTTTTGAGAACATGTAGGTTTTTTAGCAGTGGCGATTGGTCATGAAATTTAGTGAAAGTACACTCATCCATACTTTTGAGTTTTGGAGTTTGGAGTTTTGGAGTAATTAAAATGAAAAGTAATATTATTAAAATTGATAAATTCGCCATGGTGTCTCTTAAGTTTAAGACCCAATTGTAGATGTCTTCTAAGATGAATGTAATTCAGAAATATTTAGTGGATTATAAATGATCAGTAAAATAAATATTATCTCTTTTTGAGTTAAATCAATGTACCAAATGAAAAGGGAGGAGACACGGGTACAAATGCATAACCTAGTTTTTGTTTCTTTAAATAACTTTTATAAGAATGAAGTCAAGGTTTTCTAGGTGCAAAGTCACCTGCAACTTTTTCATTGGAATTTGTTTCTCACAAGTAGTTGCTTTCCCTCCCACCAACTAGATAGCATTGCCAGAGCTGAATTCAGGACCAAATGTTAAACATACCAATGCATATAAATATAATAACAAAGTATCTGAAAACTAGAATAAGTCCAAATTTTGAGCATAAGAAAGTATGAATGTATTTATCAAGCATTTTAAAACTAAGGAAATTTTGAAATCATAATGGCATGTGGTTTGGTTTTGGAGTGTCTGTTAAAATATAATGTTAGAATTATTTAAGATTTATAAATTAGTAACACTGGGCATGATTGGCTTCACTGATTGGAAGTGTACTCTATTCTTAGAAGCTGTGACAGAAAGAAAGCACAAATGAGTGAAATAGACATACTAAACATAGCATCTGCTGTGTGGGTTACTAGCACCTTTCATGCATGCAGACTTTGCTTGCTTTTCGTCTTTCCTTTCAATATCCCAACTGACAAACAGCAATTATTTTGAGGCATTGGCTATTTCCAAACTCTGTACGATGTAAGGTTTCGGAGCGCATTCTTTATGAATACCGTATAACACACTGCAGAGAAATAGGCATTTCATTTGGTGTGATTTTTACTTTCTGTACCACTGTAGTAAGAAGTTCCACCCAAAAACTTGTTATGGAGATTTCACAGGAAATTCATGTTTTGAGGCCCCCTGAATCAAAAACATTTCTGGAAAACCACTGTCAGTTAAGAAAGCCACCCTCTAGAACTGACTGGGTATATACTATTGTTGAATTCCCAGCCCTAAAACCTTGGAAAGATGCGACAAAGATTTTCAAGAAAATTCCCCCACCCCAGACTACCCTTTACAGGAACATTTTTAGAAAATTTTGATTTTCTAAGAAGTGGCTCTTGATTAAAATACCATATATTAAATATATTTACATGGCAAATAAAATGTACGTCTGGTATTTTTGGAGAATGGCCTGTGAAGTCAACTACATTTGGAAGAAATTTTATATAATCTTGTATAACTGGTAAATGTTAAGTGACACACGAAAACGTATACTCAAAAAATGTAGATCTCTTTAAAACACACAATTTATTTAAAATAAAATTTTTTGTGGTATAAGCCATTTCTGAGATATCCATTATTAAAGGTTTGAATTGTTCATTTCTTGGTCATTCTCTTAAAGTCCTTTCAACATTCAGTTGTTTCTCGCGATTGCATGGAAACAATATGGAATTTTAAAGTCAGCCTATAGAACCCAGTTCTTAAACGTTTGACTGTCCGTGTTCCCTTTGTACGTATAAAAAATGCATAATGTAGCTATTTTTCAAAGGTTTATTTGTATTAAAATATAGTAGATAGAAAAATAAGCTTGAGTAAGAATGATTTGTATACCCACTAATAAAATATAGAGTGGTAGAGAAAGTCATGTGAATGTATCACAAGATTTTTTAGTTAAACTCCAAATATGCATATGAGGGCAGTCCCAGGGGTACCCGACCTG
Source organism: Deroplatys truncata (assembly GCA_030765065.1). NCBI lineage: Eukaryota > Metazoa > Arthropoda > Insecta > Mantodea > Mantidae > Deroplatys > Deroplatys truncata. Next base: position 49,083,369 of record CM060979.1, on the reverse strand, counting down.
ACATATATATATAGTGGTTGTTTCAAACAAATGACTGGTGGAAAGTACCACCCTTATAAAGCTTAAGTTTGAAGTTAGACGATGCTAGGTTGTTTAGTAATTATTTGGCAGCCATTAATAGTGAACTCTCTCAGCGAATTTGTAAACATGGATAAAATTAGCCATCGTTATGTGATACAATACTTTCAATTGAAAGGTCTTAGTCCAACTAATATTAAAGCTGAACTAGATTCTACTCTGGGGGAGGTGCTCCTTCATTTACGGCAGTAAAACATTGGGTGGCAGAGCTTAAGCGAGGCCTTACGACTACCAAGATGAACGTGACAGAGGTTGACCAAATGAGGTGACCACACCAGAAGTTGTGAAGAAAATCCACAAAATAATATTACATGACCGTCAACTGAAAGTGCGTGAGCTAGCAGACATCATAGGCATTTCAAAAAGTGCTGTACGTTGCATACTAAGTGAAAATTTAGACATGAGAAAGCTGTGCGCAAGATGGGTGCCGTGTTTAGTCACAATGGAACAAAAGGGACAGTGTTGTGAGGATGTTTCAGTCAAGTGTTTGGCAATGTTTTGCTGCAATAAAGCCAAGTTTTTGCGTCAATTCATATCCATGGATCTACCACTTCACACCTGAGACGAAGGAACAGTCAAAAGTGGATTGAAAGGGGAGAATTGGCTCCAAAGAAGGTGAAGACAGTTCCATCTGCAGGCTTGGTCATGGTGTCAGTTTTTTGGGATGCAAAGCTTTGTGGGATAATTTTCATTGATTATCTTCAAAAAGGAAAAGCAATCGGTGGAAAGTATTATGCAAACTTATTGCAGCATTTGAATGATGAAATCAAGCAAAAATGGCTGCATTTAGCGAAAAAGAAAGTTCTGTTTCATCAAGACAATGCACCAGTTCACACATCCATTATCGCCATGGCCAAAATCAATGAGTTAAAGTTTGAATTGCTTCCTCATGCACCTATTTGCCAGACTTAGCCCCCTCTGATTGTTTTCTGTTTCCAAAGTTGAAATGGCCTGGTGTAAAAGATTTGCCAACAATGAAGAGGTGGAGTTTGCAGTTGATGGCTATTTTGCAGAACTCAACATTCTTACTATAAATAGAGCATCGAAGCTATTGAATATTGCTGGGAAAAGTGTATCGAGCTGAAAGGAGACTATATAGAGAAATAAAGACGTTTTTTCCCAACATTTTTGTGTTTTCTTTGTTAGGTCAGGTACTTCTGGGATAGCCCTTGTACAAGTAGTCATAATTAATACGTGCACTTAATGGCAAATATCCAGATTGCTGGGTGTTCTGGTTAAATGTAATAAATATGCAATGGTCAGGCATTAAAATCCCTGGCAGACATGAATTGTAAGTTCAGAGAAACTAGACAGCTATACTTCAACACTGCATAAGAAGTTGCAGTAGTATAGTGTTTTAAAAGCACACTCTTCAGACCAGGTAAAATAAAAACTGGTTTGGAAATGCATAAATGCCCTGATTGCCCTATCATCTTGCAACAGGCTTGAAATGCAGTAAGTGCTGGGGCATCAGGGCATCTATGTAAATGAAAAGACTGATCAGCTGACAAGAAAGGGTACTGAGATACTGTATGTTGGCCCTTATACTGCCAAAACCTTGGTAAAAGCATGGATTAGGGAAAAACACCAACTCAGGTGGCAAACCTATCCTGGACAAAAACGAGCCAGGAACCGGTCTTAGGTCCATGCAACACTCTTTCCTCCTCTCTCCTGAGATTGGATGAAACAGGAATACGAAAAGTAGTTGCGTTAATTTCTTACCATGGTCACTTCAGGAAACATCTATGTAACGTAGGCCTCTACTACGATGAACCCATTTGTAGAATGTGCAAAGAGGATGAGAAAACTGCCTTGCACATCCTCTTTGACTGCCCATTCCTGGCAAGAAGGAGACTTACTCTTTCCATAACCAAAGAAGAGTTGGGAAAGGTTGCTGACATTGGAACCAAGATGCTGCAACTTCTTCAGGGAGCAGATTTTGGGAAACAATGAAAGCATCCTTTCCAATGGGGTTGCACAATAAGCCTTTTAGGCTGATGTGCGGGAGGTTGATAAAACTCCAACAAAAATCCCCCGTCACCTAATCTAATCTCTGCAGTAGTACTTGTTTATATTTCAAATTTTCTGCACATGGATTTTGAGATAAAGGATCCAATTTTCCTAATGTGTGTTCTGTGGCTCTTACATGACCATACAATGTAAACTTCTTGTCCGTTAAAATTCTTGATTGGGTTTTAGGGCTGGGAATTCAACAATAGTATATACTCAGTCAGTTCTAGAGGGTGGCTTTCTGGACTGACATATGGGCAATACCATTTCAGATTGAAAGAGACTAACATTTACTTTCCAATTTTTGCTACTTCTTGCAGATAGTTACCTACTGTCTGCAGCAAAGACTAGGTTTTTGTTGTAGCTTTTTTCTTGGAAACAGGAATGCAAACATCTATTGACATATTATAATGCTGCCTTAGGACATACCTCAACTTGATTAAAGCTTGTTTCGAATTTGATTCTCTTACCTTAATGAAAGTTTCACAAGAAAGTATAAGATAAAAAAAGCATAATGAATAACCTCTTGTACTTAACTCACTGGACTTCTCACTATTAACCTTGCCATTGCATGAAAAGAATGAAGAGAACAGAAATAAATAGAAATGCAAGCTTGTATTCTGTCACGTTGCTGAATCAGTCGGACTTCATTGTATCAAACAGATACACTCACGTATGCTGTTACAGGGTGTCTGGTGGACATTATGCATACACCATGTAAACAGCTACATTTATTCATTTTTAGTGTTATAACTAGGAACATCATAACGAGACTGCTTTACTGGCTTCTCTTGTTAATACTTTGGGCTATTCTGAATCTAATATTTTAGCTTTATAAAAATCTACTGACACTTAAAATAAGTAAAAACTGTATACAGCTTTTGCAAATATTTATGAATTGTAAATTTAATTTCCATAATTCATACATTAAATTTTACAATTTTTCCTTATACATTATATTGAGTTGCCATTTTTATCCCTTAATCCCCCATACATTTTAACTCCTGGTTATTTATGTTTAGTGGACCTTAACTTAGGTAATGTTCTAGTTATTTTTCTGTAACATTTTTCTCTTGCTCTCCTAACAAGCTCCCCTAACATTCTTATGTTCCCTTCCTTCTTTACCTTCATTATCTTAATTTCTGCTCCGCACATAAAGTGCAGATATCTAAGTTCATTCCTTTCCTATCCCCTCTTAGCCAATGCACTCCTAATCTAGTCCAATCCCAACTTTCTCTCCCTAATCTATTGCATACTTCTCACTGGCTCAGACCATCTTCATTTGTCTATATATTTTTAAACTTTTCTTATCTCTAGACTTGGAAATAGTTCTTATCAATTTTCTACTTTTTCATAATGTCTCCACTACAGCAAATATGCCCACAACACTTAACAGTTGCTTGATTTCACCATTACTCATCTTTTCCAATAGATCCTTGACATTCCAAAATAACACCACCAAAGATTTATCTTATACTGAACCTTTTCTTTCGAAGCGAAATTGATCTAGCTTAACCCTGCTACATATCATTCTTTTTTCTTCTTTACCTCCCAAAGTACCCTCCTCTAGCATTATACTGCCACTCAGAATTGACACTACACTAAGATTGCCTTGACGCTAAACATCTAATCCTGCCACTGCCCCCTTGGCTGGTATTAATAAAAGTGAGCCATGGCTTAAAACCTGCGATTTCTGAGCGATGACTCACTTCCATATTAATAAAATACAATGATTCAAGCTTAGCCTGACCTTTGACTTTTCAACGACTCAAGCTCCCCCATAGCGAGTCATGGCTCTAGTCATGGTATTAATAAAACGGTACTGTGACTTCACTTTAAGAGCCATGGCTTATGGTTTCTTAAGCCACCTCAGTAGCTGTCTCAAACTTGAAGGCAATGGCTCAGTTGCAGGTGAACGTCAACCTGAGAAAAGAAAAATAATATAAAATGCGCCAGGATTCTGAAGACTACAATTATAAACAGCTCTATAGGTTTGAGAAAGAAAGTGTGAGGTGGCTTGCCCGGCATTTCCTTTCTGAAACTGTGCAGACAAGAGGAAAGGCCCTTACTACAGATGGCAAAATGAGAATATTTCTACGCTGCGTAGGACCCCAGATTCCAGTCTGGCATGGTAGAGGATGTTGGCATTTCACAAGGTACAGTTTCAAATATACTTAGAAGTTTCTTCTCATATAAAACAAAAATCGAGAAACTGAATCAAATTCTCAGCAACCATTGCACCATTATAAGCTGCTAAATTTGAATTGCAGCAACATTATACATTTCTGGATGCTATTGGCGCAGTAGACTGTAGCCATGCACTGATTAAGAATCCTCATGAGTATGGTGATGAATTTATTAATAGAAAAGGGATTGCCAGTATAAACATCCAGGCCACGTGAAATGCAAAGGAAAGCTTTACTAGCATAAATCCAAAATGGCCCGGATTTGTACACAATGCTCGCATATGGAGAAATTCTTTTGCCTGGAGGGTACTGGGAATACTGAACATGCGCTACTGCTTGGAGATGTTGGTTATGATATTGCACCATGGCTCATGACCCCATATCAAAATCCTACAACTACAGAAGAAAGATCATACAATAGGTGCATTAGCAGTGAGCAGGTTATAGAACGATGCTTTGGCCAAGTAAAGATAACTAAATAGTTATCAAGAAGATGTGCTAGATCTTCAAAACAAGATAAGATGTGCTATAGAGAAGATACCTACTATTATCATTTGCTGTATCACCCTGCACAACATGGCGAAGTATCTTGGTGATGCAGATTTCGAGATTCCAGTTGTTCAGGGTGGTGTTGGGGCAGAAGAGCTAGGTAACTGGTGATGTAAGTATTAGAAAGAGGGGACAGCATAGAAGGGATAGGATTGCAACAATGATACATGCTCATCAACAATGTAAGCAGTTCATTTACCTCAATATAATTATTGAACAATTAATGTTACAAAGTATTAAATATTACAATAAGAACAATTTAATCTTAATTTTTTTAATATTGTCACACTAAATAGCATTTCTTGTCCTTTGTGCCTTCTAAGAGAAAGCTAATAAAGAATAAAGGTTACAACAACAATAGAAACATTTTAGCTTGACCATAATGCCAGCTTTACAACACACTTATAGACACAGGCATGCTTAAAAAGAACCTCAATTTATGACTGTAAATATAGGGCTTCATCTTTTACATTCGCTCACTCTCTTTGTTCTTTTCTGTATAATAGCTTTTCCCATTCTAAATATGCCACTTGTCATCTGATTTTACTTTCTTCCTCTTTTAACACTTACTTGTCTCAGTAGCACAAATCTTTGTAGTTCCTTAAAAGACATATCTCTTGTATTTTCGATCTCATAATCTTCCAATCTCCTTTCACCTATAGATTTGCTGGGTCCCACAGGACGATCATGCGTAGTTTTGTAATAGATGTACATGGGAAAACTTCATCAGTAGCAAGGCTTGCATTTTCTTGGGACTCTGTGTTTTCCGAGGCTTCAGAATTTGCTGGAAGATAATCAAATACAATTTCTTCTCCTCCTGAAACAATAAGAGAAGCAATTTAATTTACAATAAAAAAAAGTGGATTATTGCTGACTATAAGCTGCTTATAGTTATTTTTTGTAGATTAACATTTATTTTATTCCCTATTGTTGTGCAATGTATTTTAATTATTTTACGTTATTGTAATCTCTCAAAAACTAGCAAATAGTTTTGTAACCTTAAATTATTTCATAAAAAAGAGCTTTACTAGCAGCATCAATAAATTGGAGAATAATCAAAAGTCGTCTTTACTATTCTTACCTGTTAACGAAACTATAGGTGGATTTGATTCTCCTTGAATAAGGTCTAAAACTTATTTTCCCAGTTCTTCAGACTTGTTGCCTGTCCGTCACAGATCAGTCCTCACTTTTAGGCAGCTTTTCGTATTTCTTCGTTATTTGTTCAGCTTTTCTTTTAGTTTTCATTGCACTTTGGCCATAGCAGAAGCCTTTTTCTGCTTGTCCTCTGGCAACTGAGATTTGCTCATCTCTTTATGGCTGGTTAATAAGTTCACAAAACGGGATGCAAACTGATTGCTTTCTTCAGTCATTTCTGATGGATATACTGCCACCAAAATATCTAAGCCTAATTGATTGTTTACTACTGCCCAACAATAATGCATTTGCAATGCAGTAAGACGGGAAACACGAGTCAGAGACTCGCAATCATAGAGCCAAGGCTTAGCATGGAGGGGAAGTTTTTATTAATACCAAATCCGATGACTTGTTTTGCTACAAGCCAGACCTTGTGAGTCATGGCACACTTTTATTATTACCTGCCCTATATTAACCTTGAGTTATTCTCTCAACTGTTGCAAAGGGGAAACATGTTTTGCCAGTGATGCCATCAGCTGATCCTGCTGCTGACCATGCTTGTGTGTCACCCATCTCCTCTCTCTACTTCTGATGTCACTTCATCTCATATCTTTGGAAGATAGAAGTGCCAAATTTTGTATTTATCAAACTTTTTTTTGAGTTATGCCAGTCCATAGACACATGAACTTTTTTTCTCAAAATGTTGTTTTTTAAATTCAGGGCCCCTCAAAAACATGCACTTCTGGTGAAATCTTGATGTCAAATTTTTGGGTGGAACACAATACCTTTTCTACTTTCTACGTATGTGGTAGAGAAAGTAAAGTGATGATTTTAAAATTAACACTTACATAAAGCTATATTAAAATAATTATTGTTTTGTCACACAGGTAAAGGGCCTGTCCATAGAGCACGAGAAACTTGCAGTTGTTCAAGGACAGCACACCAGCTCAGTAGCACATGATAGCCAGCTGGACTCGCCCACCGGTCGTAAGCAGTCAAAACCAAACAGCAGTAGCAGTGGTGCTAAGGAAAATCTGGATGGGAACTCTGGTGATCAGATACTACAGCATCACACATCTACGGCTTCATCTTCATATTCTCCGGTAATGTCTCCGTACATGCATCCTCCCCACTACCGTCCAGCATATGAGCAACGTGTGCCAGCCTCTGCACCACCCCCGTCACACTATGATACTGCTCCGCGCAAAAGGCATCATCGTAGTTCTTCTGAGGCAATGCAGGACTCTGCTGCAGTCCGAGCATCAGTGCTTCGTGATGGTAGCAAGTCCCGCAGTGCACCAGAACCTGAAAAACACTCCCCCATATCCTTGGCATACCGTCCTCAAGTATCACAGACGCCTCAAGAACCCGAGCCCAAAGCAGAAGAAAAAGTGTATACCTCAAGTTCATCATCACACCTCATCAGATTCGAAGGTGGAGCAGATGCCAGAGAGAGTGCTGTGGCTACCTCAGCTGTTAGCGCTGTTGCTGCTGCTGGTGCTGCGACTTTTGACAGAACTGCTGCTGTGGATGTGGATGGCAACAATAAAGCATCTGATGGTAGACGACCTTCAGTGGATCCTGGAAACAGCTGTCCAGAAGGTATAGCATAACTGAGATAATTTTTCAGATTTTCTTAGCACTTTTTATTTTCTTCAATGACAAAAATGGTGAATACATATAAGGGGAAGAAAAAGTAATTTATAAAATATACATCAGTAGCAAATTGCTTGAATAAGTTAAATTCGAACAGTAGAGTGCTGTACATTTTTTTTTGCAGTTTGTGTGTTGCCAGAATGAGGAAGTTCGAGCAGTAATGAAGTAGGTGGTTCAATAAAATGCTTGAAAAAGTAGTGATATTTAATGAGTGACAATGGAATTCACTAATATTAGTTCAAAAATTTAAATAAAAAATGATTTGCTAAATTCAAATGTTTTTTCTGCATCACTAAATAGTATTGACATACTGTGAAATCTTTCTAGTATGTCCCTCAGTACTGCGTTTTCCTGTTTAGGACATTTGGAAGTCCTACTTCCATATCTGCAAATTACATGTTGAAACTTTTGCTTGATATATTTATCTCCTCCAGCTTACTACTTTCAAATTTGATGGTTCCCTTGCATGAAATGAAACATTGATGTTAAATCTACTAGTCCAGCAGCTGGCATTATCCTAATGTAGAGTGTGTGCAGCTGAAGCATCAGCTGTGATGTTTCTTGTGGCTATGAGAGGCAGTGTTGCTATGAACACATGGTTAAACATGATTACATAGGTAAAGCACATACTTCCTTAATGTATATGTCTAATTTTCAAGCATGGGAATAGCATTTGGAGATTATAAAAAGGGAAGACTTTAATGTAGCTCTTCAGACAGTGTATTAAGATTAACCAAACAGGTTTCTTTTGTTTTGCTTTTGACAATTTTTTTCCTCCACCTTTAAAATGCTGCATACTTTTTATCTATCACTTTTCTAACAGGAGGAAGAGGTCCTAATTTTTTTAATTGTTTCTTTTGTATAGCCCCTTTAACTTCCATGGTCATATTGGGGGCTTAGACCAAAGAAACAACTGTGCTTTTACTCATTGATTGTAGGTACATTTTAAATGTTGGTTTTATTAACTTTATTATGAAACATGCTCACATTTACTCCTACATTTGTAGTTCCAGATTCTGCGGCGGTTGGAGAATGATCCTAGTTAAAGAAAAATCTCAACCTGGGATCTCTGGGTTGAGAATTATAATGCTGACCACTCGACTACAGACCACTCTAATCCTCCATTGTTTAATTTTCTTTTTAACATAATTGCAGAGGCTACATTAAAGGCTGGTTCACAACCAACGAGAATGGTAACCAGAACGAGAACGAGAAAGTTGAAATACATGTATTCAAATGGGAATGTTCACAACCGATGGGAAGCCTTCCTGGGCCCCGGGAACAGGAAAGAAAAATTGCCCAACTTTTAACTTTCTCATTCTCATTCCCAGGCATGGCATATTAGATCCCTATTGTGCATATTAGACTCTTCACTCTAGAGGTTGTTTAAGGCGGCCGTGACATGAAACAGCCACTAGTGCTCTCTATAGTTGCAAGCTGGAAACATGAAAGTGGAAGGAATTAGTAGTAAATGTACTTCCTAACCTCATCCTGACACCCGCAAATCTAATCAGCATTGGTTCCTCTGGTGAAGGGATCATTTGTAGTTTGTTTATATGCAACTCAGAACTGGCTATTACCTGAAAACAATGTCAAAAGCTACAAAGAACAGCTAAAACAGGTGGAAATGAAAAAAGAACAATAAACTATTTTAATGTATGCCATTAAATAAAGGAATGAACGCTTGGCATAACTAGAGGGATCGGAAATGTAATGGATATACATTTAGATAATGTTTACTCTATCGAATTTTGGTGTTGGCTTGGCTAAATTGGAAGTAGGTGAAAAAATGTCATTGGTCAGTTAAAAACAAATGAAATCCCAATGCACAAAATCGACTTTCACTTTGTGATCGATATGCATTCCCGTTCTCGTTACCGGGCTGTTATGAACCAATATCTTGCATGGTGCATTGCTTCCCGTTCTGGTTTCTGTTCTGGTTACCGTTCTCGGGCGGTTGTGAACCAGCCTTAATTCATGGCTTTAACTATTTTAAAACTTCAGATTTATCTGTTTTGACTCTGAAAAACCACTAGCCCTAATTGCTACAACAATTATTAACAAGAATAGCTATAGCAGCAATAATAAGGTAGGTCCTATGCGAAAGAAACCAACTTTGCTTAAACTGTTATAAAAATGAACAACTGAGGCCAAGAGCTTTGGATAAAAGAGTTGGCAATGTAGCAGAGAATGGAATTTTAACCAATAAATTGCATCCTTGCAAGTATATTGTAAGATAAATGACTGGTTGGTTTATAAACATGGCATTGCTGAATGTTAATGTTCAATACCAAATATGCATCATTTGAATGGAATGGTCTGTGTAAAACAGCTGGCTTTTGAGTAGTGATTGTATCATATATTGAAGACATGAAGTAAAGCATGTAGTAACATTCTTGGTGCTTACGTAATATTTCTTTGTTAGCCCCACGTTGTGGTGCCAATTTGATGCAGAATGTGCTTACGTAATATGTCTTTACGTAAATTATTATAACTTGAAGATCTTATGTTGTGTTGCTTTTGTTTTGTTTGGTTACATAATTTTAACTGCCCCACGTATGGGTAGCCAATTTGTAACGGTATTACTTATAATGTTTGTTTACATCAGTGTTGAAGCCATCTTGTGACGTCATTCTTTGTTAGGTTCGTAGCTCCATCTGGTGCTAGCAATTTGCGGTTCTTAGTATCAGTTTTTGAAATAATTCATTTCAAATGTCCTCCGGCTAGCTATTATCTTATCTTGGGTCGAACATGTGTCTCAATACAGGTCGTGAAACGGAAAGGAATCTTTTATCCAAAAATTACACTGATGAAGAAATTTGTTTTATAATTTTTATTGTCGAACACGTTAACTATCACATTTATACATTGATCTTAACACTCGCCAAACTGAAACTGTTATAATACTTCTTACTGATCACTTTTAATTTACGTACTTCAACTTTGTGTATAATTAACTTTATAATACTTTAGATTTTTGTAACTTGTGAATCTATAGCCGACGTATCTCATACAAATATTTTGACGAACTGACGAACTTAAGGCGACGTGTATTGCACAAAGAATTTTGATGAACTGGCCTGAATACGACGTGTAATGTATGAATGCTTTCGGCGAACTGAAGGACTGACACCTCAAACTTGGCTTCTATTTATAATCCTGCATCAAGATACGCCTAAAGATTATAAATGAACTGCAATTGGCTAATAAAACGCGCCAACATTAGCGTCTATTTTAATATCCAATGAAAACCACGAATACATATTGCTTTTAGGGAGACATTCCAGAAGTTTCTACCGAAAACGCGCCAAACATTACGTAACTTCCTTGTTTCCAATAATGATAAACAGCTCACCCCCCTCGCTGCATTATTGCGCTATTATTGACAGTTTCAGTAAAGCCGTATAAACTTATTTCCCAATAATAATTACAATTAATAAACATCTGAAATCAATGTCACATAAAAATGCATATTCATATTACAATCATTATTTACATTTAAGTAATTTGTGATACAAATTACTGCATCAAGCATTGGAGGAGCAATATGTATCAAATTTGGAAATAAAAATAGACTTTAAAAGCATAAACACACACACTAAAAATTGCAGAAATATTCACAGAATTGCTGCATCCTTACCTATTATACAAGTGAACGTAATCAGTTTCTCTCAGTGCTTCAATGCAAGAGTGCTCTCAAGAGTTTGCAATCATTTTAGTCCTGTAATGCGTGTTACATTACTGGGGTAGGACTGGAAGTGTTGTGATTGAAGGGTTTAATTTGAGGAAAACGTGAGATGAGTCTCATTGTTACATTTCAACCTCTCTCAATGCAAGCACATTTTCAAGCCAGATACGAAGGTTGGAATTTCGGTCCGCTCTGGGTGTCTTAACAAAACAACAAAATGCCAGTCAGCATACCTGTTCCAGAGGCAAAGGTGTTGTGTCCAAAAACTGGCAGTGGAGAAATGATACCTGTCTACAGTATTATAAACATGTACTTGAGTTGAAATGAATGTAATTGATGGATTTTTTTGGGCATAAAAGTCCTTAGCATGGCTTCCTTTGGAAGGGAAGTAAAGCCGGTGTTTCTTTTTTCATAGATTTGCGGTATGTAAAAGAACCTCAAGCCTGATAAAGAGGCCTCTGTGTAAAATTCCGGTCTTTCCAATATAAAATAGTTCGCTAAGGACTATAGTAGTTAGCGTACATAAACTAAATTAAATTTTTTATGTAATTGAAAATGACAGAATTTGGAATGTGAATACAAATGAGAGTGAAGAAATGTATGACTATTGGCAGAAGTGAGTCAGAACATTGATTCTGTGTAAAAAAGGATTACAGTACAGTTACTAAAATGCCTAAACTTTTATCTCTCTTGCTTTTTCACATTGTGAATTTAGACAAATAAAGCATTATGTTATTTATGAAAGTTGTAAATGACCTAAAAATGTCTACATTTTCAGCATTTCCTGCAATTTGAGTTTAAGAACTGACAGTGTGCAAATAAAATACTGATAGTTCTTGGCAATAATGGCTTCAGATCTCCCAATATCTTGGGTACTTAAATTATGAATGATAATTATGTCCCCCAAATTTTAACTTTTTAAGTACATTAGTATGAAAGTTTACATATATTTTTTCTCAATTTTTCTAACATTTTAATAAATCATGTGACAGATTTTGCAGCTTACTCCTCATGTATACAAAGAATATAATTTGTATCTGGTCGTATTGACTATATATCTTTGACACAGTATTTTAAATAATAAAGGAAATACATAAAGTTATGAATGTGGTGATTGAAGATTGCTCCTGATGTAAATACAAACATGTGGCTTAAATACAAAAATGGTCAGCAGTTTGCATATATAACAACTTATTTACCTAATGTAATATGAGCTCTAAATGGGTTACAGTTTCATTAGTTCTTTAAATATGTACATTACCAAATAATAATAATAATAATAATAATAATAATAATAATAATAATAATAATAATAATAATAATAATAATAATAATAATAATAATACACTGAAACCTGTTTAAGACAGATTTCTACCTTGGTGAGGTTTCTGTTTTCTGACATTCTGGATTTGTTTCCGATGCATAATTTGGCAAACACCATGCCAATAGCTTCAATATCATGCATTGTGAAAAGCACTCACTTTATTATATATATATATAATTTTACATTCACTGTATAATCTATACATATTATGTATGTTACATTATTTCAGTCTCTCATTCCTTTCACCAACACATTCATCACATTTAAGTAATTTTACACTATGCATTTAAGTCTATTTGTCGTTACACTAATGCATGCATTGCAACACTAAACCAGGAATCTCAACACTATACACATATCTGAGTCTCTGGTCCTTTCATACATTATTTTTCTTGGAACTCATATGTCTGCCAATTTCAACTGCTTTGTGTTGTGTTCAATGGCACTCTTCTCTAAGCATTCCTTCACCACTCCCTTTTGCAACTGTAACCCCTTTCTTTTGTCCTTTACAGTTTCTGCTCAGGTGTGCACGTTTACAAAGAAATCCTTAACTTAATGACCTACATTTGCAGTTTGCTCAGGAGCACAATATATCAAAATAAAATACATGAAACATTTGCAGTTTCCATGGAAGTACAGCATATCCCAAAACAAATGTGTTTCATACTGCATAATTTGGTTGCAGACCACATTGTGCAGTTTCCATATTCAGGAAAAATACACATAAGGTATATGATTTCCACTGGGACCAAAACTTTTTCCAAAGTAGACAGGAATCTGGCTTATTCAGCATCTGATTTGGGCAGGTTTCATTGTATTTGCATTTTTCAATTTTTAGGGATATAATTTGTTTCAAATCTGCTGCAAGTTGTTATAATTCTGGAGTAATTAAGGTCATAAGGCCTTTTGTCCCATATTTAATTATACCATTAGTCACTTATGAAGTTGTCTGTTGCTCTAGTGTTACATTTATGTGCATCTTTATTTAAAGAGATTCTGTATCACTGTGCAATAGATTATTATGTATCTGATAAATAAGTTTCATAGAAACACACTGACATTGACCAAAAGGCAATAACAAATGGCATTAGATTAAAATCAGTAGGTCATTGTCCTGATGCTATTATGACAACTCATTATTTTTTCAGTTCAATTAGGATAGAGTCTAGGCAGAAAATCTCATAACCCCAGTTTTAAGATCTTTTTTTACCCATCTCTTGAGAAATCTAGGTCTTTTAATTTCAAAGTCTTACTTGATCAGCTTAACATCTTTTTCCAAATGCCAGTTGCCAATTCTTTAACTAAGGCGGAAAAGCTGACCACTGAAAGTAATACCAGTCGCTTGGAATTGATAAGAGTATAATTTAAGAAATAGTGTATAAACATTAATTTTGAAATTGTTGTAATTCTCCTGCAAAATTATTGAAACTTGTTAGGACTTGTTAGTGTTATGATTTTAAAGTGTTTTATACCTAGTCTAGTTATAAATACTTTCCCAAACTTTTGGATTGTACTATAGAACCTTTTTTCAATGTAGGAAGCAACATTGGGCTGAGGTTAGTCTTGATCAGTGTGTGTTCAACAGTGAAAGAAAAAGATGGAATCTTCTTTATTTAAGCATTATATGGGGTGATTATGAAAGCAGGGAGCTGTAATTGCTTTGTACAAGGTTGGAATGTCACCAGCTGAGATTTTCCATACCCTGCAAAAGCTGAAAAATCAAGAGGTTCATCTATCAGACAGTCCACCAATTTACTGAGATAGGCAGTGTGAAAGATTGCATGAGATTTGGTCGTCCTCGCTGTGTGAAAACAGTGGCTGCCTGTATTTGGTGAAATCCTGTCCAGAAGCAGAAGACAATAGCACAGGAGCTCAACATTTTGCCATGATCAATATCCAGGGTACTTAGAGTTAGAGTTTATTGATGGAGTACCAGAAATTTTCTACCAGCACAACTGAAGCAGCAGAGGGAACTTAATTCAAAGCAGCGTGGTAGGCCAACAATCGGTATCGGTGAATCCTCTTTACCATTAGAAATTCTTCACCATTGAAGAGAGCCTCAACCGACAGAACAATAGAGTATATTAGGCAAGTTCTCGAGAAGCTTGTGGGAGAGTTTGTAAGGTGTGTGTAGAAACTGTTCTGGACCCTTGTGAAGGATTTGAACAACACAATGTTAAAAAATGAGCTCTGGACCTTCCAGCAGGATTCTGTGCTAGCTCATAAGGCAAGGATGGCACAACTGTGATTGCAGGCCAATGTACCAGACTTCATTTCCACTGCTCACTGACCTTCTGGTAGCCCCGTCTAAACCCTGTGGACTATAAACTCTGGTCAGTGCTAGAGGGAATGATCTGAAAGAAAAGACACGCTTTGCTTGAAAGTTTGAAGCTCTCCTTGGTGACAGCAATGGTGGATTTCCCAATTGACACTATTTGTTCTGTAGTAGATGACTGGCCAGAGAGACTCCAAGCCTGTGTGTGTGCTAATGGTGGACATTTTAAGTCTAATTGGTGCAAATTGTGAGTAATGTATGTGTCTATAACATTAAAAGGATATTGAAAAACCTCAACCTATATCTAATTTATTTGCCAAATAGTTTGTGACAGTATTTATGGCTAGACTGGGTATATACAGGAAAGATCATATTCTGTGAAATAGGAAAATTAATGCTTGAAAGAGCACTTCCCTTAAATCCATGTATCAAACTTATGTGAAATAAAATGCAGGATGTTATAATAAGTGTCCTGCGACTTGGCACTGTCGGCTAGAGTATGTTGCTCTGGTTCCTGGCCACGGAATACACCCAGGTTTGATCCCCCCTTGGGAATGTAGGTATAGGACCGATGCCCACTCAGCATCATGAGGAAAAAGAGGAGATGCAATAGGCAGTGATCCCGGCCATGAAGGCCAACATTTTGGCTGGGGGATGTGTGATGCTGCCTACATCACCTCCCCATATTGATTGGATGATCTCCCACCTCTGCCATGCATATATGCCATGCAATAGTGTTGGCAGGTCAAGGCCCTTATGTGCTATAGCGTCACAGGGATGTTATAATAAGTAGAGACTTAATATTAATGAAAAATTAGTCACATTGCATAATAATCTTTTTAGGAGTCAAAGGTAGGTAGTATTACAGCATGTAGTAGAAATTTAATATAAAATGGCTTTGAACATTGCAGATAAAATAAAACTGCTTGCAACTTCTCTTTCTCGCAAATACTTATCTCACAAACAGGAAATGAGTATTTCCTTTAGGCCTAAGGGTCTCGCCCCCCCCCCTCCAAAAAGAAGAAGAAAGCAAGCAAGGAAGCAAAATAAATGCAAGACTTGAAGCTTTCTAGCGCCTTCACCTGTTGCTTTGTGAGAGACAAGTCACCTTACAATTACGTTTGTCTCCATCTGTAGCTCTGTGATGATCTTAAGGAACTGTTGAATGCTTTAATCTTGTGACAAATTACTTCCTGGGAAGCCATGATAAATAAGTCTGGTAGTTAAAACCAGCAATATAACGCCAATTTTTGAAACTGCAGGTTCTAGAAAAAAACTTTTTTATATTTTGTTGCGGTAATCTGGCTCGTGTTATCTTATTTGCTGGGCGCCTGTTATTGTTTTATTATTTTAAAATTTGGGTTCCTTGTCCTCCGGCTAGCTATTATTACTCAGTTAAGTAAGTATCTCTGAGCAGGGCGTGTAAACAGAAAGGATTTGTTGCTAAAAGATAACACAATTTGTTTTTACACTTTTATTGCCGTCACACTTAATTAATAATTCACATATTTAATCTTTATACACGCCTGACTAAAACTGTTATATTTCCGAATGTAATTACTGTCGTATTAGTTGCCGCGTACTTCACATTTTGTAACTAACACTGCGATGAGAGATTCTTCCAAACTGTATGACATGCACCTCACGAGAGATTCCTTAGAACTGCGTGAAACATGCTTATGGCTCGAGAATATATACTCCTTCACCTTGAAATGCCTAAGCATTATAATAGAGCTGCTATTGGTTACCAAATCATGCCAACATTAGTGTCTGTTTTGCCAGCCAATTACTACTACTAACATATATATGCTCTAGGGAAGATATTCCCTCCATTTCTAAAGAAAGACACGTTACCCTGACGTCATTTGTTTGTCTCTTCTTAGTGATAAACAACTCACCCCCTCTTTATTGTTACCCACTTCTATTGTCACTCGGTTTATTGTTACCCACTTCTATTGTCAGTTTCAGTGAGGCCATGTAAACTTATTTCCTAACAATGCTTATGACTAACAAACATAAAAACTCCTGTACATACAATAATATTAATTTACACTACAATCACTGTGGCATTCACAGTGTTGTGATATAAATTATTGCCTCAATGTAAACTGATTCTAGCTCACTTGTTTCCTAAATCAGATGGTACCCACCTCTGTTATAATAGCAATTCAAGTTTAAATCTCAGTTGGGATGAATTGCGCAGTGGCCGTTTCCATGGTTTTACAATTGCCTGAAAAGACATCAAGAAATCATGGCTCTTTGGACCCAAGACCCTTGTGAGCACTCTTTGATCACTTCAGTTTGATCATTTATTCTGCGTGCCAGTCACAGATTTAAATGAATAATTTGGATTTGTTCATCTCAATTTTAATTTTTATTTTGCAGATTTACGAGTTAAACTTGAGCTCTCCAACCGCCCAGAAGAGCATCATACACCATCAAATGCTACATCGTCATACTCAGAAAACAGTGCTGCTGATAATCCTGAGATAATTCCTGGCGATGTTTGGAACTCAGGCACAAGTACAAAAATGCTTGTTCACAAAGGAGGCTCAATTGCAACAGCTGATGGTAATGTATTTATTTATTTAAAATTTCTTTTAATGAAGGAGAATAAGAGTGAAAACATATTATTTCCAAGAATAAAGCATTTAATTAGGGTATTTATGTTTTGTCAGGCACTTTATTACTAAACCCTGTTCCGTAAAACTTTGCCCCATCTCTCTCATCCTTCATGTGCACTAGTTGCTTCTCATTGGCTTCTGTTGTAGCATATGGTGTGCGATACAAACTATAACCTTATTTAACATGATCATTTATTTGAATTTGAATATATTCAAAGAGAATTATCATATATATGTTTTCATAACCATATGAATAAAATATGTCACTTAACAGAGTTTATGC
This sequence comes from Deroplatys truncata, assembly GCA_030765065.1. NCBI lineage: Eukaryota > Metazoa > Arthropoda > Insecta > Mantodea > Mantidae > Deroplatys > Deroplatys truncata. Next base: position 49,065,562 of record CM060979.1, on the reverse strand, counting down.
ACCTGGAATGCATGTCAATTATCATCATGGATCCTTCTGTTTAAACCTGTCGCTCAGGATGACGAAAGCACATGCATTTGTCATGACAGTGTTTTCATTACTATTTAAACAAATTCCTGAGCTAGTAGGCTGTGATCTACTGGGCTCCTCCTTACCAGACGTTTCATGTACTCCTGCGGTAGACATCTTCAGTGGTACTACACCACTGCCACTGAAGATGTCTACCGTAGAAATAAATGAAACGTCTGGGAAGAAGGAGCCCAGTAGACCATGGCCTACAAACCCAGAAATTTAACTAGTATCCACACTGGCCGTGAAAGCCTACGAACCTTGAGTATATTTTATTGCTTTTATCGCCGGACCTTGCATTGCTTGCTTGTTATTAGCCAATCATGTGAAAGGTGAAGGAAAGGAAGTGTGGAAGAATACACGTCAGCAGGGTGCTAGTTATAAGAAAGAGGGTTTAAGATAAATACTTAGATAACTGATAAGGCAGTAAAAAGTCTACATTTCACAGTCATGAGTTTACATTTGCAGGTTTAAATTAAAAAAGCACAGAGGCTAGAATTAAATATTCATATATGATGGTTTAGATATCCATTTAAAAGTTGTAGTCCTGACTTACAAAAAGTCATTAGACCTGCACTGCATGTTTGATTGCCGTATTTTGAAGAAGATCTTTTAAAGAAAACAGTATAAACATCATCTTTCCATACCATGGATATAAGCAAAGCATTTATTCACAATAATTTGCTGTGATTTTTAACATAGGTGTAAATGAGGCAGTAGTTATTGAATGTCGTGGAAAGGCTTTTGGAGACTGGGTTTTCTCTTGCAGTGTTTTTAGCTGATCGAGTGTATAATAGGTGCTATGTCCTTCAAAAATGAGGGGAGGAGTGGGGTGTCAGTTACAGTCCCTGAGGAAAAAGCTGCTGTGGAAAAAATAGTGTGGTCAGTAGGGTTACCACGTTTTTGAGGATATTAAATATGGAATAGTAGAGCTAACAGAGCAGTTCTAAAAGACAAGCCAAGAATGTGTATTGATATTCCCCTCCTCCTATTCTTCCTACAAACCCAACTTCAACTAAATAAATGCAGATACAGATCTTTTATGTGGAGGAGAATCACTTTTGAGTTCAAAGTATTGACAAATAATAAACAAAGCGGAACTTAACTATAAACCAGCTGGAGGCAAACAGAGACAAAACTACAGATATTGTGTGAAATGAATTTTTAAACTTAGCAATTCCAAAATGTTGTAGATATTATTCTTTGGCTACATATCACTTAACTGCGATAGAGCTTTGTATTACATGTGGACAAGTGCTGTCATCAGTCTCAGTAGTGTTATTTTAGTGTAAAATTACAGTATGCTGCATTATCATACATTAGACTGATGAATCTTTTTTGCTAAAATGCTGTGAATAGTACAGTGAAGATGAAATTGTGAGTCGAATTGCTAGCGACTTTCGCTCCCAGTAGTAATTCATGAGCAACTGTAAAGTTGAATCAGGTTTTAAAAATGCAATGCCATGGCTACCTTTTATGTTGATGCTCTTTCTCTAAACTACTTTGACCAGACATCTAAGTATGCATTGAGTTTGGCTTATGTCATTCATTTATTATTCCGGATACCTGGGCTTGGGCTTTTAATTAACCATAGTCATAGGATTAATCATAGGATAAATTTATGTTAGATAACTGATGTATGATACAGTTATTGAATTCTAGACAACACACAACCAATGTGGAAATAACCATTATTAGTCGTAACTGAGTGCTTGTAACATTGTAGAAGGTGGTTGTTGTTGTTCACCAATGGCACTGGGGATTTATTGATCTGCATTATTTTTCCTCTGGCTTCCCAATATAAAATTACTTTTAAAGCCTTTGCATTTGGCGAGATGCTGTTTGTTCAGGATGACATCTTCTTCACCTACACTTGGGTGTAGATAGGCATCCTATCTTGTAGAGGTGTTCTGCAAGGCAATCGTGGCCTGTTGCCATCCTAAATAATGTAGAAGGTATTGTATACATTTTGCCTCGCTCAATTCTGTGTACTTTAGTTACATATATCATTATACATCACTAGTAACCTCATATTGCTATGTTGCAAATATGAGGATGTCCACCAAATAGGGCTTTTCAGAGCCAGCGTAACTCTTGCTTTAAATATAATAATAAAATAAAATGCACACAGTTGTGCAAGAATTGAGAAATATCTAGTTTTCCTCACTGAGTTCTGTCACTGATGTTGGGCATTTAACACAGCACAGCATAAGGTATTTGTCACACTTTAGTTCACAGTATTTACATATACTTTTATCCATTATCATTTGAAACTTTGTTATGCGGCATAGTTTATGATAAAATCCATGCACAGCAAGTCTCGTTACGACGTTTCTCATTTTCTGATTTGATCCTGTCCAAGCACTGTCCATCATGGCACTTGTAGCATAGAGCTCATCTTCAATCTCTTCTCTTCTCTTCAGATTCTCTTCTAATAGCTCTTTGAATGCATCTGTAGCCAAAGAGCTACTAGCAGATAATCTGAGGAAAGGAGAAGAGTTTGAAGAATGGGAGGCCGAAGATAGAGGGTGACTCCACGAGCACAGTCTCAGCTAAAATACAGTTCGCAATAAAAGAAACAGAAAAGATTGTGCATTCTAAATATGAACACAAAATATTGAATTGTATAGGCATTCATTTTAGTACTAAAAGGCCACCTACTTCTGAGATTACAATAAAAATATACTGTGTTCCATTGCATAATCCTTGCCTTTCTTATGCTATTTTTTCAACGAAAGCATAGTGAGACCATTATGTGAAAAATAACTTAATGTTGTAATGAATGACAGTGTCAACTGTTAGTGCTTAAGCTTTCATATGGTGGGAAGTAAGAATGAGTTTATGCTTGCCAAGCCTGGACAAATTACACGATTTACTGTCTAGAAAGGAGAGGGGAAGAAGGTGAAACAAAAATAGTATAGTATATGATGCTGAAACCACAGTGTAATAAAATAAAAGTATTTGCCAGTGATTTTATTGGACTAAAATTTCTTAAATATTGCTTATAGAAGTGAGATTTTTTTAGAAATTCATTGCAATTGGTATTTGTATCTTTTCCCCAGATGTTGTTCAGTCATGTAATAATCATATTGAGTTAATAAATTGAAGTTGAAATGAAATGCTGTTAGGTTACATAAGGAGGAACGATAAATCGATAATAATAATAATAGAAAAGCCACTGTTACAAAGATTTGCATCAAATTGAATGGTTGTAACCCGATAGTGCAAAAAATGCAGCCATAAAAATATTTAAGGTTATAAATTGACTCAAACTCCAAAGCGTAAAGATGAATACACAAAAGAATTTAGGCATATATTACCAGCAGCACATCGAAACAGATATCAAAAAGAGTTAGTGGACAAAAAATTGAAAAATATAAATGGAAGTAAAATCTAAATCAAGTCACTGCTCTCTTTCCGGTAATGAAGAAAAGTTTTAAACATTTTATTTTTCATTCTTGGGCATATAAGTTTCAGAAGATTTCCACATTCATTAATAGCTAAAAATGTCAAAAATCTGTTGGAGCCAAACTATATAGATAAGGCTTCAAAGGCTTCAGATATTTATCAAATAAATTACCTAGAGTGTGATAGGATATATGTGGGAAAGACAAAGAGAAACATTTGTATATATCTATAAGAACATCTGAGAAACATGAAATATAGATAGAAAGAAAAGTTGGTGATAGCTGCATGTTTTTGGGAAGGAGGACATGGAGTGGACAAATGAGCACATCTGTTGAAAATTGCAAAAACGATAGATTTAACCACTTTGGAAAAGATGTATATTAAACATTTTCAACCAATTTTAATGACTTTTCACACATATTTAGATGATCAGCTGACATCCAAGTTCATAGTTTCTAGAGGGCCTAAACATTGCATGAAGGAGGAAGACCAGCAAGTAAAAACTAGCAATCAGTTGACAGGCAGCTGAGGATGCGAGAGATCTCTCTTGAAACATGTCCTGCATATGTTGTTAGTAAGTGAAAGATAGTGAGTGCTAAAAAGTTGACTTGTAACTAGGTATTTTAATGAACATTTATACATTTAAATAAATAAATGGAGAAGCCTAGTGAAAGCAAAGTGTTACTAACCATTGACTATTAGAAGTGATTCAAATATTTATTATCTTTACTGCTTTTGTTTGCCAGTAGTAGTTTTGGGAGCATTCACTCCCATCCTCAGCTGCAGACCAACTGCTGGCCGGAACTGTTGCATGACAGTATCTTCTGTTGGTGGTACTTGGTGTCTTCAGGATGAATCTGTAAAGGTGGTCTGGTGTGTGACATCAAAGTTTGTCAGGTGACTTTAGTTCTTGAAAATGTAGATATTCTCCCATACTGTCAATTCCAGTATTTTTGCATCAGTTCATTTTCATGGTTATAGTTCCAGAAATGAGTTGCAGCTGCAAATTTGTTTGCATTAATATTTCTGAAATGTTCCTTGGTCCTTGTCTCAAATTTCTTGTAGTTTTTTCCAACATAAATCTTCAGTTTGTACAATGGATTTTGTATATTCCTGGTTTGTTGGTAATTGGTATCTGAAAGAGGTTTGCTGGAGTAGATTCTTAACACTGTACTTATGGCACCCCATAACATTCCTTACAGTCCAAATTTATCCTTCCACAAATATAGTTTGTTCCAAATACTTACAGAGGCACTGGGGGGGGGGGCAGCAATTTGAGGTTGATGCAGGAGTGGAGGTGTTTGTGTGCAAGTGTTTGCAGACACTTTTCTCTTAAAATGTTAGTTTTTCATTAAATTCATATGAAAATGTAATAAATCCTAATATTGCAATTATAATTCTAAGAGCTGCTATAATAGGCCAAGGACGGAATTTAAAAGGAAGGAATAATAAAAAAAAAATATCTGATGTGTTACAATCACATGACTTTCTCTACTCTTTTACAAACTATTTTTACAAATGCTTATTCTCCATATGCTTCATGTTAATTGAGATATCGACATATCAATCTTATTTCTAATTTTCTTGTAGATGCAAGGGGAATATGGCAGGTTTTAAGCGATAGTCAAATATTTTAACGTTGGTTGCTATGTGGCACATTCCATTCCCTTTGCATGTCCAGGAATAACGAATTTGAGAACAAGTGTAAGTATTGGAAAATTTAAGGGAATAACAAGCAATATCTCGAAAATGGTTCACTCAACAAAAGAAATGTATATGACATAAATAGTGTATTTTAACGCGATCTACATTTTTTGTGTACTAAAATTTTGTCTATCTCTTATGGTTTACCAGTTATGCAAAAGTCGTTCACAATGAAGAATACTTTTGGAGACATTTCCAGAAAATTCGAGATATACATTTCATTTCTCATGACAATATCTTAAACATATGATATTTTAATCAAAATCGTTAGAGCCATTTTTGAGAAAATTAAAATTTTCTAAAAATGTTCCATGTAAAGGGTAGTCTGGGGTGGGGGTATTTTCTTGAAAACCTTCGTGTCACATCTCTGGAAGATACTGAACCTAAATACCAAGTTTGGTGTTTATCCGACTGTTCGTTTCTGAGTTATGCTGTTCACAGACACGCAGACACACACACAAACACACACACGGACATGTTTCTAAAAATGCTTTTTTTGGATTCAGGGGGTCTCAAAACATGTATTTCCGGTAAAATCTCGGTATCGAATTTTTGAGTGGAATACAATACTTCCCCTACTTACTATACGTAGTAGAGAAAGTAAAAAGATAGTCATTTGGAAAAGTGTATTTTGAAATCAGGAGACTACGTAGGAAATTGATTATTATTGCTGTACCTTTTCATTAATTCAATAAATCATTAAAAAAAATTCTGGTGTATATTTGATCCACCCCCATAATAGAAAATACGCTGTTGCAGCTTTCGACAACCTGTTGTAGGAATACAGCATCAATATATCATCCTCAGAATCACTATAAACTTTCAGTCATGGCAGAAGATACACTATTTGAATCATTAACTCCAAGTTAATGTAGTGTCCACTAATAGAGGTGATGGCTAGTTTGTTGACAGGAGCATAACCTGGTTAGCTCTTAACTGAAGGTTGTCTCATTGAGAAAATTTATACACCAAGTAGTTATTCACATCTACTTTAAAAGCAGTTTCAAAACCTCTTTTGCTTCACAAAAAATAACCTAGAACTATCATTGCATTATTAATTAAGCTTACTTTGTAAAATGTTAACTTAAAAGAAGTCCAATTACTTATTATTTTATAAGAAAACTGTAATGTTATGAAATAGATACTAATATCATGGTGTCTAGAAACAGTCCCGTGAATGTGGAGATTCACATCCACAGAACAGTGTGGACATGAATCACCATCTAGCAATCATGAGTTATGACTTCCCAATCCATGAATATTATTTTCTTTTTGCTTGATTATTGATATCATAATTTTACCTGTTACCTTCAGTTTACTTATTAATTTGGTAATTTAATTTTGTGCATGTTGCTTCAATTTAGTCTTCATTTCTGGAAGAGCTTCATATTTAGTACATATTGCTGTTGACACTTGTTAAGCAATACAGGATACTTCCTGTGCAGTTTTGCAAAGGAAATTGTGGAACAGAACCAAATGTCACAAAACAGCAGCTTGAAAAATCTACCCCACTAACACAGAATGCCAATCAAGCAGCACAAGCAATATGGTGAAAGAATGTGGATAACAGGAGTATATACTCACATTTTAGCATCAGAATGGCTATGGAGATGAGGTATTAGTTTTTTATTCTTACAAAAGTGAGCACGTTCTCATTGAGCTCAGTATATAATCACAGAAAGTGTTCATAATCATGAGTTTGAGAGAAGGTACTTGCTTTTTATTCTTATGACCCATACTCCTTATAAGATGGATGCTTGAGTGTGTTTCCTGCTTCCATTACTTGAGTATGTACTCAAAATAAAGTAGATGCACAAAAGGTTTTATTCTTAATAGAAAAACTGAAGTACATACTACATTAATTAGTTATACTTTGGGGCAAATTTGCCTTTCTTGCTCCCACCTATATTAGGTATAAGGAAGTGAGAAATAATGAAATAAATTCCCTTATGAGGGAATGTAGAACTAGATGCGAACAGTTGAACATTAGGCGCCAGTTAGAACGTGAGTTTTTTGTGCCTTACAGAAATGGGGGAATTGGGAAAGTAACTAGAGAAAACGTGGCCATCTTCACGGTAATACTGACACTCATTTGGAATGCAACTGAAGTAAGAATCTGGGAATCCGCTAAGTAAGGGATGCGTTGGTATTTCTTCTTATTATTATTCATATGTTATAGCCACTTAAAAAGAGCACCATGCATTCAGAGTCAGCTGTGCTCAAAAGAAAATGGTGTGCACAGGATGTCAGAATAGCGTGAAGACAGTACTGAAAGGTTATACAGGTGTTGAAAACTTGCAAAAAAACTTAACCTAAGACTAACCTTGCGTGAATTCAGAAACCTAAGCTTATATAAAAAATCTGATGTGTTACACTCACATGACTTTCTCTACTCTTGTACAAACTATTTTTACAAACGCTTATTCTCCATATGCTTCATGTTAATCGAGATGTTAATCTTATTGTTAATTTTCTTGTAGATGCAAGCGGAATTGGTATGCTTTAAGTGTTTAAGAGCTGGTTGCTATGTGGAGTATTCCATTCTCTTTGCATTACCAGGACCAAAAAAAAAAAGAAGAATAATGAATTCCCATTTGAGAAAAAGTATAAGTATTGGAAATTTTAAGGGAATAACAAGCAATATCTCGAAAATGGTTCACTCAAAAAAAAAAAAAACTGTATGTGACATAGATTGCATATTTTAACGTGATCTACATTTTTTTGTGTAGTAAAACTTTGTCTATCTCTTATGGTTTACCAGCTATGCAGAAGTCGTTCACAATGAAGAATACTTTTGGAGACATTCCCAGAAAATTTGAGAAATACATTTTATTTGTCATGAAAGTATCTTAAATAATAATATTTTAATCAAAATCGTTAGAGCTATTTTTGAGAAAATTAAAATTTTGGAAAAATGTTCCATGTAAAGGGTAATCTGGGGTGGGAGGATTTTCTTGAAAACCTTCGCGTCACATCTCTGGAAGATACTGAACCTAAATACCAAGTTTGGTGTTTATCCGGCTGTTTGTTTCTGAGTTATGTAAAAAGAAAGAGAGAAACTAAAAATGGCTAATGTTGCGTGAATTCAGAAATGTAAGCTTATATAAAAAAAAAACCCAAACCGAGAAGTTTGATGATATATCTCTGCCTTTGGCGGCATTACTTATTCAAATGTTGCCAGCATTGCATTAAAGCCAGAGAATGAGATACAGTGCCATCTGTTGCCATCTGTAGGACATCTGACATCACCAGTTGCTAATGCGGGCACAAGAAAGGCAATTTGTCCTACTTTGGAAACAGCACAGTAATGTAATGAAAGTTTCACACATCTACTTCAGCTTTAAGGTTAACATAGCTTTGAATATGTTTGGAGAGCTGCAGCTCTCATGCTCAGCTGATCACTGGATGCAACTTTTGGCTTGTTCCTCTCTGCCCCACTTTGCCTTTATTGCAGCTTGCACTTTTGCAGGCATATTGTAGTCGGGAGAATATAAATTTTATGGAGAGTGGCAGGCCACTTTTTTGTGAAGATAGATGACACGGGCAAATATTAAAATGAATGACTGTGATCTGTTGTGTAATCTGCATTCCAAAATATCCTATGAATATTCTTTTAGTTTCTGATCAGAACAATCCATTGCTGGTGTGTGTTGAGAAACTCCCATCAAAGACCATGCAATATGGAAAGCTGCACACACTGCTCATTACTGAACTAATCTTTGAATAAGCAGGAAGTACAGTTGGGACGATGGTTCTGTGCCGGTGAAGGCTGGGTGCGCACTGGTTATCTAGACAGTGAGCGAGCCCCCAATTCTTGGGCATGCGAGTGCCATTGCTTCAGTCTAGCGGCAGCAGTAGTTCGAGTAACATCTCTCTTGCCAGCCGTCTGTTGATGCTACCTTGAAGGTTGTGTTTATAAATAAAATTAGTTACTATATGTTTCTGTAAGGGCATCATTTCAGTTTCTGCATTGGGGGGGGGCAAGATTGCTTGGAGCAGTTTCACAAATGTTCATGTGGATTGTAACGATATATTTGGCCTAAAAGAAAATAATGTTTTGTTTCTTAAATGTGAAATATTGCTACTAATAGTACAGTTGTAATGTTTCATTTGGTAGAGCAATAATGTTGCTTGTAACCTAAGGAAGGGGGCCAATTGACCCCCTGCACCCCTAAATGACACCCCCGTGTTTCTGTAATTAAACTTGGATTGCATATAGGTATTGTGTATTTTGGTGTGTTAATTAGAGGTTCTTCCTTCTGCGACATTTTATGTAAAAATAACAAAGGTTAATATAACACAAAATGATGGGGATAAATACAAAGAAATCACTAATGGAAAAACTAATTCCTACCTTGCCTCTCAGATCTGTCTTGGTGATGGATAACACACCGTACCATAGTGTGCAGTTGGAAAAGGTCCCATCGCCTCATACTAAAATACGATGCAGAACTTGCCCCATTCCATGAAAGGATGCTAAGTTTGGAGCTTTACAACCTAAGTAAGGGTCAAAGCCTATTTCGAAAATTTACGTTGATAGTTTGTAGGCCATGCACACAATGTTCTCCGATTACGTCTTCGGGTCTTAATCCAGTAGAACTCATATGGGCTGATATAAAGCAATGGGTAGCTTGGTAGAACACGCTTTTAAACTACATGGTGTTATTGATTAAGCTTAGCTAACAACATGTTGAGGACATTAGCGTAGAAAAGTGGGAAAATGCCTCTCAACACATTAAGTAGGAAGACAAATACATTGAAGAACAACAAGGCCTGTTTGAAAATGTCTTAGAAGGTTCTGTAATCCAGGTTAGGAAGTATAGTGACAGCGAATGAGAAGAAGACTGATGACGATGAAAGGGAAAGTCTTGCAGAAGAAAACGACGGTCGTGATATTTCTGGTGTAGAGTGTTTATCACACTAATAAAGGCCCTGCTAGTTTACGACAACGCATTTACGTGACAAGGTTTGTGTATAATGTGTAAATATAAAAGAATGATAGCGCAATCTGACAATAGTGACAATAAACCAGTCATGCAGTGGTGTGGTGTTGTATGTTTATGTCGTATCAGTAAAGTCCCACATCTTCCAGCAGGCAGGTGGACAGAGAGCTGCCTGGCGTTAGGCATAGACTCTCTTCAGTGTGCGAGGAAAGAAGGTCACCAGTACAGAACCATCGTCCCTACTGTAAGCACTGCTTGCTGTAACTTTGTCATTTATAGAGTAAGAAGCAAAAGACTTCTGCTTAGGAAACAGGACTACATTGTAAATCGATCTTCAATTTCCACAATGGCATTAGACGAGCCATTCATTAAGCACTTTCCAAACTTGCCTTCTATCTGTGGAATGGCACATTGAATACAGTGATTAAGTACTCCAAACATCATCTTTCCACTGTTCCATTGTCCATTAGTGTAGTTCCACACACTGTGTTAGGGAATGCCTAAGATTTGTGAGTGTGATGTTTGGCTTTTGGGCATGTGCTTTTCATAGCTTTGGAAGAAATATGTTAACTGTAAAATCACTGAGCAATCCAGGCAGCCTCAGAATGATGCAATGTTGGTACTTTAGCTAAATCAGAAAGTTGCAGATTATAGCAATTGTGACATCAGATGACGACTCCATCAGCCTTCACCAGATGTCACGTAAAGGATGGAGACGTAGAACAAGGATGGCATTGAGAGGGTTACAGGTGCAGTAGCTGGAAGGGTGGTGGAAGGGGTAACACTATTGGATCTGTAACTCTATTCCCATGAGAAACTTTAATCTTTCTAATAACAAACTAAACTATTGACTAATTTTGAAGATTTAGAAGCTAGTAACAGTGATGTGTCATAATTTAAAATAAAGAGAGTTGAGGGTTGTTGCACTACATCACTATAAAATTCTTATTTGAACACGTTTCGGGAGACGGTTTGTTCCCATCGTCAGCATGTCCTCATCTGATTTTGCCGGTCATCGTCTGGGGGATGTGTGTGGTTAGTGGTGTTCTCTGGTGCTGGGCTGATGAACCTCCAAAGGCTGTTGGGTGGCGGCAGTTCGAAATTCATTAGGTGATTCCTGTGTTTGACAATATGTATTTTTTCCCAGATGTCCAATTCATTATTATGAATATAGAGTTATGCAATTACTACATAACCCAGAGTACATAGAAATCAGCAAAAATCCATTAAAAGAATGCACCAAGTCACTCTAGAACACATTGATAGAAACCAAAACATTAACAAAAGCCGAAAAATCCAGAATTAAACCAGATTTTCCCACCATACCTAGGTTATATGCATTACCAAAAATACACAAAATCGGCAACAAAATGAGGCCCATAGTGAATAACATAAACTTTCCCACATATAAACTAGCAAAATGGCTTTCAAATACCTTCAACTCCATGCCTATGTTCAAAAGTCTTAGTATAAAAAATTCATTAGAATTAACCAGTCACCTTTCAAATATAAATATATCACCCACAGACATGATGGTATCATTTGATGTCACTGCACTCTTCCCAAGCATACCAAAAAGAAGAATTATTACCACTCCTAGAAAATTGGATATTAAACAATGGCACACCTAGAGCACAAACAGAAGATTACCTAAAACTAACAAAATTATGTCAGGACCAAAATTTCTTTTCATTCCATCACAAAATCTTTAAACAAACCTCAGGCCTAACTATGGGAAACCCCCTTTCACCATTTTTAGCAGAACTATATATGAGCCATTTTGAATGCCATATTACTAAATCTTTCCCACATCTATTCAAAACCTGGTATAGGTATGTAGATGATATTTTTGCTATTGTTCCAAAAAAACTTTCAGAGGATGCTTTGAAATTATTAAATTTACAAAAAAGATCTATTAAATTCACAATAGGAAAAGAAGAAAATGGCCAATTACCTTACCTAGACATCAGGATCATCAGAAATAATGCACACAACAAACTAACGTTCAGCATTTACAGAAAACCAACGCACACAGAAAATTATATTAAAAACAATAGCTACAATCCTACAAGCCACAAACATGCAATTTTAAATAGTATTACAAACAGGTTAGTACCAATGGAGAAAGAGGAATACCAGAAAGAATACCAACACATTATCAACATAGCCACTATGAATGGATACCAGAAAAAAACAATAGATAAGAAGATAAAAAGGTTTGAAAGACAGAAATACATCCAACAAATGACTACGTTACTCAGACAACAAAAACCACAAGCATATAGAAAATTCACTTATCACCCTTGGACACATCATAAATTTCAAAGGATTTTCAAAAAATACATCACCCTGTCTCCACAGAATAACCACAACATACAGAAACTACTATGCAACAGAACAAAAGATCCTATCCCCAACGATAAATCAGCTGGTATATATCAAATTGATTGTAATGAATGTAACCTGGTATATATAGGAAGAACAAAAAGAAATCTTGAAATAAGACTTAAAGAGCATATGAGATACATTTACCAAAAGCAGCCAGATAAATCAGCAGTAGCACATCATTTCTGGTCTTCAAACCATGATATCACTCCAAACATAAAACTCTTAAAACCGATCAACAGCAGTAATGAATTGGACATCTGGGAAAAAATACATATTTTCAAACACAGGAATCACCTAATGAATTTCGAACTGCCGCCACCCAACAGCCTTTGGAGGTTCATCAGCCCAGCACCAGAGAACACCACTAACCACACACATCCCCCAGACGATGACCGGCAAAATCAGATGAGGACATGCTGACGATGGGAACAAACCGTCTCCCGAAACGCGTTCAAGTAAGAATTTTATAGTGATGTAGTGTAACAACCCTCAACTCTCTTTATTTTAAACTAAACTACATTTCATGAGGGAGAGAGACAGCTTGTGAGTTTACTTGAATGACAGAAGTGGTCTGGCATTCCATCTTCATTGTTCCTGGGGGCCTACATTGATGTTGCAAGGTAGCACAAAATAAATTTTAAGAAACTGACAGCAAAGGGTCCTGCTAGGCAAGTGATAGACTGAGAGTGAGCCATCAAAAACTCATAAGTTTAAATACCTGATGGGAATGCTGACTAGTGCCTAGCTAATACTGATGTAAGCGTATGTCAACATGAAATGCATGTCACCCACGTGTCGGACACGAGGTGATCTTTCCCCTAAAAATCATGTCACCAAACCCCTGCTTACATCAGCATCTGGGAAATGACTTGCAAGAATTCTAAAGCCATCTCATTTTACTTAAAAAAAAAAAAAATATGTCGTGAATTTCTTGAACTTTATAAAATCATGTTGATCATGTTGTTTTAAAAGCTATAACCATTCCAATATCTCTCCATGTCCCTTATTGTTTTCTATGCAGTCAATAAAATTGTACGTAAGAGCTGATGGAATGTTGCGTTTAATCACTTACAGGATCAGCAATCAAGGAGAGGGCCAAAGACAATGAATCCAGCTGTACAGTAACTTTTCATTATAGCATTATAAGTAATCTGTTTTTTAACATGACAAGTCGAAAAAAAAAGGTTTTGTTGTTTTCAGAACACTTCAAGGGTAATACACTAACAAGGTTTTACTTTGTGCAAATAAATTCAATTACTGCACAACAGGAAATTGTATGCTTTAGCTTGCAATAATTTTATGCACATGATATTTTAAAACTTGTGAATCCCTCTTTCAATTGTTGCCTCTTGCTATAAACATACAACTCACTCATATTAAGTCCTGTCATGGATATCATACCTTGGCACCATGCATAATAAAATTAGTTTTTCTTTACTGAACAGTTTTGTTTTCCTCTAGAAAAAGATACGCGGGCTGATCAACAAAGACAGACTGATTTTTTTTCACAGATGTTTATTACTCCAATTCAATGTTTACATGATCTTTTTCAAAGTAGTCCCCTCCTACTTCAATGCACTTTTTATAGCGTCTCTGCCAGTCCTTGAACACGTGCTGCAGACCATTCTTTGTCAGGTCCTTGAGAATCGCCTCACTTTTCTTGAGCACTGCTTCAGAGTTATCAAATCGAATACCCCTAAGCTTTGCCTTTAGTGATGGGAATAAAAAAAAGTCACAGGGTGCAAGATCGGGGCTATAAGGTGGATGTGGTACACAGGTAATGCTGAATCGAGCCAGAAACTGCATGACTTGATTTGCGACGTGAGGCCATGCATTGTCATGATGAAGTCGCCACCCAATCCGAGAAAGCTCTTGTCGTTTCTTTGCAATGTGCTTCCTCAGTGTAGCCAATACTGACGTGTAGTATGCTGCTGTAACAGTAGTGTGAGGGGGAACTGCATGCTGGTAAATCATTCCATTACAGTCAAAAAATGTGATCACCATCACTTTCCCTGCAGATGGAACAACTTTTGCCTTTTTTGGTATTGGAGAACCTGGTGATTTCCACACTGTGCTGGCTTGTTTTCCTTCAGGATCATAATGATGCAGCCATGACTCATCACCGGTGATAATCGATTTAAAAACTGCAGAATTTGATTGCGCTGTACTGCTCCTCTCGCATCACCTCCATTGTCTGGTATGCGAAATGCACGTAGGGTCTACAAAATAGAGCATTACTACCAACCTACCAATACGAGAGTGCTGCCGCCTATCAACATCATACATAAAAACCCGCTCTTTTCAAATATTTATGTTATAGATACAAAACTATCACGGAAGCTACAGGAAAAAATCAGTCTCAGTCTTTGTTGATCAGCCCTTGTATTTTACATTGTTTCCTTCCTCATCATAATAAAATACTTATCCTTATATGAAAATTGACTTTTAACTTCCAGTACCTTTTCAGATCTATCCTGATGGACAACAGTATGCCCTGGACCTCCATGAATCCAGGTTTGCAAGCAATACAATTAATAACACACTTTTCTCCCAACTTTTCTTCCCAAAAGTTTTTTGACAACTTTCAATTGCTTGTGCTTCAATGTTTTTTCTGTAGTTCAGCATTTGCTGCACTGCTCAGGATGCTATTAGACTTTTAGAAATGAAGCGGTTAACGCTTAAACATCCCCCTTTCTAATTACGATACAAATTTCTTAATTTAAAACTCCCAGAGTCCTTTTTCCCCAAAATGTTAGGATCCAAAATTGTTTTTCAGTATTATTTTCGCAAATTTTTCATTTGATGTTCGGCCCACTCTGCCTTATTTATATTTTTTCTCCATAAATGAAAATTGAGTTTATTAAATAATACAATTAATACAGGATAAAGCAATGACCTTGTTTTAAAACAAACTTGTCATTAAATTCTTATTGCATTCAGTATTGCTACAGGGTAAAATGACTAATGACCAAATATTCTAAGATAATTGTGAATCTTACCTTCACTTTTATAATCTTTGTATTCTGTGACAGTTGCTTTAATGCAATTTTGAATCTGAAGCCACTTTTTAGGTCTTGTCTTTACAGATTGACAGTAGCTGTTGTGTAAAGGCAAAGTCCGGTTGTTCTGTCTGTAATTTATTCATTGTTGAGGGGTGAAGTTTCCTTATTAACAGCTGGAAACTATCATGTCAGCCTTTGCTAACATTATTAGTTCAATGGGATCCAGCCGAAGTGTCTTCATACAGGTTCCACAATTCTAGAGAATTTAAGAGGCACAACTGCTGAATGTCTTCTTTCTGCAGGTGTATAATGAATGTAGCATTCCTTGAAGCAATCAGATATTGATAGCATTGCACCTGGAACTAATACCTGGAAAAAAATAAATTGTTTTTTGTTTATTTTTTATTTTATTCATCCACTTGATATGGGATGTATTATATGTATATGATTAATTATAATTAATTCATGATTATTTGTACATTTAATTGTAACATAATTGCAATTAAATGACAAATACAATAGAATTACAGTTAAATGACAATTACAATATTGTCGCAGCCTCCAAACAAACACGCTCAAGGGGCAGAGCACTCGCTAGAGAGGTAACCGGTAGTTAACAAATTGTAATAATTTGAATAAGGCGAGGCTACGACTAGGGAAGCAGCTAAAGTGAAAGTGCAGAAATATTATTACAAACTAGCAAAGGGACACTTACATGGCTCAAAATAGGTAGAAGGAGCTTTACACTATCATGAATAAAACAGGAAAGATCTGGATGGTAAGGGGTTTATTAGATAAAACTTATTACATACCACAACTTAGTTCCATGCCTGTCGGGCGAGGCCGCCATGCATTCCTGCACGGAGAGGGCGAATGCAGGTCTGGTCTGGTTGACTGCTACTCACTGACTCCCTGCCCCAAGCACGCCACAAAAAGCGTGGGGGACGCCAACTAACCTACCCCCACCTAAACTGCTAATCCCCACCTAAACGTCAACCGCCATCTCGAATCTAGGTGACCAAAGAGACGTATGCGCATACGTCACAATATTCGGTAGAATAACTCTACCAATATCTGATCTTAATTAAAATTATTTACCAATTCTTCAATTGAGATTTTTAAGTTAGAATTAACAAATTAAATTAAATTGTAATACAAGGGCAAATCAAAAAGTCTTTGCCCCTATTTGTTTTCTGGTAACATAAGATATATACAGCCAACTAAACATGGAGATATTATTCCTTGTACCTTTCAGTTTTTCCACATAGTCCCCATGCCGATTCAGACATTTGTCCCATTGCAGCACTAATTTTGCGATGCTGCTGCGGTAGAAGCTGGCCGTCTGTCTATGGAACCACTGTCGCACTGTTGTCTTGACTTTGTTGTCGCAAGTGAATCACTGTCCTGCCAGGAACTTCTTTAGCGGACTGAAAAGATGGAAATCACTAGGGACAAGATCCAGGCTGTATGGTGGATGCTCTAGAAGCTCCTTAGCTTGCCGATGGTCTTGTTTGCAACATGTGGTCTTGCATTGTTGTGGAGGATGATCATGTTGTCAACATCGAGAATCCCGCGGTGCTTCTTTCTGATCTCAGCCTGCAGAAGTGACAGTGTGGAACAATATCTGTCGGCATTGATGGTGGCACCTGACGCCAGGAAATCCAGCACGAGCGGTCCACGGCAATTCCAGAACGCCGTTAACATCACGTGAACAGATGGTGCAATATGGAATTTCTTTTTCACAGGAGACTGCGGATGTTTCCACACCATACTCTGCTGTTTTGATTCTGGTGTGTAATGCAGTACCCACGTTTCATCGCCAGTAACAATGCGATTCAAGAAATTGTCACCCTCCTTGGCATGTCGATGCAGATGATTCAAAGAAGCAATCATTTGCTTGCCTTTCATCATGTCATCCAACTGCTTAGGAACCCATCGACATGAAACCTTCCTGTACCCTAAGCACTCGTGAATGATGTTGAAAGCACTCCCAAAAGAAATGTCGAGCTCCTGAGCAATGTCTTTGATGCGCATGCGCTGCTCAGCTTTCACTATCACATCCACGCGGGCAATATTGTCATCAGTCACTGATACACGCGGTCTCCCCGCATGCTCATTGTCATGCAGATTTGCACGGTCATTTTCGAACTCAGAACACCACCATCTCACACGTCTCAAAGCAAGGCACCTTTCCCCATGTGATGGCTGCATTTCCCTGTAGATCGTGATGGGCATTCATCCCTTACTACATAGAAAACGGATCACACTTTGTTGCTCATAAGCTGTGGATGTGTTAAGCACACCTGCCATTTTGAATGCACTGACAGCAGCGCTGCCGCTGGCAGCAGCTGGAAACTATGAGGACTGGCCCATGAAAAGTCCACTATTTCAAATGTATATGTTGATTTTTGTTTTACATTCGTAATTTGGCAGAAAAAAATAGGGACAAAGACTTTTTGATTTGCCCTCATACAAATGTTAAAATTAAAATTTCAGTTTGTAATAATTAAAATATATACATATCATTCCCCGTAAATCTTATACAGCATTATCTCTGATTTAACAGATCTCAAATCATATGCAACAGAAAGCATTAGGTAGGTACACCAACAGAAGGCCTAAAATTGTAATGAGATGGATGCACATTACAATAATTAGGTTCTTATATATATATATATATATATATATATATATATATATATATATATATATATATATATATATGTGCAGACAATGACATTCATATTATCAATTTAATTCTTTCTCATACAATGGTCGCTGAATTCTTCAGCTGAATAAAACTGATGGTTTGGAAAGTAGTTGTTATTTACTTATGTTTTTAATATTTTTTCTGAATATATATATTTTTTAAATAATGTAGGAAGTAATTATAGAGCTTAATGCCTGTATACTCAAATTTCTCAAAAATACTTGTTTTATAGAAATTAACATGCAAATTGTTTTTATTTCTGGTGTTGAGAGAGAGTATTTAAACATTGGTTGGTAAACTTGCAATACTTCTTTAAGCATAAACCAATACCTCTTTCTTATACTGGATGGATGGGAAGTTACATTCATTTAAACCAGTTACAGATTTGATTATTTGGAATGCATTTTGTAACTTCCAGCATTTCCTGTGGAGATATTGTAGGGTTTTTGAAAACATAAAACAGACATGCTGGCAATGTTGTAGGGTTTGCTGACCTATGTCGTTTCACTTTCACTAGTTGCTCGACACCACATAAACAACTTTTGTTTTCATAGTGGTGTCTGTTTCATGAGTGTAAACAAACAAAAGTTTTTTGTCTGCTATCTCCTAATAATTGCATCTGAATTTTCCAATGATGCATTTTGTAAGCTAAACTCTTAATCTACAGATATTTTTCAGCTTTTTCAACATTAAACTTAAGTACGTTTTGCAATTGTTACTGCTGTAGTATAATCAAACAAACCATCTTTCTGACATGTAAACACAAAACAGCTACATTGTTAGGCTCTTACAAAGTCTACTGAATGGTTTTTTTTTTTTTTTTTTTTTTTTTTAACATGGGCAGCAAAGGAATAAACAATAAACGAAGTGAACTCACAGGTATTGTTCAAAATGTCCACTATTTACTTCGCACCTGCAAGCTTCACACCTTAACCAATTACATTATACTCTTGCAAGGACATCCTCATTCAATGTATTTCCTCCACTGAAAGAATTCCTTCCTTTTTACCCTGTTCTAGTGTAGGCCAATAGCTTGCCAGTTGTACTTGTTATTTCGCCAAAACATTACATCATCCTTCGTTGTGTTTGGATTAAGGGACATGTGGAAAACAAAACTGCTAGTCACTCTTCAGTTAAAGGAAGAAGTGGAGTATGCTATGTTTTGTTTACAACCAAAAGTCGGTTCAGATCATATGACCTACCTTAACTTGTTTGCAAGTTGCCAATTTCTACAGCCACATTTTTCCTGCAAAAAGGTGTTCAGAATATCCTTTTAAGTGATTAATTATTTAGAAGCTCTGTGTGATGACACACAGTTACTACTAAAACCGTGTCAGAAATAGGTTACTCTACTCATCTTACAAGTAACAAACTATTATCTTGACACATTCTCATTGAATTAAACATCTAATTTGGAATAAAAACTACTTGTTTTTTCAAAAACGGCTGATCAAAGAACAAAATGCCATCATACTTTTTTGTTTGTAATACATCTATGAGACAGTATTGGAAGGAATGTATGGATGGAATGTATATATGTGTACATATGGTAAAGTTAGAATGTTTTTTTTAAAAGTGCTCTCTGCAACCTTTATTGTGTTATCCCTACAATTGTTCTAATGGCCTTTTATGTAATTTAAATATTATGTTACTGTTTATGAACTTCCCCACAGTACAATACCATAAGTCATTTGAGAGAGGAAATATGCAAAGAAATAGGTTCTGAGCTCATGTAAAAATTCTTTTCTTTAACTGATACTAGAGAAAGTTTATTTTACTCAGTTTGTTGTCTAGGTTTTAAATGGTTATCCCAATTCAAGTTGCTGTCAATCCGTAGGCCCAAAAACTTTACGTTGGTTTCATTTTTCAGGAGTTTAGATCCAACTCTGATATTGAAGTTCTCCTATGTCCCTGAATATTTTATGACGGAAGTTTATTGACACAGTTTTTTTTTCTTCATCATTAGCTTGTTCTAAACCAGTTTAGCAGTTTATTTGTGGTATTGACATATTAGCTTTGAGGTTTTCCTTGGATTTCCCCATATTAAAAATGCTAGTATTGTCAACAAATAAGATCAAGATAATAACTTCATTATTTTCTATATATGAATCTAAATGATGGAAGTAGAGTAAAAATAGAAGCAGACCTAAGATCGATTCTTTTGGAACTCTGGATTGAAATATTGTTTATTCAGGTCGTTTTATTGATATTTCCTTCCAAGTTCTATATGGTCTCTCTCAACTACTTGTTCTCTTTTGCTAAGATATGATTGAAACCAATTTAGCATTATGTCTGTAATTCCAGTTTTTTGCAGTTTTGTTTAGCAATATCTTATGTCTCCGAAGTCAAATGCCTTGGTGAGATCCAGGAATAGTCAACATCCAACTCATTTCTGTCTATTACATCGTAAATACTATGTACAAAATTCATTACTGCAGGGCTTTGGGTTAGCTTAGTGGTTTCATTTGTGGCTCTTGTGCTGAGGGTCCATGGCTCTATTCCCGGTCTGAGGAGGCGATTTTAAGTAAGTTCTATCCAAGTGTTCACCTATGACTAGTTCATTTGAAGTATTTCGCTTTCAATGGAATAATTTCTTAGATAACATAAAGGTTTGCTTAAGAATTTACCACAGCATTTTATTATGAAGTTAGAATTTCCATCTAGTGCTTTGGATTTTTTATTCTTTAGCGTTATAATTATA
The DNA here is from genome assembly GCA_030765065.1 of Deroplatys truncata. Lineage (NCBI taxonomy): Eukaryota > Metazoa > Arthropoda > Insecta > Mantodea > Mantidae > Deroplatys > Deroplatys truncata. Next base: position 49,044,637 of record CM060979.1, on the reverse strand, counting down.
TTTCATTTTCAGATTCGAGAAATAATGGATGTATATTAAAATGCTCCTGATAACAGTTTTCAATTACTTTTGTATTATTCTTTTAGACATTTTCTTAATTTATATTAAGTATTTATAAAAAAAAAATGTTAGTTACTTCTACAGAGCTTTTTATAATTGTGTCATCTTTTGGTAGTTCCATATTTTTTACAGAAAGGAATTTGGAGGGTTTCTTCTTGGATTACATCCCACATTGCTTTAGGTTTATTATCAGAGTTGACTATCTTTTTGGAGTTTAGTAGGTTTTTGGCAGCCTCAATGACTTGTTTATATGCTTTCTTATATTACTTTCTCTACTACGTATAGTAAGTAGGGGAAGTATTGTATTCCACCCAAAAATTCAATACCGAGATTTCACCGGAAATACATGTTTTGAGACCCCCTGAATCCAAAAAAAGCATTTTTGGAAACATTCCATGTGTGTCTGTGAACAGCATAACTCAGAAACGAACAGTCGGATAAACACCAAACTTGGTATTTAGGTTCAGTATCTTCCAGAGATGTGACACGAAGGTTTTCAAGAAAATCCCCCCAGATTACCCTTTACATGGAACATTTTTCGAAAATTTTAATTTTCTCAAAAATGGCTATAACGATTTTGATTAAAATATCATATGTTTAAGATATTTTCATGACAAATAAAATGTACATCTTGAATTTTCTGGGAATGTGTCCAAAAGTATTCTTCATTGTGAACGACTTTTGCATAACTGGTAAACCATAAGAGATAGAGAAACTTTTACTACACAAAAATATAGATGGGATTAAAATACACAATTTATGTCATATACATTTTTTTTGGAGTGAACCATTTTCGAGATATTGCTTGTTATTCCCTTAAATTTTTCAATACTTATTTTCTCAAATGGGAATTTGTTATTCATTTTTTTGTCTTGTATATGCAAAGAGTATTAATCTGTGGCAAAGGGAATGGTACTGCACCTAGCAACCAGCTATTAAGGGATATGTATGTGCTTAAAGGCTACTGTATTTCTATATTTTCCTTGTAAATATATATTCCCCTTACATCTACAAGAAACTTAGCAATAAGATAGAGTCTGCAAATATTTATCTCGATTAACATGAAGTAGATGGAGAATAAGCGTTTTTAAAAATAGTTTGTACAAGAGTAGAGAAAGTCATGTGAGTGTAACACATCAGATTTTTTTTTAAAACGATTCATAGACCCTTGAGAAGCATTTTTCTTTTTTATGTGACCAATTAGTATTCTCAGCCTACCCCTAGATTTTTATACCTTTCATTATCCAGTGGATTTTTTTCTTTCCTTTTTAATTTAACCAAGGGAAAAGCCATGTTATAATAATGTTTAAAGATGTTAATAAATATACCTCCTCCCACGTTTCTTTCTCTAATAAGTACTTAAAGTATTCTAAGTTATTTTGGATTTAGTTGACATACTTTTTTAGGAAAACACTGCAGTCACCACATTTGCTCTTTGGTTGCCACTAATTCAGATTGATCATGCAAAATGATCAGATAAACTTGTTTCAAATGCATTTATATCAATAGAAATTAGGTTATTGCTAATGGCTGTCTGTTTGATTGCAATAATTGAGCTATTTGTTACCCTTGTTGGTATACCTATCATTGCTAGGTATTTAGCATACTCAGAAGAATCAGTTTATGCCATGTCCTAAAAAAGTAAATGTTTACATCCCCCAATAGTACTATATGTACTTTTACTCAGTCTTTGGAGCTAACTTAGTGTAAGGTCAAGGTTTTCCATAAAAGTGGACATGTTCTCTGATGAACTTCTGTAAATACATATAATAACCAGCTTACTTTAAAATTCTACTACATTTAATTTAAAATGTCCTTCAGTATTTAGTTTTTGGAAAGTTGAAATGGACATAGCTTTTTATGAAATGAAATGACTAAGGTTACAGTTCCACCGTTTCTCAGGTTTCTAGTGTAGCCATTAATATTTTAAAATTTGTCAATTAAGTTCTTCCAATTTATGATTAGCTAATCGATGCTCACTTAAACAGAATACATCCATGTTTTAAATTATCCTAAATAAGCACATCTAGATCTTATATTTTGTTTTTACTACTTGGAATGTTTTGGTGGAAAACGTAAAGTGTATTTTGTTTAGGTATTATAGGCAAGTCCACAGAGTTTTGGTTTATGATACTTTCAAGAGAGTAGTACTAAAAAGGGGCCATTGTCACATTGATGATAAAGATCGAGGTGGGATTTTTCTTAGGATCAAAATAAAAGTACCCATTTCTCAGCTTTCTCTCCCATAGGCCCAAGTTCGACAAGAAAAATAAATTTACAAATTAGAATGATTTGTTAATAATATCTATTTCCTGAAGTTTAAAAAGTATTAAATGAGAGAACTTACAGAACCGTGCAATTTTTATTTCTTCTTCTTGTTTCTTTTTAACCTCATGGGTAAAAAAAAAATAAATGTAATTGTGGATGATTTTCTCGTGACTAAAACCTTGGTTGTAAGTTATCTTTAGTGGAGTCTTGTGCACAGATACTTGTAGCCTCGGTCCGGGACCAAGTTTATTATCCTGTCCCATTTGAGGTTGTATTGATATTTTGATGAAGGAATACAGTATTTTCTTTCCATTAGTTCTGTGTCTCCATGCAGTGCGGTGTGTGTGTGAATTCTGCGTGAACATTAATTGGGGAATAAATTTATTAATTATGAATGATCCTACTGCTGTTTGTTATGTTTGCTTATGTCAATTCGTAACGTTCTACTTCTTTATAAGGATGTATTACAAAGATGTCTCTGTATTTGTTTTCAAGTCACAATTTTTTAAAGTTTGTAATAATATGAAAAGTATTTTTAATAAAGTCTCTTATATTCAAATTGTGCCTATTTTCATGTGAAAGCTGTTTAACTATGCATAATATTGTATTTTAAATTCATATGTATTATACATTTCACTTATCAGCTCTGAATTCAATATTCCAAATTTTGAGAAATATCACCTTCATTCCCCTTGTGACAACGTTACATACATTTACTGCAGTGTCTGGCATAATACCAGGCAGCTGTTCATTGAGCAGAAGACAGACCTTAAGGCAGCTGTTACAACTTAAAACTTTATAATTTTTACCCGGCAAATAGGTACCTTATGGGAGAGAAAGCTGAAACAGGGTACTTTTGTGTTTGATGTATTTCCACTATAAAAATTGACACCTCAACTGCGACATAGTGTGACAATGGCTCCTTGTAGTAAGTTGAGGTAAGCAATCACCCTGCTTAACAAACTTGCAAATTTAGCAACACCTCTTCTATTAAGATGTAGCCCATCTGTTCCTAGGTCGAGGTCGCGGGTTCAAGCCCGGCGAAAGGCGATGGATTTTTTCGGGCGTCAAAAAGAAGAACCATAGTAGTTAAAGAACATCCATAAATAAAACTCATTTTAATTTTAGACAATTTCTCCCCTAATATCTATTTGCATCTGAACTAGGTCTGTGTTTATATTTTCTAGCATTTTTCTTAATTCTGTAGTTTGGCCGTCTAGCTTATTGCTAATTTCTTTAGTATTGCTAGCAAGTTTGACCTCTATCTCCTGACTGTTTCTGCTAACTTGACTTTCTGTCTCCTGACTGTTTTGCTAGTTTGACTTTCTATATTGCTTTATAGTTTTCTGCAGCTGTTGGTAACCTTTTGATCAGTACCAACCAGTAATGATTTACTAGTCTGCTGTAATTTATTTTCTAGTCTCCATATTTCTACTCTGTTTTCTTTTAAGCTGTTTGCTATCTGCTTGCCTAATTCTTTGGTACTCTGCTCTAACTTAAATCAGTATCTTGGCAGTTTTGGTCTAACTTTTTATCTATGCCTTTGCTGTTCTGTTCTAACTTTCTATCTAGCTCTTTACTAGTTTGTCCGAGTTTCTCAAGTTTCCTATCAACTTCTTTGCTGTTTTGATCGAGCTTATTATCTATATCAGTTTTTAATTCTGAAATTGCCCTAAGAATACTCATGGGATCTAACTGATCATTACTATCTCTGTCTGATACTTCCCCGTGTACATTGCGTTCTGTCCGAGGGACTGAATTTTCTTGTACCCCTATATGTACATTGTTTACTATATATGATCTGGTGTCTGACCTGGAATTTCCTTTTCTATACCTAATGGTATTTCTGCTCCAACATTTTCTTGAACCTCCATTATATCTGACCCTGTTACTACATGCCGAATGCTATCACTGAAATTAGTGACTTCTAATCAATTATTCTCAATTGCATTTGAAAACTATCTCTGGAATTTTCCCCTTCCATTTTCTTAGGGCTATTATTACTATCTATCTGTATAGTAATGCTTAACTTTCTCTTTAGCTTTCCACTTCTAAGTATCATTTACAACAAACAAATGCACAATTATGTAATTTACAATATACATTTATCACCATTATTATACATTGTTTTTGTTGTGACTTCTGCTGTGAATTTTAGCTCTTACTGGTGGCAATGTGTAGTTCTACGTTGTAATCTTGCTGTCTGTAGTTTGTGCCCTGCTCTCCTGAAGAAGTGTATTGTTGTCTCAGATGCTGTTTATGCTCTTGATGTTCTGGTAGTTCATTGTCTAATTTGCAGCTTGCAGTTTACCTAAGCGTAATATTTGTCATCATCCCTTGTTACTTCGATGTTCTGCTGCTGGGCTCTTCTCTGGATTTCTCTGCACTCTGCATCAACAATTCTTCTTTCTTCTTCAGTGTCAGTGTCTTGGTGTCATCATCTTCCTTCCCTTTGTTCTTGTAGTCGTAACAAGCCCCATGTTAGGTTCCAGTTTTGTAAAGTTAATCTAGCCCCACGTATGGAACCCAAATTTGTAATGTTCTTTGTATATTTGTTATTGTTATCTGGTGCCTATCTCATTGTTTATGTAACCTAATTAATGAGTTAATTAATTAATTAGTCTTTTGTCTACTTTTTAAATTTCTGGTTCTTTCTTGCCTTGGTGAGTTCAGCTTTGATGTGGTAGAGCATGTATAACTTAACTGGAGTGAAGACGAGTAAAGAAGATAATTCTGGGTAGCATATAAAATTTAAAACACAAGAGTTTCTGAATAATGCTCTAACTTTAATGCACGAATGATCATGGATTAAAACATTCTGCACTGTTGTATGATTATGTAACTTGTTCGTTGAAGCTGTGTGGTATTAAATGTGTATATGCCATCAGTGTTAACAGAAAAATTGTAAAGTTCACACTTAGCAAGTTACATATTTATCACACGTACTTAAACTCAATACTTACGTACTCTTACGGATATGAACTTTAGAAATCTGGTACAATTACTGTGCAATCTACAATTCATCTGGTAATTACACTCCATATTCGGAACATCCGCCACTATCATCTGCACATATCAATGAACTTACATGAACTAACTTATAGCGTGAGTATATGGTATCAGTTACTTCCTAAACTTGAACATTTAAAAACTCTGTTACTGAGCACACAACTATCTTTTCAAATTTTGCAGATTCAGCATTTTTCTGCTGGCTCAACAGTTTACAGTGGACATTTCCTGGTTTTCTCCCTTAGGTTAACATGCAATACAATAAATACTTCCTCTACTTACCATAGGTAAGCATGAAACCGGAAATTCCTTTATAGAAATTCACTTGTGACTGTAACACCAAAAACTTGTGATTTGTAACTTGTGTACTGGTTTATAAAACAGAACTTAACTTGTAAATCATAAGTTTGTAATGTATAATTTATAAAGGAGCACTTATATGTGTTAAGAAATAGGGTCAGGGTTAACTTTTGTGCATTGAGCTTTTGTGGATATATGAACAAATGTTTCACATGACATTCTAGTATTCTGATCCCCATGTAGCTGAAGATATTTGTAATGCCATCTAAGAAGTCATGCGTACTTCCACCTCAAAATAATGTTCGTTTAATGGCCTGAAAACCATTTGATCTGTCACAACTGGTTCTCTTTTGATTCATCAGCAGAAGCATACGTAAATGTAACTTCACATTGTACACTGGATTTAGCAAAAATTCTGTTATATTTCTGCACATACAATGTATAGTGTGCCTGGGAAGTCCGTGTACCACTATGTGCCTCATGTTAATTTAATGAATTTAATAAGAATGAATAATGAGCTAATTGTCCAAGGGATCTGTACGTGCTCAATAATGTTGCGCACACAATCCTATGCTCCAAGTTTTTTGTGACTTTTTTTTTCCATAACTGCAGGTGTGATTGAGCTGAAGGCATGCCTTATTGTTTGTTCAAGTTAAGCATTCTGTAGCGATTCTGGCGATCTTCATCTTGATGATAATACCCTACAAGTTATCAGGGGTCATCAAGTCAAGGCTACATGGAGTGGTGCTGGAGATGTTGGGGATCCATGTTCAATCCGGCATCCAAAAATTTTTCATTTAAAAATCATTAAGTAAGAGTGAAGTGTGCTGTATCCACAACTCTTCCATTAGTCTTCTGTCTTCCAGTTAGGGGATGAGCCAATCAGTCAGCATTTGTGAATATGCCCATAAAAAGAATATGGTCCAAAGAGATGCTGCAATGTGACTCCTACCCACATCTAAACTTAGGTGGGTTGAAGATGTTCCTTTGACCAAAGAACATTTTTCTTTTGCATGCTGCAGAATATGGCACACACATCTGTAAATATAACCTTTGACCTAGATAAATTGGTTTGGAATGTTGCTAGAAGAGATTGGCATGCATCAAGTTGCTTGTTCATATGTACATCAGTTTATTGATGAAGGTTGGGTGGTATGTCATCAACTTTATGTCCTTCTTCATGTAATTAAAAAAAGAGTTGGATCATGGAATGTCTAGTTCAGCAGCCCATTTGCAAAATGGATTTTATGGGGGGAGTGCTCAACTGACACTTCAGCGTCTTCAGGCGCATCTTTTTTCTTTCATTTCTTGATTGATCTTTCACACTTTCTGTCGTAAATGCTTTTATTTTTTTCAGGAAATCACTGCCCTGTTTTGTTGGTGGGAGCTTATTAAAACTGTTTTTTTCTAAAGTGTTCTTGTATGATGCTAATTGTCCCTCTTGTCTGAGGACGTCCATGTATCCATACACTTGCGACTAACCTCTCTTCAACAGAAAACAAACGTGTGTCTGCCATTTTAATTTGCATAATGATGATAGGCTAAGGTAATACCAACAATATTATTAATAATAATTATAATATAATAATGTAATATAATAATACTAATTAGAAACTAGTAAGGGGTATACAGGTTTCCTGGACACACTGTGCTTCTGCTACGTTTTTCACTTGAACTATTTTGGTAATATGGATTTTTAGATGGCTTCTAAATGCAGAATCTTAATCAGTTGAGAATAAGAGCTGGCTCACAATAACCCAAGAATGGTAACCAAAACAGAAACAAGAACGGCAATCAATAAAGCATAAAAGATTTTGGTTCACATTAGCCCGGTAACAAGAATGGGAATGATGATCATATCAATCACAAAGTGAACAGTCGATTTTGCACACTGGGATTTCATTTGTTTTCAACAACTGACCAATGATATTTTTTCACCTGCTTCCAATTCGGCCAACATAATACAGGTTAGCCAGTGTCAAAATTTGATAGAGTAAACATCTAAATGCAGATCCATTACATTTCCGATTCCTCTAGTAGTACCAAGCTTACATTCTTTATTTAATGGCATACATTAAAGTTGTTTGTTGCTCTTTGTAAATTTCTACAGCTTTTTGTGATTGTTTTTGAGGTAATAGGCAATTTTGAGTTGCATATAAACTACAGATGGCCTTTTCACTAGAAGAACTAATGCTCAATGGATCTGCAGGTGTAGGATCTGAGGCTAAGATGCACATATGCTAGAATTTCTTCTAGTTTCATGTTTCCAGCTTGTGATTACAGGGGGCACTAGCAGCGTTTCAGGTATGGCTGTCTAGAATAATCTCTACAGTAAAGAGTCTAATATGCAGTGCCTGAGAGTGAGAAAGTTAAAACTTGGCCAAGTCCCCATTCCCGTTCCCAGAGCCAGGTAAAGCTTCCAGTCAATTGTGATTGCTCCCATTAAAATACATGTATTTTAACTTTGGTGTTCTTTTTCTAGTTGCCATTCTCGGTACCAGCTATAATACAGCATATTTTCCAGGAAAAGTTTTTCAGTTCTCTTCCTATTAAAGTTTCAAATGTATCAGTAATAATTGAAGTGGATTTTCCCCAAGACTGAGCCAAATCCGTTTTGTAAATTTTCTCCTTAGTGATAAACAATTGCAGCCATGATCCTTGTAGGGCAATGAAAGTTACTGCTTATAATTTGCATTTCCTTTCAGTCTGTTCAAAAAACAAATATAACAATTATCTTCACACTTTTAGAGGGTTAAATTTTCATGATGAATGTTATTGTTAACATTAATGCTCACACTAAGTGGTATCCATGAGGCAGAAGTGTAGCTCACATTTATCTCGTCATCCCTGACAATACATTTGTTACCTCTTTTCATTTCCTTTACATTATTTACTTACTTTCACATCGGTTTTGCAGTTTTACAGCAGAACTGGTTTTAAATATTTATTATTTTATCAGCAAAAAGCCACAGTTAAATATGTACATCACTTACAAGAGTAAACTATTCTGCATGGATGTTTTAACTAAAGCAACTGCACTTTCCCAAGATCTGAGCTGCTTTTTATCATTTGAATAATGTCTGTGCATGTGTCCATGTGATAGGTACTGCCACTTTATCTGCAACTCCTTTAAACTCTTTTCTCATGGAGTGTGGGTATGCTTTTGATCACATAGTGAATTTAGTGGAATTTGGAAAAATTTCGCATTATGTTAGTTTTGTATTCTCACTTTACTTTATACCAGGCTTTGCTGTTATACAAATGGCATTTCAGTTTGTAATAATCTTCAGTGATTTTCTAATAATGTGCCTTACAAATATGCAAGAAAGAAAAAAATTAAAACTGTATACTTAAGAAATTTCATGCAAAGCATTTTCTTTATTCTGGAACTTAATTATGCTTTTATGCTTCACAGGTAAGAAACTCAAGTGTCCATTTTGTGAGCGACTTTACGGGTATGAAACTAACCTACGAGCTCATATACGCCAGCGCCATCAAGGGATACGTGTGCCATGTCCCTTCTGTAGTCGCACCTTCACACGCAACAACACTGTGCGGCGACACATTGCTCGAGAGCACAAGGCCGAATATAGCCTGAAGGCATTTCAACAACAAGCTCAGGTCCATAATCACAACAACCAGTAAACAATAGAAAAACAAAATCATTCAGGATAGAAACAGAAATACCTCAAAGGATCATATGCAGAAATATAAATATATAATTATTACTTGATATATGTATATGAAAATATATATGAATATATATCTATATATGTCATTGTTAAGGACAAACAAAATAGTGTCCTGCAAACAAATAGCAAAAAGTTGTATCTTTTATGTTTTACCTGTAATTTTTTGTTTTGTTCTTTCTTGATGCACCCTTTTTGCTCTTTTTTCTGTTCATCTGAATATCTGTGTAAGAACAGAACTCTTCTTGTAGCTCTCCCCTTAATCTTTTGACATTTCCATTTGTATGCTGCAGATCACATCTGTAGCATATTTTAAAGACCTTTCATTTTCTTTAAGTAGAATGAGTTAAATATCATACATCTTTCATTTCTTATATCCAGAAGGGCTCAATATTGATTTTTCTTTTATCGTTGTCCTCTGAAAAAAAAGAAAAAAAGAAAAAGAAACTACAAAATGGAAATTGTCTGATGCAACCGGTGATGAAATGTATTGTATGGACCGTCACTCTGTGGTTTTTCCTCTAAAAAAATAGCATGGAATTCTTATATGGTTTGAGATGTCTTGATGTTGTACAGTTTGGCAAAATGTTTTGGTCTTTCAGTGTAATGTGAAATTTTGAAGTATTCACTGTTGTTCCCTGTATTGGATTAATGGAACTTTTTTTTACCGGTTGCATCTTTGTGTGTTTGGCTGTATAGGTTATTGGCTTGTACTTTAAATGACTTGCTGTCGCTGCATTTTTAATTGGTAAGAAGCATTGAACACTGGCATGTTAGGAAAGCATTAAGACATTTACAGTACATGAAATAACGTTGCTAAGAGTCGACACACTGTTTCTGTTATATATAAGGCTTTTTATATTAAGTGCGTATCATCAGAATCATGAATTACCTTCTTCTTAGAAAACTAGTCATTAAAAGTGCAACAGATCAAATGTTTTCACAACTCAGGAATCATTAGCAAATGACCATATTTTATCTTACCCCAGCACTGTAGGGGGATCAGGGACAGTTGTATAATACATCCTAGTGCCAAATCACAGCTACACACAGCCTACATGAAGTATTTTATTTTATGAGAAAGAAAGTAGAACATGATACAAGTGGCTGGGAAGTTCGCTGTGACAGGGACATCTATTACTACTGCTGTTGCTGCTTATTACACGCTTTTATTTTCTTTATTTCCTTTCTTGAGCAGTTCTGTTGTGCTCCTGTAGTTTTCCACATACGTAAAAATATTTATATTAATAATCTATCCGCTCCTAGTCAATGTATAGTTATTTGTCAATAATACAGATGTAAGTTATGTACACATTTTAGATTCAGTATTTATCTGGGCCAGATCTGAGGCGACACATTTATCATGACACAGCTCAGGAACAGCATCACGAGTATGCTAAAATTCTTATTTTATATTCAACTGTTTTAAATACTGCATTTTCTAGGAGATACTTTTTGCAGAGATATATTCACTTTTCCTAACAGAGGAGAAAGCTTATTTCAGTCAAGATTGCATTGTTTAATGATAAGTTTTTTTCCCTATGCAATCTCAGGTAGTCGGACAGTGTACATTGTCACGAAAATTTTAGATTATAGCCTTCTTTTATTGTTTAAGTCTACGGAAGCTAAAGCAACTTCATGAAATTTTAATATTGTTTTTCCATACCTATTGAATTTTGTTGCTTGCTGTAAAATTTTGTTATTGTTGTTGAAAGTTATAGAAAGCAATGTGTACCACAAAGACAAGTTTAACAGGACACGGTGCACTTTCATATAATGTGAAAGGGACAAGGCACATAATCTTGTTGAATTAGGTAGGCACTGCGTATTGCACCACTGCAATTACTGTAGTTGCTATGTTCGAATGAGTGGACAAATGGAATATTTTGTATGTGTGCATGTCTTTTTCTTTTTGTTTTTTTGTTTTGTTATCGTATTTTAAGAATTTTTATATTGTCAAAATCTTTGACGGTAAAAGTTGACAGTACAAGGCAGCCACTGCTTTCAAGTGGTTTTCCCTCACTCAAGTGTCTTTGGCACACAAGGAGCCAGCTTGGGTACAACATTGGGTATGTTGTTGTTTTGTGTATGGGTGGATTCTGTTGATCAGAGCTCTACTCCCTGTTGTGTACATTTAAGGTATTGTGTTATGCATGTGGGGGATGGAAATTGGTGTATGGGTACTATTGCACTTGATTAGTATTTTACTATATTCTGTGTTTGAAATATTTGACAGCATCTTTAGAAGTAATTGTTTTGCGCTTCTTATTATTTTGGGCAATTGGTTTTTGTTTAAATAACATCTAGCTCTTAAGGTAGAGGTTGTCTTAACCTCGATGAATTTTAATTTGTATACTAACATTTTTAACCATAAAAATATTTTATGCCTGAACAATTTGAAATGAAAACTGGAAAACACTTATATAGAAATTCATCATTTGATAATTCTGATGCTTACTAAGAATAGATAAATAGTTTCTCATGATTTTTTCCCCTATACAAAGCAAACAAATTCATCTCTGCAGCATTGCCTCTGATATTAACATCTCTATATTTTGAATCTTGGGAGTGTGCAGTACTTGGAGACTTAAAATGCTGGTATTCATTTAGACAGATGCAGTTCTTATGTGTACATGGTAGTGAATTGTGGTTTAATTTATTGGCGCTTCATACTTGCTTTCATGTATGTATGCGAGTTTCATGGAGTAGAAGTTTCTCCTTACATCATTTATTATTATAATACTTCCTCTTCTACCTTTATTAAATCAGGGAGCAGTATTTATTGTTTTCAAATTTGGAGCATTTGATAAGTTCATGTACAGCATTCCATCTACTGGTGTCATGACTTTACAATGTCAAGAAAATTGTCATTTTTGAAGCAACCTGAAAAGGAGTCTTGTAGTTACAATTTCCTATAAGGATTACAATTTTCTGGAGTAAATCACAGTAGTCATTCCTAGAGAACTGCATTATTTAATTTTGATTTATTTATAGGCAAAAGTAGACCTTTGCTCATTTTGAGAGTAAAACTTCACTTTCACTTTGGAGTTAGTATTTCTCAAATGTATGAAGTTATTAAAATTTAAGCAGAAACCAAACTATAACTAATGCCTTTTTAATTATTTTTCTTTCTCATTGCCTGCGTAAAACTTCTTACTTATTCAAACCTTTAAAAGGAAATTTTTAATCCTAAATAAAAAATAAAAAATTGACAAGTTGAATCAGACTTGAAAAATCCATTGACATGATTGGAACTCAAACCATGGATCCTAAGCTTTACATGCTAATGCTCTTCTTACTGAGCTACCATAGTGAGATGCCTGAACGTGCATTAAACTTCCTCATGTGATTCCATAATTAATCCGTTTTGTAAATATAATTTCGCCTGCTATTAACAACTTAATTAAATGCTAAAAGTGGAAGTTCCTAGTTTTCATAGTGGGTTGAATCTCATTCCACCTTTCCCTCAGGAAATGTTTCCATTAAACATAAAAAATAAATGTCTGCTCATGTTTCACTTTTCAGAAAAAAATTATACTGTGTCACCATTCTGTGCGAATTCTTGGCTTCATTATTGTAAATAAGTTTATAATTTTTCTGAATCATTTAATGATGCATTCTTAACCATTCACATTTTGAAAAATAACCTTCTTCTTCTGCTCTTCCTCCCCCCGAGGTTGCGGATTTAAACCAGGCATAGGGCAATAGATTTTTTCAGGTGTGAAAGTCCTTACATGGCTTCCTTTTACTTCCTGGAAGTAAAGCCGATGGTCCCATGTCCTAGATTTATGGCACATAAAAGAACCTCAGGCCTGATAAAGAGGCCTCTGAGCAAAATTTCTGGTATTTGATGCCCAATATGGAATGGGATGCTAAGAACCATAGTAGTTAAAGAGCTCCATTAATAAAACTCAATTTAATATTTTTTTCCTCCTCCTCCACCTGCATAGGAATGGTTGGAAGCAAGTAGCATTATTTTAAATGACTGGGGCAATAGTCACTGTTTACAAAACAAATCAATTATGTTGGGCATGGGCTCGTGAGTTACAAAAATTAAGTGATAACTAATTTTCTAATGCATTACATAGATGATATGCATAAAAAATCTAAGAAGATTTATGCATACAGCTGGGAATATTTTGGAAAGGGTTAGTGTTGCAGAAAGTTTGATACCGATTGCTAAAACTAATGAAATCTTTGTTTTCATCTGTAGTGTTTTTGTCCATCTTTTGTTGTTTCTCAGTTCAATAAAATGTAGCATTACTAAAGGGGATTTCATGGGTATTTTGCAGAAGATTCAGAATATATTTAATAATGCTAGTATCTTAAACCTACTGTATTGAAGGCAATGCTTGGTGAAAGTTGAAGCCCCCCCCCCCCAAAAGCAAAAATTTAGATTTTTAAAGTTTTTCTTGTTATCTTATACTTTGTACTTTCATGCTACACTATTGTTTTCTTAATATAGGTCATGTTTAAAGCTTCAAATGCCTATTCAGATGGTTTTATGTCATCTGGGTATAGCATACTATTCAATTTCAAGTCCATTTTTTCTCTCTCTTTTTTTTTTTTGGAGCATTTTTCACAATTCGAATTGCTTTGCATACCACAATTTTAAATTTAAATGCATGTAATTTTGAGGAGAGCTTCAGATAATATGGATTTATAAATTTTTTTTACACTTAAAAATATTTTGTAATTCATTTACAGTTAAATATTTTGTGTAGTTTAAAATGATAAAACTGAAAAATTTAATAATCCTTGTAAAAAAGAATTTTTTTTCAACTACATTAATTAAATGAACCTATATCCACACAATAATTTTTTTATATTAGTTTTTTAAGTTAAAAGTAAAATTTTAGGACGGAAATAATGAATGGCATGAGAAGCACTTTGTATTAGTGTATCATAAGATACACTGATTAAAAATGAATGAAAGCAGTTATTCAGTTAAGCTATTAAAATTTTGTATGTCTTCAATTATGTTATGTTCTGTTCTGCATGTGTGGTAAAAATTTAAGTAGTCAAAAAAAATTAAGTATTTTTAGTGTCACAGATACATTGCATTAACCCACATCTTTAGAATGACTTTTATGAAAATAAAAAACTGCAGTATGTTCTAGAAATGTTTGTTGGGATAGGCAAATTACTGAGCCACCATGCAATCATGGAAGAACCTGATTCAAGTGTTAGGTACTCACAATTTTTGGTTTTAAACTATGCAGTTCCTCTCTCCTAACCTCCCCTCTCCTGCTTTCCTATTTAAACTTATCTTATGTGTGTGGTACTCATACATTTTGGTTTTGAACTATACAGTTCCTCTCTATCACCCTCCCCTCTCCTACTTGCTCCTCTTTCTTATTTGAACCTACTTAAGTGTTTGATACTCACAAAGTTTTTGTTCTTGAACTATGCAGTTCCTCTCTCTCACCCTCCCCTCTCCTGATTTCTCCTCTTTCCTATTCAAACCTGGCTTAAGTGTTTGGTCTCAAAAGTTTTGTTTTTGAATTACACAGTTTCTTTCTCTCTCTCTCTCTCTCTCTCTCTCTCTCCCCCTCCCTCTCCCTCCTTTCCTATCCATAAAATTAAAAAACGGGTTAAAATACATGTTTTTGGTAAAATTGCAATATTGATTTCTTAAACTGAATGAAGATTTCCTCTATTTAAGATAACGGTAAAGAAAGTAATACCTTGTCTTTTGAGTGCCAGCTTCCCTGTAGTACCCTTAATAAGATTACATGCAACAGAATTACATGCTCTTGACTGTTCAACTATTTCTCATATGGCTTTTATTTATGTTTCAGAAATAGGCATTTTATTATTTTTGAGGTTAAAAGGTTAATTCTTTTTTCTGTAGCATAATTTAAAAACTGCAACTCCATTTATCATCTTCCAATTTCATGTTACTTTTATATTGCACATCTGCCTTTATGTGATCTCATGAAAACTGTTGTATCATAAAAAACATAATTGCAAACTTGAATTAGTTAAAATAATGCAGTTCGTTAGGTGTGATGCCAATCATTTCAGGAACACTGGTAAATGGCTTAATTTAAAGTAGGTACACATTTTTAATCAACCCATTTATATATATATTTAATTTATTTCTAGAACTGTCGCTCTAAGAGTAGTATTTCTTCCCCTTGAGTTATTTGAGAGAACAATCTCAGGAATTTTTTTCAGGGAATATAAATTTTTGCACCATTATTACATGGTTCTGTATGTAGTATATTTACATAGTGATTAAATAGTGAATGATTTAAAAGATCAGGTGTATGCTAACTCTCAGCATCATAGTACAAAAATTATAAAGTGCTGAATCACTCTGCGCAGATGGCTAAATAAATAATGTTCATGAAGGTCGCCTCCCTCCCTCCCTCACCTCAAGCAGTTGTAGTTAATATACACAAAGTATTACAGATGGTATTATTTAAAGAAATAGTTTTAATAGATATTTATATGTATGAACATATTATGCTTTTCAGTACTGTTGGAGTCTTCTGTGATGTTGAATTTTTGGTTTAAAGGATTGTTTCATTACTTCCCCATTCATGCTTTCATATAACAATTTTGTACACTGATCAGGTTTAGCATTTGTTACCTCTTTACTGTTAAAATTAATGTCACTGTACTGAACTAGCCACAGACACTTGGTGAGCAGTGTTTAGATGTTGTTGACTAGCATATTGACTTGTTGATTGTTTAAGTTTGCACTTTTGGGTATGCAGTTTTTAAGTTGAATTATAAATATAATTTTCAGGATGTAACAAAGGCCATTAACGAATAGCAAGATATTTTTTATCTTAAGCATGGTAAAGGATTGGTGAAATGTTTAAGACAGTGTGCATGCCAGAATATTACTGAAGTTTTAACTTATATACATTTTTTATCCGTCAGGCTCAGAAGAACCAGATTCAATAGTGCAAGATTACCTACCTCACACTCGCACATATTTGGGCTATTGTTTCTGTGCTTCATACTGGGTTTGTGTTATTACATGTTCGATAGAAATCCCATATCGCTGTCATTCATGGACAGTTAACTGAAATAATAATAGTTGCTGTGGCTTTTGTCAAGTACAGCAAACTTTTGGTGCATAATTACAGTAGCTGTCGTAAGTTGTTACTGCTGTTGAATCTCCAGTGCAAATAGATAAGTGCTTTTTATATTTCATAATTGTGTAATTTGCTAGATATCACAATGGCAACTTACTCAGGAACAAATAGGGCTCTTATATATAAATTTTTATTACTATTATACATGCTTCATACCGATATTAAGATACATATATATATACATCTATATATACATATAATATATACACACAAACTCATGCATTCACGAATATAAATAAATATATATATATATAATATATACGTACACATATACAAATACATTTAAAACAGTAGTAATAAGTTGCAATCATATATCATGCTACCTCATGCAGGACTAATTATAATACTGTTAACAGTTGTTTACCTCAACCGATAATAATGCCGATCAATAGAAATATCTATTTTTATTGTTAACTCATTGGATTTTTACACATCCAAGAGCAATCATCTGTTTGCTTCCTCCGGATTGATATCCAAGTGTCTGTGGAGTTCACTGAATACATAGCTTAAACATAAGTATAATTTTTATGTATCACTGTGAGCTGTTGCAAAGGACCTTGAGAAATGGCAAGTCAAGATTTTGTTACAGATTCATTAGGGCAGAGTTCCAAAAGTACAAATTTTGCATATTTCTGGTATACAATGTTTATCTACATATGCATTTTGTTTACACACTTATCAACGTTAAATGTTTTGTGTCACATTTGGGTAAACTTACATGTGCCTGTACAGTGAGCACAGCTAGTCATTTTAAGTCCCAAGTGTTGTACATTTGAGGTACTCAGGTTTTTAGCATGTTGACTACATATTTGCTTTCATTTCTCATGCCCCCAGTGTCTCAGTCAACGTGAAGGAGGGTTAGTTGTCAATTTAATCTACCGCATATAAGTTAAAGATTAAGATGAAAATAAAGAAACAAATAAAAATAAAAACTGATAAATAAGTTACGAACAGATATCCATTAAATGTATCTGTGAACAAGTACAAGATGATTGCTGTACAAATTAAGCAGAATAGTAATTAATATTGTGTGTAAGTGTGAGTGAGTGTGAGAGAAAGTGTATGTGTGTGCCTGTTGTATGTTCAGTTGCTGGTAGCCTGCAAACTTCAGAACTTTTTTTAACTAATCGGACTTAGTGTGGTGCTATAACAGTTGCTGGAGCATAAAAATAATGCGCATAAAAGTGGAAAAAAACAAAAAAAGTAATGCAAGGCTCACTTGTGTTTGAAGTATAACGTTCATCATCACATTTATAAGGTAAATCTGTGATGCACAACACAAGTGATGCTTGATATATTATGGGTATGTTTAATAAAAGTAGTATTGTTGCGATCTACAGGGTTGCTAGAGATACATGTGGTAAATATGTATGTGTGGTATGTTTTTCATATTGAACTGTTAGCAAATGCCACAAAGCATTTCCTGTCATCTAATTGTAACCTGCCTAATTAACCCTGTGGAGTGCAACAGTCCAATATTATAAGCTAACTACATAGTCTGCATACTTAACTCAATTCTCTTGTACCCAGTGTCCAGCTGTGGCAAGCCACTAGGAAGTTAGCTAGGGTATTCACATACAGATATTATTGTGGGCAGTCGCCACATCTGGTGAACTGTGCCGTGTACAGTATGCTCGAAATAAAGAGCGCTAAGCCATGTACATAACATTTTTTCTCTTCCCCAAGGGAGATTTTTTAAGTCGCTCAAACTTGTTCAAAAGGTGTTGCACCTCGATTCGTGGCGTGGCACTTGAAAATGTGTTGGTCCTGTGATTGTGGCGGACTTGCATGCCCGTCCTGTCCACACGTGTGTATGTGCTCACATTTTGTGTGCATGTGTGTGTGTTTGTAAATGGTTTATGTATGAGAGGGAGAGAGAGTGTTTAGTGTGTGTGTGTGCGTGTGGTGTTGTACTTTTTTTTTCTCCAAAATTCCATTGGATTTATAAAGTAAGCTATTCTTTTCAGAATAAACAAATGTGCTACATGTGCCCGTGGGGAACCGAACCCAGTCATAATTGTCTGTGTATTCAAAGTGATTTTTATACTGGTATATTGATTTCAGATGTAATATATGTAATTGTTTTTTTATTTGAATTTTATGTTATTGGGTCATATTGTGTTGTATAACCATAATAATTAATGCTGTGCATAATTAGAGTAAAAGTTTTGTCCATGTATATTTATGCAAATTTAACTGTTACATTTATATTGGATTGTGATTCACATAAACTGAAGGTAGAAGTGAAATTATAAATTTCATAACAAAAATTATTTAGGCAAAATGAGTGGTGATGTGGTGTTTTGAACAATATCCATTCAGAATTATTTTCGGAGATAACTATCTTCAGTTATGTGGCACACAATCCATTGGTGCAGTGTCATGGTGTTTCCATACACTCGTACTTATCTAGATCTGGCGTGTGTTCAGAGAAAGTTTTATTGTTATAAAAGTTGATGGCAACACCATTTACACATCTTTAAAATGAAATGGGCATTTCTGTGGATAATACTTTCAGGCCATTTGTGAGACATGAAGCTAAGCTTTTGTTGTAAAATGGTTTCCTTTGTGAAATCCTATTCGGGTTGTTCTTGAGTGTTTTTTGGATCTTTGAATTTGGAGAATATTGTAATGTGTCATTATATGGCATTGTTTGTGTTCATTATAACCGTATGCTGGCATGTCACATGTTACTTCATTCTGAGAGCATTTTTTTTTTGTTTAGAAAAAAAGTGGGTATGGAAGCCAGTGCATTTGTAAAACAGTATGTAGTGGAATTTTGTGATAAGGTTTATAGGAACAGTTATAATGGAAATTGTGATAAGGGTTATCCAAATAATAGTTAAATGGTTCTCTCAGAATAAGGTACACTGCAATTTATGAGTGACTACTTTTTGAAGCGGGCATGTGAAGGATCCCATATTTTATGTTGTAATCACAAGGACCTAACCTAGTAAAATTTCAAGATTGGTGTCCATGCAAGATTATATAAAGCCACAGTATGTTGTGCTGCCTTAGCAAGTAATGCTCCAAAAGCACAGGTTCGTTAAAGCTGAGTTACTATTCTTACCAACAAAACCTCAGGTACACATATCCTACGAGTTCAGTGTCGTAGACAAAGCTACACTGCCATCCATAGAAGTAATTATATCAGTTTTAAAAGGTTTATATTTGCTTCAATAACGTTGTTCACTAAGGACACTAGAGTAATATGTAAAATATTAACTTGTTTTAATATATTTTATATTAACTGTGAGACAGAATTTAAGTTTTTTGCTTAGAGGTGCATTCATTAGAGATACAAATATAGTTGATTGCACTGATGTTCTATCTCCTTCATCTTTGTTTGTTCCATAAGGAAAAGTGTTAGATCGGGAAGCAAAATTTTCTTTTCCTGAGCATAAAAATTACATAACTGTTATACATATTTCCTTAAAAAGGAAACTAATAATTGTACAAATGATATTCCTTGAAATAAGTACATTTAATATGATCATTGTGGAATGTTTGCTTCATTATTATCACCCTTTGTTAGAGTCTATAGTAGTGGTGATAAATCACCCCTACAAGTTAAGAATACACCCATCTTCATAGTTTTGTCTTCTTACACGGCTTTTGGTTTTTTTCTCTGAACACAGAGAGAAAAATCACACAATTATAACAAGTTTCTTTTCTGCCATTATCATTTAAAGTGCTATTAGCTTATCAATATTTTTAAACAGTTAATTGACTTTTTTAATTAGTTTCCCTCTATTAAGTAACATATACATACACCAAGCAACTGTAATAGTTTAAAGCACTAAAATTTAATGTTTACAAGTATGTTTTGTGCTAAAATTTCTTGTAATTGAAAATATGAATTGCATAGCACCATTTACAGCTATCAGTGGATATATATTGTTAAATACTGTCCATGAATGCGCCTGTTAAAATACAGAAAAATTTGAAGCAGATACAAAACTTAAAATTGTTAAGGTTTAAAGCTTAAGTAAGCTATGCAGGGTTAAGACAAAGAAAACGAGATAACAGCATAAAAAAGAAGTAGCATTGCAAGTGGTGCATTTCTATTTTTTTTTTTTTTTTCATTCTTTCTTATAAAGTGTAAATGCAAAACAAAACTGTGACCTTGGTAGTACTTTTAACTGTTCACTGAAACATTCTCCTCCCTTTAATGGTTGAAATACTGAAGTGATTTTGAACAGAAGGAGTAACATCAGTTCAACGTTTTTAACTATGCTGTATCATATACAGTGTTGCTGCTACTACCTCCCTTCTCATGGAGAAGAATTTTATTACGGGTATTAAATGCCTCACATCTAGAGGCATTCTATGGGAAATAATATTTACATTTTTTTTCTGCCTTTCGTCCTGTATTTCTTTCGTTGTACATTTAATAAATTTCTTTTTTTTTTTTTGTCTTTTCTTTAAGTTTACCAATGTGTTATTTGACATTATTTTGAAATAAAAGGAGTATTATGAGGATTTATGTAGTTTTTTCTGCTCCATCAGTTGTTCACAGCTATAACAGAAGAAAGTGGAATGTTATGCACCCTCCCACTGCATACCGCCAGAAAAAAGATAACTTATCCATGGGCTAACATGAGTGTCAGTGAAATTTTTGAAAGCACAAGAGTTCATTCATAAAATTTGTATGTAACAGCAAGCCGGAACATTTTGAAAATTAGCCAAGTTTGTTTGTGTAAACAAGAGAAAAATCCTTTAAGGTTAGATGTTTTGTGCTGAACAGCAACTGAATGTGTCCATTTTTATGTTACTTTATAAAAATTACACACATTCTAAGTGGAGGGACATGTTAAAGAAAAAGCAAAATAAGGATGCACTTGTAGCACTGTGGAATGTATAAACTTGCATCATATCACCCACATTTTAATATCTTCAATACTTTTAATATTTCACTTGCACCATGTCATTATATAAAAATTAATGTTTGTGGACATAGTAATTTGGTAAAGGTAAAAATTGATGTGGCTAGTATTGGCCCCTGAAAACGAGAGAAAGCGAGAGCAAAAGTGAAAGAGCGAAAGGAGAGAATGAGAGAGAATATCCATAAAAACTAAGTTGTATTGTTCAGACGGTTAACCTTTCTCGGGGTTGGTGTGCTGTCTTTGAAACACGGAGTGCATTGGAAATGCATGTTAAGATATTGAGCTTTTTAGATGAAGATATCTATTTACTGAATTTAAGATTTTAAGAATTCCAAGTAAAAGTATAGAAGATTTTAAAGAACTTTACTCATAATTTTCTCTAGTTAAAGTTTTCTTTACATAAATTAATGAGGAAAAGGATGGAATTACTATTTAACATATAAAGTAAGAACACAATAACTTACTAAAATGCATGAGTGGCCAAAAATAAGATAAGCAGATATTGGATTTTTAACAAACAGGATTTGAGTCTCATTGTTTCCTATATATTTTGCTGTTAATTTTGAAGTGATTCCTACTGCCCCATTGTTCCAAGTGAAGGTATTTTTCAGGTAAATACTAAATTGACCACCATAATAATCAAACTTAAGTAATTTCATTTAAAGAAACAAAAGCCAGGTCACAGCTAAGTGTAGGCCTTTTCATTTGCGCCTTGTTTTTTAAATGTAGATCTTGTGTGTCATATGCAATGTGCTAGCCTATACATAAACTGCTACACCACTGTGTATCCAAACTTGAATGGTGTCCTTCTGCTGTTGTTCTTTGTCACTGTAAGTATTATTTAGATAAATTAACCATTAATGCCAGAATTTTTAAATTTGCATTTTTCTTATGTTCGCATCAGTTATTCTTTATGGGGTAAAAGGGCCAGTTTTAACTTTCAAAATTACATTTATTGAGATGCTGCATGTTGCCAAAAGGTAACACTAGGTGCTTAGGTTACCTAATTTTCAATTCTTTTTCTTTAAAACAGTTTGACTATATAAAGCATGTTGAAGTTTGATATAGTTATAAAATCGAACATTTGAGCATATCTTAGGCATGTTGAGTTATTTAACTCATTTAAATGCCCATTCCACTGCGGACATCAATCATTGGTCAGTATTGGTTTAAATCACAGTCTACTAATTTTATTGATGTTTCGGAAAACTCAATTTATTGTGTTATTTTTCAAGACATTTGAATGAAACAAAAGCTATGTAATAAGTGAAACTACAGAATGGCCCTGATATAGGAGTACAGTACAGAGTGATGAATAATATTTCTTCACAGATATTGGGTATGTCGGTTTATGGAGTTGGTAATTGCTATAATGGTTAATGGAAATTGAATTAACAGTATGAAAAGGTTATTTATGTGGGAAGTTAACAGAGAACAAGGCAGGGAATTTGAATAGTGAATTACAAAGCAATACTGGAAAACCAAAATGCAGAAATGGTGTGCACAGCATGGCAAAAGGAATTTGACTTTATTGTATCAAGAGACAAATTTGAAGCAATGTGTTCTGCAAAAAATTCACCCAAAAATTGGTTGTCCTAAGAGAGAACATTCTTTGGCAGAAAATGAGATGAAAGTCACCTGATATTTGTGAATAGTCCAAAATAGTCCGTGTATAGTGTGCCTCAGGAGCTATATATACACCAAGAACGTCCTTGCAACACTGAATGCATAAACTGAAATTGTAGTGTTACAGTCTTCTGAAGGGTGATACAGGCAGTTGGCTACAGTTTTGCGAAATGATGTGCAACCAAGTTAATTACCAATCAGACTGATAAAGCATGTTTCAAGTTGTTTGGCCATGTGAACAGACGTAATTATGTATGCTTGGCAGATACAAATTCTCAGTAACTATTACACTTCAATTGAAACAGCCAGTTGTCAATGTGTGGGGTGCAATATCCAGCAAAGGTGTAATAGGACCGGTTTTCTTCGATACAACTGTGTATTGTGACAATTATCTTAACATGTGAAAATAGTATTGCTGCAATTCACAAACAGATGACTTCAGTGAACTGCACTTCCAACAAGATGGGGCACCTTGTTTTGCTTTGCTGGTAAGGAACTACCTTCCCACAGCATTGGATCAGATGATGCATTTGCATTGACTGCCTGCCACGTTCATTCAACCTGACAACTAAAGAATAAGGCATTTAAGGGACTGCACACATTAGAAGAATTAAAATATTTTACCACAGTTGCATTTCATAACATTGAAGCTGACTGTAATTTGTTTGTTACTGTGTGGAGTGTTGTTTCGAACAGTATTGTAAGGCAAATGAACAGACATTTTGAATATGAAATTAAACATTCAATATCACTGTCTATCTGCATCAATATACATAAAAGAGGAAATAAAGTAAACTAATGAGCTGTATACCTACAGTTGGGCCACTCTGTATAGCCTCTAAGGAAATCTGTTTGTCCTATTGCATTTTGAATTATACACTTATTTTTATTTACTTGTTCAGTTAAGATTGGCATTTAACTCTGTGTATAACATAAATAAGGCATCGGGCTGCTTGTTTTATTTCTTCATTTACTGTACACTGTAGTAGCCATATCAACATGAAAAGTTTAACTGTTTGTGTTTTATTAACAATGCAGTGTTGTGAGATTGAAAGCTTATGCACTACCTCACTTGTTCTTTGTTTGAGAGTGATACAGAAACTTAAACCTACTGACTTATGGGTTGACATAAGAATAAACAAAGATAATGGTAAATAGTGCCTCTGTAGATGTACTACTGCACAAACTATGTAGAAGTGTAACAATAATTTTGCTTCAATGTCTCAGTTGATCCCAGAGAACAGAACTTATTAGAGACTTAAGTAAAATTCCAAAAAGCTTGCAAAGGATTTAACATGCAGCAGGCATACAGTTAAAACTATTATAAATACTGTAAAATTAGAAAGGCAGCATAATTCGGTGGGATGGTTCTGTTGGCAACCGCAGAAGAGCTAATTGTTATTATTTTACTTTATCAATACTTAATAGGAATAAAACAAGCCAACTTTGCATTTTGAATATTCAGTTCTTGCAACTGATGTGCTGGCATGCCTAGCACATCTTCACTTTTTTTCTGCCCTCCAGCGATGAACAAGATGAACAATCCTCTCAAATCTATTGAGTTTGATAAGGTTGTCTGATGATGCTGGTGAAGTGCTTTGTTAGTCAGGTGCAACTTTTCGGAATCTGCTCTCTTATTGTCCCAATAGCTGTATAGCTACAGAATGTCGGAGAGGGAGTAGGTCAAAAATAAATTGTTCCTATAGAGTCCATACATCAGTTGCCTTTTTACAGCAGGAAACTCATTTAATAATGTAATTAAGGGAACATGCAGCCTTGCTAAAACCCTTTCCTTTGGGTCATTGCCTCAGTGGAGTTCAAAATTTGCAAAGTAACTATCCCTTGATATATAAAAGCATCAACAGCACATTCACCAATAATTAACATGAAAAGCTGCAAGGATGTCTGGAATTAACTGCAACTTCTTTTCATATATAATTTTAAGTATCCCTAACACCAATGTAATGGAAACTTTGTATAATCTGATTTATAAATACCCAAAACTATACTTCAAAACACATGTTAATGTTTCTTTAAGTAGTTGTGGTATTTGATTTTTTAATATATGTGGGTACTACACACTCTAACAAAAGGCTAGATAATGGCTGTTATACTGTTACTGAGGTGTATAGAAATGTATCAGTGCTTTTATGCCATCTCAGATTAATCTGTGGGCAAAAGTAATTTCAAAAAGGAAACATGCTCTGTTTCCGTTTGCAATGCATGGTTCTAAGGAGTTAAACATGCTTTCAAATCAAATTATTTTCGTTTAAATGTGTTGCTGCATTAATTGTAGGCATTGCACATTTATTCAGGGCTTGTGGGGCCCTTGTTTGTCTTTAAAAGAGAACCTTGCTTGGCCAGAATTGTCCTGATGCCTCAAGAAAATTGTTACCTAATTTAGTGTGTGCAGACATAAGTTGCAATTCATGTAATATTCTTTTGAGGCAGAATGTATATTAGGTATGCAGTCTAAAGCATTTTTGTCTTACTTAAAGAAATGTGTCAAATTACGAACTCTGTAAATGTCAAATGCTTATTCTGGCATTCAAAGAGGAGTTAGATGACATACTTGGCATCTGACAAGTGCACAATTGGTTACTTCATATGGCACCACAGTTAGTGACACACAAAATGAAATGATAATTTGGGAAGGAAACGCCCCAGGCCTAAGTTGAGGGACCTCCCTGGCATTTGTCAGTTATGAGGACTGAGGAAAACATGGAAAAAACCTCAGTCAGGGAGGGCTGCCCTAGTGGGATTAATTTGTAGACCTCCCTTGTACTATTCCATGCCTTAGCAACATGGCTACCCATGTGGGTATTGATATTGTTTTTCTTCTTTGCACTGGGAGTGTTGAGAGTCATAAGCCTGAAATGCAGATTCAGATTGGCTTACTACCAGCAAATTAATATGCAATAACAGGAGTGCTAATCCTATGCTGTTTAGTACTTATAAATGTTATATTAATGCCTGGTTTAAGATTTTTTTCCCTTTGTTTTGATTGTTTAGGAAGCTCTTTTATGAATACCATCTTGCAGGTATTATTAATACTGTTAATACATATAATTAATGCAGCTTTTCAGATGATGCTTTTGCATAGATTGCACATTAAAGTTTTTTTCCCTCTTTTTTGGGGAGGAGGGAGAGGCTGTCGCATTTAAAGATACATTTCTGTCAATGAATTCAAGTAGCCTTTGAATGGGTAATTACTATTCCATACTTCTGACCAACATTGTATAAAAGGCAAATAAACAAATAAAATGTTTGTATACATTAACAGAAAATTCATAATAGTTTGATCTCCCCCTTTATAAAGTAGAGCATTTATGTGTAGAATTTGTAAGCAGGTTTCTTTTTTATTTGTGATTCACTTAATACAAATCTGAAAAATATTCCTGCAATAATAATAATAATAATAATAATACCAAAGAAACATTACTAAATCAATTAAATGAATATGATTCACCTGAAAGAACAAAATCCTGTTAAAGAATTCTTTGACCTGCATAGAGTAAGGCAGCTTTATTATTTTGCTTTTGACAGTGATGTTTTATAAAGAAGGGCAAGAAAAAAATTCGGTGTATTTAAGAGTATGACTAAAATGTTATAGTACTGCAACTTTTCTCGTACTTTGAAGGCTATTTTGATGGCATGTTTTGTAAAGGATGGAAAGTTGTTTGTTGGAGAGAAAAGTTTTATGAAACTACAGCGAAGTAAAGAGTAAAATAGCCTGCTGTGATGGGTAACTTACAATGAGAAAAAAATTAATCTGAAATGCATTTTAAAGATATGCTCAAATTTTTTACTAATCCAAGTAACATTCTCTGCTTAAAAATGAACTTCTTGTGAAACATGTTCAAGCAATTGTAAAGGAAGTGTTTTAAAGATTTTCTGCATTCCTCATACGTCAGTTCATTTAGGACAAGTTAGCTCATTTAATTTATCAGTATGTTTGTTTGCTTTATATTTTGAAACCAGAGTGAGAATTTCAAAGAGAAATAAAAGATTTTAGTCCAACTCAGCCTCATGTTATGTGAAATGTTATTAAGGTTTGCTTTTGTGCAGGAGGGAGAAAAAATATTCAAATTTCGAACTTGAAATACTTTTAAGTACAGTCATCCATAAATATGTTTCTAATTCAGGAAGCAAAGCATACTCTGAACTCTTGAGTTGTGAATAAAACTTAAATAAGCAATTTCATTCTATTCAGTGTAAGACTATATAGTAAGTCAATGAGTGAGCTTAAGGTTACTTCATATGCTTTTTCATCTTAATTCTGGAGCTCTTGTTTCCATCAAAAGTCTGATATTAAGCATATAAGTTATCAAACTTCTGTACATATCTAAACAGCAATTGAGGGGAAGCATTAAGTTGGGGATCAAGCAATAGAGTTCCTGTGATAACTTATGTACATCTGCACCAGATACTCAGATATGTGATGTACCCTAAAAGAAAACATTCCCATATTACAGTTACTCAGGTTCATTCAATACTTTTGTAAATTGTATTCTAACCACCAGTCATGTAAGCTTATCTCTGTCATTTCTATTGTGGTGTTTCTTTGCATGTAAGCCACCTCTGCAGATAAAAGTGTTTTTAATTTCAACTCAACATATTGCAGAACTTCTACTTTAGTGCCTTTGTTCACATTTTTTTCTCTTGAATTATTAAGCCCTTGGCTGATTTTATCTTCATAATAAAATGGTAGGATTGAATTGAAAAAGTTAAATACATTACTCATTTTCTGAAGCAGGATATAGTTGACAAAAAATAGGCATCGTGAAAGATAAATTATATTATTTAACACCAATGAACATAATGTAATCAGTTTGCCACAATGCTGTTAAGCCTTCTATTGCAGTATTATCTACATGAAACAAAAGAAGTGAAGACAAGGATTGTACCATAGCTTGAAAGCAAGTATGTATTTATTAAAATTTTACAAATGATCTACTATGAATGTAAGAAAGTGTAACATTGGCAACTGCATCACGATTTTCATCATGCCATTCTCCAAATATCTGGATGCTTTGAACGTAAGTTGCATTTAAAGCCAGCATGCAGAATGTTGTGTGATAATTCAGCTTAACATATATAACATTATGCAGGTTATTAAAGCTGTTTCTGAGGAGCAAATAAGAAGCTTAAAGATTCGTCAAGCATAAGTGCAGATAATTTTGCATTATATACTGTAGCATTTGAAGCTAGCTGTAAATCATTACATGGTATACAGCAGTGGCCTGTAGTTTTGCCATTTACTCTCACCACAATTAACTCTCGCTTTAATTTTATTATGCAAAATTGGAATAGAATAACATGGGATAGATTATGAGAATTATTACTAGCAGTGGAACTGTATCAAAAGGTTACTAAAACTTTGAGTGAGACCGTGCTATGAATGTGTATAAAGTTTTTGTAACACGTAAGGTACTAAAATATTTTGGATTTACGAAGTTCTTCAGGTTAAGGTTTAAAAGTAAAAACTACATTAAATACTTTTTTATAATGAGTTTCAGTAATTTATGATTCAATATATAGATTTTATTTTCAGAGAATCTGTCTGGGCAATGCACTTGGTCTTTCTAAAATGTAAATTAATATCGGAAGTTATAACAAAATATGTAAAATAATGTGTAGCATTAAACTTTCAAATTAACTTATGCTCCCAACATAAGGATGAGTAATTAAGAGGAAATTGTTTGAGCTCCACCTTCTATACTTCTGATCTGGAAGAGACAGACTATATTGCCATCTGTTTTGCAACACGAGCATCACTTGGAGATGTCAGAAAACCTTAAACATGATGAGTAAATATTGTAATACACAGATGATATGAAATATTAGAAGCAGTAAACCATTTAGGATGTTTGTTTGATTGAAATCCTGGTTTTCAGGGATCCTATGTCACTTATGATTATAAAGAATGTTTTGCCTCCAAAAGAGTTATACAAGATCATCAGATACATATCGATAATCACCAAATAACAAAACATTTCGTATTAAAATTATTAATTTCTTGAAGGGGCAGTTTCCACTTTTTAAACATGCACTATGCACCACAAGTGGTATATGTGTTAACTGGGCAACACGGCAAAATTTTATCTAGGGATCACTTCATTTTATATGCTTTGCATTGATAATTGCCATGCAGTTAACACAGGAGTTCTTGGCGTATGGTAGCAAGTCATTCGACAGAGCTTATAAAGGAATTGTTGTCCTGCAGATCTTGTTATAGTTTTCTCTGCACTGTTCAATAATTATAATGTGCAATAGAAATCACCTCAAATCTTGGTCTTCATGTGCTCAGTAATGGCACTAAGATTTAATTAAATCTTGGAATTTAAAAATTGCTGTACTACAGCTTAGTTTGGAAATTGAATTATATGATAATTTTTTAAGCTAAGATGCCAGTTACTTTAGGGACAAGATCATATTGGTAAGAATTGGTCTTGTTTTTGCAGTATTATGCAAATGACGTTTAGGTACTCTGGCATTTAAGGCTTTGTTTTATAGGAACAAGTTGGCATATAAGATGATCTTCATGGATTTCCAATCTACTTTTGGTTGGTTTCACAGTATCTGCCTAACGATTATTTGTAAGGATCATGGCTATATAAATTGGTATTGGTTTTTTCTGTGATCTCTGTAGTGTAAAATTTTGATTGGCACTTGTAAATATACATTTTGTGAAATTTCACCTTCATTATAATCAGCGGTGTATACCTGTATAATGAAGTAGTAATAAATGTTTCTTAGAATTTAGCAACTAGAACGTTAAGCAAATTCATGTCTGTACTATACATGTAATGCAGGTCTGTTGACTAACAACTTTGAAAATTATTAAGATATCTCTATCAGTTAGGTAGATACTGTGCAAACTGTATTGATGCACACCTTGGTGTCCTCCTTTTGGTTAGTGTTGCAAATTGTAAACTAAGTGACACAAAGGTTGACTTAAAGCATGTAAAAATGTTTGGACGAGGTTGTAGCTTACATTGTCTGCTTACAAATTTTGTAAATGTGTAACACATTAATTGGGCTTTTGTTGCGTTATAGCAAATTTGAAATTAAGATATAAATTAGCACTTAATTACATATTTATTGTAATATGCATAGAGTCACATATTTTGTCAACCTTTTTTGTGTCACTTTGAAGAAAATGTATTAGTGTTTGCTTGTTATAAATATAAGAAACTTTTAAAATTGGTACAGTTGTTTCAAGTTAAGTAATTCTAATAATCTCATGGTTCTGCTTGTTTTTATTTTATTTCAAAACAACACATAACTCAAACATTTTTCTATTCAAAAAACTTCATTTTGGGTAATTGAAGGCGGTAAAGGATAGCAGTACATTATGGTAAAAGTGAATGGATCCAGTCTTGGTTAATAATCCTTTTGAAATAAACAATGGAGGGTTAATAAGTGACGACAGCCAGCTCAGGCAGGGAGCATAAATAAGTGTACACTACATTCAATTCAAAAAATTAATTAGTCTTATTATTCTAAGTGATTCAAGACTTTGTTTTAACTCCTGTTTTCATTTTAATATGCAGTTGTATATTCTGGCTGGGTAGTGTTAAGACAGGAAAGTTTATACAGAATACTCTGAACAAATTAAGTAGCATCTATTTGGAATGGAGCTAATATAGCTTTTTGATGCAAAGTTCTGCAAAATTGTAGAATAAACTACATGTCTTTTAACCACAAACAGCATTTTTTTAGAAGCTCGAAGATACAAACATCTTATTAAGCAAATATGATCCATGCTTGAAGGCATTTTATCAAGACATGCACTAGCCTCTGTTTTGATCTCTGAGGCAGTTTAATATATGTTTAGTTCACTTTTGTCATTTTTATTTACAAAAACATTGCAAATTATTTTTTCTTTTCTTTGATGAGAAGCTAAGTTTGAATAAGTCTCATTTGCTTCTCTAGCTGAATATTCCTGTTCAACCATTTTAGTAGTAAATTCTGTTAAACTTAACAGACTAATAACTATCTTTGTAGCCTCCTTAGTCTTGAGTTGGTTGCAAGTCACAAGTAATAATGTAGAACAAAAGGAGTAGCTTGCATTGTACTCTATCAATATAATTAAAAACAAAATTGTTGATCTGGCAGTAATAAATTGAACGGAATATTAAACAACTGCAAAAAAACATGTGCGAAGTAAAGGGATTTGATTTTACAGGAAAGTATTTCCATTTTAAAATGTTTATCACTTCTCTGCCAAGGAACTGACATGGGTTCAGAGATATTTCAAGTGGTCATTTTGAAAAGAGGGCATATGTGATAATAAGCAAACATGGAGTAAAGTAACAAGCTGCACTAGTAGAGTGATAGCCAAAGTTAAAAATTAATTAATTTCAGATGTAAATACCTAAGAGCAAATATATGGTACTTTAAAATGATTATGTTTTGAAGGGAGTGAAAGGCTGTAAGAAATAATATATGTTACATTTTTCTCACTTTGCACCAGCAGGGAAATTATTTTAAAATTGGCATTGATTTGGAATGTTAATTACTAGTTCAATTTTTCACTACTCTTGGCTAGCATGCTGCTTATATAAATATAGGAAAGAAAGGGAAGGAATCTATTAGCATGCCATAAAGTGAATGAGCTATTTGCATGAGAACATGTTTACTTTTTTTAATTCATTTAGACTCAGTGAAATTGCTGCATCTGCATACTTGCAAATTTACTGTGCTTTCATTTTCTGTTTAATATCCCTTTAAAATAAAAAGTTGATATTTGATGTCATAGCATGCATGTATACCAACCAGATCAGTACCAAGAAATGCTCATAGCACTTAATACATTTATTTTTTCCTCCGTCCCCTTCCCCATCCCTGACACAGTATGTTTATGCATATGTCCATTTTCCTTATTCTTTTCTACTTTTGCTACTCCCCCTCTTAATAATTTTCAGCAAATGTTGCAAACCATATACTGTTGGCTTACTGAAAAAAGTTGGTACGAGCATTATCTTGAGATGTTTACACATAGAGGGCCAGGGTGGGATATCTCTTCCATTAGAAGGTGGAAGTGCAATTAACAGCATTGTTGATCTCTTATTATGTGCACTACAAATTTAAGTGCATCAGTAAGCATCTTAGACTGTACAAGGTGTATTCAATAAATGATGTTACATACTTCTTTTATTGTATGTAAGCCACCAACCTTTTCCTGTGAGCTAATGATATGCTTTGCCAACATTAAGTTAATATCCGGAAATGTTTGTTGCAGGTAGGAACAAAAAGAGTATTTTCATTGTGGATTAATGATTTGTACCTTCTTTTCCCCTTTTTAAGCTATCTTTTTCATTTGTTTGATTTTGTTTGTTGAAAATTTCATGTCTTTTTACAAAAAAGCTCTTATCAGATGATGAATGAATGAAAGAAAATTTGCAAATGATCTTGGTTAGCCAAAGATATCTTGGAGCTAAGGCAAAACTCCAGATTTAACACCTCAGCCAGACAGCTTGACCTAACTAGAATTTGAATGTGGTCTACAGTATGAAAAGTAAGTACCAAACTTCAAAATCACTCCACTAGCTTCTCTTCTCCATGTACAAAATACACAAGCTATCTCTTGTAAAGAATGTGTCAAGATTCCACAGACATAGCATTTGCTGTTATTTGTTAAAAAAAATCTCATTTATTGCATGACAATTCATGTTTTCTCACATATGATAGCAAAGCTTTCATACTGTGTAAAGTGTAATGAAGTAATCACATATATCAGATTTTTAAAACTTCTTTTCGTTTTCCAAAAGTATTTTTTAATATTCTAGGTATGCCCAAGACATTGACAAATAACATATTTAAAAGTTTTGTGTGTATGGGTATAGGCATTGCGAAGAGAAGTTATTTCTAACAAAGGAATGTGAATGAAAATCTGAAATGGAGTAAAGTAATCACAAAATTTCAGTACTGCTGCAGAGAAGAATGCATATATTAAAAAAATATATCTGCTGGAGTAGCTTGGAATGGATGGAGGTGCATAAACACCTGTTGACATGCTTTTTATTAAAGTAATTTCTTTTGAAAAATAAGTTTTTTTAATTTTCCACCAAAATTTGGCAGATTTCACCAGTTCCTCCCCATAAGTTATGGCTGCCCTTAACTTCCCCCCCCCCCCCAAAAAAAAATATTATGACTACTATTCAAACTTGTAACATTTTGTTGAAAAACCATCTACAGACAGCCTGTACTTTACTCTACAAAATTTTCTTTATAATGCTGAAATTGTTTGGTTCCTCTTTAAAAGGCCATTGTTGGGCTTATATTTGACATTTGCAAAACTGGTTTTTAATGAAAACTCTTTCTCAAAATTCACCTACATTTGCAAGTTTCTCTCTATTTAAAGTAATAAAAGCAACATTTGAAACAAAATTCTATAGAAAGTCTATACTAATGAATAAATATATTGGACATTAATTGGAATACTGGATAAGAGGTTTACATTTCTGTGTTAAAAATTATGCTTTTGGGCAGTTAAAATCACTGAGTTAACTGACTTTCTATTAAACTATTTCCTTTTATGATTGTATTCCTTTTTGCTGCACCATTTTTCTTTTGTAATAATTTGTATGTAGGAGAAAGTTGTGACTCTACCAGCTTTCATTTTCCTCTCCATTGCACTATTCTCATTTAGTTGATGTTTACTGCATGAAGTTAGCACACATGCATATAAGTACAGTTGCTCTCATTAATATTCGGTTTTGTGGTACTGTGATAAGTTTAGAGGAATATCTTTTTATATAATTTAAATGAAAATACTAATTTCGTTTAAGAAGTAATATTTTACCAGTATGCAACAAAGCAAATTAAACCTAGTTATTGCTGCATATGAAGTAGTAAAAAAAATAAAAAGCTATTCTGCTTCTTAAGGCTATGCCTCATAAGTATTAGGTTTTTCCACTTAGTGCTTTTTAGTATACCCACTCTGCATTATATTATTATTATTATTATTATTATTATTATTATTATTATTATTATTATTATTATTATTATTATTATTCTGAATCCCTAGGTATACTTCTTGCCAATTTTTGAGTTGTTTGTGGGTCAGTTTTTCTCCATTCTTCAATAAGAATTTTGTTTAGTTTTTCTTTGAATGAAATGGAAGTTTATCTCGCTCTTTGACTATGTTTCTGTTCAGATTATCAATAGGATTCAGATCTGATGATTTCAGAGGTTTTTCCAGCACCTTTGTATGTTTTAAAGAAACCACAGGTGCACATTTAAAGCTGTGTGCTTTGAATTTTCCTGGTAATGCTTGAATCTCTCCCATTCCTAGATGCTCAGCACTTACTTTCAAATTGTCCACATGATCATAAATTTTTTCAATGAACGCAAGGTTGCAGCCATGCAATCACAAACAAGAACACTACCTCTGCCATGCTTCATGGTAGGCTGTAAGTTATTATTAAGTTCATTCACTTATTGCCATGCATATTGTCTTCCATCAGAAAAAATTTTGTCAGGGTGCTAATGACCCCAGCAGTTGTGCACCCTAAAGCCCAACTACCAGCTCATTGGAACAAACAAATATGACATTTTTCTCATCTGCAAATAGAATACTATTCCACCAGTTTCATCTTTATCTATGCATTTTTGCGAAGTGAAGTCACTTTTTTGTATTAACAGCACTTACATATGGTTTCTGCCTTACTATTAGGCCATTTAATTCTTGTATTCTCATAACATGTTTTACAGTTTCCACATTCACTTCTTCTTCTTCTTCATCTGTTTAACCTCCTCTTATGTAGGACCTACACCCCCCAGGACTTACAGGCGGGTGCCTGGGGTCAGAGGCCCGTCGAGGAGCGGACACTCATGGATCAGATAGAATATCCAGAATGGGTGATCAGCCCGATGCCTGGTATGGGATGAAGGAAGTAGATGAAACGAAATGATGGTGAAATGGATGAAAGAAAAGGTGATGATGGAGCAGTTGGTGGAATGAATGGCGGGGGAAACCTGAGAACCCGGAGAAAACCCGCCCAGACACTGCTTTGTCCACCACAAATCCCACATGCGGGTCCCTGGGATTGAACCCAGGCCTCTTTGTCCACATTCACTTGTTTTCCAAATTCCTCAGAAACATAAGCTGTAAGTTTTGGAGTACTTGGAAGAGGGTTTTGGTTTTTACTAAGTACTGATTGTTGTTCGTGTTTGGTTAATCTTTTTAGCCTATCTTTTGTTGGTATCAACTCTATCCTGTGTTAATTTTTGTATCTTTAAACTATGTTACCAACCATGCTCTTACTAATGTTTACAATTTTGGCAATTTTAATGTATTTCAGCCCTTCATATAGTGGAAGACTCCCAGCTGTTTATGTTCAAATGCCATATTTTTCCTTTATGACCCAGCAAAACCGAATATTAACAGGACATGATTCATGCAGTAATAAATGGAATGCTATATTTATCTAGATTATTTAATGAAATAAAATGACAATCTTCATACAGTTAGATGCTAAATACATAAAAAGGCATAGTTGTTAGACTGCATCTTATTTTATGTATACCATACTAAACAACAATAGGAGCAACTGTATATTGCTTGAAACTGACTTTTTTTCCTTTCTTCTATCTATTACTGGCTGAATCTGCTTGCAGGGGTGTTAATTAGATGCAAAACTTCAGATGCCTCCTATGTTATAATTTAATTTATTTTTAAAATACTTCTCTAACAGTTTTTGTTCAGGCAGTGCAGCATTTTCTGTGAATTATCTTTGAATTTGATGTGAAAAATCTCTGACCCAGTCATGATATTTTTTCTGGTGTGAAGTAATAATCCTGCAGACTTCATTCTGGTTCTAAAGTTTGAATTACTGCGTGCTTCATGCGGTGTGCTTGATACTTTTAACCCCCCTGCCCCCCAAAGAAATAAATTGTAATTGATATCAGAAGTAAAAAAAGGACAAAAATATCAAAGCAGATGCTAAAATGTGCACAGATATGATTGGTTTAAGAGTTTAAAATAACCTTGCCTTATGTTTACCTCAATATTGGATATTCCAGTCACATTCATTTTCCATACGTGCAAGTTTGTATGTCATGCTTTAAAAGGAAGTGTAAACATAAAATGCTTCTGTCCATATTTTGAAAATATGCACCATATTTAATAAATACAGTTTCAAAATTACCATTTAAATGAGGAGTTCTTCTGAATAGTAATTGCTGTGAAAGGCAAAAGAAGGAATTATAAGTTCTTGGTAAACTTAGGTCACCTGCTAGAGTTAATGGCTACAGCTTGTAATTCTAAAGGATTACACAGTGATGGGTTTAAATTTGTGATGGTGTATTTACTCAGGTTGATGGTGGTAGTAGTGTTTGGATATTGACATAAGAAGAAGGGTGCGAGAGAAATGTTACGTTCATTACAGTCATATCTCATGAAATAGCTTTTGGGTTAGTTTTCAAGTAAATGCTAAAGAGAATGAATCAGAAACAACCATCAACCCAGTTTGCTGTGAAGAGATCATACCTTTGGAAACTGGATTGCAGTTCATAGTGTTTTGGTTGCAGAAATATGAACAGGCTGTACTGATTGACTGGCTACATTAATCTTGTCATCATTTGAACCTATAACTTCAGAATTATCTCTGATAGTATTAATAATGATAATAATGATAATATATGGTAATATATTTTCTGTGCAGTTAACACATGTTGCCCTTTATATACATTTGACTGGTATTTGTGTATAGACTAAGGCTTTGTCGTTAGGTAATGTTACGGAAGATTTCTCAATGTCTTGCTATCTTTTTCACAATAGAATTTATTAAGTTGCATTTTTAACATGGATGTTATGAAGTTAAAACATGAATTCCCAACAAGTTCTCAACATAACACAACACAGACTGATATTGTTGCCCATACCATTTTCAGGTGCCATCACAAAGCTTGTTTTTATAATTGTCTACACTCATTCATCTTTAGTATCTACCTCAGAATGGAAATGGTCTTAGGCTATTTCCAGTAAACTACTTTCTTAATTAATCTGTGATAACTACAATGAACATATTTTTCTTCATTTGGCTCTACAAATGGGTTTTCCATCTCAACAAGGCTGACTGACTTTCCCATAGTTCTCAGGATGTATACTAGTTTTGGCCGTAACACAAAAGCTATGAGAAATGTACCTGAAAACATGTAATGCAAATTTTGGTAGTCGAGATATGTCTGCAATGCATGGAGCTTTCGGTGCCTTTACATTGCCGATAATAGTTTAGAGTAGTTCCTTGAACCAGAAGGAGTAATGTACTTGAAACAAGGAACTACTCCTCAAGCTCTTGCATAACCATAAGTACGTAGTTTGTAATAAAAAGAAAGAATATTATTAACATGGCAAATTATGTTAGCTGTCAAGAAGTAGGCTTTTGTTTTATAGTGCTGATCATAATTTTTGTCTTGTTATTAAGTGTTCAATGTTCAGTTTATTAGGATTTTGTAATGAGTTATTGGGTAATAGTGAAATTAAAATTTCAATTTGATATAAATAAGAATTCATGGTAGATAACTTTAATGATAAAGACATTTAAAGAAAACAAACAAACAAAACAAAAAAAAGGAAAAATATTGTGGGCATTAACCGTTTTTAGAAAATATTTTCTTGTTAAATTGTGGTTTTTAATGTTTGGTACCAAATAGTTGTGTTGCATTATGTATAAATACTTCAGGTTATGCTCACAGTTATCATGCCTTAAATAAATTTGGTGGAACATAATTGCACACACACACATGTAATAATTACTGTAATATGAAAAATTGAATGTTTGAAATTCAGTTTGAAAGATTTCACAGATTACTAATAAACTAAATTTGTTGCTAAATAATGTACTAATTTTGAAAATTCTTCCTGATGCCTTTTTCCCATCCATACAGTTAACATTCTTAAAGCAATAAATAATTTTCCTTCTTACTTGGCTTCAAGAGTAATTTATTAGTAGGAATTAGGTAGTTTCTGTAATCAATAAATCATTCAAGGGAATGTATATAATGTTAGGTTTGTTTGAAGTTAAGAGCAACGGTGTGAAGTTGTTAGGTTTGTTTATATTTGGTAAGGGCAGTGTGCACTTAGTCTCAAGGATAAGTTGGAATAGCATAAATGTTGAAGCTAGCATTTAGATTGCTTTTGGTATTGAAATTTACTGATGTTTCATAACTTGTAGTAATGCGATGAGGCAAATAGTTTGGGGATGACATAAGCTAGACATACTGCATTATCTAATATTAAATGATCCATTTTTTGGGGGGGAGCATAGCACTTTCAGTTCCGCTCCAGTTCTTTAGCCCTCCCCAATATTTTGGGAACTGGGCATTGGCTTCCAAGAGCACTAAAGAAAATATTGAGTATGGTAAAAGGAATCCTAAAATTCTCAAGAACTTTTGAATGAGTAAATATTAACATTTCGTGTTCATAAAGCTGACATACGGTTACTTCAGTAAAAGTTTTTATTGCCAAACAGTTTTTAATATACTCTATTTAATTTCAATTTATTAATCCTTTAACATCAATTCAGTACATAGTACATTGATACAGGATATATCAATAGTTAAATTTATATATTTACATTACAATAAAGTTATATATAATTTGAGTTCAACTATGATATACAATAGATATATTTATAAATTAAATGACATACTACTAGATAACTTAACGGATTAGTACAATGTCTTATGCAAACAAGGATTTATTAAACTGTAAATATTCGTTTACGGTGTAGAAGCAGTGTTCCTGCAAGAAAGCCTTTGTTCTAGTTTTAAACACATTATAATTATTTATATCTTTAATGGCATTAGGTAGGGAATTATAATTCCTTATACTGGAGTGCAGTACTGCATTCTTACATATTGTAGTTCTGACAGAGGTTAAGTGTATATCCTTATTATGTCTAGTGTAATGACTATGGACATTGTCATTATTTTGAACATTAAATTTATTTCTTTTTACAAATAAGACTGTTTCCAATATATAAGAACATGCCAAAGTAAGTATGCCAAGCTTTCTGAATAGTGGTTTACATGAGCATAACCTTTTTTTACCACATATAATTCGTATGGCTTGTTTTTGTTTGATAAATACATCCTTAGTTTCTGGTGAGTTTCCCCAAAATATGATACCATATTTAATTATTGAATGTATATGTGCATAATAAGTTGTTAACAGCACATGGAGACTGACATTTTGACTTAAAATTCTTAAGGCATATACATTCCTGCTTAATTTGGTTATTAAATGTTTTATATGAGTTTTCCATTTCAAGTTATTCTGTATCCACAAGCCCAAAAAGTTTGTCTCGTTTTTATATGAGATTAATTTATTATTTAATTTTACTTCAGGGATGTTATAATTATTGTTTGCACTATCAGTAATATGAAATTTAAGACAAACAGTTTTGACCGTATTTAAAACCAGGTTGTTATTATCTAACCAATATACCAGATCTTTACTGGCCTGGTTTAGTGAATTATTTAACATTTCATTACTCTTTTCTGTTATTAGTAAATTAGTATCATCTGCAAATAGAACAATGTTATGAGCTTGTATGTTATTTGTTAAGTCGTTTATATACAAGATAAATAAAAATGGTCCAAGTATAGAGCCTTGTGGTACTCCATAAGTTATATCAAGTGCATTAGATCTAACTGCCAAAAGTGCATTAGTGTTAGCATTATAATCTGTAATCTCTGTTATTTGCTTACGGTTTGTAAGGTAAGATTCAAACCAAGAATATGCTAATCCTCTTATACCAAAGTCAAATAATTTTGTTAGCAAAATTTTGTGGTTAATAGTATCGAAAGCTTTAGTTAAATCTAGAAATATGCCAATTGCTTTATCTTTATTATCTAAAGCAGTTATGACACTATTTAAGAAAGAATATATCGCAGTCTCTGTTGATTTTTCTCGTCGGAATCCATGCTGTGAATTAGTAATTGTATTATTTTTTCGAATAAACG
The DNA here is from genome assembly GCA_030765065.1 of Deroplatys truncata. Taxonomy (NCBI): domain Eukaryota; kingdom Metazoa; phylum Arthropoda; class Insecta; order Mantodea; family Mantidae; genus Deroplatys; species Deroplatys truncata. The sequence goes on along the minus strand of CM060979.1, from coordinate 49,004,710 downwards.
ATACAAGTCTTCTATACATTATTTTTTCCAATATCTTTGAAAATACAGAGGGTATGGAAATAGGACGGTAGCTCTAAGCATGTAATTAGCACAGATCATTGATGACATTAAATTTGTGCATTTTTATTCCTTTTCTGTTTCTAAAGCCAGTGGCTCAAGAAATAAATAAATAAACAGGAATTGAAATAGAAAGTGTTCCCCAGTGTTGTCACCATATGTGAAACTAGAAGCACTTAAAATGAGGAAACAGAAGCATGAATCTTATTATTTGAAATGGAGGAGAAATACCCAAGCATGGTGTTTTATTGAAACAGTATAAGGTACAGAAAAATTTGTATATGTAAACAATAAATAGGGTGGTAACTGAAGCTTTATATTACATTCAAAAGAATGCGAGATAAGGAAACAGAATCAGAAGCTGAGTGCAGGTGCCGTGCCTTTCACCCATGTCACCAAGATAAAACGGTGAGGTTCCATATTTATCTGGAACCTTCACCACACCTATAGCCTCTAGAGGCTAAATCAGTCTTTACCTCTGGAAGCAGTTGAAGTTCTAAGCGCTCAGATCATTATTTTGACAGGCTGACATAGTTTGATTTCATTTAATTAAATTTTTTAAGGGAGCTATCGAAGACACAAGCCACCTCAGCCATAGGCTTTTTATGCACTCCCTGTTGTCTTCATAGTTGTAGGTATATCTTTTCAAAAAGATTAAGTTCTTTTCTATAAAGTTTTTATTATCTTCTCCTGAGGGTCGAGCTTCTCCAAAGATTGTAAATCTGTGTTTTTCTAAATAATTACATTCTAGGAGGTGGTGCTCAGTGGTTGCTGATTTTTTACAGAAGCGACAAAGAAGATGGCCATTAAAGAATTTCATAGCCTGTAGATGTTTCCTGAACGGTCCATGCCCAGTAATTATAGTAATTACTTTCCTAACTTGTTTGTGGCCTCTTACAATTAGGGTTTTGTTCAGGTATGTATGTGACGATTTGACAATGGTTTTACCCAATTTTTGGTCAGACAAGTTCCGACTGCTTCTTGTTATCCCATTGGTGCACTACAGTACATAGCAGTAGCTTTATTTATTGGTAAGACTGGTTTTGGTGCAAGAAAAGGAGTCTTGGTCCTTTTTTTGACAAGTTTTATCTTCTTCTTCATTGCCCATAATGCCACAATGACCAGGTACCCAGTGGAATTCGATCTGATTCTGGTTGTAGAGGATCATTAGAAGTAAACAATCCCACACAATCCTGGAACTGACTTGTGGGATTTGAGTGGCGTGAGTGCAACTTGACTGTCTGTGAGAATGATGATTTGGTTACCAACAACGTCTTCTTGTAACATGCAAATACAGGCAAATATTTAGGGCTGACATGGTGCTTAACCAGGGAGTTCTGCAGGGAACGGAAAATGTAGCAATGATAACACTAGTCTGCATTTTCAAACTTTTTGTCAGATGATTTCTTAAAAGTAGGTGTACTTGAATCAAGTTTTTATGCTGGTTCCAGAAATAACTTCCATTTTTTTCTATCACGTCAGGTTTTTACACAAAATAAGTAATGGTTTGAAATTTTACTAATGAGCATAGAAAAGTATTCAAATACCATTTCACACAAGGCAAGTTTTTATTCAAGAAACATTTTAAGAATACTCTCAAGAACTCCCCTAATTTATTTCATAACTACATTTTAACAAAACAAGAAGCCAAAGTGTTTCATTTAATTTTTTTCAAACTTTCTCTTCTTTGACTTCCTTGCAGATCCTTGAAGATGACTGTCCCTCCTCAACATCCAACAGTAGTCGGCCATCATAGTTTCATTCCATCTCCCCTGGTACCTCCTCTCCATTTCCTTAATATCTTGGTGAAAAAGTTCACCCTGCTCTTCACCATAATGTCCCAGATTTTCTGGAAAGTAGTCGATATGTGAATGCAGAAAATGCACCTTTACACTCATGTTACAACCCTCTTCTTGAAATTTTCCAACATTGTTTTGACAATGGCCTTGTAATTAGGATCTTTGTTATTGCCTAAGAAGTTTTCAGTAACTGATCGGAAGGCAGTCCATGCTTGTATTTCTCTCTCATTCATTGTCTTCTCAAAATCTTCATCCTTCATCAATTTCTTTATTTGAGGACCAACAAAAATTCCAGCCTTTAATTTGTCTTGTGTAATGAAGGGAAATTTCTTGGAAAGGTACTTGAAGTGGGGTCCATCCTGTGGTAGAGCCCTTAAAAATTGCTTCATCAAGCCCAATTTTATGTGTAGTGGCGGAAGCAATATCTTTATATCTGTATATTTTTGAAGTGAAATTGTGAAAAAACTGTATGTGATAGAAAACAACTAAAAGCAGTTCTGAAATCAGCATAAAAAGGTGAGTAGGAATCACTTATTAGTTTTCAGTTATCCGATATCATGCAGACTAGTGTAATCTATTGGAGAGAAGTCATGAGAGTAAGGATACTTTCAATTGCCTTCCGCATACACAGTATAACCTCGGTTATGTTTTCAAAGGGAGACGGCTAAAATGATGCATAAGTGAGAAAATGTAAAAGAATTTTCTTATAGAGGAATTGAAACTACCAATTTTCATAACGTTTGATGCAGAATGGGACAAATACCCAATCCTTGATATGGTAGAAGAGGAAGAACAATAACGAACTGTTTTACTACTCAAACTTATATTATTTAATATAAGAAAGCAGTAAATGAAACACACAATAAACAATATGCTTTTAGAGTATTTACATGCATACCAGTATGTTATTAGTTATTCAAACTGGTTAAAAAAGGTTGTCAAATTATCTTTGCAATTGTTAGCACGTGTGCAGCAATAATGCGTTCCAAAAATATTGATGCCTCACCCAACATGCCTACTGTTTGGTGCTGTGATAGCAAGAAACAGAAATCTGCAATATACAGAGACCATGCATAATATATGTTGACATAGCATATAAATGGGTAAGATGTAGGATGTACTTATTGGAGGGGGACACCTCACCACTGTGACCAGGTTGATCTATTGTGACTACACCCCTCGGGAGGCAGGGAAGAAGTGAAGGCGGTCAGATTCAGACAGGCGCACAGAGATGCATAGAAGTCCCTAATATTTCCTGGTTAAAACACCCGCTCACCAGTAAAGTGAAGAATTCCGAGAGAGGGCGACGAAAGGACCTAAACGGGCGGGACAACGCACCTTGGCGTTCACGGGGAGAAATCTTTACAAAGCTTAAGTAACGACGCCATCTGTCCGACAGCGTCAGCACCGCAGGATCCGAAGACACTACTGAAGCATGAGAGGGAGAAGTGAAATAAAAGGGAATGGGAAAAGTAGAAATAGATAATTTAATATGTTTTCTCCATAGGGACCAGAAAATGGACCTATTAATGAGAACGTATAATAATATCTTACAATTGAACAAAATATTAACGGAGAGTCAGTGACTAAAAATTTAACGTATAACTACGAAAAACGTATAAGTGATAACTTAAAGTGAGGTGCAACTATATTATACGGTAGCTGAACTCGCATTATGCTGCTTTGACTTGCACGTTACTTCTCGCAAAGAATTTCGTAGACTGGTTTAGCAGGTGTGAAAACTCTGCAGTTGTGAAAGCTTCTCCCTAGCTCATGATTATATACACTATGTGATCAAAACACACACCCCCACAAACATAAGTTTTTCATCTTAGGTGCATTGTGCTGCCACCTACTGCATGGTACTCATCTGCGACCTCAGTAGTCATTAGACATCGTGAAACAGCAGAATGGGACGCTCCGTGGAACTCACGGACTTTGAGCGTGGTAAGGTGATTGGGTGTCACTTGTGTCAGAAGTCTGCACGCGAGATTTCCACACTCCTAAACATCCCTAGGTCCACTGTTTCTGATGTGATAGTGAATTGGAAACGTGAAGGGACATGTACAGCACTAAAGCGTACAGGCCGACCTCGTCTGTTGATTGACAGAGACCGCCGACATTTGAAGAGGGTCGTAAAAAGTAATAGGCAGACATCTATCCGGATCATCACACAGGAATTCCAAACTGATTAGGATCCACTCCACGTACTATGGCAGTTAGGCGTGAGGTGAGAAACCTCGGATTCCATGGTCGAGCGGCTGCTCATAAGCCACACATCACGCAGGAAAATGCCAAACGACGCCTCGCTTGGTGTAAGGAGCATCAACATTACACGATTGAACAGTCGCAAAACTATGTGTGGAGTGACGAATCACGGTACACATTGTGGCGATCCGATGGCAGGGTGTGGGTATGGCGAATGCCCAGTGAACGTCATCTGCTAGCGTGTGTAGTGCCAGCAGTGAAATTCGGAGGTGGTGGTGTTATGGTGTGGTCGTGTTTTTCCTGGTCGTGTTTTCCCTTGTTATTTTGCGTGGCACGATTCACAGCGGAGACCTACATTGATATTTTAAACACCTTCTTGCTTCCCACTGTTGAAGAGCAATTCGGGGATGGCGATTGCATCTTTCAACACGATCGAGCACCTGCTCATACTGCACGGGCTGTGGCGGAGTGGTTACACGACAATAACATCCCTGTAATGGATTGGCCTGTACAGAGTCCTGACTTGAATCCTATAGAACACCTTAGGATGTTTTGGAACGCCGACTTCGTGCCAGGCCTCACCGACCTAAATTGATACCTCTCCTCAGTTCCGCACTCCGTGAAGAATGGGCTGCCATTCCCCAAGAAACCTTCCAGCACCTGATTGAAAGTATGCCTGCGAGAGTGAACGCTGTCATCAATGCTAAGGGTGGGCCAACACCATATTGACTTCCAGCATTACCGATGGAGGGCGTCACGAACTTGTACGTCATTTTTAGCCAGGTGTCCCGATACTTTTGATCACGTAGTGTATATATCCCTAGCTTCCTCCGGCTTCAAATGTTGACCGTTGTATTATACAATGCTTAGCGAACTGAGTCACAAACCTTAGAATTTTAGCAAGGGATATTTGATAAACTTTCTCATCTGGCGCCTCTGGTTAGTTTGTGCTTCCGCCAGTAGGCACGACGACAAGGAGACCCGCCCATTCGCCATGTTCTTGCTAACTCAAACAAAGGCGCTGTGGATATATCCATAAAAATGTATGAAACGCAGGCCTAGTTTTTTAATTCAGAGTGATTCATATATAATCTAGAACTAAAATCTATGTTTACATACTTCTTCGTAGCTTCAAAGCCTTCTAGAACTACAGCATACTTGTTTACTACGAACTGTGTTTATCAGTAACGAAACACTTTAACGTTCTTTTTACTACAAGCTATCAACATCATAAATTATGTGCAATGGGCACGAGAAAAGATTATTACGGCGATGATAATGATGTGATGTACAATTGACATACGATTACCACACGTTCTCATTTTAGACTCAAAACCGAGCATCCGCTTACCTATAGGTTGAAAACAAATTGTGTAATGCACCAAATATAACACGCGCATGCATAAATGCGTGTTTTACATTGTTTATAAATACCCATGAGTGACTCATAAAATTGGCGTATAAATCTTGTTTTGTTAACTGTTTTTCTTGTTCTCTTTTGGAAATAGATCCCGCTTGTTGTGAAGGTGTCGACATTTATTTACAAATCTATACAAATAACAAAACTAAAGCCGATAATTTTTCGCGTACTTTTCAATTTTGGTTGAATAATTAACATTAAGGATAAAATGAGCTGTCCTGATGCAAAAAATAACATTTTTAAAATGTATTTACGTAATTAAGTTTTTCACGCAAGAATGGCGGAACCGATTGTTGCGAAACTGGGAAATTAACATGCCTTATGTCCCACTTATAGAATAGGCTATATGACATATTAATTACTTTTCCTCAAAGGGAAGGGGGATTCCAGTAGGGCTCAAAGTAAAGTAATCTAAATACATAGCTTATTGATTTTTTGAGAACGTTACATAACAGCAGTTTGTAATCATGATGTTTCTGACAGATTGTGTTGTTTACAAAGTTTATGTCGGGCAAGTATTTAAAAAGTTATACAAATTTGTTTCGTTACTATCGCCTATTCGTGCCAGTTATCGTGGTAAACAGTATAGTTTCGAAATAATGTTTCAATGTTTATAAATACACTGGAAAATACCGTTTTTATTAGCTGGTTTTACATTACCACATGCAGCGCTTTGCACAGAGAGGAAGAGGGTGACGGAAGGAGAGGGTGAGAAAGGGTGAGAGAGCGGGAGAGGGCACTAGAGAGAAATAAATATGTAGAGGGAAAGAACGAGGCAATGGGAATGTGAGAGAGGGAGGAAGAAAGTGGGGTAGAAATAGAGAAAAAGGGAAGCCAGTTAAGGACTTTTACATCCCAAAAGTCCAAAGCCCTTTGCCAGACTTGAACCCGTGACCAATGGAACTATAAGTTGGCATTGTAACTACTGCTAATGGAAGATATAGCATTTGGGTAATTACTGTAAAAGAAGCTACCGTTCGGCTGATGTATTTTAAACATTTTCTATTTGATAGTGTTCTTAGGAAAAGTAGATTTCAACATGGAGTCTTACTGGCATAGCACTTAGTAGTTGTCTTGCACTATTTAGAACTACTTTTTAGTGTCTGAAAAAAATCTGTTTTCCTTTCGAGTTCATGATAGCTAGGTATATCTATTGTGATATTTCAAATCAAATCCATACTCTTCTCTAGGAATGATTGGAAAACATCAATTTCCATTTAAACCTTGTTCATGACAAAAACAGGTCCTTTGGGAAATGTCGAATTAACATGCCCTTCTTGATTGAGTTGCTGCAACCCACTGCAGCAAAACTAGGCGTGTTTAAACGTGAATAAATTTACGTAGTTATCTTTTTACTGCTATATGGCTATTACGTCGAAATAAACAGAGAAATCTGATTGTATCCGGTCACTGGCATATGGGGACGTGTACAACCAGCAAGAATATGGCGGATAATACGTGACCTCGTAGACCAATAAAGGCTGGTTCACAACCAACGAGAACGGGCGGGAAAGTTGAAATACATGTATTCAAATGGGAATGTCCACAACCGACGGGAAGCCTTCCCGGGCCCCGGGAACGGGAAGAAGAGTTGCCCAACTTTTAACTTTCTCGTTCTCGTTCCCGGGCACGGCATATTAGATCCCTATTGTGCATATTAGACTCTTCACTCTAGAGGTTATTCTAAGCGGCCGTGACATGAAACAGCCACTAGTGCTCTCTATAGTCGCAAGCTGGAAACATGAAACTGGAAGGAATTAGTAATAATGTGCTTCCTAACCTCATCCCGACACCCACAAATCTAATCAACGGTGGTTCCTCTGGTGAAGGAATCATTTGTAGTTTGTTTATATGTAACTCAAAACTGGTTATTACCTAAAAACAATGGCAAAGGCTACAAAGAACAGCTAAAACCGATGGAAATGAAAAAAAGAATAAACAATTTTAATGTATGCCATTAAATAGAGGAATGTAAGTTTGGCATAAGTAGAGGAATCGTAAATGTAATGAATATGCATTTAGATAATGTTTACTCTATCGAATTTTGACGTTGGCTTGGCTAAATTGGAAGTAGGTGAAAAAATGTCATTGGTCAGTTAAAAACAAATGAAAACCCAATGCGCAAAATCGACTTTCACTTTGTGATCGATATGCATTCCCGTTCTCGTTACCGGGCTGTTGTGAATCAAAATTTCTTGCTTCCCGTTCTCGTTTCCGTTCTGGTTACCGTTACCGGGTGGTTGTGAACCAGCCTTAACAATCGACACACCACTTGTCGCCACTGTCTTTAATACAGTCGCTGCACTCGTAGTTAATACAGAACAGAACTGAAAAACCGCTGAAGAGTTTTTCCATTTGAGTGAAAAACGCGGCCAGATGAAAATTAGAAACGAGTATGAGGTAAGCCACATTAAAACACAAAATAGTTACGAAATTTAGCTTGAGGTTAGGTTAAGACGCTAGGTTGGTATGTGTATATGAAAAGATTCAAATAATCGGTTCTCGCGGATTACATTTGTACGGTTGGGTTGGTAGTTACTTTTGCGCATGCGCAGTAGCAACAAGACACTTCACATTCCGCTATGATTTTCCTATTAAAAGAAACTATCTTCTAAAGGGTGGGAGGGTGAATTACAGGCTCTACAAGCGCTCACATCTCCTAAACGTCTATTTTAGTTATGTTTATAACTTTCGTGTCGCTTTGTGTTTGTTTTCTTTTTTTTGGTGGGGGAAGTCAAGATATAATAGTTTAGCACCGACGTTAATGGCACAAATATTTACAGTATGCTATCAAGTTTGGAAAACAAATTAGGATCGAAAATAAACCAAGCCTTGTAAAGGATTAAAGGTGCTTGGAGAGGCAAAGAGAAAAAAAATCCTCATGAGAAATGTCTACAATAAAAATTAATTTAAGCACACTCGCTGCAAGCATGGTGCATTGGGGACGTCGTTCCATTTATGTCTGTAGGTACATACCTTACCGCCTCTTGCCTTTAGCCTCTAAAATGCGAAACTTGAACTCGTCCCAAATTAACGAAATCATAAAGCGACAAAAGCTCGTAATGACAATCAGATGCGTCGTTAAAGTATTTACTGCATGGATTAAATTTGCCTCATTGCAGTCAGTGTTTTTCTATATTGGCTGTGTGAAATTAAAGCTGATTCAATGCCACGATCAGGATTGGAATCTCGATTTTCAGTAGTCGCAGAAATGCAGCCGATTGGAGGTTTAATTTTGTTGTATGAATTTTTCTTTCATTTTATTGATAAAAAGATGGGATTATAAATGCGACATCGTTTATTCTCAGTCTTATTGGGGGCTTATCAGCTGAACCTAAACAATATAGGTACAATATCCCCTATGTGGATCAGTGCTGAATTCTCTCCATAGCCAATCCAATAGTTTGTAGAAGCTATATTAAAATAAGCAATAGCAGATAGAGAAATATCATGTGAATGTAATACACAATTTTTTTTTAAGTTATGCTAACATATTCACACGTGCGAAGCTTATTCTAACTTCGCGTTTATTCAGACGCCTTGCTAAACGTGCATTTTTTTTTGTAAAATTCCGACATTGAATTTTGAGTTAAATGCAGCATCTCCAAGATAATAGTAGACAAAGTAAAAATCGGATAAATGTGGGAATAAAAGGTTTTAAAACTGCGTTTCTGTAAGTAGCCTGGATGTTTTCATCTAAAGATTTGGATTTAACGAGCAGCTGATGGTTAAACGAATTTTGTTATCCTTTATGGACGCCATCCACAAATTTGCAACGCGTGGGAACATAGGAAACTCACCATGTCGTATATGTTTACCTGTACCTGGAAAAGAAGCCATTTCACGCAGGGCAAAAGTGCTTAACTTCCATCAATGTATGTTTGTAAAGTTTAATTTAGGGAACGCGTAATGTAGTAGGATTACTTTCGTCAGCATGTTTATTAAGTAGGCAGAGAAAGTATTATATCGTGATTGAAACGAGAGAAAAAGGAATAAAGAAAAAGTATTTTTAGAAAAAAAGGCAGGACTGTGTGTTTATTTGTGAATAGCATAAAACAAAAACTTGGATGAATGTCAAACTTGGTATTTAAGTTCAGCATCTTACAAGGATACAATACGAAGATGTTCAAGAAAATCCTCCCAACGTAAACTACCCTTTGCATAGAAAAGTGTTGCTCTTTTTAGGTTTTCTATTAAATGACTAACGATGTTGATTAACATACCATATATTTAAGATATTCACATACAAATATGTCTTCTTGTATTTTCCGCGATTAGTTTGTGAGCCCCTTTATTTGACTGCATTTTAAATGTTTGGATAACTAGACAAAAACTTACTGCAGGAAAAGTGCGGAACTTATTAAAATACACAATTTGTGTTCAAATATATTCTTTTCGTAGTGTTTTTTTTTCTGATGATCGGAGGAGGCTCGGCACTGCCCCAATGAGGATATTGTATCTATGCCCCACAAGGGGGAATCCCGGGAGGGAGGGGGAGTTGAGAGGAGACAACGGACGGCCGGAACCAGGAGGACGGCACGGCAATGACATAGTCCCTACAGTTTCCAGACTGAGATGTCCCTACAATCGGACAGGCAGACCGGGACACCCGCCCCACACAGAGGGTCAACACTCCGCTCCGAGGGGCAGTCAGTATAATATCGCGGCAACCAGCCGAAAGCCGAGGGACGAGAAAGTTCCACAGAGAGCATCCTTTTTCCCTAGACGCCGCACCAACACCATCGCCGACACTTCCAACCCTGAAACAGACCCAACGGTGTGAAGGATGAATGAAATGATGAATAGAATGAAATGGAGGAACAGGTAATTCGGGGGCTGAAGAGAAACCACTCAGCATTCGCCTGAACACCCGGGAAGACCCCCGAAAAACTCATAGGTCAGTGGGCGGTCAGCGGGATTCGAACCAGGAACCTCCCGAATACGATTCGCAAATCTTACCATGGCGTCACTTCGCTCGGTTTTTCTTAGTTTTAGTCGTTTTTGAAATATTCCATGTTACAAGTTTACACTTTTCTAATGGACATGCTTGAAAGCTTGCGATTCTTTCTTTCTTTCTTTCTTTCTTTCTTTCTTTCTTTCTTTCTTTCTTTCTTTCTTTCTTTCTTTCTTTCTTTATTTCCTTCTTTGTTTGTTTCTCTTTCTTTCTTTCTTTCTTTCTTTCTTTCTTTCTTTCTTTCTTTCTTTCTTTCTTTCTTTCCCATTGCAAGAGCTTGTTACCACGAGTAAACATTTGAATACTGCTTCCGCATATAATTAAGTCTTCCTGCTTAATCAAATCACAGTCTGATGTGATACATTCACACGACGTTACGTTCTCTACGAATGATACAGTCACACATAATCTGCTATGTATTTCGTATAAAAATGATTTTTCTATCCAGAGTGCTTTGCTCGCAATGTACATAGTTTTACTTAGGAATGATTTAAAACTAAGCCAGAAGTGCTTAAGTACAACTTAGGAAAACAACATTCCAATGGTTATTCGAGGTAACAAACTCTGCGATGGAAAGCGTGTCACGAGGTGCGTTTGTTTTACTACGTCATCCTCACGTCACCCTCTTTTGTTTGCGCTGTCCCCGAACTGCCTCGGCCCGAGAATGGGAGAATTTGTTGATAGTCAGGGATGGAAGTTGCCCTTTGGGAGTCGAATAAGTGAGAGGTTGAGTAACTTGGCCTCATGCAACGTGTAGGAAAGCTTCTTTTCACTGAATTTATGTAAGTATCCCCCTTGTTAATAATATTCAATAATTTGGAAATTATTCCAAGGCAAGGGATATTTGTAGGCACTAGAGAATTAATTTTCGGCCCAATATGATCAAGTAATTATTAAGATCATTCTCGGGCCCGTATGACGTTATTACGAAGTGTCCAATGCGCATGTTAATGTAGGTGGTTTTGGCTGTTAGCAGGAATAACTACGGTAGAGTTTATGTATCTTGTTTTCCATGCGACGGTCTTAATGTACTTTATGTATTAAGTTAGGGTCACGAGTGATTATAAGAATCACCACAGGTCAGGTTAACTTCGCACGTTCTATGAAGGATGTGTAAAGATTTCAACGGTAACGTTTCAAGTACAGTTTTATAAACGAAGTTATGGTTGGTTATATTCTGAGGTTTATCGTGGCTTGTCTCAGAGTTCATCTGGTTAATTGAAGCAGATTGTTTGTTACGTTATTTTTTACCACGCTTTCGGCGTCAATTTGAAGTAGTTTGTATTGAAGGAGTTGTATTATATTTCAACTGTTGGGGAGCCGAACTTGTAGTAGTTGCAACAGCACGTATAGTAAACAGTTTCCGGTAGTCTTCGCCCCAAATGTATTTTTAGGTGGCCTTTGCCCCAAGTTTAAAAAAAATTAACTTTGTAATGTGATTGTTTCTTTAAATATTTATGTTTGTCTCGGCTGCGTCAGTATTATTGTTAGAGACATCGAAGTCTTGGCAGGGCGTGATGAGACAAGAATGTAGGCTTACACAGATTTTAAGTTTTAATTCACTCCTTTTTATTAATCCTTGACACAAATTAAATAGCACTTCACTGATATCGAGAGCTGTGAGATTCTTTTATTTAATACTTGCACTTTTTAACAAGTATACAATTTTCGTCTCACTCGAATACGTAATTAATTTCTTGAGGACACATCTCGCGTCTGGTTATGATCACTGTCTATAAGCAACACGTCTGGTTACGAGCACTGTTTGGAGGCAACTGAATTGATTTCAACCGTCTAAACTTGTAAATTTATGTATTTCAAGTCTCTGATTGGCTATTTTTACTCCAATAGATTACCTGCATTTAACTAAAGCTTTTTCTGGTTGTTGATTGGCTATTTTTATAAACTGTCACTAAAATTACATTAATGTTTCCAAGAATCACAAGCAACATTTAGACTCTCAAACTCATTATTGCCTCAAGGTTACCTCATTGTTAGCAACTTTTAGCCTATTTCTCACAGCTCCTACATTATTAAATTACGTAATGCATTCACATAACATTATTGAACATGTTTACAATAATATAAGCATATGCAATGACTGTTACATACATTTTACAATTATTACATACACATATTGCTTCAAGGCGAGCTGTTATTGAATTTACATATTATATAATTTGACTGAAATCATTTAAATGTTAAAAATACTGCCTCATAATGCAGAATTCTATAGAATGTTTCGTGTGCAGTTTTATAAATAGCCAAATCTATTACTTTCTGTACTACGTAAACTGGCTTCCATTTATACCGCCCTAGCAGCATTGGAAGGTATTATTCTACTGACCTTCACAGGTGAGTATGTGTTGCAAGGAGGAGGTATGTGTATCTGCCTACATTTTCGCACATGCAGTGGCATCCTGTTTTGCATGCGCAATTCTAGATTATTCTCATATGAAAATACAACTTTGAGCAATAGGCACTGAATCACTCGTCGCCCTCTGGGAACACTGTCATGAAATGTGGGAACATATGCGTTTAGAGTCAGAGTTCTTCCAGGTACGCCGTTAGGTGCCTAAGTGGTTAAATCAGGTATTGGACAAGAGTACAGATTGGACAGACTATTAAGATAATGTCTAGTAAATAGGTCCTCTTTGAGAGTAAAAAGTATAATTTACATTATATTGTCAATTAAAATACTTTTTCATAAAGAAATTGTGCAAAACAGCATTTTATTTAGTTGTATATTTAGATTGGACAGATGATTCCAATAAGTCTAGTAAATGTCTCCTCTATCAGAGTAAAAAGTGTAACATAATTTGAAGTAGATAATTGTTTCTGCCCCACGTATGGAAAGCCGATTTGAAGTAGGTGGTTTGTTACGTTATTTGCACCACGCTTTGGGCGTCAATTTGAAATAGTTTGTATTGAAGGACTTGTGTTATATTTCAACCGTTGGGAGCCGAACTTGAAGTTTGTTTGAAACCGTACGTATGGTACCCGGTTTCCGGTAGCCTTCGCCTCAAGTGTACTTTCAGGTGGCCTTTACTCCAAGTTTAAAAAAAACATTAACTTTGTAATTTGACTATTTCTTTAAATATTATATATTTATGTTTGCCTCGGCTGCGTCAGTATTATTGTTAGAGACATGGATGTCTTGGCAGGGTTGTGGTGCGACTAAGAATGTAGGCGTACACAGATTATAATTTTACTTCACTCCTTTTATTAATACTTGATACGAGTTAAATAACACTTCACTGATATAGAGAGAGCTGTGAGATTCTTTAATTAACTACTTGCACTGTTTAACACGTAAAACTGTTTTCGTCTCACACGAATACGTATTAAATTTCTTGAGGACACGTTTTGCGTCTGGTTAGTAACGCTGTCTACAACCAACTGAATTGATTTCAACCGCCTAAGCTTGTAAATTTCTGTATTTCAAGTCTCTGATTGGCTATTCCTAATCCAATAGAATACCTTCATTTAACTAAAGCTTTTTCTGGTTGTTGATTGGCTATTTTTAAACTGTCTCTAAATTTACATTATTGCTTCCAAGAATCACAAGTAACATTATTAAACTCTCAAACTCATTATTGCCTCAAGGTTATCTCATTGTTACTTCATTGTTAGCAACTTTTGACCTATTTCTCACAGTTCCTACATTATTAAATTACGTAATACATTCACATAACATTATTACACATTAATATAAACATATACAATTATTGTAATACACTTTTTATATATTGTTACATTTTTATTGCTTTAAGGCGGGCTGTTATTTAATAACATATACAATTATTGTAATATACACTTTTTATATATTGTTACATTTTTATTGCTTTAAGGCGGGCTGTTATTTAATTTATATTTATATAATTAGACTGAAATCATTTAAGTGTTAAAAATACTGCGCCAATTTCATTTTGTGTCATGTTGCCATTAAAATTTTTTTCGTGGAGATATTGTGTAAAACATTATATAGCTATATACAGTAGACCCTCGTTTAACCAAATTCCAAGGGACCGAAAAATAGCCAATTCGGTTTAACGAAGTTTGAATTAACGAGGATTTGTAAAAATAGTCCCGTGTTATCTGAAATGGTAAAATACGACTGTTGAGTTCTTTTTCTCTCTTGTTATGCGTACCAACGAATGAGGGTGTCCCACTTCTAAGAAAAAGTAAAAATAACTGCTGTATACGGTATATGTGGCATTTGCTTAGTTGAGAAAGTATATTGTCAAATGCTTGTCGGAATTTTTTAAAAACAGTACTATTTTGGAACAATATTGTACTCATTGAATTAGTGAGTCGTATAATACAACAAACAATAACCTTAAGAAACACTTTAAATATACCGTCCTTTTAACACTAAGTTTTATTCGGAACACATGTTTTAGTTAAAACTCTTATCCATTACACATTTTAGTTCTATAATTTGAAAAAAAAATAATTGTTGTTGGTGGACCGTTGGTCGTAATATTATGGCACTCTGTGAAGGTACCTCATCCAAGGCAGCCTGAAATGTCATGGAGACATCAGAAGTGGCAGCAAATCTCTCGAGAACAGAAATTGTAGCTGTAACCTCAGCGTGGGGTTGCGGTGTCGTATCTTCACGTTTTCCTCAGAAGATGACAGTAAAGAATTATTATACTCTTCCGCATCATCAGCAAATGGCTGGTTCTTCAGCAGCACAGATGTTGTCTACATACGTCCATTCCTGCATAATGACGGTACAAGAGGGCACCGACCGAGTGTAAGCGTGCAGAATAGCATTATCAGAATTCCAATTGTATCCACATTATAAGTTCAGATGTGGATCATCGGTTTCCTGTTCAGTTTCAGCGGCGTTATCAGTTGCTGTCCAGGCCTTCTTAAAACAGTTATGGCATCTGTTGTAATTTCATCCCAAGCAGCAGATATGTTGCGGATAGCTTGCAGTACATTCTAATGTGGAACTGTTTCTTGTAGTTCTATTGCACTGATGGCAGCCTTAGCCAATCGGCGCCTGTAATTACGCTTCATTGAGGCGATTATTCCTTGATCCAATGGTTGCAGATGGCTCGTAGTGTTAGCTAGTAAGAAGACAACTTCTATGTTTGGAAGTTCCAGGTCATCGAACTGATGTGCCGAGCAGTGGTCCAAAGTTAGCAAAATGTTCATTTTTCTCGCAGCCATTTATTGCTAATCTTCAAGAGATTTGGCCATTCAAACTTTATTGTTATTCTCGTACTGACTTGGCAGATTGAATAGATTGACCTTTTTAAAACAACGCGGATTTTTATATTTTCAAATCACTAATGGTTTGAGCTTCTCAGAACCATCTGAATTACAACACAGGACCACCGTCAGTCTCTCCATGCTGCATTTTCCGCCCTTGGCACGTAGTGTTTTTTTCAGGCATCAAGTTACAGAAAACGCTTGCTTCATCCATATTAAACACATTTCTGGGTGATGATGAGAGAGCTTAGATTGAAGCTCCCGCGCCCACTCATTGGCATCTTTTTCGTTTACTCTATGTGCCTCCCCACAGACACTGACAGCACTGATTTTATGCCTCTTCTGAAAACGCCATAGCCATCCCTCAAAAGACACAAACCCAGAAATTCCTTCTTTCTTTGGGATTTCCCAAGCGTACTTTTGAAGCATGGGGCCAGACAGTGAAAAAGAAAATTGAGAAAAATTATGTGAAATGCGTAACGGAAAATATCGTAGTGCACGCACAACATACATATTCGGTTTAAACGAAGAATAACATATGGAATATGTAATGAGGGGACCAAATTTTAGTTCGTAGTACGAATTATCCGAAAGCGGTAGATTTTTCCTTGTAATTCGGCAGGGACCGAGCAGCTACTACGGATTAACCGAGTTTTCGGTTTATCCGATTTCGAATTAGCGAGGGTATACTGTATTATTATTTTAAGATGGTTATTGTAAGCGATGAAGAGTAAAGCTATTGCTTAAAGTTAAATGTTCATATTAAATAACCTAATACTATGCACGTAAAACAGGACGCTACTGCATGCGTGAAAAGTTAAAGGTAAACAGGCACACGACCCTCCTGCTTGCTATACATATTCACCCGTGAAGGCCAGTAGAATGCCCTCCAAAGCTGCGGGGATGGTATAAATGGAAGCCAATGTGCCTAGAAGGTAGATAAGGTATTGCGTTCTACCCAAAACTTCGATACCGAGATTTCACCGGAAATACATGTTTTGAGGCACCTTGAATAAAAAAAAGTGTGTCTGTGAACAGCATAACTCAAAAACGAAAAGCGGATAAATACCAAACTTGGTATTTAGATTCAGTGCGTTTCAAAGATGCGACACCAAAATTTTCACGAAAATCTCCCCACTCCAAACTACTCTGTATGTGGAAGATTTTTCGAAACTTTTGATTTTCTAAAAAATTGCTCTGATTGTGATTAAAATGCCACATATTAAATATATTTGCATGAAAAGTAAAACGTATATCTTGAACTTTTTGGGAATAGCCTGTGAAATGCACTTCATTTGAAAGGAGTTTTGTATATAACTGGTAAACTTAAGCGATAGACGAAAACGCACTACACAAAAAAGTGGACCTCTTTAAGACACACAATTTATGTCAAACAACTTTCTTGTGGCATCAGCCATTTCCGAGATATCCGTTATTAATGGTTTAAATTGTTAGATTCTTTGTCATCCTTTTGAAGTCCTGTCGACATTCATTTGTTTCTCGCCGTTGCATGGCAAGAGTATGAAATTTTAAGGCCAGCATACAGCGTCCAGTTCTTTCAGATTTGACTATTGCTATTCTCTTTGCATTTATAAAGAAACGTGTAGTGAGGGGCTACTTCTGCAAAGGTTTGTTTCGGTTAAAATGAAGTAGATAGAAAAATAAGCTTTTGTAAGGGCAGAGAAAGTTATGTGAATGTAACACATCAGAATTTTTTTCTGTAATGTTATACGTAATGAACGATGTGTTATAGTCAAATTGGGACACATGATACGCGGATGGACCTTGGTCTCCTGGAGGCCAAGGGTGGACAGAATTGCCTACAATTTCAGTGGCAACTTGAAGGGGTTTAATTGTATTGTTGCGGTTGCACCACGTATGGATGCCAATTTGCGAGAGATTGTTTCTAGGAGCGTTCGCCCCACGAACGGTACAAAGTTTCCGGTGGCCTTCGTCCCACTTCACTTTATGTGTAATAACTATTTTAATGTTATTTATTTAAATATTATATATATGTATGCCTCGACTTCGTCAGCAGTAATTTGCAGAACACGTATCTCTTATCAGGGTTGGTACGGCTAAAGAACAAGGTTACACAAATTATAATTGTATTTAACCTTTTTTTATTAATCCTTCACACGATTAAATAACACTTCACTGATGTATCCTACTATAGAGCTGTGAGATTATTGTTAATTGCACTTTTAACAGGTAGACTTTGTATTATTCTCACCGCAATGAATTTTTATGTCTCACACTGAACCCGTACCGAACCAAAAACTGCTTGGGTACGCTTTCTTGTGGCGTCTACCGCTTGAATTTGTGCATTTCCTCTATTTCTAGTCTCTGATTGGCTAATCCTACTCCAATAGAATACCTTTATTTAACTTTTAGCTCTTCTAGTTGTTGATTGGCTATTTATAAACTGTTTTAAATATTACATTATTATTGTTCCAAGAATTATTAGTAGCCTTTTTAAACTTTCTAATTTATTGTTGTCTCAAGGTTACCTTATCGTTAGCAACTTTCGGCTTCTACTTTGTAATTCTGTTTGCTACGGAAGGCAGCTTGCTTCTATTCTCACAGCCCCTACATTGTTAAACTACGTAATACATTCACATAACACTTTTATACACGTACATAATAAAATAAACATAATATGATGGCTGTAATATACACTTTATATATTATTACATACACATATTGTTTTAAGGCGGGCTGTTATTAAATTTTATATTATATAATTAGACTGATATCATTTAAGTGTTGAAAATACTGCCTCAACTTTGTGTTACTCGTCACGTCATCTGCTCTATCTAGTGTAATTAATATAAATATTACTGTTTTGTTTTACACATTTAGAATTCTTTGTTTCCTTCACATATTGCTTCGGAGCTTGGGACACCGTTACCGCTTTAGATAACAAAACGAAGCGTGGGATCTACGGCAGGTTGTGTAGAGTGGAAAAAAAACAACAAAACAAAACAAAAAAAACCCAAAAAACCCGCAAAATTTCAAGCACGCACACTTGGAAAAAGTGTAAACTTGCAGCATGCAATATTTCGAAAACATTTTTTCTGCAGTAGATTTTTATTTTATTTACCACGTACCTAGTAGGTAGAGAAGGTATTGTATTCTATCCTAAATTCGATATCGAGTTTTTACCGGAAGTGCATACTTTATAGGCTCCCTGAACCTAAAAAGGAAGCATTTTTAGAAAAAAATGCCCATGTCTGTGTCTGTGAAAGCATAATTCAAAAACGAAAATCTGTTAAATACCAAATTTGGTATTTAAGTTCGTCTTCCAAGGATGCGACGCGAAGATTTCCAAGAAAATAGTTGGAAGTTTTTGGACTTAAATAGGTTTGGTATCTATTGAACATTTCGTTTTCGAGTTATGCTGCTCACAAACAGACATTTTTCAAAATATGAACCTTAAAACATGTATTTGAGATGAAATCTCGATGGCTGGGTTGTAGTACTTCCTCTTTAGGTATGTGGTAAATATTTTTTTTCTTCTGATGTGTCACATTCACATGACTTTCTCTACCTTCTATCGTTTATTAGTGGGTATACAAATTATTCTTACGAAAGTCTATTTTTCTATTTACTTCATTTTAATCCAGAAGAAATAACTGCATTTAACATTTTGCTAGAATACAAAGAGAACCGTGATAGTAAAATGTTTAAGAACTGGACGCTATACTCTAGATGAAAGGAACAGATTATCTATTGATTCAGTCAATGGTATTGTTTTAGTGAAGAGTAATTTTAAAATCTTCAATTGTGTAGAATTTCTTGATTATATTTCAAATTAAGCTAGATGTTTTGCGTAAGACTAGTTCTTCAGAGAAGCATGACTGACTGCTGTTGATGATCACACTGTATTTTTCAAGATTTTAAGAAAATATAAATGTATACGCCCGTGGCCATTTAAATTATAACTTTACATTAGTTTTGTGTTGACCGATAATGTTTTAAATTTTTGTCAAATGTACTAATTTTTTTACCATTGTGTCCTACATTTACATAAAATAACCTGGTAACCCTAACTATTACATACTCTTAGCATGGGCTCATGAAAAACAAAGGAACGACCAAGTGACAAAGCTTAAGCGAACAATAGCGAATTTTTCGGAAATGGTTCATACAACGAAAAAGTTATCTGACATAAATTGTAACATATTTTAATGGGATGTACATGTTTTTCATAGTAATTTTTGTACACTGAAAATGAAGAGGACTTTACAGGCTATTTACAGAGAATTTAAGATAGACGCCTTTGTGACGAAAATATCTCAATAAATCAATATCGGTGGAGTAATTTTTGAGAAAATAAATAAATACATCTAAAAATTTTGCATGTAAAGGATTATTTAGCGTAGTCGGAATTACATGAAAGTGTTTGCCTTGCATAATTAAAACTCTGTTACATTCACATGACTTTCTCTACCCTCTATCGCTTAATATTGGGTAAACAAATTATTCTTGCGAAAGTTTAGCTTGCTATCTAATTCATTTTAAACATGTCCGAAAATAACTACATTACACATTCGTTGTAAATACAAAGAGATAGCGTTATTCAAATGTTTTAGAACTGGACGCTATACTTGGCTTTAAAATTCCACATTCTTTTATGACATCGCGAGCAACAATTGAAAATCGACAGGACTAAATAATAGATATCTCGTAAATGGCTAATGCCAAAAAAAGTTGTTCGTAATAAATTTTGTGTTTTAAAAATATATACATTTCTTTTGTAGTGTGTTTTCGTCTATCGCTTAACGTTTACCAGTTATGGAAGGTTATGCACATTTCCTTCCGTATAAAGAGGACTTCAAAAGCTATTCCCAGAAAATTAAAGATACAAATTTTATTTGTCATGCAAATGTCTTTAATATATAGCATTTTAATCAAAATCGTTGGTCATTTTTCAGAAAACCAAAAGTTCGAAAAATCTTCTATATAAAGGGTAGCTTGGGGTGGAGGATTTTCTTGGAAATCTTCGTGCGCATCTTTGGAAGGTACTGAACTTAACTACCAAGTTTGCTATTTATCCGACATATAATTTTTGAGTTATGCTGTTATAGACACAGTCGCGCACACACGGACAGTAGTAGGACTTGTATTACAATTTTGACTCTGGAAGTGCAGATGTGAAAAAAAGAAAACTTTTAACCAAATATTGAATATGGTTGCTAAATAAAATGGCACGTAATAGGGAATGTTTGACTTCAAATTCGAATTTAGGAGGCCCGAATTAGTAAAATTATTTTAATTTCTTGGAATGAAAAAAGTTAAAATTCTGTTGTACAGTGTTATTTATTTATTTTATTTTTTCCAAGAACGACAATAGTCCAAAAGTAAAGATTTTCAGGAGGTCAGACTTTTCTTTATGCCATAAACATGTTTTCCATGTTTTGAAATTCCTACCGTGTATTCTGCTTGCAGAGTTTCTTTTATAGCAGTTTGTATTATTCATTGATTATTTTATAGCTCTTAGAAAATGGGGCTTAAATTCAAAATAATATTGATTACGTAAATAAAGATGCAATGCAGTTCTGTCAAACTGAATAACGTACATATTACCTTAAATATACATTCATATGTACACTCGGTCAAACTAAAGTGGGCGGTTTCTTGAACAATTGCATGTTTACAAAGTCCCTTCATGTGAGTGCGGTTCACAACAGTCCACTTCTGTACGTCGCTTTGGCTAACTATAATACAAGCCGAAAGGCACTGATTTGAGCTACCTACACACCGTGCTCAACTCAACTCAACCCAAACCCAGTCTGGTGGGCTCGTGGTGAGCCTAAGTAATGTACCTCCCTTGGAAGGGCTTAACCACAGGGATGGTAGGATTATTGTAGGATAGTGGGTTTGGCTTTAAAGCTGATGTGTGATAGGAGGTAGCTTCTATATGTTTATAGGCTCTTCAGCGGCTGCTCCGCTGGTGTCTATTGTTCCAAACGGACTAAACGTTTTGAATGTTGAATGACCATTTCCACTTACTTAGTGTCAGCGTAAGTTTTGGCTAGTTTAGTGCCTTCGTTACCGGAAGTGCCCACAAGCCATGCGGAGAACCCGGTAGTGTCTGTAGCGACGTTCATTGAGTAAGTAGTCCCCAGGGATCTGACGAAGGCGTTCTTATGATGGGCCAATCTAACGTAGCAATTTTGAGCCCAACGCCTAATCACATCTTCCACATATGGGAGGGCCGAGGTTTCGTGCAGTAGCCTCACTGGAAAACGATGCAGACGGAATAGATGAACCTAAGTTCTCTGTTCTGCACTTGCTGTAACCACAGAAGCCAGGAGTCTGCTGCCATACCCTACACCTCGTAGGCATAGATCATCAGAGGTAATATAAGCGCTTTATAAAGGCGTAACTTTATGTGGACGGTTATGGTGGAAGCAAAAATTTAAGTTTTATTTATGGACGCTCTGTAGCTGCTGTGGTCCTTAGCGTCCCATTGTATATTGGGCGTGAAAGACCGGTAATTTTGCTCAGAGGCCTCTTTATCAGACTTGAGGTTCTTTTACGTGCCGTAAATCTACGACACGGGACCGCCGGATTTACTTGCCTTCCGAAGGAAGCCATGCTAAGGAGTTTTACGCCCGAAAAAATCCATCGCCCTCCGCCGGGTTTGAACACGCGACCTGGGGAACTAGAGGCTAGCGTGGTACCGCTACACCACGGAGGACGACAAGGTGGAAGCCAGAACCGAGTATAAGGCGGCTACCACCCCCTTAGCCCTGTTCATTTTCCCCCGCACGCGTTCACGAAAAGTTAGACTTCTATCGAAAGTGACGTCTAAGTAGCGAAAGGACTTTCCTAACTCTATCCCATGCCCCTGATAGGTAAGTCTGCTGCTGGGATTCGTCTCCTGGTAAATAGGACAGTATGGCTTTTGCCCAGATTTACGGACATCCGTAAATGTCTTTGCCTGCACCAGTGTTGGACGAAGCGCAGGTGTCTTTGAATGTGGTTGAAGGCTCTGAGCATGTGTCTGTCTGTTGTGTACAATAGGACGTCATCAGCAAACTGGGCTATATTGAAGCCTTGCACTACTGCAAAGTCTGCCATGTACAGACTAAACAGTGTGAGAGATAGTACAGAGCCAACGGGGACTCCACCTTGTATGGGTTTCAGTTTTGATGTTTTCCCCACAACTACCACTGTGAAGGTGTGTTGGTTTAGGTAACGGTGTATGATGTGGATTAACTGATAGTGTAGACCAAGCTGGATAATTTTATATAAGAGCCCCTCATTACAGGTCATTGAAAAGGCCTTCTCCACGTTCAGAGATACCGCTGGAGTGAAAGCCCTGTCCTGGAAACCCAGGGCAGCAGCTTTCACCATCCGCAGCAGTTGCTGGGCGATCGAGTACCCAGGGGGACAACCAAACTGGTGGGTTGGAATGGCTTGAATATCGATCAGTAACGGTGACAAGCGGTGCAGTATTAGCCTCTCGAAAACTTTCGAGAGGGTGGGTAGGAAGCTGATGGAGCGGTAGCTGGAGAGAAGAGTCGGGTCCTTACCAGGTTTCAGAATGCACACTACCCGGGCTAACTTCCACTCGTGCGAAAAGTGTCCCAGGGGACACATATATTGAATACCTTGGTAAGGAAGAGTACCGCTCTGAAAGGGAGGTTGCGGAGAATGGCGGAGGTCAGCCCGTCCTGCCCGCAAGCCTTTTTAGTGTTGAGAAGCCGGAGTGCGCCTTGGACTTCACTGGGGCGGATGATTCAAAGGGGATTTCCGCTCCATCAGGGGATAATAACAAGTAGCGATCTACGTCCTGGTGAGCACGGGCAGAAAAATCAGTGTCCTGATGGTCTCCTCTCGGTCTTCAGGTGTCCTCAAGTTAGTTGGAAAGCACATTTGCTTTGGTTTGGGGTTCTTACACAAGGCCTAGGTTTCCTTGAAGCGTGGAGGTGTATTGATTTCGTTGGCGGCGGAGGTTTTTAGCTATCCTCCAGACGTCACCGCTAGAGGTTCTGACGGGCCATCGTGGCCTCCCACGCTTGCATCCTATGCACATGCAGGCGGTCACGGGTCTCCCGGCGAAGATGCCTCAGAAGCTCTCGATTATGTGGCGTCCGATGTCGCTGGTATAGCCTTCGAGCTGCCCAGGAACGACGGATGAGGAGTTCGAGGTCCAGTGGTAAGATCTCGGATGAGGGGTGTTAGGAATATGAGGTTGTCAACTGTTCGCACCACTGTGGTTGTAAAGGATTTGACTGCTGTCTCCAGGGAGGGAATAATGCATTGAGGCAATCCTTAACGCATTCCCAATCGATTTCTCTGGTGTGACCAGAAACTCGTGCTGGCAACTCGTGTGTTGATCTCCGCCAACACGGGTTGTGTTCGGAATGAAGTGCCATGAGTGATGTGAACCGCCCAGGTAGGGGTAATGCTTGATTATCACACTGTGCTTGGCGTGGAGCAGTCGTTAAGCTATTTAACGTCTATGCAAGCAGCTCGAGTAATGGACTGTTATGCTTTATTTTTACAACACGATTTACTGTAATATAGTTAAATAATATTGCTGGTGTTACTTCATTTTACTTATAAATATAATTACAACAATGGTGAAATATGTGGTCATACAATTACGAAACCTCCTCCTGGCAGATAAATTAATGTCATGGTTGCCATCTACCGATATGTTGGATTACTAAATAAACACCACATACATAAAAATGAAGAAAATCTGTTAAGTTTTTACTCATTTTAAAATGAAAGGTGAAACATAATGTTAAGTAGCTCCATGAAGATTTGAACTTGCAACCTCAGAAACAGTAAAGTAATTTTCTACCACTGAGCCAAGAATGCTGCAGTAACGTGGATGGTAACGAACATTAGTCATACTCCACCTGAGAATTATAAAGAATAAAATGTGTTTTGATTACAAATATTCAGTGTTGAAACACTGAAACATCTGTGTGTTTGAAATCGCGTATATGAATTATTTTCTCGGAAGAATTTTTGATTACAGTTATGCTCTCTATTATAACTATCACAAAAATATACGCAGTCTCGTGAACCAAGTCGACTGTCCTAAACCCTCACGAAGTACCCGATTCGAGCTCCGTTTCTCAGACGTCGGCTAGTTTTGTATAGTGTACGACATTCTTGTGAAATTGACAAAACTTAAGGTATATATTACCTACAGGAGAATATATTCTCTACGAACTTGCTATATGTGTAGTAAGACGACTGTAAGGGACAGCAGCGCAGTCTGATGATATCTGAAAAATGAATCTTTTTCACTATGGCTGCTCTTATAGAAAAAGAAAAACATTGAGGTATAGGATCAGTCATACGGCAAGGGCTCCTAGTCACTGGAACTCAGACTGCACATAGGTCACTGTAGGCCGTTTGTGACTTACGTGACTCCTGGGAAGAAAAGGTGAAGGGGAGACCCGAAGGACGACCATATCCGTTGACGATGCGCGTTAGCAAATATGCAGTCCCTAAGAGTTCCAGAAACTCACCATCTTGACATCGGTGCCATCAACACAAGGGTCCCGTGAACGAGCAGCCCAGGAAGGTTCACCGGCCTTCTAATCTGGCGAACTCTTTACACAGCGCAAACTCCACCGTCCCCCACAACGCACCAATCGCCATCGCCTGTCTTACAACCCCAGCATTCGGCTATCGATCTGGATAAATCCCGGAAAATCCCAAGGTCGGATTGGTCAGGCCGATGGGAATCGAATTCAGGACCTGATTAATTCAAAAGTTTATCTCCAGCTAATTAAATAGTTTATTTGGGGGATCACACCTCTTCCTTGCTATACATACTTCACCTGTGCAGGCCAGAGACTGTCGCCTGAAGCTGCGGTGACGGCATAAATGGAAGCGTGTACATCATATTTGTTTACAGAGAACACTATAAGGTCACAAGCGCTTCTACCTTCTCTCGCCAGCAAAAGGCCCAAAAGGTTCCCAGCAAATTACTAAATTTTCATCACCCCAACACGCACATGGGGAAGTGTAGCTATAAACGGCGAGAGGCCAGGAACCTTGGTGTCTACAATCCGATGAATGCGTGAGGTTTTTTTTTAACAAAATACACAAATTTCACATCACACACATTACCTGTGATTTATTCATAGAACTCTAGGTGGCCCTACATTACACACAGGGGAATAAAGGATTGAGGGAAGATGCCACGCTGTCGAGGACTCGCCACACGCGACCTACTCTTTACACACTTACAAAGTGACGCCCACACACACAAAGAAGTAATGCTAACTATCTATCCCCCCTCTCTTCAACCCTGGCTAGGCACGCTAGCCAGAGCTGGCGGTGTCATCCCAGGCGGAACTTCCAACAAAGCCTACTTTCTCTGGCATGGTCGGCGCCAAAGGAGAAGACTCGTTCAGCCGAAAGAAATAATAAGTCACCCCAAAAATACTGTCGACAATGCGACGCAATAATGTGCCTGGTAAGACAATACTTACTAATACGCCACATCATGACTTTTTATAACCACTATCGTTTACTTTTATATAGCTTCTACAAACTATTCTTCCAAAATCTTATTTTTCTACCTACTGCAAGTGAATCCAGATAAATGCTTCCAAAACTCATTACATTTGGTTGTAGGTGCAAAGGAGATACAGGAGGCTGAAGCAACAGTGAACTGTTTAAAAAGTGCGTCTCTATATACTGCTGGTAAATCCCATATTTTTCATATGATATCGCGAGAAACAACTGAATTGT
Source organism: Deroplatys truncata (assembly GCA_030765065.1). Lineage (NCBI taxonomy): Eukaryota > Metazoa > Arthropoda > Insecta > Mantodea > Mantidae > Deroplatys > Deroplatys truncata. Next base: position 48,978,312 of record CM060979.1, on the reverse strand, counting down.
GACAGCACCTCAAAAATGAAGCACTGAAAAACTCAAAACCAATAACAACGAATATTTCGGAAGTTTATTGGAAATGAATTGTGCGTTTTAAAGAGATCTACATTTCTTGTGCATCGAGTTTTTGTATATCTCTTATGATTTATACGAAACTGTACAAAATTGACTCTCAGACTTTAAAGAGGAATTTAAAGGCTATTCGTAGAGAATTAAAGATGTACAGTTTATTAGTCATGTAAATATCTCAAGAATGTGGTATTTTAATCAAAATCGTTAGACCCAGTTTTGAGAAAATATTGACAAATTTTCCACGTAAGGCGTAGTTGATGTGTTATATTCACACGATTTTCTCTCCTGTATCGTTTATTAGTGGGTATACAGACTATTCTTACGAAACTTTGTTTTTCTATTTACTTCATGTTAATGGAGGTAAAGTTTTGCAGAAATAGCTACAATACACATTGCATTAGGATAGAAATCGAAAAGCAATAGTGAAATATTTAAGGACTGGACACTATTGCTGGCTTTAAAATTCCATACTCTTTTCATGCAATTGCGAGGAACAAGAGGATATTGACAGAAGTTTAAAAAGAATGACGAAGTTTTGTACAACTTGAACCATTAATAATGGATACCTCATAAATGGCTTATGCCACAAAAAAGTTAGAAATAAAATGTGTTTTTGGGTAGTATGTCGTTATCAATTAAATTAAATTAAGTTTTTTTTATGGACGCTCTTTAACTACTATGGTCCTTAGCGTACCATTCTATATTGGACGTGAAATACCGGTAGTATGGCTCAGAGGCCTTTTGATCAGGTTTGAGGTTCTTTTACGTGCCGTAAATCTACGACATGGGACCACCGGCTTTACTTCCTTTCCGAAGGAAGCCATACCAAGAATTTTTACGCCCGAAAAAATCCATCGCCCTCCAGTTATACAAAGTATTGCAAAATTCCTTCCGAATGAAGAGGACTTCACAGGCTATTCGTAGAAAATTCAAGATTTACATTTTGTTTTTCATATAAATATTTTAAACCTATGGTATTTTAATAAAAATCTAGTAGCCATGTTTTAGAAAATAAAAATTTCGAAAAATCTTCTATATAAAGGGTAGCTTGGGGTGGAGGATTTTCTTGAAATCTTCGTGTCAAATCTTTGGAAGATATTGAACTTAAATAGGTACAATGCTTGGTATTAGCCGACTTTTCGTTTTTTAGTTACGTTCAGACACACACCATTTTTATAAAAGTGCTTTTTTGGATTCAGAAGGCCTCAAAACATGTATTTCGATGAAATCTTACTAAGAAATTTTTGGGTGGAATGCAAACCTTCTCTACCTACTATGTACATGGTAGAGAAAGTAAAACTGCTTTGTTTTGTTTTATTTGGTTTTGTGGACCTGAAAGCACGTATTTGCGGTGAAATACGATATTGAATTTTTGGGTGGAATGAAATACTTCCTCTTCCTGCTAGGTATGTATTGCATGCCCGTACCCAAAAAGATTTCGGGTAGGGTTTTCCATAACTAGATCTAAACTTAACAGTACCCCACTCAGTTACCATGTATCTACTCCATAGTAAATAGACATTACGTAGATAAGAAAATTGCTTGGAGACATTATAGGGACAGGAAAATCTTACCAGAATGAGGATATTCTACCTTACAGCACAAAGCATCGAGACTGCTTCGAAAACCAGGATGTATAGTCATCTTATCTATGTAAGGTGACAATATTAAGTTTCCCTTTTACTTTCTCTACTACGTATAGTAAGTAGGGGAAGTATTGCATTCCACCCAAAAATTCGATACCGAGATTTCATCGGAAATATATGTTTTGAGGCCCCCTGAATCCAAAAAAAGCATTTTTGGAAACATATCCGTGTGTATGTCTGTGTGTCTGTGAACAGCATAACTCAGAAACGAACAGTCGGATAAACACCAAACTTGATATTTAGGTTCAGTATCTTCCAGAGATGCGACACGAAGGTTTTCAAGAAAATCCTCCAACCCCAGATTACCCTTTACACGGAACATTTTTCGAAAATTTTAATTTTCTCAAAAACGGCTCTAACGATTTTGATTAAAATATCATATGTTTAAGAGATTTTCATGACAAATGAAATGTATATCTCGAATTTTCTGGGAATGTCTCCAAAAGTATTCTTCATTGTGAACGACTTTTGCATAACTGGTAAACCATAAGAGATAAACAAAATTTTACTACACAAAAAATGTAGATCGCGTTAAAATACACAATTTATGTCATATACATTTTTTTATTGTGAACCATTTTCGAGATATTGCTTGTTATTCCCTTAAATTTTCCAATACTTTTTCTCAAATGGGAATTCGTTATTCATTTTTACTTTCTCTACTACGTATAGTAAGTAGGGGAAGTATTGCATTCCACCCAAAAATTCGATACCGAGATTTCACCGGAAATACATGTTTTGAGACCTCCTGAATCCAAAAAAAGCATTTTTGGAAACATGTCCGTGTGTGTGTCTGTGTGTGTGTGTGTGTGTGTGTGTGTGTGTGTCTGTGTGTCTGTGAACAGCATAACTCAAAAACGAACAGTCGGATAAGCACCAAACTTGGCATTTAGGCTCCGTATCTTCCAGAGATGCGACACGAAGGTTTTCAAGAAAATCCCCCCACCCCAGACTACCCTTTACATGGAAGAGTTTTCGAAAATTTTGATTTTCTCAAAAATGGCTCTAACGATTTTGATGAAAATATCATATGTTTAAGATGTCATGAGAAATGAAATGTATATCTTGAAGTTTCTGGGAATGTCTCCAAAAGTATTCTTCATTGTGAACGACTTTTGCATAACTGGTAAACCATAAGAGATAGACAAAATTTTACTACACAAAAAATGTAGATCGCGTTAAAATACACAACTTATGTCATATACATTTCTTTTGTTGAGTGAACCGTTTTCGAGATATTGCTTGTTATTTCCTTAAATTTTACAATACTTATACTTTTTCTCAAATTCGTTATTCATATTTTTTATGACCTGGACATGCAAAGAGAATGGAATGCTCCACATAGCAACAGGTCTTAAAATATTTGACTATCGCTTAAAGCCTACCATATTCCCCTTGCATCTACAAGAAAATTACCAATAAGATTAACATCTCGATTAACATGAAGCATATGGAGAATAAGCGTTTGTACAAGAGTAGAGAAAGTCATGTGAGTGTAACACATAAGATTTTTTGGTAAATGTGCTACTAGCAGTAGACCTACTGTTATCTAACGACATTTTCTCATATTGGTTTGATATGAATTTAAATAAATAAAGCTGTCAGAAGTTTCGGGGGGTGGGGTTTGAGCCCTAAACCCCCCTCTAAATACGGCCCTGATGTATTGAAGTAAAACTGCACCATGCAACGCCGGATAAGACAACAAGTAACGGAATGTTTTCTTGGCAAATCTGAAATGTGCCAATGTGACTTTATTCTTTGAGTTGAGAGCTCATTCTTTCACGTCTAGAAACACATTCGTGAGTTGTTCTTTTGCCGGCGATCCTAAGCGGTGCCAGTTTTCAAACTAACATAGTTCGATCGCCTCTTTTCCCCCTCTCTCTCCCTCGTTCGCTCTCGTTCTGTCTCCTTTTCTCCCCACGTAACTTCAAAACACAGCTGTTCAGCTGGAGCATCGCGTGCGCCGCTCTAGCGGCAAGTGATGGAACTGCCGCTGCTGCTGCTAGTGCAAGGGGAAAGGGGGTATGGGCTTGAGACCCTGGAAACCGCGCGAGGCTCTGTTGTCGGTCGTCCGGATCCCACACGAACTACTTCAGGTAAACGGAGACGTCGTATAGCGAGGACGCAGATAACACGGATGGCAAGTACCTTCTCCACCACCCTCATAGATGTTCCGTAGGCAGTAATACTTGTTGTTACCCGTAGATAAAGCCCGTTAAATGTGTGGTAGTTTTGAACCGCATTTCTTTATTTATGTACCTACCTCACACTATTTCGTTAAATTTATATTATATCTTTGTTTAAAAAGTGATAACAAGGACAGTGTTAATACGCGTAATACTTGACGGGCATCAACTGTGCCCACTTCAACAGCAAATACGAAAAACGGGAACCGCGTGCTCCAAATAGGGGTGTTCAAATTACCATGCTATCCTGTTGCATTGATGGCGTGACCTTTCTCAATGCTGAATAATTAATGCTGCGCCGGAAACATCAATCGCGGACACAATGGGAACACGAGCAGCAGATTTGCCGGTGACTCGCTACAAACCTTGCAAATCATAATCATCACACGTTCATCGCAAACAAATGCACTTATATTAAATAGTTACACACACTGCGCATGGATTACGTTTACTTTTCTTGGAATAAGCTGTAGTTTTGGAGTTTTTCTAAGATTCGTATTTCGTATTTCGTCACACTTACGAACCAGCCAAAGCGCATGAGCATATGACATATCCGTGCATGTTACAAAGAAAGCGAACTAGATGCCAACACATTTTCCACTTAAGTTAAAGAAAACATGTTCATTAATGTTTTGATGTCTCTCTTATTATCTTTGCCATTTTCCCCATTTGACATTTTATGCTGTGCTCTACCTAGGTAAAGCCCTGGTTCGACCTTTCCTCCCAGAAGACTAATTAATTCAAGCTTAAGGTCTTAGTGTTCGTCACCTGTAAATGCATATAATCTGATTCTAAACAAACTTGCAGTTTGAAACTTTTAATTTCGGATTCGTGTTCTTCAGATACAAAAATACCTAACAAATAATTTCTAATTCGTAATTTTCACGTTTAAATTAACAAATAAAGCACTAAGTAACACCAATACCACCTCTACTAATGCCTTATATATATTACTCACTGCATATAAACCAATGTTCAATAATATTTAGGTTTTCTTTACCAATTGGAGTTACGTAAAATGTAAATTGATGTTGTAAATAGCTATGCTTCTAAATTCGATACTTGCGCTACTCTTAAATGAACTACAGGTTTCTTATTTAAGATTTAAATTACAATGTATACTTCCCAGCGATGAATCTTGAGTTCGAGACTGCGGAAGGAACACGTAAACGACTTGCTGTGAAAGGGAATAATTAAACCCTTGAACATAATGGAATGCATAGCATAAGATCTTAATGGATTTTTTTTGTTAAAAAAACTGGGCACTCCTAGAACTTCCAAAGTGTTGCTATAAAATAGGTGACAGGATTCAAAATTAGAACATGTGTACTTGTCTTTCCTTCAATTATTTTCTCATTTTTGTTGTTCTGTAACATAAAAAAGCGTAAAAGATACAACTCTGCCATTTACATATCTGATATAAACACAAGCAACAGGTACTATAGTAGTTAATAATTACCAATACACACACTTCAGTAACACATTGCAGCCGTAAATACGCCAAGATGACCACATTTGTTTCTTGCCATTTTACTTTCTCTACTACGTACTTATGAGATTTCACCGAAAATACATGTTTTGAGGCCTCCTGAATAAAAAAAAGAATTTTTGGAAAAAGTTCCGTGTGTGTGTGAACAGCATAACTCAAAAACCAATAGTTCGATAAATGTAAAAACTGGTATTTTAGTCCAGTATCCTCCAAAGATACGGCAGTCGGATTTTCAAGAAAATCCCCCCACCTCAAGCTACTCTTTACATGGAAGATTTTTGTAAAGTTTTGATTTTCTCAAAAATGACTAACGATTTTGATGAAAATACCATATGTTGAATATACATATATGGCAAATAAAATGCATGTCTTGAATTTTCTGGGGAGAGTATATGAAGTCCTCTTCATTCGGAAGGAATTTCGTATAATCTTGTATAACTAGTAAACGTTAAGCGAAAGACGAAAATGTGATACACAACAAATGTAAGCCTCTTTAAAACACACCATTAATTTCAAATTACTTTTTTGTGGAACTAGTCATTTACGAGATATCCGTTATTAATACTCCAAATTGACTGTCATTCTTTAGTCGTGTCGAAATGCAGTTATTTATCGCGATTGCATGGAAAGATGGTGGAAATTTAGACCAGAATATAGGTCCAATTACTAAACATTTGACTATCGTTATTCTCTTTGTATCTAGAATGAAATGTGTAATGTAATTATTTCTACAAAGGTTTATCTTCATTAAAATGAAGTAGATAGAAAAATAAGCTTTCGTGAGAAGAGTTACTATACACGCTAATAAAGTCATGTGAATCTAACACATCAGATCTGTTGTTTTTGTGCTTATCTCTTCTTTTATTAATAAGACAGGCGAAGTGTGGTGAAAGTCACTTGTCATTTCTTTCAAACTCTGGAGAAAGAGGGCATGCGGGTAGCTTATTCCTTCCTATTGGGAACTGAATCCGGCAGTTCGGAAGAAAAACACGTTACCTCCATTCAACTTACTTGAACACAGTACCTGTATTTACATTTGGGACGACACGAACGAGTCATGTTGGATGGTTGAAAATACCATCTCTACCACCTCTTGGTCTTGGTGCTGAAACAAAAGCACGCTGCACTTTTGTTTTTGCATTTATCCGCAAGTTTAACATAATCTGACGGAGCTTTCATTTCATAATTACTATTACTTTTAAAATTTGATTTAATTAAAAACGAGGGGGAAGTTTAAAAGCAGTAATCGCATATTAGGTTTCGCTTCATTACCCTAGTCATCCCCACTTTGAAATTTCAAATAGCATTATGATGGTTAAATTTCAAAGGGCTTTTAGTTGCACAGTTTACTCATTTGTTCTCATACCTTTTGTTTTCTGTCAGTACCCGGCAATCGAATGATTGTATTTTACTAGAGTTGAAGGGAATAAAACAAAAGATCTTGAACATTTAATTTAGTAGTTGTGTTGTGGCCTTAAGGGCACTTTGAGGTGGCAAAATGTTACAAAGTAATTTTTTTGGTTTTATTAATCACGAGTTCCACAAATGTTTCCGCATATAACAATGGCTTAAGCACATGCTTCTGAAACTTTTAACGCCTCAAAACGAATAATTTAGATAGCTTTTGGAGTGAATAAATGGACACACCTTTATTTATTTTCACTTTTCACGCAAATTCAGCTTTTGCATATTTAGGTCAGTTGTCTCAAAACCATTGCAGAAAACACTAACTTTTATTTCTTATTCAAATAAATTAGTACTTGAAAATAGAGTGATTTTCTCCTGAATAAATAAACTTTAATTTAGTGATCCGTGTAATTTAAACAAATGTTTGCTTCTACACTTGAAATTCTGTAAAAATGTATCAAAAATAAAAATTTGAAAAGTAATTCATGCGCTTTTTGAGATTGAGTATTCTTAGTATACTGTAAAAATTACGAACCTGGAAGGAAAATTGTGGCTTAAAGATGCAAATAAATGATAGAAGTGCAAAATTAATTATGTTTTAGTGATAATTTTATTTGAAAATTTGGTATGCGAGCATATGTTGGAATAAAAACGGTTTGATCCGCAACAGCGTGCTTGTCATATCCATAAATTTAATAAATATTTACCTAAATTACGGAACACGATAAAAATTACATTTATGGAATCTTAGTGTAAAAATTAGGCTGATGTCACTATTCCGTGCCCTTATGTTATACAAAATTGCGTATCAATCGTATGTACTCCTCCATTTAACGATATTCAAGAAATACAAAACAGAACATCCCTAGCATGTAAAGCATTCTAGTCAGGAAGCACCCAAAGAAGAGTTTACGGGAGACTTGGGAGTAGATTTAGTCTAGCTAACCTAAACACAGTTATAGCATTAACTTTGGTCAGTTTTATTCAGACTTGAACTTTCTCCAAATTAAGGGTACCCATGGTTGGAATTTCTAAATCCTTCCGTTTTTATCTAAATGTTTACAAAATGTTATCACATACTGCCCTACCACAATTATAAGCATGTTTTAAATTTCATGCAATTTTCTTTAATATCTTTTTTTTTTAAAAAAGATTATTTTACTTCTATTATACTAATTCATCAGGTGTTTTCCACAAATGCATAAATCAATTTTGAAGAAATAAAAATACTACCATGTTATTTAAATGCTAATATGCAAAACTAGCATATAGAATTTTATTCGCTCTTCTGATAGTTTCAGAAAAAAATTTAAACCTTTGGATATAATTTTTGTAACCATTTATTCTCGGTGGTTTAATTAATTATGCCATATCTTGAGCAATTTAAAGTTGTAGCAAAAGCCATATTCCAGTTTTTTAGGTTCATTCTCTCAGAGTTTCTGCTGAACATTTGAACAAGATTGATTACAAACTGTATCGTATGGACCATTTTAATGTGAAAATTTTATTTATCACTCGCATGGTACCAAGTTACCAAGCAGTCAAGGAAACTAAATATAGAACAAATGAATGGAAATTATGAATAAAATGAGGACTTCTTCAAAGTTACAAATATCATAATATAGGAGCTTAACCCGAAATTACAGTGTTGGACTGAGGGGAAAAGGATGAAATCTAAAGTGCAAATAGTAATAGTTTTATTCTGCCTTCTAAATAAATACATTAGAGTGCTGTTTGTTTAAACGAAATTTCCTTTAAATAAACACTTGCATTGGAATGGTTTTTAAATTTAACTGTGTAGAATTACTATTATTAAAATATAAGAAATGGATCACTTACGTTTATTAACGTTTAGGCAGTGTTTTTATTTAAATGAAATACACTTTAAATAAACAATTACTTTAATTGGAAACCTTGTAGAATTTCTATTGTTAGAATTAGTAACTTTATTACCTTTCAGGCAATCTTTTCCATTTTCTTCAAAACTACTCATGATGCGTAGCAAATTGTGTTCATGAGGAAACAGCTTTTTGGTGTTAACTTTATTAATTTTTGTTTTTTTTGTACAAATATTTAGCAGATAATTGCAGAGGCTTTAGCTTATTCAGCAAATTGTAAGTTAGAATCTGCCAACCTTGAATCGCCATGAAACAGTTGTAATTTGGCAATATTCTAGGGGCTGCTACCATATTCAGAATATAATTGGAATTAATTTGAACTAGACCTCGGAAATTTGAGATTGTTTTAATCTTTTTCAAGAGGTGCAGTCACATACGTAGATGAAAAACTTTTTTCTTTACTTGTACTCCGTGAGAAAACCCTTAAATAGAACATAGTAAATTTCAACTGTTGCCATGTGATGTTTACCTCATTTTTACTTTCTCTGCCACGTGCATGTAAGCAGAAAAGGTGTTGAATTTCAACCAAAAATTCGACAACGAGATTTCACTGAAAATGCATGTTTTGAGCCCCCAAAACAATAATAAAAAAAAGGATTCTTAGTAAATGATCCCTGTGTCTTTCAACAGTATAACTCAGAAAAGAAAAGTGGATCACCACCAAACTTCCAAGGATGCGACACGTAGAGTTTCAAGAAAATCCCCCACCCCCAACTACTCTTTGTATGGAACATTTTTCGAAAATTTTCATTTCCTAAAAAGTCGCTTTAATGATTTTGATTAAAATACCGTATATTAAAGACATTTACATGAAAAGCAAAATTTATGTATCTTTAATTTTCTGAGATTAGCCTGTAAAGTCCTCTTCATTCGGAACGAATCTTGTATAATTATATATAACTGGTAAACGTTAAGCGATAGACGAAAACGTACTACACAAAATCTGTAGATCTCTTCAAAACACACAATTTATTTCGAATAAGTTTTTTTTTGTCACATAAGCCATTTATGAGATATCCATTATTATTTATGATTCGAATTGTTATTTCCTGGGTCATTCTCTTAAAGTCCTATCGATATTCAGTTGCTTTTCGCGATTGCTGGAGAAAACATGGACCTGCGTATAGCATCCAGTTCTTAAAACATTTCATTATCGCTGTTCTCTTTGTATCTATAACGAATGTGCAACGCTGCTATTTCTGCAAAGGTTAATTTGGATTAAAATGATAGAAAAACAAGCTTTAGTAAGAATAGTTTGTATACCCACTAATGAAGATAGAGGGTAGAGAAAGTGATATGAATGTATCACATCAGAACTTTTTCTACTTTCTTTTGAACTGTTGAGGACGAATGTATGATGAGTTATTCTTGACAATGGCCATTCAGACTGAAGGTCATTTGGTAAAACCTCAGTATGGGAGGATGATCCTGCCATGCATCGAAACAGACATTTGCTCATTAAATGTCTACTTTCTATCATGCAAAACCTTTTTTTTTCCTCGAACGTTGTAATGTAATCTTTTGATATTAAATTTTAGTCATTCTTTAAGTGCATATCAATTAAAACTGATATTCTTATACGGTTTTATTTTTATTTTCTCTGTCACATACCTCTATTGGGTAAGAAGAAATATAGTGGTCCAACCAAAAATTCGGTACCGAGATTTAATCTAAAGTACATATTTAGAGACCCCGAATCAGGGAAAGTGTGACAAATCCCCCTTCCCTTCTTAATAGTGGAGCGGGCTAACGACCCGGAGGCCTAGGTGGATGATGTCACAATCATCTGTTACCTCCAGGTGAAGATTAAAGCATCGAGGAGCTCTGACACAACCTGCGCTGCAGTCAACCTACATTAAGGAGTTTGTCAACATGCTCCTGCGGATGTGCCCACATGCTCATACTGCAAGGGCGATCACGTGGCCCGCTACGGTGGGTTACCCATCAGGAATGTCGTCATCCCCTCCAGACATCCGCAATCTCCTCAAAGGAGGTACCAAGGATCAGAGGCATCCTACCGACACACGAAGCCGGGAATGTCCTAGCCCACGAACCCGGCGGAGGGCGATGGATTTTGTCGGACGTAAAAATCCTTAGCATAGCTTCCTTCGGAACAGAAGTAAAGCCGGTGGTCCCGTGCACGTAAAGGAGCCTCAAACCTGATAGAGGCCTTTGAGCAAAATTATCGGACTTTTAAGCCCAATACAGAGTGGGACGCTAAGCGTCCATATATAAAACTAAAAAATAACAATAAAAACAGCAGACGGCAAAGAACAACCAGCAGGAGCAGCAAACTAGAACAACGAACAACGCATTTCCGAGTACTACCGGATACCCAACAGTGTCTCGTGCTCCGCAGACACACAAGCACCGTACAAGCCAGCACAAGCTCCGGTCAACCAAAACCTAACCCTCCCAGAGTCCCAAGACCGAAGAGGCATAAGGTCAACACAGGAGTCCGACTTGGCACCTGAAGCGGCTGAGAGGCATTGAGGTCGTTTGCCGTCTCCTTATCAGAGAGATGAAAGGGCCGGCGTGAGGTCTGAACCCCTGCGATCAGGCTATGCCATCACCTGTGCACGAAAGCCAACCCAGACCTCTGGATTTGACTTCTGAGTAGTACTGAAGTGGTTGCAGCAGATACTGCAGGCTCGCATTTGGCGCATCGGGACTTGATCATCAGGTTCTTTACCAAAATGTCGTTAGCTATGTAGGGACTGCACTCTATCACTGTCATACAGAGTCCAGAATGACGAATCAAACTAGGTCGCTAACCTCGTTTGAGTTTGTGTTTTGGAACGCCTTCGGCCTGAGCGGTCAGCGGAGTGAGTCGCGTCGCTACATTTTGCACGTTATTGTGCACTAGACATCATTCTACTCGACGAAACTCATCTTCGTCCAGACATCCGCTATATTTGACACGGTGGTTCTCTTGAGGGGAATATGGTCCAGCGCCCAATCCAGCTGGCAACTTTTCAAACCCTAGTGGCCAAGGTAGTTTGCTTAGACCTCGGCAGGAAAAGGTTTATGCTAGTTTCTGTGTGCCATCCCCCAAGGGTAGTTAATAAACGACTACCAAGCAATACTAGCCCTTATTCTGACCTCAGGCTTCAATGTTAAATATTCAGTTCACATTGCGGTCGTCGAGAAGACGCCAGAGGCAATGACATTTGTCGTGGGACTGATGCGAACCTTCGCAAGCTCGCGAAGTGGAGCACCCTCAATTTTTTATAAAAGGTATAAGAGAGATGCATTTAAGAATTGGATTAAATTAAATATATTGATTAGGTTGAAGAGAGTATTTTGGAGCAAAAAATTTATACTAGAATTTTAATGCAAACCGAATTAGGACAACCTTAATTGGAAATGATCATCCTCAGTCATGATCACCAAGCATTTCCCATATCCTCTCACCCTCCTTTCAGTCAACGCACTTCGTTAGGATCAAAATCCGTGTTCAAAGAAATCAACACTAGGTTTTCCAGCCACGACTCTTCGTTTTATACCCAAGTAGTCGACTGGGAAGACATAAGAAATTGCCTCAGCATTTATACACCACAAAATACCAGAAGTACAGGCATCCCCTCCCTAGAGGCTGCGATTTCATCCTCACCTCCATAGTGACACAACTATCCATAACCTGACAGTACAAACACCAGCTTCCCTACACTCGAACGTCCTAATGTCCTTTTCTCTTGATCCTGGGTAGCCCTAAGACACTATCAGAGTCACCGGACGTCATAAAATTGGTCACTCCTCTGACTTCTACGCTGGCAGTCCATCTCCGCTATTGAGCACAGATGTAAGCGTGGTAGGAAACGATGGTCAGATGATTTGCATTTTGAAGCCTGGTACATCCAGCCAACTACCAATCCGTCAGTCTTCTCTGAACCCTCTCGAAAGTTTACAACAGGTTTGTTCTAATCCGCTTGTCCGCACTACTGGGAGACATTGAAACTATCCCCGACTACGAATTTGGATTTCGTCTTTGGCATTGCAGCTACTGAGGGTGGTGGAGGCGGTTGCTCTGAGTTTCCAGAAAGGTTCCTTCACAGCTGCAGTGTCTCTGGACATGGAAAATATCGTCTCTACGACCTGGCATGCAAACTTATCCAGCTGGGTCTACCAACTCAGTTTATCAACATATCACACAGTTACTTCAGACATCTTACTTATAAGGCAACGGTGTAGGAAAATCATCTTAGGGAAGTAAGAGGCGGAGTCCATGGCAGACGTCCCAATTCAGCTCCACTCAATATAGCACAGTAAGCTGACAATATGCTGCTATTGTGCATCAACAAACGCATTCTCAGAGCCTTTAATGCTGCACAGCCACACCTACGCCTTATCGTCGTCCTCCGTGGTCTGGGGGTACCATGCTATCCTTTGTCCCTGAAGTCGCCGGTTCAAACCTGCAGAGGTTGATGGGACTTTTTGGGAGTCCTTAGTATATCTTTCTTCGGGAGAGAAGAAGAGGGTGGTCCCGTTTGGTAGTTTTATGGCATGTAAAAGAACCTCAAGCCTGATAGAGGCCTTTAAGTAAAAGTTCCAGTCTTTCACGCCCAATATAGAGTGGGACGCTATGAGGTATGGAAGTTAAAGACCGTCCATAAACAAAACTCAGTTTAATTTCCTCCGCGTCATCCAAGAGCGCCGGCACATATCCGTTAACGCGGACAAGAGTCGCGCTATTCTACTAAGTAATTGCCGCACCCGCATACACTGGTGCCATATTTAGGTACCAAGGCCGAAGAACTGAATGGAAGAATTCATTCAGTTTCCTAGAAGTGAAACTGTAAAAAGTCTATAATCTTTAGAGAATATGTCCGGGGCTGTTCGCTCGAATACAGGGGGCTATGGCCTCTCTGTACCCCATGATAAGGTCCGGGATACCTTTGTGCTTAAAGATACACCTTTTCTATCCTGATCATCCCCCTCATGGTTTATGTCTGGAGATCTGGGGCATAGCCGCAGACAGCTGGCTGCTGTGGCTACAATGGGTGCAGAATAGGATATTCTGGTCCATTTGCTTTGTTGGCCGCTTCCTCCCCGTGAGAGTACTTCATGAAGACTCGTCATTTCTATATGTGCAAGATGAATTAGGACCCGGGTTGCAAAATTCTACGACAGTTTGTCTCAACGTCGGAACTTCCTGGTTAGTTCTCTTGTCACTCTTGCCCCCACACGGCTTGTGAACACACCAGATAACACTGGAACACCTCAAACAGCAGCGAATGTGAGCGCCATTTAATTTAATCAATACCTCTTAGGCATCAAAATTGACATCGTCACCCAAAATTAATTTAAAAACAAATATCTACCAGAGGTGCAGAGTCGCTGCTCCCTAACAGGCAGTAATAGCAACATGCTACCTCCTGTGTATCACATCATCAACCTAATCCAAAACCGTCATAAAATATCCTATACCATACTCATCCTGCAGTTAAACCCTATTGATGCTGGGTAGTTACAAAAGCCTCGGGCCGAACATTAGCCTGCTAGCAGCCAAGCGGTGGTTGTTCCTATCCACAAAATACTTATTTTGGTTGGTGTCTTTCCATTCTACAATTTTCTACATATTGCTTTTCCGCAATCTGTATAGTTGGTGTATGTGAATTTGTAATGTGCAAAGAAAGTCGACTGTGTTCAAATCAGGCTTTTTCTTTTTCTTCTAAGAGATTGTTGCTATGACTACTGAATGTATTCCCCCATTCTTCCGATAAACATCTGAACGTTATTTTGGCATGTTGTTTATAATTAAATGGTGGTTGCATAATTTGAAATAATTTATAGGTAAAAATATATGGCGAATAACGCGAAGTGGAAAAAATAATCACTGTTGAATGAATGCTATAATATACAGGTGCAGGATATGGATGTCCATAACTTACGGAGTCATTCTGCATGGTATACTGCAAGGGTGGTGAAAACTCCTTCCTTCCGTGAGTCGCCAAATATGCAACACGCACTGCATCACTCAGCAGCACGTGAAAAGCAAGTGGAATGTGGCAGAGAGAGAGAACGGCGGCTACGAGTCAAAATTACTCGCGAGTCCCGTTTTTGCCACCTCTGGTATACTGAATGGAATAGTACAGTATGCTTGTTTCCTATTGCACTAAATTTGCTGTAGATAATTAGTTGTATCGGAAATTCATCAGATCTTTATGCTATGATTTAATGCTTAAGCATATGAAGAGTTTAAAAACAACTGGACAGATTTTTTCCCTATACCTCTTTATTGCAAAAACAAGTGGTTCCGCAGATTTGTAATTGGAGCTTCCACATAATCCAATTTTCGTGTGGGATGTCGCTCATCGAAAGCATTTTGAACCATTGAGGCAGTATTTTATATCACAACACTGTGAATGCCAGAGTGATTGTAGTGTAAAGTAACATTATTGTATGACAATGATTTTGGATGTTTATTAGCTATAAGCATTGTTAGGAAATAAGTTTATACGGCCTCACTGAAGCTGACAATAGGAGTGGGTAACAATGCAGCGATGGGGCGAGTTGTTTATCACTTAGAAGAGACAAACAAATGATGTCAGGGTAGCGTGCCTTTCTTTAGAACTGGAGGGAATATTTTCCCTAGAACATATGTATTAGTAATTATGTTGGCTTATAAAACAGACGCTAATGTTGGCGCGATTTAGTAACCAATAGCAGCTCTATTATAATGTTTAGGCATATCGGGGTGAGGGAGTATAAATTCTTTAGCCAAAAGCAAGTATCGCGCAGTTCTACAGAATCTCTCCGAGGTACACATTACGCAATTCTACAGAATCTTTCGCTCGTAAAGTCAGTTACAAAATGTGAAGTAAGTACGCGACAAATATTACGATAATAATTACATTCGGAAATATAACAGTTTCAGTCAGGTGTGTATCAAGATTACAGATGTGAACTATTAATTAAGTGTGACGGCAATAAAAGTGTAAAAACAAATTCTTTTATCAGTGTTATCTTTTAGTAACAACTCCTTTCCGTTTACACGCCCTGCTTAGAGATATTTGCTCGACTGAGTAATAATAGCTAGCTGGAGGACAAAGAACCCAAAATTCAAAATAGTAAAACAATAACAGGCGCCAAGTAAAAAAAGATAACACGACAGATTACTGCGACACCATATAAGAGTTTTATGCGTGTGTGCTACTTCATATGTGACAGTTTAGTCATGTTTTACAAAGCTTATGTTCGTTTTCAAAACAAACATGTGTACCAGAGGAAATTGCGAGTGTCAAAAGACATGTGCATTTTCAAGAACGATTTACCAGAAACTTAGTCGTATTTTGTTTTTCTGTTTATATTTGCACAGTATTAATATACAACCTGAAGATGTTTTCAATTTCCACACACGTACTGCCTAGCGCTTTTCTAATTAGTTTATTCAACAGTGTAATTAAAAAATTGCGACTGTTTGTCGGTATTTGACAGCCATATTTTTGCAGCGGTGGTAACAAATGCTTTTGTTGCTGTGGCTTCACTACTTTGATGGTCCTGCAGATCTGAGGTCGTGAAACGAAAGCACTTTCCAGTATTTTCTGGTTTATTAACTTGATCTATATGCACTGACTCAAATGTATTGCATTATCTACTGTAGATTTTGACTAATAATTTCACGAATAATGCCAGCTTTAGTCACTTTAAAGGTAAAGGTATAGACGAACGGAAGGACGCCGTAACCGGGGTGAAGCACCGCAAGCAGGTCGCAACTTAACGCACAACCTTTGGTTTTCATCCCTCGTGGCGCAGTAAATAATTTCTTACGTTGTTCATAGATTTAAACAGGTTTATTATCGTCTGTGTCACGTCTTATTTACTCGGTTTTACTTTCCGAAATTTGCACGGTATTTTCTGCCGCTTTGGGCAGATACTTTCCAAAAATGCCGTAACTTTACATCTTTCCTGCCCTATTTATACTAAATCCCTACTCTATGACGTCTTTACTCAAGATGTACGTGATTGGCCAACTTTTCGCGCCGCTAATAGCGTCATATCTTTACGTCACATGTTTGTTGTTTCCGTATTTGCTAATTTCGCTTTCACGTGAGTTTTCCCTGGTTATTTCACTGTGGTTCCCTGTCCCAACTTGAAATTTTCTTACTCATCCCAATTTTACTGCAGAAACTTCGGCTTAACAGAGTCTTTTTATTTATTTATTTATTTTTTATTTATGGACGCTCTTTAACTACTATGGTTCTTAGCGTCCCATTCCATATTGGGCGTGAAAGACCAGTAATTTTGCTCAGAGGCCTCTTTATCAGGCTTGAGGTTCTTTTACGTGCCGTAAATCTACGACACGGGACCACCGGCTTTACTTCCCTTCCGAAGGAAGCCATGCTAAGGGTTTTTACGCCCGAAAAAAATCCATCGCCCTCCGCCGGGTTTGAACCCGCGACCTTGGGAACTAGAGGCTAGCACGGTACCACGGAGCACGACTTAACAAAGAGAGAATAGATTTTTACTCCTCGGAAACAACAACAATCTTGCAACCGCAGTCTTTGCAAACCTAAGGATTTTTGTGTGACCTTGCAATGTTTAGCTCGTCTTTTGATTCCAGACAACTCCAAGCTTACTACAAAATATTTGCTTGCTTAACATCTAACAAAATTTTTCATTAAAGGTATACACATATTTGTTTATTATATTATTTGATATGTGCCCAATTATCTTTATGACGTAAGCAATTTAAAGCGAGAGGCTAAGTTTCGTCTCAAAATGCAAACACTTTGGACTCGCAGACCTTCGTCTATTTCACTCTCAAGAGCAGATAAAAGCCAAGTTCGGAAAAGTTTGCGTAACAATGAGCATATTTACCATTATCATTGTTCTGGAAGTGCGATAATAGCAAACATTGCCATTTTTACACAGACTTCATGTTAATGCTTTTTTATTTATGGAGCAGTATTGTGCAATAGGAGGCAATAATGGGGGTTATGGTATTGACAGATATGCTTGCTCGGTTTGTCTAGCTATAACCTAGGTTTCATCAGCTATTTATTCCTTACCTACCACAAATGTCCTGCCGTAATTTCACAAGTTGCCCGCCTGGTATAGCGTTGTCAAATATTGGATTTCAAATGACTCATGAAAGTTATGCGGCTGTACCAAATCAGATTTTTTTTTGTGAAATATTTGCAATACATTTTAGTTTTACATCGTTTCATTTGCCTAGCGGCCTTTTAACTACGCTCGTCATATCGGCGACTTTACCAATGGAAGCGATTTCTTGTATCAGTTGTTGACTCTTGAACTCGGTTGTTTATCATAGTGCTTTTATCTCGTTATTACTTTGATGCAATTAATCCCGCATTCATACTTTCAGATTCTGCGGAGTGTGGGAAATCGTTCTAGTTAAAACAATTTTTAATAGACAATTTTCTGTAAGTTCTGGTCAATGGAAATCTTCCTGTATCAGTGAAAACTTTGCCAAAAGATTCATTTTGGAACCGTACTGCCGGGCTAATAATACATTTTCAAAAGCTGGCATACTTTCAGCAACCGATTAAAATGCAATTTTTGTTTGTAAAAGCAAAGCTATCATTTATAGCAAGTAATTGCTGAAAGAAATGCATTCAATCAGCAGGTTGAAAGGGTAGCTATTAGTCGAGGCTATCACAGGGTTAAAAGGATAGGAAGTAAACGATTTTTCAGTATTAAACTCGGTTATATTGTGGAAAAAGCTGATGTGTAACACTCAAATAATCCTCTTATCGTTGCCAGCGGTGAAACTTATTTGGTTCCATTTCCTGCTTTCGAATCCTAACTCGATCCCGTCTTCAAAAACGTAAACAACCGAACTTGGTCCCGTCTTTCAAAATGTAAACAACCGAACTCGGTCCCGTCTTTCAAAATGTAAACAACCGAACTCGGTCCCGTCTTTCAAAATGTAAACAACCGAACTCGGTCCCGTCTTTCAAAATGTAAACAACCGAACTCGGTCCCGTCTTTCAAAATGTAAACAACCGAACTCGGTCCCGTCTTTCAAAATGTAAACAACCGAACTCGGTCCCGCCTTTCAAAATGTAAACAACCGAACTCGGTCCCGTCTTTCAAAATGTAAACAACCGAACTCGGTCCCGTCTTTCAAAATGTAAACAACCGAACTCGGTCCCGTCTTTCAAAATGTAAACAACCGAACTCGGTCCCGTCTTTCAAAATGTAAACAACCGAACTCGGTCCCGTCTTTCAAAATGTAAACAACCAAACTCGGTCCCGTCTTTCAAAATGTAAACAACCGAACTCAGTCCCGTCTTTCAAAAACGTAAACAACCGAACTCGGTCCCGTCTTTCAAAATGTAAACAACCGAACTCGGTCCCGTCTTTCAAAATGTAAACAACCTAACTCGGTCCTGTAGGACACTATTCTCCAGTTCATAATGCATAATTTCCATTCCCATTTTAAAAGACTTAAGGCTTTCAGCAGACTTATAGCGACTGCAAAACTATATTGCAGTTTCACGTTTCATAAAAGCTGATTTTAACCGCAAAATCAGATGTTTAAAAAACATTTGCTATACTAAATGCATGTAACAATTTTGTAAACTCCACATACAAAATAGTTGAAACA
This sequence comes from Deroplatys truncata, assembly GCA_030765065.1. Classification (NCBI taxonomy): domain Eukaryota; kingdom Metazoa; phylum Arthropoda; class Insecta; order Mantodea; family Mantidae; genus Deroplatys; species Deroplatys truncata. The sequence continues at coordinate 48,959,047 of CM060979.1, read as the reverse complement.
TTATAATTGTAATCAAATGACACATTTTGAAACGCCAAAATATACGTAATTTTTAATAGTGTTCCTTCTTTTGTGTAAAGGCTCCATTAATTTGGCTGCTAGAATTTTTGAAGAGTATGAACAATTTCTGCAGTCATTGTAGCTTACAGGTATGGTTAAAAAATTATGCATTATTAAGTATGGGGTTAAAATCTAAGCAATGCACGTCATAAAACTATCTGCAACATAGGCAGACGTTAATGGCTTGTAACTAGGAGATATTTAAACTAACAGTTTCACATGGTTACAGGACCGAGTTGGGTTACTGACAGTGTATGCCACAGGACCAGATTGGGTTTTTCACATTTTACTCACGAAGATAACTGGACCGAGTTAGTATGCGTTCGTTGCTAGTGGCAAGTATCCCTTACATATGATATACTTTTAAGATTATACACGATACATAATTCACGTTATTAAAACAAAACTCATTGTTTATATTGTCTCAAGATAGTTTTTATTAGTAATGAACAGGCATAGGAATTTCCAGGATGGAAGGAAATGAAGTTGAAGTGTTATTAACTTTAAGCAGGGACGTCGCAGGTAACAAACCACCCGTCCTTCGTACAGTCTTTTCGCGTTTGCAGAGAGCTCTCACCAGACTGTATTTACCTGCCTGTCAATGATCATTGGCCGCTGTTGTTTACATTTGCTGTGTTGACGTATGGTTTGAGTGTACCAGTCGGCAACGTTATGAGTGCGTGCGGTGGGAAGAGGAACTATAGATTTACGGAACAAGTGGGCGGGCCATCGGAAGGACAATCAAGTAAAGAAAACATCCACAGTTGTGACTTGTATGTATTAGTGAGGCTGAGGCCTGAAAATGTAGCGTTGTTTTCATTGTGCAACTGCACATCCCCCTATTCGCCTTGTCCTGACGTTCGCATTGTTAAGAAACACTGAGGTGCCCTCCTCCAAGCGCACTCATATCGTGGCCCACTAGTAAATAGATAACTTGGAGCCAACTGTTTAAGAATTCCTATGCCTGGTAATGGGTTTGAGGGAGAAAGGAATCGAACTTCTTCTCGAACATATGTATTTATGATCCCCAAAACTTAAACTTGGAAACCTTTAAGATATAAAACAATTATATAAAAATGCTAATGTTACGAAAAGGTGTTATTTGGCAAAATTGTATCTTTTCTTTTTTCAGTATTACTCTTCATCTCTCTACTGAATTTCTCAGTTAATTAAAATTCAATAAAATGGAGACCATTCACAGAAAGTTCAAGATCCTGGGTGAATCTACTCATCCTTCGAATTGGAAATTTACACAATTCTGGCGTTTTACAGGTTATATCGTAAATACGGTCCCCTGTGTCGTATCGGTGGTTGTGTGTACTTCAGCGCGTTCTGACTCGTGCTCCAAAAGTTCGTGCTGGGCTGTAGCCATAAGGTAGTTCAAATACTGGCATGTGAAAGTACCTTTTTGTTTTGTTGGTAATTTAATGCAAGCTGATAGTTTGGTGCGGTAGAGAAGTGTGTAAATGCAATTAAATTGAATGAATAATGTATTGAAAATAGTAAATAAGCGAGAATAACAATACATTAATGTAACATGCAGATTTTTTTTCTCTTTTGTAGATGTTTTTATATACAAAAGAAAGATATTAAATGGTTCTGGAGAAATAATCTAACTAGATGAAAGTAAACTCTCATTTGTCCATATTCCGATCGTTGTGAACCCCTCAGGGTCTTCAATTATTCATAAATACAAGCACTGTGACAGGAATAGAAATTTTCTTAAGCTATCACGCGATTGTAAAGTATGTTGGAACTGACGACCCTTCCGGGGGATGCATCCCCAAAATCTAATCATCCTCGCCAGCCTAACGCGTGGCAATAAGGCCGCTGTGATGTTACGGCATCTTAAGATGTGTTCTCTGAAAAGTTGAGTCATTGGCCGCTTCCGATGCAGTCTCAATAAGAAAAATCTGATGTGTTATTAAACATGTGCAAATACAAAGGGTAATTGCCATGTGATTGGATTTGAAACCAAAGGTGCGATAATCTAAAGCTTTTAGCTCGTGTGCGCTGCGTTAAAAGTTCTGCTTTTAGGCCATGCTGTCTAAAAAAATTCTGATGTGTTACACTCACATGACTTTCTCTACTCTTGTACAAACTATTTTTACAAACGCTTATTCTCCATATGCTTCATGTTTATCGAGATGTTAATCTTATTGCTAATTTTCTTGTAGATGCAAGGGGAATTGCTAGGCTCTAAGGGATAGTCAAATATTTTAAGAGCTGGTTGCTATGTGGAATGTTCTATTCATTTGCATTACCAGGACAAAACAAAATGAATAACGAATTTGAGAAAAAGTATTGGAAAATTTAAGGGAATAACAAGCAATATCTGGAAAATGGTTCACCAAACAAAAAATGTATGACATAAATTGTGTATTTTAACGCGATCTACATTTTTTGTGTAGTAAACTTTTGTCTATCTCTTATGGTTTACCAGTTATGCAAAAGTCGTTCACAATGAAGAATACTTTTGGAGATATTCCCAGAAAATTCGAGATATACATTGCATTTATCATTAAAATATCATGTGTTTAAGATATTTTAATCAAAATCGATAGAGCCATTTTTGAGAAAATTAAAATTTTCGAAAAATGTTCCATTAAACGGTAATCTGGGGTAGGGGATTTTCTTGAAAACCTTCGTGTCGCATCTCTGGAAGATACTGAACCTAAATACCAAGTTTGGTGTTTATCCGACTGTTCGTTTCTGAGTTATGCTGTTCATAGACACACTGACACACACACGGACATGTGTCCAAAAATGCTTTTTTTGGATTCAGGGGGTCTCAAAACATGTATTTCCGGTGAAATCTCGGTATCGAATTTTTGGGTGGAATACAATACTTCCCCTGCTTACTATACGTAGTAGAGAAAGTAAAGTCTGATAGGGTTAGCGTGCGTGCTAGAGGTCAGAGATCGGTTCATACTGTCCAATCTACCGTCCTCGGTAAGTGGCTTTGACAAGTCGAATGTATTTGTATCTCATTGTTGTTCGGGTCTGCAAATGGTGCTACATTGTAGAGTAGGCAGCTCATGTTGTAGAACGTGGACGTAGCAATCTACATTGAGTGGGCCATAAAAAAAATGCTATTTGATGGTCTCCGAGTATGCCATTTCAAACGCTGATGCCCTATTGGATCGAAAGGTCATCTCTTGCATCCATTGAAGGTTTACCTTGCTCCGATTTACTTGGCCTGTTACTGCTTCGTCTGTAAATAACACAGAACGTGGTGTGTCGCACCTAGTGGTTCAATTTTACCTGAGGTAAGGATAGAAGTTTGCATTAAATAGTATTATCCATGTGGAAGATAGATAGCGAAACGCCTATGAATGTGTCTCGTACTCAGTGCGGATGTTGAATGCTTAGGGATCCCAGACGTCCCAATTTTAGCGGGACAGTACCGAATTTAAGACTTTTGTCCAGTTTGCCGCCTAAATGCCTGGCGAGACCTATATTTGTCCCGATTTTTGAAAAAAAACAGTTTGCTTTTTATATTTTTGTAAATATTTAATCTTTTAATTATAAAGGAGCTGTCTGTTATAAGATATGTAATAGCCCAACTCTGTGGTGTGGGTTAGCGTGTCTGCCTCCCGTTTAAGAGGTCCCGAGTTCGAATTTCTTTCGAATGAAAACGAATTCTGAGGCTATTTCCCTAAAATTAAAGGTGATATAAATTTTATTTATCATGAAAATATCTTTAATATATGGTATTTTAATCAAAATCTTTAGTAGTTTTTAAGAATGTCGAATAATTTTTTAAAGGATAGTCAGGGGTGGGGGATTTTCCCGAAAATCTTCCTGTCACATTTTTTGGAAAATAATGAAATTATTCGTAAATACAAAGTTTGGTATTTATCCGACTTTTCGTTTTTGAGTTATGCCGTTCACGGACATACATACGGTCCTTTTTCTAAAAATATATTCTTTGTATTAGGAGCCCACGGAAGTATATATTTCCGGTGAAATCTGGACATAGAATATTTTGGTGGAATGTGGTAAAGAAAGTAACAAAAAGACAGCAAAGAACACAGTTGATTAAAATGATGAAGTGAATCGAAAATAAGATTAGGGAAGGAGAGATGTGGTCACCTTTTAAATGTTCAACAGCCTTCTCAAAATCATCGGAAAGCTCCACAAGAATCCGGTGTTTGAGTGGAGAGAAAATACCTAGAGGTAAAAAAAGCGAGAGAGAAAACAAGGCAGAAATGCTTGAAGACAATACAAAGAAAACCTGGGACTCATAAAACCCGAGGACGGAGAGAGCACAGACAGCGGATATAAATGAGATCAAGAATGACGGAAAGAGCTGGGCAGAAGTTAAAGCACTGTCTGCTAATGGAACCAGATGGCGTGCTTTCAGAACGAATCTGTGCTTCCCACAGAAACGGAAAACCAAGCAAGCTAGCTGCATGAAATAAGGGCTATGTGTATACCGGAAATACATTTCTCTGCAGCTGTTGCAAATTTAAATATATAAAATATTTGAATTTTACAACTTCTGGAATGCGCAATGATGCCTGATAAGAGGAATCAGATTGAAGATTTCTGCAAAAGGATATGTTGAGCAGCGAACTTTCCTCCATTTCGGCGGCTTTATCGAAAGCTTTCCCTTAAGGGGAGATCAAATGCACTATCCCACCAATGTTAAATCTGCCAAATTTATGACCCTTTACCTCAGAAACATTAACTTTTTACAGTATATAGTGAGAAAGATATTTATTAGCTCCACGTATGGACGCCAATTTGAGAAGATGATTTGTTACGTTATTGTGTTTACGTTGTTTGCACCGCGCTTTGGGCGTCAATTTGAGAAAGAAGGTATTTTTTTGTATTATAGTTCAACTGTTGGGGAGCCGAACTCATAGCAGTTGCAACCGCACGTATAGTAAACAGTTTCAAGTAGCCTTCGCCCCAAATGTACTTTCAGGTGGCCTTTGCCCCAAGTTTTAAAAAAAATATTAACTTTGTAATTTGACTGCTTCTTTAAATATTATATTTATGTTTGCCTCGGCTGCGTCAGTATTATTGTTAGAGACACATTTCTCTTAGCAGGGTTGTGATGCGACAAGAATGTAGGCTTACACAGATTATAATTTTACTTCACTCCCTTCATTAATACTTGATACGATTTAACGATTTAAATAACACTTCACTGATATAGAGAGCTGTGAGATTCTTTCTATTATTAAATACTTGCACTTTTTAACACGTAAACTATTTTCGTCTCACACGAATGCGTATTATATTTCTTGAGGACACTTTTTGCGTCTGGTTAGTAACGCTGTCTGCAGGCAACTGAACTCTAAATTTGTAAATGTTTCTCTTTTTCAGTTTCTGATTGGCTAATCCTAAACCAATAGAACAGCTTCATTTAAATAAAGCTTTTTTTGGTTGTTGATAGGCTATTTTTATAAACTGTCACAAAAATTTACATTATTGTTGCTCCAATAATGACTATTAGCATTTAGACTTTCAAATTCATTATTGTTCAAGGTTACCTCATTGTTAGCAACTTTTAACCTATTGTTCTCACGGTTCCTGCATTATTAAATTACGTAATATAGTCACATGACATTATTACACATGGATACAATAATACAAGCATATGCAACGACTGTTACATACATTTTACAAATTATTACATACACATATTGCTTCAAGGCGGGCTGTTATTGAATTTGCATATTATATAATTAGACTGAAATTATTTAAGTGTTTAAAATACTGCCTCAGCTGCCATGTTTGACAGTAGCACCAATTTGTAGAGGAAGACGAAAGTGATGACTTTTATTGGAGTTTAACCAATAGAAGTACAATTGAATTCCGATAACAAAATAGTGGAAGAAATTAATACCTTTAAATATTCACGGTTTAAAAACATAACGGAAAAATGTTAAATTGAAGAAAAACTAAATAAATCAAACTATTTCTGTGGAACAATACGTAGTGTGAGGAAAGTGAGGAAGGGAACCTTGCTAAAGTGACAGCAATTATGTATGATGTGAAACTTGGGTGTTGACAGAAAATGAAGAAAATAGAATTGAAACGAGGAATAAAGTTGCTTAGATTTGTTACTGGATATATTATTATTATTATTATTATTATTATTGTTAGACAAAAGAAGAAATGAATATATCAGAAAAGAATTACAATAGGTAGTATTACACAACTTATTAAAGAATACCACCATAACTGGAAAGAACATGTAAATAGAATACTAAGTACCGTATAGCAAGAACAGCCGTGAATTATAATCCATACACTTAAATTGTATAAAGACATAATTGTGTTAAGTGGTAGCTGATGGAGTATGTCTTTTCATGGCAATACCTCGCTTTATCATATTTTTCACAATGCTGGTCAGCAGAATTCAAACATTTTGTACACCTTAATGCGAGTGTGGCATGTGGTACTGATTAATGAAATCCATCTTTGTCACTAGACATCATAACAATAATATTTTTTACTTTCTCTACTACGTATAGTAAGTAGGGGAAGTATTGTATTCCACCCAAAAATTCGATACCGAGATTTCACCGGAAATATATGTTTTGAGACCCCCTGAATCCAAAAAAAGCATTTTTGGAAACATGTCCGTGTGTGTGTGTGTGTGTGAAAAGCATAACTCAGAAACGAACAGTCGGATAAACACAAAACTAGGTATTTAGATTCAGTATCTTCCAGAGATGCGACACGAAGGTTTTCAAGAAAATCCCCCCACCCGAGATTACCCTTTACATGGAACATTTTTCGAAAATTTTTATTTTCTCAAAAATGGCTAACGATTTTGATTAAAATATCACATGTTTAAGGCATTTTAATGAAAAATGAAATGTATATCTCGAATTTTGTGGGAATGTCTCACAAAGTATTCTTATTGTGAACGACTTTTGCATAACTGGTAAACCATAGGATATAGACAAAAGTTTACTACACAAAAAAGTAGATCGCGTTAAAATGCACAATTTATATTATATACATTTTTTTTGTTGTTGAGTGAACTATCTTCGAGATATTGCTTGTTATTTCCTTAAATTTTTCAATACTTAAACTTTTTCTGAAATACGTTTTATCATTTTTTTTGTCCTGGTAATGCACAGAGAATGGAATACTCCACATAGCAACCAGCTCTTAAAATATTTGACTCTCGCTTAAAGTCTAGCAATTTCCCTTGCATCTACAAGAAAATTAGCAGTAAGATTAACATCTCGATATCTCGATATCTCGATTAACATGAAGCATATGGAGAATAATCGTTTCTAAAAATAGTTTGTACAAGAGTAGAGAAAGTCATGTGAGTGTAACACATCAGATTTTTTTTAGACAGCATGGACTAAAAACAGAACTTTTAACGCAGCGCACACGAGGTAAAAGCTTTAGATTATTGCACTAAGCAACTTTGGTTTCGAATCCAATCACATGGCAATTACCCTTTGTATTTGCACATGTTTAATAACTGGACTTGGTTTGATTAGGTTTTACTTTTCATTATGTCATTTTACATGATTAGTTTCTCATGGCGCTCGCATTATCTTTCACAATACAAATCGCGATACTTGAATTATCGTAATTCGTTGTGGAATTAATCTATACGTCATATTGGCAGATTTCTTTAATCTAAAACATTACTTTTTTATCTAACCTGCCTAAAGATTAAATGGCGGAAATCATGAATTCAGAAGAAACTAAAGTGAAAGTGAAATTACAGAAGCAGCGGAAAGAATAACACTAGAAGTACTTAACCAAAAAATCCGGAAAGCAATATGATACAGCATATAATCGCTTCATTGCCTGGTGTAAGGCAACATATGTTGAAAATAATTTCACTGAAAATGACTGCTAGCGAATCAACAAAACCTCAGAACATCTGAGATCTCCCATTTTTAACGTCATTTATCGTTTCAAGAACGCGTAATAAACGTGATCTGTTAGTTTCAGGAATCAATTAATATTTTATTAATATTTTAAAAATTTCGAGCGCTGTCTAAAAAATAGCATTGCCACTCGTGTTAAAAGTGGTTTTATACTCGCAAAATAAAACCCTATTTAACATAATCTATTATTGGACTTCACCATATCTTATCTATGACATTACTACGGATATAATGTCGCACATATTCATAACGTGAATAATAAGTGTTTAAAGGTGTGGGGGATAACGTGTCTGCCTCGAATTCAGGAGGTCCCGAGCTCGAATCTCGGTTAGGGTGATTTAATAGAGAACGCAAGCTAGGAATTCACCAAACGCAACTGTAACATATTTACCCTATTACAGTGCTCTCTGGTTACTTTTGATGACGTTCTGTTTGTTCAGTTGACATCACTGCCAGCAATTGCTCCTAAAATATACGCATAGTAAAGATATGGTCGCAGTTGGTGTTAATTGCAGCTCATAGGTTGGCAGTACAGGCTTTTTCTTGCAGAACATCAACTGTTGAGGTTAAAGGAAATAGTCCTTGATTGAGTAAGAGTCCATTTTGAATCACGTGTACGTTTATTTGGAATTGTTCAGTGCTTACACTTACAGTCCACACTTTTTAATTGTTGTTTTTACAATACAATTTCCCATTAAATATAACATGATGCTATACTTAGCCCTGAAAAGTGATTTAATAAATTTGAATGGTTTAAAAACAAGATAATTAAACGACTCGTTTGAAAATAGTAATTCCCATTGTAAGGTTGGTAGTGCTTCTTTTAGTGTACAGTCGGCCACTTTGAATTCTTGGGAACTGCCATTGAATTGTTTCCCCAATACCTAGGTAAGTTTTCTCTGCGCTTTTCCTTATCTTGAGAAGACAAACGGTGGGTAACTTTAAGCTCTAGGGATCCCGGGAACATTTGAGCATCATTTCACCCATCCCATTCATTCATCGTCGATAGTACCTTTCAGGCAAATGGACGTTAAACTTCAAGAAAAGAAATTAGTTTTTCGTAGCCTTGTATTAATTAAAATTAACACAATTGACAAATGTTATTTTCCACTCTAATATCAATATTATTGATTGCTAATTATTTACATTGAAAAAATTGCTCTTGTTTTGATAATGATCCATTCGTACCTGATAACCACAGCGTGCATTTAAAAACATATGCTAATGCCATTATACCAACAGCTTCAAGCATGGATTTCCCAAGGAATGTTAACTATACAAATCTAAATGTGGTTCATGATTAGACCCTTGAATAAAGCTGTCTCGTCATTTTCTACATGTACAATCAAAGTTACAGTTTCTTATTTATAGTGTTATTACTGTTGATGCTGTAATACGTATTCTATTTCTGTAACAATGTTCTGTATCCTCCACTCTCTAAAATTTCCTGCGCTGCTCAAAAGCAGCATATTGCAAGCCAGTATTCGACGTCACACAATATAGCGGGCGGGTAGAGAAAGCAGGATTCATGTACGGAAAATCTTATGTTTCAAGGTTCGCTCGACCCGATTTCCGAACAGGTAAAGCGAGGAAAAAATGCGGGTTGTTCATCACCAGACATAGGCATTCTTAATCAGTTGGCTTCAAGTTGTGTATGTTCAAACTATGTCATACAAAGAATTTAAACAAAAGCAGCCAAGGGTCACTGACGGGCAGGTTAAAATAGTGTGAGGTGTAGTGAATGCTGTCTGCAAACGCCAAGATTGTACGAAGTAGGGGTGTGGTTTGTAACCTGTGACGTCACTGCGTAAAGTAAAATAACAGTTAAACTTTATTTACTTTCTTCCTGGTTTTAATGCTTAGCAATTCTTATGTCTGTTCATCTCTATCCAATGTCTTATTCCTCAAGCCACTTCGTCATACACTCCGTCTAACGATACGCTGAACCATCTTTTACACCTAGGCCCTGACGGGGCGCCCTGGGAAGGAGGCATGAGATGAGAGGAGACAGAGGGCGGCCGGACTAGCAGGCATGACAGGGTCCCTACCATTTACAGATTTGAACTCCCACGGTAGTGGCTGGTGCAGCCGGCTCCTCTGCCCCAGTGAACTTACACATCACCTGGGGGCTTGGGACTGTTGAGCGAAGGTCTACCAGGGCAAGAGCCTTAGTCCAAACCGCCCTCCAGAAGCCACGGCTAGCGGAGACCGAGTGGCTCTCCAACAGTGGGGGTTTCCCATGAGGCCAATACCTTCATCTTCATTCTCTGCTTAACCTCATCTTATGTAGGACTTACACCCCCCAGGACTTACAGGCGGGTGCCTGGGATCAGAGGCCCGTCGAGGAGCAGACACACTCGTGGAGCAGACAGAATAACCAGGATGGGATGAAGGAAGTAGATGAATCGAAATGATGGCGAAATGGATGAAAGGAAAGGTGATATGGAGCAGTTGGTGGAATGAATGGCGGGGAAACCGGAGAACCCGGAGAAAACCCGCCCAGACGCCTCTTTCTCCACCACAATCCCACATGCGGGTCCCTAGGAATGAACCCGGGCCGCCTCGGTGAGAGGCGAGCGGTCTAACCACTCGGCCACGGCGCCGCCTGAGGCCAATACCTTAAGTCCAAAAAGGCCCCCACGCTTACGCGAGGATGAAGTGGATACGCCACTTACGCGCGTCATCCCGAAACGGGGCGACTACTGTTAACCACGGTGGGGACAACGGCAATCTAGCATGCCGTCTACTAACTCTCACTCACTCATGGTTGGTGCTGGAGAACATCGGGGTGTCTCACAACCCCGCCTGGGCGGATAAACCAGCCAAGCGTACCCAATCTCCCATGGGTATCGGGAACCATTGCTCTGCCGAGTCCAACCCAATCTGAACATCTCCCCTTCGGGAGGGACTCGAATGTTCGGCCCAGCGTACTTCTAGTAGTGTCAGAAGTACCACGAGTGCTCAGGGTCCGCAGCGCCCGCCACGGCGGCTGAAATGGTCGCAACGCCCCCCTTACGGGAGGGGGCTTGGGACTCGGAGATCGCTCGCAGTCCGGGGGGGCAAAGGTTTACTCAGAGCATCCTTTTCCCCTGCCATGCACATATGGAGGCCTCCCGCCGATTCTTCCAGTGAAATGAGAATGGAAATGAAATGGAGAGACAGGAAATTCGGGTGATTAATGATGCTTCCAGCATTCGCCTGGCAACCCCCGATAAAACCCATGGGTCAGAAAGGTCGGCCACGGGAATCAAAACCACGACCTCCCGAATGCGGGCCACAGACGTTACCGTCTGAGCCATCCCGCTAGGATAAGGTACCTGGTTACATTCGGTAGACAGAGGGACATCTACTCTTCACTTACTGACGTTGGAAGCCTAGATCGTGCCACCAAAGAATTCCTATAATCGTGTAACACCACTACATCCAGTTTATTACACCCCAGTTATGCATAGCCTCGCCATACTTCAGTGCGTCCATCAGCATGGTCGAGCTGAAACGGTAATTAATCACATTAGCGAATAATTTCCACATGTCAGCGGTCCGATGTTGCGTTCTAATGCAAATGCAAGGTGTAACTGCCAATATCTAGCTGTGTGCACCAGGTTACTTAAGAATAAACATAAAAAAATACAAACGAAATGCTCTAGAAAAGATTTAGCACTAAGCTCAATTTGTAATTAAAAACATTAGCCAATAATTTATAGCGGTATAAATGCTGCGTTCTGGTGCAAAATTGCAACGTATAATCGTCAGTATCCAATAGGTATTGGAATGCTTACAGATCAGAAACAAATACACCAATGAAATACTAAAAAAAAAAAAACAACAGAATTATGATGTGATATATTCACATGACTTTCGCTACACTCTACAGTTTATTAGTGCATATACAAAATATTCTTATGAAAACTTATTTTTACATCTACTTCATTTTAATCAGCATAAACATTTGAAGAAATGGCTACATTACGATTTCGTTATAGATACAAAGGGAATAAGCTTAGTCACATGTTTAAGAACTGGACGCTATACGCTTCCATATTCTTTCCATACATGGAGAAAAACAAATTGAAAATCTACAGGACTTGAACAGAATGGCTAAATATTGAACAATCCAAACCATTAACAACAGATATCTCGGAAATCTCAAAAAATGATATGAAGTAAGTTGTGTGTTTTAAACAGAGATATTTTTTTGTATAGTATGTTTTTGTCTATTGCGTTACGTTTACTAGTTATACAAGGTTATACGAATTTCTTTCCGAATGAAGAGGACTAGGCTATTCGCAAAAAAATTAAGATTAACATTTTATTTTTCATATAAATATATTTAATACATGATATTTTAATCCAAATCGTTAGCCATTTCTTTAGAAAATAAAAAATTTTGATGGGTGTAGTATGTAAGGGTCGTTTGGGGTAGGGGGTTTTCTTTAAAATCTTCATGTCGCATCTTTGGAAGGTACTGAATTTAAATATCGAAATCAGTATTTATTAGAAACACCCACGCGCGCGCACGACCCTTTATTAAAATGCATTTTTTGTGTTCAAGGGGGCTCAAATTCTGGTGAAATCTTGGTATCAGATCTTTGGGTGGAATGCAATAACTTCTCTATCTACTATGTAGTACGTGGTAGAGAAAGTAAGAGAATATCGATCATAGCACACGCAGGAGAGGTTTCAATGGACCAAATCCCGCAAATATTGTCGTTCAGTATTTTATCTTCATTTATTTACTAACGTTTCGCAATTCATGTAACTATTTTTTACTCGTAGTAACAATTCTTATGCATCATACATGTTTTATTAGACGCAGCTATAATTTCAGATTTTGGAATATATCGCCCATGAGACAAAAATAATGTGACGAAGAGCTATGGCTCGAGCTATCAATTGAATGCGTACGCACGCACGCACGCACACACACATGCAAAAAGTGATCCATTGCTCTAGATCACAATTTTTTTCCTTCTGTAATTTTCCACATTTATTTAACACTGTAGTTGTCAATTTCAAGAACTACTTTGGTTCACAACCATTTAGAAATCAGCATGATAATACATTATGAACTGCATATCATTTAAAATATAAAACTATATACTATGAGGCAATATTTTATATCACAACATTGTGAATGCCAGAGTGATTGCAGTGTAAATTAATATTATTGTATGTACAGGAATTTAGATGTTTGTTAGCCATAAGTATTGTTAGGAAATAAGTTTACACGGCCTCACTGACACTGATAATAGAAGTGAGTAACAATAAACCGAGGGGGTGAGTTGTTTATCACTAAGAAGAGACAAATAAATGACGTCAGGGTAGCGTGCTTTTTTTTTTTTAGAAATGGAGGGAATATCTTCCCTAGAGTATATGTGTTAGTAGTAGTGATTGGCTGACCAAAACAGACGCTAAAGTGGGTGCGATTTGGTAACCAATAGCAGCTCTATTACAATGTTTAGGCAATTCGGGGTGAAGGAGTATATATTCCCGAGCCATAAGCAAGTATCGCGCAGTTTGGAAGAATCTCTCACGAGGTGCACGTCACTCAGTCCTGAAGAATCTCTCACAAGGTGTACGTCGCAGTGTTGGTTACAAAAATGTGAAGTACGCGAAGTAATTGGCGTGCGGCAATTAAAACGACTGTAGTTACATTCGGAAATATCAGAGTTTCAGTCAGGCGTGTATAAAGATTAAATATGTGAATTATTAATTAAGTGTGGCGTCAATACAAGCTAAGAAACAAATTATTTTATCAGTGTTATCTTTTAGCAACAACTCCTTTCCGTTTACACGCCCTGGTTAGACACACTTGCTCGACTAAGTTTTAATAGCTAGCCGAAGGACACAGAACCCAAATTTAAAATAATAAATCAAGAGGCACTCAACAAATAACATGAGCCATGAGAACTGCGACAAGTATAACATCATTTACATAAGTATAAAATTAAAAATAATACTGATAAACTAGTTTAAAACATCGTTAAATAAATTGACTATTATCCTCAACCTTATTAGTATTATTGTTCTTTCACTAGTAACCAGCCAGTGCATGGACAGTTCATTAACGGTATCAATCTTCGCCCATTTGTTGGGAAGCCGCAGCTAACTTGTCAATTAAGTGGTTAGAATTGTGCAAGAGGGGAATTATAATGTGCTTACCGAGCGGGATGGCTCAGGCGGCGACGTCGGGAGGTACCGGGTCCGATTCCCGGTTAAATTAAATTTAAATTTAGTTTTTATTTATGGACGCTCTTTAACTGCTGTGGTCCTTAGCGTCCCATTCAATACTGGGCGTGAAAAACCGGTAATTTTGCTCAGAGGCCTCTTTATCAGCTTGAGGTTCTTTTTGTAGGGAATATATCAATCCTTTAGTCTCGAATTATTTATTATATTATGTATGTTTTGATTTATAATTATAACTGTTACACTTTTAACGTGAATTGGAGCACGTCCGGTTGAAGACCCCTTTATTTGCCGTAAATCTTGGACACGGGACCACTGGCTTTACTTCCCTTCCGAAGGAAGCCACCCTAAGGATTTTTATGCCCGAAAAAATCCATCGCCCTCCGCCGGGTTTGAACCCGCGACCTTAGGAATTAAAGGCTAGCATGGTAACTACTACACCACGGAGGACAACCCAATTCCCGATGACCACTCAGAGGCCTCTTTATCAGCTTGAGGTTCTTTTTGTAGGGAATATATCAATCCTTTAGTCTCGAATTATTTATTATATTATGTATGTTTTGATTTATAATTATAACTGTTACACTTTTAACGTGAATTGGAGCACGTCCGGTTGAAGACCCCTTTATTTGCCGTAAATCTTGGACACGGGACCACTGGCTTTACTTCCCTTCCGAAGGAAGCCACCCTAAGGATTTTTATGCCCGAAAAAATCCATCGCCCTCCGCCGGGTTTGAACCCGCGACCTTAGGAATTAAAGGCTAGCATGGTAACTACTACACCACGGAGGACAACCCAATTCCCGGTGACCACCCACTTTGACCATGGGGTTTTTCGTGGTATTTTCTACCATGAATTCTCCTTTCCCCCCATTTCCTCTCATTTCATCTCTCTGTTTCAAGTTTCAGGGCAGATTGCATAGTTGTTTGTGCATTGAAAAGATTTCTCCCCGTGAACGCCAAGGTGTATTGTCCAGTCCGTTAGGGTCGCTTCGTCCCGCTCTCTCGGGATTCTTCGCCTCTACTGATCCGCGGGTGATCAAACTGGAAATATTAGGGACTTCTGTGAGTCTCTGTGGGCCTGTGTACATGCGGACCTGAGATTATCTACAGCTCCTTCATCTCATCCCTACCTTCTTGGGGTGTAGCCACAATAGATCAAGCTGGTTAAATTGGGAGTCCCCGATCCGATTAACACTTCCTACATCGTAGTATGTAGTTTGGGGAGAGTGGAGTTAAACATTTCATTATCAAACACAACCGTCCCATTCCTATATAGGTTACGCTTTCGACACCCAAGTGTACAGACATACATAATAAATATATACATAAGGAAAAACAAATGCTTCCTTCTTTCTTTTCCTCGTCTCCCTTCATGGACTATGTGATATCACCTGTTCCGGTCTATCATTAAACCAGCTCTTGCGAGGACTACCCAACATTTCTTATTTTATTAACTCTAATACATCCTCTTACATATCTCATAAATTTCATTTCCGCAGACTGTATATTGAGCTCTCTCTTTTTGTTTGTCCACCATTCGGAGGCATATGACGTAGTAAGCCAAGCCATAATTTCATAGAATTAAATCCTTTTTTTTGGCTTTTTTCTTCCTAAAGTTCTTCTAACTATTCCACAAATGGGTTGAAATATATTAACTTTCATCTCGATTTTTTTGTCGAATTTAAAACTAATATTACGTCCTAGATAACTAAAGTAAGATACTAGTTCCAGTATTTTCCCATATATTAGTATCTATCTTCAATCTAATGGACCTCTTCCCTTTAAAGACCATTATCTTTATTTTATTTGTAGATACAGTTAAGCTACAATGTATAGAATTTTGGCTTAAAGTATACACTGCTCTTTGTAGATTATCTTCTGTTCCTTGTAAAATAATTTTAAAATGGGAATTTAGGGTTCTGATTTACCCGTTATAAACGTTAATATCAGTTATTTATCTAGAATAGAAAATTACAAAAATACTTTAGCTGAAGTTTTAATATAGATGATTTTTTAACGAATGTTTTGTGAACATCATGATCTTTCGATTTACAAGGTATGACTATTCGAAACCACATTTGTTTCGAGTTACAAAATATAATTGATTTCGCACAGTAAGACCTTTTTCGTTAAGTGGCAAAAAGAAGGTATTAAATCGTGACTACCAAGCATTATTTCGGCAGTATCCACTAGAATCCAGATTAGAGCAATGCAAGAGATTTATATTCGGTAATATGTGTATTTTAACAGCAGTGAGGGATTGCGCAACTTCAAAGCAAATAGCACTGTAATTGCTCGCTTTTCAGGGCATTCATGTAGCAAAAGTTGTAGTAGCTACGCTCCGCTGACTCCAGCAGCTGGTTTGAGATCAGTTAGGAACAAACTAACAGGTTCGAAAGACTCCTGCTTCTTAGGCATTAAAAGTACACACTTGTAAAATATCTCTTACCCCGGATGAACTGTTTCCCCCAAAATACTCACAATAAACTTTGATTCCATAAAATTGCACTTCCACTGAACTTTGATCCCAAGTGAGTTACATTGGTTTTATTACAATCGGCTATTAACATATGCTTTAGGAATAGTATATCATGGGATTATGCTTTTAGTTTATAAGTAATGGCCAGCTCTCCACGTTAATTGCATCCGATAGTTAGACATCCCACCCTCCCTTGAGAGCAAATTTATTTATTTATTTTTGCGGCTTTGTTCATACAGCCCTTTTTCTGCTTTACAACTTCGCATCACTGTTTTGCCAGATTATCTTTATCATGTGATTGCTAGCTTTATCTTTCGTCGTTATTTTTCAAGTATGCATTGGTCTGTGCGGATCATGTCTGGAGTGCCTCAAGGTTCCATTTTAGCACCTGTGCTATTCAATGTCTTCACCTATGGCGTATCTGCTTTACCACATGCAATATCACCATCAACGCAGACGATATAGCCATTTTTATAAAACACTACGAACTAGATACCGCTGCACACAGCCTACAGATGTCTCTCAATATTCTCGTATCATGGACTGACAACTGGTGGATTTCTTTGAACCACAAGAAATGCGAAACCATTATTTTTACATTGCCTCGTCCCATTGTTCCCCCTCCTATTACTTAACAAAATATTCCGATATGCTCGAAAGGTGCTAATGACACTTAAATATTTGGCCTAAATTTTGATTGTCGTCTGACCTGGAACTCTCACATCAATTGAAAATTAAATTTCACTTACTCCGGATTATGCATATTGTATTCTATTCTCAACCAGAAGTCTTCTTTGGAAGTACCATGTGATTGTATTTTGTACAAGTCCTTACTTCGCCCTTTATTTACATATGCTTGTTCAATTTGCTTGCAGTCGGAAGCAAAATTAATCGCCAGCAGGTTTCCAAAACTTAAATTTTAAGGCTAATACTGAACACTCTTTGGTATGTCAGAAATATCTAGGTACATTGTGAACTTGGACTCGGTACCATCTCTGCACACATACTCGCTCTCACCATCTTCACTTATTATCTGGCGCAGTACTCCTATATATCCTTGGGACAAAGATCTGATGTGGTTCCACGGGTCAAGAGCTGTCCCGCAGGACTCGCTGCTTTCTTCCGGAAGTGGTTCCGAATTAGAAGACCTTCAGTGAACCAATGTGCAATTATCTGTAACTGTTTGGTGCAGAGGGGCCTCATGTGGCTAACCTTATATTAAGTTATGTAGTTAATTATATATTTTATCCCGATTCTGAATAGAATTTCTAATCCTGAATGAATCTACTCAATGAAAAAAAGCCATTTTTGCTACATTCTGTTCTGTTTGTTTCTCAAGCGCAATAAGAAATCTTTCTTCCACACTAGCGTCCTAACCTTAGATCCTGACACCCGCGAATCCATTGAGCCTTGGTTCTCCTAATGAAAGGGTCTTTTGCAGTTTATATGAAACTCAAAATTAGCTAATGCCTAAAAAAAGCAAAAACTATTATAAAGAACAGCAAAAGCCAGTAGACATTAACAATGAGCAAACATAGAGCTTTAATGTACCCTTTAAATAAAGGATGAACGCTTGATACGAATCGAACATGTAATGGATCTGCATTATGAAGAAGATACTGTCTTTACGTTGGAGTTGTTTATTTATTTAGCTCCACGTATGGACGCCAATTTGAAGATGTTTTATTAGCTCCATTTGTTTGCACCACACTTTAGGCGTCAATTTGAAGTAGAATTGTTCTTTACGTTGTTTGTTGCTACGTATGAAAACTCAGTTTGAAGATGATGTATTGTATTTCGACTGTTGGGGAGCCGAACTTACTAGTTGCAACCGCACGTATAGTAAACAGTTTCCGGTAGCCTTCGCCCCAATTGCCCCAAATTTAAAAACAATAGCTTTGTAATTTAACTGTTTCTTTAGATATATATGTTTGCCTCGGCTGCGTCAGTATTATTGTTAGAGACATAGAAGTCTTGGCAGGGCGTGATGCGACAAGAATGTAGGCTTACACAGATTTTAAGTTTTAATTCACTCCTTTTTATTAATCCTTAACACAAATTAAATAGCACTTCACTGATATAAAGAGCTGTGAGATTCTTTTTTTTATTAATTAATTACACTTTTTAACACGTAAACTTAATTTTTCGTCTTACACGAATACATATTAAATCTCTCGAGTACGCACAAGCAACGCATCCAGTTATGACAACTGTCTGCAGGCAACTGAATAGATTTCAACCGTCTAAACTTGTAAATGTCCGCATTTCAAGTCTCTGATTGGCTAATCCTACTCCAATAGAATACCTTCATTTAACTAAAACACCTCCGGTTGTTGATTGGCTATTTTATAAACTGTCATTAAAATCACATTATTGCTTACATAATCACAAGTAACATTTAAACTCTCAAACTCAATATTGCCTTAAGGTTACCTCATTGTTAGCAACTTTTAACTTATTATTCTCACAGCTCCTACATTATTAAATTACGTAATACATTCATATAACATTATTGAACATGTATACAATAATATAAGCATATGCAATGACTGTTACATACATTTTACAAATTATTACATACACATTGCTTCAAGGCGGGCTGTTATTGAATTTACATATTATATAATTTGACTGAAAAATATTTAAGTGTTAAAAATACTGCCTCAATTACTCTATTGAATTTTGACGTTGACTAACCCGCATTATGTTGGTTGAATTGGAGGCAGGTGAAAAAATATCATTGGTCAATTAAAAACGAATGCAATACCAATGCGCAAAATCGACTTTCACTTAGTGATCGATATGATCATCGATATGCATTCCCGTTCTCGTTACCGGGCCATTGTGAACCAAAATATGGTATGCTATACTACTTCCCATCCCCGTTCTCGTTCCCATTTTGGTTATCGATCTCGGTTGTTGTGAACCAGCCTTAAGAGAACCCGCAATCCACAATTTAAAACACATGTTAAAATATATTTATAAACATCTGCATAATGTTTAGATTTCTAGTTTGTTTGTAACAGAAATGTACACCCTAAGAAAAAAGTTCTGATACGTTATACTCGCATGACTTTCTCTACGCTTGCTCAAAATATTTTTACAAACGCTTATTCTCCATCTACTCCATTTACGAGATAAAAATTTGCAGAAACCATCTTATTGCTAATTTTCTTATAGGTGCAAGGGGAATATGGTATGCTTAAGCGATACTGAAATTTTTTTAAAGAAAAATGAATAATGAATTCGCTTTTGAGAAAAAGTATAAGTAATGGAAAATTCAAACAAATAAGAAATATCTCGGAAATAGTTCACTAAAAAAAAAAGGTGAGACGCACATTGTGTGTTTTAACGAGCTCTACATTTTTATGTAGAAAAGCGTTGTCTACCTCTTACGGTTTACCAGTTATATGAACATCATTTAGAAAGAAGAGGACTTTTGGGGACATTCCCAGAAAATATATACATTTTATTTTTCAGAAAAATATCTAAAGGATATTATTTTAATCAAAATCTTTAGAACCATTTTTGAGAAATTTAAAATTTTCTAAAACTGTTCCATTTAAACGGTAGTCTGGGGCGGTGGATTTTCTTGAACACCTTCGTATCGCGTCCTTGGAAGATACTAAACTCAAATACCAAGTTTGGTATTTATCCGACTTTTCGTTTTTGAGTTGTGATGTTCACACACACACACGCACGCACGCACACGCACATACGAACCTTTTTCTAAGAGTGTTTTTTTTATTTGGAGGACCTCAAAACATGTATTTCCGGTGAAATATCAGTATAAAAGTTTTGGGTGGAATGCAATACTTCCCTACTTACTATACGTAGTAGAGAAAGCCCCCCCCCAAAAAAAAAGAGCAGACTCGAAGCGTATATTTGTCAAAGTCCAAATTGTTTTCTTGACCAGTTCACAATAGTGTCTCGGGACGCGTGCCTTTGGCGTCTATAGTCATGTTTCGTATTCCCAGTCACCATATATGCGGCCGAGCGTCCATATGCAGGTATGTAGTAGGTTCCTATCGCGAGCATAACTTAATTTTTTTCAAACGCAATGTTTATTTCGCATACTATATTATAATTTGGAATTGCTAAGATTTATTTGATTTTATACTAAAAAAGAAAAGAAAAAGAAAAAAAACTTACGCACTCTCCTTTTCGTTTTCAAACTTATAATAAATGAATATTTTCGTCCTAAATGAAAAATCTTATGTGATACATTCACATTACTTTCTCTAACCTATATCGTTTATTAATGGGTATACAATTTATTCCAACTGAAGCATATTTTTCTGTACTTCATTTTAATCCAAACAAACTTTGCAGAAATAACTACATTGCATATTTATTTATAGATACAAAGAGAATAGCGATAGTCAAATGTTTAAGAACTGGACGTTATACGCTGGCCTTAAAATCCCATACTGTTTCCATGCAATCGCATGGAAACAGTATGGAATGAACTTTAGAATACTTAATAATATGCCACTTATTTTGAAAACGAAGAGAGTAGTTTGTTTTTGTACTTGTGCATAAATGTCTTAAAATCAATGGATATACGAGCGATTATGCATGGAAAACACACGACATTACCATGTTATTTAACAAATTAAAATTTAAATAATAAAAAAATATTTACGCCAAGGATTGGAACTGAAGTAGAAGGTTTGTTGTATTATTTGAAGTAGAATAGTTATCTTTGTTGTATTGTTATTTGCCCCACGTTTTGGGAGCCAATTTTAAGAAGGTTTGTTGCTTCCACGTTATGGAAAGTCAAATTGAAGATCTATTATATTTCGACTGTTGGGGAGCCAAACTTGAAGTAGTTGCAGCCGCACGTATGGTACCCAGTAGCCTTCGTCCCAAATTTTGACTGTTTCTTTAAATATTATATATTTATGTTTGCCTCGGCTGCGTCAGTATTATTTTTAGAGACATGAATGTCTTAACAGGGCGTGAGCGGCTCAAGAATGTAGGCTTACACAAATTATAATTTTTAATTAACTCCTTTTTATTAATTCTTGACACAATTTAAATAACACTTCACTGATATAGAGAGCTGTGAGATTCTTTTATTAATTACTTGCACTTTCTAACACGTAAACTATTTTCGTCTCTCACGAATACGTATAAAATTTCTCGAGGATGCATCTCGCGTCTGATTAGTAACACTGTCTACAACCAACGCGTCCAGTTATGAGCACTGTCTACAAACAAATGACTTGATTTCTACCGCCTAAATTTGTAAATTTCTGTATTTCAAGTCTTTCATTGGCTATTCCTAATCCAATAGAATACTTTTATTTAACTTAAGCGTTTTTATGGTTGTTGATTGGCTATTTTATAAACTGTCACAAAATTTACATTATTGTTGCTAGTAGCATTATTAAACATTCTTACTCATTATTGCCTCAAGTTTACCTATTATTCTCACAGCTCCTACATTATTAAATTACGTAATACATTCACATAACATTGTTATACATGTATACAATAATATAAACATATACAATGACTGTAATATACACTTTTTATATATTATTACATACACATATTGCTTTAAGGCGGGTTGTTGTTATATTTTATATTACATAATTTGACTGAAATCATTTAAGTGTTAAAAAAATACTGCCTCAGAACCCAGGTTGTTCCGATTACGAGATATATGTGTATCACCGCTCGGCTACCATACACACAACCAAACTGAAAGGCATCTTCCTAGTTATCGCATAGCTTTGAAATGAACGCAGGATGGTATTAAATAGTGTATTGTAAACGCATCATCAGTGAATGCTTCCGATATTTTCCGAATCGAACTCCCTCTCCGGCAGTTCATTTATTTTGTCTTAGGGCACTTAGAAGTTTTACGTGTTTTGTAGTGCGGTGAATGCCAGTTTTATTACAGCTCTCGGGGAAATTTTGGAGCTGATAGTTTGGACACATTAATTAAATACTGCGAAAATCGCCTGGGAAAAACTGAGAAAGACTCCAGGAATACTTTTATCATGCAGTATTTCCATTTCTATAGTTTTGATAGGTAGCAGTTTCAGAAATGTTATACATTGTGTATGCGCAACACAGGTGGTTTGATTTATAATGGTGCAATTAGGCTCTGTAAGCGTCTGTTGTTTTTCTAGCAAGGGCAAATAAAGATGATAAATGAATTTTATTATTGCAGTACTAGGAGAGACATGCCGGTTCAGTATTGACTACTCGCGAGAAGCTTTTATATGCAACGAAAGCGCTTCCACTTTCCATTCAGCAGAAAGTAATTTCCTCAACGACATTGAGGATCTAAAGTCATTAAACACGGAAGTACTTGTACTGTCATTTTTCCATTAATCGTTGAGTGTATCTAATATAGAATACGACACAGAAAATGTTATGATGAGGAATAAAAATATTTTTGGTCGATCACACTATAACACGCTGATAACATGTGACGTAGCTGAACTGTTATGGCATCCATAACACTTCAGCAACTTAAGCAGCTCCCCTATAACCCATACCTTTAAACCCAACTTCAAAATACCACTGGGATCCATTCCCCAGATAAACAATGAAATATGTCGTTTTAAATAAAATAAATTCTGTTCATTGTAATTTTAACATTTTAATAAATTGAGTTCATTTACTTTGTTTCGATATTACCTGCAAAAAACAATAAATACGGCGTGGATTCAACAGTGCTTCCATCTGTTGCACTACTCGCAAACAGATCAAGGTTCTGCCATTAGTGCTGTCATCCGATCAGTATTTAATTACACGCAATTAAAAAGGTAAGAACATTTTGTAAAAACACAGTTTTGAAACTATAGGGTTTTCGACCAAAAATAGTCGTATGCAACTTGGCTGTAATGGTGATTAAAACGCTCGTATGAAAATTATAAAACTTGCTGCGTAATATACTATTATGATTCAAGAATTTGTAGCCACTGTTTAATTTTTCTCTGTAGTAAAATAAAGAATTCAGCTTTAGTGATTTCATTGTTTCTTAACGGGAGTTACAGAACTCCAAGCAGGTTATCAGTGCCTTATAATTCTTGAGATATGCAGTACTGCAATCATTCAAAGAAGACTAGACAGATATTGCTTTGCTTGCCCATTATATGCTGGCAATCTGAATCCAGCCTTCTCTTTGCGCCAAAACAGACCTTAGCAATGCATCTAATTTATTCCTAAAAGAGCTAATGCGGAAACAGCATTCAAGCGTTTAGTTGCGGTAGCGGGAGAGCTCTTGCGCACAAAGTGCATTAGCTCTTGTGCTGGAAACAAAAGAACACTCGCAAACTTTTAAGCGCGTCCATAAGATAATGTATTCAAGAAAGTGTAAGTTTGTAACATTAAATTTTTGAAAACGGCTAATGCAATGAACAAATTTAACACACCTTGTGTAATTTAATGAAACTTTACATTCCTCTTTTTATGAGATCTTAGATTTTCACAGTCATACATAATTATACACAATTCACCCTGTTAAATAGGACATCGCAGACTATTTACAGAAAACCAAGGACAGACTTCATATAGATATATGCAAATATCTTTAACATTTGGTATTTTAATCTAAATTACCACAGACATTTTTGAGAAAATAAAGAATATCAAAACATTTTCCATGTAAACGTAGTTTGGGTTGGGAACTTTCTTGAAAATCTGTGTGGCATCTTTGAAAGATGCTGAACTTAAATGCCAAGTGTGGTCTTTATCAGACTTTGCTTTTGAGTAACGCCGTGTTGCGTGAGCTACACGGACCCGAGTTCTCTACGCCCAAGAATGGTGCCATTTGAGCGGCTGTCCTTTTGCGAGTTTTCCGCGAGGGCCAACATCTGGTTCCCTACTAGAGTCCTTCCCTCGCTTACGCAGAACAATACGCGAGGCAACCGAATGAAAAGACTACCAAGAAACACGATGGGGTGACCGAATCTAGCTCACTATCAGGTGCCGAGGCAGGTCCCAGAGAACATTATGGAATTTATACAACCCCGTCCAGACATCACCACCCAGATTTGCTCAATAATCTACGGGTATTGGGACCAACTTCTCCGTCGAGACCAACCCAATCGAAATAGCTTCCTGATGGAAGGGGCTCAGAGGTTATACCCGACGTACTTCTACTAATGTCAGAGTTCTAAGGGTCTTCCCCCATACCAATGGCAGCTGAGGGTCGTTACCGCTCTCCTAGGGGCTCCCACGGATCTTTTTTTTAAAAAATGATATGTTTTGGGGGTTTAGTGATCTCAGAACAGTGTTATGTTGAAATCTTGATATCAAATTTTTGGATGGCAGAAATGGTAGAATGAAAAGGGGTGGAGAAACATTGGGAGGCTTCTAAC
This sequence comes from Deroplatys truncata, assembly GCA_030765065.1. Classification (NCBI taxonomy): domain Eukaryota; kingdom Metazoa; phylum Arthropoda; class Insecta; order Mantodea; family Mantidae; genus Deroplatys; species Deroplatys truncata. Next base: position 48,934,098 of record CM060979.1, on the reverse strand, counting down.
CTAAATTGATACTCATTAGTTTCTCAGCCAGTGCTACATGCTTTATTCTACTTCGCTTTGTTATGGTTTAATACAATGGAGCAGTTTATATGCCGGGCTTTTCATAGCGTTCGTGCACTAAAATCTTGAAGTATTCTAAGTATGCAGTCATTTTAAGAGTTGTCTAATTTATAAAATGGAATTCAAACGCATGCTAACAATTAGTTCTCTCCTTGGAGCATCAATTTAAACATCTAGTTGTGCTTATCCTGCTTGAAAACGGGGATCGAGGTTTGTGCTAGTCGACCACGATATAAATGCACTTGGTGGAGGGCGCCACTGTGGTTTGTTGACAATAAGGGCTTGGAATCAGAGGGGGGTGAGGGGCAAGGCGATAGGAAATGTACAGTCGTACAATGAAAACAGTACTACATGTGCAAGACTCAGACTCGTTCGTGAATACAACTCGGAGCTGTGGATAGTTTCTTTACGCGACTGTCCTTTCAATGCCCCACCCAATTGTTTTGTAACCACTTAGCTCCTCTTCTCACTACACGTACTCATATCGTGGCCGACTAGTAGGTTATGCGTAAACTGCGGGTTGCATAAAATCCAATTTCAAGGATCTGGTGGACTGTTTTATATTAGGAGCATTTCTATTAAGGAATACCCACAACGCATACAATTTTAGAAACTCTTTTCGTTACAAATTCACATCTAGTTCTTATTACTTGTACGCTGATCTCATTACACGTGTTTTGAATATTCAGCGCAAGTTTTTAACAATTTTATTGCAAGCGAGATGAAATTGAATAAAATCTGTAATTCCATTAAGGACTATACCTCCTTTGCAGAGAGCTGATATAGTCTCATTTAATGGGCCACTCTTATCTAGAATTTCCTTACGGGGAGATTAAAAGCCCTACCCCACCAACGTTAAATTTGCTATCTTCGTGATCTATTTAAGGTCAGACTGAACTTTTTAAAGATATAGATGCATGCAAGTTCACTGATATACTTCTATACAATGATGTGGTTATCAAGAAAGATAGGTTTTGTTCTTAACTTCACATCTTTTGATTAAAATTTATCAGGTATTTTGCTTTCTCTACTACGTGTAAGTATTGTATTCCACCCAAAAATTCGATGTCGAGATTTCACAGGAAATACATGTTTTGAAGTTCCTAAATAAAAAAAGCACTCTTTAGAAAAAGGACCGCGTGTGTGTCTGCGAACAGCATAGCTCAAAAACGAAAAATTGGATAAATACCAAGCTTGGTATTAAGGTTCAATACCTTCCAAAGATGCGACACATTTTCATCTACCCTAGACTACCTTTTACCTGGAAGATTTATCGAAAATTTTGATCTTCTAAAAATGACTAACTATTTTGGTTAAAATGCCATACATTAAACATACTTACATCACAAATGAAATGTACATTTTGAATTTTCTGGGAATAGCCTATGAAGTCCACTTCATTTGGAAGAAATGTTGTATAATCTTGTATAACTGGTAAACGTTAAGCGATAGACGAAAACGTACTACACAAAAACGTGTAGTAAAGCTCACAATTTATTTCAAATAAGTTTTTTTTTGTGAAACAAGCCATTTATGAGATATCACTTATTAATGGTTGGAATTGTTTATTACCTGGTCATTCTCTTTAAGTCCTGTTCAGTTGTTTCTCGCGATTGTATGGAAACAGTATGGAATTTTAAGGTCAGCATATAGCGTCCAGTTCTCAAACGTTTGGCTATCGCTGTTCTCTTTATATCTATAACGAAATGTGTGATGTAGCTATTTCTGTAAAAGTTTATTTGGATTAAAACGAAGTAGATATAAAAATAAGCTCTAGTGGGAATAGTTTTATACCCACTTATGAACATAGACGGTAGAAAAAGTCATCTGAATTTCACATAAAATTTTTTAAAAATATAGCTAGGCAACTTATAAACACAAAACTAAATCAGTAACAGAATCGAGGTGTTGGTTTTGCCATTTAAAAGTTTCATTTAGCTATCTTCAGTAGTTCCCGAGAAAGCAAAAATCATATTTCTTGAAAGTATGGGCCCTGCTATATTTAGAAGTTGTATCAATTTGTAGAACAAACCGTCCCCTAAAATATGAAGTAAAATATACCTCTCTACTCCAAAGAGAGGTGAAGTGGTGAAAAATTCAGAGTAGAAAATGACCGATGTAGTACCATTTTTAAAAAATACATTTAAAATACAAGTGTTGTGCCTACAATGGTAAAATAAATATCAAATTAAAGGGAAAATTCCAGTATATGATTTCAAAAAAAATATCATTTTGACAATTTTCGCAATTTAGTCTCTCCTTAAACATCTTGTACAACGCGATGTATTGAATAATATATCTTCTGTTAAACTTGGATTATAATTCCCTTTAAGTCTGCATTTATAAATTACCTTAAAATAGGCAAATTTGTCCTCGGCTGGCATCTAACCCAGAGTTATTTAAACAGTGCGGCCCAACTCCACCTTCCAGACGCGAGAAGTTCCTGACTTTAGTACCAGGAGTTTAAAATGTGGTTATACAAGTATACCATTGTGATGTAATAGCAGAGACTTTTACGATCGGCATTGATGGAAATGAAGTTCTATTTCGGGCGCGTAGCTATTAGACCCTGCAATTCCATTGGAGATTCGGAGCGCTGTTTTCCGCGAGACGTGGAGTTCTTCAGATCCCTATAAGCCATGGTCATCAAGCCCGGAAGAACAACATTTCTCTCTATTTCAGTACTGTAGTATTTTAAAAATAAGTTTCTTCAAAAATATATGTCGATCTGGAAACTGAACATACTTTTCCCGCCCATTATTCCAACCCATGTTACTGATCCTATGACAATGTAATATCTTGTTTTTGTATTGAGACAGAAACTGCTATCTTACCCTGTCAAACACTGAAAAATTCAATGACGTTGCCTTCGTCCAGATCTAGAAGTTGGCATACGTTTCAGGTATTTTCCAAAGACTAAAATTTTAACTGTAATTCCACAAAATATTCACTTCTACAAAGGGTCGTCCTCTGTGCTAGCCTCTAGTTCCTCAGGTCGTGACCTCTATACATCAGCGGAGGGCTATGGATTTTTCGGGTGTAAAAATCCTTAGCATGGCTTCCTTCGAAAGGTAAGTAAAGCGGTGATCCCGTGTCGTAGATTTACGGCACGTAAAAGAACCTCAAACCTAATAGAGACATCTGAACAAAATTTCCGGTTTTTCACGCCCAATATGGATTGGGACGCTAAGGACCCTAGTAGCTAACAGCGTCCATAAATAAAACTAAGTTTTATTTTCACTTCTACAAAGGAGACATTGTCAGCTTTGAAAAAGAAATTACTGTGTGGTAGAGAAAGATTGAGGGTTAAAGTATTCTTACTTTTTCACACTGAGCTGCAAGCAGGAACAAACTAGCCGAAAAAATTAAATCTTAGTTGTATGATTCTACGATTTTTTAATCTAACAGAGTTTGAAGGCACAATGTGTATGGACTTTATTAATTGTATAGAAAACTCAGGATTGCTAAGCATATAAGTTCAAGATTTCCTATTTGTTATGGCAATGAGCCTTGTGTAAAATAACAGCCTTTAGAGGTAATTGAGTCCATAATATTGTCTATCTACTCCCTCAAAGGGAGTCTTTTCGTCACTGGGCTATTTCCAATAGTGTCGTGGTTAAATGTTCTACACTTTAAACATGCATGTTTTGCACGTTTTTAAAAACCTCTATCAGTCATGTACAAGTTATTTTCCAACTTGAATGTGAAGCAATAACCGCAACAAAACTATTCCCGTTTCGAAAAGTATTTTCGATAGAAGCACAACGCACCTGGGTGAGGGTCCATTAGAAACTTAACCTTCCTTACCGAACGGGATGGCTCAGGTGGTTATGTCTGTGACCCGCTTTCGGGAGGTCCCGCGATCGTTCCCCGGCAACCGCCCACTCTGGCCCATGAGTTTTTCGTGGTTTCCCCGGGTAGGCGAATGCTGGAGTGGTTCATCTTCTACCACGACTCTCCTTCCTCTCATCTCCTGTACCCATCATATTCCTTGTCATCTGTTTCAGGGTTGTAGGACCAGATGACAATGTTCGGCGGGTTGCTGCTGGGCGGTGGCTTGTGCTCTGTAAAGGTTTCTTCCCTGACGTCGCTGTGGTACCGCTCAGTTAGGTCTCTCCTCAGCGTGGGGCTCCGCTCCGGGGGACCCTGGAGGTTGGTGGCTTGTGCGCAGGGACCGTGCGGCGTTGGTTGCATTCTGTCTAGAAAAGTTTAGGGACCTGTCCATGCTTGCGTCAGTCGACATCCGGATCTGATCGCCCTTAGGGTCTCTCTCCTCATCCTTCCCTCCCAGGGGTCACGTTGGAAGCACAAGAGGCCGAATGGCCTGCGTGAGTGCTCTTTCCCGGTTCCGGAGGCTCCTTCGTGATATGTACCTTTAACCTTCCTTAAATTTCATCAAGGCACAAGAGGGGCAGCGTATTGATCTTTCCTCCACAAAACAGTGACGACTATTTTTATTGGTTCAGCATTGCTCTAATTTTGGAGCTCCGTGAAAAATGAATATCCAGAGTTACAAATGAAGCTTTGCACACTTGGTTGTCATGTGTAGTGGTGGTATTTATTAAGTATTTAGTATTACATTAATTGCATAACACAGTCGTATGGGTCATAAGACCGTACATGCTCTCTAGATAAATACCTGGTCTGTATACGTGACTTGCAGTATCAACCAGAAAACAACTATTTTTTTTACAATCACCGCACTATATACATACATATAAAATTGAAGAAAAAAACCACACTGAATCACACACTCAAACACACACACACCCACACACACAGTCGCGCACAAGTACTCAAGCACCACATATGTTTAAAGAAAAATTACAGTAACACCTTATCTCTTAGTACACGTACTTCCATTAAGTATGTGCCCAAGCTTGGCCAGTTTTGGCTGTTTAGAATCATGTCCCAGCATGCTGTCCTCCGTCTGTTGGAAGCCAAAAATACTTCCGGTAATAGTTTTTTCCTAATACCCTCCGTCTGCACGCATGCTGCCAAAATATGCGTCCAGTCTTCTTGTTCCCCGCATAATGGGCAAATCCTCCTGCCATCGTTATCAACAATCTTGCGAGCTTTCCACCCTCCCAACCTAAGCCATGCTATTCCAGTCCTCTGTTTTATACCTAATTCCAAAATATATGTTTCCTTACCCCACCTAGTGTTTATTTCATTTTGTAGCTCCAATGTTGATCTTTGTCTACATTCAGATTCGATTTTCTGCCTGTTTATATCGCATAGTCGTCTTTTGACCTTTCTTACAGCACTGTGTGTATTTTCATTACCCCTTTGCCAGATATCATTTAAGCCAATTTTTGATAATTCGCGTTGCAACCCCGCTGCCCACCATTTTGGATGCCCTATGTTGTTTATTTGATGACGATAACATATTGCTCTCAGAGTTGTTTGATCGCCTTTAATTATTCGCAGCCAGTACCTAACTACGTTTAGTTTAGCAAATACAGCATCTTCCCAGCATCCTACCTCCCGAAGAACTCCGTAGTTGAAGTACCCCTCCCCAACCCTAGAATGCGCTTCCAGAAATTGCATTGTATTTTATTTACATTATCCACCCTCTCCCATCCCCACACTTCACTGCCGTATAGTAATGAGGACCTAACCATTGCTTCATACATGGTCTGTAATGTTTTTACTGGCATATCTGGTACCCGTGTCAATATCCTTAATACTTCAGAAAGTTGTCCAATCCCTTTGTGTTTTATAAACTCCATGTTCTTGTTCCATTTTCCGCCCATATCAAACCTTACTCCTAAGTAATCGAAGTGTTTAACATTTTGAATTTCTTCCTCCCCATAGGTCCACTTTTCATGTTGGCCGTACACATATCCATTTTTAAAGGTGACTGTTTTAGTTTTAAGAATATTTACCTCCATACCCAATTGCCTACAGTATTGTCGAAGAGCGTATAAACCAGACTGCAAACCTTTTATCGTTTTAGAAAGAATTACAATGTCATCCGCGTACAAAAGAATTGGTATTTTTTGGTCTGCGATTGTCGGTGCATCTATGTCTTTCTCCGTCATCACGCTAACAACATCATCAATAAACAAATTAAAGAGTAACGGAGATAGTATACAACCCTGTTTAACCCCCCTCTGCGCTATGTTACATTCTGATGTATTGTGCTGATCGGTCTTGATAACAAACTTAACTTCTTTATACATTGCCCTAAGTGCTCTAATCATTTTCCCCGAAAGTCCTTTACGTGTTAATTTCTCCCAGAGAGCACTGCGTTCTACAGTATCAAATGCCATTTTAAAATCTACAAATACAGTATATACCTTACCACCTTTATTTCTCAAATTGTCATCAATATGCATGCATGTGTCTGTCCCAAAATCTTGAATATGAAAGTATTAAGTGATCATTTCCAAATACAGACCAATACTGAGTCTCTCCATAATGATGCGCTGCTTTGGTAATGGCATGCAAACATACAACCTATGGCTGAACATTGTGTCTGTTAACTTGTATTAACTAAGTTTACCTACCGCCTGTAATTCCATTTCTCATTTACTTGCTGTCGCTGAATAAACTCGCAGCAACTGATAAACATTAAACTTTAATCACTCATTTTCATTACATGTGTGTATCAGCAGTAAACCAATACATGAAAGAGATTTTGTATTTGACGTTCATGGTCACAGATTAACATGTTAAATTTTCGAGAGGGGAGTTGTGCTCAGATTTTGGCATCACCAGAGATCTATGAATTTATCATAGCAAACATTTTAAAAGCAAATAATCTTGGCTAATAATATAATGCAGTGACTTAATGCTGTTCGTTATCTAGGTATGTGTACTTTTTGCAATCCTGATGCACCTCGATTAAAGTAATTCTGTAATACTTCATTTTCTGTTTCGCTTTGTTTCTTCTTTCTGTTCAAGGGTCTGAAATCATTACCGCATCTGGAGGGTGGTAACGCATGATCTTTCTACTTCCACTTGCATTTCGATGTCTTCAACACATCTTCTCTTCCTGATTTCTGAATTCGTAATTTAGTTACGTAGGCTGATTTTCAGTGTGTTCCCCCGGAATTTCCTTTGTCGAATTTTGAATATGAAAAGGTATTTTTGCTTATTACAGAGCATTTTTGGAGGTGAGGTAATGAGTTGCTTATTTGTCCATTCTACGGGCGTTTCAGACGCATGGCTTTAGATTTCACGAGTTGAACGAGATGCGCGAATAAGGCTTATTGTAAAAAGTTGTACAGTGAAATATTCGTGTCTGTAGAACAGGGTAGAATTTTTAAATATTTAGATCAGAGCCTGAGAAGCAAAGCCGCTTTGAGTATTCTTAAGCAGGGGGTGCGGCAGGAAGGGAAAATAGGATCTGTATTGTCGTAACCTCTTACATTTTTACATATCACGGGGGGGTAGAACATGGTATCGGAGTTTAAATCATCTCAAACTGCACGAGGTCCGACGGGCGCGAGCTAACACATTACTTAAAACACCTGAAAATCACTAAAATATATCTAAATCATTGTGTGGAAGGAAGGATCTATCTACATTAATAATTCACATAATGGGAATTTGGATGGAAAGTTATATTCAAAGTTAATAAAGATACATGTTACCTTCTGCTTGACGGAGCGTCTACTCGTAATACATGTCTACACTGCTCGTTAGTTTCCAAGAGACAGAGCGTCCTAGACGCTTACTGAAGATACAACCGGTTTACCCCCACTCCTATTACGTCATTCCAGTCCGTACTACCAACCTAACAGTCACCAAACAATGTTGCCATAAACTGTGTATGTTCTTACAGAGTTGCCACAACCAAAATGCCACAGTATCTTATGAACATATTGATACAAAGTACAACATAATTATATTTCTCTTACCTCGCTAGTGCTTCGCTAACAATACCTTCGCGTTCTACTTATCTCACCGGTATCCTACGCTTCTAACCGAGTAGATAGGAGCTTGGATCAAGAAAAGAGTTGTTCTCTGACATCTGTAACAGCGGGCGTTGCTGCGCTTCTCACGTATACAGCTGAATAATAATTCAAGGTGGAAGTTCTCTGAAGTTCTCTTACTTGGCTGCCAGTCGGTAGAGCTGCAAATAAATTCCTATCCAAGCTGCCTATCTTTGGTGTATCTTAGAATATTGTGGGTGGAGACAATTAAGATGAATTCTTTAACGATTGGATTTATTCCAAAACAAATTATTGAAGCGGCTAGAAACTCTTCTGCTTTAAATAATAATGAGAGTATCTACATAATGTAGTTTCCATCTTTCTGCTACTTTGAGTATTGCAGTGGACCTAGCTATCTGCCACATGTTATCTCCCACCCATCCACACGCACGCGTTCGGCAATTTGCAGTCAGTTAGCCCACATAGGAGAGATGAATGAATACAAAAGTGTTGAAATCTGGGGCGGATAGCCTTTTTATACCTTGTGCTATGACGTTAACTTTCGCGTTCTTTTACCTAATTTTTATTATGGTTAGTTACTTAGTGTTCTATGAGAAATAAACCGTCCAGTTTTAAAGTCGGGGTTCTTTTCTGACTCCTTTTCTAATTCTTTTAGAAGTCTTGACTTTTCCTGGAATTATCCCTCTATCTCTATCCCTGTCTCTCCTCGGATCTCTCTCTCTAAACGACGCGCCTTTGCCAAACCTGTGTCAATTAATGTGTGTCGTTGGTGGACTTTTACCCTGCTGCTGGCTCGCTTCCTAGCTAATTACGATTTCCTTTACATATGCCCATATGTATTAAAGTAAATTTTATTTTACAGTATTATATTACATTGTTAGTTGTATTCCTATCTTGACTATTGATTTTCTCGTTATTTACATTACTTACCCTTTCGGGTGTATGTTCCCCTACACGTCACAAAGTATTCAGTAGTCTTAAACTGAACTAAATTAGGTTATAGGCTAAAATGATTTTAAAGTACGGAGTAGGAAATGAATGTGTTTCGACATCTTCACACAATAAGTGTCGCTAGTAGGTAAAGACGACAGTGCAAGTATTTCAAAATTCAATTAATAATGATAGTGTTACATAATTTCGCAGTTCCTCACACTCGGAGTCTTGATGACTAAAACTACTGCATTCTGACTTTTTGGCGTGGCCGGGATATATTGGCCGGGATTTGAACCACGGATCTCGGTCTCCGTCCGGTTGCTCTAACCATTGAACTACCACGCAACATGGCAGCACGACATTAAATTCTCCATCTGATTCGCATTTTTCCCGGTAAACTACAAGGATATTTTAAATGATATTGAGATGGCATACCCCAATGGCGACTTACAATGTTGTAAGTACTTTAAGTCCCGGGCTTCATTGTTTCAACCACTATTAGGTCAATTAATGGAATTAACTATTCTTCCACACAAGCTCCGGTCTCCCACGTACCGTTTGCTCTAATGTCGTGTCGGAATGTTGCCATGGTAGCTCAGTGGTTAGAGAAACCTGACGGAGACCGAGATCCTTGGTTCAAATCCCGGCTATAGCATTGAATTTTTCAGTCGTCTGATTCTACTTTTCCAACCTTGTCCAACACACGGCTTGTATGAAAGAATAATTCATTACATTTTCTATTTTAATAGTCTTATAAATTTTGAACATTTGACGGATTTTTCAATTTTTCGTGTATAAGTTTACAACATTATTTTACATGCATTTAGTAGTGTAAGTAATTCGGTAAGAGTTAAAATTTCGGTAAAATGGTTTTTGATCTGACGAAGGAAAAAGCTATAACATTCAGGTATTATCCACATTTTACTGAACTTCTTCATTAAGGCTTCAGTTTTTACGACTTCAGAAATGTATATCTTCGCAGCATAAGTAACATTAGAGACATTGCCAGGTATTATATAAAAGTGTTCCACTTAATGCAAAAAGCACCATTTTGTAATATCACGTGAAAAAATTTAAAAAACATAATGGAACTACAAATTAAAAATTCTGGTAAAACACCACAGAACGTAAACTATAATATACCTTGTTCTTTCTGCATATTAAAAATGGGAATTTTATCTCCTTTGATTTGGCTGGTAGAATTTTTTAAGGAACGAATATTTTCTGGGGTCATCGCAGTTATTCTGATCTACCATTTCGTTGCACTCCGTAATGGACATAATCGGGGAAAAGTTATTCTCTACAGTCACATTGAAAAAACTTAGATTATATTATCATCTTCTTTTGGCTTTATTATTGCTCTTAAAACATAAACATTAAAAAGAATCAAAAGGGAAAAGTGAAAATTTCAAAGTTTGTGCTGCTGAAGTGAAATATTCGTATTAAGAGACTTCAGTTTAAAACAGTTATTTTTCCAATTGATTTCAGTATTCATCTTCTTTGGTATTCCAGTTTGAATTCTGCATCATGGCGGTTCATGCGTACTAATTAAAAGCTTTGCTGGAAAAGTTCAACACCAACCTTATGGTTGTCAAGAAAATGATGTATCGTTTTCTTAATGTTAATCACCGCTTTCTAGGAAACTGTATGGCGACGTTACAGCGACGTCATTCTCCATCACCAGACGAATTTCTAGGCATTAAAGCCAGGACGGAAGGAAATAAAGTTGAACTGTTACTAGACTGTAGGCTGGGACATCGCAAGTAACAAACCACACATTCCCGATACCTCATGTTTCTTTTGGCGTTTGCATACACCACTCCGACAGCTTTTTACCTGCTTTTCAGTGACCCTTGACTTCGGTTGTTTTGCATTGTTTGTAGTGTTAATGATTGTAATAAGTTGAAGCGAACTGCTTAAGAATTCCTATCTTAAATCTTTCAGTATAGCTTTTCAGGGAGAGTTCTAGTATCTTAACTTTCAAGCTCTTTAAACAGCCTCAAATCACCATAAAATACTTTTCTTTGATGACACTATTTTTTTATCTACATCCCTTTCATGCTGTCATGGTGGAAAGTTGAATTTCCTAGTCCAATGTTGATAACCTAATCTATCTGCGTGTTTTGCCTACTTTACTGCACGTATGTGTATGGGATATCCTCTTAACTTTTGATATATTTATTATTGCAGGCATGGAATATAATATTTTGTAGTTTAATTTTACTATTTAAATCTTACCAGCATTTTTATTTTGTTTTATTTGTTAGTATTTATTTGAAATGTAATTGATGCAACAGTTAAATATGAGCTACAAGTTAATGATTTTTTTAAGGTTAAAAACCAGGCATGGATAATCGACCATCTGCAACAGGTGTTAGTAAGGTATTAATTTGATTTTCGTGTTAATTACTTTACTGTCGAAAAATATCCTCCAATGATGCACTACTGCATTTGCATCACAATATACTATTAATTGGCGACTGTACCAACGTGCAGTCTTAAGGCTAAACTGTTAAAGCAAACGCTATAATACGACGTACAATACATTTCGTTTTTGTTTGGTCCATTTCTTTAGCCCCCTTTAACTGTCATGGTCATATCGTGGGCGTTGACTGAAAAATTTGATGGTGTTTTTACTCTTTGAACTTTCAGTCTAGGTTAGTGTAGTCGTTTTTTTCACATGCACATTTATCTCACATCCACACTTCCAGACTCTGTGGAGGGTAGGGAATAATCCTAATTAAAGAAAAATTTCCACGGTCGGGAAACCCAGACCTCGGGTGAGAAGTCAGCTAGCTGATAGGATATATTTATTTCCTAAAACCTCAATGCTTTGGAAACATAGAATTTCAAAGAAGCCATTCAAGCTGTGAAGGACAGCTGCTATGAAAGACTTCACTAAAAGTATAAAATAGTGGCAACACATACTCTCCATGTTACGATTGGTGGTTAGACGCATTTCTGAGCGGAAGTCCAAGAGCAATTTCTAATCTGTGATATGCCCCTTAGGGGGAAGTAGGTCGGTTGCCATGGTAACCGAACCAAACCAAGGCTACAGGGCATTGTGTTTTACAGATTGATCTCGAACGACTCTGGGGAAACTTAATAGTGAGCTTACCTAGCATTTCTGGTGTAAATAATGTACTAGAAAATCACAAAATACAATAATCACAAATATTGCTTTATTACTATCTATATCTCGTGTGTTCGACCAAATATTATCCGACAACTAGAAAAAAGCAAATGTGTTAGTCACATGACTTTCTCTACTCATTATTTAACAAACTACTCTTACAAAGGTGTATTTTTCTATCTGCTTTATATTAATCGAGGTAAACATTTGCAGAAATTGTTTTATTACATATTTCCTTGTAGGTACAAGGGGATTAGGAGAATACAGTGGGCTTAGACAAATCTTTTAAGAATGGGTCGCTATGTATGACTGAAATTCCACATTCTTTGGATGACTAGGAGAAAAAAAGAAAGGAAAGCATTTTTAAGTAAATAAATATAAGTATTTGAAAATTCAAACTAATAGGAAAGAATATCTCGGATATGGTTACCCAACAAAAACTTTTATTTGGCATAAATCTTAAATTTTTTTCTGTAGTAAGATTTTGTCTATCCCCTAAAGTTTACCAATTATACAAAGGCATTCAGAGTGAAGAGGTTTGCAGGAATTACAAGGTATATATTTTATTTGCCATGAAAATGTCTTAGACATATGAAATTTTAATCAAAATTGTTAGAGCCGTTTTTAAGAAAATTAAAAATAAAAAAGGAAACACTTTTTGCGTGTAAGGGGGTGGGTTTTCTTGAAAATTTTCGTGTCGCATCTTTGGAAGATGCTTAAATACCGAATTTGGTATTTATCGGACTGTTCAGACAGACAGACAGACAGACAGACACACACACACACACACATACACACAGGCAGGCGCAACGTTTTCCTAAAACTAGTTTCTTTTTTGGTTTAGGGGGCCTCAAAAGTATATTTCCGGTGAAATCTCATATCGATTTTTGGGTGAAATACAATACTTCCTCTTCTTACTGTAAGTATGTAGTAGAGAAAGCAAGAAAAGATTAATATATTTAGCAAGTGATATGAGAGCGCATTGTGTTTGTAAAAAACTTTAACGTAAAAATCGTATACTGTCGGCATAGCTTGCATACGCATCGACTACAATCGGAAACACAGCATGTGACGTCATTTTAAAATCACACTTTCGGACCTATTGTCATAAAAAATTCACTAAATCCGGTGCATCTCGTGAATAAATTGTGATGTTATACAGCAGTAGGAGATTACATGGGCTATTATAATCTGTACGCTGTTTGAATAATTTCAGCTGTTTTATATAAATATTTACATACGAAAGATTTTGAGATTTTACGTGTCTTAATACAGCAACATGTCAAAGACGACATTGCCGATTCACGTTTTGGCGATATCGGCAGAGAAGGAGGAGTAATTATATTAATAATAATATTATGCCTGTTGACAGATAAAAGATTTTGTTAAAATATACAATTTATTTCAAATAAATATCCTGTTATTAGCTACTTTCAATTGTTTGCTATTATACATATGTTTAAAATTTTCCAAATTACTGTAGGATATTCTGAAATGTTAGCGCCCATTCCTTTGTATTTCATGAGCTCTTGGTTGACAAATGCCGGCTTGTTTTATAAACAACTGATTGTTGTCGCAGCCTTTAACATATAACTAAATACATAATGTAAAATAATTCATAAATATAGCAAAAATATTTACAACATGAATACTTTCTTCTACGGAATATTAGCTCCAATGGCAATAATTGACTGAAGTTAATTTACTGCGTTAATTACTTATTTGTTTTACAAATTAAACGCCTTAAAAGTTCCCAAATATGAACATTTCAGAATATTTAAAACTTCCATCTTGGAAATCAGGCAATATTTCTATTTTAGTCTCATGAAATACGTTCACTTTATAAACCGTATATTTATACTTTGTTCCTTCAATTTTTCGAAATCTGCAGAAAGACTATTGCTGTAAAAGAGGCAAATTATTCTTATAATGAACAAAACTACTGCGGGTGTATCATAATTGATAGCATAAATTGAAACAATTGAAATTACACAATAACATAAACAAAGGAATTTCAGCATACGATCCGTAAACGAACTGTTTGCGAGGTGGTTACAAAAACATAACTCATTCTCTTGTTTTCTGCAAAGCTGTTCCTTTTTGGCAGGTACAAACATAACTGAACACTCTTCAAACAAGGGACGTGCAGACAGTATTGCATCAATACTGTGCATAGGTTATTATTATAATTCTCGTTGTTTTCAGTCTTTTTCAAACAAAAAGAATAACCCCAGATTTCTTCTAGTGCCGAAGGGGAGAATAGACGTAAAGAGACAGTTTTTGTTTGAGTTATCAGGCGACAAATGTGAAGATTAGAACAATAAACAGCGATGAAATAATATTTAGCTGTGATTTTATTCACGGAGAAGTAGGTCATAGTGTTAGGGAGAAATCTTTGATCTACGCAGAATGAATCCATTGGCACACTTTAGCAGTACTCTGTGGTATAGCAACCAATCTGTGTTTGAAAGAATTGCGAAATATCGAGGTTAGAAACACAGAGAGCGTCTTTGCCGTCCAGAAATCGGTAACCACCATGCAGTATTGCGACATATTCGGGAAAATCTCCTTCGACAGTGTCAGGCATGCATTACTGCCAAAGACGTACAGTTGGAACATCAGTGTTAATTGTGTGTGGATATCATTCTTTGAGAACATTTGTTGTTCTCTTATTCTTATCAGGTTTCCATGTAATAGCTCCTGTTCATTCTGTCTCTGTTTTTAGGAAGACGAATAGCAGGCTTTTATGGAAGAACATTTGTAGTTAAATAGTTTGAAAAAAAGGCTGCAAGCAAAGGGAAATGATAATGCAAACAGAAAGCTCTACAAGCTACAAACAAGAAAAAGTAAACAATAATTAGAGTGATTACAATTGAGTCAGTATTTTTAACACTTAAATGATTTTAATCAAATTATATAATAAGTAAATTGAATAACAGGTCGCCTTGAAGCAATATGTGTATGTAATAATTTGTAAAATGTATATAACAGTCATTGCATATGCTTATATTATTGTAAACATGTTCAATAATTTATGTGAATGTATTACGTAATTTAATAATATAGAAGCTGTGAGAAATAGGTCAAAAGTTGCTAAAAAGAGGTAACAATGAGGTAACCTTGAGGCAATAATGAGTTTGAGAGTTTAAATGTTCTTGGAAGCAATAATGTAATTTTAGTGACAGTTTATAAAAATAGCCAATCAACAACCAGAAAAAGCTTTAGTTAAATGAAGGTATTCTATTGGCGTAGGATTAGCCAATTAGCCAACTGAAAAGGAGAAACATTTACAAATTCAGAAGTCTTTGCCTGCAGACAGTGTTCGTAACCTGACGCGAGATGTGTCCTCGAGAAGTGTGATGCGTATTCGTGTGAGACGAAAGTGGTTTACGTATTAAAGAGTGCAATTAATTAATAAAATAATCTCACAGCTCTGTATATCAGTGAAGTGTTATTTTAATCGTATCAAGCATCAATAAAAGGAGTGAAGTAAAATTATAATCTTTGTAAGCCTACATTCTTGTCGCACCAAAACCCTACTAAGAGAAACGTGTCTCTAACAAATACTGACGCAGCCGAGGCAAACATAAATATTTAATATTTAAAGAAACAGTCAAATTATAAAGTTAATATTTTTGGGGGCAAAGGCTACCGGAAACGTTTACTATACGTGCGGTTGCAACTACAAGTTCGGCTCCCCAACAGTTAAAATATAATACAACTCCTTCAATACAATATATCTTCTTCACAATAGGACATTTCATTTATTATGATTTTCTGCAATTAAAATGCTCGCATTCCAAGAAAACAAAAAATTATGAATTGTTATCTATTTGTTGAGAAGGCATTTTACTTATCAGTAGTTGTGCTTTGGTAGATTATTTAATTTTCGTTTTCTCGCTCCTGACCTTGCAAGAAATAACAAAAATAATTTCTCTACCTGAAATAATGACATCTACTTGACAGACGGGATAGCTTTCCATAATGATAACATCTCCATCGCACGAGCATTTCGTTGTCAGATAGTTTGTATATATCATGCAGTCTTAATTTGAGAGAGGGACCAGGAACTGATTTAGAATTTTCTTAATGTTAATTTGGGAAATCTTATTACAACTGAATACAAGAGGAATGGCAACAGCATTTTATTGAGAACAATCCAGTAAAGTTTTTAAAACATGCAACTAGAACCGCTGTTGCTTCAGAAAACTTCAGCACACAAAGCTGAGCGTAGTAAATTTCTCTTTCAAGGGGGAAAGGTAAGAAATGTAAGAGACCAGTGAAAACTGCGAAGGAAGGATTTTCATCAGTAGAAGTATATTTCTATATTATGAAACGATTTTCAAAATTTGAATTTTTATATATGTACATCACTTTTAAAACGTTTCTATGTTTTACAGTATTTCATAGTTTGTCGCAGTAATCGTGTTATCTTATTTGCTGGGCGCCTGTTATTGTTTTATTATTTTAAGATTTGGGTGCTTTGTCCTCCAGCTAGCTATTATTACTCAGTCGAGCAAATATCTCTGAGCAGGGCGTGTAATCGGAAAGGGGTTATTAAAAGATAACACCTGATAAAAGAATTTATTTTCACACTTTTATTGCCGTCGCAATTAATAGTTCACATATTTAATCTTTATACACGCCTGACTGAAACTGTTATATTTCCGATTGTAATTACTGTCGTATTAGTTGCCGTGCACTTCACATTTTGTAACTAACTTTACGACGCGAGAGATTCTTCCAAACTGTATGATGTGCACTTCACGATAGATTCTTCAAGGCTGCGCGACGTGTACCTCGTGAACGATTCTATAGAACTGCGTGAAACATGCTTATGGCTCGAGAATTTATGCTTCTTCACCTCGAAATGCCTAAACATTACAATAGAGCTACTATTGGTTACCAAATCGCGCCAACATTAGCGTATGTTTTGTCAGCCAATCACAATTACTAACACACATGCTCAAGGGAAGATATTCCCTCCATTTCTAAAGAAAGGCACGCTACCCTGACGTCATTTGTTTGTCTCTTCTTAGTGATAAACAACTCACCCCATCGGTACATTGTTACCCACTTCTATTGTCAGTTTCAGTTAGGCCGTGTATTAACTTATTTCCTAACAATGCTTATGGCTAACAAACATCTAAAATCATTGTCATACAATAATGTTAATTTATACTACAATCACTCTGACATTCACAGTGTTGTGATAGAAAATACTACCTCAAGTTAACAGCATACTAATAATAATCAGTATAATCGATTAAAAGTTCTAATAGTAACGTTTAATTACTACATTGTATTGTATATTTATAACATGCAGAGCGTTCAAACAGTCAGGTTGTCAGTATAACCACAAATCTTACACAATTACACCAGTTTAAAGTTTCGAAAACATTTCATTATCGATTTTTAGTTGGGTATTTTATTGAAATAGTCTTGATTTAGCAAATTAAATTTACAAATAAGAGATGAAAAGCCGTTAAACTTTGCAATTATAAGCAATCGGATGAGTAGCATGGCACATTGCATTTTATCCACCTGGATTCGAATTATGGACCACTGTAGTTTGTGCTTGCGGAATGTGACCAAAGACTGTGATACAATTGAACGAAACTTTGTTTACAAATGTTTCAGAGAAAAGGAAAGGCGTACATCCATGAAACACAGGTTTCTTTCTGGCTTTGCGGACAAAGTGATTTATTAGCGAAGACTCTCAAGTGCTAAGCTGTCAATAAGTTGGCAGTAAGAGGAACAGCTGGAGTTTTATTTGAGCCAATTTGTTGTAAGGTTCTCCACAGCTACCTACCACGCTTGACACGCAGTTGCAGCGCTTGAAGTTGATGTATTTCCGTGTGAATTTCTCATTTTGAGCCGCTTGCACGATATGGTCTTGTTGCTTTAATCACATAAGGGAACAATTCCCGAATGTTTTCCTAAACGTGAAGAAATTACCATAAACTGCCTGTATAAAAGTATGAAATGTTAGTCACATGGCTTTCTCTACCCACTATCGTTTATGCTTGTAAGCCTTCTACAACTTGTTCTTACAAAAGTTTATTATTTTCTCCAGTACTTACTTATATGTATATTAGTAGGTAGATATACATTACATTCCACCCAAAAGTTGGATATTAACATTTCATCGAAAATACATGTTTTGAGGTCCCCTGATAAACGTTTTTAGAAAAAGTCCACGCGCGTGAATATGTTTGTGAGCAGCATATTAAAAAATGTAGTCGATTAATTACCATCCTTAGTATTCAAGTTCAGCATTGCCAAGGGAGGCAAACGAACGACTAGTTAGCACTTCAAAATGTATAAAGTATTTGAAAATGTAAACCAATAACAATTATCTCTGGAAGGATTAATGCCAAAAAGGCTGGATTTTAACGATGTCTACTAATTAGTTTTTTTGTATCATAAGTTTTGTCTATTTCTTTTGGTTTACCATTTATGGAAAAATATATAAAATTTATATAGATTGAAGAGGACTTCACAGGCTATTACCAGAAAATTCAAGATATATATTTTATTTTAATGTGAATATAGACATGCCAAGATCCATTTCGTTAGATCCATTTTTGACAAAGCCCATAATAACGATCACTTATCTATGTAAAGGGTATTTTGGAGCGGGGGTTTTCCTTGAAGGATTTAGTTTTTTACTATTGTTTTACATTTTGAAAAATTGCTGCATACGATGCAGTTATGTTTTGAAAAGTTAAACTCCTAATAGTATTTTTAATTATTATGTATATAATTAATTGAAATAAATTATACGTTTTTTTACAGACCTTAGCCTGGTCTTGGCAAGTGTTTTTTAATGTAGGATCAACTGAAAAATTCAATGCTACAGAGGAATTTGAACATGGTTCTCCCGCTCTCCGTGCGGTTGCTCTAACCATAGAGTCTTAATAGTCTATTAATAAATTGTAGAGATTACTTTTTAATTATCCTACTATTTTGGGGGAAAACGAATGATAAATATTGGACTTAAATTTTTTGCTTAAAATATACACAATATGAGTATTATTGTTAAATAATATCACAACTAAGCAGTTAAAAAATTATCTTATTGTATTATGCTGTAAATTATAAGGAGGTACACAGCATTTAATTTATTTATACAGAAAAGTACACCGTGTGGAAGAATTAGAAAATGAGAATGTGCTGATAAATAAAAGACCAATAGAAAGGGTTTAAAATGATACTAACACTAAAATATCATGTTTCTGACTTGATGCTGTTTAAGAAGCATTAATTGCATAAACGGACCCTCCTCCATCTTTATCTGCTCTCTGCAGCTAATTTGGTATTTGATTCCTGAAACCTCTTTTGAAGTTTGATCGCTTTAATGTAGGCAAGATCTATCTTTTTGTTCTATGTGGAGTGGAAGTAAATTAACCGTGCCTAATTTTTACTCATTTCCTGCTACTTCATGAATGAAGATGGGTAGGACATGAGCCGGGACTCCTCTGTTCCGTTTTGCAAGTTTCATTTATGTGCAGCGGTTAGTCTGGCCGTGACCAATATTAGAAGCGGATCGTTTGTCTGAGCTCCATCGGAATAATCCTCAGTGCAAAGTAGAACTATGTGTTAACACTAACCGAATTGCTCATAGAACTCAGAAAATCTGCCGTACAAACTTGAAAATTGTTGACGAAATTTTATCAGTATCTATCTCGTACGCATATTTTCGAGTGGTTTAAGAAATTTAAGTAGGAAGAACACATCTGGGACGATCCAAAATAGGGCGTCCTTTCACTATTAAAACTGAAGAGAATGTGGAGAAAGTCGCAAGAGACTACCGTTTGAGCACTCGATCAGTTGCTGAACTTAATAACGTCAATAAGGAAAGTGTTGGATAGATTTTGGACTACGATCTGAGTATGAAAAGGTGTGTTGGTGCCAAAAGTGCCCTCACTCGCGCAAAAGGAGCATCGAGAGAATTCTTTGTTGACATTCTTGAATGCATTGATTTATTAAAAACCTTAATTAAATGCGATGAAACTTGGATTTTCCAATATGATCCAGGGACTAAACGACAATCCATGCGTTGGAAGAGCCCAATCCTGCGGGAAGGGAAAGCGCGCATGAGCACATAAAAATTCAAAGCAATGATCACTGTTTTTTTTCGATAACCAGTTATATACATAATTGGGTCCCTGCAGCTAGACAGTTCATTATAAAACGTGTGCGATGAAGTAGTCTAGACTTGTGGAAGAACATTTCAAGGATACTCCACCATGGCAATCATCCAGTCTATAATACACTATTTGTGAAGAGTTATTTGGCGAAAAATAATGTTGTAGTAGGCTGCCTCAGTCAGTAGAGCAGCTGACACTGTGTGAGGGGTCCTGGGTTCGATTCCTGGTTGGGAGGTGAAAATTTTTCTTTAGCCAAGATTATCCCCTGTCCTCCCTAGAGTTAGGAAGGCTACCCAATGAGTGCATGTGTGATCTAATGTATAAAATCTAAAGAAAATCAATCACATACGTTAACATTATTGCCTATGGGTAAAAGTCCGCCGGTATGACCATTGTAATCAAAGGCGGCGTATAAGTGGAACAACTAAAAAGAAGGTTCCAGTGATGGAGCTGACCTAGCACCGTATAACCTTTTTTTATCTTCCCAAAAGTCAAGTCCGCGCTCAGATTCGAGTCCGTGAATGCACTGAAAGCAAAAGCGACGCAACTGTTAATGATCCGAATCACTGCTTCCGACAGTGGAAAACTTTCCCATGGAGGGTTGTAGGAACTGGGGACGGTACTTCATTGAAGGTAGTGATATTACTATTGACATTTTTTTCAATAAAGTGTTTGAGCATGAATCCGGTTTCTTTGTTGCCATAACTCATACTCTTTTATAGGCATCTAGACTTACAGACAGAAATTTAAATCATTATATGAAATGCGCTAAAAGGCCGTAGGGCTATAAAAGATTCATAGAATGAAAGTAGAAGGGGGTTTGCTTAATACTACAACCCTTATTTATAAATTTTGGCAATATTTTGCCTTTTTTACTTTCTCTACCACGTACATAATAGCTAGAGAAGGTATTGCATTCCACCCAAAAATTCGGTAGCGAGGTTTCACCGGGAATGCATGCTTTGAGGCACCTTGAATTCAATTAAAGTATTTTTGGAAACATGTCCTTGTGTATTTTGAACAGCATAACTCAAAAATGAAAAGTAGGTAAGTACCAAATTTGATATTTAAGTATCTTACAAGGACGCGATACGTTCTTGTAAAATTTTAAACACCAAGAAAATCCTCCACACTACTATTCTTTATATGAAACATTTTCGAAAATTTTGGTTTTCTAAAAAATGGCGCTAATGATTTTGATTAAAATACCGTATATTAAAGATATGGCAAGTAAAACGACAAACAAAATTTATATCTTGAATTTTCTGGGAATGGCTTTTGAAGTCCATTTCATTTGGAAGGAATTTTGTACATAAACGTTAAGCGATAGGTGAAAATGTCTTTAAAACACACAATTTATTTAAAATAACCTTTTTAGTGGCATTAGCCATTTCTGAGATATCCGTTATTAATGGTTCGGATAGTTCAATACTTATAAATTCTTTTGAAGTCCTGTCTACATCCAGTTATTTCTTGCGATTGCATTGAGAGAGTTTGGAATTTTAAGGCCAGCATATGGCGTTCAGTTCTTAAAATTTTGAATAAAGCTGTTCTCTTTGTATATATAACGAAATGTGTAATGCAGCTATTTCGATTATAATGAAGTATATAGAAAAATAAACTTTCGTAACAATCCTTTTACCCACTAATACACGATAGAGGGTAGAGAAAATTATGTGAATATAAGAAATCACATTTTTCATAGATGTATCTTTAACTGCATTCGATGTGTGAATTACTGTACTATACTCAATATGATCCACTGATATTATTTGGTTATTGGATGTTCTAAGCACCAAGTTGTTAACAGGGTTCTATCAGATTAATTATAGGGCAACATTGTATTTCATAAATGTGTTACTTTTTGCTCGCATTGGAAACCTTTCCTTCTACTTTCCCTTTGATTCTTATTGACAGAATGAAATTACCAAGTTTGAGGCAACGTTTGAACTTCCTCTTGCTGGTTTTCAGTCGCACACATCCCTATCAGCTGAAGCAAAGGTACATAAGCATGTACTGTTGAATTTCCAAGATTTGCTGTACTAAAATAATCCCATATCTTCAGGTAATGCGTTTCTGAGATGTGTGAATAGTTTTAGAACTGGTACTATAGTCTTCACTAGTCGCAGTTCTCATGGCTCGTGTTATCTTATTTGTTGAGCGCCTCTTGTTTTCTTATTTTAAATTTGGGTTCTTTGTCCTCCGGCTAGCTATTACAACTCAGTCGAGCTGTCGTTGTCTCTAAGCAGGGCGTGTAAGCGGAAAGGAGTTGTTGCTAAAAGATAACGCTGATAAAATAATTTGTTTCTACACCTTTATTGTCGTCACACTTAATTAATAATTCACATATTTAATCTTTATACACGCTTGACTGAAGCTGTGATATTTCCGAATGTAACTACAGTCGTTTTAGTTGCCACGTACCAATTACTTCGCGTACATCACATTTTGTAACTAACTTTGCGACGTGCACCTCATAAGAGATTCTTCCAAACTGTGTAACGTGCACCTCGTGAAAGATTCTTCGCAACTGCGCGATACTTGCTTATGGCTCGAGAATATATACTCCTTCACCTCAAATTGCCTAAACATTATAATAGAGCTGCTATTGGTTACCAAATCGCGCCCACTTTAGCGTCTCTTTTGTCAGCCAATCACTACTACTAACATATACACTCTAGGGAAAATATTCTCTCCATTTCTGAAAAAAGGCACGCTATCCTGACGTCATTTGTTTGTCTCTTCTTAGTGATAAACAACTCACCCCCTCGGTTTATTGTTACCCACTTCTATTGTCAGTTTCAGTGAGGCCGTGTAAACTTATTTCCTAACAATACTTATGGCTAACAAACATCTAAAATCCTGTACATACAATAATATTAATTTACACTACAATCACTTTGGCATTCACAGCATGTTATGATATATAATACTGCCTCAAATTTATACCAGTACAAGATCCGAATATATAATTAAATAGTACATTAAAACCTTACAAATAGGTTATATGTAGTAACACGTTGAAAATATGCATTTGACATGATTAAACATTAAAAGTATATTATAATGTATGAACATTTGGGTATTTTACTATAAATAAATAAATATTTAATTTTACTCATATATTGAAACATTTTCCATAGCTCAAATGACTGCACTACGAATAATTTTTTCTTGTTCTTTCTTTGTATAGTGAAGCAACATAATTTTTTCAGACAGAAGGCACATTACAACCGCAAATAATGGAAGCTTCACACATTTGTCAACCGTTGCAATCATAAATGAATCCAAGGCACATTTAAGAAACCTTATAGCTATGAACTGTGAAGATAACAACTTTTTATACCACATGCAACTGCATTTTTCTCACTTTAATTGTCGTTCTGTGTATACATAACTTGGACAGTAGTCGCCTCCTGTGTCCTCTAGTTTTGTTGGTATTATTTTAATTGAAAGGTGATGGCCCTTACTAGTCGCCTTCCTGTTTCATCTGCTTGGATAATTTGTTGATAAGTAGTCTCAATTACCTATTCATCTACCAGTACCATATGTTTTATTTACATTCCTTTCGTTCTGTGGGTCATAGTACAAAATATCCAATCCAGTATGTAATAGTCGGCCACGATATGAGTGCGTTCAGTGGGAAGAAGAACTAAACAGTTACGGAACAAGTGGGCGGGGAATCGGAGGGACAGTCGGGTAAAGAAAACATCTGCAGTTTCCAGTTGTATTTACTTGCGAGGTTCAGTCCTGCAAATTGAAGCTGGAAAGGGATGCCGCGATGATGGCACGACAATTTGATACAGGAATGTAGTTGCCACCTTATCTCGTTGTCTCCAATGCTGTTGATTCTGCTGTCGGCTGCTCCTGTGGTAGAGCTATGAGTACTTTCCCTCCGGGTATGCGTGGATGTATTGTGAAGGACAAAACCTGTTTAAACTGACTGAGACATTTATTGTGAACTAATATTTGATTTACTGAAGTGAGTTGCCGACCATTTGAGATGAAATAACTGATTATGAATCGTAGTACTTGAAATTGTAACAACTGAGCTACTAAACCTGCTAACGTCTACAGTATCAAAGTAACGGTTGAAATAACTTTCCGCAATAAAAGAAACTAGAAGCGTAATTTGCCGTGCATCGCTAAAATATTTACCGGCAAGATCCCTCGCGTTAGCCGCTACTCATACAAGCGCATCACTGGACGCTTAAAACATTACATGAGTAAGTACCGCTGACGGTACAAGAATCAGAGTAACCAAGGAGTGCACAACTGTGTGCGGGGACGAATGTTAAGTACCGGTGTCGGTACCAGAGTCAGAGTAACTCTGATTTAGATGTCCTCCTCCTTATTACTTAAGCCACGCCTACGTTAGAATTGCTCCCACCAATATCATTTTCACATGTAACCAATACTTAAAAAAATCCTACGTGTGCCTCTGTTACTTTGTTACCATGCTGGCTTAGCTAAACTCTCGGAAATACCTTTCACTTCTCTTTTTCAGAACTTTGGTCTACGTGACTGTAAGCGTGCTGGTCTTATAAGCTAACAGCGTTCCTAGAAATCCTTAAGCTAATGTGCTCGCTACTTCGGTTGTCGCTAATGACTTTGGCTAACCTGACTTATAATTACCTTCGTCTTTCTAGACGAAATATTTCAGCCTAAAACTGTTACATTATGTATTTATTTAATATACGAAATTATTTATTGAAATTATTTCTCTATTTTACCATTATTTCTTTATTTATATTTCTCGTCCATAATTATGGTATCAAACTATAGTACTGTTTCCACTGTGCAATTTCACATTCCCCTATCGCCTTACTCCTCACTCCCTTCTCTACCCTAGCCTTGATGACGTTAGGCATTGTCAACAAAAATCGTGGCGCCATCCTCCAAGCGCACTCATATCGTGGACGACTTATATCTAGCGGAAGATGGAAATACAAGTCTAATCAAATTGAAGGTTATAATGAATTTTAATCCGCGACCTACCGAATGTTATTCACAAACGCTACTACCTGAGCTATCTCGCTCTGTCTTAAAGTGTAAGAAAGAAGTAATCAGATGAATAATACCCAAGAGATATTCCAGAATAATTTTGGCATTTTTAGTTAAACACGTTCCGTGTTCCGTGGTCACTTGTGCTGTATGCGAGAGCTATCTGGAGTCGCACTTCCTCAATTAAAATGTGTTTCAATACAAGGTATTGAAAACTCTATGAATGCACCATGATATTTTAGGAATGCACAGCATCATGAATTGGGAACAAGCCAGCATTAGTGAATACATCTTTACTTTGACTCACATATTCTTTATTCGCTTCCATCAAGTATCTGGGACTACATACTTTCAACTGGGATGTCATATTGATGCTGCTCTTAGATCAAACCACGCTTGACGCACGCATAAAGACACATTTCCTCTTTTGAACAATCATTGACTTTCTTTTCTTGATCAAGACCATTTTGTTTTTAAGTAGTCACATGTGGACATTCTTTTTCTCTGTATTCTATGTATTCTGCTTATATGCAATTTGTACAGCACTTCACCATTGTGAATAGTTGTATTAATAAAATTAAGAAAGAAAGAAGGAAAGGAAGAAAGAAAAGAAAGGAAAAAAAATAGATCTGCAATCTTCCATGATTCGATAAAAGGCTTCCTTTTGCTTATCTTCGTATGCGCATTTTGTCATTGTCAAACTCGGTATTTTAGTTAAAATACCCATATATTTAGTACATTTATGATTACTAAAAGCCCATGTTGAGGCCCCCGTTTCAGGTTCGATAATTATAGCTGGCGTTTTATTAAAGTTTATAAAAAAATTCTAGGAATTGTTAGCTGTTCTGTTCCACAAATGGCAAATGTTAGAAAAAATGCTGTTTCACTTAAGTTATGTAGAGGTGTTTCTAATTCTTTGCAGCAATAGATCGTACTCGAAGATGATTCATAAATTGAAACGTGTAGGCCTTTTTTGAACCTAATGTTAAGTTCTGCCTGTATGTACTAATAATACCACGGTTGTTTATAGAATATTCCTGTTATTATGCAGTATTTCTGTTATTTATACGTAATCTGTGGCATAGAAACTACTGGTGTTAGAACGTTTGGCACGATTTTCGAATTCCTGTGCACACGCGGCGTATTGATAGGTATGCGAATGACAGCGGTAGCAACAACACAAGTTGCCGAATCGGAGCAGACAACTAACATCGTTGCCAGCTTCGAAACGTGTCATTCGAGTTGAGTGTAATATATGCCTTTATACCGACTTATTTATTCGATGTAAGCAATTAATTACTGTAATGGCATCGATGCAAATTTTGCATGATATATTCTGATTTACTGCGGTTAAAAATCCTCGATGCATTTTAGCTAATGTAACCAGTAAACTTTGGACGTTAGGCATTACCCTAAAGAAAACTCTTCTACAAACTATGCCTACAAAATCTTATTCTTGTGTCTCCATGATAATCACAATAAACAAGTGTAGACATGGTTTTATTACGCATTTCGTTACAGGTACTATTCTGCCATGATATAAATGCACTTGAAGGAGGGCGCCACTGTTTTTGTTGACAATGTGAATGTCATCAAGACCAGGGATCAGATGGGAGTGAGGGGCAAGGTGATAGGGGAATGTACAGTTGCACAATGAAAACAGTAGTACATTTGCAGGTCTCAGCCCTTCTAGTAGGATAGGACTAGTTAACGGAGGGGACACCTAGCACCGCGACCCCAATGGATCTTTTGGACGGATGAGCTAAGGAAACCCCAGGAGATAGGGCTGCGGAGCGAGTCCGGCGCAAGTCGACAGAGAAGCACAGAGTTCCCTACAGTTCCAGGCTTGACTACCCGGTCACGGGAGGTTCGTTCGGAGACGTTCCTCTAGTGGGACCGGGCAAATACGATCCAGCAGTGGAGGCTCGATAGGCTTCCCTCTAGCACGGCTGAGAAGAAGTTCCAAATCGCAAGCCTTTGCGCCATCTGCCCGACACTGACAGAACCACAGTCCCGGAGTCAACCTAAACATGAAAGTGAAATTAAATGAGAGGAAATGGAGAGAGGAAATCCGTGGTAGAATACATCACTACAGCATTCGTCTATGTCAACCAGGGAAAATCACCAAAAACCCATGTTCAGAACGGACGGCCACCGAAAATCGAACCCGTGACCTCCCGAATGCGAGCCTCATACGATATCGTGGAACCATCCCGCTCGGTAGCCCCGCTAGTATGTAAATGCAACTCGGAGCTGCGGATGCTTTGTTTACATTTTGTAAAAATTCTTTTTTTTTTATTCAGGGAGTCTGATAAATTGTGTTTCTTGTGAAAGCTGGGTATCGAATTGTGGTTGGAATGCACTACTTTCTCTATTTACTATAGGTGTGCACTAATATTAGCAAAACTATACAAAAACACGATAAAACACTTAGGGGTACCGATTTCTAGCATTCTGAAGTGACAAATATATAATTTTCTTTTAACATATTGAGTTTTGTGGCCTTTAAATGCGTTTGTCATTTAGAATTTTGAAGGAAAACCGAGTTTGAGTGTTACTTGATAAATAGGCTGTATTTTGGCAATATTAAAGTCATACGAATGTCGCACATCAGACCATTTAATTTATATTTTAATACACACCCTCTACAACAAATGAACATTCTAAGGTATAAGGCAGGTGAGTCATTTCACTTTCTGCTTGGGGGATGGGGCGACGTCGCCTGAAGCAGTTACCCGAATCTTCTTCTGAATTTTATTGGCACATTTAGCCTAAAAGAAAATAATGTTTTATTTTGTAAAAGTGTAGTATTTGTATTAAAGTGCAGTTTTCGAAATATTCTTTTGGTAGAACAATAATCAGTAACCTAATTATTTGGCATACCTTAGGGGGACAATTGATGTCCCTGCCCCCTAAATGACGCCCCTGGTATACGAACATCTAAGTTTTGTTTGCGGAAGGAAAAGAACAACACTTTTGTTCGAAAAAAAATAGTCTGTTGCATTTATATTGTATTTTAGCATACATTTTGCATTTGTAGCGTATTCAAATGCACATATAATGAATGATAAAAATATAGGATTGCTAGCTTTTAGTTAACATTTTATATGTAACAATTTTTGTCTGTGAACGCAATTATCACTCAACTGGAAAGAAAGTCTATGCGTATCACTGTGGAGTGATTTAAAATACGTTCTTCTTGTTCTTAAAATTCTGAGTTCAAATCGCGCCGAAGCTCATTTTAACTTAATTTTGTAACAATGTGTAGAGTTCATACAACACGAACATAATGTATATTTAAATGTATCATTTGTGTTAAAGGATTTTCTATGCGCGCCCATACACACAAATATAATAAACTAAGACAATTTTTTAAATTCTGCCAGTCTGAGAGCCAATTTGAAGCACCTCGACACTTTTATACTGTACGCTGTTAGGATATCTCATCCTTACAGAGGTAATCAAGGCATATTGTAACTTTGTCCAGTTTTTAACTGTCACTTCATTAAGTTCTCATTGTCACTTAATAACCTGATCTCGTTCAACTTTTCACTGTCACTTCACTTAGTTTTCGCTATCACTTCACTTTCTTCGTGATGTAGCGGCATAACGAAATACCACGGCATAGCTTCTTCTGGACGGTTTATCGCTGAGGAGTTGAACACAACACTTCACCAATATCTCGGGGAGCAGCACATAATGCATGTCACAGCAGTCATCATAAATTTGCTAGGAGAATAGCACTTTTCATCACACCAGAAACGCACTCGCTCACTAATTCGCTTACTTACTCTCTGGCTAACCCATTGGCATATATAGCCCGTGTAAGCTTCCACGAAACATTCTAGAATGTTATGGACACGCGTTCTGGAAGTGGGGGGGGGGAACTTCCAGAAGATTCTGGTTATCTAGCGATAGTGTTTCCGCTGCTTTGGCTGAGCGAGGGCGCTGTTTATCTTTGTTTATCTCCAAATGCCCGGCGTC
Source organism: Deroplatys truncata (assembly GCA_030765065.1). Lineage (NCBI taxonomy): Eukaryota > Metazoa > Arthropoda > Insecta > Mantodea > Mantidae > Deroplatys > Deroplatys truncata. The sequence goes on along the minus strand of CM060979.1, from coordinate 48,904,927 downwards.
GGCCTCCCGATAAAAATTAAATTAAGTTGAGTTTTATTTATGGACGGTCATTAGCGTCCCATTCTATACTGGGCGTGAAACACCGGAAATTTTGCTCAGAGGTCTCTTATCAGGCTTGAGGCTCTTTTACGTGCCGCAAATCTACGACACGGGTCCACCGGTTTTACTCATCTTCCAAAGGAAGCCTTGCTAAAAAAATCCATTGTCCTCCGACGAGTTTGAACCCACGACCTCGGGAACTAGAAGCTGGCATGGTACCCTAGATCACGGTGAACGACGACCTCCCGATAACCTTGAGCCATAGCCGCCGCGTCACAACATTCAAATATGATCTTACAGTGCTCACTGTCCAGCGTATTTTCATGCCTTCCATAAACACCACCTTTTGGTACCCAGCATCAACAAAAGACAAAAAGTGACGGTAACGATCATTGTTCATCCACGTAGTTATTTTGTATTTGGACTGGAGACAACCAGTCTTCCTTTGCGTGTAGAAGACCGCGTCACCTCATCTAAGAATATTGCGCTATTACAATTATGGTTGACATTTTCCTCTATAAAGGAGGCAAAGCAGTCTCTACTTATCTGAGATATGTTACTTCGTAGTTGTTGTTCGTGCGAAGAGTACTACTCTCTTTATAAGTCTCAGAGCTGTTAGATTTTATCCAGAGAACTGCTTTCATTTTAGATGTAAATTGGAAAGGATTTGTTTCTGATTCTCCTGAATTTTGGCCTGGAATAGATGCAAGTCTTCCTGAACCAGGACGGCAGCATCCAATCCCTTCCCTAACTTATAAATACAGGAATTCCAATAGGTCTCTTAATTCTCTAGGTGGTGTTGCTCATAGCCTCAAGATCAGAAAAGTCTGTTACCCACATATGTACTAAGCTAAACTAATCATATCCCATCTTACAAAGTTAATCTCATAATTAGCCTCAAATTATCTCTAGGGATAGATTGTAATTTACTGCTGTACAAGAGTGTTCCGTGGTCACTTCTGCTGTATGCCAGAGCTATCTGGGGCCGCACTTCCTCAATTAAAATGTGTTTCAATACAAGGTGTTGAAAATTCTGTGAATGCACCATGATATTTTAGGAATGCACAACATCATGAATTGGGAACAAGTCAGCATTAGTGAATACATCTTCACTTTGAGTCACAGATTGTTTATTCGCTTCCATCAAGTATCCGGGATTACATACTTTCAACTGGGATGTCATATTGATGCTGTTCTTGGATCAAACCACGCTTGCCGTAGCGCATAAACACACATTTCCTCTTTTGAACAATCGTTGCCTTTCTTTTCTTCATCAAGACCATTTTGTTTTTGAGTAGTCAATATGGACATTCTTTTTCTATGTATTCTGCATATATATGCAATTTGTACAGCACTTCACCATTGTGAATAGTTGTATTAATGAAATTAAGAAAGAGAAAGAAAGGAAGAAAGAAAAGAAAGGAAAAAATAGATCTGCAATCTTCCATGATTCGATAAAAGGCTTCATTGTGCTTATTATCTTCGTATGCGCATTTTATCATTGTCAAACTGGGTATAAAAGCAAACCTATTATAGGTGGTTGCGTTTGCGCAGACTTCTGCGCACCATACAAAGAGGGGCGTCCAACCCAAGGACCGCGGATCAAGTAATGACCCTTGATAGCTCAATACCTGCTGTGAACATTTTATCATTATAAACCCTTCCTCTTTCGAATCTGGAATGAGTCACATAGATTCATTCATAAATCCATTTTGCATTTCAAGTTTGAGATTATTAATGCTCCCCATTGTTGCAAAAATAGAAATAACTACTCATCATTTTTGGATAAATTTAAAGAACATGTGGACTAGGTATGGACAGAAAATAACGTAACGGTTATCTTAATGTAACTGTTACTAAAGTAATGAATACAAAATAACTAGTTACCCAATATCGGTTACCAATTAATGAATGCAAAGTAACTATTTACCCGATTACGGTTACCAACATAATCAACCTCGTTTACTAGACATTTTCACACGGAGTTGCAAATATATATTTGTTTATTACAGCGTGTTGGTTATCGCTTCGAATTTACGTCACAGACCACAGACGACAGATCAGTCAGCATTCAGGCAGCAAAGCTGCATGCATTGCATTAAGATGTTTATTCACATATGATTATAGGTGCACGAGTTTTCATACATCGCGAGTAGACGGGTACGAATAAACAATTAATGCTGTTTAGTAGCAAAATATGCGCGGGCCGCTAAACGCAAATAACGGTATATACATTTTAACAGTGGTGAATCGAGATCCGAAGTTCCACAATTTTAGAAAGCCTAGCTCTTAAGATTGCTTAAAGAAACGTGAAATTTCTCCAATTCTCGAATTCGAAAAGCACGTGTGAAGGTGTGTGTTTCCTGACTTTTGGATTTGTTATTATGGATATTTAAGTATTTAATCTTACATGACAAAGAACAATGAAAGACCTACAGATATACGACAGGGTTTAATCAATATTTTCCGAATCAAATATGAAGTTAAAAAGGCTGCTTTATTACCAAACACACCATAATTGTAAGTTGAATATTATTTATTAGTATTATAAAACTGCATGCTTCCGATCTCGATTTCAATGAATGTAACAATTTTCTTCCATTTACTCATAGCTGTTCCCATATGCATGTGCTAAGATAGGCGCACTTACGGCGCGAATACTTTAGTCAATAGGGAGGAGGCAATATGGAGGAATACGTCTTTGTGTGTGTGTGTGTGTTTGTGTGTGCAGGAATGTATAAATACACAAGTGTGAATGCATTTTGAGATTATAAACTACCGCAGTAATCAAACTCTTGATACAGTTAGAGAAACTGCTTTTTAGATTGTACCAAATGACAAAGTATCGTCATCGTTCATGTTGAAACATAGTTAAATCTAATCGTTACTGGTAGCAATAGTGTAATGTAACTTGCGAACGTGATAACCATGAAAAGAAATAACTTAATCTTTACTGATAACCGTTACGTTTAACCGTTAACGCATTGTAACTGTTACTCGAAAATAACTCTGTCACATCCCTAATGTGGATACCCACTTCTGCTAGTTTCACTGAATTTTGGGAATATGTCCCTTCAGACCGGTTTCATGAAATTCAAGATCTTCATCTAAAGCTGTGTAAAGATTTGACTCTACCTACATTTGTAGCAAGCTTTTTCTGCCATGAGTAAATTATGTTCAAATATTACAGATGCATACCTTACTAATATGCTTGTTCTGTGCACATAAGTTATATCTAAATTGAGAAATTGGTAAATGGAAAAGTAAGTTCAAAGGTCACAACATTACAGGTCCTTAAAATCCATTGCAATGTTCTTATTAAATGGCGTTATAAGGAGTATTTCCATTATAATTCTGTGTGTTTTATTTTATGACAATTTTAAAAGATTGGTATAACTATATAATGCTCTTTCAAACTAAAAACGTGAATAATAACAATGACTTTTAAAGTAGTATGTTTTAAATATCGAGCCACAGGTACATTAACTTGCTTGTATAATACCTTAGTTTAGATTCAAAATAGTTAAAAAGTCATTAGATGGCCCTTCAAAATGTATAAATTTACTGGGCCAAGCTCATGGTTGGCCACCCATTATATAGATTGCACTTGCAGCCCAATGCAATAAGCTAGAGCAAACTCTGAAGGAAAAATTATAGTAACTATTATAATATATTAACATTATAGATAGTTATGTATGAGAAACATTAGAAATATACGAGGGGCGTCCAATAAAAATACATATAAAAATACATATAATTGATCATGTTGAATTAATTTTATTTATATTGTACAATCCTTCTGTTACTTTTCTGCACAGTTAACATGTTTTTTCAAGCATTTTTGGGGACCTGGCACAAGTTTTTCCAAGCCAGTGTTGTACCAGGTCGGGTCCTGTGCTCGCAACCAGCTGTTCACTGATTTGACTTCATCATCGGTGTTAAAAGTGCTTACCTTTGAGTTAGAGGAACACGTGAAAATCACTTGGGACAAGCTCTGGTGAATACAGAGGATACGAGAAAACTTCCAAGTTGAATCTTGACCCAGGCGTAGCTCAGAAGATTCAACTGGGAAGTTTTCTCGCATCCTCCATATTCACCAGATATTTTCCCAAGTGATTTTCACATATTCCCCTGACTCAAAGGTCATCGTGGAGGTAACCACTTTAACACCGTGACAAAGATGAACAAGAAGTGATCCAGAAGTCGGGTACTTGCTCGCAACCAGCTGTTCACTTCTGATTGATCTTGGTCACGATGTTAAAGTGCTTACCTCCATGATGACATTGAGTCAGGGAACATGTGAAAATCACTTGGGAAAAGATATGGCGAATATGGAGGGTGCGAGTAAACTTCCCAGTTTAATCTTCTGAGCTCCGCCTGGGTCAAGATTCAACTTGGAAGTTTTCTCGTATCCTCCGTATTCACCAGAGCTTGCCCCAAGTGATTTTCACATGTTCCTCCAACTCAAAGTTAAGCACTTTTAACACCGATGATGAAGTCAAATCAGTAAACAGCTGGTTGCGAGCACAGGACCCGACCTGGTACAACACTGCCTTGGAAAAACTTCTGCCAGGTCCCCAAAAATGCTTGGAAAAAATGTTGACTGTAGAAAAGTAACAGAAGGATTGTGCAATATGAATAAAATTAATTCGACATGATCAACTGTGTTTAATGTGTTTTATAACATAGGGAAACTTACTTATTGGACAACCCTCGTAATTTATCATTTTGTTAAAAAAGGTTTATTATAAAAATTCTTGCATGTTGGAAGCAAACCTATGATCTTAATCCGAGAAACGCCTCATAATTAATCACAGAGCCAATAGAATACACGTATGGCCAGCAGCTTGAGTATTCCATATAATACAATTGTCTTGATGGCCAAATGTATCGTGTATGAATTTGATGAATTTTGTGTTCAAGAAATAACTTTGGAGAAAAAATAAAGACTGAACACATTTGATCTATTCAATTGGAATATTTCAGGAGGTCCAAACGCCGCGTTTTGCTCTATGCGGTTGGTTAACTGTACTTTTAAAGATTTGATCTTTTGTATTCATTCGACGTAAAGCACTTTCCAGAAATGGTTAGTAATCCTTTCATGCATGGACCATAAAAGCTGGTGTTAGAAACTGGTAACGAAAGCCAAATGATGACATCAAAGCGTACTGGAAGGCGATGCGACATTATTTTTTATGACACTATTACAAAGGAGGAAATTGAGCAGCCTGTCCCACAAACGGTCGAAAGAAAATGGGAAAACCAGAACAAAATAGAAGACGGTTTCTGTTACGGGCATTGATAAAACGCCGTCTTAGTCGCCTACTAATTTTCATTTAAAATAAAGCGCAGCCTGACTTGAATCGGTGTAAAATCTCATCTTTTCTCCGGTTCACTTTCATTTTCATTTCATAATTAAGAGTTAATAGTGTACTTTCTCGCGAAATTGCCATTTTGAATGTTAATTAGAAATGTTCCTCTCGTTTGTTTAAGACATTTCACGGAGTAGATGTTCTCAAGCTACTGTCTGAAGTATAGGATACCCATTTCATTAAAATGACAATTTTGTGAGATTGAAAGAATCTTCAAACGTTCATTTGCGATGTTTCCGATTTGCTCTTTGCTTTCCGTTAATTGCATCGCTAACTGTTTAGAGGAATATTTTAAGACTTCTCTTAATCGAAGAAATGAAAACGAAAACTCCATTTTATGTGATATAAAGTAAACTTTTAAGCAGCTTATGTGAAACGCATCCCATGACGAAAGCACACAAATGAGGCAAAAATCGATACCTAAGAGACTACTCCCAAAAGATGGGCACAGTGAAAACAAAGCTGAAGGTACTGCTAGCTTTGAGGAAAATGAGGATGATCTTGACCATTTATTGATCACTTTCGTACAGAAGATACTCAATTAATAGACACTTTTTCCGGTTCTATTAGCAAGAACTAGTTCAAACTGGGAATAAAGTATTACCATTTCTTAGCTGTCGGAACGCAGTTTCTTTAACTCGGCGATTAAATACATCACTGAAGTGGATTTATGGATGATCAGCGAAAATACAGCTATTACTAAGAGTAAATAATATAAAAAGACTTCCTTAATTTTCCTTTCTTACGTTTTTGCCAGGAAAAGTTGGTATAGATTGTGATGCTGAAATATTGGATGTAAATTAATAGATAAAGGTATATTTATTGGTTTCGAATTATTAAAGTTATTACACAAATGCTTAGTACATGGGTCATTGACCGTACATACATATTTAAGATAGAAAGAAAAAGGGACAAAAAGAAACGAAAGAAAAATAAAAAATAAACAAAAAGAAAGAAAAAAAATAGAAATAAATTCCTCTGACTGACTGACTGAACAAATTTGATCTGGATTTGTGCACTTTAGCCAGCAAATTGCCCATGTTTTGCCAGTTCCCCTGGTCAGCCAGTAAATCCCAACACGCCAATCTCCTAGTAGGACTTAAGAATTTTTCTTTGAGTTCCATTGTTCGCTGGTTCTCCTATTGTGAGCACTCCACAAAAATATTTACCCAATCTTCATTCAAACCAACAGAATGGCAGATTCTCCTGCCAGAATCGTCAATCATCTTCTGTGTCCTCCAGTCTCCCAGCCTAAACCACGCCATTCCTGATCTATATCTCAAGTGTCTCTGTTAAGGGGAGTCTCCAATGTCTCAATAATCAACGCACAACACTAAACATAAACTTTAAAAACATGTAATGCAAAACATGTTGGACCGTACGTGCAGCTGGAATTCCCACATTCCACCTCTACTGTATTAACAAGTGAGGCCAAGTGTAAACGCGTTCCATTTGTTAATATCAATCACATGGAGATTTAGTCTTTATAGTCACTTGGTGTAGTCACTATTTGCTTGGTGTAAGAGACGCAAGAATAAAAGAAGGAAGTTTTAAGTGCGCCCTTTTCTAAGGAATAAAACAATGTAAATAGTATTTTGTCTGAAGGGAAAGTTGAGGGTAGATTCGACTTCAAGAATTTTCTAAGAATGTCGAAAGAAGATTTCAGTTTGTTGCTGAGTATTATTTCATCAGCATTTGCAAAACAGGAGACGAATTTCAGAGCAGCCATATCAGCTGAATTGACGAGATTAGGCGTAACCTCTGTCTGTCTGTCTGTCTGTCTGTCTGTTTCTTTCTTATTTTTTCTGTGCCGTAAAAAATACGGGCAACCTCACGTAAATACTCCCTTTTCTTGATTTTATTTCCATAGTATTTTAGGGATATATCCCAGATGACGGGTCTTTCGTGAATCTTATTAATTACCTAAGGTGTCTTTTTTTTGTCCACTCCATTTTTTCGGCAGTAAGCAATGAATAATATGCATAGGCTAGTTACCTGTATCACGTTGTCGCGGTAACTTCGTGTTATCTTATTTGCTGAGCGCCTGTTATTGTTTTACTATTTTGAATTTTGAGTTCTTTGTCCTCCGGCTAGCTATTATCACTCAGTCGAGCAAATCTCTTAAACAGGCTGTGTAAACGGAAAGGAGTTGTTACTAAAAGATAACACTGATAAAAGAATTTGTTTTTACACTTTTATTGCCGTCACAATTAATTAATTTCACATAATTACTCTTAATACACGCCCGAATGAAACTGTTATATTTTCGAATGTAACTATAATCACTTATTTGCCGCACATTATTAATTCGCGTATTTCACATTTTTGTAACTAGCTTTACGACGCGAGAGATTCTGTAGAATTGCGCGACGTGTAGCGCGTGAATGATTCTGATGAACTGGGCAATACCCGTCTCTGGCTCGGAATTTATACTCTCACCCCGATATGCCTAAAGATTATAATCGAGCTGCTATTGGTTAATAAAGCGCGCCAACATTAGCGTCTATTTTTATATCCAATCAAAATTACGAACACATATGCTCTAGGGAAGATATTCCCTCCATTTCTAAAAAAAGGCGCGCTACTCTGACGTCATTTGTTTGTCTCTTCTAATTTATAAACAACTCACCCCCTCGCTCATTGTTACCCGCTCCTATTGTCAGTTTCAGTGAGGCCGTGTAAACTCATTTCCTAACAATGCTTATAATTAACAAACATCTCAAATCATTGTCACACAATAATGCAAATTTACACTACAATCACTCTGGCATTCACAGTGTTGTAATATAAAATACTGCGTCAACGTCTGTTTTTCGGGTCTGCACGAAGTGAGCTGAATACATATCGCACTCAACATGTTTTCCACTGCCGGTGAAATTCAGTTTTGTTTAGCCAAGACATGTTGAATCAACATGTTACGAAAGACTTGATCAGTGAAGACACTCGTTTATCGCCGACATGTTTAGCTCAACGTATTGAATCAGTAACTGGAGCACAGCGCCGCACATAGGCCATAGTAGACCCTTTGTGTTTCCAATGTGACCCCTGGGAGGAAGGGACGAAGGGGAGACCTGAAGAGCGACCAGATCCGAACGACAATGTGCACTAGCAAGGTCGAGGTTCCTAACGATTCCAACATGACACCAATCCTGACGCTGGTTAGCCCCGCCTTAGCCACCCGCAACCTGGGCTCCCGGGTATAGCCGAGAGAATTCCCAGGAAGGATTGGGTCCTCAGCAGTCCCTCCAAGCGCCATGGAGAAGTATTTCCTTAGCGCAAATTCCACCACACTCTAAAGCAGATGAGCTGAAACGTGAAAGGAAATGATGGGTACACGAAATTCGTGGTAGAAGGGAACCAACCCAGCATTTACATACCAACCCGGGGATACCACGAAAATACTAATAGAGAGATTGGCCAGCCCGACAGGAATCAAACGAGGGACCTCAGAAAAGCGAGCCTCAACCGTTACCGCGGAGCCATACACCCAGTTAGTCCGAACTCTTACTGGGCTTCCACGGCAATCAGGAGCAACAAATGTTCCCACAATTGCAGAGTCCACTGTAATCGAAAAGAAGGGGTTGAATTGGATTGTGAAGTGGAGAGGATGTGGCACCGACCCAGGAGTAGAATACCCCACGAGGAGGCGCTCCAGGGAGGGAGGGATGGATGAGGTGAAGGGAGACATCGGACGGTTGGAACCAGGAGTGACGGCCAAGCAATGACAGGGTCACTACAGTTTTCAGATTGAGACGCTCCGGCAGTCAAACAAGTAGACCAGGGAACCCTCCCCACACAGGGTCCAACGCCTCCTTTACACCCCGGCAAACAGCCGAAGGCCGAGTGGCGAAGAAAGTTCACAGAGAGCGTTTCTTCCCTGCCACGCTGCACCGAAACACCGTCACCGACACTTCTAACCCTTAAACAGACCAAACGCGGTGAAGGATGAATGAAATGATTAATGAACGAAATGAAGGGACAGGAAATTCAGGGGATGAAAGAAAAGAAACCGATCCAGTTTGCCTGACGACCGGGAAAACACTCGTGGGTTAGAATGGGCGTTCGCCGGGAATCGAACCCGAGACCTCCCGAATGCAAGCCACAGACGTTAACGCCTGAGCCATCCCGCTCGGCAAAGAAGGGATATAACCTGCTAAAACTTAAAAAGAGTCCGTACTTCCAACTAGTAGCATTGCAAATGTTAGATTATTCCTGAACCGTTGAAAACGAAAGCCTTTTATAACAATGATGTCATAATGATTGATTATAATGACTGATGTGATTTCTGCCTTCATATTTACAACACATACAGCGACTACTTAATTATCAATAAAGTCTGATTACTGAGTGCTCCTGCTACATCACATTTCCGAAGTCCACACACTCTCATTCCGGTCATGTTACTACCTTGTTACCTTAACAACATAAAAGCACAGTGGACAGCGAACAAAAATTACCCTTAAATGCAAGGAGATAATAATGTGTAACCTAATAAATTTCCCCTCTCCCTCTGACAAGGCAGCAGCCATTAGGTAGCAGTTATCTCTTCTATGAGGCAATAAATGCTATCTGCAGTTACCTTCAAACCCTTTCCTTCTCCACCACATAGCAGTTCAATAAAAAGTAATTGCTGTACGATCAGTATTAGCAACTGTGTCCAAGAATAACTAAGGGAATTGATAATTATATTATTTGGTCGATAACGCTATAATACACCGATTACTTGTGATGTAACTGAACTGTTATGGCATTCATAATACGTCACCGACTCATTATGATCTTACTCGGCGGCGCGCGCAGCCCATACCTTTTAACACATTCAAAGAAGCATTGCTGGGATCCATTCTCCAGATAAACAATGAAATATGTATATTTAAAATGAAATAAATTCTTTTCATTGTAATTTTAACTGAGGTCATTTCCTTTGCTTCAATATGTGTTGCTTTCGCTTCACGTTACCTGCAAAAAATCAATAAATATGGCCTGGACTCAACAGTACTGCCATCCGATCAGCATTTAATTACACACACAATTAGCAGGTAAAAACTTAAAGTTTTGATATTATAGTGTATCCAAATTAACTCCCCGTAAGGGGGGGTTCCGACACTTTCAGCAGCCGTGGTACGGGCGCTGCGTACCTGGGCACTCGTGATACTTCTGACGTTACTAGAAGTATGCCGGGCCGAATATTCGAGCCCCTCCCGTAAGGGAGTTGTTCGGATTGGGTTAGACTCGGCGGGGCAGTGGTTCCCGATACCCATGGGAGATTGGATACGCCTGCTTGGTTTATCCGCCTAGGCGGAGTTGTGAGACGTGCCGATGTTCTCCGCCACCAGCCATGAGGGAGAGTTGGTAAACGGTAGCTAGGTACTGTCGCCCCCACCGAGGTTGTTCGGTAGTTTCTCCCAGTAGGGTATTCCCCTATTGGCCTGACACGCGTAAGTAGCGTATCCACTTCCGTCCCTGTCTGGAAGAGATGAGGGAAGGACGGTGTCCTAACTCAACCTCGACCACGCAGGGGGGGGGTATAAAATAGGACTGCCCTAATGAAAAATCCGCGAGACTTGTCTCCCGGGTTGCGAGGGCACTGGATTCTGAGTAGTCAGATCCAGTCCCGTGTTTATGTATCCAACTTAACTATAATGGTAATTAAGAGCTCGTATGAAAATTACGAAACGAGTTATCATTACTACTACCATTATAGTTCTTGTTGCATAATATCTAATTATGGGATCATATTACTATAGAAGTGTTAGGTTTATGTGCTAAGTTGTAGTATTTAACACGAAGTATTTTCGGTGCAAATTTTGATCACCACTGGGGACCATCTTTTTCTTAATTCATTTTACCACATGTAATGGACAAATCATTTTTGTTGATAACGTTCGACATTCCTTAGTCGAAGTGATACAAGGGGAGGAAGGTATAGATGTCGTTTTTTAAGCTGGAGATGGTCTCGACGACCGAGCGAGATAGTTACGTGTAATGTGTGAGGCTCGCATTCGGGAGGTCCCGGTTTCGATTCCCGGCGGCTACTCACTCTCACCGTGGGTTTTCGTGGTTACCCCGAGTCGGTAGGAAAATACTGGGGTGGTTTATCATCTAATGCGGTTTACTTTCCATTATTTCCCCGTTATTCTGTTTCCTTTTCATCTTTTAGTTATGTTCTAGGTTTCGTGGCGTATGGAGGTGCCGCAGAGAGTGCGCGGATGTTTGCTTAAAGACAAGAGTACTCCCTATGGACACTAGAGAGCTGCTTGGTTGACGGGTCGTTGTTTCCCCTCCAGAGACTGTGTCTCTGTAGCCTGCGACCCGAGTCTCCTGTAGTTCCCTCACTTCAACCCTTCCTCCTGCGGAATGGTAGCTAATGGGTCTATGTAGGTCTAAGTGGCGAGGTGTCCTGCTCCATTGTATAACCCTAACCTAGATCTGGACGAATACACCGAATATGCTTATGAACATTTTTATTCCATCTTTCATAGATTTGCAGAAAAATGTTTGGAGAAACACATTTGGTAACGCGCTTTCCCTTTCAGGCGGGCGAGAAAATCACACTTCCAGGGAAGACCAGGTCTGCCACAGAGTAGAATGTGCGTTCCGAATTAGTTACGGAGTTACAAGAATTGTATTAACTTAGTTTTGTTTAATTGCCAAGACAGCTTACTTGTATTATCAGCGAAATTTTTAATATTTAATGACAGTAGCTAAAACTGATCTAGTGTTGAATGAAACAATAAAAACAAAACAAACGTTTTAACTTAAACCCATGTTTATTATGTACCTTAATCATATAATGATTAAAGATTAGTCTTATTATTTTATAAAAGATTTCAGTTTATAAATTAATAGCTGTCTTACTCTAGCTTTTTAAATATTGAATAACCATTTAATTTCGTTCCACTCCTACTTTTTATGACGTTATTGTATTACGATGGAAACCTTTTAAACTAACTCCCCCTCTCAGAACTGTAATTTTGTAAATATTAAGATATTCGTAACAATGCGCCAAAATCCTTTATTATTCACGGAAATGGAAGAAAAATACTAGGTCTTAATCTCCCCCAGACAACGTTTCAAATTCTGGAAATTTTGTATATGTTGTATAATAAGATAGCTAAATATACTTTCAACCAATTAACTCTACCTAAAACAATACTGCACCTAGCATAACATAGAATAATTTAATTTGCGCATATCTATTCCGTATATGCTGCAATGGATTTTAAGTGCAATTTGTGTACTACCAACTGAAGTAGAATACCACAGCCTGCTAATTCAGCTGCCTAAAAAGGAGTATGGTACAATCGAGTGCAATGAAGCATGCCGATGCTTCCGGTTTCCTATAGTGTTTTTCTTTATTTGATGTTGACAGAATCTCATCCGTATTACACACCAGCCCTGGGTGAGCCAATCTCTTATTGGTATGAATTCAAGTCAGACACACACGCATTAGACTATGGACAAAGGTTAGGCCTCGTGACCGGCCAGTAGCAAACATTTTACCTGAGTGGCTGGAAGGTAAGCTTTGACACGACTGTTCACACCAGCCCCTGAATGAGTCCGTCTGGTATTGGTTTGAAGTCACCGTTTTTCAAACTATAACCATTGAACAAAGGTCAGTTTAGGCTCAGGATCGAAGGGAAAGGGGGAAGTAAGAAATAAGTGGAGTGGTAGAACCAGATAAGGGGTGGGGGCTGGGCATGGCAGAGACGGTTTAATATTTCCTTACCAACATAAACACTACGTATTATATTGACACGATTTTATGCACTTGACTGTACAGTCTGTTTCTCTTATAGCCTAAATGGGTAATTAAATTAAAACAAAATCATAGCATACCACTGTTATTTAATCAAATCTAAACAATGCATTTTATAATGAAATAAAAAGCATTTCCTTTGATAGATCATGATTACATTTAAGTTACTTCACACACAAATGATTTTTAAAATAATTAAAACTGCTGTAATCATCACTAGTATGTGATGGGACAAAAACTACCGAAATGGCTCTTACCATGTTTTTATCGGCCAAAAATCGACCTATTTAAAGATTTAGAAAGAAATCAGGCCTGTTCATCCAAATGTCTCAATACTGTACATCAAGGGTGGCAAAAACGCCTTCCTTCCGTGAGTCACCAAATATGCAACGCGCACTGCATCGCTCAGCAGCACGTGAAAAAAGATCTGATGTGTTACATTCACATGACTTTCTCTACTCTTGTACAAACTATTTTTACAAACGGTTATTCTCCATATGTTCATGTTAATCAAGATATCGAGATGTTAATCTTATTGATAATTTTCTTGTAGATGCAAGGGGAATTGGTAGGCTTTAAGCGATAGTCAGATATTTTAAGAGCTGGTTGCTATGTGCAGTATTCCATTCTCTTTGCATTACCAGGACAAAAAAAATGAATAACGAATTCCCATTTGAGAAAAAGTATAAGTATTGGAAAATTTAAGAGAATAACAAGCAATATCTCGAAAATGGTTCACTCAAAAAAAAATGTATATGACATAAATTGTGTATTTTAACGCGATCTACATTTATTGTGTAGTAAAATTTTGCCTATCTTATGGTTTACCAGTTATGCAAAAGTCGTTCACAATGAAGAATACTTTTGGAGACATTCCCAGAAAATGCAAGATGTACAATTCATTTGCCATAAAAATGTCTTAAACTTATGGTATTTTATTCAAAATCGTTAGACAATTTTTGAGAAAATTAAAAATTTCGAAAAATGTTCCATGTAAAGGGTAATCTGGGATGGGAGTTTTTCTTGAAAACCTTCGTGTCGCATCTCTGGAAGATACTGAACCTAAATACCAAGTTTGGTTTTTATCCGACTGCTCGTTTCCGAGTTATGCTGTTCACACACACACACACACACACACACACACACACACACACACATACGGACATGTTTCCAAAAATGCTTTTTTAGGATTCAGGGGGTCTCAAAACATGTATTTCCGGTGAAATCTCGGTATCCAATTTTTGGGTGGAATACAATACTTCCCCTACTTACTATATGTAGTAGAGAAAGTAATAAAGGGACATTGGCAGAGAGAGAACGGCGCCTACGAGACAAAATGACTCGCGAGTCCAGTTTTAGCCACCTCTGCAGTGTACATTATTTGTAGAGGTTATAACTAACATAGATACTTTACAAGTAACGATTAACATAGCCTGTTACTACTAATAGCAGTAAGTGCTATTTATGTTACAAGGAAGTACCTGTTACTTCGTAGAGACTGGTTTATAGCGGTGCATCATTATCATAAGATAAAGTATGCCCAAGTATTGTACTTTAGCAATTGAAATGATTAGATTTAGCAACACAATTTTTACTTTCTAATACACACAGTATGTTGAGGAAGTATTGTATTTCTTCCAAAAATTCAGTATCGAAATTTCACCAGAAATATATGTTTTGAGGCTCTCTGAGCTTCCCGAAAAGCACATTTAGAAAAAGATACGTTCGCGCGTGTGTGAACAGCATAACTCAAAAACGAAAAATTGGTTAAATACAGAACTTGGTATTTAAGTTCAAGCTCTGGCAAGGATTCGACAGAAAGATTTTGAAGAAAATCCTCCCACACCAAACTACCCTTTACACGGAGACGTTTTCTTATTTTTGATATTTCCAAAAATAGCTCTTAAAAATGTTAATTAAAATACCATATGTTTTGGCTATTTTCATGGCAAATAAAATACGAATCTTGAATTTTATAGGAATAGCTAGTGAAGTCGTCTTTATTTAGAATGACTGTCGTATAATTGATAAACCATAAGCGAGAGAGAGAGAGAGAGAGAGAGAGAGAGAGAGAGAGAGAGAGAAACTCTTAATACGGAAAAAATATATGGTAATTAATTGCTCTTTCACACAAGCCGTGTGTAGGAAAAGGTTGGGAAGTTAGAATCAGACGACTGAAAAATTAAATTCAATCCCACAGCCGGAATTTGAATCACGCAACTTCCGGTTTCCGTCCGGTTGCTCTAACCTACTGAGATATGGCAACATGCCGGTACGACATTAAATCCCGGCTATCCCATTGAGTTTTTCAGTCGATTGATTCTACCTTTCCAACCTTGTGTTACATACAGCTTGTGTGGAAGAACTAAAATTTCCGGATGAAGTTCCGTATACCTCAATAAGGCTCTAATATGCATAATACTTGCGGAATCGATTCAAAGTAACAGATGCTGCCTTGATTAATGTAAGATTTAATGTAATGCCCGCCCACCCGCCCCGAAAGGTTGCCTTGTTTACCTATATAGGTGAATTTGGCGATATTTTTATGTTGGTTATACCAGCTGAATAAAGCGAAATTTGGCGAATTAATGGAACTAGCGTATAGAAATGTGTAACGTAAGGGTGAGTGACCTTAGATTTTGGGAGAAAGAAGATGAATTAGCGGATCTATTAATACAACACGGTGTGCTCCGAAGGGCAATTCCATGCGATAGATGTGGAAACCAGGCACTTAAAAAAAAAAAAAAAAAAAAAAAAAACCCTAACTTATCGCTCGAGGTAATCACAAACCAAAGTTTATATGAAAAACTTAACTCTGTGTAAAACTAAACCTAACATAACCTAACCTCCCGTGAATCAGAAAGAAAGCTAATTCTTTTCGCTTCGGATGTTTGCTCCACTTGAAGGTGTACCTTGGCTCTGTTTCGATTTACAAAGTTGGGAACACAAGGAAGGCTTCCATAATGCCTCGGGTGCTATGCGTGTGTGACACCAATGCAATGGCCGACTTTTTTATGTTATAGAACATATTTGTGTTGATTTTGTTGTATTGTGAGGCAGTGTTTTTAACACTTAAATGATATCAGTCTAATTATATAATATATAAATTCAATAACAGCACGCCTTAAAGCAATATGTGCATGTAACAATATATAAATGTGTATATTACAGTCATTGTAAATGTTTATATTATTGTATACACGTTCAATAATGTTATGTGAATGTATTATGTAATTTAATGATGTAGGAGCTGTGAGAATAATAGGTTAAAAGTTGCTAACAATGAGGTAACCTTGAGGCAATAATGAATTTGAAAATGTAAATGCTACTAGTCATTATTGGAGCAAAAATAATGTAATTTTAGTGACAGCTTATAAAATAGCCAATCAACAACCAGAAAAAGCTTTAGTTAAATGAAGGTATTCTATTGGAGTAGGATTAGCCAATCAGAGACTTGAAATACAGAAATTTACAAATTTAGGCGAAAGAGATATCGTGTCAGTTGCTTGTAGACAGTGCTCATAACTGGACGCGTTGGTTTTAGACAGTGTTCCTGACGCGAGATGCGTCCTCCAGAAGTATAATACGTATTCAGTGTGAGATGAAAATAGTTTACGTGTTAAATAAAGTGCAAGTAATTAATGAAAAAATCTCACTGCTCTCTCTATATCAGTTAAGTGTTATTTAAATCGTGTCAAGCATTAATAATAAGAGTGAAGTAAAATTATAATCTAGTAAGCCTACATTCTTCAGTCGCACCGTAACCGTGCAAAGAGAAACACGTCTCTAATAATAATACTGACGCAGCCGAGGCAAACATAAATATATAATATTTAAAGAAACAGTCAAATTACAAAGTTAATTTTTTAAACATTTTTTTGGAGCATCGGAAAGTACATTTGGGGCGAAGGCTACCGGAAAGTGGGTACAATACGTGCAGTTGCAACGAACTTCAAATTGGCTCCCAAAGCGTGGGAAAAATAACAATACAACAACCATCTTCAATTGTAATGTCTTTAAGTGTGTTGAAATCTTTAAAAAGTGTGTTGAAATATTCATTGTGAATAAAAGATCAGATTCATTGAAAATATGCGTGGATCCTTGACGTATGCGGAATAATAGCGTTAATTCCCATTGATTGCCCTAATAGTTGGTTAAACTATGAATCCCGGACTTAAGGTACTTACGGATTGTAAGTCGTCATTGGGGTGTATCATCTCAAAATAATTTGAGATCTCCTTGTAGTTTACCGGAAAAACGAGTCAGTGGGGAATTTAATGTTGTGCCGGCATGTTGCCATCATAGTTCAGTCGGTTAAAGCAACCGAACGGAAACCGTGGTTCAAATCCCGGCTATGACATTGAGTTTTTCAGTTGTCTAATTCTACCTTTCCAGAAGAATGTAGATTTGGTTAAAGCACGCAATTTATGTAATATTTTTTTGTGGCGTCAAGCATTTCCGAGATATTCTTTATTGTTGTTTTGAATCCTCAAATGCTTTATACGTTTTTCAATTGCAAATGGATAACTTTTAATTTCTTTATTTCTCGTGTTTATGCAAAAGTTTCACATAGCGACGGGCTTTGAAAAGATTTGGGTATAGCTTTCGCTTACTGTGCTTTTATACCTAGAACAAAATGCGCAAAACGAGTAATGCAGTTTATCTGTATTAACAAGAAGTGGATAGAAGAATTAGCTTGTGTAAGAATAGTTTGTAAAAGAACGAGTAAAGAATGTCATGTGAATAAATCAGATTTTTACTTGAGTTTTGTTAAGTGTTTTTATACAAAATTATAACAAATATATTGTATTACCATATGAATAATATGTTCAATAATTCAACATGGAGTCACTTTTCATGCATTTACTCATCTTAGGGTTCATGGCACCTGTCTCTGTGGTCTGGTGGTTAGCATGGTAACCTCCAAGTCCGGTGATTCTAGAATCGTTTTCCGGCTGAAGGGTGGGTATTTTTCTTCAGCTAGAATTATTCCCCATCCTCCCTAGAGTCTGGTATTACGAATGAGTGTAAATGTGTATATGTGATTTGATGTAATAACCAAAATTAATATCACTAAAAGATAACGCAGTGTAGCAAGTGAATATCATTGCTGATGAGCAATTGTTCCAAAGATAAAAAGCCGTCGATATGACCTTAGGTTTGAAAGGCCACATATACACGGAACATTAAAAACAAAGGTTCATGGCGAGACTTATTGTTCTAAATATTTACTTTATATACCACAACTAAGTAGTTGCAGAAAGTGCTGCACTACTGCCAAATGGACTTGAAAGCAGCCGAGGTGAAAACAATTTGTAAAGTGTTAAATTATGCAAACATTTTAGTACTAGGAAAACAATTAAGAAAATAAACATTTTATTTATTGTAGTGACTATGATAAAGTATTAGATTTTAGTTGTATCGTATTTCAACTGTTGGGGAACCGAACTTGTAGTAGTTGCAACCGCACGTATGTTAAACAGTTTCCGGTAGCCTTCGCCCCAAATGTACTTTCAGGTGGCCCTTGCCCCAAGTTTAAAAAATATTAACTTTGTAATTTGACTGTTTCTTCAAATATTATATTTATGTTTGCCTCGGCTGCGTCAGTATTATTGTTGGAGACACGTTTCTCTTAGTAGGGTTTTGGTGCGACAAGAATGTAGGCTTCCACAGATTTTTAGTTTTAATTCACTCCTTTTTATTAATCCTTGACACAAATTAAATAGCATTTCACTGATATCGAGAGCTTTGAGATTCTTTTATTTAATACTTGTACTTTTTTTTAACACGTATACATAATTAATTTCCCGAGGAAACATCTCGCGTCTGGTTATGAGCACTGTTTAGAAGCAACACGTCTGGTTATGAGCACTGTTTGGAGGCAACTGAATTGATTTCAACCGTCTGAACTTGTAAATTTCTGTATTTCAAGTATCTGATTGGCTAATCCTACTCCAAAAGAATACCTGCATTTAGCTAAAGCTTTTTCTGGTTGTTGATTGGCTATTTTATAAACTGTCACTAAAATTTACATTATTGCTGCTCTAATAATGACTAGTAGTATTTAAACTTCCTTATTCATTATTGCCTCAAGGTTACCTCATTGTTAGCAACTTTAAACCTATTTCTCGCAGCTCCTACATTATAAAATTATGTAATGTATTCACATAACATTATTACTCATGGATACAATAATATAAACATTTGCAATGACTGTTACATACATTTTACAAATTATTATATACTCAAATTGCTTCAAGGCGGGCTGTTATTGAATTTACTTATTATATAATTTGACTGAAATCATTTAGGTGTTAAAAATACTGCCTCAAATAATATAACAAAATATTGGAATATCACAATATTGGTTGGCTGAGAGAAGGGCTCCATGTTTCCTTCGTCATATGCTAGCGTTGCCCTTTCTTGGGGAGCAGTGGATTATAGCATAGTGGCATTTAGTTTTCTAACGGGTCTCCACAGTGAAAGTAGTTATGATATTGTTTAACTAGCTACTTTTGTCTGCGTTTGTTCCATAACAGTTATGTCAGTGTAACCGTTAATGTTACTTTTTGGGCATCTCTTGTTATTTTCGTGAAGTAGGGAGAGCACAGTATGGTGTCAGTGGCGCTAATCAATCGGTAGCAAAGTGAGGAAGACGGTGAAGAGCCATCACATGACACGTCAGATACCAGAAGTGAAGCAAGTACTCCATCTTTATAATGGACGAAGCAGACAACACTGGATAATTGTTGACATCCTTACCTATGTTCTGAAGAAAAAGGGAAGGTCGATGAGTCGTTAGCTCGAGCAGATTTGCGAGCCCCTCTCTGTACCAGAAAGTTCTTGCTGGTTAGCACACAACAGCTTCTCCAATCTTGTCAAGTGCTTATGATTATATTATAAAATTGATTAATATTAGTGGACAGAACATTTTCATCCGTCATAAGATGACGATGTGTGGTTGCGTTCTGATGAGTCGAGGTTGCCATAATTGATTTATATAATTTCAATTATAAAGCAGATTATTATCATTGTTATTATTATTGTTGTACCTGCAAATGAGCTCATGTAGGACTACGAAATTACTTAAGAGACATTTCTTTGTTTTCGATTGAGTGATTCAATACTCTCATTCTTTGGCCGTGGGTCTTCTTTCTCTCATCTATGTTCCAATTTTTTCCTTCGGTGTGCCCTGTTGGTCAACTTATCTCTTATGCGCTTTAATTCTAGAGATCTCTCTATTTAAGATATTTTCTTGCATAATTCCTACCGATTTTAACTAGCTTTTTACTTCACCATCCACTTCATAGTATCTACTTGTGCTTTACTTCTATTTTTGTAGAATTCCATTGTGACTTTTTGTGAGCCTGCTTGAGTTCATTCGTTTAATATGTCCATAAAATTTTAACATTCGTTTTCCAATGCCACTTTGAATGTCTGTATATATTTTATTTAATTTTTACTTCCGAGTTTGTATTGTTGTCCTATGACATATGATGGACCTAAAATTTTTCTTATAAAGTTGGGGTCTTTTTTCACAATATTTTTTATATCTGCTTTTGTGTTCAAAATTAATGTTTCTACTCCATAGAGGCATTAATGACAATAATAATAATTTGTATAGTCCCCTTTAACTTCTTTGGTCATATTGGAAGCTTGACTTGTGAAACAACTGATGGTGTTATTGCTCGCTGAACTATAGAGTTTCTTAACATTAGGTTCTTAAATCAGTTTTTAATATTAAACACACTCATATTCACTATCGCATTCATACTTCCAGATTCTGTTGGCCATAGGGAAAGATTCTGTTTAAAGAAAAATTACCCGCACCAGCCGAGAATCGAACAAGGGACCTCTGGTTTGAGAAGCCACAGCGCTGTCCATTCGACCTCAGAGTGATTATTATTATTATTATTATTATTATTGTTGTTGTTAAGAGAGTTAATATTATTGGAGGTTTGAGGAAATTACAATGGCCAATGCACTTAGATATTTAGGATAAATCATAGAAGCAGGTGGAAGGTGGATTAGAAATAGAAAAAAATAATAAGTGAAGGAAGAAAAACAATTGGAATTTTAAATAAAACTAAAAAGATCATTTATAATTCAATAGTACAAGGTATATTACTTTATAGAGTAGAAACGTGGACAATGAATAGGCAACAAGAAAGAAAATTATTAACAACAAATAAATATTTTGCGGAGGAATTCTGGAACCTCAATAAGGGATAAAATTAGAAATATAAATATTCGGGAAATAATGGATATAAAAAATAATGTATTGGAAATAATAGAAGAGAGAAGATTAAAATGGTTCGGCCTTGTGAAAAGAATGGGAAACGATATAAGAGCAAGGATGGTGCTAGAATGGGAAGCTGAAGGAAACACGACGGGGAAGACCAAGAGAACAATGGATAAATGAGGATCAAAGAAGCATGGCGACTAGAGGATAACGGATGAATATGAAGAGGATAGGGATTTATGGAGAAATAAAGTTATAAATGGGTTGTAGAAAAACTACTGTGTGGTAAATCATTCCTAAATAGAATTATTATTATTATTGTTATTATAATTATTATTATCATTATTATTATTATTATTATTATTATCATCGTATTTTATACTAGCTTGCTTACCCAGTGTTGTATTATGGCTTTTAAAACTTAGAATGATGATTTCATAAACTTCGTTTATCTGCCTCCGCAATTGTTTATGAAATCAACCTACGATGATATATGCATTTTTAATGGCAAATCATGTTTACCCCTTAGAACTAGTATTCCTAATAATTTATAAAAAGCTCCTAACATTCATACAAATGAGTATGAAACATTGGCATATGTTGTATTTTTGATTTCCTTAATCTCTTCCCCGATAGTTTTCCAAGTTCTGGAAATGATATAAAGGTGCCGCAGTGGAATATGCCAGTTTTTAGAACGCGCTCATTTCTAACGGTTTTGAGTGAGTGTTGCTAATGAGATCTCTAAACCATGCAATTGATTTTATCATTTCTGTGAAAGATAACATGGATAACTGGTCTGTGACAGAACGTTTGTTCGCAGTAGGACTGTTTTTTCAGTTGAAATTGATCACTCATATGCAGAGGAGATTTAGAAATGAATTTAATATCTCACGACATGAAGAAATTCCATCATGGAACACTATAGGTACTAAAGCAGGTGAGTAAATCTAACAATTCTGGTAATGTTTGCGATAAATTTGCTGGTAGTGCAAAAACAACCCACACGCCTGAGAATATTGCGAGAGTTAGAGAACCTGGGCAGCAAAGTCCAACTCGCTCTTTAAGGCATCAGTAAATGGTTTTGAATCTATTGGACAGAAGTTATCTCCACTTCCAACACTGTGACCTGAAATTTCATCCTCACACTTTAAATTTGTGCATCGATTAAAACCAACTGATAAACTTCCTTGAATGTAGTTTTTGTAGGCAATAGAATTCCAATCTGGATATTCTGAACAGACTGAATGGGTCGGATGAGGCACATTTCCACCTGTATGGTTATGTAAATAAACAGAATTTTCGCTACTGGAGTGATGAAAAACCCTTAAAAATGTGGGAAAAACTATTGCAAAGTGCAAAAGTAACGGTCTGGTGTGGCATCTCTGCCTTTGGAATTATCAGCCCGTACTTTTTCCAAGAAGACGGTCATACTGTTATCGTCAACTCTGAACGGTGCCAAAAATACTCAGTGTTGGAAATACCTGGCGAAATTAATTTTAATAATGGTTTCATCAGGATGGTATACAGCACATACTGCTCGTAGTTTTGTTTCCAGAACGCCTAATTCTACGGTTAGGAGACATAGCCAGGCCTCCAAGATCTCCTGATCTGACTGCAGCTGATTACTTGCTGTGGGATTATTTGAAAAGCAGAATGTATCGTAATAAGCCTCGAACCATCATACAGCTGAAAGAAAACAAACGGAACGAAATTAGTGTCATCGCCCCTGATTTGGTGGGGCGGGCCATGCAGAATTTTCACAGCAGATTGCAGGAATGTATACATTGCCGTGGAGGCTACTTACAAAAGGTAAGGCTACTTTTTAAAAGGTAATAAGACATTAACAAACTGCATTGTACTAGCGTACTTTCAATAATGTGTATTCTTTTAATTCGTTCTGAGTGTTCCACAAAGCCTGTAAAATAGTCATATCCCATGCATAACCTATATATTGTCGTATGCCTCACATTTATTTATTATTTAACTTCAGAGGAGAGCTACTCGCTTATGAGAGGGATCGTTGAACAAACAAAGAACTTTAAACTCGAGGCATCGACAAGGGACGCAGCTAAGTTATCTCTCTAAATAATTAATACACCAACATAATTTCTGGCTGAAGGGAGAGGCAAGGAACTCTACACTATCATAATTAAAACTGCAAGAGAATGGATAGCTGGTAGATTTATTATAAAATGTTGTCTTACCCCATGTGTCTGCCGGGCGAGGACGCCAAGTCTTAGGCAGTTATCCGTCTCACTCACGCGAAGCCTAGTCACAGAATGAAGCCACGCCAAGTCTTAGCGTCAGTAACGCCATATCCCCCCCAATGACACACTGCTTCCCCTGAATCGCCCCTACTCACAGATAAACTGCCCCGCTTCGGCGTCCAGAGAGCGTATTACCATTAATATAATCTGTGCACATGCCACAATATACGAGCTTTCAACGGTGAAACAGCCATTGGAATGACAGTCGTTTTGATAACTATAGTATATGGTATTTTAAAGCTTTGTACCTTCTCTTTAGTCCCAATAGATAGTTATTTAATAATAAATAACTACATATTTTCACACAATACAAACCCTGGCATCAGTTATAACCAAATAGGGACGAATGGTGAATATAAAACTATCCCTCTCCCAGACCATGAAGTTGGAAAAGGCACGTAATCTGTACTCATGGAGACAAATTACGTAGTCAATTGATTATAAATATCGATTGAACGGGACAAAATGTTCATTCTTTATGTAATTATATTTTGCAAACTATGGTAATGAACTCGATTACAGCATATGGAGGAAATATAACAAAACCTTTTTACATAAGAGTTATTAAAATATTTTGGCATACGTGTATATATATATATATGGTGAGTTTTAAGTCCGCCGACAAACTTCAGGGGGCGATTCCTGAATGGAAATGGAGCACAAAGGTTCTTATCACCGGAAGTCATAGCTTCCACGGTAAATGAAATGGTATTAGCTACATTCTCTCATAATGTTGCCGATAATATGGTTTAAGCAACGTAGGAGAAAATGGTCCGGTATTAATTTCAGGAACAAGCCGAGATGATGTTCGTGTATGGCCAAGCAGATGGAAACGCTCGAGAGATAGCACGGATGTACCGAGCCATCCACTCTGACGAACACTCTTGACACCCACATCATACAGCACTTGGAACCATTTTTCGGCGTTTGTGTTAGAATAGATCTTTTGAGACAAACAAACATTTAGGGCGGCCTCGGACTGTGCGTACACCAGATATTGAGAACAACCCTGGTACAAGCTCCAGGCAAGTGACCCGCCAACATGATGTAAACCAAAGAACGGTTATCTGTATCCTACATGACAATCGCTGTTATCCCTGTCAACTCCAATGTGTGCAGGGATTATCATCGGCGAATTTTCCTCCATGGGAAAGATTCTGTCCCTGGGTTGTGCAACAGGCCATCATCATTATGGAATTTCTGTCTTCAGTACTCTTCACCGATGAAGTGACGTTTGTTAGAGATGGCATCGTTAATCTGCATAATTATCATCTGTGTACTACAGAAAATCCTCACGGAATGGTTGAAGCGTCTGTGGCGTTTTGCCGCTACTTTGTTGTGTTACTCTTATCTCTGCGTCCTTGTAGGGTGAAGTCTTCAGGACTCGAGATCGCTGATATGTCAGGAAGTACTTACGGACGTCACATCTGAGGGTCAACTGTCGGCGAGTCGGTCTGAAATTCCCTACTGTTATTGTCAGGGTAGGATTGCGGGAGGGTGACACTAGGATATTATTCTTGAAGAAAACGTTTTCACTTCCTCA
The DNA here is from genome assembly GCA_030765065.1 of Deroplatys truncata. Classification (NCBI taxonomy): domain Eukaryota; kingdom Metazoa; phylum Arthropoda; class Insecta; order Mantodea; family Mantidae; genus Deroplatys; species Deroplatys truncata. The sequence goes on along the minus strand of CM060979.1, from coordinate 48,879,705 downwards.
CTAAAACGCGTATTCCTGCCAGAAAACCTGCAAGATTCTTGTTCTTTTTCTACCCCGTATGGTTCTTATACAAAAATATTTTCACCCTTTGGTCCACTAACGTTTTGCTCCGGCTGATTATTTATTCTTTAAGGCGTTTATCACCGTTATTTTGATTCCCGCGAACTTGAATTCATTACTTGCGGCGTCTTAATCATTTATTATCTTGGATAAAATAATTTCAACGACAATCTAACACACTATGTAATTATTCCACACGCATTACTTCATGATTGCATTATGGTGCAGCACTTCGTAAATTTTGGAACTTTTATCCTTTTCTTTTCTTTTTTTGACTCGACGCGATGCGTGTTTCCTTACCGGAGAATCATGACAGACTTTCCCAAAACACGCTCGCATTCACATATATCAACGACTGCTCCCCTCCAAATTTTACATATGTCACTGCATCTTCCATGTTTCTATTGGTTCTCGCACTTATCCCCTGCGTTTATTGGTTCCCTGATTGAAAATTTAAAGTTTAACTATAGGAAATGTCCGTTGCCTCATAGCGTCCGTTTGTTTGAAAACTTGTCTTGCACCCACGAAGTACAAAAGAAGGTTTCGATTTTTTATGGCCCCACGCTCGGAAAACATAATGGAGAGTCTAAAACGAAGCTACTCTTATTCTTGCCCAAATCTTGCAGTTTTTCTCATGAAATTGCACCTTTATTTATTTTACAATATTATGGAAACTTAAAACATATTTACAGCTTATGAAGGGCTTTCGATTGATACAATTTGTAATCTTATTGCTTTAAATTATGGAAATTTATTAAACTGAATATTAATTAATTGTTAATAATTCCTAAAATATAATTATTATAGAGTTCCTTTTTATGTGTTCTTAAACGGCGAAATATCGCTACACGTCTCACCACAGCGGTTCAGCATCAATGTTTAGGCAGGGGGTATTGGCGACCACCTACTTGTACCAGTTCTTCCACAACGCCTGAACAGAGAAACGTAACTGGACTTCCTACAAAACATTCTTCCTCCATTCCTGGAGAATGTGCCCTTTTAGCAATACGACCCGCAATGTGGCTGCAGCACGATATGCCGCATTAATGTTCGCCGACACTTCAACATCTCCTCCAGGTGTTGGATAGGGCGTGGAGGTGTTGCTGCATGACCTGCTAGATCACCGGACTTAAAACCCCATGGGGTTTACAAGTGGGGGCATCTGAAAAGCATTGTGAGCCTCTTCCTGGTGTTCAGACCCTTCAATAGCGTGTCCACGTAGCCTGTGATGATATTCGGACACATTCGAATAAGTTTGTCAGTGGACTTCAGACTCAGCCTGTGTATGTATCTCATATATATCCTACCCTTATAAGCAGATCTTTTGTTTTGCTGTATCTTCTCTGATAAAAATACTGACCATTTATTCATATTGCTTGGAATGAAATCTCTGCACTTATCTTATTTTTACATGCATTTTCTGTGGAGTAACAATAACTGTTTCATATTCTGTGGCATTCTCAACGAAAAGTCAAAGCATTATTTGCAAGCACGTTTGCGTATAGTAAGTAGAGGAAGTATTGCATTCCATCAAAAAATTCGATACAAAGATTTCATCGGAAAACATGTTTTGAGGTCCCTGGAATCAAAAAGTGCATTTTTTAGAAAAAGCTCCACGCGCGAGCGTGTGTGTCTGAACAGCATAACTCAAAAACGAAAATTCGGGTAAATACCTAGCTGGGTATTTAGGATACGACACTAGGATTTTCAAGAAAAATCATCCCTACTATCCTTTATATGCACTATTTTTCGGAATTTTTGATTTTATAAAAATGGCTCTAACGGTTTTGATTAAAATACAATACATTAACGATATTTGCATGACAAATAACATGTGTATCTTGAATTTTCTGGGAATAGCCTATTAAGTCCACTTCAGTTGGAAGAAATTTGGTATAATCTTGCATAATTGAAATAAGTTAAGCGATAAACGAAAACGTATTATTCAAAAAAATATAGATCTCTTTAAAACACACAATTTATTTCAAATAAGTTTTCTTGTGGCATAACCATTTATAGATATCGTTATCAAAGGTTCGAATTGTTCATTACTTGGTCATTCTTTAAAATTCCTTTCATCATTGAGTTGTTTCTCGCGATTGTATGGAAACAGTATGAAATTTTAAGGTCAGCGTATACCGTCCAGTTCTTAAATATTTGACTATCACTGTTCCCTTTGAATCTGTAGCGAAATGTGTAATGCGGCTATTTCTCAAGATGTTTATTTAGATTAAAATGTAGTAGATAGAAAAATAAGCTTAAGTAAAAATAATTTGTTTACCCACTAATAAATGATGGAGGTTAGAGAAATTAATGTGAATGTATAACATTTGACTATTTGATATAACATTTTCGTATTCTAATATCCAGGCCATGTAAACACTTTTTAGTAATTTAGTAATTTAGGAAAACTGTCTTCTAGGCTATGTACACTCGACCAATTTAAAACTGGCCGGTGTCTGAAAGACCAACTCGAATCTGGTGCTTGCGTGAGCGCTCGGGACAGCCAGGCTTTGTTCATAGGGCTGCGTATATCTTGTAGTGGGTATAATGGGGAACACAACTCTAATCACAAAAGTCTTTCGAGAGAGTAATTATTCGTATACAGATTTTAAACATACAGATGTCCCAGAATGCGTCAACACTGAATATTTGTAAGCAAAGCATACGTTGTTGATTGATGGTTCTCAAATGGAGTATGACTAAAACTCCTCACTGCAGCACTCTCAACTCAGTGGTAAACAGTTATCTTAACACTCTGGAGGTTGCCCGTTTAAATCTCCGTAGAGCTACTCAACTTTTCCTCTCCTTTCAGTTTAAACACACGAGTAAAAATATAACAGGTTTTCTTCATTTTTTATGTGTGCTGCGTGAGGCATTATTTTTAACACTTAAATGATTTCAGTCTAATTATATAATACACAAATTCAATAACAGCCCGCCTTAAAGCAATATGTGTATATAACAAGATATAAAAAGTGTATATTAGTCATTGTATATGTTATATTATTGTATACATGTATAATAATGTTATGTGAATGTATTACGTAATTTAATAATGTAGGAGCTGTGAGAATAATAGGATAAAAGTTGCTAACAAAGAGATAACAATGAGGTAACCTTGAGGTAATAATGAATTTGAAAGTTTAATGCTACTTGATATTTGGAAACAATAATGTAAATTTTGAGACAGTTTATAAATGGACAATCAACAACCAGAAAAAGCTTTAGTTAAACGAAGATATTCTATTGGAGTAGGATTAGCCAATCAGAAACTGAAATATAGCAAAATTTACAAATTCAGAGTTCAGTTGCTTGTAGACAGCGCTCATAACTGGATGCGTTGGTTGTAGACAGTGTCCGTAACCGGACGCGAGATGTGTTCTCGAGAAATTTAATACGTATTCGTGTGAGACGAAAATAGTTTCACGTGTTAAAAAGAGCAAGTAATTAATAAAAAAATCTTACAGCTCTCTATATCAGTGAAGTGTTATTTAAATCGTGTCAAGCATTAATAAATGGAATGAAGAAGATCTTAAAATCTGTGTAAGCCTACACTCTTCAGTAGCACCACTCCCTGCTGAGACATTCATGTCTGTAAAAAAACAAATAAATACTGACGCAGCCGAGGCAAACATAAATATATAATATTTAAAGTAACAGTCAAAATTACAAAGTTAATATTTTTTGAACATTGGGGCAAAGGCCACCGGAAAGTACATTTGGGGCGAAGGCTACCGGAAACTTTTTACCATACGTGCGGTTGCAACTACAAGTTCGGCTCCCCAACAGTCGAAATATAATACACCTTCTTCAAACTGACTTTCCATACGTAGCAGCAAAAAAACTTCATGTGTTTATTCAGTGGTCCGTTATACCGGTAGAATTAATTTATCGGTCGGGAGAAGGTTTCATACTCAGTCAATTTAATTTACAACTAAAATTTTCGTCATTATTCCTATTATATTTGTAAGCGAAATGAAGTAACACAAGTAATTTTATTTAACTGTATTACAGTAAAACGAGTTGTAAAAAATAAAAACAATCCACTATGAATAATTGAATTCGAGCTGCTTGTGTAGAAGTTAAGTAGCTTAACCAGTGCTCCATTCCAAGCACGGTGTGGAGGTTGCCCAAATGTACCTTGTGGCTTGTATTATAGATGTAGCCAAAGCGACGCACAAAAGTTGACGATTGTGAATTGCTCGAGAGACCGGCCACCTTTAGTTTGATCGAGTGTACATTAGAAAGAACAATTTCTTAAAATGGTAAAAGTATTGTCAAATGGTTGAGTGGTTTCTGAAATTATCCTGTTTACACACACCTAAACAAACATGTTCTGTTTATAAATTATGAATTTATCATTGTTTGTGTTTGTGATTAGCCCAATAAAGATAAAGGTATTATTGTCGTCAAATTACTATAAATACAAATCATAATTATGTAACATTTGAAGAACATTAAACACACGTTAAATTGCTGCAGCTACATACTATAAACTTTCGTATTAATTGTAACTTTAGTTTCCGCATAAATTAAAATCTAAAGGGTCTTTCAACAAAAGTGTCCTATCTTTAACATGTGATAGCTGCCGCTGTTATTGAGTTACAGCAGTCATTTTTTCATGTGGTTACAGTTGTTATTGACAAATAGCCATGGAACGTTACAGCATTCAGAAACGCGTAGAAATTGTGAAAATGTATTATCAAAATGGATTTCTGTTACGTAATCGACGTAAGCCCTCCAACGAAAACATAGGCGCTGTTCGTGAGAGTGTACGCGAGAACGGAAACAAATCAATTGCTCATCGAGCGCAAGAATTGGGGCTTTCGTCGACCACAACTAGGTGAATTCTGTTGAATTTTCACGCTTACAAAATGGTGTTAACTCAAGAATTAAAGCCTAACGACCATAGGTTGCGCCGTGTATTTGCTGACTGGGCTATGGGGAAATTGGAAGCTGATCCGGATTTTAGTCGAAAAGTCATCTTCAGCGACGAAGCCCACTTTTGGATGGATGGTTGTGCTAACAAACAAAATTGCCGCTATTGGAGCAATCACAATTCAATGCAGATTTAAGAACGACCCCAAAAAGGTTACTGTATGGTGTGGATTTTGCTATGGTGGAATCACTGGTCCATATTTTTTCCAGGACGAAGATGGAGAAGCTCTAACTGTCAATGGAGAAAGATCCGGCCACTTATAAGGGATTATTTTTGGCCTCAATTGGATGGCATGGATCTCGGAAACATCTGGTTCCAGCTAGATGGTGCCACATGTCATACTGTTCTCGAAACAATCGAGCTTTTGAATGAGAAGTTCAGAGGTTTAATCATTTCCCGTGGCGGTGATGTTAACTGGCCCCCGAGGTCATGTGATTTAACGCCGTTGGATTACTTCTTGTGGGGTTATGTTAAATCTCGAGTTTGTCAACAAGCCAGAATGAATAACATCGCGCGTGTTATTCGTGAAGTTGAACCTAGTTTACTGTCATTGAAAATTGGGTCCACCGTATACGCGCAACCCCATCACTTAACTGATGTTATCTTCCGCACGTAATGGCATTAATTATGTTGCAAAATAAAAAAAGAAATAAACCTCTATCATTTATGGAACGTGTTTTATTTAAGTTCAAAGATAGGACACTCTTGTTGAAAGACCCTATATAACTGTAGATCGAGGGGCGCATAACGCATTTTTTTCTGAGTAAGATTGTCTAAGATATTTGTAAGAAGTGTAGTACTTTTTTCCCTCCTATTTAGCGTTTAGATAACCAGCGGGATGGCTCGAGCGGTAACGTCTGTGGTGTGCATTCGGGAGGTCATGGGTTCGATCCCCGCGGCCGACCTTCCTGACCCATGGGTTTTTTCGGGGGTTTCTCTGGGTCACTAGGCGAATGCTGGGACGGATCATTATGTCCCCAGAACTTCCGTCCCTCCATTTCACGTCTATTCGCATTTCACTTCACCTTTCATCCACTTGGTTCTTTCAGGATTGCAGTGTCAACAGGAGGTCTCAGTGTGTGAATGGCAGGGAAAAAGGATGCTCTGTGGAAACCTTCGTCCCCCGGAAGGGGCGATCTCTGCGTCCTGGAATCCCAAGGGGAGAGGATCTGGCTGCATCTATACCATTCCAGGGAGTTTCAATCTGTAAATGATAGGGACCCAACCCTCTGCCTGTCGTGCCTCTTGGTCCGGCCGCCCTGTTGTCTACTCTCACCTCCTCCCTTCCTCCCGAGTGTGCCCGTCCGAGGCATAGACACACCATCTGCTTAGGTCGAGGTGCTAAGTCCTAGTTCTAGGGTTTAGATTAGAAGAACTGTGGTGTTTTAGGTGTGAGGGGCAAGCTTTCGTATCTTAAGTTTTCAAAACAGAATATCCAAAAAAAGTGTGATTAAGAAGAATATTTTTCCTTATTGCTTAAGATTTTCATAAAACTTGATATTGTAATGTAAATCTAATTTACACTGCTTGTTTTGTTGCAGAGCTCTGGAGTGTGACGTGTTGTTGGAGTACATAATTTTGTAGGGGTAAGCTGTAGATTGATATGGGCACTGTAGTGTGTCTGCCGACTGCTGGGCGTGTCTGCGCGCAGTGCTTTCCCCACTCCAAGAAGAGTAAGTGCATGCTAGTTACAAATGATATCAACTGATACTAATGTTACATTTACGGGGGCAGAAATAAAAATATTATAGTCAAATGACGAAAAGGTACTCCGAAACACATTGTGTAGGCACAAGCAATGAAAATTAATATAATTGAACACAATGCATTCTCTCGGGAAGTTTATTACAACAGCGGATTTGGATGTACTGGGTGGCTCGAAGCAGTAGGTTGGGTGGCCTACTTGTGCAGGGCTTTTATGTACTTGGCGAAGGGGATACTACAGTGGCGACCTTACCATTGATGCGACTTTGATAGTAGCAAGTATATAAAATTAAAAATCGGCATTTCGATCTCTCGTTACCGGTTTCTGTTAATTTCCAAACAATACTATAGATGGTAGTCACAGCACGCTTTAGTTTCAACCACTACCTACTTTTGGTTAATGACATTTTTCTATAGGTGAACATTTTCGTACCTAGTAATGTGGATAGCTCCTAGGATGGTAACGTCTGTGGTCCTCATTCGGGAGGTCCCGGATTCAGACACCCGAAACGACCAATCTGACCGAAGGGTTTGCGTGGTTTTTCTCGGTCACTAGGCTGGGTTGGTTAGTTAATCGCGAATTTCCGTTCATCACTACACTTCCTTCTTCACCGCCATACTAGGCATTAGGCTGATCACCCATCCTGGGCATGCTGTGATCTAGAGTTTGTTTGCTCCTCGACAGGCTACTGACCCAAGGGATTGACTTATAAGTCACTGGGGTGGAAGTCTATAAAGAGGAGGCTAATCAATTAAATGAGCGGAATGTGGGACGGTCTATCGCAGCATTTAAGGCAACTTGGATGTCTTGAATACTGTTAGATATTGTACGTTTTAGTAATTAATAATTATTTAACGAAATATCAAAGTAGATGCTTATAAATAGGCTTTTAATGTGTGGGAAAAGAAGATTCATGACTAGTGTTTTATGTGATTGTCAAAAGCACAGTGTTTCATTTTTGTGAAGAGAACATAAAACAACATTAAAATCTGAAAGTGATGCGATTTCAAAATGACATCACATTCTTGTACACGTATGGAAGTAGGAGCGCGAGTTTCAGCCGCGGATTCAAAAGTAAATTCTGACCATTTGCAATTGACCAAATTGTTAAGACAGTCATTTGGTAAACTTTCTTTCATCTAAAGAGTAAACTTATTAGTAATGTGTATGATAGACATATAAATGCACTCAAATCTATCTTTTATATTTTTATAATCAGTTATATCTCCCTACTAATAAGACAGGAGTCGCCACTGGTTACTACGCAGCTCAAAACATAGCTTCCTGGTGGAAACATGCTGAAGTTTGATAACTGCATAATTCGCGCTCCGTTGTTATGATGAAATAAAGACATACTTAAGAACGTTTTGTTTTTTGTTCCTTTAATGTCCTAAACCTCGTATTTTCGTACTACAGTGACGTTTTCTTAATCTCAAATTTCTTATTGCTGTTCGATGGCGGCAATAACTTTAAATTTCGTCTCCAAGCTGCTGAAGAAAGCTCTCAATAAATGTCGTAGCCATATAATTCTTATCCCGAAACATGTTTTATTCTTTTAGCCTTTTGCTTGTAAACCTATCGTAGCGAAACACTTTAATAGAGGCCGTATGAAACCACCCTTTCATTTCACATCGATTGTAACATCGAGTTCGTTTTCTTTTAAGGCCAAGGCCAAGGCCAATTACATAGAGAACTGCTACCGACATGGCGGACTCAAAGGTTGGTTAGCTTAAGTTGGAAACATTACGGAGGGAAAGGCACTATTGCGATATTGGGGAAGGACTACTTTTTATGTACGTCAATGTATCTCATGCCACCATATGTTGGAAACGGCCAGCACGTTTCTCTGACACATTTTCAAAAATGTTAATTTACATCCCTAATTTGATATTCTTATAACCTCTGCTTCGATTCCACTAAGGTTATAGGAAGCCATTTTACTAATCTCTATTGATCCTGGAAATAGCCAGTTTTGGTGACCTACGTATTACATTTAGAAAAACGTAAGTTTGTTTTATTAATAATATGTTTTATATTATCATCTATATGCTCAAAAAGAAATAAATAGATCAAAATGAATACCAACATTTTTGCAAACAAAAATAATATAGCTTGAAAAGATTCCACAAGCATAGTGTTTTCTATTTATTAAATAGAGAGGGATAGTAAAAGGATTGAGAGCATTGAAAAATAATTCACTAGGTGATTAATTATGCTCACATTTTTTGTGATCATAATTCATTTGAACTCACAGCAGTTCATGCACTTATGTAATAATTGGTTTCTACTTTCGGATGGCGTTTGGGTTGTAAAGATCTGCAAATACGTGAAGTTGTTGCCGTGCAGTAATAGTTTGTGTTCAAAATATCATATTTAGCACCTTAATATACAAAAATTTTCGGTACTTCTGGAGAAGAAGAGATATTTACTTCCTTTGATTTCTGAATTTTTAGCAATACAGGCGTATCATATATTTGGGGGACGTGTTGTTGACGTTAAAACAGTAAATAAAAATTAATATGAACATGAGTCTGAAAATCATTTATTTCAGAGTTACAAGACAAAATCGAAAGTTGCAAAAATTGCTCGAAGTGGCTTCCTCTTGCTTCGATGCATGCAGTAAGCCTGTTAAAAATTCCTGGTGTGTTCCGTTTTTGGTCAAATACAGTTTGGATACGTTCTCTCAAACTTTCAACATCAGGTACAGGATCGCATAGACCAAGGACTTCAAATGTCCCCAGACAAAGAAATCAATTGGATTAAAATCAGGCGATCGAGCAGGCAATGGGTCACCCCCGACCAATCCATCTTTGCGGAAATGGATTATTCAAAGCTTACGAACTATCATGCTGAAATGAGCTGGAGCACCATCGTGTAATAACCATTTTCGTTGGATGATGTCCAGAGGCGTATTATCAGTTAAGTGATGCCACTCATTTCTGAGAAACTGGAGACTGGTTAGTCCACTCAGACACGTAGGGAAGAAGTAGGGTGATCATGAATGATTCCATCCCAAACGTTGAGAGAGAACTTCCGTTGATGGTTGTCCATTAGGATTTTCAAGTGCCCAGTTATGAGTGTTATGAAAATTGAAGATGCCGTCGCGAGTAAAACAGCCTCATTCGTGAATAAGATACAGGTTAGGAAATTGATGAACACAGCGCACAACTGTAACATGCGTTGACAGAAACGTCTTCTTGGCTCAAAGTCCGCTACATTTAATCCTTGCACACGTTGAAGGTGATACAGGTACAGAAGATTTTCATGCAGAGCTCTCCAGATAGTCATGTGACTAACTCTTTCACTTACAGCCATACGTCTTGTGCTTTGTGATGGGTCTGCATCCACAGTACGAATAACTCGTTCTTCAAGCTCAATGCCTCGTAGCGCTCTTGGTCTCCCAACATCCCTAGTACTACTCTCAAATGCGCCATTCTCTCTCAAGCGTTGGTGAATTCGTGCAAATGTTCTTGCACACGGTAACTGCCTGTAGGGTACCTTTCTATATAAAGTTCACGTGCTCGTGCTAAATAGCCGTCTGCATGGCCATACGTATAGTGCATATCCATCTGTTCACTCATGGAATACATCTTCTTTGACCTATAACAACGAAACGGTTGATATTCAGACCCATGTACATATGAACTTGTTTTACTGTTTTGATGTCAGGAATATGTCTCCCAAATATATGACAGCAATAAAGATACATCCTGTATACGTACCGAATACAATTCTAAATTATTGTTATTTTTATTATTATTGTTATTATTATACAGAAGCTTCAAGTAAATATAAAACGATTCAGAGGTTCTTTTCATTGTTAAACAATAGGAACATGTACCGGAACCTATTAATGCATTTAAAGTCACGAAGATCACTTCTTGGTTCAATTTCCTGGAAAATGCGCCCCACTTCAAACATAAGTTGAGAATATTTGTTATTGAAGTCTTCAGTGACTGATTTCCACAATTTTGCAACTTAGTAAAACATAACATTTTAGTAATAAGAATATCGGAACATAAATAAGTTAGATATTATTATTACTATTATGACCTGCGTTTGTACAAAGAAACAAACATTACTTTTTTAGCCCAAGAAACTTGATTCGTGTTTCACTGGATATCTAAACTATATGGCTGCTCAGGTTATTTAGTGAGTAGAATATAATTTTACTACGATGCTTTAGTCACTCATTTATCCAAATTTCATTTAATAAATTAGTTCATTAGAAATTATTCAATTTGTTAATGCTAAATAACACAAGGTAAATATTTGTATATGGATTACTAATACACTAGCTTCATTTGCTTTCAAAACACCAGTAAATTATGTGCGAAATCACAGTACAGTAAACTAAATAGTACTTTGGAGTCGGTTTTATTTCTGAAGTGATGCACCTAAACGGGTACATCTGATATATAAAAAGCTTTCGCCGAATATTTCGCACATAGCAAACAATCAACATTACGTAGCTGATAATGTCCGCGTAATACCAGCAAATTCAGTTAGATTGTTTAAATTCAGAAAATCTTTATCTTTAAATGAATGAAAATATTTGTTTACAGTTTTTGGATATTACTCAACTCCCTTATGGATAGGACATTAATATTCTATGCTATTGTTGGTTTTCTGGTACTAAATATTGAAACATGCCGAGTTTCTACACTGTTATTTCTTAAATTTACATTCATTTGTTTATTTATTAACATATCTTAATTTAATGAGTTATAAAAGGAATTAACAGAAACGTGTGTACAAAGCCTTTTGTTTGACACCAGATATATCATGATAAGAGATGGTATAAATTACCATGAACTTTCTAAAAAGAAATGAAAAATGTATCGAGTGTTTATTTCTTAAGATTTTCAAAGCCATAAATAATGCACAATAGTATTCTGTATAAAATCATACGTTAATCTTCTGAGAAAAAAAGAAGTGATTTTTCAAAACAGGAGACTGATAACTATATTTTCAAATAAATTATTCTAACCAAACAGGTTTCAGTGTTGTTATAAGAATACACTTTGTGTTTCGGAGATACTCTCACAAGCCTCAATAAAGTCCTTTGGCGTAGAAGTCTATCGCCATGCTATTTATGAATCATATTTATAAAGAAAATGAGATAGTGTTTTTTCACTTCATTATCAGCTGAACGTCGATAAGTTAAATGTTTTTAATTATTACTCATAATTTATCTAAATTTCTACTTTCTCTTTTGGGAAGAAGCGGTTAGTATCAGTTGATATCAATGAATTCTCTAGAATATCCTTGCTATTTAGCTTGTAGTTTTAAGTTAGTTTGCGCTTTTTCTGCGCTAATATGTAGTAATTTTAAAATGCTGATGCACGAAATTCTCAGGACTGTGATGACAGAGGCTAAATGTATGATGATTGCTTTAGTTAGCTAATGCTTTAAGAGTGCAATTAATCAGTGTCAGCGAACTGAATGCTCTGTGACGTCAACGAGCAAGTCTCTTTTTATCGGCTCTCATATAGGAACATAGTAAAAGGTATAGAGACAATGTGGCAAGCGGAAAAACAAAGTTACTGTCATTGAGGGGTATAGTGGGATAAGGGGAATGTGTTCCTGCCCTTCCCTCTCCGCGTATTCTTGCCTATGCATCCTCTAAACGGTACTACGTCACACGTATTGAGTTGGCTGACTCTGGCTGACTTATACACTAAGTAATATTCCTTCGCCAAATAGATATAGTACGATTAAAAATCGCGTAGAGTTATGCATTAGGCATAGTTGTCGCTAATGCTTCTACCTACTGAACTGTGTAGCATGAATAGTTGTTTTGATTGCGCTGACAAGCTTGGTTGCTAAAGTCGGTAGGGTCATTGTTGGCATAGCTATGGAAAAATAACATTTTGCTTGCTACCACTCAAAGTAACAGATTTAGCAAAGTAGCTGATTGTCTATAGAAGGAAAGTAGAGGTGGCAACTCAATTCACCACCAGTTTGTCAATATGAGTTACTAAAGCGGAGACGTCATGCTTTGGTAGCTGGTAGCCATAGTGTACAATTAAATAATAAATTAGTGCATTCTTTATGACTGTAGAGTTTATTACAAGAGTAATTTACAAAGTTTGTGTATTGCGCATGTTCTTATTTTTGGTATAGTTTATGAACAAGGATTAGCTATAAAATTGTGTGTGTGGTGTGTGAGAGAGAATAGATGGGGAGGATCTTCTCATACAATCAACAATGTTTCATTAAAATCCAACATTTTGAGGACGGAGATTTTCTAATACTCCGTTTAAAGTCTTTATCAGTACTGGAGGCCTTCTTGTTCTCGTAAATGTATGCTAATAGTCGAATGATTATGAGGATAAGAAGTGTACGGCTGTGCGGATGTCCATTGGTGTTATTGTCTATGACCAAAGAAAATGGTAAGTAAGATTCGGAAGTTGGGACCTCATATGCCTAAGCGACTGGTATTCAATGTCAACAAATACCTCATACCAACAAAGAGATATTGTTACTGAGTACAGGCTTTATTTACGTTATGTCTATAGCCCCAGTTGATTGTCCTGGATATTTTGCATCTAGCGTTTTTCTTTTCGCCAGATTTTTTGAGCTAAAGACATATTTCTCCAAGACTTGCATATATTTGCGTATTCTCGTGGCATGATACGCTATTTAAAGGGGCATAATGTCAAGAATTAAGATTCAGCTAGCAAGAGGAGCTAGTAAATGGAAGGTTCACTGGTAATTACAAGGCATAGTTAAAATAGTAATGAATGAATTTTTATTACCTGTAATAGTATTATTCTTCTCTGGAGGAAAACTATAGATAGAAAATAACTGCCTAGCGGCTCACATGATGTCCTGTCTAGTTTTTCATTCTCAGAAAGTTGATACAAATTAAGAGGGTGCCTTTGGAAACTCTTCTATCGTCCCCCGCATGCGCAGTGGACATTGCGGGACATTCGAGTGTCACCAACGGTCACTTGTTACTTTTATTTACCCTAAATGTTTACCTTCATGAATTATCAGTGCAACTATAATGTTATCTTGACGTCACATTACATTTGGATATTCTCATGGTCCACAAGGACTAGGTGTTGTAAAGAACCTACCTTAGGTATATGGCCTTCACCCTGCGGGCCAGAAGAATGTCACGACTAGGCTGGTAACGTTCGGGACAGATAAGAGTTAAATTGGATTGTTTTCAGGTTACCTGTCTCCCTTGACGGAGTGCATATATATGTAGCCTGTAGGCACGAGAGGAAATACCTTGTATCATATGACAACAAACTTTTGTTTCAGTCCAAAGATTACAAGCCCAGTTACGACAAAATATAATATCGAGAGATAAGTCCTGCTCCAAAGCTAACTTTAGTTGGCCTACTTTAGATGCTCTCAGCCTTAAAGAAGATCGATTCCGTAACCATCATTAATGAGGGAACCGCCCTAAGTTGGGAAGCTGGAACGCATTAAAGGTTGACTACCTAATTTTGGATCAGCACAAACTTGAAGTCATTCTTTCGCTTTTTGTTTGTTTGTTTATGGTATAAAACAGAAATGCACTCTGGAGAACTAGTCTTTTTTTATTCAGGAAGGCATCACGATCGAATACCGACAATGTCTTTGTGGCAGGAACAGACAATTAAATTAATATGCGCTGGTGACTTAAAATTAGTGTAGCTTGGTAGTGAATGTCTTTCCATTGAGACGAAATATAAACACTAGAACAAAGTAAATAAATAAGTAAATAAAATTAAATTGTTGATTACAGCTATTTAACAAAGAATAGCACTGCGTCCTCTTTTGTCATTTTTCATTCGCTGGTCTTGCAACCTCTGGTGACCCGTATGAGACAGAAGTGTGGATGTACTACAGATAATGAGGTGCGAGGTCCTTCAGACGTTGCTCTGTGTTGAAAGCACTGTGTGTGGCTAGAAAGAAGTGAAGATACAGCCCTTATAAAATGCTTATACTACTCAAAATGGCTTTACACAGACTACTTTATGCTGAATACAAGTTGGCGTATACCCACAAGATTTATCATAAGAGGGAACCAATGTTTCATTTTACTGCACGTTATACACATTTAATGGAATATATAAAGGTTGTCTAACTTTATAGCACAATGTCCTATAGACTAATCTGAGACATTTAATATCTATATCTTTCTCGAGAGTGGCGTTAGTGTTGTTTCTGCTTCCCTTTTCCGCTACACTGGCGCTATTATCGCGAATTTATGCTAGCTACCTCGCGTTAACCTTGTCTCAGAAATTTGGGTATTTCTCCCTTGATCAGTGTGCTCAATTCCCGGAGGTAAGTTTCCTGATATGGCGTAGATGCCAGTATTATTACATAGGCTATGTGTTTTTTCAATGTGGTTTGGCCCGTTGCATTTTTTTTTCTTGTTGTGCTTGTACGGGTGTTGAAGATTTATAACTATGCAGTGCCCAAAACGACTCTTTAGATATCATCGTATTCTAGTAGCAGTTCGGAATTGTTTATTTAAATTGGTTCAGTGTTCTTGGTTTGTTCAAGTAGTTTTAACGTTCTGCGTATTTGAGTGGTCTATTTTACTTAATGTAATTTTGGGTTTTATTAGTGTTAACATTTTCATACTCTTTTTAAATGGTTATAGTGCTCAGAGTGTATTTGCTTGTTATAATTCCGAAGTTTATGGCAAGAGTACGTTTGAACTACAGATATATTGTAAGAAAGGGGAAGTGTTAATGTTTATGTCTATGAACAAGTATAGTTTGGCGTCCTGGATTATTGCTGCCAAGGTTACTCTAGGTCAGAATCTTATTTTATATGGTACGAGTTGCCGATTAGGCAGGGGTTAGGTAGACAGTGCCGTTTCCGTTTTCATTTGTAAACCTTTGTTTCCATCACTACAATTTCTTGAGCTGTTATTTAGGGTCAGGCCAATTCTTATATAGCGACCATTTCACGTTTATATTCAAGTTATACAGGGTGAATCACTTAAAACTTGCACCGCAAACATTTCGGAAATGGAAAGTGCTATTGATGTGCAGTTTACAGAGCATTGATTGGTAGTCAGGGATTCGTACATTTAGCCTATAAACAGATTTTAATAATACTAAGAAAGTGTATTTTTCGAGGAAACATACAATTTTTTAAATGGAACAACGCTTAGTTACATTAACAGAATAAAGGTAGAGCAAATTAGAATCTCAATGGTCTTTGTTGCAGGATTCTAGTGTAAGTGGTTTACGAGAAATCTTATTTTGAAACTATTACGCACCGACACTTGTACAACCTGTGGTAGCAAAAACTACAGAAAAACAAAAAGGAATTACAATAATTCTGTGGATCAAGTTTTAAGTGATTCACCCTGTATATATATGCATAAGTTTTGTGTTAATGCCTATCATGATACATGTATGAAACCGGTGAAATATTTGAAATTAAAAGGCAGTCTCTTTGACTTGCATGTGTTTATATATAATCAGATATATATATATATATATATTTTTTTTTTCTCTGGGGGCAGTCCATTACCTCGTATCGGGTTTGCCGTTGCCTATCCTTGATCCGTACGCATTCCTTAGTTGGCATCCGAAACCGTATTTCGCCTCCACAAATAATTTTGTCATATACTATATTATAAGGATCACATATATATTATACATATAATATTTTATCGTTAAAGAAACAGCAACACTTGTTAATTTTTCTCATTGTAAATATCCCCCATGTTAAAACGTTTGGTTTTTCAAGTTAGGATGTCTTAAAATCGTGTCTTGTGACCGTAGAACCGAAACGTTTTAGTGTAGCTAGCTTGCAAGTCTTTATTTAAGCTAAGGGGAAAAGTCTGTTATGGTATTAATATCAGAGAAGGTAGAATGGGTGACGTAGAAGGCAAAATGCTCAGGAAAGGGAGATTCCTATGTTATGTATTGTAAATAGTAACGTGTTTGAGCTCGTAAGCAAGAGAACCAGTCCTTAAGCAGTCTTTGAAGACTGACGCTACCCACGGCGCGAAATTGTGACCAATAAGAAATTAGTTTAGCTGTGCTCCAAGTGTGGGGTAGTGTAGTATAAATACAGCGTGAAATATTTGTCAGTACCGCAGTCTCGACATGTAACCTACGCCGAATCCACGCTAGTAAGTGATAGAAAATTCGCGCGCAAATATTCCGCGGACAACGAAAGTACCGATGCTCATATTGTGCGAGATTAGTGTTAATATCGCGAAGGTGCTGATAGTGTCACACGTTGTATTTAACTATGTATTGTTGCGTAAATCATAACGTTACGCGAGAATTAATTATAGTGAGTTCGTTGCGTGATATAAAAGACAAATTTCACAGCTCCAGGATTATTCTTAACAGTGGCACGTGTTCTGTGAAAGTGTAAACAGGGAATATTATACTGATTTATAGTGTCTCAACCAAAGTTCAATTACAGTTTAAATTAAAAGTTTATACTTATTTGTGTTATCACCTTATCCAGTGATCCTTTTGCCTGTCCATGGTTCTAGATCTTCGTTACCGCTAGCAAACCGTTAGCGAAGATGCATGCCTCAACACTGAGAGAAGCCTAGCTAAGGCAAACCTTTATTTCATAACACAATAATACGACGGAGATTGACCGCAGAAGCAGAAGCCACTTCCTAACGGGGAACTTCTTCGAGACCAGCGTGCAGCAAGCCGGAGACTCTGAAGTGCCGAGCCAGCCCATTTCTCCGACGTAGCCTACTCCAAAGATAACCATGGTGTTCCCGCTTCACATCTCCATGGATTATGTGAGCTAAGCACAAGTGGGTGGTGCAGTGTAGTAGTTCCCTTGGTACAACTATAGTACCGCCGTTTTATCTCCGGCTCTTGACATTTAGCATGACCGAGAGAGGAAGTGTTGCCAATTCTTACCCCTACTCTGAACACGTGTATATACCTGTGCCATCTCTTTGTAAAATGCAAACAATGAAATAGTTGCCTATGTTAAGAGTATTTAAAGTATGGAGGTAGCATTTACAGGAAACTTAAACAAGGGTAACGCAACAAATCGTATGCGCACAGAAAACAAACTTAACCTGGACTAAAGCAAACAGCTACTGACGACACGTGCTTCACTTACAAAAAAATCTGATGTGTTACACTCACATGACTTTCTCTACTCTTGTACAATCTAATTTTACAAACGCTTATTCTCCATATGCTTCATGTTAATCGAGATATCGAGATGTCAATCTTATTGGTAATTTTCTTGTAGATGCAAGGGAAATAGGGTAGCTTTTAAGCGATAGTCAAATATTTTAACGCTGGTTGCTATGTGGCGCATTCCATTCTCTTTGCATGTCCAGGACATAAAAAACATGAATAACGAATTTGAGAAAAAGTATAAGTATTGGAAAATTTAAGGGAATAACAAGCAATATCTCGAAAATTGTTCACTCAACAAAAGAAATGTATATAACATAAGTTGTGTATTTTAACGCGATCTACATTTTTTGTGTAGTAAAATTTTGTCTATCTCTTATGGTTTACCTGTTATGCAAAAGTCGTTCACAATAAAGAATACTTTTGGAGACATTCCCAGAAAATTCAAGATATACATTTCATTTCTCATGACATTATCTTAAACATATGATATTTTCATCAAAATCGTTAGAGCCATTTTTGAGAAAATTGAAATTTTCGAAAAATCTTCCATGTAAAGGGTAGTCTGGGGTGGGGGGATTTTCTTGAAAACCTTCGTGTCGCATCTCTGGAAGATACTGAGCCTAAATACCAAGTTTGGTGCTTATCCGACTGTTAGTTTTTGAGTTATGCTGTTCACAGACACACACACAGACACACACACAGACACACACACACACAGACACACACACACACAGACACACACACGGACATGTTTCCAAAAATGCTTTTTTTGGATTCAGGAGGTCTCAAAACATGTATTTCCGGTGAAATCTCGGTATCGAATTTTTGGGTGGAATGCAATACTTCCCCTACTTACTATACGTAGTAGAGAAAGTAAAAATCGGCAACACAGCCCAAACTGCAGTGTACGTACCGGAGAGGGAGCCTGTAATTGGTCCTAGCAGACAAATTCCACCCTTTGCTGTGCGAGTCAACTCAGCACTGCAAACCTTGCCGGATCTTTTATTCTTTTCTTTCGTGTTGTGGTTTATGTTCAGCAAAGCTCTAAGCAACAACAGTAGACTATATTTATTACAGACTTAAAGGAAATCAAATTACAGTCCCCATTTATCTGTTGAAGCGATCAGAATAGCTTCCTTTAGCATGGAAATTTACAGCGCTAGTATTGCTAAAGGTGGCCATTCTAATATATATCTGTCTCTTTCTTTACCCCCATGAAACATCAGGGCCGGAGATACAGCGGCGTAGGTATATATAACCCATTAGAATACACGGATCCATTGACATCGCTCCAAACAATTCGGTGCTTGCTGAATGTGGTTTACACCCAAGTATGGCTAATGGCAAGCCGCTTGACTCTAACTGCACTGTGGTTCTTCACTATGGAACTTCACGAGCTCGCTGGCCTTAGCAAAGAGGAACAACAATTTGGTTTTCAGCAGGTTAACCGATTCTTCAGATAGAACTGGTAGTGATTTTGATTAATCTGATTCATATTTTACTGAAAATGTTCCATTGCATAAATATGATTTAATGATTCTATAGAGAGTATCACACAAAAGGGGTTCACTTTTGAAAAGATCGCATGTCATATTTTCTCGGAAGGATTTTCTAATTTTATAAATACACCCAATGCAACATAGCATCTATAGGGTCTTTCAACAAGAGTGTCCTATCTTTGAACTTAAATAAAACGCGTTCTATAAATGATAGAGGTTTATTTATTTTTTTTATTTTGGAACATAATTAATGTCTCATTACGTGTGGAAGAGAACATCAGTTAAGTGACCGCCGCGACTTCGTTCGGTTGCGCGTATACGGTTGACCTAATTTTTAATGACAGAAGAACGTAAAATAGGTCCAACTTCACGAATAACACGCGTGATGTTATGCATAAGATAATTTACTGTTTCTTGCTTGTTGACATAAACTAGGGATTTAACATAACGACGCAAGAAGGAATCCAACATGACGTCGGGGGCCAGTTAACATCACCACCACGGGAAATGATGAAACCTCTGAACTTCTCCTTCAAAAGATAGATTGTTTCGAGAACAGTATGACATGTGGCACCATCTTGCTGGAACCAAATGTTTCTGAAATTCATACCATACAATTGAAGCAAAATCTAGTCTCTTATAAGAGCCCATATCTTTCTCCATTGACCCGTTAGAGCTTCTTCATCTTCATCTTGGAAAAAATATGGACCAATGATTCCAGCATACCAAACTCCACACCACACAGTGACCTTTTGGGGATGAAGTGGTCGTTTTTGAATCTGCATTAGATTTCGATTGCCCCAATAGCAGCAATTTTGTTTGTTAACACAACCATCTATCCAAAAGTGGGCTTCGTAACTGAAGCTAATGTTTCGACAAAAATCCGGGTCAACTTCCAATTGCTCCATAGCCCAGTGAGCGAATACACGGCGCAGCCTATGGTCGCTGGGCTTTAGTTCTTGAGTTAATACCATTTTTTAAGCGTGAAACTTCAAGTCCGGATGCAGAATTCACCAAGTTGTGGTCGGCGAAAGCCTCAATTCTTGCGCTCGACGAGCAATTGATTTGTTTCCGTTCTCGCGCACACTCTCACGAACGGCGCCTATGTTTTCGTTAGAGCGCTTACGTGGATTACGTAAAGGCGTTCTCTGATCGCTGACAGAACCACTTCTTTCAAATTTATCGATCAAACGCCGAATCGTTCTCTCGCAGGGACGATTATGCACACCGTAAACTTCACGCAATACACGGAGGCTTTGGGGAACAGATGATCCATTTTGATAATAAATTTTCACAATTTCTACGCGTTGCTGAATGGTGTAACGTTCCCATGGCTATTTGTCAATAACAACTGTAACCATATGAAAAGAAATGACTGCTGTAACTCAATAACAACGGCAGATAACACATGTTAAAGATAGGACACTCTTGTTGAAAGACCCTTTACAATGCGGAGGAGCTGTTGCTGACATGAATATTGACTTCTGAATCCAAAATGTGTTGCGAGTAGAATGCGTTTTTCTTCTATTAAATTACTGTGGTGTGAATGAGTGTCAAAACATTTTGGAGAGTACTGGTAAAATATCTATAAGACGATAACTCTTTGGATCACTAGCGACTTTCTATGGTTCTGAAAGTTTAGTTTAAACGGCGTGCTTCCATTTTGAAGGACAAAACAATGCAAAGAATAGCGTTGGATATCTTTCTTTTTATATAATCTAGTTAAAGAATTCTACACTTGAGCAGTAACTATTGTAAAGAGATATTTGGAGAGCTGGGAGAGAGATTCCTGTGCGATTATAGTGAATTCAGAGTCTGTATTATTATTTGGTTAAAACTGACTGTATAATTGTTCAGAAAATACTTTCACTTTCTCTTCTGGGGTCGACGACCACTTAATGGCAGTTTTCAAGGGAGGTATTTTTGTTCTCTGTACATGTTCTTCATTTGCTTCCATAAAGACCCATCCTGTACGTTAAGAGTTTTAATTGATTCTCGAGAGCATTTTTACTTTCAAGGTTTAATGTTTCTCCTAGTTATCTGGATGCTCTGTTATAACAACCTTTGTGTTGACGGTTTAGTATGCTCCAAAAGTTTCCTGCAGTTCTGTGAACTTTGTCAACAAATTATGAAAAATTAAAAAAATTAAATTTTTATAATAAAATAATATAAATAATAAACTTTAGGAAGACACACAATTTTTTCTACTCGACGCATTTAAACTATCAATTATCTGAAGTTATAAATGGACATGTTTATTAAAAGATACGCCAAAATTTAAACTTTGTTTTCTCACTAACAGAATATTTGCATACTCAAAATGCTCCAGTGATGCAAATTTCTACTACTTTGTTTTAAAAAAAAATATATTGCTTCTCAAGAGGACATAAACAAAATGACCGTATACTACTTTAAAATAGTGCTCCAATTTTGAGAAATTATTAACTTTCGAAAAAAATAAAGGATTCTGGAGAGTACAAAAATTTGTTTTTCCTACGATAAGGGGTTAATGTAAAAATATGATAATGGATGTGATACAGTAAACTCATTGTGTCAAACCTCAGCTTTTGATTGAGTAGTTTTTAAAATGTATTGCGTGGAGCCTTTTTATTAGAACAACGAATTTTATTAATGAAAATGTATTTAAATAAACATTTATGAAAGCTAGAATTTTTAAACATGGACAAACATTACTGTTGTATGTAATATCTGGCATGAACTTCGAGATATCTTGCATGCTTAGGTTTTCCAAATTTCACAGATGGGTACTTTATACGGTGGATTTGTTAAGTATGAGGAGAAAAGCTGCAACTATAACTTTTTATAAAGGTTACCAGAATGCTGTATATTTCTGGTAACAGCAGCAATCGGAAGGTCTGTATCATGTGACCTCAGTGGCATGTGTAGTTCGGCTAGCGTGTGCAATGTAGAAGCATACAATCCCCAGTTGAAAGGCTGTTTAATTAAACTAGGAGAAGAAATATAGTTCTCAGCTGCGTCATAGGGTGTAATAAGTACTGGAATGGTATGAGCTTAATTCATATAGGGCAGGATATGAGCAGCACTGTGCAACATGAAGCAATATAATATGCCCGGTGTACTGACACCACCTGAACAATGTGTGGATTCCACAGGAAAGAGAAGGTTCAGATCCAGTTAATAGGTTGCATTATGCTCTTCCTGCTGATTAAGTAAATTCGAGCCCCAGCGACGGTGCTTGCGATCGAAGTCGCCACCGTACAGATAATGAGATTTAAATTCATGTAAAACAACCCAGAAATCCACAAAATTAGTTTGTTGGCTGGAGTTAGCGAGCCAATTTGCAATTGAATATTATTGAACTATAGGTATTTGAATATGTTATGTTTTATACTGTTGTTTGATTATGGGTAAAATTTCATTGTTTACTCACGTTGTTTTCATAAAAACAGCAGAACCTCCTTTTTACTTTCTTTACCACGTACATAGTAGGCAGGCCATGTTTTGAAGCCCTCTGAATCCAAAAAAATATTTTTTAGAAAAAATAAATAGCAAACTCGGTATTTCAGTTCAGTACTTTAGAAAAAGAAAAACGACAAGAGGATATTCAAGAATATTCCCACCCCAGTTTACTCTTTACATGGAACATTTGTTGAAATTCTAGATTTTTCTCAAAAAATTGCTAGGATTTTAATTAAAATGCGACGTAACAAAACATTTACACGAAAAAGTGTATTCTTGAATTATCTGGGAATAGCATGTGAAGTCCTCTTCATTCGGAAAGAATCTTGTATTACTGCTAAACCTTAAGTGATAGACGAAAGTTTTTTTTTTTCGAGTGGAGGAGAAAATGATTTAATTACTGACCCCAGCCCCGATGGGAGTCGGAACTGAGAGTGTGGGACTCGCCAATAGTCGGCATACCCACTAAAATCCCCTCCACCGGATGGAAAAAGGAAGAAGGAAAATTGGAATGTCGTGACTTTTTGCGGTCCCGCATAGCACACACGTTAGTATGTGAAGGATGGTAGCTGCCACCATATGGGTGGGAGCGGGTAAAGGTAATTACTAGGTTGCAGGCATGAAACCTGACTGCAACACTAGTAGGAATAGCGAGGATTTAGGAAGGAATGGAAATGGTAATTGGAGAATTTACTTCTGGTGAAACTGAAGTGCTCGGCTGTGGAATTCATCGATATAAGCTGTGGGGCTCGGGGGCCTTCGGTGGTTGCTTGGGGCCTCCGGTTTGACTGGCTGCTGGAAGTGGGCTCGAAGTTGGTGCTGCTGTGCTTCCAGAGATCGTAGTGTCATGTCTATGGTGTCAAGGTATTGAGCTATGGTGTCTGAAGCTGTGGATGAGTTCTGGATGGAGTTGTCGATGGTGCTGAATCTCGATGTGATGGTCTTGAACTGCCCAGCTAGAAAAACCTGCTGAGCAGCTGAGGTGTCTTGAAGGTCTCGGATGAATTCCTCCAGGGCTGTCAGCTTCGTCGTCATGTTCAGGAACTCCGCGTGGAGATCCTGAACGGTGTCGCGTAGGCCCTGGACTTCCTCGATGATCGGCACTGGTGAAGGTGCTGATATCGGTGTTGGCGATGATGCTGGTATCGGCGACTGTGGAGCTGTTTTTGGCTGTGATGTAGGTGCTGGCGGCTACGGCGTTGCCTTCCTGCGAGGATGCAGGGGACAGAGCGCTTGGCCGGTATAATGAGACGACCCTCCACATGTTGCACAGTAGCGGCGACGGCGGCGTAGATTGTGCTGTTTGCACGTAGACGTACTACTGGAAGCGCCACAGTATTGGCACCTGGACTTTGCCGTGCAGGAACTCTCGTTGTGCCTAGGCACAGCAGCGTCGGCAGGGCACCTGGCTTTCCACTCGGCTGGCCTCGATGCGTAGGCACCGCTCTAATAAGGGCAGGCCCGCCCTCAAGGCCGCTTCGTGGTCACCAGGGTCTGCAAACTCGATCGTGACGAGCGATGTGGGTCCCTGTGCTCCGTAGATCCGAGCGGCCTTCAAGGCTGAAGGCCACTGCTGGTGTGCAGCGCTGGTGAAGGAACCTGACTGGCAGGTCCCTCGGGACTCCTTGAATGACAGCACTGTACCTTCCATGAAGTACAGGCTGGATCTGCGCAGGCTGGGAACTTCCCAGGATCGGCGGCGTTGGCACCGGTGATGGTGGCGGCAACTGCGGAAGCAGTCGCGGTGAAGCTGCGCTCCCCTCCGGGGCTCACCTTATGTGAGTACGGGTTTTTGGCGCACCCGGGGGTTCCCGAGCCATTCATCGCCACATTCATCCCCTCACCCTCATCCGGTCGAGGTGGGTTCTTCAAGTGACCGGTGGACCCAAGGTAGGCTCTCGTGCGTTCTTTGCATTCCATCCATACCGCACCTCACCATCGTTTCTTTCTTCCCTAATCACTTTCCGGCCATTTCGTACCACGACATTCGCATATCTCTTTTTCTTCCCCGCCGGCCTACCTTGCGTGCGAAACGCCCACACAGTTTTAGTTTCTTTTATCTTTTTATTTAAATCCTCCGTGGACACAGCCTGACGGATACCCGCGCACCGCGTGCGCAGCTGGGTGAGTGGGTAATGGCGTCATCCCCACCACCCGGGGTCGTCATGTAGGGTTGTTGTTCGTATCCGCTGTTCAACTGCAGTCCCGCGGGGGGGCCATTGCATGAGCTGCTGGCTTCCGACGGCGATTGGGTCCCTCTGTCAATGTTCTGGGAGGTGTGACCCTGGGGTGAGATCGGTATAGATAGGCCACTCACCCAAGCCGGGGTAACGCCCGGGAAGTCAGAGCCCGAGGTCGGAGACGGTTGCAATGGTGGAGGATTTCTTTTCGCTATGGAGCACCCTTTCTCCATTAATACAAACAAGCGCCGAAAAACTATTGTAACAGAAGTAGCACCGCCGACATCTGGTTGTTACTTAGTCATTTCAAGAACAGAAGAAGGACAAAATTTTGAGAAGGTGAACCCTTTTATCATTCAGAAGGGAATAGATGCTATTGCTGGTGCGGTTCAATCATGCACTCGTCTACGGAATGGTTCCTTATTGGCACAAACTAAGTCCGATCAGCAAAGTAAGACCTTGTTGCGCGCTACGCTTCTCCACGGTTACCCCATCCGTGTTGAGAAGCACCGCACATTGAACTCCTGTCGGGGCGTCGTTACCACCCATAGCCTCGATGGTATATCGGACGAGGATCTCGTAGAATATCTATCCGATCAAAAGGTGACTGCAGTGCATCGAGTGCAGGCCAAACGCGACGGCGTATTGGTACCCACTCGTACCCTGTTTATTACATTTGATGGCGTCGATCTGCCCACGAGCATTTCCGCAGGGTACGAACGGATTTCTGTGAGGCCTTATATTCCTAGACCTCTGCGTTGTTTTAAATGCCAACGTTTTGGGCATACGCAAGTCTCATGTAAGAGTGCCGTTAACATCTGTGCAACCTGTAGCCAGCCCTCACACGAAGGTACCTGTTCAACAGCCCCCGTCTGCGTTAATTGTAAAGGGTCTCATTCTGCTTCGTTTGCCGACTGTCCGCGGTACTTGGACGAGAAGGCGATCCAGGAGATCCGGGTAAAGGAAAAACTCTCCTTCGCTGAAGCCCGGAGGCGTTACCATGCGCGCCAACCTTCACTCCTGCGATCTGGCACATTTAGTTCTGTTGTTGCCTCGCCAGTACCGCGAGTAGATGCCGAAACTCAGACCTGGACCTTGACTGGATTAACCGCCACTACCATCCGGCCGTCTATTAAGGCTACAGTTACCAAGCCGTATAAACCTGGTCCCAAGTCAATGAAGTCGCAAGCCGTTGAAAAGAAGCCCAAGCAGAAACTACGTAGGGAAGATTTTTTTGAAAGACCCTCCGCGTGCGCGCGGTAACAAAAGTTCACCTTCTCCTCCTCGGAGGTCGCTGTCCCAGGAAGGTCCTGGGACAAGCCGCGCTCAGCGGCACCCTTCACCCATCGCCACCCAGAACCGATTCACGGCGCTTGAATCGGTTTCTGGCACTGAGCGCGTGGGCCCTCCCTCCGAGGAAGCTATGGAGTCTGACCAACTCCATACAAAAAGCCCGAGCCCAAAGGTTAAACAAAAGGTAATTTTAAGCCGCCCTTCTAAATAGACAGTTTATCCCCTTATTTTTAATGGCTATCCTGACCTGGAATGTACGTGGTGTACGATCGCATAGGGCGGAACTGCAGCTTTTATTGCGTTCCCATTCACCTATGGTCGTATGTTTGCAGGAGACTAAACTTCGCCCTCACGATCCTTTTGATCTCCGAGGATATACTCCGGTTCGCTACGACCTTGAACCGGAGGAGGGTACTCCTGCTCATGGAGGTGTCATGTTCTTAGTGCGTAACGACGTTCATTTTACACCTGTCACACTTACATCCGACTTGTAAGCTGTTGCCGTTCGCCTTCACTTACCCGGCTTTTTGTTTTCTGTTTGCTCTGTATATTCATCTCCATCGTCTCCCCTCGCTCCCGCGGACATTCGAGCTCTCCTGTCCGCTCTCCCAACACCATTTCTTCTGTTGGGAGATTTTAATGCCCATCACCCACTATGGGGTTCGCCAAGGGCTTGTGCGAGGGGAACTCTTCTTTCCGACATTTTTTATCAGTTCAATCTTTCCATCCTCAATACAGGTGCACCTACTTTTATTTCTGATTCTTCTGGTACTTTCTCTCACCTGGATCTTGCCCTTTGCTCAATCCAGCTTGCACGTCGCCTTCAGTGGAACGTCGTCGCTGACACCTACTCCAGCGACCATTTCCCCTGCATCGTTTCTC
The DNA here is from genome assembly GCA_030765065.1 of Deroplatys truncata. Taxonomy (NCBI): domain Eukaryota; kingdom Metazoa; phylum Arthropoda; class Insecta; order Mantodea; family Mantidae; genus Deroplatys; species Deroplatys truncata. Next base: position 48,852,607 of record CM060979.1, on the reverse strand, counting down.
TTCTGTCGCACCACGTACAGCATTCCAGAGTACCTACCTGGATATTCGCAAAAGCCGACTGGTGCTTGTATTCCAGCCTCGTGCATTTTGACGACCAGCCCTTCTCCGACATTAATCAACTAGTGCAGCACCTTACGTCTATTATTTTCTCAGCCGCCGAACGTGCAATACCCCGTTCATCCTCCCAACCTCGGCGGCCACCTGTTCCATGGTGGAACGAGGATTGTCGGGACGCCGTTCGTGCCCGTAGGACTGCACTTAGGGTGTTTCGGCGCCACCCTACACTTGATAATTTGGTGACTTTTAAACAATCGCGCGCCAGGGCTCGTCGCATTATTCAGGATAGCAAGAAGGCATCTTGGGCTCGTTTTGTCGAGTCTTTTAATCGTTTTACGCCTTCATCCGTTGTTTGGGATAAACTTCGTCGCTTCTCAGGTAAAGTGTCACATTGTACTGTTTCTGGCCTTCAGGTTTCTAATGCCACCATAGTGGATCCGGCTGCCATCGCTAACACTCTGGGTTCTGCCTTTCAGGCGGTTTCCAGTTCAGACCATTATTCCGCCGGCTTTCGCTCTATTAAAGACCGGCAGGATTCCGCATCATTTACTTTTCGGTCTGCTAATGATGAATGCTATAACGAACTATTCACAATGAGGGAGCTGGAGCACGCTCTTCATTGCTCTCGGCACTCCGCTCCCGGGCCGGACGGCATTCATGTCCTGATGTTAAAGAACCTTTCAGCCGACAGTAAACTATTTCTCTTACAGGTCTATAACCGTATTTGGCAAGACGGCATTTTTCCTTCCGTTTGGCGCGAAGCCACCATTGTCCCTATACTTAAGCCTGGGAAGGATCGCCATCTACCTTCCAGCTATCGCCCTATCTCCCTCACCAGTTGCATTTGTAAGGTGATGGAGCGCATGATCAACGGGCGGTTGACATGGTGGCTTGAGTCTCAGAAACTTCTAGCGAACGCTCAGTGCGGGTTTCGTCGCTATCGCTCTACCGTCGACCATCTGGTGTCCTTGTCGACGCATATTATGAATGGATTTCTGAGAAAGTGTCAAACCGTGGCTGTATTTTTTGACCTGGAGAAAGCTTATGACACTTGTTGGAGGGGCGGCATTTTACGTACACTTCACGATTGGAATATCCGCGGTCGTCTTCCCATATTTCTTCGGGAGTTTATGACGGACCGCGTCTTTCGTGTACGTGTGGGCTCGGTTTTATCTCGTCGTTTTATTCAAGAGAACGGAGTACCGCAGGGCTCTGTACTCAGTGTCACACTTTTTGCGATTGCTATCAACCCCATTGTTGATTGTATTCCACCTGGCATTTCATCGTCCCTTTTTGTTGACGATTTCGCTATTTATTGCAGTTCACGGCGGACCTGTCTACTCGAACGCCGTCTCCGTCTCTACGCCTGGAGTAACGCCAACGGCTTTAATTTCTCCGCCGAGAAATCCGTCTGCATCAACTTCTGGCGCCGGAAGTATTTCCCTCCGCCCTCTCTCCATCTTGGGCCAGGGATACTTCCGTTTGCAGACGAGGCGAAATTTTTGGGGTTGATTTTTGACAGGAAGTTGTGTTGGACCTCACACGTTTCCTTTTTAAAAGCAAAGTGTGACCGTTCTCTTAATATTTTACGTGTTTTAAGTGGCACATCCTGGGGAGCTGATCGGACCGTCCTTCTTCGCCTTTATCGCTCTTTGGTCCGATCCAAGCTTGATTACGGGTGTATTGTTTATTCGTCGGCACGTCCATCTGTGTTACGTCGATTGAATGCCATTCACCATCGTGGCATCAGAGTCGCTACAGGGGCCTTTCCAACTAGCCCTGTACCCAGTCTGTACGCAGAAGCTGCAGAGCCTCCGCTGTCCTTCAGGCGTGAGATGATCTTGTGCAGCTATGCTTGTCGACTCTCAAGCTTGCCTAACCACCCGTCCTTCGAGTTATTTTTCGAGGAGTCACTTGATCGTCACTATTTTATTAGCTCCTCTGCCTTGCTCCCACCAGGGGTTCGCTTTCGACAGCTCCTTCGGCATTTAGACGTTCCGCCAGCGCCGGCCCTTCCAGGGGGGGAAACGCGTTTTCCTCCATGGTCTCGCGCTGAGGCCCACTATCACCTTGGGGTAACGTCGATGCCGAAGACTGAGACCCCTGCTTCAGTCTTTAGATCGGCTTTTTTAGAAGTACGGGCTCAATTCGGAGACTACTATTTTATCTTCACCGATGGATCTAAGACTGAAGCTGGAGTTGGATGTGCCTTTGTGTCTGGTCACTGTAGTTTTAAGTTTCGTTTACCTGGACAATGTTCAATTTTTACTGCCGAACGTTTTAGCATTTATCAATCTATTTTATACATTCAGCGGCACGCCTTACAGCACTGTTTTATTTGTACGGACTCTCTGAGTGCCCTTCAGACTATTACTGCGCTGTACCATTACCACCCGCTTGTACAGCGCATACATGACCTGCTCCACTCGCTTGGTGTCACTGGCATCAGCGTGTCCTTCATGTGGATTCCAGGTCATGTGGGCATCTCAGGTAATGAGTCTGCCGACGCCGCTGCGAAATCGGCGATTTTATTACCCAGATTTTTTACCTCTGTTGTTCCCTCGTCAGATTCGTGTGTTATTTTACGTCGCCGCATCCTCTCGCGCTGGCGCGATGAGTGGACGGCCCTCCGGGGGAACAAGTTGCGGGAGGTTAAGCCTCTCCCGTTAATCTGGGGTACCTCTTCTCGTTCTTTACGTCGGGAAGAGGTACTTTTAGCCCGTTTACGAATTGGACATTGTCGTTTTAGTCATAGTTACCTGCTCAGTGGTGATCCCGCTCCGCTGTGTCAGCAGTGTGACGTGCCCTTAACGGTGCGTCACATTTTAACTGAGTGTCAAGTTTTAGCTCCACTGCGCGTTCGCCTGGGTCTGCCTGTTGGCATAGCCGACGTCTTGGCAGACGACGCGCATGCTGTAGAATGTCTTTTACGTTTTATAAGTGACATTGATTTTAATCGTCGCATTTGATGCGCTGAGCGTCTTTTAGCCTTGTTATTTTATTCTGTCTGTTTTCATAGGGACTTACTCCCCAATGACATATGGCGCTCATGTCCCGCATTCTACAGTTCTTGACACGTTTTAATCTTTTATTGGCTATGCTTTTAGTGTGTTGGTTCTTGAGATGTATTTATTGTTATTATTGTTGTTATTGTTATTCTTGTTGTTATTGTTATTCTTGTTGTTATTTTTATTATTGTTGTTATTGTTATTGTTATGCTATTGTTAGTTTTAACTTTTTGGACATCGCGGGTTTGTGTCCCGTTTTTTAATTATGCGGTTTTTTTACCTTTTATATTTTGACCTTATATTTTACACATTGTAAGGGCGCTGATGACCCTAGCAGTTTAGCGCCCTTAAACCGCATATCATCATCATCATCGAAGCTGCGCTGGGTGGCGGCAACTGCGGAAGCAGTCGCGGCGAAGCTGCGCTGGCTGGCGGCGAAGCGGCGGTTGAGGCATAGGTTGCCCTAGACTACGACGAGATCTCCTCGGCGTGTGCCGGAGGAGACGAAGAGGTTCCTGCCTTAGCAGGAGCGGCTACTGATCGAAGCATCTTCGCCATCTCGGAAAATGTATGACGAAAGGTCACTACATAAAAATGCAAATCTCTTTAAAACACAAATTTATTTCAAATAATTTTTTTTGTGCCATCGACCATTTCCGAGATATCCATTGTTGATGGTTCGAGTTGTTGAATACTTAGCCATTCTTTTAAAGTCCTGTCATTTTCAGTTGTTTCTCGCCATTTTCTGGAAGGAGTATGTAATTTTAAGACCAGCATATAGCGTCCAGTTCTAAACCATTTGACTATTACTGTAGCGAAGTATGTAATGCAACTACTTTTGAAAAGGTTTGTCTCAATTAAAATTAAGTGGATAGCAAAATAAACTTTCGTAAGAATAATTTGTATACTTAATAATAAGTGATAGAAGGCAGAGAAAGTCATTTGAATGAAACGCATCATATTTTTCTTCTTTGCCAGGATGATCACTCTGCACTTGTAATATCCTTCCATGCGATTATGCAAATGTGGTGCCAATTTTCTTTTTATTACGAACGTAATCAGTATCATAAGTTTGAAGGAAATACAGCAATTCATGCCACTTATTGTTAATGCCTCGGCAATACCTGTGCAAATACTAATTTTCTTCTTAGATTCGAAGTTCGTTATTTTTTCAGGAGCTCTGGTGTTACATTTGAGTGTATTTGAATTAGGGTGTAATGAAGACAGCAAAGAATATGAGATTAAAGATTACTTGACCGCCGCTATGTCCATTTTCTTCTCTAAGAGTATTTGGTTACCTATTGTGAATGTTTGTAATTTGGGCATGCGTCTTTGAACAGTATTCACTATTTTGTCGAGATATTAGTGATGGCCAGGATGTCGACAGATGTTGCATGTGTATTGTTGTTAATTTAAATTGATGTCACAACCCATTTTTAGTTTAGGATGTGGGAAGTTTTAGTTTAATGTGCTCAGGACAACTTTTATAATTTACCAATGCTGGGCTTTGCAATTTACATAAACTGAAGTTGACTGGAAAGTAGAGTGCATACTCCTCTACAACGATACCCTTCGTGACAATAGTTTTTGCTATGCCCGTACTCGGATAATCTTGTCAATTCGTACACTTTTTCAGTACTTTCTTTAGTTTCAGATGGACCTAAAAAGTGGTAGTGGAACTTGTGAGTAGAGTGGTACATGGAAAGGATTTATACTGGTTCTTAGTCTAGTAATCTTAGTTCTTCCATAAGTACCTGGATATTATAACGACTACAGGGTACAAAATCTGTAAAACCAAAGCCTTGTAGCATTACTACTAGAACCTGTAAAAGAACATTGTTAAATAATCGATCGGGGCTGCACTTCGTAGATAGAGCGGAGAGATATCCAGTAAAGGACCTAAAGTCCGCTTGGAAAAGAACAAATAGGTCTCACCTCAGCATGTATTTATTTCATATTTACACATCTGTGGAGAGTGAATATATATCACATTTTAATAATCACCGCTTGTAGTACCAGCCAAGCCCGTCATTCCTCTGGTAGTTGAAAAACAACCAGCTCAGATCCCGTGTGTCCTGCTGTGTCTCTGGACTTCGGGACTTATTCTGCTTCTAAGACTTCAGTTTTGCATGAGCGTCACCTTGTATGCGCATGCACATTCCACAATGGAACATTTTATGCCTCGACATTCGCGCCGATTTACAGTAGAGGAAGTCATACTCGGCCAACAATGTATAATGCAACAAACAGCACTGAAATATTGCTTTAGGATCCTTGAATTTATATAAGAATAATTCGTTAAGGCAGTGTGTAGAGTATTAGGAAAAGAGTCTTAGGAATTTTGGATGGACAAGTAGCATCCGAAAGAATCTGGAAGTGAACGGGGTAGCCTTAGAGGGGGATACTGGAGGGGAGGAGAGAATAATCATAATAATTTTTGGAAAATAATAAGGAAGAGATTTAAACTCTGTTAGACATAAAAAAAAGCTTTTGGTGGGGTAATGGAAAACAGATCTCTGGTGTACTACGTATATACCAATGAAGAAAACATGGGAAAGGGAGACATAAGTTGTTAATGCAAATAACGAACAAAGGGAGGGAATAACATGATTAAGAAATGGCGTTTGAGGATTAAAAGGGATAAGAAAGGACATCCACAGAGTCAGTGTGCTATTTGTGGAGGGAGGGAAGATCTAGAGCATTTGAATGTCAAGGAACGGATCTACTGAGGGAGGAATTTCTGGAGCAGAAATGGTCTAAGGTGGATAGGAAAACAGCGTAAGGGAGATATTTAGAAAGTATGTCAGTAAAGTTAAGAAAACATGGAATTGGTCTGTACAAAGGAATCAGAGTTAACATAACTTTTTGTTAACCATTAACGCCTTTTTTGATAGTTACAGATAATTGTAAATTGTGTGTAGATGTAATAAATGTTGAATGGTTAAGACGGGCAAAGGGCCTGTGCTGAATATCTTGTCATACTTTAATATGTATTAGCTTAACACAAATAGGTAAATAAATAAATAAATAAATAAATAAAAAAACGAATGCCTCACAACAGGGAAAATGCAGTGCAAATCACAATTCTGCAACTCTTCTCATGCGCTTTTCTGCAGGGTTCGATTGTTTCAAAATTACATTCCATCTTTTGATTATCAATTGTAACACCTGTCAAAGATTTCTGCTGTGAATACTTGCAAAATTATATTTATAATTGGCTATTTTACTTTGGTGGTGGCTTAGCTGCTTTTTAATTTTTTGTGTACTTGCGGTATCTGTTGCTTTTTCAGAAGACATGCTGCCAGTGATACAAAACGATTCTCTGTGGCAAAAGTGCAAAAGTGAACAGGTTAAAAGCACAATGTGAACGTATTCTCTTGGCTGCATTATTTCCAGTCATGATGAATGAGTTTAGTTAAAGTGAAGTATTTGTATCAATATTAATGCTTAATAATTAATCACTTCGCTAACACTTGCGCCACAGCATTAGTTAAGTATAATTTATTTAACTCGGGTGGCAATAAAGACATACTTGTTTTATTCGTGTAAAATTTTGTCTTCCTGTTACGGTAAACGATGGCCCACTCGTAACGAAACATATAATCAAACCATTTCTACTAATGTGATGTTGATTAACAAAAGTAGAGAAAAGAAAGACTTTGGTAAGAATATTTTGTAGAATAAGGGTAGAAAAAGTCCTAATAATGTGACATATTGGGTTTTTCTTGTAACCGAAAGAAACTTTTATTTCTCAACTAACGACAAAAGGATTTTTTAAAATGAATTTGCCAGAGGAAAACAAATTGAGAGAATGCAGACTTTCAAATTAACGGATGTCTTGTATGTTAATGAAACATATTTATTTGTCTTTTCTCCAGATTTCTTCTTCCACTACATGCATTAAACTTCTTAGCCTGTCACGTCTACAAAATGGTTCCCTTATCTCTTGTTGGGCCTTTATATGTTTCTCCAACCTCTTGGTTTATACCTTAAAGCTCTTGTTGGGTATCTTTCTTCTGACATAGGTTGTACGTGTTCCAGCCTTTGATTTCCGAAACTGACAATCTTTCATTTATATTGTATATGTGTAATTCCTGTCTTATTGTTTCATTTTTTATTGTATCTTCCTCTGTAACCACCATTATTGACCTCTAAAAACTAAGATTTTTATTACACAAATGTCATAATAATTCATTTATATCATTGTCTTAAATATAATGCATGTTATCGTTGTAATCACATTAAAATCGTGCATTATACATTGCTTTCATAAAACAAACGTTATCAATGCTCTCGGATCTTCTGTATGCTAGAAGAGGAAGCTGCTGAATAGAAATTGGTATACTATTAAATAATTAAAATATACTATTAGAAAACTATTTGCTTTCGTGCGTTTTTATACACAATTTAGAGTTTGTACATGTAGGAATAACATGAACGGATGCACAATTCTAAATTCACCTGTATTACTTCTAACATAAAGTAGGCATGCCAACATCAATGGTAAAGTTAATATACCTAAACGAATAAAGAGTCGTTTGAAGTATGCCTTTGATGTTGTCTTTCTTCTGCAGAATAAAAGGAGTGAGACCGCCTCTTTGTGTGGGGATAGTATGTCTGTCTCACATTCAAGAGGTCCCGAGTTCGAATCTCGCTTAGGATGAGTTGTCTGGATAAGGTTTCTTCCGAGGTTTTCCCTTATACTGAGAAGACGAATGTCAGGTAACTTTAAGCTCTATGGACCCCAGACTCATTTGAGTATCATTTCACTCATTTCATTCATTCATCGTGCTATATGATCTACCAGGTTAAAGAACCTTAAACTTAAAAAGGGTGAGCTCAAGCACGATTGTCCAAAAGACCCCCACAGCTTAAATGAGAAAATATATGACTATAATACATAACCGTTTGTTGATACAGTGTTCTTAAGCACCCCTAACATAAAAAATATCATTGCTTATCTTCTTTGCAATGAAATTTATAACTATGTCATCCTAAACTGTATTCAAGATGAATGCCTGGAAATAATACTGCATTTTCTGACATACGATAGCTTCTGCTAAGATTGAAGTTAATATTTCTAGTTTTATTACTATTAAGTACCAATTTATTAAAATTGCAGCTTTTATTAATTTGAACTATCACTTTTTCTGGTTTCTTCTTTAATAAATTACAATTTTATTGGTTACACTAATGGCTAAATCATCTGAAAACATCCAGACACTCATCATTAATCAGGGCAGGAAGATCATTCAAAAAAAAAAAATACAGAACCAAGGTGGGTCTTGGGACACTCCGTACTTCAGTAATTTAAATTCGGGCATTTTGATATCTATTGGTGAGGTATGAAGAAGTGACAGCAACGCTAATAGTTTTTTAGTTCATGAAACGAGTTTGGTAATTAAAATTGTATGCCATTCATGTCAAATGCTTTTCTAAGGTCACAAAAATGATTATGTATATAATTACCCAATTAAAGGTTGTTAAAGCAATGGTTGTCAAAATCTCTTATTGCATCAATTAACCTATAGGAACACCCAAACCCATGGTGAGGTTTAATACACAATTATCCTCGAAATATTTATGTAATTGATTGTTTAAAACAGTTTCAAAAATGTTGACGCTATATTGCTCTATAGTTATCACATTGAAGCGTATTACACTTTTTTATTCTCTATCAAGCGTAAAACACTGATTTATACAAGTGACTACCTATACATCCCACCGTGTGTTATAATTTTTAAATAATATTAAAATAATAATAATTAATAACAGAAACCTTTATTTTTATTTTAACAGATATTTCAAATTTAAGGTTCAATTCTTGAAGCTTGTCTTGTTTCACACAAACTTTTCAAAATATGCGGAAAGCTACATCCATTATGTACATTGTCCAGTGGCCCATTTTATATTATTAGACGTAATTTTTTCTCCAAAGTTGCATTAGTGTACTCCAAATATTGTAAATCAGTTTTGGCACTACTTCTCTGCACACTTGTGGCGGCTTCTTTATAACACTGAGATTAACATCCACAGCTTCTGGAAACAGCGATAGGTGCGTATGTCGGAAGGTAGCAACACTTCAGAACTATAACCTGAGTGGATATCGAGATAGTGGGAGATCAGTGCAAGGGTGGAGATGTCCCTCAGGCAGAAACACACAAAGTGCCCGGTTTCCCAGAAGCTTCCTTGAGGCATTGCAAGAAATGTTAATCGAAAATGGAGCCTACTACATCGCTATAAGCCATGGAACAGTTAGGAGTGAAACTAGTGGGTGTCGCATCTTTGTAGACTAGGAGGCAAATATGTAAACCAAGAACTAAATACACGAATAGTATTATATTATTACACTGAACTTGCTTAAGAAGTCATTAGGTAATTAATCCACAAGGAAGTAAGAAACGATCACTCCGTTATTTTAAGGAAATTAAACCTGAAGGGGCAACTCATTTAAACTCGCCAGGTGGCTCCCCATGTAGTAACATTTATTAACACAGCAGCACCTCAAGTATCCGAGACAAAAATATTTTCCTGAAATTAACACACCTAATGTCAGAGGGAGAATGATGACGGAATTGAACAAAGAAGCCAGGAAATAGGACTAACATTGTATCCATCAAACGCTAAAATAATGACGAGCTCCGAGTAGAGACCAATAAAGTAAGGTACATAAAAATTGGCTATGCAAGAGAATACACCTCTTAGACAAATAGCTATGAACAGCAAAGAGCAGGACGAAGTAGAAGGAAAACTGGACAGGCCTGGGGTAAATATTGGTCGCTAAATTTCGTATTCCAAGACCAACAGACAGCAAACTGATATTCGAGCTCTTGGAGAGGTGCGTATTTCCTGCGATGGTGTACGGAACACAAACATGGAATCTTACTGTAGAAGAAAGAATAACTTTAAGGGTCTATCAAAGAAATATCCAGAAAGAATGCTGAAAATGCGGATGAGAGACGCAGTGACGAAGGAGTAAATTGCGAAAAGAAATGCCTGCACAATATAGGAGTTGGCGCACAGATGATAAAATGTAGAGTTAGTGTTAAAATTGCATACCTAGCGACAAAATGGAACCGTTAATCCTGATTTTTATAACCTGGCTCCGCTGATATGTATTTTTTCGCGCTCCCTTTCCTTTCTTCCTTTGCACCTTTGAATGACGATATATAGCAATCAAGTAATGCAAGGTCAGATAATAGGAACACCCTGTCGTGATAGATGCATGTGCTTTATTCATTCCTGAGTCAGACGTAAACAGAAGGATCCTCCTACTTATTTGTTGATAATAATTTAATGCATTCCAAACGGATTAACTTTGTTATTGTCGGTCAGGATGTAAATTCGCTTGGAGAAACAATAGAACAATAGTGAGTGTGGAATTAATGCCCTTTTATATGCCATTTGCCCGTTTCGGACCCTTCGTTTTGGCATGTTCTGGTAGGTTCCTGTTCTAGAAAGTCCCGTTTTGTATGCGAAGTATATAAGGGACTGCTGTCGGCAGGACCAGTCATTGCTGAGTTCAGTTTAGTCGAGTGCTGTTATACGTGGCGAAGTGAAAAGTGCAAGTGGACTGTATAGTTTAGTTGAGAGATTTGTAGCTCAGCAGTCAGTTGTGAGTCGTGCAGTTCATCTGTTCAGTTATGATTTGATTCGACGGATCAGTTGTGTTTTCCGAATGCGTGCCCAAGTGACTCAAGTGTAACGCTTGTATTGCGTTGAGTTCTAGCGATAAATAAAGTGTGTTTTTGCAGTGATTGGTGCTCTCATTTGTTACAATACTGATCTTCTCTGACAACAGCTCTGCCACTCACAAGCATTTCAGCAGTTTAAAACCTGAAAATTATAGCGCAGTGTACTCTTCTTTGAGTGAATGATCTTTTAGCGAAACTGTGTGTAACTAATGTTTTATTTTTTTCGTATAATATTGTAGATAAGGTAATTTAGAGCATCCTAAATTCTAAGCTGATATGCTTAGTTTGGCGAGTTGACGAGACTTAATTCGTTCCTTCAACCACGATGCGATTAGAAACGTGCATCCAGCAACTTAGTATAAATTCCGTAGCTTATAATACCTTCATCATACTACACTAATGTGCAAAACCTATGGACGAGAGGGGTAAAGTAACATAACAGATGAACTACTTGGTGGAAGTAGATGAAAGTGAGGTTGCATGTTGCCAGAGATCTCTCACACGTACACAGAAAGCTGGACGTCAAATTGCATGAGTATAGCGAGCCTACAGTGCCAAGTGGGTCTGGTCCGTCAACAAGGGGCAATTGACGAAACAGGCCAAGACGGTGTGTGGTAATTAGCGAGCTGTTACGGTGCACTGTAGTGGTGTTCCTCATTGCAACATGGCCCGTAGACAGCATTTGGATAACTTCACATGGAAGAATCATCAGGAAACTGGAAGAAGGGCGAAGTGTAACGAGTGTTGCTCAGGCATTTGGAATTGCTCACAGCATTGTTTCACGTGCATGGGGAACCTTACAAACCACAGGCACTGCTGTCCCAAGGAGAGGTGGTGGTCGCCCACGCTCAACTACAGCAGCAGATGACGGAAGGGATCCACGCCAAACAGCGGGTGCAATTGCAACCACATTTAACAGGACAGCTAGGCACGCAATCTCACGATACACAGTGGCACGGCGACTACACAGAGGTGGTCTCTTTGCCCGAGGCCAGTACGATGTGTTCCATTGACACTCGCACATCGGCGACACCGTTTGCAATGGTCCCAAGAGCATCAAAATTGGACCAACGAGAAATGGGGTGGTGTGCTCTTCTCGGATGAGAGCAAATCCAGTCTAAGTGGTGATTCTCGACGTACCCTCATCTGGCGAGAAATGGGAACACGTAATGAACCCAGGAACATCCTTGAACATGATCGTGTTGGTGGTCCGGGGTTATGGTTTGGGGAGGCATGTTGCATGGGTGCACCGATTTCCAAATCTTTATACACTGTTGAATGCACAAATCATTACTGGTCAACGTTATTGTGATAGTGTACTCCTTCCCAATGTGCGTCTTTTCAGGGGTGCAGTCGGCCCGACTTCATTTTTATGGATGACAATGCGCGACCGCATCGAACAGCGCAGGTGGAGGATCTCTTGGAACGCGAAGATATTCGGCGAATGGACTGGCCGGCCCGTTCCCCCGATTTAAATCTGATCGAACACGTGTGGGATGCTTTGGGGAGACGCATTGTAGCACATCCACATGCACCAACGACCATCCAGCAGTTGTCAACAGCGCTGGTGGAGGAATGGAATACCCTACCACAAGAACTGCTTACCAACCTGGTGGATAGCATGGGAGCACGATGCAGAGCATGCATTGCTGTTCGTGGTGATCATACGCCCTTTTAAGCACCATGTGTCTGTTTCTGTAAATCTAGAGAGCCATCATATGTGGTATTGCCTTTAGTGTAGCTTATGGTCTATGGATAAAAGTGGCATTTCTGTTCGTCTCATTGCATATTTCGTTTAGTTGCCTACTGTAGCATACCGTAGCCGTTCCCTCTATGTATGATTCAAGTTTCATCGAGCTATGTTACTTGACAGTGTCGCAGCATGCGAAGATTACTTCCGTCCTTAGGTTTTGCACACCAGTGTAGTTAATCATTACTACGGCTGTCTTGTCATTGCGTTCCTATTGCGACATTGTTATAACATGCTGTTAAGAAATGTGCATGGAATAAATAAATTTTACGGAAAGTATTGCGAGGAAGGTAACGTCAGGCATCTTTTATAATTGCAACTATTCACATTGCGACTTCAATCTGTTTTCATTTGACTTTTCGCTTTTCTTTGAACGAAACATCCGTGAAACAGTCTCTTCTTTCCGCTGTACTCGCTGGGGAGTCGAACACAATACCTCTCTAATCTATTGTCGTAGTAGCACTCACTGTACGCCATAAATTCACTCATAGAACAACACTTTTTTGCATCAGAAAAGCACTTGTCAACATGCTAACTGCTTATTCGCGAGAGTGACGCTTAAATAGTCGCTGGAGTTTTCCATAATCCTAGAATATTCGAGAGGCGTGGAGAAGAGAAAGCTTCAGAAGATTACAGTTATCTCTCGATAGCGTTTCTGGTGTTTACGCGCTACTTATCTCACCGGCCAGTCGCCGTCATGTAAGTGATAGTTCGACTCGTAGCTGCGTCACAATATCTTGTACGTGCCAAGTTTAGGAGTGTTACTTTAGCTCTGATACGATCCCAAGTACACAGATCCCAGCACAAACTAAGCTTTTCGAAATGGCATCAAACTAAGATAGCCATAATATAGCTTATATTTTGACTAGTCGGAAACTCATATCTATCAAAATATTATTTTAATACAGAAAAGAGGGTAAATTTTTGATTAGGCAGTCCAGGAAGTCACAGTATCTGACGATGAAATAATTTCTCGCGTGTCACATAAACTGTGGGAGGCGCTGGAAAGCGTTGCGCGTAATGAAAACAAAAATTTCAATAACTCCTTCATTAGTTATTGCATTTTGCAGTTGAATGCACAACTGACAGTATCCCTTTACACGGTGGAAGGGGCAGTAACTTCACAAAATAAAATAAAAATATTATTTAATACACCCAGACAGTTTCTAATTCATTTACCCGTTATTTTAGCGTCATGCTTCTCTGGTCTCATTTTTGAATCAATTCATTGCATGACGTGAAATGATGCTGGAGGACCTTAAAGACGCAAAAATGTAAAACAGAACTAAAAATTGTTTTTTCATATACTAAAACCAAACCTCTAATGTTGGCGTAATGCGTCCAAGGTATAACAGGAGCATGTCAACCTGATAACCAAGAGGGCCTGAATTCTAATCTCAGCTAGAATTAGTTGTTTGAATAAGGTATATTATTATATTGTTAATTTGAAAAACAATATAAAAACAAAAGAAAACTCTCAGCACTTAAAATGCTGGCTTATTTGAGCAATCAACTTCACTACAAACATCGTATTTGTAGACAAAATATTGGAACAATACTAAAAATATTGGGTATGCCTGAAATTGTATAAGAAATACAATACTGACGGATATAGCACACCACTGAATTCTTTGCTATCTATACAGGTGTAATATGCATTGCTGATAATGACCAGTCATGTGCTTTCCTTCTTACTATAGGTTTTCGGTATAAAACCTGACCACTCGCACGGCGTTTGGCGTCTGGGTGGCACGACATGCTACAGCCGGCAGTGCTAGCATTCTTGTCTTCGCTTCTTAAATCTGTATTCTTGTAAACCTGTATATAAAGTATAACAAAATTAAGTCTTACCTCATAGAAAATGTTGTATTTACAGAAGTCACTGAAACCACAACGTGTGCTAACTTCGTCAGTGATTTTCGCGGCGAACGTTCCAAAGATTTTCGCCAATTTGGTCTAATGTTTCTTCTATTAACACTCTACGTCTTCACATGTGTTTGTTTTGCACTGAATCAGTAGCCTCAAATTTATTCACAAGATCGTGAAATGAGGTTCTGGAAGGAGGCAATTGCGCAGAAAAGATCAGGATGGATTTCTACGTACGCGACAACGCGTATTTAAAATAACGTTTAATACAAACATGCGTTAAGATAACTGTCTTCCCATCTTCGCAAATGGACCACTAACGCTAATGACTACGTAGTAACTGAAGGACAAAAATCCTGTCGTGAGCGCGGATGTGGGAAGCGAGTAAGCCAGCCGGCATTGAATCTGACGCAGAACACCGTGCGAGCGGTCATGTTTTATAACGAAGACCTAGTATTACACAACTGCTTAGTCCATGATGAGAGGGTGATTATTTGGTATTTATTTACTAAAAGCATTTTAGCACTGCATACCAGCTCTATCGAATATAACACGAGCAACGATGTCTATATCTTCCCTCGATGTCGTATTGCAAACATCCTGTAGAGATGATTTTGTGTAATCGTTTCTATTGTATGCACTGTTCACACAGATGAGGATTATTCTTATGGAACAAAAATGCATTTATCTAAACAGCAGCGATTCCCTCTGTGGTCAAATGGTCAGCGTTCTGACTTCTCAACCCAAAGGTCCCGCGTTCAGTTCTCGACTGGGGCGGGGAATTTTTCTTGAACCAGATCATTTCCTACTCTCCATTGAGTCTGGTAGTACGAATGTTGAAGTAATGTATTTAAGCGGAGATTAAAATCCCTATACTACCAAAGTCAAATCTATTAGATTGAGACAGCATTTTTAACACTTAAATGATTTCAACCAAATTATATAATATGTAAATTCAATAACAGCCCTCCTTGAACCAATATTTGTATGTAATAATTTGTAAAATGTATACAACATTCATTGCATGTGCTTATATTATTGTATACATGTTCAATAATGTTATGTGAATGTATTACGTAATTTAATAATGTAGGAGCTGTGAGAATAATAAGTTAAAAGTTGCTAACAATGAGGTAACCTTGAGGCAATAATGAGTTTGAGAGTTTAACAATACTACTTGTGATTCTTGGAAGCAATGTAATTTTAGTGACAGTCTATAAAATAGCCAATCAACAGCCAGAAGAAGCTTTAATTAAATGAAGGTATTCTATTTGAGTAGGATTAGCCAATCAGAGACTTGAAATACATAAATTTACAAAGTTTAGGCGCTTGAAATCAGTTCAGTTGCCTGCAGACAGTGATAACTGGATGCGTGATGCGTACTCGAGAAATATAATATGTATTCGTGTGGGACGAAAATAGTTTACGTCTTAAAAAGTGCAAGTATTTAATAATAAAAAGAATCTCACAGCTCTCTATCAGTGAAGTGTTATATAAATCGTGTCAAGCAGTAATAAAAGGAGTGAAGTAAAATTATAATCTTGATAAGCCTGCATTCTTGTCGCATCACAACCCTGCCAAGATATTCATGTCTCTAAAATAAATACTGGCGCAGCTGAGGCAAACATAAATATATAATATTCAAAGAAACAGTCAAATTACAAAGTTAATATTTTTTTTAAACTTGGGGCAAAGGCCACCTGAAAGTACATTTGGGGCGAAGGCTACCGGAAACTGTTTACTATACGTGCAGTTGCAACTACTACAAGTTCGGCTCCCCAACAGTTGAAATATAATACAACTCCATCAATACAAACTACTTCAAATTGGCGTCCATACGTGGAGCTAATAAAATTATTCTCAAAATTCATGACCCATTAATACAGAAACTATAAATTATCAGACTGAAGTTTTTACAGGATGTAGAGTCATGTTTTCTAAGTTCACTAGTCTACTTTTATACTGTGACTGAATGCAAATTTCACTGTCACTTCATTAACGTGATTTAGTTACATTTTCACTTGACTTCACTTTTCCTCGCAAGTAACGGCGTAATGAAACACGCGCGAAGCAGCCTCCTCCTTCCGCTTCACTCTCTGGGGCGTCTAGCACAAGACCTCTCTTATCTCTCGCTGTACAGGAATGTGCTTGGAGGAGGTCGCCACTGCTATTTGTTGACAATATAGGCTAGGGATCAGAGTGGAGTGAGGGACAAGGTGCTAGGGAAATGTACAGTCGCACAATAAAAACAGTATTGCATTTGCAGACCTCAGCCTCGCTAGTAGATGCAACTCAGTACTGCGGATGTTTTCTTTACCTGACTGTCCTTCCGGTGATCCGCCTACTTGTTTTGTAACCGTTTAGTTCCTCTTCCCGTCACACGCATTCATATTGTGGCGACTACTAGTAAGATATTACATGGTTATACTGAAAGGCGGATTAAGAGGCAGAAAATTACAGATTCTAGTGTAATAATGACAGTAAAGTGACTTAAGAACAGATCAAAGTTGAAAATAGTACGAACCAATTAGGAAAGTGCAATGTAAAACCAAAGCCTAAGGACAAAGAACGCAGGAACTCCTTTGTGGCCGGACTCAAAATATGATGAGCTGTAGCGGTTCCACCTTGGTAGGACCCCACTACGTTGATGATGGTGGATCCGTAGAGATCATGGATGCTGTTACGTACCTGTAGGTCGTCTTGATGCCCGTACTCTTGTGATGTATCTTGAGGTTCTCGTATACTGGAATCTGATGATCGTGTATATTTATTTTTGTGTGTGTTAGTATGTTGTAATTATTATTTTATAATTATGCCACGGCTGCTGTGGCAATTGTGTCTTGTCAGGGTTAGGTATGGAGAAGGTTAAAATGCTTTGCAGACAATATTTTGTATTCTGTTAACTATTTCACTTGTATTTTTGATAAATCACATTTAAATATTCACAACTCACTATCACCTTTTTCATGTTAAAATATGTGTAACTGGGAGACTTTAAATACACAGTTTTAGTCTATTTAGGGACGAGCTTTCCTTCCTGCTTGAAGACTCACAAGCTTCTGTTAGCGTTCCCTCCAACCGTTTTCTTAGCGTAAATATTCGAATTATAGACATGTATCGATGTACCTGATTGGTGCTAACATCTAATAACATCCAAAAACAGTTTGTTACACACAACACACATTTATAAATGTTTATAGACTTCCATTGTCTTAATTATGAATCCAAGTTTCGCTACGTGCTTACGTATATACTATTACACTAATCGTAATTTTATATTACTGGTTATATAGCTAACAATGGCCGTTCCCTCTTATATTATATTTTATATGCTATAAGTTACATACTTGTTCTCTATCATGTGCACATTATGAGTATATGTGCTTTTTAACATCCTCTTAATTATTATACGTACCGTATTAGAAAAGAAAATACATTACACGTAAAACTTAGAACAAAAATATTAAAGAAAGAAATTATTAATGTGTTGATGCTGAGAAGCTATGAATTAGATATCTTATTACATTAATGAGTTATTGTATTAGTTTGTCCGTGGCTAGTACTGTATGTTGCTTCAAGCGCATTAGAGGCACCCCTACAGAAGCAGAACGTCCTTGCCTATTAGGAATTACGCTTCATCTTCTTATTATTTATTACAGTGTCGAAAGATAAAATATGTGAATTGAATGGTGCAAATGTTATGTGAATTTTGAGCTAAATATTCCTTAATGTACAAACATCCACTGTAATAACTGTTCAGTTTTATTTATATTATTACATAGGGAAAGCTGTCCACAGGGCGGATATAGCAGTTTTGTATGTGGATAATACACATGATTCTCTTTTAGACATGGTTTGAAATAAAATTAAGCAGAATACAAAAGAAGGAATGCATGGTATAGGAACATTTAATTGTTTGACAATATTACAGCAAAGAAATCAATTGTCTCTGTACTTAAAACAGTTATTGTCTAGAAACATCAATACATTTGGGAAATGCTTAAACATATTTAAGCTATATGGTTTATTTTGGAAGAAAATCTGTCAATTGCCTAGACAAAGCATGAAAAGCACAATTTTAATCCATTCTTAATGTAGTATTTAAACATCTCTCGTTAGGTTGGAACTGTTACAGTTTGCTTATAAAATAAACACGGTGAACTAGGCGTTACGCATCTGCTGTAAAGTGGCAATAAGCAGTTATTATTAGTGAATTAAAAGCAGTAAACCTTAAACTGAAGTAATATTTTATTATCTCCACGTATGGACGCCAATTTGAAGAAAATGGTTTGCTAGCTCCACGTAGATTGTTGTATTGAAGGAGTTGTATTATATTTCAACTGTTGGGGAGCCGAACTTGTAGTAGTTGCAACCGCACGTATAGTAAACAGTTTCCGGTAGCCTTCGCCCCAAATGTACTTTCAGGTGGCCTTTGCCCCAAGTTTAAAAAAATATTATCTTTATAATTTGATTGTTTCTTTAAATATTATATATTTATGTTTGCCTCGGCTGCGTCAGTATTATTGTTAGAGACACGTTTCTCTTAGCAGGGTTGTGATGCGATAAGAATGTAGGCTTACACAGATTATAATTTTACTTCACTTCTTTTATTAATGCTTGACACGATTTAAATAACGCTTCACTGATATAGAGAGCTGTGAGATTCTTTTTATTAATTAATTACACTTTTTAACACGTAAACTTACTTTTCGTCTTACACAAATACATATTATATTTATTGAGGACACTTTTTGCGTCTGGTTATTGACGCTGTCTGCAGGCAACTGAACTCTAAATTTGTAAAATTTTCTGCTTTTCAGTTTCTGATTGGCTAATCCTACTCCAATAGAATACCTTCATTTAACTAAAGCTTTCTGGTTGCTGATTGGCTGTTTTATAAACTGTCACTAAAATTATATTATTGTTGCTCCAGTAGTGACTAGTAGCATTATTAAACATTCTTACTCATTATTGCCTCAAGGTTACCTCATTGTTAGCAATTTTTAACTTATTAGTAGCACAGCTCCTACATTATTAAATTACGTAATGCATTCACATAACATTATTGAACACGTTTACAATAATATAAGCACATGCAATGACTGTTACATACACTTTACAAATTATTATATACACATATTGCTTTAAGGCGGGCTGTTATTAAATTTACATATTATATAATTTGACTGAAATCATTTAAGTGTTAAAAACACTGCCTCAAAACACTACTCAGTGACTTTAACCCCGTTCTATAATATAAACGTAAAAGGCAAGTACTCGAACCGAACGGAGTTTAGCCATTACCAACTGGAACAATTCCAAGCACAGGACCCTGAGGAGACTAGCAGAAGTTTTAAGACATCTTCCTAGTTTCCTTCCTACGGCAGTGCATTCAAATGAACGGTCCAGTAATGGATCAATATGGGATAACACGGCTTTACAATCTCTGCAAGTATAAATGTGGCACTCAGTCGACGACTGTACAAGATGCAAATGCTGAACCCTTCCCTAGAGATGCAAGCGAAAATTGACATGAAAATACGAATCGAGTAATGGAACTCGATGGCACTCGCTCTAGTCTGAACTTTATTCTACTCATGTTTCGATAAAATCCAATTAAAATAATTGTGTTTCTTTGGTCCACTTTGAATGCGCCTAATTAGCAGTTTCTAGAATACACATGCCATCTTAAGAGTTCATTAAAATTTTCTCTTTCATAACGAAAGAGGTATTGGAAACTGAATCAATCTGAAAACGTAACGAACTTTTAATGTTGCACAGCTACTTTGGAACTTTAGAATTGCGTTTTCTTTTTTGTTTTTAAATCGTTTCATTTATATAGCCCTTTTAAAGCTTTATGATAATATCGGAGGCTTTGGCTTGAGAAACATTACTTGTTGGACTTTAGGTTATGTCAACATTGAATTATGACTATGACCAGTTGACGTAGGGGACACCTAAAACCTTGACCCCAATGGATCTTTTGTGCATACGCCCCTGGGAGATACGGAGGAGGTGAGAAAACCACAGGAGACTATGGGCTGCAGAACCAGGCCAGCACAGGTCAACACAGACGCACGGAGTTCCCTAATAGTTCCAGCCTTGACCACCCGGTCACAGGAGGTTGCTCGGAGAAGTCCCTCTAGTGAGATAGGGGAAATACAAACCATCAGGGGAGGCTCGACAGGCTTCTCTCTAGCAAGGCCGAGAAGAAGTTCCAATTCGAAAGCTTCCGCGCCATGTGCCCGTCACCGACCGAACCACAGCCCCCCCCCCAGTAAATCCGAAACATGAAAGAGAGAAATGAAATGAGAGGAAATGGGTAAGAGAGGAAATCCTGGTAGAATACACTATTCCAGCATTCGAGCTGTGCTAACCGGAGAAAAAAAAACACATGGTCAGAGTGGGTGGCCATCGGGAATCGAATCCGGGACCTTCAGAATGCAAGCCTTGCACGTTACCGCGGAGCCATAACGTTGGACTTTAATACTTTTTGCTATTAAGTTAGACTAAACGGCGAAAATTGCCAAAACTTGAAATATTTAGTTCCTTGTGCAGGCTTATTAATTGGACTTTTCTCTTTAATTTGATACATATTTTTATATTTTTAATACTTTTAGTTTAAACATATTTTTAAAAATTGCCCTTTTGCATTATGAATTCTATAAGACTTCACAGAAGAAATGAAACTCCTACACAATGCGACGTGGAGAAGTTGATTTCATTCCATGTTTAGGGGAAGTTTCGCTCTACAAACTGGTACTACTATTAGGTATGTCAGCTTCTATGTACTCAAGCAAACATGTGGGAGTTTGTTTTCTTTAATTTTGCTTTGAATAGCTTTTCTGTGATTGCAACTTCCTGGTATAGCTAAATGAGCCATTTTCTCAAACTATTGAAGATAGTTAAATTAAATTTTAGGATGACAAAGTTCTCAAATGTTATTGTAGACGTATTTTGGTTTTAATAATATGGTTGGTTATGTTTTAAAAACTAATTGCTAATATGTTTTAATAAAACAGGTAGTGTAATGAACAAAATAATGGTATATTCCTTAATAAACAAACTTGCTGTATTGTGACGCAGCTATGCCCAAAGCTTACCGCGAAGAAGCTACTTTGTTGCTTCGTATGGAGAGCCGATTTGAAGTAGGAGTAGTATTGACGTTCTTATGTTGGGGAGCCGAACTTGAAGTAGTTGCAACCACACGTATGGTAAAAAGTTTCCCGTAGCCTTCGCTCTAAATGTACTTTCCGGTGGCCTTTGCCCCAAAAAATGTTTAAAAAATATTAACTTTGTAATTATGGTCTGTTTATTTAAATATTATATATTTATGGTTGCCTCGGCTGCGTCAGCATTTATACTTTGTTTTTAGAGACATGAGTGTTTTAGCAGGGAGTGGTGCGACTGAAGAATGTAGGCTTACACAGATTATAATTTTACTTCACTCCTTTTATTAATGCTTTACACGATTTAAATAACACTTCACTGATATAGAGAGAACTATGAGATTTTTTTATTAATTACTTGTACTTTTTAACACGTTAACTATTTTTCGTCTCACACTGAATACGTATTAAACTTCTCGAGGACGCATCTCACGTCCGGTTAGGAACACTGTCTACAACCAACTGACTTCTGAATTTGTAAATTTTGCTATATTTCAGTTTCTGATTGGCTAATCCTACTCCAATAGAATACCTTCACTTAACTAAAGCTTTTTCTGGTTGTTGATTGGCTATTTTATAAACTGTCACAAAAATTATATTATTACTTCCAAAAATTACAAGTAGTATTGTTAAACTTTCATATTCATTATTGCCTCAAGGTTACCTCATTGTTAGCAACGTTTAACCTATTATTCTCACAGCTCCTACATTATTAAATTATGTAATACATTCACATAACATTATTACACATGTATACAATAATATAAACATATATAATATATAAACTTTTTATGTATTGTTACATACACATATTGCTTTAAGGTGGGTTGTTATTGAATTTATATATTATATAATTAGACTGACATCATTTAAGTGTTAAAAATACTGCCTCAACCGCACGGAAGACGAAGGACCGACCGACTGGCCGGTTGAACAGATATGGGCACGGGATGACGCTACGTAAATTCCAGAAGAGCTGTCGAGAGGTAACCAGATTTTGCTAGATGTCTCCCGCGGACATTCCAGAAGCTCCCAACCTGTATATGCATGCTTGGGAATGAGTTAATGATTTTGTTTCTGATACAAGATAAAGTGCTGGCAATTCAGTGAGTTCTACGAGTGAGGTTGCGATAACAATTGTGACGTACAGTGAGTACTGCTACTGCGAGAGATAAGAGGTGTCTTGTTTTTGACACCCCAGGGAGTGAAGCGGGAGGAAGAAGAGTTGCCTCGCATGTGTTTCATTACGCCGCTACGTCGCGAGGAAAAGTGAAGTCACATGAAAATTGAACTAAATCACGTTAATGAAGTGACAGTGAAAACTGCATTAACTCACTGTATAAAAGTACATCAGTGAACTTAGAAAACGACTCTACATCCTGTAAAAAGTTCAATCTGATAACTTACATTTTCTGTATTAATGGGTCGTGGATTTTATAGATTTAACATCGGCATTTTAATATCCGCTTAAACTCTCACTCCAACATTCGTAAAGTTAAAGAAAAATTCCCCGCTCCAGCCGAGAACTAAACGCGGGACTTTGGGTTGAGAAGTCAAAACGCTGATCACTTGACCATAGAGGGGGTCTGATGTTTTGATAAATGCGTTTTCAGTTCCATAACAATAATCCCATTCTATACACAGTGCATATAACAGAAGCAATTACACAAAATCATCTCTACAGGATGTTTTGAATACGACATCGAGGGAAGATATAGACATTGTTGCTCGTATTATATTAAATAGAAATAGTAAGCAGAGCTAAAATGATTTTAGTAAATGAATGCAAAATACCCACTCTCTCACTCTGGGCTCAGCAGTTGTCTAATACTAGGGCTGCGGTATAAAACCTGACCGCTCGCACGGTGTTGTGCATCATAGCCAACACCGGTTAGTTTACCCACTCCACACATCCGCACTCGCAGCAGGTTTCTGTCCTTCCGTTACCACGTAGTCGTTAGCGTCGGTAGTCCACTTCATTTGCGAAGAACAACGTATGTTTCTATATAAATGTTATTTTAAATACAAATCGGCTACAAATTCATTCTTATGTTTCCTTCACAATTACTTCTTTCCAGAGCTACAATTCACGATATTGTGAATAAATTTGAGACTACTGGTTCAGTGCAAAACAAGACACATGTGAAGATGTACATTGTTAACAGAAGAAACATTGGACCAAATTAGCGAAAATCACTATCGAAGTTAGCACAAGTTGGGATTTCGGTGACTTCTACACAAAGAGCATTTGCTATGAGTTAAAAGTTAATTTATTATACTTTATATACAGGTTTATAGTAACACAGATTTAAGAAGCGAAGACAGAGTGCTAGCTGGGCCGAGTGTGGCATGTCGTGCCACCCAGAAGCAAAACCCCGTGCGAGCGGTCAGGTTTTATACCGAAGACCCTGTAGCAAGAAGCAAAGAACATGGCTGGACATTATCAGCAATGCATATTACACCTGTATAGATAGCAAAGCATTCAGTTCCGGGCTATACCTTTTTATTCTATTTTTAGTACACATTCCGGCATACCTACTATCTTTTAGTGTTGTTCTAACATTTGTCTACAAATACGATGTTTGTAGTGAAGATGGTTGTTCAAATAAGCCAACATCCTAAGTGCTGAGAGTTTTCATTTGTTTTTTAAATTAATAATAAAGATTATATCCTATCCAAACAGCTGATTCTAGCTGAGATTAGAGTTCATACCCTCCTGACTATCAGGTTGACATGTTCCTGTTATATCTTGGACATATTACGTTAACATAATTTTAGTTTCAGTTTATTCAAGAACTATTAGGAAAAAGCAATCTTTTAGTTGTGTTTTACATTTTTACCTCCTCCAGCATAATCTCACATCGTGCAATGAATTGATTAAAAATGAGATCAGAGAAGCATGGCGCTAAAATAACGGGTAAATGAATTGGAAACTGTCTGGGTGCATTAAATAACATTTTTATTTTATTTTGCGAAGGTATTGCCCCTTCCACCCTGTAAAGGGATACTGTCAAGTGCATTCGACTGGGAAATGCAATAACTAATGAAGAAGTTACTGAACTTTTTGTTTTCATTACGCGCAACGCTTTCCAACGCCTCCTAAGTTAATGTGACACGCGAGAAATTATTTCATCGTCAGATACTGTAACTCCCTGTACTGCCTAATCAGAAATGTACCCTCTTTTCTCTATTAAAATAATATTTATGTGTAGGTGATTGAAGTTTCCGACTAGTCAAAATATAAGCTATATTACGGTTATCTTAGTTCGATGACATTTCGAAACACCTTTATAACTAAGCTTGAGCTGGCGTAGGTGAGCTTGGGATCGTATCAGGGCTAAAGTATTACCCACTAAACTTGGCACGTGCAGTGACGCAGCTACAAGTCGAACAATCAATTAGATGGCGGCGACCGGTAGGTGAGATACGGAGAGCTAAGTAGCGCGTAAACGCTATCGGGAGAAAACCATAATCTTCTGAAACTTTCCCTTCTCCACGTCTCTCAAGTATTCTAGAACTATAGAAAATTCCAGCGACTATATTAGCGGCATTCTCACGAGTGAACAGTTAGCAATATGGTGAGTGCCTTTCTAATGCGACAAGTGCTGTTCTACGAGTGAGTTTTGACGTACAGTGAGTGCTTCTACGACAAGAGATTAGACAGATCTTGTGTTCCAATCCTCAGCGAGTGAAGCAAAAAGAGGCTGCTTCACGGGTGCTTCGTGAAGTCATATGAAAAATGCACAAAGTCACAATGTGACAGGTTTCAATAATTAAAGATGCCTGATGTTACTTTTCTCGAAATATATTCTGTAAAATTGATATATTTTACTCAGATTTATTAAGAGCATTTGTTACAACAACGTCACAATAGGAACGCAGTGAGTCGACATGGTTGAAGGAACGAGGTAATCCTCGCCGAACTCCGCCTGCAGGTGCAAAATATATCAGCTTAGAATTTAGGAAGCTCAAAATTACTTTATCTGCAGTATTTTACGAAAAAAAGTAAGTGCACACAGTTGAGGTAAAAGATCATTCGCTCGAAGTGTACAGTGCTGTATAATTTTCGGATTTTAAACGCCTGAAAGCTTGTAAATGGCTGAGCTGTTGCCAGAGAAGTTTATTATTGTAACAAATGAGAACACCAATTACTGCAAAAACACACTTTATTTATCAGTAGACACTCAACGTAACACAAACGTTACACATGAGTCACTTGGGCACGCACTCGGAATAAAACAACTGATCCGTCCAATAAAATGCCAACTGAACAGCTGAACTGCACGACTCACAACTGACTGCTGAGCTACAACTCACAATTAAACTGCACAATCTACTTGCGCTGTTCACTTCATCACTTCTGAAAGCACTTAACTGAACTGAACTCAGCACTGACTGGACCTGCGGACAACAGTCCCTTATATAGGCCTCGCATACAAAACGGAACAAGGACGTACCAAAACATGCCGAAACGAAGGTTCTGTAACAAGTAAGTGGCACATGAATGGGCTTTTTATTCCACACTCGCTATTGCTCTATTATTTCCGTGCTGGCTATTTTTCCGGCGGCCCGTCGCAGGCCCCACTTAGGTCCCGGCCCGGCGGCACGCAGGTAGCGCCGCGCGCGCAGTCACATGTAAAACTGGTATCCGGTAGACACCAGCTATATATTTTGAAAAGAGTACATTAAACTTGAAAATGAAAAAGGTTCCTAGCCACCAAGATAGCCAAAATCTGATAGACCTGTAGATGAACAGTGTGTTTTAATATGGTATCTACGCGAACTTTCAAAACCTGGATAGTTCTATATCTGTTGGAGAAGCTTAGTTTGTAAAACTAGGACTCAAAATGTGTGAATAGTTTGATACATTACACTTAAAACAGCGAATTCTCTGAACTAAAATTTTCTTGCGATGAAGTATGTGGAGTTTTTGAATGATATTACGTTTGGAAGTGGCTTTGAGCTATTACCTAAAATTAATATTAATTAGTAAATATCAGTCAAGTTCGTTCACTAGGGTGAGGCAGTATTTTTAACACTTAAATGATTTTAGTTAAATTATATAATAAAAAATATAATAACAGCCCACCTTAAAGAAATATGTGTATGTAATAATATATAAAAGGTGTATATTACAGTTATTGTATATGTTTATATTATTGTATACATGTAATAATGTTAACAGAATGTATTACGTCATTTAATAATGTAGGAGTTGTGAGAATAATAGGTTAAAAGTTGCTAACAATGAGGTAACCTAGAGGCAATAATGAGTAAGAAAGTGTAATAATGCTACTAGTCATTCTTGGAGCAACAATAATGTAATTTTTATGACAGTTTATAAAATAGCCAATCAAGAATCAGAAAAAAAACTTAAGCTAAATAAGGGTATTCTATTGGATATTAGGAATAGCCAATCAGAGACTTGAAATACAGAAATTTACAAATTTAGGCGGTGGAATTCAAGTCAGTTGCTTGTAGACAGTGCTCATAACTGGACGCGTTGGTTGTAGACTGTTTCTGACGTGAGATGCGTCCTCGAGAAATTTAATACGTATTCGTGCGAGACGAAAATAGTTTACGTGTTAAAAAGTGCAAGCAATTAATAAAAATACCTCACAGCTCTCTCTATATATCAGTGAAGTGTTATTTAAATCGTGTCAAGCATTAATAAAAGTAGAGAAGTAAAATTATAATCTGTGTAAGCCTACATCTTCAGTCGCAATAACGAAACAATTCAACAACTTCAAATTGGTGCCCAAAGCGTGGTGCAAATAACGTAGAGATACTATATACTTCAAGGGGAACCCCTCAAAAGAAAGGCCAAGAGCAGATGTGTGTTGAAATGTCAATACAGAAAGTATCTCGCTTTCGTAACATGCAACATAAAAAACAAACTGTAATACGTAGCTCACATAGAACAAGAAATATCGAAATTTCATTCTACAGTATCTACCATCATAATATAGTATCATTGTGCGACGGGTAGAAGCTATAAAACTTGACGAATTGAAGAAACATAACGGTTTACTGTTTCCACGAGGATTCTCGCCCATTCCTGTTGCAAACATTCCTTCGATTTTCTGTGCGGAGTCGTCTCTGAACACAATTGCGTCTTATGAGTTATCAAATATTCTCGATGGGTGAAAAGTGGGCAGGTCAAGAGCGAATCCAAACACGTTTAGTTAGTACCCAAGTTCTTGTCTCTTCGGTTATAGGTGGCTTTGTGTTAGTTTGCTGAACATGTTCCGCCTTCTGCCAACAATTTTTTGCTGGATGGACGCAGATGTCCACCACTTATTACTTGCTTTACAGAAACGTACGCTGCCACTCCTGAGATGCTACAACAAATACGATTGCATATGTTACAGGGCTCAGGAAAAGTTTTCATCTAGCTTAATAGATACTTGTACCGCCGGATGTATCAGCGAATAATTATTTCGGTTATGCCTTTTTCAAAGGTTGTTCTTTCCCATACTTTTAAGATTAGTTATGGACAAAACTGTAGCAGTTCTCGAGCAATCAGTATTCTACACTTACTGACCGGTTTTCCCCCAACAAATGCCATGCCACTACTTTTGTAGCGTTTAAAGATACCCTGTCAAGGGCCAAATCTCTAGCAACAATGCTGATACTACTCCATAGTGCCTCTGAATCAGGAGTTTTCGTACTCCTGAATCTGTAGCGCATCCTCGTGCCTTACTTCACAGTAGCTCTAAAACGTTGAATGAAATGATGCTCAAGTGAGCTTGGAGTTCATAGAAATTAGAGTTAGTCAACATTTGTCTTTCAGCATAAGGGAAAACCCCGGGGAAAAACTTGTCGAGGTAACTCCCCCCTAACCGAGTTTCGAACTCGGGATCTATTTAATGTTAGGCATATATGCTATCCGCACACCACAGAGGTGGATATTGTCGTAGCCTCTTATCTAATGCTCATTGGGAGGTGGGCGACTCGCTTAGAGGTACCAGAAAATTAACAAAATTGTAACATGGCGAGGCTACGACTAGGGACGCAGCTAAAGTGAAAGTACAGAAATATTATTAAATACTGGCAAAAGGACACTTACATGGCTCAAAATAGGAAGAAGGAACTTTACACTAACATAAATAAGACAATGAAGATATAGATGACAGAGGGTTTATTAGATAACACTTGATACTTTACCCCACATTCTTAGGTCCATGCCTGTCGGGCGAGGCCACCATGCATTCCTGCACGGAGAGGGCGACTACATTTCTGTACTGGTTGACTACAACTCATTGACTCCCCGCCCCAAGCAACGCTTCCTAAAGCGTGGGGGACGCTAACCAAACTACCCCCACCTAAAACTGCTAATCCCCCACCCAAGCTTTAACCGCCATCTCGAATCTAGGTGACCAGAGAGACGTATGCGCGACAATCTCTGCATACGTCACAATATCGTCCGTCTTGGTGTAGTGGTTACCATGTTAGTCTCCAGTTCCCGAGGTCGCGGGTTAATCCCTTTGGAGGGCGATGGATTTTTTCGGGCGTAAAAATCCTTAGCATGGCTTGCTTCGGAAGGGAAGTAACACCGGTGCCCCAATGTCGTAGAGTTACGGCCTCTGAGCAAAATTACCGGTTTTTCACGTCCAATATAGAATGAGACGCTAAGGACTACATAAATAAAATCTCAATTTAATTTTACAGAGGTGGACTACGTCAAATAGTTGTGAACATAACTGGAGCTTTTCATAGCATATTATATTAGATAAAGTGTAAGAAGCAGTAGTCAATGAAAATAATGGTATCTAAAATTTCTCCCTTGTACGTTAGGTAAGCCGAATTAGTTCTGAAATGTTACAGATCAGCAAGTCATTTGTTTCTTTAGATATACACATTTTGCAATATTTTGAAATCCTTTAGTTTAGCGTGTTTCTTGCCAAGATATTCATATATAATTTTCACGTGTCTCCTAAGGCAGTTGTGAAGAAATGCAAGGGAGATTATTTGCCGTTTTCTTTAAACGGAATATACAATGTACTTCTATGCATAGCTTTATGAGAATGGAGATTTGCAAATCCGGAAATATTTCACTGCTAGGAGAAACTTAAGAGAGTAGTGTTATAGTCGTCGTCATTACCTTCGTCTGAATCATCATCTTGGACGCAAAAGCGAAACTTTCTGACAGTTTGTTACTTAATTTTCGGTAACTAAGTATATTTTGGAGATACACTTTTAAATGTTCCAAAGCGTTTTACTTCGCCCCATGAAGGAGAAAGCTATTTCTTCATAACTGCAGCATTCTGCTATGCAGAACTTTACTTTTTCCGCTGTCTGTAGCATTCAGAAAGCAGAGCAGAAGAAATTGCTGAAAAATGAGGAGAGAAGGAAGGAATCTGAGGAACAAAGTGTGTTTCAGGTGTATTCGAAGTAATTGCGCACTGCTAAATCTTTAACTGCTTTTTTAATATATAATATGCTTTTATATATTATCACAAAACGTTCTTTCTGAAATGTATTATCATGCTAGGAATGGAGCGTTCTTATATCATCCCTGTTTAATATTTTTGATATCGTTTTATACAGAATGATCCTCATAACTTGTGTTTTATGAACAGCTAATGCAAGCGTAGAAAATTAAAAGTTCTCCTCGGTTTTGAGGTCTGGTGAATTCATTTAAATCTATAGGTTTTACACTTTACAAAATGCTATTTTTCAAAATATTTGCTTTATTTTTATCACATGCTAAAACATTTAATATGTTTGCTACTTAAAACTCCAGAGTAGTGTATACTGCTTATATATAACTTTCACGTACTAAAATAGTTTCGAAAGGAAATGTTTTGGGGACATTAATATGCAAGTAGTTAAATCTTTTAGTTTTTTTATTATACATAAAATTAATTGAAATTAATTATACTTTTTACAGACCTTAGCAAGTTTTTAATATAGGGTCAACTGAAAAATTCAATGCCACAACCGGGGTTTGAACACGGTTCTCCCGCTCTTCATACGGTTGCTCTAACCATTGAGCTACTGTGACAACATGCCGGTTGGATATTGAATTCCTCAATTGAGCCGAGTTGTTTTTCAGACAGACCACTAAGGCATCTCACTCGAGAAGACAATGTCAGTGCTGGGTATATGGGTTTCTTAACGTTTTGATTTTATTATTATTATTATTATTATTATTATTATATAATTAATTGAAATTAATGATAATATATTTCAGAAAGATAATTTTGTGATAATATATGAAAGCATTTGTTGTAAATTACAGAACCTTATTTGTTATTTGTTAAGTGCGATTAGATGACAAAGTTATGGAAACATACACAGAATAAAATCCAGGAATATTGGAAACTTCACGGAAGCTATTAATAAAGGATCCTTAAACTTTATAAAATAGTGTAAAACATTCTTCCTTACAGATAAAATGTGTATTAGCACAATTATCCATCGAACTCCATTGCCAAAAACCAAGAGATACTCATTACTTGCTGATTCCTCTGTCCATGAGTTACTGCTATCGAACCTCGTTGTCCAGTGCATATATTTTACTGTCATTCGTTAAACATATTCACTGCAGCTAACTACCCTTAGTCACGCAGTCAGTATAATATACAAACGCGCTAGCAACAGTTTATTATTTTATTGTCTTTTCTCTTTATCCCACGGGACTTAAATTTAAAATGTGTTCAGAGGATTTGAAGGCAACTGGGCGAGGAACAAAATCGTGTTGCAAACGATATAGCTACTGAATCCCCAAATAGTAGCTAACATTTCTGACAAAAACGTTAACTTTGTAGTAATCAAAGACATGGGTAACTGGGGTGTCCATTTCAGATATTCGTACATTAATCATTTTAATTTCCTAGATTAATTGAGATTGGATTGCTCGAAGGAAGGAAACACCCAATATCTCGATAGAAAACTACGTAATTTTTTCTTCACATTGCGTTCATTCTTTATTTACCACCACAATTATCATTGTAAAGCATACTTTTATAATCTAACTTATTGGTTTTTCTAATGCAGGAAGAGTAGGACCTTTAATTATTTGCAACTGTCCTATCCGGCGTTGCACAGGTTTATTTTTATGCCTGAAGTGTACAGGATGAGTAAAAAAATCTGATGTGTTACACTCACATGACTTTCTCTACTCTTGTACAAACTATTTTTACAAACGCTTATTCTCCATATGCTTCATGTTAATGGAGATATCGAGATGTCAATCTTATTGATAATTTTCTTGTAGATGCAAGGGGAATATGGTAGGTTTTAAGCGATAATCAAATATTTTAACGCTGGTTGCTATGTGGCGCATTCCATTCTCTTTGCATGTCCAGGACATAAAAAAATGAATAACGAATTTGAGAAAAAGTATAAGTATTGGAAAATTTAAGGGAATAACAAGCAATATCTCGAAAACGGTTCACTCAACAAAAGAAATGTATATGACATAAATTGTGTATTTTAACGCGATCTACATTTTTCGTGTAGTAAAATTTTGTCTTTATGGTTTACCAGTTATGAAAAAGTCGTTCATAACGAAGAATACTTTTGGAGACATTCCCAGAAAATTCGAGATATACATTTTATTTGTCATGACAATATCTTAAACATATGATATTTTAATCAAAATCGTTAGAGCCGTTTTTGAGAAAATTAAAATTTTCGAAAAATGTTCCATGTAAAGGGTAGTCTGGGGTGGGGGGATTTTCTTGAAAACCTTCGTGTCGCATCTCTGAAAGATACTGAACCTAAATACCAAGTTTGGTGTTTATCCGACTCTTCGTTTTTGAGTTATGCTGTTCACAGACACACAGACAGACACACACACAGACACACAGACAGACACACACACGGACATGTTTCCAAAAATGCTTTTTTTGGATTCAGTGAGTCTCAAAACATGTATTTCCGGTGAAATCTCGGTATCGAAATTTTGGGTGGAATGCAATACTTCCCCTACTTACTATACGTAGTAGAGAAAGTAAAAAACATGAAACAGCTTTACGTGTTTATCCACACACACACATACACACACACACACACACACACACTCTCTCTCTCTCTGACTCTTTCTCTCTTTATTAAATTAAATTTATTGTTGGTCAATACAGTGTGATACATAATTGAACCATGTCATTCATACACTATACATTACTAATATACAAGGTAATTTATGTACCATATATTGTACCGTGTCGTGCATTACATCAATATACATAAAATACAATAATAAATTATATAGAGTCTAGATACAATGTATACTTAAACTAGTGGATATACAGCGTCACATATTAAAACTAAATGTAGTGTAAACCATTTTACTTACACATTATAGAAGAATAAAAACATGAATATATAGAAACTATACATAATAAATTACAACTCGTGTACAAATTTATATTACAATATAAAATGTAGTGTTTACAGATTTGATGTTACTATGTAGGTATGTGGAAGTTAGATTAACAATGTAGGATTTAAATATTCATCCATGCTATAAAAAGCTTCATGTATTAAATAGTTTTTAAGACAGTTCTTAAATTTATTATAATTTACACAAGCTTTTGTGTGTTGAGGCAGTGCATTGTAAAGCTTTGCACCCATATAACTAGGCACCTTTTCTGATAGATGTAATCTGATTCTAGGAAGGTTTAGTGATAGATTTCCCCATGTATTGTGGGTGTGGATATCTGACATAGTTTCCATTGGAAATTTGTACCTCAATAAGTATAAAATTGTTCTGTGAATAAAAAGGCTTGTAATGTGAGAATTGTTTGTGCTCTGAATGTGTTTTAGCAGGATTCGTTGTACTTTAGACACCCAAGATACCTACTAGCTTTTTTCTGCAATATGAGGACCTTCTGAAGATTTTGTTTTGATGTATTTCCCCATAATTCAATCCCATATGAAAGAATAGAGTGAATAAGTCCAAAATAGATAATTCTAACTGTAGAGGTAGGGACAGAGTTTCTCAAACATCTGAGAACATAGATAATTTTACTAATTTTGGATACTATCTCGTCAATTTGTTAGTTGTAGGAAAACTTACTGTCTAGAGTAATTCCTAGTAAGTGGACTTCTCGTCTACACTTTTTACTAGCTCAGTCTCAATGATCAATTGTGGTGGATGGTTTATGGCTTTGAATCCAAAGGTTATCATTTTAAATTTTGTCTTTGCTTATTGAAATAGGCTACTGTGTATAACGGTTACAAACTACTACAATAGCCTCTCCTGATTTATCATATTCTTCCCTAAGATTACACCTCTATAAGAAAGCACAAGGTCTCGTAAACTATAATGTGACCCATGACTATCGCAAGATAGAAATGACGATTATAAGGCGAGCGTAGGCCGTTAGGCCGTAGCGAGCCGCAGTGAATCCATAGGGCTCTGTGGTTTCAAGTTTAGGTTGGTTATAGTTAATGTATGTGTGTGTGTGTGTGAGAACTGGATTCAAATGATGGGTATCATATCAGTAACTGGGCATTTTCCAGCTCTTTAACATCGCTATTCTTCTCGCGGATTCCACTAATATGCTTAGGTTGGCAGTTTCCTCCACGGGTGTATTATTATTAACAAAATGGAGTAGTTTGACATCGCAATGAATTTACTTTTAACAAAGTGTCTGAAGAGGAGGGTCAGAGCTATCTTAAATATTCAACTTCTCCTCTTAAAGCCACTATTATATGAACTTTGCTTCCCTGTGTTAATATTTTCTGCCAAATTGACCAAAAGGTAAGTATGGAAGTATTAGCTAATTACCCTTGTGGCAGTATTTTTAACACTTAAATGAGTTCAGTCAAATTATATAATATATATAATTCAATAACAGCCCACCTGTATGTAACAATATATAAAAAGTGTATAGTACAGTAATTGTATATGTTTATATTATTGTATACATGTGTAATAATGCTATGTGAATGTATTACATAATTTAATAATGTAAGAACTGTGAGAATAATAGGTTAAAACTTGCTAACAATGAGGTAACAATGAGGTAACCTTGAGGCAATAATGAGTAAGAAAGTGTAATAATGCTACTAGTCATTCTTGGAGCAACAGTAATGTAATTTTTGTGACAATTTATAAAATAGCCAATAAACAACCAGAAAAAAAGCTTAAGTTAAATAAAAGTATTCTATTGGAGTAGGATTAGCCAATCAGAAACTGAAATATAGCAAAATTTACAAATCTAGAAGTCAGTTGCTTGTAGAAAGCGCTCATAACTGGACGCGTTGGTTGCAGGCAGTGTTTCTAACCGGATGCGAGGTGTGTCCTCGAGAAATTTAATACGTATTTTGTTTGAGAAAATAGTTTACGTATTAAAAGTGCAAGTATTTAATAAAAGAATCTTGCAGCTCTCTATATCAGTGAAGTGTTATTTATATCGTGTCAAGCATTAATAAATGGAGTGAAGAAAAGCCTAAAATCTGTGTAAGCCTACATTCTTAAGTCGCACCACCTCCCTGCTAAGACATTCAGGTCTCAAAAAAAAATATATATAAATACTGACGCAGCCGAGGCAAACATAAATATATAATATTTAAAGAAACAGTCTAATTACAAAGATAATATTTTTAAATTTTTGGGACGAAGGCTACAGGGTACCATATGTGCGGTTGCAACTACTTCAAGTTTGGCTCCCCAACAGTTGAACTACAATATAACTCCTACAAAAAATAACTTCTTCAAATTGACTCCCAAAGCGTGGGGCAAATAACAATACAAAATAACTTCTTCACCCTTTTAACTGCTCGTCCTTGCATAAATCTTGGCATTTGAGCATAAAACAGTTTAAGGGCAAGGAAGTCACTCTGTATTCCAATACACAAGAGATCTATCTGGTTTGTAGCCCCTTTCGAATAAAACATCCACTAAACGAACTGTCTGTCTTATGGATGCAATATTATAATCAAAGATAAAGCTTAGAACATAGAAATTGGAAAAGAGAAGACCACGGTGAAGTATAATCACGTCGATGTACAACCTGCGCGCAGTATAATCACAATCAAGTTCTACAGTCGTCTGTTAAAGACGCAGCTAAATTTGAACGAACCAGTTTAATTACCTAACTCAGTCATAGCAGGTTTTGCCGTTATAGCTAAACTTGAAGAGTTTATAAGCATTCGCTTTATTGTAGCTTTTAATTTATATCATTATACTTCTGTTTAATGTTTGTACATAGTGCCATTTGCGCCGATCGATTTGTGTATAACAGTCGTGTCGAATACGATTGTTTCAATTCTGGCAAACTAACACGGCAGGAAGAATATCTTAGCTTCTAATAATGTTAAATAGTAATAAACAACCTTTAAATAGAATAAGTAATGGATTTTAATTATTTAGGATTCAACTTGAGCAATGACAGGGAAAATATGTTAGCACATGGTTAAATATGCTTGTTTCAACATGTATATAGTGCAATTAGAAGAGCATTAGCAAAGAAGGCCCACAGAGAAACCCTCATTAAATTTTATAAGGCTTTAGCTGTATCTGTTTTGTAGTATAGCTCGGAATGTTGGACTCTCACTAAAAATATGTTACTAGAAGCAGCAGAAGTGAAATAACAGGACATCCTCTTTTTTAATGTAAAATAGTAAGATGTCCACAAAACTACAAATAGTGTGGTAACTAAATAAGAAGAACACAGAAGAAACTGGTTTGAAGAATGATTGAAGAAAGGCTGCCTCATAGGTTTCTAAATTATAATCCACAAGTACATAGAAATCGAGGGCGATCAGATAAAATTTGGAGCCAGCAACTATAATAAAGTGGAACTGATCAGAAATGGTCTAAACCATGATGATGATGACGGCGATATAATTTTAAATCATCCAAAGAAGTTTGACACCATTAGGCACGTGCAAGTAAAGCAGCAAGTTGGTAGGGTTGCATTTAAAGGGCACTGAGCAGCAATATTAGAATGGCCTTGGAAATTATGCTCACTGTAGTACCGTGAGAAGACAGTCTCCAATATTTCGTAACATCTAGTTCTTTTACTTCGTTTCTACTCTTCGTTTGAGCACGTGATTCCGTATTTAAACAAACGGTTATGAAAGATATGAATGAATTGTAATGAGATTATGGCACCATGTTTGTAACATCAACTCAGAGTAACTTCGCTATTTTTGTGTTTATAGTCTCTTTAATTATAAAAATCATTTGCTGAGACTTTTTGCAAATAAAGTCTTCACGGTTTGGCCTTTAGTTGATATAAAACAATTGTTGTTTATCAATATTTTTGGGGTTGTGATATACTTAACCATTAGTGCAGAAACGAACACGTATAGCACAAATATCAGTCAATAATGGTAGACATTATTGTTTACGAGACCGTGATGTTTTCATATAGGGCTGCAAGGGTCAAATGAATGTGATATATCACGAGGGGCTAGTATAGTAATTTGTAACTGTGATACACAGTAGCAGGAGTTTTAAATGTAACAACTTTTCCACATATTTCGTTGCCAGAACATTTATTTTTGGAAAGTTAAATTCAGTTGCGTGAAAAAGCTGAATAGGGTGAGAATTTTAACAGCCATTTCTGTGTTTTGACAAAATAAAAGTGTAAATTCCGCCAGTAAAGCTGAGTTTTGAAATGCAGTGCTGAAAATACAAGAGGAGGATCGAACATCGTCAGCTAGCGCTATAAAATAAGAGGGTAAATGCGATTATCGCGACTACGTAATAGGATTACCGAATTCTCCGAAAAGCCAATTGCCGCTCTCGCAAAAGAGAGAAAGAGAGGAAAGGGGAGAAAAATGAGATCTGCAGCAGAGAGTTCAGAATGCGTTAGGGTACATCTTTGTCGATGATGAATTTTGTATGAAGGAGCTTAGAAGCAGTGTCTTGGACCTTCAGGAAATATTGAGGGAGAACTGTTTGTTTGAGGAAGTTGAACAGATGCTGTGGGTGACCTTTGGTAGTGAGCTGAGCCTGAGACAATTTGCATAACCTAGTCTCTAGATTACTGCTTGAGGTATTTGCTAGAAGAACTATAGAGCGTGAGAAAGTGTAGTTCCAGTAAGAGGTAAAACAAACAGAAATTCCCTTAAAATGGCTCTCTTAAGCACCGTAACCATTTTAAAGGCACTGGGATGTCAATAGGGAGCTAACACAGATTAGATTAGATTAGATTAGATTGTATTCTGTGAGTTCACTAGCAGCAATAAAGGCTTGGGAACCTAGAACATGTCAAGGAAATGTACAAAAATTATATATAAACATAAATATTACATAGAATATGGAACATTTGAAATAAAATACAAATACTATATGCGTGTTAAGGAAATGTACAATAAAGTTACATATATACATAAATATTACATAGTATACAGAACATTTAAAATAAAATAGATATATTATATACAAAATGAAACAAATCAAGTGTAATTTTGTACAGAGTTGAATACCTCCTTACTGTTATAAGGTTAACATACGTATAGGCAAGAACAGTTATTTTAACATTCACTAGGATTTTACCTTTGTTCGTCTGATCATTTTGTTCTGTTTGATTTGTAATGCATAGCATTTACTGTCAGTTCTTAATATACATACATTTAAATAGCTTCATTAATTCTAGAGCAGATATCAAATATGACTGGCACTTGTCATTAATATTTACTAATACTACTTACAGAGCTATATAAGTATTATCATTAGGATAATTTGTCATTCAGATAATTTTGTACAGAATAATATGCTTTTGAGCATAGGTACTCTTTAACAGCAGTTTTAAAGACATTGAAATTGTCAACTTTTCTCTTAAGATCATTAGGGAGAGTATTAAATATTTTTTATGACACTACTATAAACTTAAATAATAACTACTGAATCAATGGTAACCAAATTGGTTATACTTAAAGTTTTTTTGGAAACAATGATTATAAAATAAGTTCATGCTTACTTAAAGATGTACAAAAATAAGGGACACCCTGCTTCACAGCTCAAAATGTTGCAACTCATACTCAGGTGCACTTTCCTCCTATGATTTTGTATCTATGATCAACATTTACCTCTGAATATAACATAAAAGTGAATAATATATATTTCTAACATCTTTAACCTAACGAGAATAAAATATAGTTCAATTTGTATGTGATAAAAAGGCCACTAGTTTCATAAATAGCTTTTTATTCTCACATTTATTTAAAAATCTGAAAAAATCAATTTAGCATGAAGAGAGTGCTCACAGAAATATAAAATAAAAATTTGGTACTCATATGTTCAATAATTTTTTTGGAGAAAAGTACCTGAAGTATGAAAG
This sequence comes from Deroplatys truncata, assembly GCA_030765065.1. Classification (NCBI taxonomy): domain Eukaryota; kingdom Metazoa; phylum Arthropoda; class Insecta; order Mantodea; family Mantidae; genus Deroplatys; species Deroplatys truncata. The sequence goes on along the minus strand of CM060979.1, from coordinate 48,813,814 downwards.
AATCAAATTACAGGAAACTGAGAAGAAATAAACATTACAATGGGCAGGGTTATGCCGGCATGTGACAAAGAATGGTAAACTTAAAGGGCCAAATTGGCCAATAAGCCTAATGAAGCTGAATATTTATACTTTATCACATAGAAAATAAAAACCGAATTTTGAAGCATCTCCACCTCCGAGTGCCCTTAAGACATGCACTCGTTAAAAAAGTCTGAATAGGGTTTTCTTCAGAATTTATTGTACGATCGAATAAATAAGATAGGACACTTAAATGGAACTATTATCACACGAAGGAGCAGATTCATGTAGATACCTTGAACCAGTGATACGTTTCTCTCCCATACTATTTTATCTAATTCAAGCGTTTACAGTAATGTCGATAAAATAATAAAATCGAAGCGAACAAATCAGGCATTGGGTGAAACGCTGTTAGTTGTCTTTATGCATCCTTATTTGTTCCAGTGTATAATATATTGTGATTATATTGTAGTGATAATCGCTGCGATTAATACAAAGATTTCAGATATATATTGAACGTGCCCAAATTCGGAAGGTCCCGGGTTCGATCCCCGGCGACCGTCCACTCCGACCCATGGGTTTTTTCGGGATTTTCTCGGATCGTCAGGTGAATGCTGGAGTGGTTTCTTTCAGTCCCTGAATTTCCTGTCCCTCCAATTCGTTCCATGCATATTTTCCTTCATCCCGTTGGTCTCTTTCAGGATAAGAAGTGTCGACGATGGTGTTTCGGTGCAGCATGGCAGGGGAAAAGGTTGATCTTCGTAACTCTCTCCGTCGCTCGTGAGGCAGTGTTTTTAACACTTAAATGATTTCAGTTTAATTATATAATATATAAATTCAATAACAGCCCGCCTTAAACCAATATTTGTATGTAACAATATATAAAAAGTGTATATTACAGTCATTGTATATGTTTATATTATTGTATCCATGTGTAATAATGTTATGTGAATATATTACGTAATTTAATAATGTAGGAGCTGTGAGAATAATAAGTTAAAAATTGCTAACAATGAGGTAACCTTAGGTCATTAATGAGTAAGAAAGTTTAACAGTACTACTTGTGATTCTTGGAGTAACAATAATGTAATATTAGTGACAGTTTATAAAAATAGCCAATCAACAACCAGAAAAAGCCTTAGTTAAATGCAGGTATTCTATTGGATTAGGAATAGCCAATCAGAGACTTGAAATACAGAAATTTACAAGTTTAGGCGCTAGAAATCTTGTCAGTTGCCTGCAAACAGTGTTCCTAACCGGACACGAGACACATCATCGAGAGATTTAATACATATCCGTGTGAGACGAAAATAGTTTTACGTGTTAAATTAATTAATAACAAGGATCTCACAGCTCTCTATATCAGTGAAGTGTTATTTAAATTGTGTCAAGGATTAATAAATGTAGTGAAGTAAATTATAATTTGTGTAAGCCTACATTCTTGTCGCATCACAACCCTGCTAAGAGAAACGTGTCTAGCAAAAATACTGACGCAGCCGAGGCAATCATAAATATATAATATTTAAAGAAACAGTAAAATTACAAAGTAAATATTTTTTTAAACTTGGGGCAAAGACCACCTGAAAGTACATTTGGGGTGAAGGCTACCGGAAACTGTTTACTTTACGTGCGGTTGCAACTACAACAAGTTCGGCTCCCCAACAGTTGAACTACATTACAACTACTTCAAATCGACTTTTCCATACGTGAAACAACAAAACTTTCTTCACTCGGCTTTCGGCAGTGTTCTGGGGTATCCGCACTACCTTTAGGGGACCCTATCATTGCTGTACCGTCACTCCTGGATACGGTGTCTCCTCTCGCCTCATCCTTTCTGCTGGGGACGCCCCCTCGTGGGGCATAGGTCCAATACTCCTCTGGACCAATGACGGGTCCCTTTCGTAACGGAAGATGGTATAAGATAAGATCTACGAGAACTTGTGCATGGTAGCAACGAACAAACAATTCTAATTAAAATTATGATTTCGAAAGAATATTTATTAGAAATCATCTACCTCCTCTAAAAGAGGATAATATAGTCAGGTCATAATCTACGCAAAGATGGTTCTACGTGTGATATTGTCGTTATGTAGAATTTAATAATGTATTAATAAAATCATATGCTTTAAATAAACTAAAATTTGCTGTATGTCTTTGGAGGAAGTTGTAAATATAAGTTTTTAATTTATATACTTTTCGTTTAATATAGATATATTTTGAATGGTATCGTATACAAAATGATGAAATTTACTTCAGGCTTATGTATTTTTGAAAAAATAAATGTATGAATTTCACTCCATTATGCTGTAGACCTCCTAAATGCTAAAAGATTAGCGGATGGGTGTCATTTATTTATAGGAAAATACAAGTAGAACAAAACACATTGGTATGAATATTGTAACAGAGGTGCTTACAAAGCATGTAAATACAGTGTATAAGATTTCAACAAATAAATATTTACGATTCTAGAAATACTGGACGTTACCGTTGTTGAATATACTACATTTTAATATTCCATTACCATAAGCTGTATAGCATGTAGTAACAGATTTATAGACTTTGTTTTCAGATATAAAAATAATTTTCAAAAATAAATGTAAACTTTATAATTTTTATTTTTTAATTAAATTATTCTTTACTTTAACCATTGAATATTTCAATACTGTTTTTCCAAACAGCTGTTTTCTACTGGAACTCCAACACAACCAGTGATATGAAAGTCAGGTATGAGTTACTAATGAATGAATGATTTATTGTTTGCTTTTAACTTTACATGCAATTTATACCATGTATACAATACAATGGAATTGCTTATTATTTCTCTTCCGCTTATATTTAACGTTGTGTTGTTATTATAATGGGGAAATAGAATGTCTCCACTACTTAATTTCTTGCCTTGTTACATTTTTCCGTATTTACTCCAAGTTGCTTCATGTTTCTTTTAGTCATTTTAGCCTCATTTTTCCTAAATATTTTGCTGCCATGTATTCATTTGATCTGGTATTAAAAATATTCCTAACTTTTAGCTCTATTGGTAAATTTTTCCATTTTTCTAGTAGTTCAATTCTCCCTTCCTTTATCCATATACTTAAATTCCAATATAATGCCAATTGTCATATAATCCATTAAATTTAGTGCATCTCCCTCATTCCCCGTGTTAACCATTTAAATTAATTACCCTGTCCTTGCCAATGCATAGCCCATTCTGGTCTCTTTGTGGTATGCTTCGATGAAAATTTCTTTTACCCATTATCATCTCCATATAATTTATTAATGTCATTTTCCCCTTAAAACCACTTATAATTTCTTGCTTTTCAATATCCTCCACTCTTGTTCTAATTTATTTCCAGAAAACCTTACTTTTGTTGTTCCTTTCTGCCCATGTTTCCCCCATTCTTATTTCTTCCAATGCTGTCTGTATATTGTGCATTAAAGATTCTTTTTTCCCCATTTTCTCCTGTACAACCAAGCATTGCTTTAGTACATCATTTTCCTCTAGTAGTTTTATTATAAAGCAGTATTCGATTGTCCTTTCTATCATTTTGCCTTTAGCTGCCACCCTCCCTAGTTCTGCTTGTGCAACACCATTCGCTGAACTACTTGGCTATCCCAGGCTTATTTCCTATGTATAGCATCTACATTGTCTCATCCTTTTTCCAACCCCCATATCTCTGCTGCGTATAACATTCTCCCTTCTACCACTGTGCTATATATCATTCTGGCCACGTAATTTGCATTTCGGTATTTTGTTCACACATGCTCTGTTTACCTGTATTGCTTGTTTCCCCTTTTCTAGTACTTCTTTCTTCTGTTTTTCCCAACCGCCTGCAGTATTGAGCCTTACTCCTAGATAGTCAATTGTCCTCACTACTTCCAGCTCCTTTCCTTCCCAATACCAATTTTCGGTCTGTTTTAGTTTATATCCTTTCTTAAAAATCAGGATTTTCGATTTATTTTTGTTTATTCTCAGTCCTCAATCTTTAAAGTTTTTGCCAATTGCTTCAACAGCGTTTCTTAGCACTACAGCTAAGTTGGAACCTGCCACTAGATCATCTGCAAACAACAATCGTGTTATTTACTTATTAATAGCTGGTGAATGTTTATTAATTTTTACCTCTTCTAATCATCTATAAATAGGCTAAATAGCACTGGACTACGTTGGTATGAGTTATGAAAAGTACCTCTCCACAACTTCAGATGTAGTACCCATTAAAATCTTGAGTAAATTTCAATGGTAAATTATAGTACGAAACGTTTCATTTCTATAATATATTAAAGCGCAGGTTGTTGTTCCGTACATATGATAAGCCAGATTCGCTTGTTTATTTTATTGTTTAAGAGTGACAAGGACAGGTAATATACATGCATATACATTTTCAATGACATACTTTAACACATTTATATTAATTACTGGCACTGTTGTTCCTTATAAACCAGTAACACACTACCCATCACATGTTTCTACTCGAGGCATTATGAGAACGTTGCTTGGGTTGTTCTTCTGCTGCCAACATTGCCAACCCAGACATAGCGGAAGGTAGTGAGTGCTCTAAACACGCGAGTGGGTCGTGCTACGTATTTAGGGCCCTAAGTCACTAAGCGTAGCCCAGGGTTGAGGGCCCTTAACTGCAAAGCGTAATCGAGGGATTTTTTACTTTCTCTACTACGCATAGTAGGTAGGGGAAGTATTGTATTCCACCCAAAAATTCGATACCGAGATTTCACCGGAAATACATGTTTTGAGACCCCCTGAATCCAATAAAAGCCTTTTTGGAAACATGTCCGTGTGTGTGTGTCTGTGAACAGTATAACTCAGAAACGAACAGTCGGATAAACACCAAACTTGGTATTTAGGTTCAGTATCTTCCAGAGATGCGACACAAAGGTTTTCAAGAAAATCCCCCCATCCCAGATTACCCTTTACATGGAACATTTCGAAAATTTTAATTTTCTCAAAAATGACTAACGATTTTGATTAAAATATCGTATATTTAAGGTATTTTCATGACAAATGAAATGTATATATCGAGTTTTCTGGGAATGTCTCCAAAAGTATTCTTCATTGTGAACAACTTTTGCATAACTGGTAAACCATAAGAGATAGACAAAATTTTAGTATATAAAAATGCAGATCGCGTTAAAATACACAATTTATGTCATATACATTTGTTTTGTTGAGTGAACCATTTTCGAGATATTGCTTGTTCTTCCCTTAAATTTTCCAATACTTATACTTTTTCTCAAATGTAAATTCGTTATTCATTTTTTTGTCCTGGTAATGCAAAGAGAATGGAATACTCCACATAGCAACCAGCTCTTAAAGCATTTGACTATCGCTTAAAGCCTACCAATTCCCCTTGCATCTACAAGAAAATTAGCAATAAGATTAACATCTCTATATCTCGATTAACATGAAGCATATGGAGAATAAGCGTTTGTAAAAATAGTTTATACAAGAGTAGAGAAAGTCATGTGAGTGTAACACATCATATTTTTTTTTAAGTAAAGTGCGGAACGTCGACAGGGCATAGCCTTAGGATCTGTGAAGCTAAACCCCTGCTTTAGTGTCGCAGTGCTTTCGTATGTTGGCAACGTTTATTTAGCGACCTTTTGCCCATTCTTTTGGCAATCTATTACTAGCTCCCACCTTAAAATGTCGCCAGTTTCTACTATATAACTGGCTTCGCTAGAAGCGACGCGTGAGCGAGCCAAATGACTTTGTTAGGGCAACACCTTCTACTTAAATCTAGGATTATCGTGGATATTCCTATTCATCGATTTCGTAAGTTTTTCTATTGATTTTCCCTTCTCGGTCAATACGAAACTAAAGCCAACCGCATTTTGGCAATATATGTGCGGTTTTTAAACTTTATTTCTTTTTTCAGCAAGAAGTGATAATAGTAGAAGAAATTAACAGCAGAATGATGTTTCAAAATAGTTTTTATGATTATACCATTGAATTTTATAACACATATTCTGCTTTAGCTTCAGTTATGCTGAGCTTTAGTTTCGTTTTGCTGGTTACCTCTGATTCAGAACAGCTGTGCTTCACTGTTAATCATATTACACAAATATGACGTTCCAAATAATAGCCACATCAGATGCAGCAAAATTAAACAATCATGGCAGAGCAATTCATGGGTTTGTTTGATATATAAATGAACAAACAGTTTCGTCTCTCAGTATTGTGTTGGTCAGACAGAATCCTGCAGCTGTATGTTGCTGTGTTATTTTGATCAAAGCTGTTTGACCTGTGGTTTGTAGAAGGCCAGTTTTACTTAACAATTAAACCTTATTAGACTCGACAACGCAATATAGTGCAATTTATAAATTCCTTAAAAACTTCCAAGAATGTGTCTGGGTATTGTAGTCATTTAGTTAATACGGACTCTTCGGTATTAAACCTGACCGTTCACACATAGTTTTGCGCCTGGATAGCATGACATACCACAGTTACACGTGCCAGCACTCCATCCTCACTTCTTAAATCTGTATTCCTGTAAACCTGTACATAAAATATAATAAAATTAACTCTTGCCTCATAGCAAATGCTGGAACGTTCGTCACAAATGTCGCTCACAAGTTGGGCTTACAGTGACTTCTGTACATACAGCGGTAAAATTGTTAAAACCTGACAAATGCACGCCTGTTCATAATTTAAAACCAGGTGATCCTATAGCATATGCATGTTACTGCGGGTGGTTTCTGTCATCAGTTGCTGAAGGATTAAGTAATTGACTCTCGGCTTGTGTTCTTTATGGACGAGGCGTGGTTCCGTTTAACGGGGCATGTGAACACTCAAGACACACGCTATCGATGCTCTGAAAATCCACATTCTGAAGAGGAGTTCTCCCTTTATGATAGGAAAACTGGAGTTTGGTATGCGATTACGCAACGCGCATAATCAATCCGATTTTTTACGAGAATACAGTAAATGGAGAGCGTTACCGAAATGACATTCTCACTCCATTTTTCAATCAGCTAATGGAAGAAGGAAAATCATATTCGTGATTTCAGCAAGATTTCGCAACTGCTCATACAGCAGTGGAGTCCATAGATACTATTATGGAAGTGTTTGACGATACAGTGGTTAGTGTGCCATGTGGTTAGTGCCCTCCCAGATATTGTTATACACCGGGGTGAGGCCAAAAAGTTTGCAGCTAAAATATTAAATTTAGTTACCCCGGCATAAACATTGATGGACGTAGCTTGTAGTTGGTTTTTGCTTCACGTATGGAAAAGCCGATTTGAAGTAGGAGTTGTATTGAAGGAGTTGTATTGTATTTCAATTGTTGGGGAGCGAACTTGTAGTAGTTGCAACCGCACGTATAGTAAACAGCTTCCGGTAGCCTTTGCCCCAATTTTTAAAAATATTAACTTTGTAATTTGACTGTTTCTTTAAGTATTAAATATTTATGTTTGCCTCGGCTACGTCAGTATTATTGTTAGAGACATGGATGTCTTGACAGGTTTGTGGTGCGACTAAGAATGTAGGCTTACACAGATTATAATTTTACTTCACTTCTTCTTTTATTAATGCTTGACACGATTTAAATAACACTTCACTGATATAGAGAGCTGTGAGATTCTTTAATTAATTACTTGCACTTTTTAACACGTAAACCATTTTCGTCTCTCACGAATACGTATTATACTTCTCGAGGACACTTTTTGCGTCTGGTTAGTAACGCTGTCTGCAACCAACTGAATTGATTTCAACCGCCTAAACTTGTAAATATCTGTATTTCAAGTCTCTGATTGGCTATTCCTAACCCAATAGAATACCTTCTTTTAACTAAAGCTTTTTCTGATTGTTGATTGGCTGTTTCTATAAACTCTCACTAAAATTACATTATTGCTTCCAAGAATCACAAGTAACATTTAAACTTCCTAATTCATTATTGCCTCAAGGTTACCTCATTGTTAGCAACTTTTAACCTATTATTCTCACAGCTCCTACATTATTAAAATACGTAATACATTCACATAACATTATTAAACATGGATACAATAACATAAACATTTACAATGGCTGTAATATACACTTTTTATATATTGTTACATACACATATTGCTTTAAGGCGGGTGGTTATTGAATTGATATTTATATAATTTGACTGAAGTCATTTAAGTGTTAAAAATACTGACTCAAGCTACAGAGGCAAACGAAAGATACCACGACTTTGCTGCACAAAGCTAAAGCGGGCGTGGAATATTTATAAATAATTACATTTGAATTCACATTTTGCTCAGGTTTATTATAAATTAAGGTGCCCTACATTGTACACAAAAAGGTTACGGAGAAAACACTGGGGGAGATGCCCCACGAATACACATGGCAGTACGGACTCTCTCTCTCTCTCTCTCTCTCACACACACACACACACACACACACACACACACACATCCTAACACATTGAAGACTCACGCACGACTTTCTGGCTAGCAGTGATGCCAGCTACCACACAAAGAGGCTCTTACCTCAACTTGCCTTTCCCCCCTCCCCGTGACTAGGATTTGGAGGGAAATATGTCACGCCGGACAATAATTAAACTCACAAACGAAACAATCAGTTCAACAATATTATTATATACAGCAATAATGTGTCAGACAGGACAATACACACACACACACACACACACATACACTATAATATAACAGCCTGTGACTTTTATCTGTGGGGTAGCCTGCATGACAATGCATATCAAACAAATCCTCACACATTGGAGAAACTTATGGAAAACATATGAACTGAAATGCAAAACTTACAGTGGTCAAGCTAAATCGTATCAATCTAAATGTATTTACTCGGTACAATGCTTGTATAGCTGCTGAAGGACATTTCCAGCATTTGCTATGGAGTAAGCTTTAGTTTTATTATATTTTTATGTACAGGTTTACAGGAATACAGATTTAAGAAACGAAGACAGAGTGCTGGTACTACGACCAGCTGTGGCATCTCATGCTATTCGGGCTCAAAATCCTGTGCTAGCGGTCAGGTTTTACACCTAAGACCCTGTACTTTAACTACGGTTCCATGGCGAAAAATGTCTTGCGATTATACTTGTGTTTGGACTCCCTTCGCCTCTTTTCTTCTATCTCTATTCTTTTTTATTTGTATTTTAAATACTGCTAGCAAATCATAATTAATTGGTCTTCCACGCATACCACGGGTAGGCTAAAGTTGGCTGAAAAACTGAATACCCTAGCCGGGAATTGAACCATGGATCTTAGGCTTACCTGCCACTGCTCTAACCACCTGAGAAACCATGGTAAAATGCCGGCACATCAAATTCTATAACTGACTAACATTTTTCCCGGTAAACCACAAGGCTTTCTCAAATTCACTTTTGGGACAACATACCTCAATGAAGACTTACAATCTCGTAAATACAGGGTATCTCAATGAATTAAAAATTTTAAAGTATAAAAAAATACTTGTTAAATATTAAATTGGGAAAATAACGAATATAGAAAATTGTCAGTCGTATGCAATTTCATATTATAAAAATCAGTTTATTTTTTTAAGATTATGTCCTTCAAATGGCCTCCATTTCTGCGTTGACATTCCGCCAGCCTCCTATGCAGATCATGAAATAAAAGCTCTAGTATTTAAACAGCAATATCAATAATTTCTCTGCGAATCCCTTCCTTTAATTCCTCAAGGTTTTGTAGACGAGTTGAAGTTGCACACAGATCTGGGGAAATAGGAATTAAATTAAAATTAAATTGAGCTTTATGTATAGGATAAGTAATATCACCGTATTTAGAGATTATGTGACTCCCGAAGAGTTGATGCAGAGCTGCCTTAGAAATTCCAGCTGTGTGTGCTGTGTCATCCTCCGTGGTCTAAGGGTACCATGCTAGCCTCTAGTTCCCAATGTCGCGGTTTCAAACCCGGCGGAGGGGGATGGATTTTTTTCGGGCGTAAAAATTCTTAGCATGGCTTCCTTCGGAAGGGAAGTAAATCCGGTGGTCCTGTGCCTTAGGTTTACGGCATGTAAAACAATCTCAAGCCTGATAAAGAATCCCCTGAGCAAAATTTCCGGTCTTTCACACCCAATATATGAGTAGAATGGGACGCTAAGGATCACAGTAGTTAAACAGCGTTCATAAATATAAACTCAATTTATGTACGCTATAGCGCAGTCTTGCTGGAACCATGTTGGCTTTTCTAATGGAAATCTTGCAAGTTTCGGGTGAGAAAAGCCTCAAGCATATCGACTATCGATTAGAAGTCACAATGTTGTTCTCCTTCATCTTCAACAAAATAGGGAAAAATAACTATGTGTGAAGAGATTGCATGCCACGCTGTTGCCTTTTGAGTGTGGAAAGTTCTCTCGTGTAGATTTTGAGGATTTTCTGGGCACAAGTATCAAACATTTTGTTGTTTACAAAACCGTTTAGGTGAAAATGGGTTTCGTAGAACATTCACAGTATTATTTATCATCAAATTTGGCTGAAAACTGGACAAAAATGACATCCGGTTAATTTCGTCTATAGTTTTTAATTGGTAGACAATCTACAGCTTCTATGCATGAAAGCGCACGGGATATGTTCAACAGTTCTGAAATTAGTCACAATGAACGTTTAGTGCTCGGTTCTTACACTCTCAATCATTGCTTGTGTTCTAATGCTTCTCTGCTTACCTGAAGGTGTTTGTTCAACATTTCTCAACCATGTGTTAATGGCATTTGCTGACGGCACTGCATCATGCCGTCCAAGATAAGGACGTCAGAATTCTCTCTTTGCAGTAGTCATTATTCTTATAGAACAACTTTACAGCTGTAACACCTTGAGCTTCAGACCAATTCCATATTAACAACAATGGCATAAAATGGGGAATAAATGACTGTGTTGTTAACATGACCCGAATTAATGTTCTAAAGAAATGAAGACACATCATTTCATTGAGAGACCCTGCACTTTAAGTTACGATGTTCATAATTAACGTCTCTTAGGTCAGTCAGTGTTAATTGTTCTTCCACACAAGCCGTGTGTGGGCTAAAGTTGGACAAGTAGAATTTAGACTGACAAAATCCGTTCTGAGTCAGTTGGAGAATTTGTAATGTAGGCATGTTACCATGGTAGCTCAGAGGTAGAGCATCGAAACCCTAAGTCGAAGATCCATGATTCGATCCTGGCTATGGCATTGCAGTTTTCAGTCTGATTCTACATTTCTAACTTCTAAATGATGTTACGCATATTGCATATTCTTAGGGATTTTTGATACGCCTGATCTAGATTCTGTAGCAGCAATTCTCGCTTCAGGCCTGCTGTTTTACCACTTGAATACATAACACACAATAAAACTCAACTTCTTTGGGTTTAACAAGTACTGTTCGTCATGAATGGGCACTGAATAGGAGAACCGAAAAGTTGGTTGTTCTCGAAAGAGTGTTATAGGAATCTTTGGAACAATGTGAAAAACTCAGATTGTAGAATTAGTTTTGTTATGAGCTATATGAGAAGTAGAAGAATATCGATCCACGTATAATAATACAAATAAACCCAACGAGCAAGACTAGGAACCCAGCTCCGCCTTGAATCCAGAGAGGTAAACCTCCGAGGGCTTTTCCATTAGCAAGGTACATATTTTATATTCCGCTCCCGTGCTTTCATATGGATGGAAGTGGATACGCTACTTACGAGCGTCAACCCCAGAAAGGAAGACTATCGAATATCTCATGGGGGCGACAGTGTCTATTCACCGTCGGCCAGTTCTCTAGGTTGGTACCGGAGGACATTGCTGCGTCTCACAACCCCGCCTGGGCTTTGCCCAGACGTACCCAGTCACCCTGGGGTATCAGGAACCACTTCCCCTCTGAGTCCAACCCAATCAAATCCCCCTTCCGGAAAGGGCTCAGAGGTTCGGCCCGGCATACTTATGTTAACGTAGAAGTACCATGAGTGCTAGGGATCCGTAACGCCAGCACCACGGCAGCTGAAGGAACCGGAACCCCTCACCCTCTACATGGATCGATCCAGGTATATTAGCTTATATGTGCGTTACTCTAGAGAAGGCTAAATCAATATATGTTGAATAATGTATGTCTTAAACGGCCAAAGTGGACCGGCCATTTTGTACAGTGGAAGAACATCGGTTACTAAACATAATCATTGGACCGAGTGTATTTTGTATAAGACTTATCCTAAGACTTAAGGAAAGAATGGATAGATTCAGTGAGGAACGACTTCAGATATTTTGTCGGGACAGTGGCACCGGAGGCCTAGACATGGACTCTGGACGGTAGATCTGCGGTTTGAATCTCGCCAGGACCACCTTCTATGACAAATTTTTCCTCGGTCCTCAACTCAGGCTCGAAAAGTTTGCTTCCCAAATTTCCATTCACAATCATCATTTAATTGCATTTACCATCTGTATCTATCTCCTGTGGTGCCGCATGGCGTAAGAACGATTCTTAAACACTAACAGAAACAACGGACAGTGGCATGAAGGAGAACAGCTTTAGATAGGGGGGATGGAAGAAACGGATGAAGGAGACTATGGCTCTATACTTTGTTCTAACGACATTGTAAAGTAATTAATGTTTATTATATTATTGAATAAGTTCTTTCGTAAAATCTCTCGGCCTGCCATTCTTTTATGCGCAAATAAAAATCGGGCAATTCTTTCACTTTTAGGGGAGAATATTGTTAAGAGTGTTACATTAAATACAAATGTTCAATAACGTATCCTTTGGATGACAATGGAAGTTAAAATCCAATTAGTAATTGTAAAACAAGAAAATAATACTTGAAAATCATGAAAAATTGTCTTGTTTTGAGATAAATGGAAGACTTGGCTGTAGTATATATCCTTGCAATGATTTTATTTTGAATACGGTTTGGATTTTGAAAAGTTTACGATAAAATGTCCGTACTTATATATATATATATATATATTATATATATAATATATTTTAGTATGCGGTGTTGTCGCATTCGACATACTTGGGGAAACCAAATCTGCACTAGGCAGTCGCCTGCTCGAAGTGTGCAGCATTGAAAGGGATAAGATTGGAGGTGATGTAAGACAAGACTGAACGTTTTTATAAAACATCTGTTGCAAAAGCTGCGATTTAAATCCATTAAACTTTGCTTGTTAACACAGATGCCGTGCTAGCATGTTAAGGAGCATTCTATAATTTCCCACTTATGGTGAGAGATTTGTGTAATTTTATGATGATTATTAATAAAATTAATCACAGTGGATCAGTGCCATTTTTATAGTGATAGTGATAGTGATTTTATAGTTTATTAAGGGGAATTAGTGAGATCTGGTGAACTTTCAGGACGTTTTGCAGTCTGAATGGCCGAAATAAATTGTGGAACAGACCATATGGCAAAGAAAATTTTAAATGAGAAATACCTACTACATTTTCATAAGTGGCAATGATTTTACATTGATTTGGCGGGAATATCCTTGTATCATCTGCGATTGCAAGTTCGGCTAAGATGATTCACACAATATTTCTTACATCTATACTGAATAACGTGCTTCTCATGCTTCACTCGATACTAAAAACACAAGACACCACAAGTTACTGAACTTATGCTGCAGTGAATTTATTGTACTTTCTGATCTGTGTGGAATACCATTGTATCGAATATTCTGGATCAAAACGTGTCTCCTGATCTGATTCAGCATTCGCGATATACGTTACGTCACGCTGATGTAATTGAGTGTTTTCGTTCGTAGCCGTAGTTCACGTGACCATTAGAGCTATTTGACCACTTGGACTTAGTGATAGTGGCTCGATGTAAACAAACGCAAGTAGTGGACCCTTTGAAGGGGACCGGTTACTAGGAACAGTGTGCTTGTTTGCTGGTTCAGTGGTGAAAAAATTGGATTCAGTTTATTGGATACATAAATGATGTGCTAGATACGATGGGGCGTGGACTGATTACCGAAGCAGTTGCATTCGAAGGGCATTTATATTGTGATGGTTGTATTTATATTTCTATTCTACAAGAATATTATAAACATAATTTTATTAAGTTAGACATATTCATGACAAAATTTAAGTAAATCTATTAAATTGGCTTTAGAATTCTTGCGAGTCACTTCACAGATGCTTATGTAAAAGCGGTTAGATCGTATGATTTTTAGAGGAAATGACCATCTTAGGTTCATGGAAAATTCGTCATGTGGAGAGATTATGCAAAATCATGCTGATGCCGTTTAAGTCAGTGCTGTCTAAAACACATGGTCAGCACACTCCTCGGATATTTAAGCTATTGGCTATCACTTCGCCTATCATTTGCCTAGCAGGACGGCTAACTCTTTAAATTTATTTTGTGTTAGATTTAAACTTCGACATAAGCCCTAGGCACAACGAAAATGGAACGTCGAACTTATTCCGTCTATCAGGTAACTTAAAAGCTCTACCTCTTTCTCTCTTGTAATGTAGTTCAGATTATTTATTAGAAAGATTAAAGTCTCACTTGGAACAGAACTACACATCTAATAGCGTCACCCTTCACCACCCCTCCAGCTTCCAATAACCTTGCATCCTGTGAAGTCTCTGAGCTACCCCTCTCGCCCATTCCTTTCCATCAACCCGGCTAGTGGATGTAGACGTCTTATTTAGTGAAGACGCCGTTGGCGACGTTACATCTTGTATAGACGCCGGTATGGCAAAGTGATCTTAGGTCACATCTGATGGAGCCGCCAGGTCTCCATTACCATATCTGTTAATTACTCCGACAAACGTAAAACAAGGCTATATAATTAATATTGCTTGTTTTAGTTTTATTTTTGTGTGTTAGGTATCATAGCTTGCTATTTATTATCTAAGTTCAACTTGTTATACAAACTAAAACGTTTAAAGGTAATGTTTTCGTTTGAAGATACTCCTTAAGTAAGATTCAAATCTAAGTTTACCGTAAATTTGTTCCGCATTACATATATGAGTTGGTAAAGGAGGTCGACTTATAACTCCGTGTTTTATTACACTGTTAGATAGCTTAAGTATTTTCGTTTGAATTGTTAATCTTCCTAAGGACGTAAATTTGTAATTTATTGCGCTGTTTTAAACAATCGTGCATATCATTTCTTTCATAAACTGTCTCTAAAACCTAAACTTAACTAGCTTTGGCCTCTGAGTTCGAAGCATCAACGTAAGACGGCTCAGTCTCTGTTTGCACTTGGAACCAGGCATTGGAAAGGATAACCCGACAAATTGTTTTATTCACAACGAACCACATAGGCCACGAAACCTAGAAGGACAACTACCAGAGGGGCTGCTCCTCCATGTGACTCTGGGAGAAGGGCGTCATCCGAGTGACTCTCTCTCCCCGCGAGAGCTTTCCCAGTAGACCGGTACCTGAAAATAAAATGCGGCCTCCCCATTACAGTGTGGAAGTGGATACGCCACTTGCGCTCGTCAATCCCCCAAAAGGGGGAAGACTACTGAGACCTCGGTGGGGACAACAGCAACGTGGCATACTGTCTACCGAGTTTTTGGAGCGGTACGGGAGGGTCTTGAGGTGTCTCACAACCCGGCCTGGACGGAAAACTTCACAAACGTACCCAATCTCCCATGGGTGTCGGAAAACACTGCCCGCCGAGTTCAACCCAATCCAAACAACATCCTGACGATGGGCTTGGACGTTTGACCCAGCGTGCTTCTAGTAACTTCAGAAGTACTACGAGTGCTCAGGATACGCAGCGCCTGCACCACGGCAGATGAAGGGGTCGGAACACCCCACGACTTACGGGTACCTAGAAGCACATCTGAAAGAATGAACGGAAATGGTGAAAAGAAAATCGTGGAAGAGAAGAAACCACCTCAGCATTCGCCTGCCGACTCCGAGAAAAACACAGAAAATCAATGGTCAAAGTGAACGGTCGCTGGGGATCGAACCCGGGACCTCTCAATGCGAGTCGCATACGTTACCGCGGCGCCACCTCGCTCGTTCATTTCCCCTTAACTCTGATCAATTCTACTTCCATATTTACGTTCGGGAAAAACTATTCCCGTTAGGGGGTGTGAATAGCTATACTGACTGCGCGGACAAGTTTCTTGTAGGACGTAACACTGTGAAGCGGATTTTGCGGACGTGTTGCAATTGTTATTATCAAGGGTCGCAGGAGAAGGGTGGTGGATTCGAGGTCAATACTGCGCTTCATGTTTACTGTTCTCAGCTTGTGTACCTTATTTACTGGGCGCCCAGAATGTAGCATGTGTGTAATCAGGGAAGAATAAAGTTGGAGCTGTTTGTAGTTAAACAAGTCAATATGTAACTAAGTAAAACAACATATGTAATTTGGTAGCAGGAAAATGAAATTGCGTAAAACTGCTGTAGCAGTAGTTAATATTTACGGACTGTTCTGAGTTATGGCAGATATTTTATACTCCAGTTAACAAGTACTGTACATTTTGGATAAAATGAACAGACAGTAACTTAAGTATATTTAAATATATACTTTTTTAAGATTAATGATGAAATAGCGGTGAAAAAGGAGTATATTGTATGGATTAGGCATAGCTACTTCAAAATAATGCTTTAAAGCACCGATAATTGTAGCGGGAAAACATTGGTCCTCTTGGTTGATGCCCTCTGCTGCAGTGTCCTTCTCTCCGGCTATTGTTGCTAAGCGGCTGACGATTTCTCCATTCCTAATAAATTACCTATCTGACTAATTTCACTGATCTCGGGGTTTTCGTAGGTGAGGAAAATTAAAATACGCTAAATGTTCCTTAAAATGTGATTTATTTAATAAAACGCTTATGGGTGGCTAGCTTTTCCCATTTGTAACAATTCCCACCATAATAAATTAGGAGTTTAATTTAATTGTAAACACTTCCCCACCCATATGCACACACGTGAAACTGTCGTCCTGGGAGTATCACTGCGTGTCGATGAGATTGTATAAGACAGTGAAAATCTGGGGCCTGCTACCCTCTTTGTACCCAAACGTAGTGGCGCTCACCTTCGCGCCTTAAAATGTAACGACATTTCTAATTGGTGCTCAGACCGCGTTACCTTATTATGTATGAAAATATTCTGCTACATACGCGCCCAGTGGCGCGTCTGGAAGCAAATTCAATATTTCTGTCTCTTTTCTTTCTAGATCTGTCTCTTTCTATTTATCCTTATTGCTTCAAGCTCCTTACCTTTTATCTGGAATTAGCTAGCTTGCCCGCCCTTATCTAAGTTACAATTTGCTTTGCACATCTCTTGGCTGCTAAATATTCTAACATATTTGCTGAATTATACTTCTTGTTTGATATTGATTTATATGTCTATATGTATATATGTGGAATATCCCCTTTCATAAAACAAAAAGTGCAATAGACATTTATAAAATTATTCGCGAGATTCAACATTTAAATTGATGAAATATGTGCAAGCAATCCTAGTATTCTACTAAGGAAAGCTTCTTAACTGAAAGTCTCCTCCGTGGCCTAGGGGTACCATGTTAGCTGTTAGTTTCCGAGGTCGTGGGTTCAAACTCGGCGGAGGACGATGGATTTTTCGGGAGTAAAATCCTTATAATGGCTTCCTTCGAAAGGAAAGTCAAGCTAGTGGTCCCATAAAAGAACCTCAAGCCTGATAAAGAGACCTCTGAGCAAAATTTCCGGTCTTTCATGCCCAGTATAGAATGGGGCTTAATTTAATTTTTCTGCAACTGAAAATCCAGCTTCCTAAATCCTTCCCACTTTTATTTTCCCTTTCATCTCCGCATATGGGGCATTTATCTTAATATTCCATCTTTTTCTGTCCCAAATCTTTTTCCCCATTCAGGACGCTTTTCAGGCATCTGTTAGCTAATTAGTTCCTTCCCACCCGATGTTCCTGTAAATTACTTTTCATCTTGTTTCATTCGCTCATTCTTTCGAAAAGATTTTATTGTTGATCTTCTATCTCTATTTTACATCCTCCATTCTTCTGCATATCCACACCGAAAAAACATTCAATGGTTTTTCCTTATGTAATTGCAATGTCTGCATTTCTACAGTATCAGTGTCACATGTCTTTCACTAATATTCTTATTTCCATTCATCAAATACAGGATGTTTATTTTTCTACTAAGAGCTTCTTTTGTCATTGCTATTGACTCCTTGACAACGGCTCGTGTTACTATATATCATATTATATTCTTTACATCAACTGTATTATTTTCCTTGTTTCTTTTGAATCGTTTTATTATTCATTTTAATTAACACGTTTCTTCTGCTCTTAGTGACATCTTCAGAAAATTTTATTTTCTTCTTCTTCTTCTTCTTCTTCTTATTAGCACTTGCCGTTTGTTATGGGAACAGTTCATCAAACAGATTTTGAACCGTTTTGGTGGTACGTATGTGTACACCCTTCCCATTAGTAGTTTTCTCTACTTTAATAGCTTGCTATGTACAACATTTACTTAGGAAAATTTCGTCTTTTCAGAATGTCCTACGTTTCTTTCAATTTATTCTCAAATGAGCTTTTCAGATTTACAAATGTCATATAGCAAAAAGAGCAGAAACGGAGTACTTACATTTAATGGGAGCATGGAATGATGAACATTATGAACAAAACGTGAAGCCTAATTTAAACTTGCACATTGTGAAGGACCATCATTCATAGTGTATTAATTAATCCCAACTTTTGTAAATTATATTATATAAACAATAAGTATTATTATGGAGTGAAACCGAGCGCGATGATTCCGCGATGATGTGTGAGACTCGCATCCGGGTTGTCCCGGGTCCAATTCCCGTCGAATGCCCACTCTGACCTTAGGTTTTACGTGGATTTCCCTCGTCGGTAGGCGAATGCTGGGATGCTTTCACATCTACCACGATTATTTTGTCGTCATTTCCATTTCATTCCGTTGCATTATCATTTTTCAGATGTGCCTCTAGGTTTAATGTTGTGAGGCGGTGCCGGTCAGGTGGCGCAGATACTTGCTCCAAGGAAAGAATATTCCCTATAGACACTGAGGGACTGCCTGTTTGGAGGGTCGTTTATCGACCTCTCTAGACAGCTCCATTAGTGGGACAGGTCTTTGAGATAGGAAATGTTAGGGACTTTCCTGCGTCGCTGTGGCCTGATTGCCTGTGGTCTTTAGCCTCCTGCGGTCCTTCACTTCATCCCTTCCTCCTGGGAGTGGTAGCCGCAATAGATCTGCTGGTTGCAGTGCGCGACGTGTCCCCTCGTGAAATTAAATTGAGTTTTATTTATAGACGCTCTTTAACTGCTGTGATCCTTAGCGTCCCATTCTATATTGAGCGTGAAAGAGCGGTAATTTTGCTCAGAGATCTCTTTATCACGCTTGAGGTTCTTTTACGTGCCGTAAATCTACGACACGGGACCACCGGCTTTACTTTCCTTCCAAAGGAAGCCATGCTAAGGATTTTTACGCCCGAAAAAAATGCATCACCCTCCGCCGGGTTTGAACCCGCGACCTCGGGAACTAGAAACTAGCATGATAACCACCACATCACGGAGGACGACATTCCCTCGTGTGTATCCTATTACGCAATGAAAGAGAAAACCTTAAAATCGGAATAGCGAAAAAACGATAATTGCGTTCATCTGTCTGCAACCAATATAAATCACGTAAATTTATGGAAGTGATTATAAATGCAGTTTATAAATCAAATCAGCATTCGTACATATATGTTCTTTATTAGTTACCCCTGGCACACTGCAGCTGTTTTGATCGTTTTATGAATGCTGATGACTGATGCTTCGCTAACTGCCAGAATGTTATAAAATTAACTTAACTTGCTAACGTACTTAACAAATTCATGCTTCAATTCTGTTTCACACGTTATCTGTGATGTAAGCTTGTTAAGTTTAACCTGTACTAAAATGCGTTGTGTGCGTTGGTTACGAGTATGTTATGTTATTTAAACGTACATATATTTTGAAATATTTTAAATTTCAGGATGGGATGAAATATCCTAACAGAGACAATAGTGAAAACAAAATTTAATACCCGCAGGGTGCTTAAAACCTTAAAAATTATATTCACATTGAGAACATGGTTTGTTATATTGTTATTTGCCGCACGCTTTGGGAGCCAATTTGAAGAAGGTTTGTTGCTGCTACTATGGTAAGCCAGTTTGAAGATGTATTATATTTTGACTGTTGGGGAGCCGAACACTTGAAGTAGTTGCAACCGCACGTGTAGTAAAAAGTTTCCGGTAGCCTTCGCCCCAAATTTACCTTCCGGTGGCCTTTGCCCCAAATGTTTAAAAAATATTAACTTTGTAATTTTGACAGTTTCTTTGTTTGCCTCGGCTGCGTCAGTATTTATATTTTTTTAGAGACATGAATGTCTTAGCAGGGAGCGGTGCGACTGAAGAAAGTAGGCTTACACAGATTATAATTTTACTTCACTCCTTTTATTAATGCTTGACACGATTTAAATAACACTTCACTGATAGAGAGAGAGAGGGAGAGGGAGAGGGAGAGGGAGAGGGAGGGGTAGGGGGAGGGATTTTTTATTAATCACTTGCACTTTTAACACGTAAACTATTTCTGTCTCACACAAAATACGTATTAAATTTCTCGAGGACGCATCTCGCGTCCGGTTAGGAACACTGTCTACAACCAACTGACTTCTAAATTTGTAAATTTTGCTCCATTTTAGTTTCTGATTGGCTAATCCTAGTCCAATAGAATACCTTTATTTAACTAAAGCTATTTCCGGTTGTTGATTGGCTATTTTATAAGCAGACACAATAATTACATTATTGTTGCTCCAAGAATCACAAGTAGCATTTGAACTTCCTAATTAATTATTGCCTCAAGGTTACCTCATTGTTAGCAACTTTTGATTTATTTCTCACAGGTCCTACATTATTAAATTACATTATACATTCACGTAACATTATTACACACGTATACAATAATATAAACATATATAATGACTGTAATATACACTTTTTATGTCTTGTTACATACATATATTGCTTTAAGGTGGGCTGTTATTGAATTTATATATTATATAATTAGACTGAAATCATATAACTGTTAAAAATACTGCCTCAACATGACTTTCTCTACTCTCTTTAGTTTATTAATGGGTATAAAACTTTTCTTACTAAAGCTTATTTTTTGTGTCAACCTCATTTTCATCCAGATCAACATTTGATCTGAGATTTGAATTTTTCAACAGTTTCATAATTTTCTTTAAGTGCTGTTGACACTCCATTGTTTATCATAATGTCGTAAAAAGAGTATGAAATTTCAAGCTCAGTGTATAGCCACACACTTTTAAATATCTGACTATCGGTTTGGTTTCCTCTTTCCACCTCGTAAACTCGGTCAAACTAAAAGTAACTGGTCTTTTGGGCTAATTGATTTCAAAGTCTCTTCGAGTGAGCGCGCGGTTCACAACCGTCAATTTCTGTGCGCCACTTTGGCTAACTATAATACAAGCCATTGATTTGGGCGGCCTTAACACCGTGGTTGGAGTCGAGCAGTGGTTAACACTATTTAACTTGTACGCAAGCAGCTCGAGTTCGATTCTCCGTAGTGGATTCTTGTCTTTTATTTTGTACAACACGTTTTACTGTAGTATAGTTAAATAATAATGCTTGTGTACTTCATTTTACTTACAAATACAATTACACAATGATGGTGAAATTTGTGATTATAAAATTAAATTGACTTAATAGGAAACCTCACGACCGATAAATTAATGTCGTGGTTTCGCCGTATACTGTATTACTAAATAAACGCTAAATAACGTATGAGAAAACCTGTTATATTTCTTTCATGTATTTAAAATGCAAGTGGGGAAAAACGTTGAATAGCTCCAAGATGATTTGCACTTGGAACCTAGAAACAGTATGCTAACTCTACCACTGAGCTAGAGTGTTGCAGTAGGCCTAGCATTGTAACGAGCTTTTGTCACACTCCGTTTGGGAACCATAAATCAATAAATTGTGTTTCGGTTTCAAATATTCCGTGTTTAAACATTCTGAAACGTCTGTATACGAATTATTTCATCGGAAGACTTTTGTGATTATATGTGTGTTCCCCATTGCAACTAGTACAATAATGTACGCAGATTGTCAATAAAGCCTGGCTGTCCCGAGTGCTCACGGAAGTCATCGTCTGCCGGATAACTGCCAATTTTAAATTGACAGAGTATACCTACAACGAAGTGTGTAATAAAACTATTTACTGCAAAGGTTTATCTCGATTAACATGGAGTAGACAAAGAATATGCTTTCACGTGAATAATTTTGAGGATTTATATAAAATGAACGTTAGCGGGTAGAGAAAGTCCTGTGAAGGCGACATACACTCTACATATATTTACATTTTTAACCATTTCTAACACAGCATATATTTAAAATACGCAGTGTTACATGGCATGTTGTGAACTATGATATCTAGAAAACATGTAATGCATAAAATGATAGGTTATGTATATTTTCAGTTTTTATGCATCATGCTTCATTTTCTATTATGTGGTATATTGTTTCCAGAAGAACAAGCGTTTCTATTTTAAAAATCTGATGTTACACTCACATGACTTTCTCTACTCTTGTACAAACTATTTTTACAAACGCTTATTCTCCATATGCTTCATGTTAATCGAGATATCAATCTTATTGCTAATTTTCTTGTAGATGCAAGGGGAATTGGTAGGCTTTAAGCTATAGTCAAATATTTTAAGAGCTGGTTGCTATGTGGGGTATTCCATTCTCTTTGCATTACCAGGAAAAAAATGAATAACGAATTTGAGAAAAAGTATAAGTATTGGAAAATTTAAGGGAATTACAAGCAATATCTCGAAAATGGTTCACTCAACAAAAAAATGTATAAGACATAAATTGTGAATTTAACGCGATCTACATTTTTGTGTAGTAAAATTTTATCTATCTCTTATGGTTTACCAGTTATGCAAAAGTAGTTCACAATGAAGAATACTTTTGGAGACATTCCCAGAAAATTCGAGATATACGTTTCATTTGTCATGAAAATATCTTAAGCATATGATATTTTAATCAAAATCGTTAGAGCCATTTTTGAGAAAATTAAAATTTTAGAAAAATGTTCCATGTAAAGGGTAATCTGGGGTGGGAGAGATTTTCTTGAAAACCTTCTTGTCGCATCTCTGGAAAATACTGAACCTAAATATCAAGTTTGGTGTTTATCCGACTGATCGTTTCTGAGTTAATGCTGTTCACAGACACAGACACATACACACACACACACACACACGGGCATGGTTCCAAAAATACTTTTTTTGGATTCAGGGGACCTCAAAACATATATTTTCGGTGAAATCTCGGTATCGAATTTTTGGGTGGAATACAATACTTCCCCTACTTACTATACGTAGTAGAGAAAGTAAAAATACATTGGAGATAATGGCGAACAAGAGAGGAAAGGGGGATTAGATTCAATATGCATAGCTATCCACCTTCCAATCATATGTAAAATTCTTTAATATGAAAACTGGAGAGTGAAGCAGATTATTCATTCTTGCGATAATTGCACCAATTTCACATTATTTTTAGCTTCTCTACTACTTAACTGCACTATGTATAAGTATTGTATCACGCCCAAAATTGGAATCAAGTTTCGACGGAAACATTATTTTGAGGTCCCCTGAAGAATTAGAAAAACGTTCGCACCCGCACTTGTGTCAGAACAGCATAACTGAAAAACGAAAAGTCAGATGAATACCAAAATTCGTATTTATATCTAGTATCCTTATATTTTATTTTCTCAAAAGTGATTAACACATTTGATTAAAATACCACACATTTAAGGTATTTACACGCCTAATAAATGTACATCTTGAAGTTTCTGCGAATAACCTGTTAAATCCTCTTCATTTGGAATTTATTTTATATAATTTTGTATAACTGGAACACATTAAGAGATGGACAAATAATGTATATTCTTTAATACAAATATTGTTTTTTTTGTCATCGGCCTTTTCGGAGTTATTTGTTGTTATTGGTTTAAACGTTTCAGTATTTTCTGATTTTTGCTTTCTGTACCACGCGCTTTAAATAAGTAGAGGAATATTTCATCCAAACGTTCAATGTCGAGATTTCACAGTAAACATATTTGGAGGCCCCCTGAACAGGAAAAAAAAAGTTTTCAGAAAAAATTTCCGCGCCATAAATATCTTGATATTAAGTTCAATATCTTTCAAAGATGCGGTACGAAGATTTTCAAGAAAATTCCTCACTCCAAACTCACTCGATTTTTTTCTTCAAAAGTGTCTTTTAACGATTTTGATTAAAATAACATCATACATGAAAAAGGAAATGCATATCTTGAATTTTCTGGGAATAGTCTGAAGTCGTCCTCGTATAGAATTTTTTTTGAATAACTGGTGAACGGTAAGAGATAAAATTTTGCCACACAAAGGATGTAGATCTCGTTAAAGCATAAAATTTATGTAAATAATTTTTTTGTGTGAAGTTAACCATTTCCTAGATCTTAAATGTTATTAGTTTGAATTTTCAAATACTTATACTTTTGTCAATTGTTAAGTCACTATTCGTTTTTTCTTGTGGTCATGCAGAGAGTATGGAATTTCAAAGCCATTATATGGCGAAACGCTCTTTAAAAACCTGACTATCGCTTTAGCGGCTGTATCCTACACGAACATGTTGGTGTGTAATGCCATCTTATCTGGATTAGGAACAACTAGATAGAATAATAAGCTTTTGTAGACGGTTTCCAGATGAATGAGTGGAGAAAGTCATGTGGGCACAACATCAAATATTTTTAAAGTGCTGCCACCATTCTATCATTTCTTATGTTGCATGGCTTTCTAGTATGACAATAGAATTCGTACAGGGTTGAAATAAAACTGAACATTTCTTTTATAGCTTCCTCCTCAACGGATTACCCTCCTTTTGTAAGATTTACAAGCCAGTGCCTTGGGTCAGTAACCTGTCGAGGAGCAAGCTAACCCTTGATCAAAGCATATTGCGACTTTGTCCAGTTTTTCAACTTTCACTCAGTTCTCACTAACACTGTTTCGTTTTAATGTAGTTTATCTTCACTGGGAATTTACTTCACTAATGTCACTTCACTAAGATGAACTAGTTCAATCCTGTCACTTCACTACCCTTCGTGATGTAGCCTCCTCACGCCGGACGGTTCACTTCACTCGGGGTCGAACACAAGATCTCCACTAACAGTTGCTCCGCCGCAGCACTCGCCGCACGTCGCCAGAGTTGCCACCAACTCGCTCGGAGAATCGCTCTTGATATCGCACTAGAAACGCTATCACTAACTCTACTCCACACTGATTCCACACTGTCGCACTCGTCTCGCAACTCAACACGAACTGCCTGACTGCCCGCGAGAGCACTCGCTTATATATGCGCTTATATAGGTAGAATATTTCGCAAAAGATTCTCAACTTTCCATTTCGACACACTTTCTGGAGCAGGGAAGAGTTCTAGCTATCTCCCGATAGCGTGCCTGTTGTTTACGCTGGCAAGCAACTTGTCGTTGTTTACTCGGTCCGCTCGGCGCCGTCCTCCCGATAACCTTGGGCATAGTCGCTGCATCACAATGTCTAGGATGGGCAATCAGCCCAATTCCTGGTATGGCGGTGAAAAAGTAGGAAATGAAATATAGTGAAGAATTGGATAATGGCAAATTTCACGGATCAGATTATCCAACATTCGCCTATGGCCAAGGAAAACCGCGGAAAAACCTTGTTTAGGTTGGTCGGCCCCGGGGTGTTGAATCTGGGAATTCCCGAATGCGAGTCGGACACGCTACCGCGGCGCCATCTTGCTCCAGGATGTTATAACAAGAGTAAATAATAAATAAATAAAAATGATTTTTGCCTTGAATATTTTTGCGCAAAAATTGTATTTTTGGGAGGGAAGGTCTTTGTTTACTTACACTACCCCTATTAAAGCCAATCTACCATCCTATTAATATGCGGATTTAAATCGCAAAAATATCCTTAAACGCGCGCAGAAAAAAATTAACAGTCTCTGATGCAAGCAATGCAAACTCAGTTTTCATTAGCTATTTTTAATTAAACATAAACAAACCCTAATTTTGTCGCTGTCATTCATATTTACAGACGAATATTCTGGCAGGGGTGAGCAGTGATGAGGATTGTGTGCAAATGTAATTACGTGCTTTCACACATACTGAATTTTAAACTGCCAGAGTTTTCAGTTTTAGTTGAGGGATGTAATGATATTGATTGCTGATAGAGTGGAAGGCATTAGTAAACATTTTATGTCCTGTTACACAGACAAGCGTGCTGATCTTTGTAAGTATGATAAATAATGTATCACGTAAAAGTAAAAGGTTGCATTATCTTTCCTAAAGTTTTGCTTTTATGGCTATCGAAAGTAATAATAATAACAATAATAATAGTAATAATAATGATAATAATAAAATATAATGTTTTTTAAAATATAAGTATGAGGTTTCATGTTATTTCTGTAGATTTTACCACATGAAGTTCTCATTTCTTTCTACAGTTCGCTGTCCGTGCTTAAGGTTGCTTTTAGTGTGGGCTACTTGCACTGAAGCAAAGTGGAGGAGGGGGGAGATGTAGAGAGGAAGTGTACTTGTGCATCTGGGTTGCTAGCTAATTACATGGCTCCGTAATCAATAAGGATTCCTTGAATGCTTCTAAAAATACTTTTTTTTCTGAATAGTTTCACCTTCTATAACAACATGTTTGTGTCTGTTTATAAATTATTATTATTATTGTTAGTTCAATAGCTTAGTGTATCATAGTAATCACTAGCATAGGAGTTTCATATGGAGCATATATTTTTTCGCAGGATGATATATTCCTTAAAAAAAATTCTGATGTGTTACACTCGCATGACTTTCTCTACTCTTGTACAACCTATTTTTACAAACGCTTATTCTCCTTATGCTTCATGTTAATCGAGATGTTAATCTTATTGCTAATTTTCTTTTAGGTGCAAGGGGAATATGGTAGTTTTTAAGCGATAGTGAAATCTTTTAAGAGCTGGTTGCTATGTGGAGTATTCCATTCTCTTTGTATGTCCAGGACATAAAAAAATGAATAACGAATTCCCATTTGAGAAAAAGTATTGGAAAATTTAAGGGAATAACAAGCAATATCTCGAAAGAGGTTCACTCAACAAAAAAAACGTATATGATATAAATTGTGTATTTTAACGCTATGTGTACATAACTCAAAAAAGAAAAGTCAGATAAATGTCAAACTTGGTATTTAAGTTCAGTATGTGATACGAAGATTTGCAAGAAAATATGCCCACTCCAAACTACCCTTTACATGGAACACTTTTCGAATTTTTTGTTTCCTAAAAAATATCTCTTAAAGAATTTGTTTAAAATAACATATTTAACATGTTCACATGGTAAATAAAATGTATATATTTATTTTTCTGGGAATAGCCTGTAAAGTCCTCTTCATTCGGAAGGAATTTTATATAATCTTATATAAATGGTAAATGTTAAGCTATAGACGAAAACGTACCACACAAAAAAATGTAATGCTCTTTAAAACACAAAATTATGTCAAATAACTTTTCTGTGGCATAATCAATTTCTGAAATACACTTATTAAGGGCTTAATTGTTCAATACTTAGTCATTCTTTTAAAGTTCTGGCGATATTCAGTTACTTTTCGCGATGTCATGGAAAGAGAGTAGAATTTTAAGGCCAGCATATAGGGTCCAGTTTTTAAACATTTGACAATAGTTATTCTTTTGTATCTATAACGGAATGTGTAATGTAGCTATTTCTGGAAAGTTTTGTCTGGATTAAAATGAAATAGATAGAAAAATAAGCTTTAGTAAGAATAGTTTGTATACCTTCTAATAAATGATAGAGGGCAGAGAAAGTCATGTGAATGTAAACCATCAGAAATTTTTACTTTCTCTACTACGTATAGTAAGTAGGGGAAGTATTGTACCTATTCCACCCAAAAATTCGATACCGAGATTTCGCCGGAAA
Organism: Deroplatys truncata; assembly: GCA_030765065.1. Taxonomy (NCBI): domain Eukaryota; kingdom Metazoa; phylum Arthropoda; class Insecta; order Mantodea; family Mantidae; genus Deroplatys; species Deroplatys truncata. Next base: position 48,785,881 of record CM060979.1, on the reverse strand, counting down.
TATATGTTTTGAGACCCCCTGAATAAAAAAAAAAGAATTTTTGGAAACATGTCCGTGTGTATCTGTGTATCTGTGAACAGCACAACTCAGAAATGAACACTCGGATAAACAACAAACTTGGTATTTAGGCTCAGTATCTTTCAGAGATGCGACACGAAGGTTTTCAAGAAAATCCCCCCACCCCAGATTACCCTTTACATGGAACATTTTTCGAAAATTTTAATTTTCTCAAAAATGGCTCTAACGATTTTGATTAAAATATCATATGTTTAAGATATTTTCATGACAAATAAAATGTGTATCTTGAACTTTCTGGGAATGTCTCCAAAAATATTCTTCATTGTGAACGACTTTTGCATAACTGGTAAACCATAAGAGATAGACAAAATTTTACTACACAAAAAAATATAGATCGCGTTAAAGTACACAATTTGTTATATACATTTTTTTGTTGAGTGAACCATTTTCGAGATATTGTTTGTTATTCCCTTAAATTTTTCAATACTTATTTTTTACTTTCTCTACTACGTATAGTAAGTAGGGGAAGTATTGCATTCCACCCAAAAATTCGATACCGAGATTTCACTGGAAATACATGTTTTGAGACCCACTGAATCCAAAAAAAGCATTTTTAGAAACATGTCCGTGTGTGTGTCTGTGTGTGTGTGTGTCTGTGTGTGTGCCTGTGAACAGCATAACTCAAAAACGAACAGTTGGATAAACACCAAACTTGGTATTTAGGTTCAGTATCTTCCAGAGATGCGACACGAAGGTTTTCAAGAATATCCCCCCACCCCAGACTACCCTTTACATGGAACATTTTTCGAAAATTTTAATTTTCTCAAAAATGGCTCTAACGATTTTGATGAAAATATCATATGTTTAAGATAATGTCATGGGAAATGAAATGTATATCTCGAATTTTCTGGGAATGTCTCCAAAAGTATTCTTTATTGTGAACTACTTTTGCATAACTGGTAAACCGTAAGAGATAGACAGAATTTTACTTCACAAAAAATGTAGATCGCGTTAAAATACACAACTTATGTCATATACATTTTTTTTGTTGAGTGAACCGTTTTCGAGATATTGCTTGTTATTTCCTTAAATTTTTCAATACTTATACTTTTTCTCAAATTCGTTATTCATTACTTTCTCTACTACGTATAGTAAGTAGGGAAAGTATTGCATTCCACCCAAAAATTCGATACCGAGATTTCACCGGAAATACACGTTTTGAGACCTCCTGAATCCAAAAAAAGCATTTTTAGAAACATGTCCATGTGTGTGTCTGTGTGTCTGTGTGTGTGTGTCTGTGTGTGTGTCTGTGTGTGTGTGAACAGCATAACTCAAAAACGAACAATCGGATAAGCACCAAACTTGGTATTTAGGTTCAGTATCTTCCAGAGATGCGACACGAAGGTTTTCAAGAAAATCCCCCCACCCCAGACTACCGTTTACATGGAAGATTTTTCGAAAATTTTAATTTTCTCAAAAATGGCTCTAACGATTTTGATTAAAATATCATATGTTTAAGATATTTTTATGACAAATAAAATGTATATCTTGAATTTCCTGGGAATGTCTCCAAAAGTATTCTTCATTGTGAACGACTTTTGCATAACTGGTAAACCATAGAGATAGACAAAATTTTACTACACAAAAAATGTAGATCGCGTTAAAATACACAACTTATGTCATATACATTTCTTTTGTTGAGTGAACCGTTTTCGAGATATTGCTTGTTATTTCCTTAAATTTTACAATACTTATACTTTTTCTTAAATTCGTTATTCATTTTTTTTATGTTCTGGACATGCAAAGAGAATGGAATGCGCCACATAGCAACCACCGTTAAAATATTTGACTATCGCTTAAAAGCTACCATATTTCCCTTGCATCTAAAAGAAAATTACCAATAAGATTGACATCTCGATATCTCGATTAACATGAAGCATATGGAGAATAAGCGTTTGTAAAATTAGATTGTACAAGAGTAGAGAAAGTCATGTGAGTGTAACACATCAGATTTTTCAAATGGGAATTCTTTATTCATTTTTTGCCTTGGATATGCAAAGAGTATTAATCTGTGGCAAAGAGAATGGTGCTGCACCTAGCAACCAGCTATTAAGAGATATGTATGTGCTTAAAAGGCTACTGTATTTGTATATTACCCTTGTAAATATATATTCCCCTTACATCTACAAGAAAATTAGCAATAAGATAGAATATGCAAATGTTTATCTCGATTAACATGAAGTAGATGGAGAATAAGTGTTTGTAAAAATAGTTTGTACAAGAGTAGAGAAAGTAATGTGATTGTAACACATCAGGTTTTTTTTCTTTGCTGATCTGAGTTGTTAAATTATACATCGCATTTTGTTTCCTGAAATATAGTAAACATTGCCTTCCTCTGCTATTTCGTATGTATTCACAATAAAATACACCTTACCCTGACGTATCACTGAGTTTGTGAAACCTATTGTTACAATACAAGAAGATGGTTGTTTATGCCTGTCCTTATCACTGGACGGCAGTTCTCATAGTGTCATGAATCTTGAACTCGAAAGTGTGTGCTATAGGTCAGAAAAAAAGGCTTAAAGTAAAGAAAACTTAGAATAAAATTACAACAAACCTGTCTCAGCATTATGAGAAAGTGTTTTCGACTTATGGTAAAATACTTTGTGACGCAAGTATAAGGATAAGAGAAGAGTATCTTAATTTATTTAGAATTATATTTAAATTTTTATTGTCCATCTTAAACTCTTGTATGAGCTGAAGTAGAAATGCGTTTTTTTGAAGTACATGTTTTTTTTGCCCAACAAATGGAAACCTTTTTTATTTGAAAATTTGCCAAAGGTAATTCACTGTATATTGAAACTCAGGGGTCATATACTGAAGTAAAAATAAGCAAGTAAAAAACACAGCATACATTAACTATGTATTGGTAGGCAATTTTAAGAAAATAAGCATATTACAATATCAAATTCTATAGTTCAGTTTCCTTCCCATGTACATTTTATTCTTAAATAAATAGTAAATTGTCATAAACTCACTAATGTATTTTACATTTGAAGTTTTACCTCACTATATTATTGTTTGGTCATATTTTGTATGTTACTATACATATTTTTGGGTCATAACGCCATATTTTATTTTGCATTTTGTGGCGAGTTTGGGGTCATAAATAGCCCTAGTAATGACCCTTATATTAACAAACCTAAAATAAAAAAAAGTTACGAACCTTCAACTTAAACCCATTGTTTCATCTATTAGCTTCTGTTTAAGACATTTACCGGAGTGAAAAGTATATCTCGGGTATAAAACTTTACATTGTGACTGACGAGATAGACAATTACAGTATTAATTAAATACATAATGTAATCTTAAACATAACATGCGTTTAATAACTTCATAATATCGCCACTTTGTTCTTCATTTAATTACAAACTCTGGGTTTATCAGACTATTCCATATCATTTAACAAAAAAAAGTGCATATTATAACCGTTGGCGCCGTGGCCGAGTGGTTAGACCACTCGCCTCTCACCAAGGCGGCCCCGTTCAATCCAAGGGAACCACACGTGGATTTGTGCTGGAGAAAGCGGCGTTTTGGTGGGTTTTCTCCTGGTTCTACGGTTTCCCCCGCCATTAATCCCACCATCTGCTGTATCATCAACTTTCCTTTCATTCATCGCACCGTCATTTCATATCGTCTCCTTCCTCGCTCTTGTATCAGGCTTCGGGCTGATCACCCATCCTGGCTGTTTCCCCTGATCCATAGTCTGTGCTCCCCGACAGGTGTCTGACCCCAGGCACCCACATGTAAGTCCTGGGGGATGTAAACAGAAGCAGAAGGGTAAACGGGGACTGTAAACAGAGAAAGAAAAAGTATATAATAACCAATCAGAGTCAAGATACACTGAACGGTTATCTCAGAGTGAATAACTTTATAAGAGGACCAACCTCTTTTGTTTTAAGACTAATCCGGTTGTTTTACTGCAAGATTTAATCTTCTCTTATTTTAAAAAAAGACATTTTTTCGAGTTGCGTTAGCTCTTTATCATATGGATATCCCTTTGTTTTTAAACAAATTGACGTCTGTAAAATTTCAAACACAATTCCTATTAGATAATATTTATTTTGTTGCTGAATTCAATAGTAATAGCTATTATTTATATACATTCATACGTTTATTTAGAGGAATAGTTATAATCAAGAATAGGAATTCTTATGCAGTTGCCTTAAGTTATCTACACTCAAACCATTATCACTACAAGGAATACGAAACATCAGCAGCCAAGGGTAACAGACAGGCAGGTAAAAACCAGTCACAGACCGTAAATGGGATAGGGGGTAGGAGTTTGTTACCGGCGACGTACCCGCCTATAGTCCAGTAACAGTTCAGCTTTATTTCCTCCCGTCCTGGCTTTAACCCTAAAAATTCCTATGCTTGTTATAATAAATGCAGGTTGTGTAAGAAGTGAACATTTCGGGAGAGAAATATTTCTAATTTCTGTCTGTTCTGTCCAGTCACTTTTATCATTTTAATTTTATATCTTTCATTTCATAACCCAGTGTTTATTGTTTTAACTTAGCGTGGCAGAAGTGAATGGAGGGGATTCAGAAATTTTTACTTTCGTGTGCTCCAGTTCAAGCGGAAATTAAAATGCCGGACTGGATATTAATGTATTAAAATCGATTTCATAAATTATGTATTACTTGGTTTTCAGAAACAAAGTAAGCACAACACGCGCTCTAGATTCTCTAAAAATAAGTTCTGGAGCTCTCGTTATATTGTTGTGGGTAAATTCGTGAGATAATGAGTTACAAGATGTAACTTCACTCACGAGTTTACCAATAATTTCAAAATTATTCATTTCATTATGACATTTCATTGGTATGCTTCTATCTGTTTCTTCTTCTCATATTACCCTTTCTTCTTCTTTCAGGATTCGCAACTCGCATTCTGAATACAACGTGAGGCAGTATTTTTAACACTTAAATGATTTCAGTCAAATTATATAATATGTAAATTCAATAACAGCTCGCCTTGAAGCAATATGTGTATGTAATGATTTGCAAAATGTGTGTAACAGTCATTGCATATGTTTATATTATTGTAAACATGTTCAATAATGTTATGTGGATGCATTACGTAATTTAATAATGTAGGAGCTGTGAGAATAATAAGTTAAAAGTTGCTAACAATGAGGTAACAATGAGGTAACCTTGAGGCAATAATGAGTTTGAGAGTTTAATAATACTACTTCTGATTATTGGAGTAACAATAATGTAGTTTTAGTGACAGTTTATAAAAATAGCCAATAAACAACCAGAAAAAGCTTTAGTTAAAAGGAGGTATTCTATTGGATTAGGAATAGACAATCAGAGACTTGAAATACAGAAATTTACAAGTTTAGGAGGTGAAATTAGTTTAGTTGCCTGCAAACAGTGTTCCTAACCAGACGCAAAAGGTGTCCTCAAGAAATTTAATACGTATTCGTGTAGTTTACGTGTTAAAAAGTGCAATTACTTAATGAAAAAGAATCTCACAGCTCTCTATATCAGTGAAGTGATATTTAAATCGTATCAAGCATTAATAAAAGGAGTGAAGTAAAATTATAATCTGTGTAAGCCTACATTCTTGTCGCATCACAACCCTACTAAGAGGAACGTGTCTCTAACAATAATACTGACGCAGCCGAGGCAAACATAAATATATAATATTTAAAGAAACAGTCAAAATACAAAGTTAATATTTCTTAAACTTGGGGCAAAGGCCACCGGAAAGCGGGCACTATACGTGTGGTTGCAACGAATTTCAAGTTCGGCTCCCCAACAGTTAAAATATAATACAACTCCTTCAATACAAACTACTTCAAATTGACGCCCAAAGCGTGGTAAAAAAATAACGTAACAAATTGGCGTCCATTGTGGAGCTAATAAAAGACAATATCTACCTTCTTCAAACGTAACACTAAATCTACTATAACCTTTGATAATGGCTTTGCATGGCTCCTTCTAAATCTTTTCTCGTGCGGCAGTCTACAAAGCGCCACTGAGCATTCGAAGCCTAGAAAGTACAACGCACTGGGCCTGCTGTTCCCATTTCTGAGGCGCAGCAAGAACGCACAAGGTGAATATTCAAGTGGCGAGACGTTGTATACTTTCCATTAATTTAACTTAAAATATTTTTTTGTTCGCTAGAGTATGTATTTAAGTTTTAGGCGAATTTAATTTTGTTTCATTGAGTCGCGAATGAACTACAATTATAACTTCACGTCGCGCTTTAACCTGGCAATCTCGTTAGCTGTGCTTCTGTGGCGATGACGTCACTGTAACCCTGACTACACTCTTCCCGGAATGCAAGTAGGGAAATTCATACGTTGCTTGTTAGATACGCAGATTTTTAAAGCATGTTAACTTTTAGGGAAATCAACTTTAGTATAGGTAGATGATAGCAATAATACCCTAACAATATGAGCATCAAATGTGGAGAAGACAGGCAAGAAAACTGTAGAGTGGAGAGCGCAGAAATGGGAGATGTTAAGGTGTATTTGTAATAAATGTGGAAGCCCGACTACAAATTTGCATTAATTCGACTCTAGTGTAAAAATTAAATGATTTGGGTTAAGGATGTGGGGGTAATACTAAACGATTCATTTTAAGAGTGGATATAAATACCGATATCTTAGGTATAGCTCTAATAATTTAAATACAACTCGGTAGTTACCGATGACACTAGTAGTGTATTTGTTTTTGCAAAAATAACAATAAAACATTAACAGCGATGTAATATAACAATCGTACCACCTTCTATATCCATTATATAATTTACATACAATTATATAAACTGCTACGTACTTCCCTTTAACGGTGATTAGCTGAAATGCTCGGCGTTGCTCGGGGTTTGACGGTCTATGCCTACAACATTTAGCTTTAAGTTGCACTAATTCAATAGCCTTACCTTCCTCGGAGGCATTTAAAAATTATTATACAAGATTCTTAAACAGTTAATTTAAATTCTTAGGACTATATAAAGCACAAAAAATTAAAACACTGCCGTTTGTGTAAATTGCAACATCAAGAAAGAATTTCTCGAATAACTCCAAGCTTGGTGGAAGTGTAGAAGAGTGTGCAAGCAATAAGTTATTTGGTTTGCAGAGAGATGGGGTACACGTGGGCCGAGCAGAGCCCCTCGTGTCAATTCCTTCAAGGTCAGTGTTGCGCCCAGTGTAGTCGTGCAAAGCTGTCGAACAAGGTGGAAACAATATTGTGAGTGCCAGTATGCCTCGTTGACGTCAAAGGGAGCCATATTGGCATCGAGTGAGTTCGAACGAGGCAGAATGATCGGTCTCCGGGAAGCGGGTTTGTCATACCGTAACATTTCGGCTCGTACAGGGCATGCTGCTACGACAGTGATGCATGTGTAGAAGCAGTGGATAAATGAAGGTCGTACGCAGCGAAGAGCGGGTACTGGATCACGGAACATGACCACAGCACGGGTTGACATGAACATAACGGAACGTACAGCTTCATCCGAGTTGGTTCGACGCTGGAGCACTGCAACAGGTGTGAACCTGTCTGCATCAACGGTTCGTCGCCGTCTGCTGCAGGTTGGACTGGTTGCATGCATGTCATTACGTCGGCTTCCATTGTTCAGAAACCACAAGCTCCTCCGACTGCAATGGGCACGTGAACACCGTCACTGTGGTACTGAGTGACAAAATGTAGTCTTTTCGGACGAGTCCCGCTTCAACGTGTCCTACAGTGGTGGGCGCATACGTGTTCGGCCTACCGTGGTGAGCGCAACCTGGAGGACTGCGTTGTTGAGCGGTATAGCGGACAAACACCAGGTGTGATGGTTTGGGGCGCCATTGGTTACAACAACCGATGTCGCCTTTTACGAATTGAGGGCACTTTGAACAGCAACCGGTACCTAACGGGGTCGTAGAGCCTGAGGTATTCCCCCTGCTTCAGGCATCATTTCAACAGGATAATGCCCGGCCACATATTGCGAGGAATGTACAAAAATTCTTCGAAGAGCGACGGGTACCATTGCTTCCCTGGCTGCACGATCGCCTGACATGTCATCGATCATTGGTCGGCACCTGGTGCGCCACGGTGCTCCAGTAACCAGTGTCACGGATTTGTGGGCTCGAATACAAACTGCATGGAGGGAAATCCCTCAAGAAATTATTCAGAACCTTTTTGATTTAATGCCACGGTGTATATCAGCTCTAATTGCAGCGCATGGAGGCCACACCAAATACTGAATATTAGGGCTCAAAGGTCATGTATAGATTTGAAATGTTTTTCATTTGCTACTTGTTATGTACCTAACCTGTGGTATTAAATTCATTGGATTTGTGCGTTTCCTTCTTGGTGTTGCAATTTTCACAAACGGCAGTGTACTATGCAAAAGCACTGCTAAACAACCACAGTACCACAGTTTGTAATGATTTCTCGTTAATGCAGTTCAGTGACTTCACGTTGTCACATTTGGCCTTCCTCGTCGTAATTTACAGATAAAACCTCAGTTGTGATGTAATAATAGCAGTTTAAGTAATATCAACATAGCCTTGTTCATTCTCAGTAACCAACATGCACAAAACTGCTAAGAAGACATTGGAACACAAAATAAAATGAAGATCGAAATTAATACGCAAAGAAAAGAAGAATAGCAATAAGAAGCTACTTCGACTGGTTGTCGTCTTCCGTGTTGTTGCGGTTACCATGCTAGCCTTTATTTCCCTAGGTCGCGGGTTCAAACCCGGCAGAGACCGAGGAATTTTTTTCTGACTTAAAAATCCTTAGCATGGCTTTCTTCAAAAGGGAAGTAAAGCCAGTGGTTCCATATCGTAGATTTACGGCACGTAAAAGAACCTCAAGCCTGATAAAGAGGCCTCGGAACAAAAATTTCCGATCTTGCACGCCCAATATACGAAAATGGGATACTAAGGACCACAGCAATTAAAGAGCATCTATAAATAAAACGTACTTTAATTTAACTTTTTTCGACTGGCTGGATGCTGTTATTATCCATGCCCACTGTCATTTTTATGTCACTCAGTGTTTTTCTGCTTATAAAAGTATCAAAAACTTCCCATACAGAAAGAAAGCCGCTGCTTGTAAAAAATCTGATATGTTACACTCACATGACATTCTCTACTCTTGTACACACTATTTTTACAAACGCTTATTCTACATATGCTTCATGTTAATCGAGATGTTAATCCTATTGCTAATTTTCTTGTAGATGCAAGGGGAATATAGTGGGTTTTAAGCGATAGTTAAATCTTTTAAGCGCTCTTTGCATGTCCAGGATATAAAAGAATCTGATGCGTTACACTTGCATTACTTTTCTACTCTTGTAGAAACTATTTTTACAAACGCTTATTCCCCATATGCTTCATGTTAATCGAAATATCGAGATGTTAATCTTATTGCTAATTTTCTTGTAGATGCAAGGGGAATTGGTAGGATTTAAGCTATAGTCAAATATTTTAAGAGCTGGTTGCTATGTGGAGTATTCCATTCTCTTTGCATTACCAGGACAAAAAATGAATAACGAACTTGAGAAAAAGTATAAGTATTGGAAAATTTAAGGGAATAACAAGGAATATCTCGAAAATGGTTCATTCAACAAAAAAATATATGACATAAATTGTGTATTTTATCGCGATCTAAATTTTTGTGTAGTAAACTTTTGTCTATCTCTTATGGTTTACCAGTTATGCAAAAGTTGTTCACAATGAAGAATACTTTTGGAGACATTCCCAGAAAATTCAAGATATACATCTTATTTGTCATGAAAGTATCTTAAATATATGATATTTTAAACAAAATCGTTAAGCCTATTCTGAAAAAATTAAAATTTTCGAAAAATGTTCAATGTAAAGGGTAATCTGGGGTGGGGGGATTTTCTTGAAATCCTTCGTGTCGCATCTCTGGAAGATACTGAACCTAAATACCAAGTTTGGTGTTTATCCGACTGTTTGTTTTTGAGTTATGCTGTTCACAGATAGACACACACACACACACACACACACGGACATGTTTCCAAAAAGGCTTTTTTGGATTCAGGGGGTCTCAAAACATGTATTTCCGGTGAAATCTCGGTATCGAATTTTTGGGTGGAATACAATACTTCCCCTACTTACTATGCGTAGTAGAGAAAGTTAAAAAAAAAGAAAAACTACAAATTATAATATGGGAATATCCTAATATCGGAATATAATTGGAGAGTGTATGGATATTGACTTCGACTTATTTATTTAGCAATGCTTGAGCAGCATAGAGACACTTATAGTCAATGCGATATGTTGAATGCTTCTGTGTGTTTTTATATCTATACACAATAAATAATCATGCGAAGGTAAGGAAGAATAAAAAGTATTTTGTCTGGTTTGATGCTGTTGCTGTTGTCATAATTGGGATAGCTGTTGTAATTATTAATTTGACTGTTATTACTCCATGATAGATGTCAGAGAGCAGATCAACGAATAATATGCTATTCCTTTTGTTATTTTATAGGCCGTGAAAGCCTAAGTAATTGTTATTCTTATATTGGCAATGTTGGGCCTATTATGATTACCGTTCAGAAATATATAGATGGCCTTGCGAGCTTTTGTAGGCATAACATAAAATTAAATAACTAATCGTGTGAAATGGAGCATAGATTCTAATTCTAAACTAGACAGTAATTTTCGCCTTGTGTCAAAGGTTATCAGTCCCAAGTGTCGAAGTCGGTGCAAGTGTAGAAGCCTATAAAGAAAGAAAGAAAAAAAGAAAGAAAAAAACACATTATATAGTATAGAAAGAATGAGCTTTAATAAGACAAATACTTGCATAAATAGTTTTAATTTAATATTTTGCTGTATAAAGAAGGCTGAGAGGATAGTCAATAGCTATTTAAAAGGAATCTAAATTTTCTAATCATAATATTAGTCACTCTTTACATGAATTCATGGGAAATTAAAATATGGCTGCTTAGGATTTCAAGTACAAGAACTTAAAATACTGAAACATCTAAACGAACAAAAATTTGCATAAAAATTGTAATTTAATTTGGATTATATATATTTTAAATGAATATACATTTTCCCTTGTGGAAGCTTCTTGTTCATTTCTCAAGGTTTCTCTGTTATATCAAATTCAATAAAATGAAGAGTGCCCACATAGAAAAACATAAATCTTTTATTCATCATACAAATATATTAAAATCATTGCAGCAGTTTTTGAGAGAATACAACATAACGAACATTGTTACATAAAATGGTACGTGGGCTGGGGCAAATTGCATGAAGATCTTGAATCTGCATCCTTGAAAGATGCCTGACTTAATGACGTAGTTAAGAGTTTGAGTTATGCTGTTCTTTACCCTCTCTCATTTTTAGTAGTGTTTAACGCCCATTCTTATTGCATTGGACATCACATGCGTTAGTCACTGAATAAACCTTGGAGAGGAGATGTTCCAGACCTAAGTTTAGAGTGTGAGGACTGAGACAAACCTAGAAAAAAACCAGTCAGGGAGGATGGTCCGGACTTGTTTGGCGAGTTTGTGCCTTAACGACCTCGGCTCCTGCCTTTGTCTGTCTCTTTCTATGTCGCTTACAGATACACACATTTTTGCAGTTTGTTTTTATTTATATGGAGAATAAAGCCGTTTATTGGTAACGTTTATCGCCAACTATTGAGGGAGGGAGAAGAAACGAAAGCTTATTTCATCTTATGTTGAGAATAGAATGAAAACGCAGTACTCCAAACCCAATTTAGAATACGTGAATTTCACACAGCTTATGATGAGACTGATGTATTCAATTGACATGTTCTGTAGCAGTTATTTTGTACACTAGAATCCTGCATTTAAGCATTGTTCTAGTTTGCGATCGAACCCTACAATCTTGGACACAGAAAACTAGTGTTTAACCAACGGACCTTATTTATTTATTTGTTACATTTCAAGGATACTCATGTTTTTTCTATCGGTCTTAATTCTTGCTGCATATTACAATCTAATTTGAGGCAGTATTTTTAACACTTAAATGATTTCAGTCAAATTATATAATATAATAACAGCCCACCTTAAAGTAATATGTGTATGTAATAATATATAAAAAGTGTATATTACAGTCATTGTACATGCTTGTATTATTGTATACATGTGTAACAATGTTATGTGAATGTATTACATAATTTAATAACGTAGGGACTGTGAGAATAATAGGTTAAAAGTTGCTAACAATGAGGTAACCTTGAGGAAATACTGAATTTTAAAGTTTAACAATACTACTAGTCATTGGAGCAACAATAATGTAAATTTTGAGATAATTTAATATATAGCCAATCAACAACCAGAAAAAGCTTTAGTTAAATGAAGGTATTCTATTGGATAAGGAATAGCCAATCAGAGACTTGAAATACAGAAATTTACAAATTTAGGCGGTAGAAATCAAGTCAGTTGCTTGTAGACAGCGCTCATAACTGAACGTGTTGGTTGTCGACAGTGTTCCTAATCTGACGCGAGATGCGTCCTCGAGAAATTTAATACGTATTTGTGTGAGATGAAAATGGTTTACGTGTTAAAAAGTGCAAGTAATTAATTAAAAAAATCTCACAGCTCTCTCTATATCAGTGAAGTGTTATTTAAATCGTGTCAAGCATTAATAAAAGGAGCGAAGTAAAATTATAATCTGTGTAAGCCTACATTCTTCAGCCGCACCACAACCCTGCAAAGAGAAACATGTCTCTAACAAAACATAAATACATAATATTTAAAGAAACAGTCAAATTACAAAGTTAATATTTTTAAACATTTTTGGGGGTAAAGGCCACCGGAAAGTACATTTGGGACGAAGGCTAACGGAAAGCGGGTACTATACGTGCGGTTGCAACGAACTTCAAGTTCGGCTCCCAACTGTTGAAATATAATACAACTCTTTCAATACAACCTATTCAAATTGACGTCCAAAACGTGGGGTAAATAACGTAAAGACAATAACTTCTTCAAATGTAAGCAGCCTAATTTAACATAGGTCATACATAAAAAGGGAATGACATAACTACATACTCGCACTTAAATGAAAATAAACAATTAGGGTGGTCTGAGAGTAAGTGCCTGGATACAAAAAACGAGGGGCTAGGAAAGAGAAAATACTCCGTCGTGAAACCCATCGTATTTATGCAAATTAGGTGCTGTGCCCGCCGTCTCGGTCAAGAGAAGGCTGTGAACCCCTGCCAGCTGATGGGGTGCAAGGTCCTTAACGAATTTGTTGACGACGAGCTTGCTAATTGTATTCACTTCAGTTCGCCGTCGTTTCACTCGCACTTACGCCACAGCAAGTTGTTTGCTTCTCTCAGGAACAGCTATTCCGTACACTTGGCTTTTTCTGGTCTCTTAGGGGATGAGTTGTTGCTTGTGTTACTCTCAGTCTCGCTTTGTAATCTCTAGGGGCTGGCCTTAACACAAGTTCCCCTTCTCATCCGTTCATTTCATTTTGATATCTCTGTCACGATGTAGGGATAAGACACGTGTGCCGTGTTGTGCTGCTGTCACCAAATCGTTAAAACGAGTTCCTTGAGGTTCCTTAGACAGGACCATTTGCAGTATCAGCTTTCAAGTCTTTAACCGTTAGCATTTAAATAAGATTTTAGAGTGTCAATTTCAAAACCGATTTGGATTGCATTTTCTCAATTTATTTCTTCATTTCTTCCTTTATGCTCTTCATTTTGGTCAGTATCTTCTCCATTCACTCTACATTTTCTCCAATCCAGATTTCATGCTCTTCATTTCACTTAATTGTTAAAATATTTCCACCATCGTGGCATTTAAATTCCACTCCTGACACCACTATGACTTTGTTCAGTTCTGAACTGTCACTTCTCTAATGTGATTTAGTTCAGTTCTCGTTCTCACTTCACTAACGTGATCTAATTCAATTTTCCTTGACTTTGATGCCAATCCCGGGTCTCATAAAATGTTTGATGCTGTTACTTCGATGCATCAATTTTGATAATATCTAATGTTACGTGCTTTTTTGTCGAGTTCTAAGATACCATCTCCTAGCTCATTCTGCATTGTCTAGTCTGCCAGCTGCGTCAGTGGTATGGCTATGAATTCTTTCTCAGGATATGCATGAGTGTAGAGTGAAAGGATAACACCAGTTTAGTTAGATGATAAATTTTGATTTTAACTAAAATATTTTGTGTGAAGTCGCCGACTGTTAAAGTAAAGAATTAAATTATATAATAGTAATTAAGCAAAGCGTTATTTGCCGTCAGTCACAGAAATTTTACTCGGAAAGATCCCTCACAATAGCCGTTTAATCTTTCACTCGAGCCATTACTGAGCACTGCACGCCTTAAAATGAAACTAAAGATCACATGAGTAGTAACGAGTAATCACAAGATAAGTAAGTAAAAAACATCAGTCTGTTTTAGAATGCACGCTTTTTTAACTTAAGCTCCGCATATCTATCACTACCCCTATCAACTTTCCTACTTACTCGGTCCAATCCTAAAACTCTACGTATGCGTATCTGAAACTGTTTCTATGTGTGTCTTGCTCAAATCTAAGTTTCTGAGATATCCGTTATTAAGGGTTCTAATTGTTCAATACTTTTAGTCTCGTTGATTTTTAGTTGTTTCTCGCGACTGCATTCAACAATATGTTGTATCTATAACGAAATGTGTAATGTAGCCATTTTTGCAAAGGTTTATTTGGATTAAAAAGTAGTAGATAGAAAAATAAACTTTAGTAAGAATATGTTGTATACCCACTAATAAAATAGAGGTAGAGAAAGTCATGTGAATGTATGGCATCATATCCTTTTTCTTTATTTTTATATTCACACAAAGAAAACCGAATTACAAAGCCATCATGGCAATCGGCTTTGAAAAGATTTGACTATCGCTTTAGGTTACTGTATTATTCTTATACCTACAATGAAATGTGTAAATAACTCATGAAGGTTAAGAAGAGGTAGATAAAAGAAGTAAGTTTTTGTATGAAAGCGTGTAAAAGAGTGAGTAGAGAAGGTCATGTGATTGAAACACATATAATATTTTATCACTTATTGTTGGTAAAAGGCTATTTTTAATATCGGAGTATGTACCTGCTTTAGATTCAGAGTAAAAAACCGGCTTGGTTACGGTACTTGATATGGAATCATATTACCCAGCGCTATAGTAAAATCCACTGTATACTATGACAACCTATGGTATGCTAAGAAGGTTATAAGGTATGCAGAGTTTATAGCGTCATATGAAAGCAGGGGTCGATGCGACCACAAGACTCGTTTCTTTGCTGGCTGTGTTTATATTTTGTAAATATAAGTAGAAAGGCTATTGGCTGTATTTCTTTGCGGAGCTTATACCGAAATAACCATTGCAGCGATATACTTGCAGAGTGTCAAGTAATCATTCTCATTCACATAGACTACAAATTTGGGCGTTTATTGGGTAGGTATTTGAGAACTAATAATAATAATAATAATAATAATAATTCAAATTTAAAATTTGTACATTATGACGAATGTTCAAGGTGTAGCACAAGGTTACCACTGCGGAGTGGCATGAGGTTTAACCCACTCCTGTTTTCTTCTTCGGTTTGCCTGCCGTCAAAGGAGCTTCTATTCCATTAGCACTGTGTCGCCGTGAAGTCCTACCACCCGAACACACGGATTGGAGGGAGAAAGGAGGAGAATGACATCTGTGTTACAAAATGGCAAGCCTATCTAGCAGCAAAAGACTCCCTAGTGTCAAGACAAGACAGGTGGATAACATTACGTCTTAGGAGGATAACTCCAAGTAAAACAGGTGAAAGGTTGGCTGCAGGCTGTCTTTACTGCCAGCTTACAACTCTTCGAATGCGACATCACACTGCGAATTTCACATTCACTATAAAACAGAGCATAGGCCATTTTGGGCAAAAAGAATTTGGTATGTTCGATGTGGAGAAGACAACACACCAAAGTATACAGTAGGGAGTCCATTAAATGCAGGCTGGAGAACCACTGCACTATCATATCTACAGGAAAGAACAATTTATGGAATAATGAGACATCGGCGACTCTGGCTTTAGTTAGATCCAATCGAAACACAGTCTCCAATCGAGAAGCGCAGGCCGTCAGGGAAGGATAGGAAAAAATCTGATGTGTTACACTCACATGACTTTCTCTACTCTTGTACAAACTATTTTTACAAACGCTTATTCTCCATCTACTTCATGTTAATCGAGATAAACATTTGCAGACTCTTATTGCTAATTTTCTTGTAGATGTAAGGGGAATATATATTTACAACGGCAATCTAGAACAACAGTAGCCTTTAAGCACATACATATCTCTTAATAGCTGGTTGCTAGGTGCAGCACCATTCCCTTTGCCACAGATTAATACTCTTTGCATATCCAAGACAAAAAAAATGAATAACGAATTCCCATTTGAGAAAATAAGTATTGAAAGTTTAAGGGAATAACAAGCAATATCTCGAAAATTGTTCACACAACAACAAAAATGTATATGACATAAATTGTGTATTGTAACGCGATCTACATTTTTTGTGGAGTAAACGTTTGTCTATCTCTTATGGTTTACCAGTTATGTAAAAGTCGTTCACAGTGAAGAATGCTTTTGGGGACATTCCCAGAAAATTCAAGATATACATTTTATTTATCATGAAAATATATTAAACATATGATATTTTAATCAAAGTCGTTAGAGCCATTTTTGAGAAAATTAAAATTTTCGAAAAATGTTCCATGTAAAGGGTAATCTGGGGTGGGGGATTTTCTTGAAAACCTTCGTGTCGCATCTCTGGAAGATACTGAACCTAAATACCAAGTTTGGTGTTTATCCGACTGTTCGTTTCTGAGTTATGCTGTTCTCACACACACACACACGCACACGCACACGCACACACACAGACACACACACGGACATGTTTCCAAAAATGCTTTTTTTGGATTCAGGGGGTCTCAAAACATGTATTTCCGGTGAAATCTCGGTATCGAATTTTTGGGTGGAATACAATACTTCCCCTACTTACTATACGTAGTAGAGAAAGTAAAAATGATGAAACCTCTACCTCTATATATTAATCTTTAGTTTAGGATAGTTGCTAACATTTGCATGATCATTTTACCTATTATAGCGTTCAATGTCCAATTGTAAGTATTATGTTTATATGTTAATTATAATGCTAAATATTCAATCTACTTAGTATTAGACAATTATTAATTCACAAAAAATGCCATTCATTGTAAAGGAAGAGGTAAGAAAACTATTTCAAAGCAACAAGTAAACTTCTCTCCTATAAATAAAAGAGCACTTATAACAACAAACGTGTAAGACTAAATGACAAGAATAAATCTTTATAGACGAGGATAAGTCTGGAATATAAAGAACTCCCGGGGCTAAAAGATATAGCAACCCCCTAGTCCGTGAGAGGGATTTATTTTATTTGGAAAGGTAGAATCAGACGACCGAAAACATGCAGTGCCTTACCCGGGATTTGAACTATAGATCTTCCGGTTTTCGTCCGGTTGCTCTAACCAACTGAGCTACCATAGCAACATGCCAGTACGACATTGAATTCCCCTACTGACTGGCATTCTTTCCCGATAAACCACAAGGTCAGCTGGGGAATGTAATGTCGTACCGGTATGTTGGTATTTGTGTTGTAAATTACCCTAAACCTTAATGCAAAAAAATATGGAAATGACACAAGCAATATTATATACGCCGAGTGCCCAAAAAATCAGTCTTTTGCAGTTTTATGTTTCCCGCACACATAAGTCCAAAAGAGGTTGCCGTATCACTGACGTTCAAAGGGGCAGTATAGGTACGAAGCTAAAAGGTCCCTGAAGTCGTGCTGCTCTCTGCATGTTTGAGGTTTCGTACTGATAAGCTTGCATTTCGAGCCAGACCATACAGGAAAACCGGTAACAGGTAACATTTTCCCAACAACGAATACACGGATATCTATATGAAGAGGCACCGAAATGCAGCTAGGGCTCGAAGGCTGAATTTTGAAGGTTTTCCGACGCGGGGTTTGCCTTCTGCGCACCTTGTTCGACGTACAGAAATGTAACTAAGAGCTGATGGATCATTCCAGGCATTACTATTTCTTAACCATTAATTTTTACTTTCTCTACTACGTATAGTAAGTAGGGGAAGTATTGTATTCCACCCAAAAATTCGATACCGAGATTTCACCGGAAATATATTACCATTTTTGGAAACATGTCCGTGTGTGTGTGTGTGTGTGTGTGTGAACAGCATAACTCAGAAACGAACAGTCGGATAAACACCAAACTTGGTATTTAGGTTCAGTATCTTCCAGAGATGCGACACGAAGGTTTTCAAGAAAATCCTCCCACCCCAGATTACTCTTTACATGGAACATTTTTCGAAAATTTTAATTTTCTCAAAAATGGCTCTAACGATTTTGATTAAAATATAATATGTTTAAGATATTTTCATGACAAATGAAATGTATATCTCGAATTTTCTGGGAATGTCTCCAAAAGTATTCTTCATTGTGAACGACTTTTGCATAACTGGTAAACTATAAGAGATAGACAAAATTTTACTACACAAAAATGTAGATCGCTTTAAAATACACAATTTGTCATACACAATTTTGCTTTGAGTGAACCATTTTCGAGATATTGCTTGTTATTCCCTTAAATTTTCCAATACTTATACTATACTTTTTCTCAAATGGAAATTCGTTATTCATTTTTTGTCCTGGTAATGCAAAGAGAATGGAATACTCCACATAGCAACCAGCTCTTAAAACATTTGACTATCGCTTAAAGCCTACCATATTCCCCTTGCACCTACAAGAAAATTAGCAATAAATTAACAACTCGATTAACATGAAGCATATGGAGAATAAGCGTTTGTAAAAATAGTTGGTACAAGAGTAGAGAAAGTCATGTGAGTGTAACACATCAGATTTTTCTAATCGTAATTGGGTAAAGAAGAACTGCAACTGACCTGAGGGTTCAAGGACTTCAATACAACGGATATTGGAAGAACAAAAATTGCATTCCTATGGGAAGGATTTGCAAAATTACGTATTGTTTTGTAGAAGGATCTTAAATAAAATAATAATAAATCCGGATTTAAGCAGGCAGGTTTTATGGGGGAATGAATGTTCCTTTTGCCAATGACTAATATAAACAAACATAATCTGCATTACTGGGCTTCTGAAAATTCTCATTGGTTACGAGCACATCACATACTGCCTCAGTGGAGTGTTAACGGGTGGTCCAGCATTCTAGTATAGTACATCACTGGACTTATTTAGCTTATTTAGCTCCTAGGCTTACTGGGCAGTCCTATTTGCAACTTTTGCAGAATGGGCTGAATCTTAAGAACCTCCTAGAATACGTCCTACTTTAGTTAAGTCTAAATCACTAATTTAAGCACGATGTATATCACCATTATTCTGGAGGAGTTATAGAATATCTCAACCATGTGTATCCCCGAACAGTGGCTATGTCGTGGTGATTGTATTCTGTGGCCAGCGAGATCATCCGATTAGACACCCCTGCATTCTTTCTTATAGGGATATATCAAGGCCAGGGTTTACGAAATGGGACCCTAAAATTTAAAAACAGAATGTCATATCTGTGTTTCAATATTAGCAAAAATATTAATGTGTATCTGCTGATACGGAGAGGCTCCTACATCAATGTTTGCACCAAGGCGGAGATGAATTTCAAAATTTTTATTATGAATAATTTACAAACAGAAGGTGATTTAAATCTAACATTGCTTTAAGGGAACGGATAATTAAAACAGCATTGTGTTTAATGTTAACATTTGCTGCAGCAATTTGTTCCATATAGTTGTTTCATATAGATTATGATTGCCAGTTAATTATATGAGTTAACATGTGTGCTCAAGTTTTTGCCCAGCGGCAATCTTGAATTATTGTTAATGGGCGAATTGGTTATTAAATAGCCGATAACACACACATATTCAGAGCCTGGGCATGCGGTGAGACGTTCTTGTTTCGAGAAAACTTTCGCGAGCCCAGCCGGGAATCGAACCCGGACCCCTCGCACTGGGCAGGTACTCTAAGCTATGAGGCCGGTTATAGCAGTTAGTATTTTTTTTCAAGCATTGGTCTTTCATTTAGCAAGGTCTCCTCCCTATGAGTGTGAAGTCCCCTTTACAGTTCTGCTTAGGCAAACCTTTCGACATCCGCGCTATCCGGAGTAAACTAACTTCAACGAAGGATGGCTTCCGTGGGCCACTTAGTACATTATCATCGTCCGGGTAACACGAACCGAATGACTGTATACCTTTCCTCGATGTATCCACAAGCAACGCTTTCCTGTCTGATTCTTTTGTAGCAAGCGCATAGTGTTATTCGGCAATGCAATACTCCGCAATCGCCGAAGACAATAGGGCAACGGTATCACGCATTGTTCAAATATTTCAGAGAAAAACGGAATACCTTTTAAAGAAAGTGGGGCTGAGTGGACTGCGTTCTTTCATGCATCGGTTGTAAACGACTATAAGGAGCCAGCTACAATGTGATTCTAAATGAATTACAAATATATTCTGCAAATATTGCCAAGTTAAAGAGAAGGATAGTTTTTTAAATGTTTGATCTAAAACACAAATACGTACAATTGAACAACGTCCTCAAGTAGCAGGGATTAAAATTATAGGCTATTTATACTTCACCATGGTTTAAAAAGCTACGTTCTGTTTACACAGATATTGTGAAACAGCTTTGCTCTGCCTCTCTGTGACATAATACACGTTACTGACGCAACCTCACCTAACCTGATTATTACTGTTTCGACCTCCACTCGTATGTGGTGTGGAACACAACTCGGGAATATCCCCTGGGCACTGGGCTCAACTCATATTGATTTCTTGATGGGCTCATCAAATGTGCGCATTTCATTTCAATTCTTTTATTTTATCGAATTCAACTATTAACCTTTTAAATCATGATGCCAAGACTTAATGTAAGCAACTGAAATAGGATTAGGGACATAAACTATAGATTAGGATGGAAAATTAGAAATCACCTTTGTATTTTCGCAATAGACCCGAGACCAATAGTTCTTTTCTGACCAATTTTCAGTTCTGTTCTTCAATCTATAACCTGCTAATCCTTCTCTCTAATAATATATTTTGAACTTAAAAAGCTTAAAATTTGTCGAAGGAAATACAACATTGACACTTTACTGAACATTATAATAATACCCACGCATTAGGTTACTAACTTCTGAATAAAACAGCCTCATATTGCAGAGAAGATTTTAGTATGCATTTGTTCCAGTGTTATACATATTTTTTAATTATGTTATTCCAAATCGTCAGGAAAAACTTCTGAAATCTTGCTTGGTAGAAAGAAAACAAATGGTTTATATGAATGCCGAATTCTCCTCGGACGTCACATCGGCAGCGGTGTCCCACAGGGTTCAGTTTTTGGTCCACTTTTATTTTTAATTGCAGTAAATGATTTACCTAGCAATGTTTTCGGATGATGAAACTTTTGTTACTAGGAAAATTACCTAAATTTATTGAACAAACAATGTGAGGTTATCATGACTTAAACAGCAGGCTCTTAAATGAAGAATGTCTTATTTACTTTCAAACAATTATCGGCTAATTAAGCTTGTTTCCATCGGACTAGAGTTTTTGATAGCCAACTAACTTGAACTTCACATATTAATACCTTAAGGCATGATTGACCAGTATAATATTCCTAATACGAAATCTAAGAGAATGTATCCCTCCTGATTATAGGAGATGTGTGTAGTTTGCATTTTACGAGTCGATCATAAGAAATGGTTTAATTTTTCGGGTAAGTACTTACAAGATGAATGAAATATTCTGCAAAATAAAATTATAAGTACAATTAAAAATGTTAGTTTAGTCTTTACAGACTTCTGTTTATTGAGTGAGGCATTTTAACTATATATATAATCTGTATATTTTGGACATTTTAGTTTTTATGTACAATTCTTCTGAAACCCTAAAATTAAAAAGTGATACACATAATAAAAATAAATTTAAATGTAAATATTCCTTATTTTAGATCATCAAAATCTCATAGTTATATGTATTTAGGATACAAATTGTATAATAATTTGCACAACCAGATAAGTAACATTTTAAGTCCAGAGTATATGCATGGTTGGTTGCAAATCCTTTATATTTCATACAAGGATTTTTTAAGATTTAAATCTTGTGTAATTAGTATGTATTCATATGACCTATTTTTTATTAAACGTTGCAAATGCCTGTATAGTGCTTTAAGACAGAATAAATACTGCTGCTGCGACGACGACTATGACTACCGTTACCACTACTAATTCTGTGCGGTTGGTTCAAACAGATAAAGAGCACTTTGCACTGAAAAAATTACCTGATTCTTTTTAGTATAGGCAAATCGAATCTAGATAAGGGAAACTAAAAACCTACGAGCACCCTTCCCAAAATGGTAACTTATTTTTTCTTATTTTCCTATATCTCCTCCTCTACCGGTTCTAAATCATCAACATTTTATAATATAAATACTTTATATCCAATGAAACAACTTTATACCGCTCAAAACTCTTAATGTTATAGTCTAAGGCTTCTAGTTTAGGTTCTTATTTATGAGCAAACTTATACCGTTAAAAGTCGACAGGCAAAATTGCATGCCTTTTGAAGTCGGCGAAAAGAAAACGACCACCGCCTCTTAACTGAAAAAGCTAACTCTCATTCAAAACTACAGGAAATTAGCACATTTATGTAAATACAGCGTGGACTATTTCAAACCTATTGGCGACGGCTCCCTCACGATAAGAAAATCAATTGTCCAGCGCGCTATATTGGCCGCTAGGACGCCGGCAGCTTTGAAATAGTCCGCATTGTAGTTAGGCAGCAGGTAACAGTTCAGCAGTTACTGAGAGGATACCAATTTTTGTTAAAAATTAATTGATGTGAAATAGCCATATAACCTTCTTCATTCATTATAATTTCATACTATACTGCTGCTCGTAAGTTAAAGGCACATTATTTTCCTTGTCCTTTCCCACTAAATTTTAATTCAGACAAAACTTTGTAGAAATACCTACATTATACAGGGACAGGGAACAGCGATAGTCAAATGTTTTAGCACTGGACAGTATACGCTGGCCTTAAAATCCCATACTGTTTCCATGTAAACAGCTGAAAATCGATGGGACTTAAAAGGACTGGGATTTAAGAATGACAAACTATAGAAGAAATCGAACCATTAATAAGGATGTCTCGGAAATGCCTGATGCCACAAAAGAGTTATTTAAAATAAATTCTGTGTTTCAAAGAGATCTGCATTTTTTATGCAGTACGTTTTCGTCTTTCGCTTAACGTTTAAAAATTATACAAGATTATATACAATTTCTTCCGAATGAAGTAAACTTTACAGGCTTTTCTCATAAAATTCAGTATATACACTTTATTTGTAGTGTAAACATATTTAATATATGATATTGTAATAAAATCCTTGGACTTTTTTTAGAAAACAAAATATTTAAAAAAAAATGATCCATGTAAAGGGCAGTTTGGAGTGGGGTAATTTTATTGAAAATTTACATATTGCATTTTTGGAAGATACTGATACAAGTTTGGTATTTATCCTACTTTTTCGTTTTTGAGTTACGCTGTACACACACCACACACACACACACACACACACACACACACACACAAAGAACCTTTTTCTAAAAATTCTTTCTGTATTAAGGGGCTCAAATTATGTATTTTCGTTGAAGTCTCGGTATCGAATTTTTGGGTGGAATGTAATACCTTCTCTACTACTATGAACGCGGTAGAGAAAGTAAAAAGCATAATTAATTTAATTAATTATGCGTAATAATATTATTTATTTATGGTACAAGACAAGTGTTAAAGTAGGGTTTTATTTTACGAGTTAGAATGTTTGCGAAACGAGGCCGTAGGCCGAGTGTAACAATCCTGTGGGCAAAATAAAATCAGTTTTATGATGTGAGGCACCCACTAATTGCCCTGAAATTTGTAAAATAAGTGTAACATGATACTACATCGATTCCACGCCTATATGCAACTAGAAAAATTGCTCTTACAGCTAGATCAACACACGTGTGCAGCAAGAATGTGGATTTTTGATGTTTTGTTGATACGCTAACAGTGCTTACGTTACAACAGTCAAAAGCGATTATTTACTATATCATATATGGATTCTTTTTGGTAACAATTTCTTTGTTACCCTTTTGGCAACTTCCAGCTTTTTGTCCGGCTCTTGAATTCAATTTCATCCATATGTCGCCATTTTATCGATTATTCAGCTCATAGATAAAATAATAGCGATTTAGATGAAAGAAAGTACAAGGTTGCCAACACAAGAAATAGTTAACTTGACAATGTATTGCGATGAACTGAAATATGACCATTTGAATTGTGAATAGTTAATAAAAAAACAAAATTAAATACAAAAGCTAATCAAACCAACTCGATTTATTAAGCATGTACAAAAACAAAAAGTAACTTCTATGTGACTAGATTTGAAACCAAAGTAGGTACCAATGGAGTGGCATAAAATCTTCGATCTAGTGTGATAAAGAAAAACTTTTAACCCGTGTGTCTTGTGTTAAAAGGTGTAATTTTAGTTCCATCCGTTAGAAAGAAAGGCCTTTAAAACTTAAAGAATATTTAGGAAACCTTAAATATTCACTATTCAGAGCCTTTTGAGACAGTGGAAGGGGGAGATAAAGCTGTTGCGTGGCCGGTGCATTAACTATCACAAAGAGCCGCCACAGAAACGGGCCTTTACACGAGCAACCGATTTTCAACCTTCCAATATCCACTGTTTCAAAAGACTTGAACAAAGAATACAGAATAGGAATGTACCGGAAGATAATTATGATAGATTACATATATTAATGGACTCTTAATTTTTTCTGTGGAGTTTTCTGTATCTTACTTTTCCTGTACTTGCTCTGCCCTGAGAAGCAAAAGAGAAGGTAGAACCATATCGTAACATTTGTATGTAGCCACAATATCGGAGGTGGTGGTAAAAAGCTCAATGGATTCAAAATGTTTAATTTTGAGGAATTCAGGTTCAGGCTGTTCTTAGTACACTAAACAGCCTAAAATAGAGTTAGGATATTCAGATAAAATAAAAACCATCAACCTTAGTAATATGACTGAGAACATTCCGGTATGTGGTGGGAAAAAATGGAAGGAAAAAATGTCGTTCGAATGGATGGATTGAGAGGCAGTATCAGGATAGGTATCTCTGTTAGAGACAATGAGAAACGAGACTCTCAAACAGCTGTGTCAGGTACGTGAGGATGTGGCTGACCCACTTGAAAACTGATATTTGTAATCGTATGCCATGCTCAAGAATGATCTTGCAAAAGCGTTGCAAGGCTTATTTATCATCAGGGTGGAGAAAAGTCTTTCAATTCCGGAGTGAATTGGTGTAACTGAAACAATTGGGCAGTTAGATTATTTGTATTAGAATAAAAGACGGATATAATTGCTCAAGAGTCGAAAGTGTGAAAATTGCGTTAAAGCGTAAGAGAGACTGTTTTTTGAGTTAGAAGTTTCGACAGTTGCATATCTGACTTGAATAAGTATTCCCAGGTAAAAAATTGAAAACAGCGCTGCATGAAGCTTTTATTATCTTAGGTTTATGGAATAGTTGAAGATGACGCATTGGATGTGATTTTCTACGGTATTCTCTGGTTATTTGCTTAATTATTCCTAACTTTTCGGAGAAGTTTATCTGTGATTTGCAAGAGAAATGCATAAATAATAGGATAACTATGATAGATGCTAAGGTGACAGAGCCAAAGGGGTTTTGATTTGTGGCTTCTCCATGGTGGAAAAATCTTTATTCTTCACTTTTTTAGTCCTAATTTGGAAACTTTTGTGCATAATTATCTAACCAAATTGCTGTGCTTAGCAAGTCCGTTCACCCAAAAAGAATATTATATTCCATAAAGATCTCTCACGCTATTTGCTTTACAAATGCAATACAACCTTCTATTATATAAATTTATGCTTTAAAATAGAGTATTAAATGATGCGCCTAAATCAGGATAGGTGAGAATAATAGTGTATTTAAGAAAAATCAAAAGCTATTATCATTTATTTTACAGAAGACTATTTTCCAAAAGCGTCTCCAAATGAAACGCTACCTATTGGTTTAATTCCTTGCTGCCTAGAGAAGGTTCTAAACTTCGATGCCAGATAGCTTATATCTGATATGTTTTTCAGTTTGGTATATAGAGAATGGTAGTTTCAAAACTGATCTAACTTCATCTGTGTTTGCCTTACACAACATATTTTACTTTGTGCGCAATCTATTATTTGGAAAGATATTGCGAGGGAAGTTTATACATATTCATTTCACTTGTGAGTGTATGAACAGAGCAGCACAGAAGCTAAGGATGGGGAAGAAGAAATAATTCTACAATTCTGTGAAAGGGCTTCTTAAATTTTTGATCTGTTACGGAAGTTAACTAGGGACTTCGGAAAGTAAAGTATATGCAAGACTGAGCTAGTTGGATTAAAGAAGGAATAAGAAATGACGACTTTAGAACAGAACTTAATAATTGAATGTATCAAACTCATTGTACTGTCAGGTGTACAAGACGGTGTTGTATGAATGGCTGCGTGGTGTCCGTTGAGAAAAACTGAAGTCTATACCAGTGACTGCAAGTAAAATTTGAAGCGAACGAAGCAACGCTTGGAGCATTTACCTGCTCCTTCAAATAGCAAACGCCACCTACAAGGTGAATCGAATGAACTCTCGAGTCCTCCAGGGCATAACATTACTAGTGCTCTTCTCTACAGTAAGAGAAACTTTCTCCATTGGTGCCCCAAATACCACTCTAACATCTGTATGATTACAGTGCCTGTGCACATAGTTTTCGTCTTTAAACTTGAGGCAGTGTTTTTAACACTTAAATGATTTTCAGTCAAATTATATAATACATAAATTCAATAACAGCCCGCCTTAAAGCATTATGTGTATGTAACAGTATGTAAAAAGTGTATATTACAGTCATTGTATATGTTTCTATTATGTACATGTTCAATAATGTTATGTGAATATATTACGTAATTTAATAATGTAGGAGCTGTGAGAATAATACGTTAAAAGTTGCTAACAATGAGGTAACAATTAGGTAACCTTGAGGCAATAATTAATTTGAAAGTTTAACCATACTACTTGTAATTCTTGGAAACAATAATGTAAATTTTGAGACAGTTTATAAAATAGCCAATCAACAACCAGAAAAAAACCTTAAGTTAAATGAAGGTATTCTATTGGAGTAGGAATAGCCAATCAGAGACTTGAAATACAGAAATTTACAAGTTTAGGCGGTTGAAATCAATTCAGTTGCCTGCAGACAGCGTTACTAACCAGACGCAAAAAGTGCCCTCAAGAAATTTAATACGTATTCGTGTGAGACGAAAATAGTTTACATGTTAAAAAGTGCAAGTAACTAATTAAAGAATCTTACAACTCTCTATATCAGTGAGTGTTATATAAATCGTATCAAGCATTAATAAAAGGAGTGAAGTAAAATTATAATCTGTGTAAGCCTACATTCTTAGTCGCAGCACAACCCTGCCAAGACATCCATGTCTCTAAAATAAATACTGACGCAGCCGAGGCAAACATAAATATAATATTTAAAGAAACAGTAAAAATTACAAAGTTAATACTTTTAAAAATTGGGGCAAAGGCTACCGGGTACCATACGTGCGGTTGCAACTACTACAATTCCGGCTCCCCAACAGTTGAAATATAATACAATTCCTTCAATACAACTTACTTCAAATTGACACCCAAAGCGTAGTGCAAATAAGGTAACAAACAATTTCTTGAATTGGCTATCATAAGTGGGGCAAATAACATCTACTTTCTAAAACTACTCTGCAGTTTTGCAAAACGATAATGTTATTCATAAATGTGAAAGAACCACATGAATTTCAAAATGATACAAACCCATACTTTGTTGTAACTCGGTACACATGTAATAGTGCCCTACTAACTTTGTAATTCTGGCTAGCATCCATTCCCCAACATTCCGTACTAAGCTGTCTCTTGCAAGGAAGTTCTGTCAAAATGATGATTTGGGTGTACCACATTCCCAAAGCACTTTTTCACGAGACATCCATCCCTCCTCTTGCAAAATATTGACAACAATGATGTCTGAAGATATCACTGAGTTTTCCATGGCGTTGGCTGGCATATATAGAAAACGACCTTCAGAAACGTTTAGACTGGGATGCCACTGGGCGGGACACGAGGTTTAACGCATCTCACTATTTTGTTCTTCGGTTTGCCTACCGTCCAAGGAGCTTCTATTCTATTAGCGCTTTGTCACCGCAAAGTCCAACCACTCCCAACATACAAATTGGATGGAGCAAGGAGGAGAATAACACCGAGTGTCTTAAAATATCATGCCTGGTTTAGACAATTGAGAAACGGTACTAGAGCCCATAGTGTGTTGCTTTGGAAGCAGTACATTTCTGTTGGTGTATCTCCATGTCAAATTTCAGTTCCAATGGATGCTTTTGATCCACCTAAGACACTAAGATAATAGAGTTCCATCTCAGCAGGTTGTAGACATTGAAGTATGTTAGCAATAGAGTTAAAATTGAAGTTGTTTGTATCTTTACGTTATTTGCACCACGCTTTGGGCGTTAATTTAAAATAGGTTGTATTGGAGGAGTTGTATTATATTTCAACTGTTGGGGAGCCGAACCTGAAGTACTTGCAACCGCACGTATGGTACCCGCTTTCCGGTAGCCTTCGCCCTAAGTTTAAATAAATACTAACTTTGTAATTTAACTGTTTCTTTAAATATTTTACATTTATGTTTGCCTCGACTGCGTTAGTATTTATTTTTTTTAGAGACATGGATGTCTTGGCAGGGTTGTGGTGCGACTAAGAATGTAGGCTTACGCAGATTATAATTTTACTTCATTCTTTTTATTGATGCTTGACGCGATTTAAATAAGACTTCACTGATAGAGAGCTGTGAGATTCTTTTATGAATTACTTGCACTTTTTAACACGTAAACTATTTTTCGTCTCACACGAATACGTATAAAATCTCTCGAGGACGCATCCTACATCCGGTTACAAACACTGTCTGCAGGCAACTTAACTGATTTCAACCGCCTAAACTTGTAAATTTCTGTATTTCAAGTCTCTAATTGGCTATTCCTAATCCAATAGAATACCTTCATTTAACTAAAGCTTTTTCTGGTTGTTGATTGGCTATTTTTATAAAATGTCACTAAAATTACATTATTGCTTCTAAGAATCCAAGTAACATTATTAAACTCTCTAAATCATTATTGCCTCAAGGTTACCTCATTGTTAGCAACCTTTAACCTATTATTCTCACAGCTCCTACATTATTAAATTACGTAATATATTCACATAACATTATTACACATGGATACAATAATGCAAACATATACAGTGACACTTGCATACATTTTTTATATACTGTTACATACACATATTGCTTTAAGGCGGGCTATTATTGAATTTATATATTATATAGTTAGACTGAAATCATTTTAGTGTTAAAAACACTTCCTCAAAATGCACAGATACGTTCAGAATGACTCAACTAGCCGAGAAGAAAACGATCACACATTTGCATAGAAACGCACACGCACTTGAAGTGTAAACTATTTTTGGGATGAAAGTAGTATTAATTTGTTTGTGTCTATCCAATATTTTTATATCACTTCTGCATCCCTTTTTAATTCTGATGCATAGTATATAAGGGCCTTTGACGCGAACAATTTGTTTGTATCTGGATGAACTCTAAGCTTTGAGCATTATGTTTTAATTTTACTGTGAGACACACTCTCGCATTCACCCCACTTTCATATTTTAAGATTCAGCAGATGGCAGAAAATGAATCTAATTAGAGAAAAGTTTACTCGCCGCATTCGGGAATCAAACTTGCGATCACTCTTGAAGAAGTCAGAATGCTAGTAGGAGCAGTCCAAACAGTTGTGGTAACCGGCGTTGCACTGGTGGGTTTTTAAACCTCGAATTTCTATTTTATTTTTAGGAAACTGCTGTGCAATAACCAAATATACTTAAGGCGAATCCTTATCTTTACCCCTTTAACTAACTTTCGTAAAGTCTACGTGTAACATATAATGAGGTACGAGGAATCCCCTGAAGTTAATGAAAATGAGCAGAAATGCCGGTAGATGTTTTATTTCTGATTTTCATAACCTCACCCCTGACAATCTTCAACGTTATGGAAATGATGTATGTATGTGTGGCAGCACATGCATGAAACAAGCCGCGCTCAACGCAAAAAATCTGATGTTACATTCACATGGATTTATCTACCCTCCATTGCTTATTAGTGGGTACACAAATTATTTTTACGAAAGTTTATTTTCTTATCTACTTCATTTTAATCGAGATAAAACTCTCCGGAAATAGTTGAATTACATATCTCGTTATGGATACAAAGGGAATATCGATAGTCAAATGTTTACAACCTGGACGCTATACGCTGGCCTTAAAATTTCACACTTTTTCATGACATCGCGAGAAACACCCGAAAATCGCCAGGACTTGAAATAATGACTAAGTATCGAACAATTAATAACGATATCTCGGAAATGACTCTTGCCACAAAAAAGTTATTTGAATATATATTGGTGTTTTAAAGAGATCTGCATTTTTTGTGTAATACATTTTCGTCTATTGCTCAACGTTTACTAGCTATGCACGATTATATAAACTTCCTTCTGAATGAAGTCTTCACAAGTTATTCTCATAAAATACAATATATAGATTTTGTTTGTCAAGTAAATACCTTTAATATATAGTATTTTAATAAACATATTTAGCCATTAAAATACAACATTTTTGAAAAATGTTCTATTAAAGGGTAGTTTGAGGTGGGAAATTTTCTTGAAAATCTTTAAGCTAGGTTGAAAAAATATCATGAATAACGCTAACGAAACAGAATATTTTGCTTCAGTTTTAGTCACGCATACCTATTAAGCTTGGCTTACAATACATTCTTGGGAATATCGTCCCAAAATGAATTGCTAATTCGCATACGATCTTCTTTATGATCAAATGGTAAATGTACAAACCAGTTTATAATGCACGACTATACTGACCTCAAAATAACTATAACGCAACAGTACGTTAAATTAATTTGAATGAATATGCGTATTCTTGAACTAGGCCTGCTGGCGGCATAATTGTTTCATCTTGCAAAGCGCATATAAGGAAAACATTTGTATGAAGGACGTAACCCATGTTTTACCGATGCCAGCGTGCAGGTGTACAGCCACTCTCAGGAAGGTAGTTGGGAAAGTCGTGCACAATATACAATACTGAACATAACGGTCATTCTCGTTTTCAGCACGTGAAAGTTGCGAATGTATTCCATTATAGCCTTTATCACGAACAAAGACGGTTGCGCAGTAGCAAAGTGTTTGTCACGTGCTTTCTCGCAAATCAGCTGTTTTAATTTTAGTGCGTGTTGTGTGAACTTCCTTCCTGCTTAACAGTGAAGTTAGATAATTTGGAGTTACGATTCCACTGTACGGGCTCCTTCGGAATTCGTCTATAAACGAGAATCTGGAGACGAAGAATAAAGTAAGACAGATAATTATGTAATGCATTAACGTTCAACATAATTATAAGTCATCGGTTCACGCTAAACCGTAACGTGCTTGCCACCACTTACCTTCCCTCGCCTTACAACTGAGCGGCAACTGTCATTTACAGCATTCGTTCTGCTAGCTCACGTTTTTGTGATACTTAGAGCGTTTATTATTGATAGCGCTCTATTTCTCATTATTTTCCAAATGGTTCATTACATGGTATTTGAGCATTTTTAATCATGCAATTTAGTAATAGTATCAAAGTGTGGTGCAGCACTTCGGATTGTATGTACCAACTGTCCCTATATATATAGAGCGTAACTCCATTTAGCTTATAACATACATATTCACAGTTTTCACATAAGACAAAACCACAAACCACTGACATCAGTATTCTCAGAAATAGGTGCGAAACCGGAATACGAAGATTCCTAAGTCCCAGGCCATCTATTTAGACATTTTGTAATTGTCATATTGTGTGTAAACATCGAGACAATTCTATGCTCAGTTGTTAATTATAGATATAGGTTGGGTAATTTTCGATGTTTTGGGGACATACTGTTCTCTTTTTATATAGTTTATTAGACATACGCATAAATCAACTCGAATACAACGTGCAGAGGAAATTCAGTGAAATCTTTTTGTGTTATTGAAATATTTTGCCATCAAGAAACGTTTATCTGCAGAATTGGAATAAAGGTTATCCGAGGATTTGATGCTACATCCTGCACCATTCTGCAATATGTGAATAAAATATCAATTAAATAAATACGTATCCATACATATCGTTTATGTGCAGAATGCATTTTATTTTGTTTTTCTGTCTTCTGGTTTCTTAATTGATACATTGTGACCATCAATACACGTTCCTTGGATGAAATACCAGCAGTTTTTGTCATATTATATACCCATTTTGCTTGGGGTAACCCCAACAATAATTATGTTCTGCTCCATAGTATTCTAAAAAGAAAAAAAATGTCAAAGGCATGTTATACTCTTCTGTGACCCGACATGTCAGTATTATAAATCATTTTAAGTCCTTTAGTCACTAAGAAATTGGATGCATACACAGTTTCTCTCTTTATAATGTTGGCATTAGATTTCACGAAGGCAAAACTGATAACATTTTGGTGTAGGTCTGAAAGTAAAAATATTAAAGTATGGAATTATTTCTTATAGAGAATCTCGGCACAGGTTTCATGCAGTAGTGGAATGGACTAGACGTCCAGAAATAAATTAATGGGTTCATAGATCGATCGTACCAACCTGGTACTGAGCGATACTGCTTCGTCTATCAAATTTTAATTATCTAGGTGGAAAGAAATCATGACGCCATAGTTATTAATGTTATGTTCGGTATCACACATATGTGCTAGGATGCTTATTTATTCAGTATATTAGTTTGTTATTTTTTAATGTATCTTTAAATTAATTTCTATACAGAAATATCAAATGCTAACCTAAAAACAGTGAAAGAAAGAAAGTTTGGGAGCTGCCTAGAGAGGGCGATGAACGACCCCATACGACCAGGCAGCCCGCTGGTGTCCACGGGACTACTCTTTCCTTTGAGCATGCATCTACACCATCTATCCGGCACTGCCATACGCCACTAAATCTGGAATCACATCTGAAAAATGAGAAGTAAATGACATGAAGGGGAAATGATAGAAAGGAAATTGTGGTATTCGCCAACCGATACGGGGAAACCACGAAAAACTCATGGGTCAGACAGGGTGGTGCCAAGGATCGAACATGGGTTTCCCGAATGAGAGTCGCACACGTTACCGCGGCGCCACCTCGCTCGGTGGGGAGATGGAATGATTAAGTATATATATATATTCATTTAAAGATACAATTTACTGAGTATGTAAAAGATTACGTGCAAATAATTCTCTTCAAAAGTGATGCCCGTCTGTCATGGACACCATCTTCAGATGGTTAAGGTCGACGAACAATTGCCGCAATCTTATCCCTCTAGCAGAGAACAAGCTGAAACTGAGGTAGAAAGAGAAAATCTGAAACCAGGATTTAAATTGTATCCAGCTCAGATACTATGTATTGAACGCTAACTAGTTCGTTCTGGTAGAGTAAGTCTTGGCCGGAAAGGGAAAATTTAATAAAGGAGATTCGAAGAGGAGAGGCGTGGTCTACCACGAAATCCCACCTTTCTACGAAACCTTCTATAGATTCGCAAAGTTAAAGGAAAACACTGAGAACGATCAATTATTATTAGTAGAGGGAAGGCAGAAATATTAATGAAGGTTTGTTGTTGGAACTTGGAAAGTAAGTTCTTCCGCATTTAGCAACTTCTCACTGTATTCGGGGTAGCTAGAAAACCAAGATAATAATGGGAACTAGCGGTGAAATCCACTGTACATTTTAATATTTGCTGTTTTAGCCAACAGTTACAAATGCTCTACAGCAAATTTAAATTGTATGTGAAGCGTATATATTAATATGACACTAGAGGTACATGTGATTGTGTATTATTACATTTTTAAAGGCAGTTTTGTGAAAACACAGTATTTTATTTTTATTTTCTCTATCGCTTGCCAATAATAAGAAATAGATGTTTTGAGGTCCCTAAATACAAACGCATTTTTAGAAAACCGCGTGAGAGAGAGAGACACTAAAAACAATCTGATGCGTTACATTCATATAACTTCCTCTATCCTCTGTAGTTTATTAGTGGAGATACAAACTATTCTTACGGGTCTATTTTATATCGACACAAATCTTTGCAGAAATAGCTACATTACATATTGTGTTCTAGTTACAAAGGGAATAGCGATAGTCAAATGTTTAAGAACTGGGATCTATATACTGGCCTTAAAATTTCACTCTTTCCATGCAATCCGAGAAACAACTGAATATAAAAATGACTTTAAAATAGTGACGAAGTACTGAACAATTCGAACCATTAACGGCGAAAATCTCGGAAATGCCTCAGGTACAGAAAAGTTATTTAAAATAAATTGTGTGTTTTAAGGAGATCCACGTTTTTACTGCAGTACATTTTCGTCCATCGCTTAACACTTACAAAACACAAGTTATACAAGATTATACAAAATTCCTTCGGAATAAACAGGACTTACCGATATATCTGCAAGATGCACATTTTGTCATGGAAATATCTTTAATATACGGTATTTTAATCAAAAGTGTTACAGCTATTTTTGCTAAACTAAACTATTTAGAAATGTTCAATGGAAAAGGTAATTGGGGATGGGGGATTTTGTTAAAAATATTTTTGTCGCATCTTTAAAAGACACTAAACTTAAATACCAAGTTTGTTATATATCCGAATTTTAAATTTTAGTTATGCGCGCGCGCACACACACATACACACACAAACACACACACATACTCGCACGCACACGCTCGCACGCGGACCTTTGTCTAGAAATGCTGTTTTTGGATTCGGGGGATTCAAAACATATATCTGGGTATCATGTTTTTAGGTGGAATGCAATACCTTTTATACCTTCTATGTACGTGGTAGAGAAAGTAAAAACGAAACATTGCACAAGTGCATAACTTCGTATTTAAGTCTAGTATTTTTAAGGAGTATTTTCACGAAATTATTCCACACGCAACTACTATTACATGGAAAACTTTTGGCTATTTTTACTTTATCTACTACGTATAGTAAGTAGGGGAAGTATTATATTCCATCCAAAACTTCGAAACCGAGATTTCACCGGAAATATATGTTTTGAGACCCCCTGCAAAAGCATTTTTGGAAACATCTCTGTGTGTGTATGTGTCTGTGAACAGCATAACTCAGAAACGAACAATCAGATAAACACCAAACTTGGCATTTAGGTTCAGTATCTTCCAGAGATGCAACACGAAGGTTTTAAAGAAAATATCCCCACCCCAAATTACCCTTACATGGAAGATTTTTCGAAAATTTTAATTTTCTCAAAAATGGCTCTAACGATTTTGATTAAAATGTCATATGTTTAAGATATTTTCATGCCAAATGAAATGTATATCTCGAATTTTCTGGGAATGTCTCCAAAAGTATTCTTCATTGTGAACGACTTTTGCATAAATGGTAAACGATAAGAGATAGATGAAATTTTACTTCACAAAAAATGTAGATCGCGTTTATATACACCAGTTATGTCATACACATTTTTTTGTTGAGTGAACCATTTTCGAGATATTGCTTGTTTTTCCCTTAAATTTTCCAATACTTACACTTTTTCTCAAATGGGAATTCGTTATTCATTTTTTTATGTCCTGGAAATGCAAAGAGAATGGAATGCTCCACATAGCAACCAGCTCTAAAAATATTTGAATTTCGCTTAAAGTCTACCATACTCACCTTGCACCTACAAGAAAATTATCAATAAGATTAACATCTCAATTAACATGAAGCACTTATTCTCCATATGCTTCATGTTAATCGAGATGTTAATCTTATTCTTAATTTTCTTGTAGATGCAAGGGGAATTGGTAGGCTTTAGTCAAATATTTTAAGAGCTGGTTGCTATGTGGAGTATTCCATTCTCTTTGCATTACCAGGGCCAAAAGAATTAATAACGAATTTCCATTTGAGAAAAAGTATAAGTATTGGAAAATTTAAGGGAATAAGAAGCAATATCTCGAAAATGGTTCACTCAACAAAAAAATGTATATGACATAAATTATTTATTTTAACGCAAATTACAGTTTTGGTGTAGTAAATTTTGTCTATCTCTTATGGTTTACCAGTTACGCAAGAGTCGTTCACAATGAAGAATACTTTTGGATACATTCCCAGAAAATTTGAGATATACATTTTATTTGTTATGAAAATATCTTAAACATATGATATTTTAATCAAATTCGTTAGAGCCGTTTTTGAGAAAATTAAAATTTTCGAAACATTTTACATGTAAAGGGTAATCTGGGGTGGGGATTTTCTTGAAAACCTTCGTGTCGCATCTCTGGAAGATACTGAACCTAAATACCAAGTTTGGTGTTTATCCGACTGTTCGTTTCTGAGTTATGCTGTTCATGTTTCCAAAAATGTTTTTTTTTGGATTCAGGGGGTCTCAAAACATATATTTCCGGTGAAATCTCGGTATCGAATTTTTAGGTGGAATGCAATACTTCCCCTACTTACTATAGTAGTAGAAAAAGTAAAAAAATGGTCCTGTTAGTTTATATGCGTTTATTATACATGAATTATCGCATCTTGCAAGGAAATCTCGCGTGTAAAATCGGGTTTTTCTGTGCTCCAATGTTTGCTATGTTGTCTATAAATGGATTCACGCTTCGTCAGAGATGCATATTAAACGTGTGTCAATTACTCTTATTTCAGAAAATTCAGTCACAGAAATTTACTCGACTTTGATGATCATGTGAAAAATAAGACGTATGCAACAATGTGTATCCGTACATTGTAAGAACTAAAAGAAAATGTCAGGTGAGAAATCCACTCAATTTCGGAACTGAACTCTTCAATGTGAATGAAAAATTCCTGAGTGGATGCAGCAAATATTTGGATAGAGAAGGAAAACATTTCCAACTTCTCTTGTGATAAGGTATTGCTTATCATTGTAAATATAACTAAATATTAGAACGTGAGACGTTTGCGGGGGTATCATAACTGTTTCCGTGGGAGTCCGAACTGCAGCGGCCTGGTTTAAAGTGGCCAATGTATCGTTTAGAACAGAAAGGGAACAGGCCTGGCAACACATTACATTTTCTGTTTACTGCAGATAGGAAAGGTATTATTAAGTTCTTTGTCTCTTATTAAATTAGGAAATATGTTGCTTTTCTACAGTAAGCGATTAATATCAACAAGGACAAAAACGAAGAAAGCTCTAATATAAATGTGCGTAAATTAAAATAACTTAAAAGGTGCGTTTATTCATATGAACTATACACAATTATGCTTTTTCAGCTGTTAGATTTTATAAATCTAATTTTATCAAACTGTGTGCTTTAAAATACCTAATTATTGTAATTTCTCTAGCATACAATAATTTATTGAAAGCGAAAAATACACGTTTGTTTCTTACAATCAAGCAATTTTAAAGCATAAATTTATGTCGACTTATATTGCGGAATTTCAGCGATACAAATCACATTAATTCAGAGCTGAAGAAGAGGTCGGCAAATAACTATGTAGTACTGCTCTCGGCCTGCATGTGCCTCTTGGACACAGTCCTCCAGGGGATCTCAGCAAAATTCTATTAAAGCGTGTTAGCTAAGGGTTCAGTTGCGATTCCCGTGTTCCAAGAGTAATTAATATGGAATTCTGCCATCTCCCTTGACAGATACAATGGCTAACATTCGCCTTCCTCAAGAGATTCAAATTTAGCTCTCGGATGACTTGCAGCTAACCGCATTAAGGGATCAAGGGAAAACGTTTATGTACTTTCCTGCCTTAGAACTATGCTACCTTTATGAATTTTAAAACAAACTCTTTCGATACCGTTTACCTAAGTTAAACCAGCATCAAGATTCTATCAGAAATACACGTTTGAATCCAAATAATCTGATGCTACACTCACATGACTTTCTCTACTCTTGTACAAACTATTTTTACATACGCTTATTCTTCATCATGTTAATCGAGATTTTAATCTTATTGCTAATTTTCCTGTAGGTGCAAGGGGAATATGGTAGTCATTAAGCGATAGTCAAATCTTTTAAGATCTGGTTGCTATGTGGCGCATTCCATTCTCTTTGTATGTCCAGTACATAAAAAAAAAGAATAACGAATTCCCATTTGAGAAAAAGTATAAGTATTGGAAAATTTAAGGGAATAACAAGCAATATCTCGAAAATGGTTCACTCAAAAAAAAAGTATATGACATAAATTGTGTATTTTAACGCCATCTACATTTTTTGTGTAGTAAAACTTTATCTATCTCTTATGGTTTACCAGTTATGCAAGAGTCCTTCACAATGAAGAATACTTTTTAAGACATTCCCAGAAAATTCGAGATATACATTTCATTTATTATGAAAGTATCATAAACATATGATATTTTAATCAAAATGTTAGAGCCATTTTTGAAAAAATTAAAATTTTCGAAAAATGCTCCATGTAAAGGGTAATCTGGAGTGGGGGATTTTCTTGAAAACATTCGTGTCGCATCTCTGGAAGATGCTGAGCCTAAATATCAAGTTTGGTGTTTATCTGACTGTTCGTTTCTGAGTTATGCCGTTCACAGACACACAGACATACACACACAGACGGCATGTTTCCAAAAATGCTTTTTTGGATTCAGGGGGTCTCAAAAGATGTATTTCCGGTGAAATCTCTGTGTCGAATGTTTGAGTGGAATACAATACTTCCCCTAATTAATATACGTAGTAGAGAGAGAGAGTAAAAAGGGCAGTTCTTTAATGAGAACTCTTGTGTGTGCGTGCTCATCAAAGCTCTGAAGCTAAAAAATAGGATGCACACCTAACTTTGTATTTACATACAGAGGGTAGACAAAATAATAGAAACGCCTCTTTAATGAATATACATTTCATTAATATAGTGTCGAGCCACTCTTTGTCCTCAAAGGAACTTCAGTTCTCCTTGTAATTGTTCCATATAATGCATGAATTCTTCCTAGAAGTATTTCATACCACTCATTATGAAGAACTGTTTCAATTTCCTTAAGCGGTGAAGGAGGAAATATTGCCCTCACTCTCTTTTCCAACTCGTCCCACAAGGGCTCAATAATGTTTAGCTCTGGAGATTGAGCTGGCCATGGAAGATAGAACTTCTTCTTCATTCTCTTCAAACTCTTCTGCTACACATCCAAAAGATGGGACATTGGCATCTTGAAATACTGCATTGCCTTAAGAAAACAAGTTTGCACAATGGAGTGTACATGGTCCCCAAGAATATCTCTGTAGACATAGCAATCACTTTACCAGTGATGATTGCACCTACAGAAAACCTGCAGCCCAAACCATCAGTGGCCCTCCACAGTAGGCTAGGTGTTATCCAAACATATACCCTGTCAAGGGTAGGGAAAACTGTGAAAGATGATTCATCAGACCATATCACATTTTTCCAGGCATCAGCTGTCCAGATCTTATGTTCATGACACCATTGTTTTGTGTTTGTTGCATTAGTCTGCGAGATTAGTAGTTTCAGAATTGCTGCTCTGCCAGTTATTCGTAACTTGTGAAGTATCTCCTCACCGTTCTGGTAGAAATAGGTTGCTAATTCATGTGTTCAGTTCTGCAGTCATTTTAGCTGCAGTAGGTTCATGCTTTCTTGATACAATGCTCTTTAAGACATTCCTGTCTCTTTCGTTTAGCTTCTGTTTGCGACCACTGTTTCTTTTTGTAGATGTTTTACCTTCTGACAAGTATGCTGACATAACCTTAGAAACTGTACTTCTTGAAACTGTTAATAAATTGGCAGTATCAAACACGTAGCTCCTGCTAGTTTGGAACCAACAATTTGAATCCTTTGAAAACCTGAAAGGCCTTTCATTTTCCTGTTGTTCACACTTTCAGCACAATTAAACAACTAATAATGCTGGAAAACATTTCTACTGTGTATGCTTTGTAATGAACAAAATAATGCAGTTCCCATTACAACTTCAGAAGAGACATCTACAAATGTGTCTTAAACAATGGAGTTTCCATTATTTTGTCTACCCATCGTAAGAGGTTTTAAGAGCTCAAGTTAAACATTTTACGGAGCGAGTTGCCTCCGCGGTAAGTGCGAGGCTCGCATTCGGGAGGTCCTGGGGCCGACCACTCTGACCATGGCAAGGTGAATGCTGGTTGATTTCTACCTCGAATTTTCTTTCCATTATTTTCTATCATTTAGCTTCTCCTTTCATGCTATATATAGGTTTAAGGGCTGTGCAGTTTAGTCATTGGAAAATTCTTCTCGGCCCTGACAGATTGTAGCCGTTCTGTGAGGCACCTCAGGTGGATGAAGTTCTTTTATGTACCGCTAGAGAGAAACCTTCACTGAGCAGACGCCGGTGTGAAACTAGTCATAAATTTTGGAATCGTTGGTAACCTCTGGGTGTCTATGTCGGCGGCCTGCAGCCTCCTGCTGTTCTTTAACCTTGTCTGTTCCTCCTGGGGGTAGTAAGTGCAAATGATCCACGTTGGGTCGAGGTACAAGTGTCCCCTCTGATCCTTGGTCAGTCATAACTATTTTAATTAATTTAACCACTCCAAACAACTTTTTACATGGCAACATGTTCGTTATAGTTCATGTTCCTAAAATAGACTCTATCCATTAGATTCAACTATTATAATTTTGTGATATTGGTTATGTATATCTTGCTTTTGCTATAAATTGCCATATAGGTTCCCTTTCATTCTTACTGAAGTTGGTTACAGCATTAAACGTCTTAGTACAGGGAAAGTGTACTGCATGACTATCTTAGAGGCATTAAAATATATTGTATACATACAGGTTTCCAGAATCTCAGGTAATTTCTGTGAGTGAATTTACATAGATTAAACACACTCATTCAGTCATTATTAATCATAATGTAATCTCTTATTATCACACTATAACACAGATAGGTGTTAACATATTTTATTATTTCCATAATTGATTTATGTTAGAATATAGACACCAGTCTTGTCAGAAAACAAATTTTATTTTATTCTACGTTACTTTAACTTACAATGTGGTAGTCATATCAAAAACAAATGTTGTAAACGGCATTTGGAGGTATAAGAACAATTCAACATCAGCATCATACAATTTCAATATGTAGATAACATTATACTTCATTAAACACATTTATTATTTTTAAGAATTTAAATGCTATTTTACTATGTGATGAATTGTTGAGGGATTCTTGGAGTTCTGGTATTCTGCATTGTACTCGCTGGTGTTATTACTATGGACACACTCGGAGTATGTGGCGAACAGAAATGGCCGTGTTGCGGATGTTGCACTCAGGATGGGCTATTTTATTCAGTAGATAGGAATGTGTTAACTTGGTGTATCCAGTCCTTAATATGGTGATGAGAAACTTGTTCTTTCCGTCTCAATTTCTGGCATCGAAATTTTTCGTGTCTTTTTTGCTTTGTCTACCATTTACCTATAGTAAGTAAGAGGAAAAAAAGTATTCCAATTCAAGAAATCACCGAAAATGCATGTTTTGGGATCTCCCAAATAAAAAAAATCTGATGTGTTACACTCACATGACTTTCTCTGCTCTTGTACAATCTATTTTTACAAACGC
Organism: Deroplatys truncata; assembly: GCA_030765065.1. Taxonomy (NCBI): domain Eukaryota; kingdom Metazoa; phylum Arthropoda; class Insecta; order Mantodea; family Mantidae; genus Deroplatys; species Deroplatys truncata. The sequence continues at coordinate 48,744,031 of CM060979.1, read as the reverse complement.
CTATTCTCCATATGCTTCATGTTAATCGAGATATCGAGATGTCAATCTTATTGGTAATATTCATGTAGATGCAAGGGGAATATGGTAGGTTTTAAGCGATAGTCAAATATTTTAACGCTGGTTGCTATGTGGCGCATTCCATTCTCTTTGCCTGTCCAGGACATAAAAAAATGAATAACGAATTTGAGAAAAAGTATAAGTATTGGAAAATTTAAGGAAATAACAAGCAATATCTCGAAAACGGTTCACTCAACAAAAGAAATGTATATGATATAAGTTGTGTATTTTAACGCGATCTACATTTTTTGTGTAGTAAAATTTTGTCTATCTCTTATGGTTTACCAGTTATGCAAAAGTCGTTCACAATGAAGAACACTTTTGGAGACATTCCCAGAAAATTCGAGATATACATTTCATTTGTCATGAAAATACCTTAAACATATGATATTTTAATTAAAATCGTTAGAGCCATTTTTGAGAAAATTAAAATTTTCGAAAAATGTTCCATGTAAAGGGTACTCTGGGGTGGGGGGATTTTCTTGAAAACCTTCGTGTCGCATCTCTGGAAGATACTGAACCTAAATACCAAGTTTGGTGTTTATCCGACTGTTCGTTTCTGAGTTATGCTGTTCACAGACACACAGACACACAGACACACACACACACACAGACACACACACGGACATGTTTCCAAAAATGCTTTTTTTGGATTCAGGGAGTCTCAAAACATGTATTTCCGGTGAAATCTCGGTATCGAATTTTTGGGTCGAATGCAATACTTCCCCTACTTACTATACGTAGTAGAGAAAGTAAAAATGCAATTCTTTGAAAATTTATAGAAAGAGAGAGAAAACAGTGAAATAGAAATAAATCGGGGAGTTAGGCAGGGATGTAGTTTATCGCTTCCCCTTTAAAATTTGTATACACGAGACTTATTAAAAACTGGAAGGGAGAGGTGTCCCCTAGTGTACAAATATGTACGAACAGATTTTCAAATTCTCTAATATATGTTGATATTGTTGCTCAAGGAAAGAGATGATTCACAGAGATCGATACACTAGGCTTGAATTTAAAATAAGCACCAATATTTTTACTTTCTCTACTACGTATAGTAAGTAGGGGGAAGTATTGTATTCCATCCAAAAATTCGTTACCGAGATTTCACCGGAAATATATGTTTTGAGAGCCCCGAATCCAAAAAAAGCATATTGGAAACATGTCTGTGTGTGTCTGTGAACAGCATAACTCAGAAACGAACCGTTGGATAAACACTAAACTTGGTATTTAGGTTCAGTATCTCCCAGAGATGCGACACGAAAGTTTTCAAGAAAATCCCCCCACCCCAGATTACCCTTTACATAAAACATTTTTCGAAAATTTTAATTTTCTCAAAAATAGCTCTAACGAATTTGATTAAAATATAATACGTTTAAGATATTTTCATGACAAATAAAATGTATATCTTGAATTTTCTGGGAATGTCTCCAAAAGTATTCTTCATTGTGAACGACATTTCCATAACTGGTAAACCGTAAGAGATAGACAAAAGTTTACTGCACAAAAACTGTAGATCGCGTTAAAATACACAATTTATGTCATATACATTTTTTTGTTGAATGAACCATTTTCGAGATATTGCTTGTTATTCCCTTATACTTTCCAATACTTATACTTTTTCTCAAATTCGTTATTCACTTTTTTGTCCTGTTAAGGCAAAGAGAATAGAATACTCCACATAGCAACCAGCTCTTAAAATATTTGACTATCGCAAATCCCCTTGCACCTGCAAGAAAATTAGCAATAAGATTAACATCTCGATTAACATGAAGGATATGGAGAATAAGAGTTTGTAAAGATAGTTTGTACAAGAGTAGAGAAGGTCATGTGAGTGTAAAAAATCAGATTTTTTTATAAAATAACAGCACATTATTTTCCAAATACTTTCATCATCATTCACCTTACACTACTTCTCCGTAGAGTCACCACCGTTAATCAGTCTCTTGTAACAGGAAATCGGTTTCTTCGTCAAAGAATGATGCTGCCTGTGATGAAAGCCAAGTCTGCACTTCTTGTTTCACATCATTGTTGTTGAAATGTTTTCCACCAAGGAATTTCTTCAGATGAAGAAACAGATGAAAATCCGAACTATAGTGAGAGTATTCAATTGTTCCCAACAAAATGATGCGATCAGATCTAGAGTTAGGCTGTGTATAGGGCATTATCACTCAATATTTCCGTATAAACCTCGCACAACTGGCGATGGATGTTTGCTGGCGTAACATTTCTCACATTAAAAAGAAAAATCGATTCCTGATATGACTTCACAGTCGGCAGGTCGTTTGATTGTATTAGGCATTTCGAAAGGCTCTAACAGCAAAACAAAGTGACGATCCTTTCAGCTGCGTCTGACTTCCTAATGAATGGCGGAAGTGATCGCGTATGCTCAAAATTGCAACTGCAGCGTTGCAGCTGCAAAAAATATAATATATTGTCACGGTACTCACTTAAAGTATCTGATGTGTTACACTCACATGACTTTCTCTACTCTAGTACAAACTATTTTTACAAACACTTATTCTCCATATCCTTCATGTTAATCGAGATGTTAATCTTATTGCTAATTTTCTTGTAGGTGCAAGGGGAATATGATAGACTTTAAGCGATAGTCAAATATTTTAAGCGCTGGTTGCTATGTGGCGCATTCCATTCTCTTTGCATTACCAGGACAAAAAAATGAATAACGAATTTGAGAAAAAGTATAAGTATTGGAAAATTTAAGGGAATAACAAGCAATATCTCGAAAATGGTTCACTCAACAAAAAAAAGTGTATATGACATAAATTGTGTATTTTAACGCGATCTACATTTTTTGTGTAGTAAAATTTTGTCTATCTTTATGGTTTACCAGTTATGCCAAAATCGTTCACAATGAAGAATACTTTTGGAGACATTCCCAGAACATTCTTGATATACATTTCATTTGCCAAGAAAATATCTTAAACATATGATATTTTAATCAAAATCGTTAGAGCCATTTTTCAGAAAATTAAAATTTTCGAAAAATGTTCCATGTAAAGGGTAGTTTGGGGTGGGGGGATTTTCATGAAGACCTTCATGTCGCATTTCTGGAAGATACTGAACCTAAATACCAACTTTAGTGTTTATCCGACTGTTCGTTTCTGAGTTATGCTGTTTACAGACACACACACACACGAACACACAATGACTGACACACACACACACACGGACATGTTTCCAAAAATGTTTTTTTGGATTCAGGGGGCCTCAAAACATGTATTTCCGGTGAAATCTCGGTATGGAATTTTTGGGTGGAATACAATACTTCCCCTACTTAGTATACGTATTAGAGAAAGTAAAAAGTTACTTAGAATGAGTAAGAAAAGAATATCGAAAATTATCTAAGAATATCAATGGACCAGAAAAATATATTTTGGGCGTCCTAGAACGAGTTGCAGATAAAAAAAGGTGTGATAGATGCCTAACTCGTGAAGTGAAAATGATATAAAAATCGTATTATAAAATATATATAGGATTTATTATTGCTTGATAATGCTATAGGGATATCACCTTGTTAGTCAAAAGCGTCATTAAATAAATGGACTATTGTTGCATTCTCATGAAAATTCTCATTATTACTACACAGCCCAAGAACATAGATAACTCACTAACAGCATTGCGCCCCGCCCAGCTTTTGAAATGGAGTAAGGTAACTTGTCAATCAGGTGGCTGGAATTATGGAAGAGGGATGCCAGAAAGGTGACGCAAGTAGAGAGCGGAGCCATATGGTTACCCATTGGCTATGGCCCAAGGTTATCGGAAGGTCGTCGCCGAACTGTCGAGTAACCAAGATAACTGCCGCTCGTCAGCACAAATGGAGGGCGCGCTATCGGGAGATAACTAGCGCCTTCTGGAAGCTTTTTATCCCCCCTTCTAGGGGGATAAAGTGTTCGAAATAGTACTAAAACGTTCGAGAACCTTATGCTAAGGTTCCACTGATTATATAAGCGAGCGATCTCGCGCAGTCAAGTCAGTTACGAGTCAGTGTGAGGTGAAGAGTGTTGTTGCGGCTTTCAGTCAGCAAGCGAGTGCGTCTCTGTTCCAACATCAGGAGCGATTCTCCGGGCGAGTTGGTGATGACATGCAGCGAGTGCTACTCTGGAGTGACGGGTTGTGGAGGTCTTGTGTTCGAGTTCCGAGTGAAGTGAACTAGAATTGAACTAGTTCACATAAATGAAGTGGTATTAGTGATCATGAACAGGATAAAAGCTAAACAGTGACACCGAGAACAGAGAAAAATGACATTTGAAAAACTGGGCAGAGTAACAATATATTTCATTACCAACCTAGACACACCTTCTCTAACTTTGCCGCTTCGGTAACTTTATTTTGAAATATAAAACGCTCCATTTTCTTCGTTATTTTGAGTTTAATAGCCGAATTTGGCATAATCATCTACTTATGATTAACGCTTGTTTGTTAGATTTTACATCCTTTAAGCGGTAGTTCATATCAAATTAACATTAAATCGAGTTTTATTTATGGAGGCTCTTTAACTGCTGTGGTCCTTAGCGTCCCATTCTATATTGGGCGTGAAAGACCGGTGATTTTTCTAAGGCCTCTTTATCAGGCTTGATGTTCTTTTACGTGCCGTAAATCTACGACACGGGACCACCGGCTTTACTTTGCTTCCGAAGGAACCACGCTAAGGATTTTTGCGCGACCTCAGGTATTAGAGGCTAACATGGTAACCACTACACGACAGGTAGTTCATATCGGATGGTGATTGAACGAAATGGTTGAAATTATACTCAAATGTGCCCGGTGTCCCTAGAGTTAAGGGTTGTCCGGCATTTTCTCAGGATAAGGGAAAGCCCCGAATATAGCCTTATCCATGTAACGAAGATACGAACTTGGAATCTCTTGAATGTGGGGCAGACATGCTACCCCACACCTTGGAGGTGAGCATTTAACACTTGTGCAGGTTTCAATCGTTCGAGCTCTGACAGATTATGGTTAATTAGCATAAAGTATTCCTTATTCGGATATGGAAGCTCTTTAATACTGAATAATTAAGCTGGAATGCAGTTTCGCGAGTCATTCGTCGGCATGCACTTAATATTGCACGTCTTATGAGTGGCTGCATCCTGTTAAATGACGATGAGATAAATGCAGAACGTGAGCGGCGGAGGAGAGTAACCCGAACGGCATTTTGTTCGCCGCAAACTCCACATCCGTCTGGGGTCCCAGGGTGGAAGGCGAGAAATAATCTGACCGCTCGATCACAGCGCTGCATCGCCTCAGCAGAAACATTAATTTCGTTTCTCTACACCCAGGGGACTTAATTTTGGAGTATACGATTCCAATTAACAAATTATTTTAGGTTGACGTGCAAACGCGGTAGAAATGTATACTGAATTACTAATATTCTCTACTGGTTCCATCCTGGCTGGCTTAGTTTTCGGCATTATTTCTTAATTGTTTTAATATATGTGTGAAGATTTATTTTTTAAAATCATAAACTTGCTTTTACCAAAATACTTTTGCCTATAGCAAGTTATGTAGCTTCTGGCTAAAGTGGGATTTTTTCGAGTAAGAAATTCCTACGTTCCGCAAGCTGCGTACTTGATTTTATTTACAAATCATAAAAAGAGTTGCAATAAACAGTACTGCAAAATCAAAATTAAAGTAATATATTGTGAGATTTAAGCTTAGGGCTCATATTGAGCATGTATATTAAAGAGGAACGTACTGTTTAAGATACTGAGTTAGAACAATATTCTGGCGAGCACATGTAGAGTTAGGTTGGTATGCCTAACATGGAGTCGCCCTCCCAGAACGAATTTGGTAGACCTGTTCATTCCGGAAGGCTCAACTCAAATGTTGGAAGCTTGATTTTGTTCTAGACTAGCCCAAATGTTCTCGTAGCTTTGGTGACGCATTTGATAGGAAGTAGGGGTGGGGATGATTGCATATAAAATGACTGGGGATTAATTGTTCGACCTTTTTAGGTAGAAAAGCTTGTAAATGTAAGGAGCAGCAGTGGTGTGCTCTCTGCAGCTGCCTCGTGGCAAGTTTTGGACGATGACTTCTTTGTGAATAGCATGTAAAGTTAAGGTAACATCTTTTGTTAATAAAATTGTCATTTGTTAAAATTTAATACTTCCTTCTTTAGGTATTCCGGTATTCCTCTGTTGCAATCCTTAGTTTCGCATGCTTAGCGAGTTTCGTCCCCGTTGCCATAGCTTTAAGTATGGAAAGGTTCGGGAAATTGTTTAATTAATCCATAGTCGTAACAATATGCATGTTTTGAAGAGGAGGTTTATGTTTAAGACATTGAATATGAAAGATCTGTATTTCTCGCATTTGGAACTGTTAAGTTATGCTGTGCTTTTTGTAATAATTGTAAATAAACTGTATCCAGTTAAGAGAAGTGGAGAAAAGGACGTTCCTCGGTCGTTATTATATGATAATAACAGCCCGCCTTAAAGCAATATGTGTATGCAACAATATATAAAAAGTGTATATTACAGTCATTGTATATGTTTATATTATTGTATACATGTGTAATAATGTTATGTGAATGTATTACGTAATATAATAATGTAGGAGCTGTGAGAATAATAGGTCAAACGTTGCTAACAATGAGCTAATAATGAGGTAACCTTGAGGCAATAATGAATTAGGAGGTTTAATAATGCTACTAGTCATTCTTAGAGCAACAATAATTAATTTGTGAGACAGTTTATAAAATAGTCAATCAACAACCAGTAAAAAGCTTTAGTTAAATGAAAGTATTCCATTGGACTAGGATTAGCCAATCAGAAGCTGAAATATAGCAAAATTTACAACTACAGAAGTCAGTTGCTTGTAGACAGCGCTGTGGACGCGTTGGTTATAGACAGTGTGCCTAATTGGACGCGAGATGTGTCCTCGAGAAATTTAATACGTATTCAGTGTGAGATAAAAATAGTTTGTGTTAAAAAGTGCAAGTAATTAACCAAAGAATCTCACAGCTCTCTATATCAGCGAAGTGTTATTTAAATCGTGTCAAGCATTAATAAATGGAGTGAAGAAAAACTTAAAATCTGTGTAAGCCTACATTCTTCAGTCGCACCACAACCCTGCAAAGAGAAACATGTCTCTAACAATAATACTGACGCAGCCGAGGCAAACATAAATATTTAAAGAAACAGTCAAAATACAAAGTTAATATTTTTTGAACATTTGGGGCAAAGGCCACCGGAAAGTACATTTGGGGGGAAGGCTACCGGAAAGCGGGTACTGTACGTGCGGTTGCAACTAAACCACCTTTCTTCAAGTTCGGCTCCCCAAAAGTCGAAATATAATACATCATCTTCAAACTGACTTTCCATAAGTAGGAGCAACAATACAACTCTACTTCAAATTGGCTCCCAAAATTTGGGGCAAATAACAACGTAAAAATAACAATCCAACTACATTCTCAGGTTTATGTTTTTTCTTTACCTACATTAAAAAGTGATTGTGCTTATTTTGAACATCATTTTAAATAATTTTTACGATATAACCAAAGACCAAATTATCTGCTAGAACTATACCGGGGTCTACACATTATTTATTATTGGTGGAACATTACATTTGCTTGCATTTTACAATCCTCAGCATGGAATAAATTAAATATGTGAATATACATGTGCGTGTAAACACGAGTTACAGCATTGTGAAGCCCATTTGCTTCAGTCACTGTCCAGAATGTTCGAGATGACCCTCATTAAGATGAGAATCTATCGCCCAGAAACCCGTCAGACCTTGACATAACAAAGGCGCCCTTTACCTCCCTTAAAATATGGTGTCACGTACATACGATAGCATTATCGATTTAATATCCTCTTATGTCGTCCACAAGAATTCTAGCACCAATAGCGGTCACATACTTGTGATTCCGTAGGCAATTTAATTCAGTCTGAAAAACTCGGACAAAGAATGTTCTGCATTGAGCTGAGGGTATGCTATAGCCTTCAGGAACGTGTATACTAAATTACGGTTGATGCTGAAGTATAACAATAATAATAATTAATAATAATAAATAATATATTGTCACCGAAACAATATAAAGCTTTAATTTCATACTTATCTTATGGTTAATGTGGAAAAAATAGTAATTTAGGAAAGGAAAATGCACATAATAGTAGCCTTAAGAGCAGATATGAAGACTTAATGAAGCTCTAACCCACCTTCCCGCTCATTTTTAGCTACCTTTTTATATGTTGAAGTCGAAATTATAAAGGCAATAATTATCCAAATAATCTGGGAAGGATAGCGAAATAAAATAATAACAAAATATTTAAAATCAGTACATGTATTAAAAGGTGAAGCATTGGGAAAATTGTTGACTGTTAAAAGCGACAGAAAGACCAGACAGGCACAGTTTAGCTAATTAGGGACCAGCCCCAGGTATAAAGGGTAAATCCGCTGAAGCCAGTTTCTCTTGGAATTAATGGGTGCAGTTGCACTGGCCAGGATGTGAAGGTCATTAGAAGCTTCATGACGCTGAGTTTTTGGTACGAAATGTTTAAGGGGAGAGAGGGGAAGTTAGGAGGTTTTTCTTTGTATCGCGCGTGTGGTCAGGGCATTCTCGCTGGGACGCTCGTGTGATGCAGAACAACGGTCTCGTCGAGGTCCGAAGACTGGGTTCGAACTTGCAAGAGGGTCGAACTATCAGATGTAATTGATAATCTTCGGTCTTGGAAAAGACACAGTAACATCGTAAGAATTTAAAAGTGATCGGCAAATCTTAAGTCTTATTTTAATGGTGAATAACAGGGTTCCAAGATGTACATACACTCGCGCATACCCAGTGATTAGAATCTCATGCTTGAGCAGTCGTGGCAAAGTATAAAAAAACAACTAGGAGGAGAAACGCAGCAATCGTGAGGCAAAGGTAGTGCTTCATTGTTGGAAGACGTAGCGTGGCTGCGTCAATGTATAGTAAAATCATCGCGATATGTCAACAAATGAGTTAATTTTGTTAACATTGCGCATGCGTGGAGGAAACTGGCAACCCGACCGTATTAATGTAATCCGCAGGAACGAGGATATTAGGGGTGGCAAATGTCTGGTTTCTGATATCATACTCATTATTTCAATCAAGTTCACACACACACACATACAGAGCTTAACCTAACCCCTTCAGACCATAGGATCCTGTGGTTTCACTGCGGCTTGCTAGGGCCTGACGGCCTACGCTCGCCTGGTACTCGTTCTATTAATTGTTTCTACCTTGCGGTATTTTTTGCTCAAATGTTGGCGGCCCTTCAGGATAAACTTCATTATAGCCATAAAGCATCCACAACTGGCCGAACCGTAAACAATCAAGAAGGTAAATAGGGAACAAAGTCGCAATATATAGGTACTTTACAGATTCAAATCATGCGAAATGAGATCAGTTCTTGCACATACAGCAGCACACAGATCCGTCCAGAATATGTGATTGTATTCCTCTGTTTTTATTTTACATTGCTTTATCATATCGCGACAGGTTTGTTAGGAGATACCTTCTGGATTGGAGTGTGGCGGACAGTAGCCTTCTATAGCTTATCCCTTTACCATAACATTTTACAACGTCGCATGTCCAGAGACATGTATACAGCAACTGTACTTCTGCTTTGTGACTGGTAGATGGCAGTCTCGACACATGTCCACAGAGGCATGTATACAGTAACTGCACCTCTGCTTCCACATGTGCCGGGGAGGTGGCATTAAGGTGCCTGTCGATATGCTTTCATTATCCATGAATAGAGGGAACGACATTAGTTTTACCATCCATTTTTAATATTTACTATTCTTTTATACTGAAGGTGAAACTTTGGGTCGTGGTATTAAGTACCCAATCCAGTATTTATCTTGGCGACTAAGGGAAATCACGAAAAATCCTGTCAGCCACCGGATTTGTACCCCGGACCTTCCGAATGTGGGCCACAGAGCCAATTCGCTAATGTGATTTTCTTCTACAGGATTAGCTTCCAAATGTTCCAGTCTAATATTTCCCTCCATCGTTTCCTAGGTCGACAACTCGAGCGTCCTCTTTACTGATGTTCTAGTCTTTGTTGGATATTCCACATTTTGGAGTATGTGATGTACGTTTTATCTGTTGTTTTAAATTGTTGTCATTACTTCAATTTCAAGTCTTCTAGCAGATGTTTGCTATCTATTGATTTTCTAGCCTTTGGCCACGCCTAAGGTGGTCGTTTTATAGACGCTATTTAGAACAGCTATTTGTCGGACTATTAACGAACCGAAAAATAATACTTTAGCGGATTAGACAAACTTTAATAGCATTTTAAACAAAATCAACACAGTGTTGTCCGAATCCATGTTTGTGTGTATCCTATAAACGTGAAAATAATTACTATTTAATGTAAAAATCGCAGTTTTAGGTTGCGTCTAGATGTTTTATTTTCTTTGTTTACTCTGCAACATAGGGAAACCACTGTAATAACACACAAATATATAATTTATACATATTTATAAACGGAATTTAGAATCTAACATGTAAGCTTAAACTCTCCTAGAATTTAGAGAACCTTTATTAAAAGCTATTGATGTAGAGCATACGCAAAAGCTTTAGCAGACTCATCCCGTATTTGCCTTATGCTTTTCTGGAAACAATGAATTCGTCCACTAAAGTTTTATTTTGTGCACTTTGTAGATAATAGTATATTATGTAACAAGACTATAATGGTAGTAATTAAGACGCAGTATGCTTTTGAAACGAGCAATAGTTCGTTACAACCTACATAATTATCATTATAGTTAAGCTGTATTTGACTGTTTTTGGTCGACCACACTCTTATTTCAAAACTTCGAGTTTTTATAAAAAGATCTTACCTTGTTAATTGTGTGTAATTAAATGCTGATAGGATGGCAGCACTGATGGCAGGACCTTGAGTGGTTTGCGATAAGTGCAACAGATGGCAGTACTGTTGAGTCCACGCTATATTTATTAATATTTGCAGGTAACGTGAAAGCAACGCATATTGAAGCAAAGGGAATGAACTGCATTTATTGGAATATTAAAATTACATTGAACAGAAGTTATTTTAAATGCACATATTTCATTGTTTATATAGGAAATGGATCCCAGTGGGTTGCTGCTTTGAAGGTGTTGAAAGGTATCGGCGATAGGGGAGCTGTGCGCGCCGCGGAATAAGATCACAGTTAGTCTCTGAAGTATTATGGATGACATAACAGTTCAGTTAGGTCACATGTAATTCGATTATTATAGTGTGGTCGACCAAAAATAACAATTTTTGCTGGCTTTCTTACTTTATAGTGTTGCCCGTGACTTAAGAAACATATCGTTGACTATAGATCATTTACCGTTGTTTTTAATCACATTTTAAAAATATTTCACTCACTCCCACAAGCTTACATGAGGGTAGGGAGAATTAAACCTGGGACCTCTGGGTTGAGACCCGGAACACTGACCACGCAACCACAGAGGCAGTCAACAGTGATATTGGAAGAGGCATTATATGAACAAAATCTGAAACTACAAATCTTCATGGTCATCCCTTTAAAATCCCTATTGTTCTGTTTATTGTTTGATGTGTTTTCAGTGTTTATACTCTAAATTATTTCCTTGAAAACTTATTACTTCTATTTTTGGCCAGTGTTTTAATTTCACACTATTTAAACACGTTAATTGAATCCATCCATTGCTTTTTGTAAGCTCTTATAAGAAAATCATTATGGGTTGTGGCATGTGTAGAGTGTAAACCGTATTATGCATACGAATAAGGTTTCATAAAAAAGTGCAATATTATATTATCTCTAAACCATAATTCCTATGCGAAAAAGTGCTTATGTGTTGCATTCACATGAGTAAATTTACCCGCTATCATTTATTGGTAGGTATACCAACTATTTTTACTAAACCTTATTTTTATATCTACTCGTACTTCATTTTAATCTAGATAAACATTTGCAGAAATAGCTATATTATACTTTTCGTTATAAATATAAAGGGAACTGAGGTAATCAAATGTTTAAGAGCTGGACGCCATACTCGGCCTTAAAATTCCATACTGTTTCCATGCAATCACGAGAAACAATTGAAAATTGACAAGATTATAAAAGATGTATTGAACAATTCGAACTATTAGTAACGGAAATGCCTGATGCCACAAAACATGTATTTGAAATAAATGTGTGCTTTAGAGAGAGAGAGAGGCATTTTTTGTGTAGTACGTTTTCGTCTATCGCTTAAAGTTTACCAGTAATAGAAGATTATACAAAATTCCTTCCGAATAGAGTACTTCACAGGCTATTTCCAAAAATTTCAAAATATACGTTTTATTTGTCCTGTAAATATATTTAATGTATGGTGTTTTAGTCAAAACCATTAGCCGCTTTTTAGAGAATCAAAAATTTCGAAAAGTGTTCCACGAAAAGGGAAGTTGGGGTGGGGGATTTTCTTGAAAAACCTCATGCCGCATCTTTGGAAGGTACTGAATTATATACCAAGTTTGGTGTTTTCCTGTTCACGGAGACACACGGGATTTTTGGGTGGAATGCAATACCTTCTTTACCGACCTTGTACGTCGGTAGAGAAAGTTAGTAAAAGAGAAGAGAAGTAAAGATGAGAAAGAGAAGGGGTAGAGAATTAGGGAGAGAGAGAGAGAGAGAAGGCAGAGAAAGTAAAAATGTGTAAATATATTAAAGTCGCTGATAAAGTCGCCTCAGATTTCTATTATAATAAATTCAGGGCATTGACTTACATTAATACGGTTTGATAACTCCATGTTGAAACACGTGTAATAGTGGAGGAAACATTAATAACGGTGTTGTATCGAAAGCAATTGAAAACACATTACTGCCACGTTATAGTAACCATAATTGTACTACACTGTTTCGAACGCTGTGAAAAATAGCAGTGTTGTTGAGTTATAATGCATAAGCTCATCAGCCACCAAAAGCAACCTTCTTTATTCAGTGCAACCAACGGAAACATTGTAAAGCTCCAGACTGTGAAACCTGTAATAGTGTTGTAATGGTCAAACGACGTTTTACCCCGATCACAAGCGAGGATATATAACCACTTCAAACGACCACTCTATCTGAAGGTTCATTTTACACTGGAACAAAATGCCATTTGACACGGGGTGAAGCATTGCATAACAAACTACGAAAATGATGCCAAACTCAGTTTTGTCCTCAACTGTATATAATACGGAATGAGATGGCTTCGCGGTAATGTGCAAGACTCGCATTCGGGAGCTCCTGGGTCGGAATGCTGTTAGGCCTGCCACTTTGACCTTGGGGTTTTTAGTGGTATTCCATGGTTGGAGGCGTGGATTATGTAATGCTGCAAATTTTCATTACGTTTCCTTACGTTTTAAGGTGAAAGGATCCGGCGACTGGACGACGGACGAGTTGAATGGCGACGGAGTTTTCTTTGTGGAATTGTCTGGCGTTCGATGTGGAGCGGATTCTCAGGGTGGCTTCTCGTGGGCAGAGATACATAGGTCTGTGGGCGTCATGTCTACTTCATAATGCATCTGGAGACGTTAGGGATCACCTCCTGTATCCAAGCCGGCCTCCCGGATCTGGTCGCCGTCTTGAGTCCTTCGCTTCACCTCTTCCTGTGGTTGGTTTTCAGGGCGACTGTGAGCTGAAATCCTTCTCTGCTTAATCATAACTATAGCCATATAATACGGCTTGAAACGTTTCTCATGTTTAAAGTATAAAAATGCAAAATATACGCATAACGTTAAGTTTCTGGGGCTTTCATTTTGTGGGGGAAATAGAAAGTTGATGTCATTTTGTCAAAGATACCTATATAGCACCAGTAGGGATCGTGATTGTAAAAGAGTTAGGAAGGAGTAGAGATGTGTTACAATCACACTATTCCAGCACAATATTAAATGTTATGCACTTATTCACATACCGAGTGAATCTTCTGATCCCGCGGATTGTGAAATTACATAAACTCTGTGTTTTGTATGCTCTGGCGTAATAGAAGGGAGCACAAACAATCGTACTACACCAGTTCAGAATTTTCTTATTGTAAGCGTGCAAATGTTATACACTTGTTCACAGATCGGATGAATCTTCTCATTCTGTAGATGGGTAAGATACACAACTCCTCGACTTACATGCTATGTCGTAATAGAAGGGATCAGAAATGTTTTTCGTTATACTATTTCAGAATATTTTATTGTTGTAAGCAAGCAAATGTCATACACTTATTTACATAGGGGTGAATCTTCTCATCCTGCGGAATGGGAAGTTAGGCAAACCGTGCGTTTTGCAGCTATGTCGCAATCCCTTGCGTTATATCCATTTCAGCCAAATTGGTTGCTTAGTATCTCTCTGCAGATGTACACGCCAAGGGCTTAAGCCGTGAAGGTGGTTCAGGTACTAGCACACGAAAATGTACCGTTTTCTTGTGCACCAGGTTTCGAACCTTCACCACTGACAATCCGGATCATTTGAGAGCACTTGTGCTTCACGTTGTCTGTAAAATGCGGGGCTACTTAGTTAGAGTGCGCCGGTTAAAAAGATTCACCTGCTATATCCCAAAAATAAAACACTGCTGTACTAAAACTAGTCCTTTTTCATAAGTTTTATTCGTGATAAGATTGCTTGAAATTGTAACATATAGGCACATTGTTTACCAGATGTCCTTCGGATGTTCTACTCTCCCTGCTCTCTGGAAAACACTCCTTTACTTCACAGACAGGCAAATATCTGTTCTGTCTTTTCGTTCTGTCATTTTCTGTTATCTCTTTTTTGGGATGGCTAGTTCTATTCTGTAATTTATTAAGTTATTTCCTCTCCCATTTCTTTCCTTTCTTACTAGGTATTTTCTAGTACAGCCTTCTTGTAAACATTCATCTCACTTTGCTATTTTCTTGTTTTATTATCCGTGATTCGCTACCATACAGAAGTGCCACGGCTGTCATTATCTTATAAAAATTTGTTCTCTTCTTTAATTTTGTGCGAAACTGATGTCAAAACGTAATAATTAAAACTATTCCTGTTATTCATTACATTCCATAAAATATTTCTATTAGGAAAATCCAATGATTTCTCTCCAGAGTGTTCTTCTAAGATTACTTCATTGGTTCATCAGTTTCAGAAGATTATTAATAATGTTAAAAACCAGTTTTACTCAAATTTTTTACATTTTCGATGTAGTTCTTGTCTATAATTTATTAATCTCCTCTTTCGACAACGTTATACAATCGGCTAGAAAACTATAGAAGGAACCGTTTCTGAGATGGACATCTCCCAGGAGTAGCTATTTCTTTTTGATCGTTTTCTAACCTTTAATTGACGTGGAGACATGTTTAGGGCATGTACTGTTGTAGAGTCCGCTCATTGCTGAGAGGAAGTAATGTTCGAACATGATTATTTTGAACATTTAGCTTTGAAAATAAAGGAAGAGATATTTTAGATGTAAAATAACAACTATGAATATATTTGTTTATCATTCGCATACAAATAATATTTCAAAACACTTATAAAATATATCTGTTACAACTGCATTTCTGTATACACTGAATTGAAAATAATAGTTTATTAGCCAATAGCAATAAAAAATTAAGTAAAGCAAAACCACATAAAAAATGAAACACCACAAAATAATAAGTTTTCACAGCATAACTCGCTTATTAGTAGATCACCAGAATATCTGTGGCATTCAAAACATAGTTTCCACTGAATTTTCAAAGCTATCTTCATCTTCTGAAAGAGTTTGTCCCTAAAATGTGCAATGTTCACTCAGAACAGTATAAATAGCTTCCTCACAATCAGTATAATCAAATCCTTACTGCATTTATAGTTTCGTTAAATATGTCAAACCATTCGTCCATAACTCCTATACCAGAATTACCAGTCCATACCATATGCCCTTTGAAACATCACCAAGAAGTGCACTACCTTGAAAAGTTGTGCATAGAAAGAAAGTACTTGAACTATACTATGCGATAAGAATGACCACAAGAGAAGTTTATAATTATGTATTTACGATCCAGGAGAGAAAGGGTCGGGACGGAGAGATAGAGGACCCCAACTTTGTCGGCGAGTTCACATTTTAACTAGAAGCTTCTGAGCCGTTGGCAATGGCAATAATCGATGACAAGTCGCGGTCTCTGAGACCGCATTGCGTTAACTAACATTTAACTGAATGTGGAGCCATCGTTCCAAGTATAAAAACAGGCCTCGATCATATATACCGCTTTAAAGGTTGGATACATTAAATATCACCTAGAGATAGGAGATTCACTTGTCATATTGCATCTAAGAACTTGTTTGATTTCTGAAAGATATGCAAAGTATGTTACATAGAAGCAAAAGATACAACATAGGGAACACAGAAGGAACCAAACCTATAAAAGAATAATTTTTACTGTCTCACAGAACAGCCTTAGGATCATGTGGCGAATAAAGGTTAAAGCGCTTTTACGCGTATACTGACGCGGCGCTCTTACCTTTTCATTCTATGCGGAAAGCTTGCTGCTCGATTCGAAACCGCACGCATGAATACCTTGACTGATTTGCGTTTACCGGCAACATTCTAGAGCCAGCATGTTGAGGTTGAACGAAAAATATGTGATCGCGCAGTCGTATATTAGAATACAAAGTCGCAAAGCGTGTTGAAGATATCCTTTTTATTTCCCAGATTCTGCAAAGAACTTCACAAACGTATATTATGCTGTATTTTTTGTACGACCGTGTACTTTAAAGATATGAAATACTGATATCGGCCAGCCTTCATGGAAAGAACTATGAAATAAAAGTACTCCGTTACCAACACAAATTGATACTATGGTGGATTCAAGTGAGTAAAGTCGTTCCAAAATACTTTACAAATGGCAGAGAGTGACATAGTTGTTATTTAAACATGTATGACATAATATAATGATACAGATAATGTTATGCTGGGGTGAGGGCGGAAAGGTTTCCAGCAAGATATTACATTTTAATCACCCCAACATGCACATGGGGATACGTAACAGGACCTTGCGAGAGGACCAGGACCTTGATGTTCACATTCCGATGCAGGCGTGGGGTTTTGTCACAAATTACACATGTGGCCCTACATTATATACACAAGGGAATAAAGGATTGAGGATGCCTTACATACACGCAACCTACGCCTTACACACCAATTCTCAGACTGACGCTCGCACAAAGAAAGTAACGCTAACATCTATCCCCCCTCTCTCCAATTCTGGCTAGGCTCTCCGGCCAGAGGTGGAGAGTGTCATGCCAGACGGAAATTCAAACACAAACCGAAAGAAATACTAAATTACCCCAACAATGCTGTCGCCAATGCGACACAATAATGTATCTGGCATGAAAATACCCACTAATACGCCACAATACCTGAATTTTTGTAGAATTTGTCCGTTTTCCTTGTGTACTCCGCATGGCCAAGAAAAAAACCATGGTTACGTAAAAACAAAATTTGGGATTTTCATAGTAACTATAAACAAAGCACGAGGGTAATCTAGGAAGTAACGATCGTTGGCTTAATATGTTCAGAGAAACTATATACATGTTGCTTATAAACAGGCAGAGAGGATTTTAGTTAGTAAACCATCAAGTTAGGAACGCACCGTGGGTTGGTGGAGAGGGAACGTGGAAGCGGTGCGACCTTGATGTGTTCTCTTTAAACAAATATGAACAGTTGAAGACACTAAAACCTGTTTCGTAGTATCAGAAGAAAACAATGTGGATATGTCTAGCTACTTCATTAAGTTATTGATGTAGAGAAATCTGAGTTACATTGATTTTTCTGTTACATCGGGAGTTTTCAATGTACAGTAATGTATTTCCGAAATACATTGAGCACAAATTGCATGGATTAGCATAGGGACAGTTGTTATATTTTGAAGAAACTACGTTCCACCAGCGTAGTAGGAGAAAATAAAAAAAATGAAACATTAGACTTGCTGGAGATCCCCTGTCTCAATAACGGTCCCTGGTTTTACACATTTCCGCGTATTTCGCATTTCTGAATTCTTCTCTAAAATACCTTTAAGTTTGTTTATCACCCTTTCTTATATTTCCAGTTTTATACCTTACTTAACGTTTCTGAAATTTGTTCCATTTTTTCAAGAGCTTCTGGTATTTTTAGTGTCTATGCTTGAAAATACTAGATATTGTAGTTGCAATATTACTGCAATAATTCTGAATATATGAAAAATCTTAAAGCAAAGCTGATGAAATGTTTCTTTCACTGAATGTTAGTAGCATTTTATCTCGTCAAGGACATTATTTATATTAAGATCTTTGAAGTAATATTGAGCTTAGTTATGTGAGGTTTTCTCTGTACCTGGCCATAGTTACACGCCACCTGATAGGGTGTTTGGGAGAATAGACAAAGATTATAGACTTAAAGAAGGAATTATTTCTCCTCAACAGTAGTGCAAAATATTGAAGAAAAATGTAACAGTGCAAAATATGCTTGGTCAAGACTGGAAAATGAGGCATTTTAAGAAGGCTTCGAGTCTGGCATTGAGATCGAATTTGCCATTTCAGATTTCAGCAAAGCTTGTTACTCTAAAAAAGAAAAAGATGAGGAGAAAAATTGCATCTTTCGATATAGTTATTTTGGATCTGATATTGGTTGTGAGGTTCTAAAATAAGGTGACAAAAACTTAAAAGTGTTTGCTGAAACCAGTGAGTTTCCCAAAGCGAACCATGTATCGTTGGAAAATAAACAGGATGTTGCACAACTAATGCAGTACTTAAGATTTCCTGATGATGCCAAGCACTTTATGAAGATGTGATGGCAGCAACAAAGAAATGAACGGCGTACAGTGTTATAAAAACAACAATCTCTTGTTTTTTGAGGATCATAGCATTGTTGAGGTGAAGTAGTTCTGAAAAAGTTGTTCCATTATGTGTGTTCTCATTGAATGTTACATGTTTCTAGAGAAATAATATTTGTACTTCTTAAGATACATTATTGGATTAGGGCTACATGCCTATATGCATTAAAATAACCATTGTGTAATACCCAGAAAACATGCCCAGAAATATAAAAATTGTAACTAAAACACAAAATACTCTTTTAGTAATATGCAATAAAAAGTTTAATCTACAGTTGCAGTATATTGTCCCACGTAGATATCGGCTTTTTGGAAAACTACGAATTTTCTGCGTTAAATAAACAATGTTAGATCAGTAATTATTGAGTCGATTGTAACACTACATCACTTACTTGTTTTTATAACGAATACATGTTTCAGGAGGTAATTGCTCCCATCCTCAGTTCTCTGTCGACTGCCCGCATCCTTCGTCTTGGTTGTAAGCTTGATCTCTGGTGGCGGTTGGAAGAACTTCTTCAAAAAGTAAGTCTCCTGGCGGGTTTTCAAAATTATAAGTGCGGTTTCTGTTCTTCCAAATATAAATGTTTTCCCAAGTTGTAAGTTCTGCTTTTCCTAAGATTTTCCAAGCCAGAAACCCAAAAATACTAAAAATCATCTCAGGAAAAGCAGAACTTACAACTTGGGAAAACATTTATATTTGGAAGAACAGAAACCGCACTTATAATTTTGAAATCCCGCCAGGGGAAGTTCTTTCAACGCCACCAGAGATCAAGCTTACAACCAAGACGAAGGATGCGGGCAGTCGACAGGAAACTGAGGATGGGAACAATTGGCTCCTGAAACATGTATTCGTTATAAAAAAGAAGTAAGTGATGTAGTGTTACAATCGACCCAATAATTATAGACACATCACTGTCACAAAGTCCACCAAAGCAATTTTATTGTGAATTAAATGTTAGATCATTTTCTTCTAAATCAAGATCTGGTGTCTTAAATATGTTTAGTTTGAACTCTGTAAAACCAAAAACACAAATAAAATTACATAAAAGTTTTAAGCATAAGCAAAAAAAAATTAAATATCACAAAACTATACTTAATGTAGCTGTCAGTTTTTGAAAAAATGCTCTTCAATTGCGATGATGGTTTTGTAAGCGATTCTTGTTTACTTCAGGCATATTGCCATACTTCTCCACTGGTTTGTATGCAGCGAATAAACGGAACAGTCGCAATGACACTGGATGTTGTGAAGGGAAGGAGAGGAGTGTGTTCACTACAGTACCCGAAGTCACCTATATTCCATGCGATAATGCGATTGCTCTGTTTACTTACTAAAACCCCTATAATTGAAACTTAATTCATTTCTCCACATAATCACCTCGTTATTTAAGCATTTGTAATGTCTATCTTTAGAATTGTCGTATTGTAGTCCTCTGTCTATTAGGTCAAGATTTTCGGACACAGTTTCACCATGCAAAGAAAGAGAAATGTTAGGACGAGCATCCGGGCCAAGCTTCGTTATGCACATTTGTTCGTCCATTGTTGAACGTTTCACGGCACCTTCTCACATTTCTTTAGTTAATTGTTGTATCATGCTGTACGCTTCCTTTGGTTGATTGTAAATTTATACGGGTTGCAGCATCCGAGCGTTCAAAAATCCAAAACCACTCACTTCAGAGTCGAGTGGACTTTGTATCACACAGATCATTTTGAACAAATGCAGAATGCACAATAACTTATTTCGACACAATAACTTATCTACGCAGTCTTCCCTTTCTTACAACAGTGAAAGAAGTCCATGCTTTAAATCCCGTAATTGGCCCTTTGTGTTAACTGTATGCAATATAAAATCTCTTATTTGAAGTTTATATTCAATAATTGTGATTATTATTGACAAGTCCTACAAATGTATTTAGTATTGTTGTACTTTACCAACGGAAAACGGGAAACTATCAGAGGCTATAGAGGTTATGCTGCGGTTCATAGTGGTACAATGTTTCAGGATGATTAATCACTCACTGGCAGCATCTGAAAGAGATGCGGGTCCACAGCTTTATTGAACGGATGTAGAAGACCAAAAACGAGGAAAGAAAACAATAAAAGAGGTGATTGGCAAAAATAACATTTTTCTTAAGAGTAATTGATGCATTCGTTGGAATAGAAACTTCAGCTCACTTTAGGTCGTTTCTCCGCTATCAGCTTATATAGCATCTTTAACAATCTTCCTCCAAATAATATATTGTTCAATAAGAAACACAGCGCCCGGTAAATAGATTTGACTACAGTTCTGCGTAAAGCCTTTACAGAGAACTACTGCAGTAGGCACTCAGTCTTATGCCTGTTTACATATAGTGTTGTACTGTGATACTTTCATAACATTTATTTGTTAGCTAAATTCATGATTATCAACAAGTGTTTAAAATTATTAGAAGCTTTAATCAGAATTTACATAAGGATCCATTGAAAACACTTTAAAACTGTTGACTGAACAGAAACTATCATTTATTACTATTTGTGATCTTTCTCTTTCTTTGAGGTCTGCATTATCATTCGTCTGTTAATGAATGACAGAAAAAGGTATATGCTTTATGCTTCAAGGAAGGTAATCTATGTTGAAGCCATTCTGGATTGCATTAATTTTTGAAGCCGCCCCCTGTTTCAAATTTTTGTAACGTTTAATGTTACCTGCTCTGTTGAGAGTTTTAGGCCATCTCGTAGCTCGTTCTGCATTGCCTCGTGCGCCAGCTTCTGTAGTGGTATAGCTATGAGTTCTTTATCTCAGGACATGCGTGAGTGTATTTTGAAAGGATAACACCGGTTTAGTTAACTGATAAATTTTTAATGTTGACTAAAATGTTCAGTTTGAGAAGAGTCGTGGATTGTTGAATTTAGGAATTAATTACTTGTATAACAATAATTAAGTGAAGGGTTAGTTACCGTAAGTCGCAGAAGTGTTACTCTGAAAGATCCTCACAATAGTCATTAAATTTTCCTAACACCGGTGCATTCACGTGAGCTACGCAGCTTAGAAATTACACACGAGGGTCAAGAATCTCAGGAGAGTCATGAATGTGTATATGAATGTATCACGAATATGTTTTTGATTTAGGATGCACGTCCTTAACTTAAGCTCCTCCTACCTATCCCTACCCCTACCAACGTTAATTCTCGCAGGTCCAATCTTAAAATCCTACGTATGCGTCTCTCACCTTGTTGCTAAGCCGTACTATTCACATTTCTAATTTACAGAATTGCTGCCTAGTTTACTTGCCAAACGCCCTGAATTAATTCTCACTGCATTCCAGGAACTTTTTAATAATGTATTTCCTTACTATGACGTAAAGAAATACACACCCTCCCTGCTAAATACGCGCTCGCTGAGAAGGTTGGTAAAATGCCTCCAAAAGCTGTAGAGACGCATAAATGGAAGCGAGTCAACAGTAATCGGGGTTGCATGCGGCCTGAAAGTGCTTTACGAAAGCAAGAGCAGCTTACCTTTCCAACAAGCTCCTCAACCTGCATCTCAGGCAACACAAGCAGCACCACTACCATAGCGCTAACGTCACTATCCCTAATGGGTGTTTTTCCTATTTGCTTTCTTGTTCGATTTATAGCGCGCCTTTTTACCTTGGGAACATAACGGCAATGGTGTTAACTCGTAGGTATACTTTGTCATTGGATTTATGTTTTTTCTTTGGGTTTTTACATTAGATCACAATCACATTCACACTCTCATTCATACTTCCAGGCTCTGGGGGAGGATAGGGAATAATGTTGGCTACAGAAAAATGTCCACCCCAGCCGGGAATCGAACCCGGTACCCCTCGTACAGCAGCAGGTGCTCTACGGACTGAGTTACGGAGCCAGCATCTGCTTCTGGTTTTCTGTGTAGGTAATAATTTAAAATACGTGCATCCGCAGTTTCGCTTTGAATCGCATAAATCAAGCTGCTGCAGTTAAATGCTTCAACGACTGAGCAAGTATTATCTATATAACATTTATTTTAAAATTATGTGGGCGTTTCAAACTGATTTCCATATTTACTTCAATAGTTGTATTACTTATTACATATATAATATATTACAATTTGAGTTCTGTTGAAAGGTTTTATTCCTTGACAAAACAATGAGATATATTATAATTCTATTGCTAGAATTGTAATTTCTTATTAAGACATATTACACGAGATTAGACATTTTATCTCTGAAATATTGTTACCAGAAAATGATTAATTTAGGTAACCCCAACACGCACATGGGGAGGGGCGCAACTCGCTGGCAGCAAGAAGTCTGGGACCTTGATGTGTAGATTTAAGGGGAAGGCGTGGGTTTTATATTACACTGACATTTACATAACACATATTACCTTCACACACCTGGGATTTATTCACAAAACGTTTGACGACTCTACATGAAACAGGATGGAGAGAGATGCCACAAGTCGTAGACCGGCCACACATACGACTGCCTCCAACGACCACTTCCACTAGAATCACGCTATCTTACCTCCAACAACCGTGTCTAGCCGAAGCCAGACGGGGCTGACGTCATACCAGACAGTTTCAAACACATCTTTCGCGCCGAAAGGACAGATCGTTAAGCCGAAATATAACTAAGGAGACACAATAATGCTAAGTCTGGTAGCAACAATAGAGCACAACAGTGCGTCTGGTAATAACACTAAAATTAATAATACGCCACATCATGATGAAGAAGCTTATAAACATAAAGGATTCATAAACAAATACTTAGGTACGCAAGTGTTCAGGACAGGAACGCATTCAGCTACGACTGAGATACTTACATACGAGCCTTAGACGAGGCAGAGATTTCAATAAGAGTAAGAAAATTGCAGTTTCTGTAGTTGTATAGTACAGTTGTTCTTCTCTATGTCGATATTATATTATTCTGATTAAATATTAGAGTGTATATTGTGGATGCAGGTTGAAATAGTCATTATACGACTGTAGAGATACATATTTGAATAACACGCTGTCTTGGGTTTTGATTTCAGTTCAGAGAGTTTTAAGAATTGTATCTAGTGAATTAAAATTATTTATTATTATTGTTTATTATTTACTGAAGTGTGGCGCAACTTGGCACTATTACATATTTCAGGTAATTCCTGTTTTTACTTTCTCTACCACGTATAGTAAGTAGGGGAAGTATTGTATTCCACCCAAAAATTCGATACCGTGATTTCACCGGAAATGCATGTTTTGAGAGCCCCTGAATAAAAGCATTTTTGGAAACATGTCCGTGTGTGTGTCTTTGTGTGTGTCTGTGAACAGCATAACTCAGAAACGAACAGTCGGATAAACACCAAACTTGGTATTTAGGTTCAGTATCTTCCAGAGATGCGACACAAAGGTTTTCAAAAAAAATCCCCCCCACCCCAGATTACCCTTTACATGGAACATTTTTCGAAAATTTTAATTTTCCCAAAAATGGCTCTAACGATTTTGATTAAAATATCATATGTTTAAGGTATTTTCATGACAAATGAAATGTATATCTCGAATTTTATGGGAATGTCTGCAAAAGTATTCTTCATTGTGAACAACTTTTGCATAACTGGTAAACCACACGAGATAGAAAAATTTTACTACACGGAAAATGTAGATCGCGTTAAAATACACAATTTATGTCATATACATTTTTTTGTTGTTGTGTGAACCATTTTCGAGATATTGCTTGTTATTCCATTAAATGTTCCAATACTTATACTTTTTCTCAAATGGGAATTCGTTATTCACTTTTTATATGCACTGGACATGCAAAGAGAATGGAATGCGCTACATAGCAACCAGCGCTTAAAATATTTGACTATCCTTAAAACATAGCATATTCCCCTTGCACCTACAAGAAAATTAGGAATAAGATTAAATCTCGATTAACATGAACCATATGGAGAATAAGCGTTTGTAAAATTAGTTTGTACAAGAGTAGAGAAAGTCATGTGAGTGTAACACATAAGATTTTTTGTAATTATTGTGATTTACTATTCTATTTTAATCTGAAATATTCCAATATTGGATTTTTCATTTTGTTTGTTGTTAAACAGACTGTGTATAAAATAGACATTGAAGCGTAAAGTTCCATCTTTTGTACTCCGTTTGGTTTGAAAACAAGTGCATTGCGAAATAATGAACAAATAACTATTGCAGAGTTATATACGCTCAGCCATTCCCTGGAATTAACTGTTTACCAGAAACTTTATCTGTGTTTTCTAAAAACTTTGTCGTGATTTGATTCTCTTGTGCTCTGTACGACCAATATACCGGGTGCGGAAAAACAACGTGGAGAGATGTTTTTAGAGTTGCATATTATACTCCGGCTTTACTACAATGCTCTTATCGGCGGCCTTTCCTTTGGAACATTTATTGCTTATAGGCAATTTAAACAGAACCGCATTAGGAGGGTATTCCATTAACTGCTGGGGTACATAATGTGTGTCATTTATCTTTAGGGGATTTTAAAATTTGTTGAACAGCTTTTGATTTGACGTAGGGAAAATATCAAAATTAGGAATTATCAATTATTTCTATTGTAATTCCTTATTAACGTCTAAGGTTTTACCTTAAAGCTTTATTTCTCCGTCATTTTGAATAATATCGATGATATTATGCGATATTATACATAAAATGTTCTACTAAATGCATATAAGGTAATTATGTAAACACTGCATATGAAAACCATTGAAAACCTGGTGCCATTTGGAATGAAAGTATAAAAGTAATAATTGAGAGGTCAGGAAAAACGCTAGAATATAAAAATTGCAATATAATTTATTATTTATGAATATTAAAATCTTAATTTTCTCCTTGTTAATTTGGTCGCTAGAGGTTTTTTTTTAAGTGGAAACGTATGCTTACTGAAGTTAGTCGCAGTAGTATTTTAAGAATGTACCACAGACTTTGTATTCAGTGAATATAACAGCAGTTGCAGCCTTGAAAATACTGCAATGAATGTAAACCCACATGTAGCATTCACAGTGTGTTTCAATGTTTATAATGCTCCTTCAAATGAGATCGATTGCAGAAAATGGATTCCACCCAAAATTCTGATACTGAGGTTTCACCAGAAATAATTTTTGAGGCCCCATGAATCCAAAAAAAGCGTTTTTACAAAAAAGATCTATGTAGACACCCAGACTGCGTACTGCGCTTTTGAGCAGTATAACTCAAAAGGGAAAAGTTGGACAAATATCAAACTTGGCATTTAAGTTCAGCATCTTCCAAAGATGCAACCCGAAGATTTTCGAGAAAATCCCCACCCCAACAACCTTTTACATGCAACAGTTTTCGAAATTTATGATTTTCTAAAAAAAGGGCTCACAATTTTGGTTAAAATGCCACATACTAAAGATATTTAACATGCTATCTTGAATTTGTTGGGAATAGCCTGTGTCCTCTTATTTAGAAGGAATTTTATATAATCTTGTATAACTGGTAAACTTTAAGCGTTAGACGAAAACGTATTACACAAAAATGTGTATATCTCTTTAAAACACATAATTTATTTCACATAAGTCTTTTGTGACATATGCCATTTCCGAGATATCCACTATTAATTGTTCAAATTGTTCAATGCTTTAATATACTCTTAAAATCTTGTCAACATTGAGTTGTTTCTCACGATTGCTTGGAAAGAGTATGGAATTTTAAGGCCAGCATATAACGTCCAGTTCTTAAACGTTTGGCTATCGCTGTTACATTTGTATCTATAACAAAATGTGTAATGTAACTATTTCTGCAAATATTTATCTCGATTATAATGAAGTAGATAGAAAAAATAAACTTTAATAAGAATAGTTTACATACTTGCTAATAAACGACAGAGGGTAGAGAAAGTAATGTGAATGTAAAACATCAGATATGTAATTTTTTGTAATAAAGTAGCATACTGTTTCACAGAGATACAGTCAGAATAATGCTATTATGGTTTCGAGAAAGAGGTTCAAAATTCAAAAGTTTGATCAACACAAAATAATATTTTATGATTAAGGTTTTGGGGATTGTCTTATGGGATACTGACCTCTTTTTTCAATAGGAAACGTATTAAAAATAGTGTTTTTGAGATGAGATGAAATGTGGAATGATGTTTGAATTTAGTACGGAAACAATAGATCACCTTAACTATTTTCGTCAAAATACAAGTGTTGACAAATTCAGCTTTGTATTGAGTCGATGCGTCGAACTGTTAACATTCAAATATTACTGGAATTTTCACTTTAGTTTCTTGTATTCTATGTATTTTTGCTTCAAACTAAATTTCACAGAATGTCAAGGATTTTCACTTACTTGTGTTATTATCCTGTATTATTTTCGCCTCCACCCAAAAATTCGATACAAACATTTCACCAGAGATGCATGTTTTGAAGCTCCCTGCATCCAAAAAGAAAAGCATATTTAGAAAAAGATACACGCGTGTGTGTGCCTGTGAACAACATAACTCAAATACAAAAATTTGAATAAATAACAAATCTGATATCTAGGTTCAGTGTCTTCCAAAGAAACGACACGAAGAAAATGTCAAGAAAATCCACCCACCTAAACTATGCTTTAATATGGAGCATTTTTAGAAATTTTTGATTTTCTAAAAACCGGTTTAACGATATTGATTAAAATGCCATATAATAATGACATATAATAATGACATTTACATGACAAATGAAATGTATATCTTGAATTTTCTGAGAATAGCCTGTGAAGTTCATTTCTTTCGGAAAGAATTTTGTATGATCTTCTATAACTGGTAAACGTTAAGCGATACACGAAAACGTACTACGCAAAATCGTTTATCTTTAAAACACAGACTTTATCACAAATACATTTTTTGTGGCATTGTTAAAAGTACTGTAATCAACATTTAGTTGTATCTCGCGATTGCGTATAAACACTATAAACTTTTAAGGCCAGCATATAGCGTCCAGTTTTTAAACATTTGATTGTCACTGTTCTCCTTGCATCTATAACGAAATGTATAATGTAGCTATTGCTGCAAAGGTTTATTTTGATTATGATGTAGTAGATAGAAAACGCCCACTAGTAAACAATAGAGGGTAGAGGATTCTTATGACTGTATCGCATCAGATTTGTTTTAAGTTTCTCATGAAGTTTATAAACATATGTAACTTTGTATTTATTTGATAATACTTAAAAAAATCTGATGTGTTACACTTGCATGACTTTCTCTACTCTTGTACAAACTACTTTTACAAACGCTTATTCTCCATATGCTTCATGTTAATCGAGATATAGAGATGTTAATCTTATTGCTAATTTTCTTGTAGATGCAAGGGGAATTGGTAGGCTTTAAGCGATAGTCAAATATTTTAAGATCTGGTTGCTATGTGGAGTATTCCATTTTCTTTGCATTACCAGGACAAAAAAATGAATTAGCAATTTGAGAAAAAGTATAAGTATTGAAAACTTAAGGGAATGACAAGCAATATCTCGAAAATGATTCACTCAGCAAAAACAATTCTGTGTTACACTCACATGACTTTCTCTACTCTTGTACAAACTATTTTTACAAACGCATATTCTCGATATGCTTCATGTTAATCGAGATATCGAGATGTTAATCTTATTGCTAATTTTCATGTAGATGTAAGGGGAATTGGTATTCAAATATTTTAAGAGGTGGTTGCTATGTGGAGTATTCCATTCTCTTTGCGTTACCAGGACAAAAAAATGAATACCGGATTTGAGAAAAAGTATAAGAATTGGAAAATTTAAGGGAATAACAAGCAATATCTCGAAAATGGTTCACTCAACAAACAAAATGTATATGACATAAATTGTGTATTTTAACGCGATCTACATTTTTTGTGCAGTAAGATTTTGTCTATGTCTTATGGTTTACCAGTTATGCAAAAGTCGTTCACAATGAAGAATACTTTCGGAGCCATTCCCAGAAAATTCGAGATATACATTTCATTTGTCATGAAAATATCTTAAACATATGATATGTTAATCGAAATCGTTAGAGCCATTTTTGAGAAAATTACAATTTTCGAAAAATGTTCAATGTAAAGGGTAATCTGGGGTGGGGGATTTTCTTGAAAACCTTGGTGTCGCATCTCTGGAAGATACTGAACCTAAATACCAAGTTTGGTGTTTATCCGACTGTTCGTTTCTGAGTTACGCTGTTCAGACACACACATGTTTCCAAAAATGCTGTTTTTGGGTTCAGGGGTCTCATAACATGTATTTCCGGTGAAATATCGGTATCAAATTTTTGGATGGAATACAATACTTCCCCTACTTACTATACGTAGTAGAGATAATAATTATGGAACGTAACCATTGAGCTAAAAAGTAATAAAAATAATCATAATAATAACCATTGTTAACAACAATACCCGAAATGTAACTACTTTGGAAGTGCAAGTAATCGTCAGATAGCGAATTTACGCACATTGGGCGGTTTGGATAGAAATCGATTTTCTATACGATTAGAAGGTCGTGAAAGAACTCAATTATCAGCATGTGCTCCGTGTGGGAATAGCGGCTTTTAAATGCGATTTTCGCGTGTCTTTGTGCATTTTAACTCAATCACGTCTGCAGAAGGACGTGCTGTACCTACTTACTCTAATGTTGTTTGCTCTTATTTGCTCCCTAATTAAATATTTAAGTTTTTCAATTGATTTAGGGAGAACTAGGAACGTTAAAAATAAACTAAATACTATTTAGTGAATTATCTGTGGCATACATACACAATGGGGAAAACTGTTGAGCCTAGTGTTCCTAATCTACGGCTAGAAAAAGTACACTTAATTTTCAAGAATGTCACAAACAACTGACACGAATTACATACAACACTTTATGCAATCCAAAAAGCATAAATTACAAGTGTAATTTTAAATAGTTAAAATCAAATGGTAGATGTGCGTGGCGTAATTGTTTGACATCCTGTTTCCAAGATTTTGTCTCCAAGGGAGTATTCTTATTGATATGAGTATAGGGGACGCAGGCTTTGAGCTTTTGGATGATATTCCAATTGGAATTAAAGAGTAAGCGAAGGCTGCGGAATTGGTGAAGTTAGATAAGGTATCATTATAGGTTTCAGATTATTAAAGCTATTGCACAAATACATAGTGCATGCGCCGTTGACCGTGCATGCGTATTTAAAGTACAAATTAAAGGCGGTAAAAAAAACAAAAGAAAAAAACAGAAATAAGGAGAAAAAAATAGAGATACATTTCCTCGGACTGACTGACTGACTGACTGAAAAATCTAACCTGGCTTCGCGCACTTGGCCAGGACATTTTCCAAGTTTTGCCAGTTGCTGTGGTTAGCGGTAGATCCCAACATGCCAATCTCCTCCTGCAAATTTAATTGTTCTCTCGTTCTTCCACTGTGAGTATTCCGCCAAAATATGTACCCAGGCTTCATCCAAACCACAGAATGGGCAGATTCTCTTGCCAGAGCTGTCAAGTTATTTTCTCTCCCCTCTAGCATCCCAGTCTAAATCATACCATTCCTGATATTTCCTTTCTTGCTAAGTTAAATATATATGCCTCTTTAACCCAATTAAATGTTATTTGATTTGCTAGATTTAGAGCAACTTTAATTTTACAATCCGATTCAATTTTCTGTTTGCTGATGTCTATTAGTCTACTTTTGACACCTTCCTATGTTTTTATTATTTATTTCAAATCTTTGACACACTGACGCCATGCCCAATGCTGATGCAAGAAACGAAACAGTAATTATAGCATTTCTATAGGAACAGAAAAACAGATTTTGTAATCATTTTTACTTTGATATATTTTTGATATGAGAGGTACATCCGTGGACAAAAAAGATCAATCGTGTCTTGAACGCTAAATTTTTCTAAGTTCTTAATGGCACAGTGCCTTGTCTACACCATTAGCAATACAATTGTATAGCCTCTGCAGCAAGTTGTTATACAGTACTATTAAACTTACTAGCTTCCATGTATCTTCTCTATAGCGTTATGACAAAGCGCAGGGTGTTTCTGTGATTAAGACCGCAGGGTGGCTTCTCGCCTTAGCAAACCCTTTTTTTAGTGTTAATAATACTTAATAAACACATAGTAACTAATTTTCGATATACTTCATTTCATACACGGCATTTGGTAAAGTTCATAATAGAATAGTTATTACGATGTAAAATATGTGACTTCACAATTTCATCATGATCTTATATTTGTATGTTGTTGGATATCAAGTGACGGTCTAGTTGTGTTGTGGCAGCTTGAAGATACACTAAACAGTGCGCAATACACAATAATACTTGAACATTTTGATTCTCTCTGTGAGGATAAGATATAAAAGAGAAGCACACAATATGCATAGTGATATATAGTTTATTCTTGTCCTAGTCTTATTATTGATGTCCTTTCTTTGCGATTTTGCGCATGGTAACTTTCACAGTGTTTGTTGCACATTGGAACATTGCACATTGGAACATTGCACATTGTTTGGTGGAATCTTTGGTTTCGGCATAGTTTGTGATGAAACCCGTGCGTTGCATATCTTGTCCCTATGTGTCTGAGTTGGTAATTTGGCTGCTTCCAATCTGCTGTCGTTATGGCGTCTGTTGTGTAGAAATCCGGCCATATAGCGTTATTCTTCTCATTTAGTAGCCGTAATGTCTTCTCATAGGCCTTGGTATTTGGTAGCCAGAATTGTGCTCTGATGTCCTCGATGAAGAAGGTTTCTTTTGCTAGTACGTATGTTAACCTGGATGGTGCTGATTTCCCTATTCCCAGAATCCGTTTTAGGTAGCGGGCTTTGACTTTGATAGGTTGGTGATTGTAAGACTGTCTCAGACGATGTTGATCCCGTAGGTTGCTATTGGTGCTACGACCGTCTTGAATAGTGTTATTGCAGTGGCTAGTGAGATTTGTTGTGGTTGTTGGATGTTATAGATGACTTTTATCACTGCAGTTGCTCTATCTGCGACATGAAAGTTGAAGGATGTTAGTGTTGTTTGTAAAGTAACTCCGAGGTGTTTAAACTTGGAAACGACTTCTAGGGGTTTGTTGTGCAGTGTAATTGTGTTTCTAGAAGCATGTTTCCCTCCTTTCCTAAAGGTCATTTGTTAGGTTTTACTGTGGTTTATTTGTAGATCATTTCTTTCTGCCCATGCTGATGGTTTTGTTGCATTCGGATTCTGGGCTAACCTCTCGGCTAGCGAAACGTTTTTCCGTGCACTGTTTTCAGTAGCTTATAAGCGTCACCGAGAAGCGCCGATATAAGGCGACTATTCCCCTCACAGGGCAGAAATCATTCTACAGTTTCCGCAAGTGCGTTGTGAACAGCTGTTACAAAGGTATACGAAGTCCTCGATCGTCACATTGAATCTGGGAATGAGTAATTTCTTTTTGGTCCACGGGTGTACGTAGCTTGATTATTTAAAACTTTTTGTAAATGTTAAGTTAATGTAACTAAATGCATCTATCATTTTTTCAGTCTCATTCATATATATGCTTCAAATTCGCTGAGATGACGTATAGGGTGAGACATTTAGCTAAACATTTTTATCTTTATAGATAACGTGAATAAACCTACTTCAGGTGGCGATAATGCTATCATTTTATTACCAACCTTTACAGCATGCGTGCCGTAATTAGCCGTTTATGCATGATTACGAATGACTAATAACAGAGTATTAGCCGAGTTTTAAGCGTCACTTCAATAGTTTTCACTATCAATATTTTATTCTAGTTCAACTTTCACTCAGGCTTTACTTAGTTCACACTATCACTTCAATGATGTATACTAGTTCAATTTCCCCGTCACTTCACTCTCTTCGTGATGTAGCGGCGTAACGAAATACGCACGACATAGCCTCCTCTCCTGATGGTTCACTTCGCTCGCTCGAGAGTCGAACGCATGACATCTTCAGTCTCTTCTGCATTAGCAGTACTCATTGCACGTTGCGGCAGTTATCACAGACTCGCCAGGAAAACAGCACTTTAGGTCGCACCAGAATCGCCCTCATTCCCTAACTGACTGACTACTGACTGAACTCACTGACTGCTCTCGCGAAAACGCTCGCTTATATAGTCAATGGAATCTTCCATAGAACACTATAGAATTATCTGGAGGTGAGGGGGAAAGAAACTTCCAGAAGATTCTGGTTATCTACGATAGCGCCTCTAATGTTTACGCCAGGCGAGAGCGTTGCTTATCACTGTTTATCTCCGATTTGCCGGCGCGGACCTCCCGATAACCTTGAGTCATAGCCGCTACGTCACAATACTACTCATGACTTCATTAAGACATTATTAAACATGTTGTAATGTTCAACATTAGTCTGTTGCCACTGTATACACAGCCGACATGCAGAATTATAACACAATATTGCGCTGTACTGAAAGACAGGTTAGTCGTCTATATCTTCTTCCAGTCACCACGGTGGGGCAAAGGCGATTCAAAGTTCCAAATTGGCACTCGTCTGTTACGCCAATAGAGACATTTTCGTTTCGAAACATATGCCTTCACCTTGATTCCGCCCTTTCCTCCAGTTCTGCAGCCATGTCCTGGAACATAAAAATAAAAGACACACTTAGAATTTTTAGATTAAATATTGAAAGTACATAGCTATCTCGTTAATGGGGAAATACAATTACGATTTGTTGCTTTGCGGGTTAGTCGTCCACGGAAGGGGATAAAGTGCTAGTTACCTATAGTACCAAAATCCACCAACTGAGAACAATGGAATTGGGTGCTCAAGAAAACTTGTGTACGTGATATTTGTTGTTAAAATACGCGAGGGATATCTAAACCTGCATTAAATACTGAATCATGTAAACGTAAATTTCTATCAA
The DNA here is from genome assembly GCA_030765065.1 of Deroplatys truncata. NCBI lineage: Eukaryota > Metazoa > Arthropoda > Insecta > Mantodea > Mantidae > Deroplatys > Deroplatys truncata. Next base: position 48,710,382 of record CM060979.1, on the reverse strand, counting down.
TACACATGCATGAAAGAAGAATAAAGCAATTTTTGGATGTAAACAATACTATTACTCACAATTCAACATTTCTTCATTGTTGAAGCAACTACTATTCGGCCACGATATGAGTGCGCTTGGAGAAAGGCGTCGCTGTTTCTGTTGATAATGCCTAACGTCATCAAGGCTCAGAATCAGATGGGAGTGAGGGCAAAGCGATAGCGGAATATACAGCTGCAAAATGTAAACAATGCATTTGTAGCCCTTAGCCTCGTTACTAAATGCAACTCGAAACTCGCTCGTAACGTTGTCGACTAGTAAATGGTGAGACAGACACAGAAGGGTAAACAAAAAGAAAAAAAAATAAACTGCCCGCGTCCACAATTATTTCTTTTTCATCTTTTTTGCGGTTTCCTTCAGTTGTCAGATAAATGCAGGATTTTAAATTCAATATCACTACCCAAAATTCGCTTGCAGAGCAAAATAAATAGAAATGAAAATAGATGGTACAGCAAAGCGACTATGCCAACTAAGGCCATCTGTCCAGCGTCAAAATGACTACATGTACATTCAAAGAGCAGCCAAACATTCCACGCTCCTAACATCCACATTGCACTAAAACTCAATAACAACAAAATGGATGACACAGGAAGGTGACTACGGAACTATCAGAAAGTTCTTCAAAAGATGGCATAGGAAGAGGTATACTCGACAAGGACCATCTGTCTAGCTACACTGGCTCAGGTGAATCAAGGACCTACGGTCTTTTTATGACTAAGTAGAAGTTAAAGCGCATAAACTATAACAAAAAAAGAAAAACAAACAAAAAACGGTATTCTAAGATTCTAAACTATGACTTCGCAAGTTAGTCTCGACATTCGTGCTTTTTATGCATATGATACAGCCTTTATTGTTTTCTCCTGACTGCTTTTGTAAACCTTCCGCTTCTCTTCCTCACGCTTTTGCGATAACAGATGAATAAATAGACGTGAGGGAAGTCTAGACTGCCGGGCGTTTTTATACCGGGTCCGTTTACAGAGCATTTTCCTGAAAGGTGTGAATTAGTCGGATCAGGTAAAAACGTAAATAAGATATCGTGTTTTATCGCGTTTTGTTACCGTGTGTCAAATATCGGTATTTAAATCACATTTAATCTGTGTATCGTAAAACTGTAAATAAACGAATAAGTAGTTCATTAATATTGATGTCACTGTTTTAATTTTCATAAGTTGAGCTGTCTACCTCTGTGGTATGATGGTTAGTATGTTAACCTCCAAATCCAGAGTTCTCGGGTTCGATTTCCGGCTGAAAGGTGGCATTTTTCTTTAGCCAGTATTATTCTCTATCGTTCCTGGAGTTGCGTGTGTGTGCGTGTGTGTATGAGCGTGTGTAAGTGTGTGTGTGAATTTAAAGACAAACTAAAGTTTAACACCAACAGTAAATGATTGAACACGATTGCCATGAACAATTATTCCAAGCTGTCGATATGACCTAGATGTTAAAGCTGTATATTAATGGAGCAAAGAAATAAAGTATTACACAATTTTGAGGATATAAATTATGCATTTTGTATCAACTTCCTTATGGTTGTCACTTTTTATAGTAAAATCATTTAAAAACTTTACTTAAAGAGACTACATTTTGAAAAACCAATAGATGTTTAATGTAATTAATTGCTCTTTCATACTAACCGTGCGTAGGAGAAGGTTGAAAAGGTAGAATCAGACTGAATTGTCGTCCTCCGTGGTGTAGTGGTTACCATGCTAGTCTCTAGTTTCCGAGGTCGCAGGTTCAAACCCGACGGAGAGCGATGGATTTTTTTCGGGCGTAAAAATCGTTAGGGAAGTAAAGCCAGTGGTCTCGTGTCATAGATTTACGGCACGTAAAAGAACCTCAAGCCTGATAAAGAGGCCTCTGAAAAAAATTACCAGTATTTCATGCCCAATATAGAATGGGACGCTAAGGACCATAGTAGTTAAAGAGCGTCCGTAAATAAAACTCAATTTAATTTAATTTAATCTAATCAGACTGAACAATTCAATGCCATAGCCAGATTTGAAGCACGGATCTTCCGGTTTTCGTCCAGTTGTTCTAACTGTACTGCCATGACAACATGCCGTCACGTCATTAAGTTCCCCCAACTGATTCGCATTTTTGCATGTTGCATGTCGTCCCGGCAAGTTGCCCTGGTAGCTCAGTTTGCTAGAGCAACCGAAACCGAAAGGTCCGTGGTTAAAATCCCGACTAAGGCATTGCATTTTCTGTCTGATTCTATCTTTCAAAATAGACGTGTAGTTTTCATACTTTTATAATCCTTGAGCTTTTGGTTTTCATATTCTGCGTTTAATTCTGATATTCGTGGTTTTACATTCCTTAAATGTCGATGCGAATATACGAGTAGTTATACTTTTCTACCGCTTACATATAACTAGAGTAAGTATTGTATTCCACGCAAAAATTGACCATTGAGATTTCACTGAAAATAAAAGTTTTTGGGTCCTCTAAATAAAATGATTTTAGAAAAGCACACAAGGTAAGTGTGTGTATGTGTGTGCGCAAACAACCTTCCCTAAAAAATGCGGTAATGCCAAACTGCATATTTAAGCTCGGAATATTTCAGGGATACAACGCAAAGATTTTCGCATCCTGTACAAAGCTCTTTCTTTACTCTTTAGCTTCTCAAATACTGCTCTAAGGATTTTGATTAAAATGTCACGCTTTTGAGATGATAATGTGAGAAACATTGTATCTCATTTTCTTGAATAATCTTTGAAGTCCTCTTCATTCCGATTTAATTTTTATTAGTTTTAATAAACGAGAATGAAGAAAAATTAGTGTTCATTGAAACCTCAATTCACATAAAGTAGCTTTTTGTAGTATATCGTTTTTTATGTTTAGTTCTCTCGGGTTATGGCAGATGGTCCCCATGTATTATAAGCGATTCTTTTTTCTTTCACTTCAGCTCAAGGAAAGTAGAAATTGGTTTGAAATAGTGTTTTTTTCAATTCTTGCATACAAACATGGAGGATGAATGCAACCTACAGCTTATTTTGAGCTAATTTATAGGCAAAAGGTTATTGTAATTAAGTTAAACGACTTAATTAGATTTTATATTAATTATATTATATATGTGTTTAAACATTTTGCCATGCAGCTTTACTGCAAGCTATTCATTTTACTTATTCTTTTGAAAATTAAAGGTTATTCAAAATGGATACTGTATTGCACATGAAAAGAAGATACACTGGCTTAATCTTGTGTCTTAGAAGTAAGTGCTTACTTTATTGTCTATAATGAAGTGTTTTGAGTGCAGCATTAAATTACCAGAGTTTTTTAATTCGTCCACCGCATGGGACATTGTTTATAGCGGAAAATTTCTTTCAAAATTCAAAAAGTATTTTTTATCCGAAATGTAATCTTCTAGTTGTTTCATACTTTTTTTTTACAATTTAACAATCTTAAGCTTTTTTCATATATGTCTTCCATAAATTTGAAAAAAAAACGATAAAAATAGTGACATGTGGATGGTCTAGAGGGAATCCTTTTTCTTTAGAAAAGTTTAGAATAAATTCCATATATATATATATATATATATATATGCAATGATTTGTCAGACATGTCTTATTATCTCTTAAGTACCTAAAGTAGAGAGAGTGATGCATTCCTCCTTCCAAAGTTATAGAACGTCCTTATAGAACAACATAACCCTATAAACTAAAAACTGAATAAATAACAATTTCATATTTAAGTCGGACACGTCAATTTCATATTTAAATCGGATAAATTTTAAGGTAACTAAGGAAGATTTTCAGAAAATTCCTCCAAAAACTCAAATATCCGTTAAATTGGAACATTTTTCTTTATATTTTGTTTTTTAAAACAGGTTTACCGATTTGGTTTGAAATGATATAAGTTAACACTGAGAATTTGAATAAATAGACACACATTATATGTGCAATATATACTTAGCTTTCTTTAAATAGCCTTTGAAGCCTTCATTATTGTTTAATTTTGTGTAACTGTGCAATACCAAGAGATGAAATAATACTTGATGCAAGAAACACAAGAAACATTTTTGTGAGATTAATTATTCCGATATATTCAACGCTGTTCATTTTTTTTGCTTCTAAAGCAACAGGGTTTAAAATGTCGGTTAATTTTTTATGCACTCTTACAAAGGGTGTGTAAACATGCATTGCATGTAGTTTTAGCCCTAGTTTTTAAACGCTGTTTTTTTTTCTCAATAATATTAGACGACTGAAAACATTTCCGGTAAATATTTGTCTCGTTTAACACGGTTTAGATAGAAAAAAATAAATTGTTATATTAATTTTTGGAATAACTATGAAAATGAAAAAGACAAGAAATAAAAAAGAAATAAAAAGGTTTTGTTAAAGTGATGTGTATATTACACACCAAATTTTTTTCCCATGATTATCAACTAACCAAAACGAAATGTAATCTGAATGATGTTTTATTATAGAAGGGTTTCTAATTAATTTTTAAATCGAGTAACATTTTAAGATTATCGATGACATTCATTTATTGTTTATAATCAGATTGGGCAGGATATCATACTGGGAAGGTAAGCAGTCGGTTTATGCTAAATAAATAATGTTTGATACTAATGAGGTGGTCTCTGTTTGCAGATAGCATCACGTCTGCGTCTTGTCAGCAGGTTCCAGAGGAAGAAAACACAGTGCTTCTCCGTCAAGTAGCAACCGCCGTAATGAGCGAGTGCAATGAGAAGACCAAAGGGGGAGGGGCCGAGGATGAAGATGCTACTGGACCCGACGCATGCGCCCAGCATTCCCCATCCTTCCTCCAGAGAACTTTCAGCACGTCGGGAAGTGGTAGTGGTTGTAGCAGTGGTTGTGGTAGTGGTGGTGGTGGTGCGAGTGGTGCTAGTGGTTTCGGTTTCGGTAGTCGCGTTACCCTCTTCAACAGTCAGCTGTTTGTTTCTGCCGTGTCCTCCGCGAGCACTGCGACCGCGCATCTCTTGGAAGGCTTCCAGAAGAAGAGGACCCGCGTCAAGAAAAAGGACCACATGGAGCAACAGCAGCCGCAGCAGCAGCAACAACAACAGCAGGAACAGCAACAACATGAGGAACAAGTCAAAGGCGACGGCGAAAGAGGTGAGTAAATATTCCACTTACACGTGCATGCAGTGAGAGAGAGGCAGGCAGCGAGAGTGCTTTGCCTCGAAGTAAGCAATTAAGGGCACTCATAACTGAAATTTGGTAAAAATTTTGAAAAAATTCAAAAGGTTACATTCCATAACTTTATATCCCTTTAAAGTTTAAACACGTGAAATACCGAAAAGCACGCGATCATTGATTTTCTTAAACTTTTTCACTTTAAAATTTGGCATACGATGAAGTTTATAACCAAACATGTTCAGATTTTGAATATAAACTCTTAAAGAAAGAGAGCATAAAAAATCTGGCATATAATTTTTGCTGCACTTTTAAATTGTTAAAGGTATGACATAATTAATTCGACCACTAAGTGTAAATTGTTACAGAAATTACATTTAAAGATTTAAAACTAACAGAAGAGGTAAACATTTTCTATTTGCCTGTTTTGTGTATTAGTATATAAATAATGTGATTTCTGCATCTTGTGCAACAACTGATTAATTGGTGTAATAAAAGCAAAATAAAATGCTTTTGTTAACAACTTTTAAAGGTATGTGCATTAAATTTAAACACGCTTTTAATTGTGTAGACTAGCACGTGACAAAATGTTGAAAACACTTAATTAAAAACTGCAACATTTGGAAATTTTACTTATGGATATCCATAAGAGAGGGATTTAAAACTGTAAGACACCTGAATTTATAGTTAGAAAAACCTCCATTACAAGATCACTGTCTGTGTCTTTTAAAGTCATATGTTAGCTTCCACGTGGTTGTGTCGTGTTTCGCGCGAGTTCCAGTGATATACCTATGCCAGGTAACCATAACGGCATACGACGTTCACACAAGAATTATCTAACGCTCCAGCTTTCTGTTAAAAAAACAAAACTGAACCACAATTTTTGGAAACCGTTTATATTCTCATTTTTATGCAGTCGCTTTAAAAATGTACAGTGCAATGTAATGAAAAGGAAATCAATATGTGACGCGTGTTCCTAAAATGCTTTAAAGTTATTTAACTAACTAAGAGGCATCAAAGAGAAGTAAAATAATAACTTTTTCGTAATAATTTTTACTTTTCTAGCTTTCGATACAGTTTGAACATTTTATTTTGCCACTTATTTGATTCCTGATTCAAGGTGGTGCTGCATAAGATATAGATATTTTTAATTTTTGGAAAATTACTTGTTGCAATATTTTTTCATTGCATTTGAGCTTCTGAAAACATTCATTTAGTTATGTATAAGAAATTATGTGCTTACAATGACTTTCGATATTTACCAGTTGTTTCAACCTACAATTAACTAATATAGCCAAATGCATAAATATTTATTGAGGCATAAAAATCCAAAGTTTACTACTTCTATCAGTTAACTAAGGGAGACCGAGGAAACCCTGTTTTCACGTCTAAAATTAATATAGAAACGTCACCAGAAATGCAAGTTTTGATGTAGTTTAACTCCATCAAATGTATTTTTAGGAAACGATACGTGTGTGTGCTAAATATAATATACAGGTAAGGCACTTTGACTCCTTAATTAGTCTTCAATATTGAGTTATTCAAAAATTTTTAGACGTGGATATTAGCACTTAATATATCTCAGCATTAATTCTGCAAACAATTAAAAACTTATTATTGAAGTTGTGCTTAAAATATTTTGTAGGCATTATTAATCAAGTTGATATGGATTTATGAATTTAAAATAATTTTGTAAACCTGTTTAATTTTAATGCAAAGTAGATATGGGTAGTTCTGCGAAGTTCCTATAAATTCGATCCTAGTGTTTTATTTAAACTATTTTGGAAAGTATTCCTTTACTGCAAACATTAAATGAGGAAGCAGATTATAAATACTTTTTCCCCCGAACAAATACAATTTATCTTAAGTGCTGGATAAAATGTTCAGTTTTATTGTGTATTTTTGGTTTCGCATTATTCTAGGCTAATCTGAAGTATTTTGCTTCTATTGCATTATAAATATTCAGTGTTTTATAACTAAAATATTTTTGGATAAGATATTTCACGTTGCACATAATCTATTATAAATCTATTTCAATTCTACTGATTTTGAGAATAAATATTTATCGTTGGATTATTTAAGTTTAATATTCTTTTTACGACTGTCGTAAGCTTACGAGCCTCTCGTAAACACGTGGAGAGCAAGCTTGGTTATGGGAGACACGCGCCCCTATCGGTTTTCTACCTAAATTCTATTAAACAAAGCAGGTTATTCAAGGTTTTTAGATAGAGAATATGCTTATGTGAAGCACCTTCACTCTGTGCAACGACAATCCTTAAAAAGCAGTTTGAATGAATGATTGTCAAGTTAAGTACTTAATGTAACGTACAATATCACTTTGTTCGTCTTCGGAATTCATAATAACAGACATATATATGTCGAGGAAAGAAAGCTGGGTTGACGGCGATGTTTATTGATGGATGGTACATAGTTCGTAACCCCTATACATATTCTGCATACGAAACTTTATCTAGATAACAGTTGATTGATGCGTTCTTCCCTTAAAGTTCTGGCACTGAAACCCGTTTTTCTTTGAGTTTTCTTTAGTGTACCAGGTCACGAGTAAGATTTCGCAGCGGTTGTTCCGTACTTATTGCTTTCTTGTGAAAAAAGCCACAAAAGCAGCCTGCTTTTGAAACAAAATGTTGGAAAAGAATGAAAACGTAACGTATTTAAAGAAGATATTAATGTCCTTTGTTACCAATGTTAAACCTGTTAAATTCACGATCCATTATCTAAAACTATTTGAGATAAAGATATTTTTTGTAGGATGTAGAGCATGTCTTTCAAGTTTACCCATTTTTATCAATTAAGTTTGTATATTTAGGAAAACAGAAATATTTTCCTCTTTATATTATATTTTTGTGAAAAATTATTTTTAAAACACAACCAAACTTATTAACACCAAATTGGATACACATCAACACTTAGAGGCTATTTTTATCATCCTAAAATTTAACTTATCTATTTTGATCAATTTTTTCAAAAACAGTTTATTTATTTATGCTAGAAAATGTTAAAGAAACAAATCAAATAGCTTAAGCACAGAGTAGCTGCCTTATTTAACGTAGTACCAATTTTTAGAAGAAAAACGTTTCCCAAAATAGACTAAAGTTTACATCTCTACTCCAAATTGTGTAGAAGTGTTGATTTTTCTCCTTTGAGGTGGTGAAAAAATCATAGCACAAAATATAAGGTGCAGTACTATTCTTAAATATGTATTTAAGACATAAGCATTATCCCTACATCGATGAAATATATATCAAATTGAAGAGAAAATTTCAGTTAATAAGACTGCAGAAATTGAATATGTCATTATATGGCAATTTTCATTTAGCCACCCCTTAAGTTATTATATAATGTTCAGTACTTATTCCCAATCATTTCAAGAGTATTTGATGATTAATAGATAATTCATAAGCGAATGATTTTGGATAGAACGGAAACTATTTAGAAAAAATTGTAACTGCACTTATATTATAGGTGTAGTAAACCGTATTAAGTCGCTTAAAAATGTCGTTTGATGTATATAATTCAAATGATGTCCTCGTAAATACACATGAGTGCCGTAAGTTATATGCATAATACAGATGTAAATACTGTAGTGAGCAGAAAGGGCCGGAAAGGAAGATCCGGAAAGTTTTACGATTTGGTAAATAAGTACTGTATGGTTTTGCGCATATAACTGCCAGGAATATTAAAAAATAGGCGAAATATACGAACATAGTTGTACTGTAACCAAGAAAGGTTTTTTATGATAGTTGCTTTCTAAGTTAATCTTTCAGGTCTTTGACTAGTGTTAGTAAATACACATTTACTCATTTCCTTTACACATAACCCACGCTTAGCACTTATATGAATATGCATTTGCATAAGGTTACCAATCACAAGAATGTAGTTAAAGTATTACCTAAGAATTCACCTATGGAATGCTATTTTTAGTTCCTCTACTGCTTACCTATAGTAAATAGAGAAAGAATTACATTCCACACAAAAATTCGATACCTAGATTTCGCTGCAAATGCAATATTTGAGATCCCCTGAATAATATAATTGGAAAAAAGGTCTATGTGTGCGTTTGTCTTTAATATGTCTGTGATTACCATTTAAATACCAAATTTGGTATGCAACTTCAGTGTCTTCCAAGGATGCGACACAGAAGATTTTCTAGAAAATCCCCTCACCCCAAAGGGCCCTTCATATGGAAAAAGCTTCGTTATGATTTTCTCAAAAATGGATTTAACGATTTTGATTAAAATACCATACATTAAAGATAATTGCATGATAATAAAATGTATATCTTGAGTTTTCTGGGAACAACCTATTCAGTCCTTTTTCATTCTGAATAAATTTTGTATAATTGATAAACGGTCAGAGACAGGTAAAAACTTACTACACAAAAATTTAAATCTGTTAAACCACCAATTCATGTAGGATAACTTTTTGTGGAGTTAACCATTTCCGAGATATTCAACTACTTTATAATTTCCTCAACTGCAAATTCCTATTCTTTTTTCCATGTTCTTCAAAGTGAATGGAATTTAAAGATATCATAAAGCAACACGATCTTTAAAAATCGCTTTATCTATGTATTCTTCTTATACCTACAACGAAATGTGTGAATGTGCAATGACGATTTATCTGTCTTAAGAAATATAGGTAGGAAGAAGTTTTTGTAGGAATAGTTTGTAGAAGAGTGAATAAAGAAAGTCATGTGAATGCAACGTACAAGATTTTTTTTAAGATTATCTTATATGTCTTCTGTTCTTTGCGCCCATGTCTGTGCTCAGTTTTTTTATTAGCTGTACAATTCTCAAAATTAAACATTGTTGAAGACAGAAGGCGGTCTATATATTATAATAAGCAGCAGTCTAAGGTAGAGTTAGCCCCCTTTCCCTCAGAATGGCAGACATCTCGAGTATAATTTGAATAGTACTTGTTCCTAGGTAGTGTCGTATGGGTTACCTATTGCTGGTACTCGGTAAAGGAAGGCATTTTCACCATTCCTATTATGAAATATACCTAAGTGCGAATTTTTATAAAACTACCATTTGAAGATATTCAAACACAGTGTCTTTCCTCTAGAGTTTTAATATATATTATTCCTTAAACAAAAAATACCTTATGTATTACACTCACATGACTTAATTTACTCTTGTCAAACTGTTTTTACAAACGCTTCTTGTTCATCTACTTCATGTTAATCGAGATAAATATTTGCAGAAACTATCTTAATGCTAATTTTCTTATAGGTGCAAGGGGGATATGGTAGGCTTTAAGCGTTAGTCAAATCTTTTAAGAGCTGGTTGGTATGTGGAGCACTCCATTCTATTTGTTTGTCCAGGGCATAAAAAACCAATAACGAATTCCCATTTGAGAAAACATGGGAAAATTCAAACAAATAACAAGGAATATCTCGAAAATGATTCACTCGACAAGAAAAATGTATGATAAATTGTGTGAGATCTACATTTTTTGTGTAGTAAAATTTTGTCTATCTCTTACGGTTTACCAGTTTAGCAAAATTCGTTCAGAATGAAGACGACTTTTGGGGACATTCCCAGAAAATTTAAGACATACATTTCATTTGCCATGAAAGTATCCTAAACATATGATATTTCAATAAAAATCTTTGAGCCATATTCCATGTAAAGGGTAGTCTGGGGAGATTTTCTTGAAAATCTTAGTTTCGCATCGTTGAAAAATACTGAATCTAAATACCAAGTTTGGTATTTATCCGACTTTTCTTTTTGAGTTATGTTGTACACAGACACACAGACAAACGCACTGAAAATTGTCTAAAAATGCTTTTTTTTATTCAGGGGGCCTGAAAACATATTTCCGGTGAAATCTCGGTATAGAATTTTTGGGTGGAATGCAATACTTCCCCTACTTACTATACGTAGTAGGGAAAGTAATAACTACAGTTTTCTTGTTTTTCTCCGATCCCTACCAACAATGAGTTTACTACTACTAACTCAGGGCCATTATTAATACAATAAAAACTTCTAGTGCGATGAAAATGGCCAACGCCGAAATGGATTGAGATAAGTGCTCGTAAGGTATCTTACTGAAAACTTTTAGAACACTGAAGTTGTGAGTCACTAAAATGATTCTAATAGATCAAAACAATCAAAAAATTTTATAACAAATTTGAAAAAAACATTATAAAAATCTGATGTGTTACTCACATGACTTTCTCTACTCTTGTACAAACTATTTTTACAAATTCTTATTCTCCATATATTTCATACTAATCGAGATAAACATTTGCAGAAACGATCTTTTGACATGCAAAGAGAATTACACTTTACACATAGCGACCAGTTCTAAAAATATTTGACTATCGCTTAAGGCGTACTATGTTCCCCTTGTTTTTTATTTTCAAGGGCAATATAGAAATACAATAGCCTTTAAGCATAGACATGTCTTTTAATTACTGGTTGCTATGTGCAGCACCATTCTCTTTGCCACAGATTAATACTCTTTGCATATCCAAGACAAAAAAATGAATAACGAATTCCCATTTGAGAAAATAAGTATTGAAAAAATTAAGGGAATAACAAGAAATATCTCCAAAATGGTTCACTTAATAAAAAAAATTGCATATGACTTAAATTGTGTGTTATAACGCGATCTACATTTTTTGTGTAGTAAAATTTTGTCTATCTCTTATAGTTTACCAGTTATGCAAAAGTCGTTCACAATGAAGAATACGTTTGGAGACATTCCCAGAAAATTCAAGATATACATTTTATTTGTCATGAAAATATCTTAAACGTATGATATTATAATCAAAATTGTTGGAGCCATTTTCAAGAACATTAAACTTTTCCAAAAATGTTCCATGTAAAGGGTAATGGGGTCGGAGGATTTTCTTGAAAATCTTTGTGTCGCATTTCTGTAAGATACTGAACCTAAATACCAAGTTTGGTGTTTATCCGACTGTTCGTTTCTGAGTTATGCTGTGCAGAGACACACACATAGACACACACACGAACAGGTTTCCAAAAATGCCTTTTTTGGATTCAGGAGGTCTTAAAATATATATTTCCGGTGAAATCTCGGTATCGAATTTTTGGGTGGAATACAATACTTACCCTACTTACTATACGTAGTACAGAAAGTAAACATAGCAGCATTACACATTTAGTTTTAGTTGCAAAGAGAACTGCGATAATTAAATGTTTTAGAACTGGGCGCTATATGCTGGTCTTAAAATTCCATAGCTTTCATGCAATCGCGAGAAACAGCTTAATGGTGACAGGACTTAAAGAATTATCAAAAATTGAACCATTGGAGCCATTAATAATGGATATCTGGGAAACGGCTTATGTCACAAAAAACTTATTTGAAATAAATTTTGTGTTTTAAAGAGTTTACATTTTTTGTGTAGTACGTTTTAATCTATCGCTTAACGTTTACCAGTTTCACAAGATTATATAAAATTCCTTCCGAGTGAAGACAGGAGGATATCTCCTGAAAATTCAAGATATACACTTTATTTGTAATGTAAATATTTGTAATATGCATATGGTATTTTAATTAAATACTTACATCCATTTTCTAGAAAATAAAAATTTCGAAAAAAGCCCCATGTAAAGGGTAATTTCGAGTGTGGGATGTTCTTGAAAATTTTCGTGTCTCACCTTTTAAGATACTGAACTTAAATACCAAGTTTGGGGGTTGATTCAACTATTCGTTTTTAGTTATACTGTTCACAAACGCACACAGAGACACGGTAATTCTTTTTTGATCAAGGGGGCCTCATGACATTTTTTCCAGTGAAATCTCGGTATAGCCTTTTTGTGCGGAACGCAACTCTTTTTCTACCTAGTATGTACATGGTAGAGAAAGTAAGAAGAAGAAGCGAAATATCTAGCTTATTACTTAGGTTTTGGAAAACCGTTACATAATACAAGTTTATAATCGTAATATTTATAACAATTTTCGATTGGAACGTTAATATCTATATACGTGTTATGTATACAACATCTCTTTACATTCGTAAACTAAACCGGTTACTGCGATACAGTACAGCTAAAATCGCAATGGAAACATAAGGGAGAGGCAGACATTTATTTCTCTGAAGGTCTTATACTTTTGTTTTAATTTTTATTAACATCCCCAAGAAAGGTAGGTTATTACCGCTTTTCAAAATGTCACATGATGTATTATTAGATAGAAAGAGAGATATGAAAAAGGCAATGGAAAGTGAGAGAGGGAAAGAATGGAGGATAGTGAAAAGTAAAAGGCGAGAGAGGGAGAGAAACGCAGGGATTGAGAGAGAGAGAGAGAGAGAAAGAGAGCGAAAAAGAAACAGGACGAACAAGGAAGGATAGAGTTACGAGAAATAAATAGTTTCAACATCCTTTGTGACCTATATCTTACGCCTAGAGCATTTATAATGAATTTTTGCTTTTGGCATTTCCAGTATCCAGCATGATTCAAATATGATGTACAAAAACTCTCGAAAGCATAAGACGAGATTATTGCATTTTTAATAATATCTCCAGTTCACAGGACAATGAATCAGATGAAATGTTTAATTAATGCAGAAATGATCCCGAAACTTGAAGAGCTGAGTACTATCCACCTTTAGCCTTCGGAAAAACTTACCTTTTGCTAACCTTATTCAGGCAACACTCCAAGCAGAGATTCAAACAGCGGCCTTTCGGATTGCAAGCCGCACGTGCTACGTTTTGCATCATGGAGTAGGGTATATGACGCCGAACTAAGCATGAATATACAGATAGAATTGGGCCGAATATTTCATACGGTGCGGTGTAGCTAAAAGGGAGATCGGAGAAGTGTGTTCTAAAATAAGGAAAAACCAAGGCCGGATGCAAGTGTGAGTGCAGAAAACGCAAAACTAGGGGATGCGGGAAGAGAAGACTGTACTGCTGCAACAGTTCCGTTCAGAAATTCAACACAGTAATATAAAATTAATGCAGAATATTGTGCCAGCTCTGGGAAAACAACTTTAAAGTAGGTACGTTACGCTTCTGTAAAATTTACTCCCTTTAATACATAATCTTACCTCCTGGAAAGTGCAAAACATCTTACACACCTCTTCAATGAGTGTCGTGCGCAGTATAAGGGATTTACAAAAAATTGTAAGAGTACGACCAATGAGCATTAGTATGAACAGGGAACGGAGGGGATACCTCGCACCTCATCCAACGGGATGAGCCGAAGGAACCGCAGAAGGCTATAGGTCGCAGGCAAGCCTGCAAACAGGTAGGCGCAGGGGTACCTAACGATTTCAAGCTTGATGAATCTAATACAGCGGTGCACTGCTCACAAGCAAGCATTCAGGAGAAGCAGATAAAAATCCCACATACCTGTTGTGAAATGGGTTTAGAACGCCAAAAGGAATAGATTCTTTGCTTGAGGGCTGCCACTTATTGTGATTTTTACCAATAATTTGGATACTGTCATGAGGATATAACTACAGGAAAAACGAGAAAGCAATTTGGATGAAGAATGCTATTATGATTACGTCTATACTTTACACCGAAATATACGATTAAGCTTGTTTCGTGATGTTTAGGATCAGCAGAAAGTAACCAATAATCAACTGCTTTGACCTTCCCAGCAAATGATATTGCTCATACATAAATCCGAATTGCGGCAAATTACTGGTCCCAGATTTACGATAATTTCCGTAGACATCGTTGTCTTCGGATTCATTAGTATGAATATTGAATGACAACATTCAATGTCAAAATTATCCTATGTATGCTTTTTATTATTTTACACACTTATTCTGCTAGTTCCATTTCTTTATTTGTAAAGGAAGCATATACATATCGTAACATTTCTGCCACATGGAGCAAATTTGTTTTTACTCCCAGTCATGCTCTTTTCCCTTTCTATTGCTATCCCTCTCTTCTCTTTTCTTTAACTGAGTAACCTCCTCTGTGTAGGATTTACACCCCCAAGGACTTACAAACCAATGCCTTGGGCCAGTAGCTTATCGAGAAGCAAGCAAAGTCTAGATCATAACATATCCAGGATGGGTGAACAGCTCAATGCCTGGAATGGCGGTAATGAAAAATATGACATTTAGTGATGAAAGGGATGATAGAAAATTCGAGGGTCAAATTATTATCCAACCCGACATTCGCTTAGTGAGCAAAGAAAACCACAAAGAATCTTACGGTCAGACTGGCCGGCTCAAGGATTTGATCCCGGGACTATGACAAACTGGATAACCCGTCAGCAGCTTGCCTGTCTTAGTCAATGAGGAAACAGGCGTCCATGTATACTGCATGGCAACTTATGATATTCCGAATAAGGATTTGTAAATTGCCGTGACGCGTACTGCAATTCTTTACGAGTTGTACAGTTCTGCATAATTTAGCAATGCTACATCAACAGTATCAGAAAATCCAACATCTTTTATCTGCGTCTTCTGAATGCTTTCTTGTCCGAGGGAAGGCTTCCCCCTGGAGGAACTGGTGGGAGTCGACCCTCAGAGAAAATCTCCCAACTGTGCCATCTGCCCGACACCGCACAGTCCCTAAGCCTGCCTGAAACATGAAAGGAGAAGCGAAATAATAGGAAATGTGAGATAGGAAATCCGTGGTAGAAGAGAAACCATCTCAGCTAGTACGTTGCCAACCGGGGAAAGCCATAAAACACTCACGGTCAGAGTGGCTGGCTCCAGAAATCGAACCCAGAACCTCCCGAGTGTGAGCTTCGCACGTTACCGCGGAGCCATCTCGCTCGCTAAAGAGTGCGATCAAAGTTTTCCAGCAGATCTTCAGCTCCATCAACAGAGAAAAGAAGAGAAAATATGATATATAACACAGGACTTCTCTATTCCTTACCTATTGATAAATATCTCTTAAACTTCACATTACTGGTACACTACGCATTTTAGATCACTTACAACAAATATTTGCTAGAAACAGTTTCAGGCTAGGAAATACAGAGATGCGTTAAACCAAGACGCGAAAACGACGTTCAACCGTTATTTAAAAGTCCATATTTGTTATTGTTAGCAATGAGCTATTGCGGATAAAGGGAGGAATTGCGTAAGCGCACCACAATAAACTTAACTGTAAAATATTAAAAAAAGTTATGAGCCATAATTTGTATACTCCTGACATTTATACCCCGCCTTTAACTGCATTGGTCTTATCGGCGGCCTTTTCTTTGGAGCTTATTGCCTATTGGCAATGGTGTTAACTCGTGTAACTATTTCGTTGGGTTTTCTTGCGCTTTGGTTTTTAATCATTAGATCATACGCACATTCACAATCTCATTCATGCTTCCAGACTCTGGGGAGAATAAGGTATAATCTGGGGATTCCCAGTGAGAATCGAACCCGAGAACCCTAGCACAACAGGAGGTGCTCTACCGACTGAGCTACGATGCCAATCACTCTTGACATTTAAGAACCTTGCATCGTAGATAAACATGCTCACTACCTTCACTTGTTTGCATCAGTGAAAAATTAAATAAATCGTTCGGAATTGAATACCTATAATAATTCACTTCGTGAATGAAACAATTCAGTGCGGCGAACATGAATACGCCTGTAATTTTCGGGATCGATAATATTTATGGTAAGGGTGTTAAAAGTAGAGTTTTATTTTGCGAGTAGGAGTGTTTGAAGAACGAGAGTAAAGCCAAGTGTAGCAATCCTAGGAGCAGAATAAAACTCTACTTTTAATATGCATTGCCGTATACTATTTTTTGGTAGTAAATTATAAAGTATTTTTATGAAATTTGTGTGGAAAAAGCAGTATACATTCGGACATACGAAATGGTGAGCTGTAGTTTGATGTTGTTTGGCCTTTGTTGCCGTTTGACCTCATAGCACCAGTGCTGACAACATGGTCATTTACACTATCATAACTAGAGGGCGGATTAGAGTGACTTAGTCCGTGATTTCAAGTTACCGACGCATAGAGCATATATTTGGCACGTGTCCCCTGGGTACAGATGTTGGGTAAAGAAAACTATCGTAGTAGGCATGTATTCTGCTTAACGTTTGTTGCTATCCAATGCCATAACGTCGTTAGAAACATCCGAGTTGTATGTGTTAAAGGCTATATACATATGGATGAAGTATGTGTAAAAATTAAGGAAATCAAAGCTAGAGAAGTTAGGCAAAAATCTGATGTGCTACACTCACATGTCTTTCTCTACTCTTGTACAAACTATTTTTACCAACGCTTATTCTTCATATGCTTCATGTTAATCGAGATGTTAATCTTATTGTTAATTTTCTTGTATAGATGCAAGGGGAATATGGTAGGTTTTAAGCGAAATTCAAATCTTTTAAGAGCTGGTTGCTATATGGCGCATTCCATTCTCTTTGCATGTCCAGGACATAAAACCAATGAATAACGAATTTGAGAAAAAGTATAAGTATTGGAAAATTTAAGGGAATAACAAGCAATATCTCGAAAATGGTTCACTCAAAAAAAAATATATATGACAAATTTTGTATTTTAATACGATCTACATTTTTTGTGTAGTAAACTTTTGTCTATCTCTTATGGTTTACCAGTTATGCAAAAGTCGTTCACAATGAAGAACACTTTTGGAGACATTCCCAGAAAATTCGAGATATACATTTCATTTATCATGAAAATATCTTAAACATATGATATTTTAATCAAAATCGTTAGAGCCTTTTTGAGAAAATTAAAATTTTCGAAAAATGTTCCATGTAAAGGGTAATCTGGGGTGGGGATTTTCTTGAAAACCTTTGTGTCGCATCTCTGGAAGATACTGAACCTAAATGGCAGGTTTGGTGTTTGTCCAACTGTTCGTTTGAGTTATGCTGTTCACAGACACACAGACGGACATGTTTCCAAAAATGTTTTTTTTTATTCATGGGGTCTCAAAACATGTATTTCCGGTGAAATTTCGGTATCGAATTTTTGGGTGGAATACAATACTTCCCTACTTACTATACTAGTAGAGAAAGTAAAAAGGTGAACGATAAACTTCAGAATGTGTTTCTGACTTTTAATCATGTCTGATGTACAGATATCTCCATGCAAAAAGAAACCAAGCTCTCCAGATCAAAGACTGTAAGAAATATATCACAGTGACATAGTGTATTATTTGTATGCATCTATTACCTTTTGCGATGTCGAAACGAGTTTCTCAGATACAGTTTTTGTTTAAGTAAGAGACGGAGAACGTTCACTTTGGATAATCTCCGCATGCTCTTCTGATACAACCTGTACAAGCACTGCAAAAATGCGCCCGTTGTTTACATCTGGACACTCTCTCTCCAATATAAACAAACTGCAGTACAAGGTAAGTCAACCTCATAAAAGGGCCTCTAATCCGCCCTCTGATGTAGTTGTGATGTTCATGGTACAATTGTTACAATTCGTAATATTAATTCCTTGTACAGAGGGAGTAGCGTTGGTATGATAACATCATTGATTACATTATTTGGTTTAGAAAACAGTACAGTTCATTAGAAGAATCAATTTCCGGGTAAATAATTCAACATTACATTAAGAATTAGTTACATTATATTAGGTACAGTAATTTTTGAGACATGATGATGATAACCACGTTTTAATGCAAAAATGATTTGGAGGCATAACTTCCTTGAAGATCTTCACCTGACCTGCATAGAGGGTACGAATGAAGTGTGGATTTGGTATTTATCTGACCTTTCCCTAGTACCTACTTATGCTATGAAGAGGAAGTATTGCTCTCTACCCCAAAATTCGATTTTACTAAAATGCATGTTTTGAGGACCACTGATTGAAAAACTTTTTTTAGAAAAGGAAGGTTGATTTGTATGTGTAAGAGAGAGGGAGAGGGGGAGGGGGAGAGGGGGAGAGAACAGCATAACTCAAAACCAAAATGTGGGATAAATACCAAACTTTGTTTCCAAATTCGGCATCTTCCAAAGATGTAACACGAAGATTTACAATAATCTCAAACTACCGTTCACATTGAAAATGTTACGTTATTTTTATATCTCGAAAACGGATCTAATGATTTTGATTAAATTTAGATACCTACTAACATGAAAAATACAATACATCCTTGAAGTTTCTGAGAATAATATGTGAAGTCCTCTTCATTCGGAAATAATTTTGTGTAACTGGTAAACCACAAGGGATAGAAAAAATCCTCCTCAATAGAAATCTCTAACTTTTTAAAGCACATAATTTCAAATAAATTTTTTGGCAACAGCCATTTTCGAGAGATTCATTTTTAACGATTTAAATTTCTCATAACTTTGTAATTATTTAAATACTGTCACCATTTAGTTGTTTCAAGGCTATTATTTGTCTCCTGTGTCCCCTTTATAACTGCAACAAAATGTGTAATGAAGCTATTTCTGCAAACGTTTGTCTCGTTTAACTTACTTAGGTTAACTTTTGTAAGGATAGTTTTTAGAAGTTGTATAGAAACAAAGGAAAATCGCGAGAGAAAGCCTTGTGAATGCAACGTATTAGAATTTTTAGTTGTGTAGTTCAAAAAGATGCTTATATACACCAACCTTTCCCCGAGAATACTTTTCTTTGGGGGGGGCAACTTCGCTCTTCAAAATTTCTGCTTTTGTTTGGAATACAATACGGTATTTACCTACTTCAGTAGGAGGTAGAGAAAGAAAAAATTTTCAGTTTTTTTTAATGTTATTAACAAAAAGCTGGAAGTCAGGTAAAGACTTGATAGTTGTTGCATTATTCAGTAACCAAATATATATTGTTAGGTCGAAATCACTTCTGGAAATAAATAAAAAGTAAATTGAGTTTTATTTATGGACGCTCTTTAATTGCTATGGTTCCTAGCGTCCCCTTCTACATTGTGCGTGAAAGACCGGAAATTTTGCTCAGAGGCCTCATCATCAGGCTTGAGGTTCTTTTACGTGCCGTAAATCTACGACGTGAATTACTTCCCTTCCAAAGGAAGCCATACAAAGGATTTTTACACCCGAAAAATTTCGTAGCCCTCCGCCGGGTTTGAACCCGCGACCTCGGGAATGGTAGCCCTAGATTACGGAAGACGACAAACCACTTCCGAGAAAAACCTATTCGGATCAGAAGGTAGACAGAAGAAGCAGTTTTTATATGTGCAATGCATTACACAAGCGATACACATTACTAGCTACTGGGAAAAGAAATTTACAATGTCGCATATACTATTTTTTCTTGTCTATCTAGTAAATACATAAATAAATTATACTGTATTATATTTGTTTCCTGTACAAGGTTCTGGTGAAATCTGCGTGATCATTTTCCTTTCACCATGTATAAGTTACTTTTGAAATAAGAAAAACAAAATATGAGTCAAAAATGCTTTTGTTTCTGCATAAAGCTTACCGCAAGAAATAGAAGACTGTTAAATGATTGTTAGTTCTTGCTAGTTAGGAAATTATTTGCGTGCCATGCATAGAGAAACGGCTCATAATACTTCAACACTGCAATGAAACATTTGCAGCAAGTCAGAAGAGGGGATTTCTGAAGAATTTGTGCCTTTTGAGGAGAGGAGTGACAGGCTTTAGCATCTCAATGACTACCGAGGATTCAGAATTGCGGAGTGAAATGAATGACATGATGAAATTACGATGCAAATGAGCTCGGAGTCCGTCAACGCTTAGTGATTCGTAGTATTCAACTTTCCAAGATAAGAGGAAAACTTACAGAAAAGCTTAAATTGGAGACAAACTCGAGACTACGAGACAACGTCTCGGTATAAGTAAAAGGATATTTTAATGCCGCAAGGTTGCATTACTAGCAGTTTCCAGCACGTCATGTAAAACAGCTGCAAACCAATAGTTAACTAAGATATATTGACCTTTTAATTCACACAGTACCCTTCCCGATTAAGACAATTCTGTAGAATAAAATCTAAAAGAAAAGTGTTTTGGAAAGGTACAATAAGATTGATTAAATTCAATGCCATAGACGAGATTTGAACGACGGATCTTCGGCCTACCGTCCCGCTGTTCTAGCCAACTGAGTCACCATGGAAATACATCGGCACGACGTTAATGTCGTACCGGCGTGTTGTGAGGCAGTATTTTTAACACTTGAATAATTTCAATTAAATTATATAACATGTAAGTTCAATAACAGCCCGCATTGAAACAATATGTATGTAATCATTTTTTAAATGTATGAAACAGTCACTGCATATGCTTATATTATTGTAAACATGCTTAATGATGTTATGTGAATGCATTAAGTAATTTAATAGTGTAAGAACTGTGATAATAATAAGTTTAAAGTTACTAACAATGAGGTAACAGTGAGGTAACCTTGAGGCAATGAGAGTTTGAGAGGAATGCTATTAGTCACGATTAGAGCAACGATAATGTTAATTCTGTGACAGTTTAAAGTTAGTCAATCAACAGCTAGAAAAAGCTTTGGTAAAATGCAGGTATTCCATTGGACTAGGATTAGCCAATCAGAGACTTGAAATACAAAAATTTACGAGTTTGGGCGGTTGAAATATGTTCAGTTGCCTGCAGACCTTGGTAGTGACCGGATGGAAGATGTTTTCTATAAAGAAATTTTACGAATTCGTGTGAATCGTAAATTAGGTATACCGTTAACAAAGTACAAGTTTTAAATTAAAGATTCGCACACCTCTTAATATTTGTGTAGTGCTATTTAATTTGTGCCAAGGATTCATAAAAAGAAGCGAATTTAAACTTAAAATCTGTGTAAGTCTACATTCTTGTTGCACCACACCCTGCCTAAGAGAAACGTGTCTCTACAAACATTACTGACGCAGCCAAGGCAAACATAAACATAAATACTATTTATAGAAGCAGTTTAATAACAAAGTTAATATAATATTTTTTAAAACTTGGAGAGTAACAAAAAAAATACATCTTCAAAACTCAGTTTTACATACGTAGCAACATATTACGTAAACAACTACTTTAAATTGGTCTACCAAAGCGTGGTGTAAACTCCTTAAACAACAAAAACTCCAACAAAAATAAACTACAACAGTTGAAGAACAATACTTCTTCAAATTGGCTTCCCATGCGTGAGGCTAATAAATTACGTAAATAAATTACGTAAACAAAAGCTTCTTCAGTTGCCATGGTAGCTCAACTGGTTATAGCAGCGGCACGGTAAACCGAAGACCATGGTCAAATCCCGCGTATGACATATTTTTGAGTCTGATTCTACCTTTCCAATCTTAGCCTACACACGACATGTGAAAGAACAATATTTAACAAACGGTTTTTTGTTATTCTTCTCATGATCTATACATGCATTATCAATCTTGCAATCTGTAATAAACTTTTATTGTAATTTTTGATTGTAGATAATTCATCGTGTCACGCTATCCTGATCGCGTTTTTAAAATTAATGTTTTTATTTGTGTATTAACTCTTCAGTCAAGAACGATTGCATTGTAGTCGTGTGGCTTCCACGGTCTGTATTCGTATTCGTAGGTGTTCTCGCTTCCAAGGGACAAGGGCCCAGAAAAAACTCGCAAGTGAGCGAAACATCGACAACTGACTATAAGTTCACTTAGCCCACACTGGAAGTTGAGAATACCAATGACTGAAATCTTACCAATACATTTAATATATGATATACCTTAGGTATCAATTACAGATAAGGCAAAATGGCATCTTAACTTTCTTCCCAAAGGCGTTTATAGAACAAAATCTTTAAATACATTGCTTATTGTGTTGACCTTTGGGGAAGCTTGAACCTAACGTAAATAATTTTTCTGACTAACTTTATTTACGACACTTACGATGGACATTTAGGTAGTTATGACAACATTCCACTTTTGTTTGCTAAAACAAACAAATTTTTAAGAAATTTTGTTGTTTTCTGAACTATAGTCCAGTACAAAAGGCGTAAGACCTCTCTTGGCACTCAATAATGAAGGAGCGAAAGAGAGAGAGAGAGATCAATACCAAATTTAAGGAATTTAGTCGAAGACTTTCAATAGTCTGTAAAACATGTATTAGGTCAATTGAAGACCTTAGTTTCAAAACATTTCCTTTTATAGGCTTATTACGTTTTTATCAATTATACTGACATATGCGATATGGGGTAGTAGTGCTCAAATTGAAAAAAATCTAATTCTTTAGAAAAAAGCCGCAATATTTATTACCCGCCTACTTTTGGATTTTATTAGCCGTTTTATTTTTCGTAATTTAGAGCATATTACAGTAATTAATCAGTACATCATAGTTGGTGGTAATTATCGGCCAATGTGTAAAATCTTTTAAACTCTAATCCAGCACCATAGTTATTCGTCTAGTTATAATTATTTTGCTTACACCTAATGTAAGACTTTCTGAAAGTAAACTATGTATCACTAATATTCCAAGAGATATGTTTAATACACCATCGAGAGATGCCCATTCCAAAGTACAAATATATTTAGATCGACTTTTAAGTCTTTAGCTTGCCGACAATCCTTTTTGTAAGTCAAGGAGTATTTCATTGTCATTTGAACAGTTTTCTAATGGCATCATATAACCTAACTTTTTAGCATGCTAGCCTCTAGTTCCCGAGTTCGCAGGTTCAAACCCGGCGAAGGACGATGGATCTTTTCGGGGTAAAACTCCTTAGCATGGCTTCCTTTGGAAGGGAAGTAAAGCCGGTGGTTCCGTGTCGTACATTTTACGACACGTAAAAGAACCTTAAGGCTGATAAAGAGGCCTCTAAGCAAAATTACCGGTCTTTCATAGAATGGGATGCTAAGGACCACAGAAGTTAAAGAGCGTCAATAAATAAAACTCAATTTAATTTAACCTAACTTTAAAATATTTTAATTATTCCATCATATTATTATTACATCCATTTTACAATATTGTATTATATGCAGTGTCGTGGATAATGAACAGTAATATTATACAATTAATTATTATTTTTCAGTGTGTACAGTACTATCGCATTTTATCATTATTTTAATTATCTGTCTGCTGTAATGTCTGTTTTGCTTCTTTTGCCAAAGTTCATATCTTTATTGTTATTCAGTTATACCATATGTGTTGTGACTTGTCTATAGCATATAGAAAATGTCTAATTACATTACTATATTTGTCATCATCATCCTTCATGCGGATCACTTATGGAGCTTTTAAGGTCTCACAACAGAGCTTTCTATTTCACAAATATTAAGAATAAAGAAAATACTCCATATTAACGACACTTTACACGGAAAAAGTGCATAGCTTTACTTTCCCCAAATATGGCTGTTAGCATATTTTCAGACGTTGGCTTGACGAATTAAGCATATCCCTTTTAATTTTATGCAAAAATTCCGAGAACGGCTCTTCATGCAATATAGCAGGTCTTCACACTTTGAGAATGATATTTATTAGCCCCATGTTTTGGCGCCAATTTGAGAAGATGGTTTGTTACGTTATTTATTAGCACCACGCTATGGGCGTCAATTTGAAGAAGTTGTTTTACTTCACGTATGGAAAAGCCGATTTGAAGTAGGAGTTGTATTGTATTTCAACTGTTGGGGAGCCAAACTTGAAATTGGTTGCAACCGCACATATAGTAAACAGTTTCCGGTAGCCTTCGCTCTAAATGTACTTTCAGGTGGCCTTTGCCTCAAGTTTAAAAAATATTAACTTTGTAATTTGACTGTTTCTTTAAGTTTTATATATTTATGTTTGCCTCGGCTGCGTCAGTATTATTGTTAGAGACACGTTTCTTAGCAGGGTTGTGATGCGACAAGAATGTAGGCTTACACGGATGATAATTTTACTTCACTCCTTTTATTAATGCTCGACACGATTTAAATAGCACTTCACTGATATAGAGAGCTGTGATTTTTTTATTAATTAATTACACTTTTTTAAACGTAAACTTACTTTTCGTCTCACACGAATACATATTATATTTCTTGAGGACACTTTTTTGTGTCTGGTTAGTAACGCTGTCTGCAACCAACTGAACTCTAAATTTGTAAAATTTTCTCCCTTTAAGTTTCTGATTGGCTAATCCTACTCCAATAGAATACCTTCATTTAACTAAAGCTTTTTCTGGTTGTTGATTGGCTATTTTATAAACTGTCACTAAAATTACATTATTGTTACTCCAAGAATCACAAGTAGTACTGTTAAACTTTCTTACTCATTATTGACTCAAGGTTACCTCATTGTTACCTCATTGTTAGCAACTTTTAACTTATTATTCTCACAGCTCCTACATAATTATAATTACGTAATATATTCACATAACATTATTACAAATGGATACAA
The DNA here is from genome assembly GCA_030765065.1 of Deroplatys truncata. Taxonomy (NCBI): domain Eukaryota; kingdom Metazoa; phylum Arthropoda; class Insecta; order Mantodea; family Mantidae; genus Deroplatys; species Deroplatys truncata. The sequence continues at coordinate 48,685,047 of CM060979.1, read as the reverse complement.
TAATATAAGCATATGCAATGACTGCTACATACATTTTACAAATTATTACATACATATTGTTTCAAGGCGGGCTGTTGTTGAATTTACATATTATATAATTTGACTGAAATCATTTAAGTGTTAAAAATACTGCCTCAACTTATTCGGCTTTTATCGCCAGTCGGTTTACATGAATGACATCATCGTTATTACTTATTATTTACAATAATTTAAACTCCTTATTTTATTTGTCTCAAAGGGGAGATGCGGAACTGAACCTCGGTGGTGCAGAACATCAGGACATTCTGTGCGTTCTTTGTACGCGAGATGAATGCCACCACCGATCACAGAATTTGCATCTTACTGCACAACAAAGTAGATCTCGTTAAAGCGCACTATTTATGTCTAATAGTTTTTTGTTTTTTCTTAGTTAAGAATTTCCAAGCTATTCCTTGCTCTTGGTTTGAATTTTCACATCACTTTTCTTAAGTGGTAAGTCGTTATTTGTTTTTTTCTTCTGTTCATGCAAAGAGAACGGAATTTCACAGCCATAACAGAGAGCAGCTCCTAAGGCAATCCTATGATGAAATTTCCAAAATGTGTAATTCTTAACCAATGATTTTGAAATTTTAACCACATGTTTTGAAGATTATCTTATAACAGGGTACAAAGTTTCACACAGCTAAGGTGACCTCGAAACTGTTGCGATCCATCCCTTCCACTCATCTTTCACTAGTCCTCTGCCATTGGCGATAAACCCGCTTCAAGGTATTGACGTCATGCGCAGGCAACCGACTGGCGGCAATAAATCTGAAGACTCCATATAAGGCAATAGTGTGAATTCGAATCGATAAGGAAAGAGATGTGAGTGTTACGCAACATCTTTTTATTTTGGATTACAAGTGTGAATGCTAGGTATTACTTTCTTGAATGACGCCGTCTATGTTACGGTACATGATTCTCGTCAGCTAACCGCTAAGTTGTTTATGCATTATTTTATGCCCACTTTCGTACCATACGTTGCATAGAAACACACGCTATATGCTGAGTTTTACAAGTTTGAAGACAATATCTTAAAATGAAAACGTAAGGTTACTCCGGCTGTCTTCTATGTTGAACCTAGAAAACCACCTGCAAGCTTGCTGAGGTGACATAACCTGAAAGACATAAAAAGTTATCGGTTGAGGTTCAAACATTTTTCCAGTCGAACGTAAACCAGTTATATATCCCATTCTGCTACCCATAGTTTGAACCTCAATGATAGCTTCCAATAATGGAAGGACCCGGATTGAAGCTTTTTACTGAAGCTTTCGCAATCATTCATTGTTGTTCACGTCAGAAAACAGAAGAATTGCTCTTATAATAGTGTGATAACCCTACAGTTATCGTGTAATGTTCTTAAAATATATTTAAAATTTTTGCCGTGTGGTTTAAAATTCACAAAATTTAGCAGTCTTCTACCTGTACAGGAGGAGGGACATGTATATTTGGAAGTGATCTTAAGAAGCAAGAAATATATCTCAATGGCCTGATTGTCCTTTTTCACACTCAAGTTTGCTTTTGACGAAACCTAGTGTGGTGTTGACGTAGCTAGTATGGTTACGTTTCGCCGTGTAGGCGCAAGTCGTTTGATTAGTTAAGGTTGGATATGCGCATCACAATGTTATTTTCCGTCCCCCTCCAATGAAAGTTAAGAAAGAAAAGTATTATTTTGCCAAGCGTAGTCTACCTTATGTAGTCATAGCTATATGTAAAAATTAAATTGAGTTTTATTTATGGATGCTCTATAACTGTTCTGGATCATAGCGTTCCATTCTATATTGGACTGTGAGGCAGTATTTTTAACACTTAAATGATTTTCAGTCTAATTATATATAATATATATATATATATATTCAATAATAGCCCGCCTTAAAGCAATATGTATATGTAACAATATATAAAAAGTGTATATTACAGTCATTGTGTAGGTTTATATTATTGTATACATATAATGAAGCTATGTGAATGTATTACGTAATTTAATAATGTAGGAGCTGTGGGAATAATAGGTTAAAAGATGATAACAGTGAGGTAACAATGAGGTAACCTTGAGGCAATAATGAGTAAGAATGTAATAATGCTACCATTGGAGTAACAGTAATGTAAATTTTGAGACAGTTTATAAAATAGCCAATCAACCAGAAAAAAGCTTAAGTTAAATAAAAGTATTCTATTGGATTAGGAATAGCCAATCAGAGACTTGAAATACAGAAATTTACAAATTTAGGGGTAGAAGTAAAGTCAGTTGCTTGTGGACAGCGTTCATAACTGGGCGCGTTGCTAGCAGAAAGTGTTACTAATTAGAAGCGAGATGTGTCATCGAGAAATTTAATGCGTATTTTGTGTGAGAAAATAGTTTACGTGTTTAAAAAGTGCAAGTATATAATAAAAGAATCTTACAGCTCTCTATATCAGTGAAGTGTTATTTTAATCGTTTAAAGAATTAATAAATGGAGTGAAGTACTAATTATAATCTGTGTATGCCTACATTCTTCAGCCGCACCACAACCCTGCAAAGAGAAATACTTCAGCCGAGACAAACATAAACATATAATATTTAAAGAAACAGTCAAATTACAAAATTAATATTTTTTTTAAATTTTGTGACGAAGGCTACTGGGTACCATACGTGCGATTGCAACTACTTCAAGTTCGGCTCCCCAACAGTCGAAATATAATACATCTTCTTCAAACTGACTTTCCATACGTAGCAGCAACAAAACATTCTACTTCAAATTGGCTCCCAAAGCGTGGGGCAAATAACACATACAACGTAATAAAATAACTTTCACAAGTGAAAGACCGGAAATTTTGCTCGGAGGCCTCTCTATCAGGCTTGAGGTTCTTTTACGTGCCGTAAATCTACGACTCTTAGTCAATATGGATAATAGCTGATTATACAGAACGTGTCAAATTATTAGATTAAACCTTATAAATTACAACTTAAATTAATTAGTACATTTTAAAATGAAACATACTAATTGTTGCCACATATGGGTGTTTGAACATTTAATCCTTGACAACTTTGGATAGCATGAATCGAGTAACAATAATAAATTAGTTTAGTATTGAAGGACATGTAATATTCGAAATTATATCATTTTCATCAATTATTGCGTGATTCTTTCATCAGAAACTTAATACGCTTCCAACAGTTACTACTTTAATATGACTAGGTTATATCAAGAAATTCCTAAGAATAAACATTTCTGCAAACATAGAAACAATAGTAAATCTTTAGCAAAGATGCAGTTTAGATTAGTAATTTTGCAAAATATTTATCCTAATATACCTATAGCAAACATTCAGAAATTCTTAGGCTAAAAGAACTAAGCAAAGGCTTAATAGTACTTTCTTGTATTTAATAATGTTTCAGCTATAATACTTTATATGCCTTAAACTCATTTTCAAGAATTTGGTGAATGAGAAATGTTGACTCTAATAATTTGACCACGTCTGTAGAAGTCGTACCATTTTATACCACTTACTATTGTATAGAAATTCTGCAGAGTAGGCACAAAGCGTTTTATACAATCCTAACTTATAAATAGGATATTACTGTATTTTAATAAATAAGTCTGTGAAGCTATAGCTCACGTCGGGCCTAGGCCTGCCAACCCGACTGCCGGCATCACGCCCACTTACGCACGGCAGAGGTGGACACTCATCTAGCCGATACGGAGAGGTGATGCGGTGAGCATCACGCATCCCCCAGCCGTAAAGTTGGCTTATGAGACCAGGGTCTCTGTCTATCGCAGCTCATTTTCCTCGCTATGCTAAGTGGGCACCTGTCCTATCCCGGGACTTAAAATCCGCATCCCCAGGGGTGGAATCGAACCTAGGCGCATTTGTAGCTGGGAACCAGAGCTCCATGCTATAGCCCACAACGCTTATTGCATTCATTATTGTGCTAAGTCGCTCATTATGGCAGACATGCCAATAATAGCAATGACTTAATATCGGCATTAAAATTTGCCATGGCTTATGGAGAGAAAGTGAAACCATTTTTGTGGTATTTCTTTATTTCAACAACGAAGGATGAAAATTTCAACTTTGCGTTATTAAATAAAGAATCATTAAGACCTGAATTATAATCACTTAACATGCTGTGCTGATACAGTCGTAACACCTGCTCACTTCTCCCCCAGGGAAGGCAATCCAAGTGGATGTCTTGTTTATCGCTTCAAACAACTAATGAAACTATCGTCTCATAACGTAGGAAGACGATCTCAGCTAGCTATCGATACCGAATTATTTAATTATTTATTTCCTACATTTATAGGTATAATCTGAGTGCATAAAATGTTGTACCCAACTCGTGGATTAACTTAATACGAAACTAGTGAAAATTGTCAGTACGTGCAACAAACATTCCCTTGTGCCATAATCAAAAGATTTTCCGTATGTTGCATAAATTACTCTTACTTCTTCTACCTTTTGCTTAAGAAAGATTGCTGCTGCATTTCTGTCACTGCACTCATTGAGGTCTCCGAAAATAGAGACAGTCCTTTTAGAAAAAATTGTGTATGTGTAATTAATTTTATACTATTGAAGGAAAATGTTTGAAAGGAGCTTAGACCACCTGGATAAACATTTATATCGAATGTTGTTTGCTAACACATTATATGTTGATGAAAATCTCGTCGAATCTGGATATTCACATGACGATAAACTGTATATCCTGAATTTATCTAAGTCTACGCTACGAAGTACTTGTCATTCATAATGGATAAATGCTACTGAAACAATTTAAATCTAATTAAAATGCATAAATTACGACCAATAAAAACGTTGCTGTTCTTTTCAGTAGTACACTTTGAAATCTAGTATGGTGCTCTCTTATTTCTTATGAATGAGAATGTAATAATCGCTAACATATAATTTTATTTCAATCTACATGATTTTTAAACAATTGATTGTTGTCTCTGCATAATTTTAGTACAACAGCTTTCTGCATACCCATAACAGAAATTTTATCATCACAGGATTAGCTCACTGAAGTTTCTGTTGAATATTTATCTTGATTGGGAGAAAATACAATCATAGTAAACTAAGCTCTTTAACTTTCTATACTACGTACAGTAAGTAGGGGAAATATTGTATTTACCCAAAAAATTCGATACCGAAATTTCGCCGGAAATACATGTTTTGAGACTCCCTGAATCCAATAAAAGCATTTTTGGAAACACGTCTGTGTGTGTCTGTGAACAGCATAACTCAGAAACGAACAGTCGGATAAACACCAAACTTGGTATTTAGGTTTAGTATCTTCCAGAGATGCGACACGAAGGTTTTCAAGAAAATCCCTCCACCCCAGATTACCCTTTACATGGAACATTTATCGAAAATTTTAATTTTCTCAAAAATGACTAACGATTTTGATTAAAATATCAATGTTTAAGATATTTTCATGATAAATGAAAAGTATATCTCGAATTTTCTGGGAATGTATCCAAAAGTATTCTTCATTGTGAACGACTTTTGCATAATTGGCAAACCATAAGAGATAGACAAAATTTTACTACACAAAAAATGTAGATCGCGCTAAAATACACAATTTATGTCATATACATTTGTTTTTTGAGTGAATCATTTTCGAGATATTGCTTGTTATTCCCTTAAATTTTCCAATACTTTTTCTCAAATGGAAATCATTATTCATTTTTTTATATCCTGGACATACAAAGAGAATGGAATGCGCCACACAGCAACCAGCCCCTAAAAGATTTGACTATCGCTTAAGTACTACCATATTCCCCTTGCATCTACAAGAAAATTAGCTATAAGATTAGCATCTCGATTAATATGAAGCATATGGAGAATAAGCGTTTGTAAAAATAGTTTGTACAGGAGTAGAGAAAGTCATGTAAGTGTAGCACATCATATTTTTTTAATAGCATAATCACTCGTATAGGCACACAATGATTTGAGTTAGGTATTGCGTACTTAGTTATGCGCAGGAGACAAGAGTCAACTGCCTAACAAGTCAACCTAACATGTTATGAATTCGTGAGTAAACTTTGAAATACGTTGATGTATAATAGCGAGGAAAGTTCATTAATTTGAAACATTGAGGTTTTCTATAACTTGTTCAGCACTTGTCCCAAATTGTATATTATCTCATTATAATTATTTTAAATTAGACATACTGCTGATAATGCAGCTTCTGGTAGAAGTATTAGCATTTACCGCTAAGTATAAAGTAATTACTTTTAATACTGATAGATTTAGAAGCATACCCTTTCACCCCGGAGAAATTTAAACATTAAATATTTACGAAGTGTCATATGTGGTAAATCAGTTGCTAGTTGCGTATGTTATAGCAACGGAACTTCCCTGTGTTGTAAATGCCTTACTATTACCAAGTTATACAGAAGTCAAAATTCATGAATAAAAGTTCTCAAGCATTTTGCAGAAAAACTAGCATATGCATATTTTGTTTGTCGTAAAAGTCCTCCAAATAATATATTTTAATAACTTTGTATGCACATTTTGCAAAATGAAGTAGCAACATTTCATCAAGCTAACGTTATCTGGAATTGGGGAAAAACTCTAAAACATAGCCACTTGTATTATAGAAACAAAATTAATTTCTCCTCTACTTACTTCTCTACTTAATTCGGTATCAAGAATTTGCCGAAATGTTTTGAGCTTCCCTGTAAGAAACAAAAAAGCACTTTTTGAAAAAGATTCTTGCGTCGTTCTGAATGCGTCTGAGAAGAGTATTGTTCAAAAACGAAAATTCCGATAAGTAGCAAACTCAGTATCACGGTTCAACATCTTCCAGTATACAGAATGGGGATTTTCTTGCAAACCCCCCCCACCCGCCAAGCTATCCTTTACATGGATCTTTTTTGTTACTTCTTATTTTATCAAATTATCCTAACGCTTTGATTAAAATACCATGTGTTTAAGCCATTTGTATAAGAAATAAAATGTAGATCTTGAGTTTTCGGCGAATAGCCTGTGAAGTTCTTTTCACTGGGAATAATTTTGAAAAGGAATTTTGTATAACTGGTAAACGTAAGAGATAAACAGAAAGCTGCTAAATAAAAATTAAGTTCTGGTTAAAGCACAACATTTATATCAATTTTTTCTGGTATAAAGCATTTCCGAAATATTCTTTGTTAATGGTTCGAATTTTCAAATACGTTCACTTGTTTCAGGTGCTGTCACTATTGGTTTTTTTCCCGTGGTCATTAAAAGAATGGAATTTAAAATTTAGGCAGTATTTTTAACACTTAAATGATTTCAGTCAAATTATATAATATTTACATTCAATAACAGCCCGCCTTGAAACAATGTGTATGTAATAATTTGTAAAATGTATGTAACAGTCATTTGCATATGCTTATATTATTGTAAACATGTTCAATAATGTTATATGAATGCATTACGTAATTTAATAATGTAGGAGCTGTGAGAATAATAAGTTAAACGTTGCTAACAATGAGGTAAACTTTAGGCAATAATGAGTTTGAGAGTTTAAATGTTATTTGTGATTCTTGGAAGCATTAATGTAATTTTAGTGACAGTTTATAAAAAATAGTCAATCAACAACCAGAAAAAGCTATAGTTAAATGCAGGTATTTTATTGGAGCAAAAATAGCCAATCGGAGACTTGAAATACAGAAATTTACAAGTTTAGACGGTTGAAATCAATTCAGTTGCCTGCAGACAGTGATAGTAACCGGATGCAAGATGCGTCCTCGAGAGATTTAATATGTATTCGTGTGAGAGGAAAAATAGTTTTACGTGGTAAAAAGTGTAATTAATTAATAAAAAGAATCTCGCAGCTCTCGATATCAGTGAAGTGCTATTTAATTTGTGTCAAGGATTAATAAAAAGGAGTGAATTAAAACTTAAAATCTGTGTAAGCCTACTCGTACATTCTTGTCGCATCACGCCCTGGCAAGATATTCATGTCTCCAACAATAATACTGACGCAGCAGAGGCAAACATAAATATATATTTAAAGAAACAGTTTAAATTACAAAGCTATTATTTTTAAACTTGGGGCAAAGACCACCTAAAAATATACTTGGGGCGAAGGCTACCGGAAACTGTTTACTATACGTGCTTTTGCAACTACTACAAGTTTGGTTCCCCAACAGTTGAATTAAAATACAACTCCTTCTATACAAACTGCTTCAAATCGGTTTTTCATACGTAGCAGCAAACAACGTAAAGAATAATACTTCTTCAAATTGCCGTTCATATGTGGAGATAAAATTAACTTTTTCAAATTGGCGTCCATACGTGGAGCTAATTTAATCAACTACTTCAAAATACATCACAAATGCCCAACATTTTAGAAAAATCTGAATATCTCTTCAGTCTATTGTGCCCCTCATACGTATAACGAAATATTTAATGACACCATTTCAGCAAAAGTTTATCTCGATAAACAAGAATAAGCTTTTGTAATAATGCCATGTTTAAGATTGGGTTAGGAATGTCATATGAATGTAATGAATAAGATTTTTTGAACTGAATATGAAATTCGGCATTTATAGTAATAAGAATAATTATAATAGTAATCGAAATATTTATTATCTTCCAGCTTCTCTAATTCAGGGGTTGCCAATATAGATAAAGTATGATGAAGAACGTTTAAACGTACATAAAATTGTTTAAATTTACATGAAATTATTCAGAAAGGATTTATGACAGAAGAGAAATGTATTTAATTTAAGTGTAATTTAAAAAAATAACATACGGATAGAGAAAGAGGTAGAGCTAGCTATTTGTTGTAAAAGTGATTTGTTAGAATAAAAAAATAATCCTTTGACTGCAGCAACCCCTGTTTCTTCTAGTAGGCTTTTATTAATGCTTAATTGCCTACAGTAGTCTACCAGCTGGCGAGGTATTGTTAAATTAAATTGAGTTTTATTTATGGGCTCTTTAACTACTATGGTTCTTAGCGTCCCATTCTATATTGGCGTGAAAGACCGGAAATTCTGCTCAGAGATCTCCTTATCAGGGTTGAGGTTCTTTTACGTGCCGTAAATCTAGGGCATGGTACCACCAGCTTTAATTCCCTTCCGAAGGAACCCATGTTAAGGATTTTTGTGGCAACAAAAAAAAACAAACTGGGGTGAGTTCAGATGGACTTCCCCTTGTAATATGGAACTGTAGCCTCGTACATCCTAAATTTTTCTGCATGAAGTTCTGGCCGGTTTTTATTCATGTGACTCTTTGCTCTTACTATACCTATATCCTCATTACTATACGACAGTGAAGTATGGGGATGGAAGAGGGTGGATAATGTAAATAAAGTACAATGCATTTTTTGGAAGCGTATTCTAGGGTTGGGGAGGGATACTTCAAACTACGGAGTTCTTCGTGAGGTAGGATGCTGGGAAGATGCTGTATTTACTAAACTAAACGTAACTAGGTACTGGCTGCGAATAATTAAAGGTGATCAAATAACTCTGAGAACAATATGTTATAGTCATCAAATGAACAACACAGAGCATCCAAAATAGTGGGGTTACAACGGGAATTATCAAAAATAGGCTTAAACGATATCTGGCAAAGGGGTAATGAAAATACACACAGTGCAGTGAAAAAAGTCAAAAGACGACTATGTGGTATAAACATGCAGAAAATAGAGTCTGAATGTAGACAAAGATCAACATTGGAGCTACAAAATGAAATAAAAACTAGGTGGGGTAAGCAAAAATATTTTTTGGAATTAGGTATAAAACAGAGGACGGGAATAGCATGGCTTAGGTTGGGAGGGTGGAAAGCTCGCAAGATTGTTGATGATGATGGTATGGTATGGTATGGTATAGGATTATTTATAGACGCTACTGCCCCACCAGTAAGGTTGGCTACTGCGTCTCAATAAAACTGTAGTATACGAATATAACTGTAGTAATCTACTGCATAGTAGCGAAGAACGCCACATGCAGAATATAACGTTAGAACACGAAAAACTATGGTATCAGTATAATTCAAAGTTCACATAGACATATATATCACTGTAGTAATTCACAAACACGAGTAAAAATATCAATATAATTCGAAGATGGCACTGATAATAGTCGATACATCACGCAATGAAACTAGACATATAACAAACACATCAAAGGTTAGTAATTACAAAAAGACATGACGAACTAAAACAACACGCTCCTCCGACGAAAGCGGAAGAGAATCTTGATGATGATGGCAGGAGGATTTGCCCATTATGCGGGGAACAAGAAGACTGGACGCATATTTTGGCAGCATGCGTGCAGACGGAGAGTATTAGGAAAAAATTGTTACCGGAAGTATTTTTGCCTTCCAACAGACGGAGGACAGCATGCTGGGACTTGATTCTGAACAGTCAAAACTGGCCAAGCTTGGGCACATACTTAATGGAGTACGTGTACTAAGATATACGGTGTTTATATAAATTTTCTATAAATATATGTGGTGCTTGAGCACTTGTGTGTGTGTGTTTCCGTGTGTGTGTGTGTTTCCGTGTGTGATTCAGAGTGTTTTTCAATTTTATATGTATGTATATAATGTGGTGATTATAAACATAGTTGTTTTGGTCGATTCTGCAAGTCACGTATACAGACCAGGTATTTTTATAGAGTGTCTTATGACCCATGCGACTGTGTTATGCAATTAATGCAATACTAAGTACTTAATAAATACTACTACTACTACTACTACTACTACTATACCTATAATGAAACGGGAAGACGAGTCTGGTAGAATGGCGAGTATCTATTCTATTCCACTACAACGCAAGTCTCGACATTTCATTATTTTTGGCAAAAGTGGAGGGAGTAAAACTACTTCACTATATACTTGATAGATTACAAACTGCCAAATGATGACTTAGAAGTACTTCAGAAAAGCTATTATTCTTCTCACCAACAATAAAATTAGTCGAGAGAAAACGGCAGAAGAACTGGACCGTACAAATGACTTTTTATAAGTTGGAATATGAGTTTTATCAAAGCATAAAATGGTCTTAAATTCCTTCTTCAGCTCGGCTTACTACTCGAAAGTAACATTAATATTCCTTTGCCTCTTACTCGTTGATGCAGGGCCATAACACAAATAAGATATCATCTGTCATTAAAGGAATCAAACATTTCGTAAGCTGCGACCTATGTTCTGGTTGTTTCAAATTCAGACCAAAGGAAAATGCTTACTGTAAAAAGCTTTATTTTCACTTTATTGCTTCTTTTATTTCCAGCCAAGGCATTTTATGGGCGAACCCCAGAATCGATATCCACCGACATGGATAGCTGGAATCAAGAAAAGGCACGTACGTTCTGACATGTATGTGTTTTACGCTAACTTTACTGCGGAAAATATACCAAGATTATGACGTTTCAATTTATATTGCTTAGACACTTATCCACAAGTGGTATAATTTGAGAGAAATAAATAAGTAAAAAGTGAACAACAAGCAGAAAAAAGAGTAACTTTGTGTTGATTCCTTGGAAGAAAGAAAAAACGCACAAAAGTCTGCAAAACACACAGGCAGTAAAAGAGGCTTAGAGGATCTCCTGATGGAACAATGCGATCGGAACAGGAGTAGCAGTAAGTGCAAAGCTATACATAAAATGACCAGAACACCGAGTAGAAGATAAAGAACAAGATAAAGAGATGGAATGGAAGGGGATAAACGCTGGAGATGGAATAAAAACATATCGGGATGCGGTAAGAGAGATAGATGGTCTTGTATTACCTATAAAACATCATGCCCTTCATGCAATCGGAGAAATAAAGTTACTAAGGCCTGCTTAGTCACCAAATAGCACAGCACAGAATTTTAGTTTAAGGAGAGATCAGACAGCCGATATTAATAATGCTGAATTATTAATGTTATGTAAAACTTCTTTCGGAAAGTACTGTGAATTTCTCAACTTTCTCTTTAGCCACTCTTCAGTTAGCGCTTAAATTATCGGTACACAAATCAGCTTCCTATTTGGGTCGCTCACTCATGTGTCGAATAACGTACTTCCTCTAGCCTCGCTGAATGAACAGAAGGAAACACCGGACTGAGCCTCCTTTTATACCACAAGAACCCTCAAGGGAGTTCGGTACGGGGCGGGAGAAGGGGAGGTCTGGAAGCTTCCACTGCCGTCCCGATAAAAGTTCCGGACCATTTATTAGCGGGAGCGCCTACTCTTCATATCTTTCTCTCTAGCTCCTTCCTTCCACCAAATCATATGTCGTTGCCATTAATGAAGACGTCCAGAACGGAAGGTCGGCAAAGGTACCGTCACGGCATTAAGAATTCTTTGCGAAAAGTTTTAATATATCTCCAACCTTTGAAACTACTACGCTTCATTTGAGCGGGCATTAATTTGTTTTTTAATAACCACATTAAAAATAAAATTACACTAATGATTAAACATACGCAAATTTTTATGAAAATAACCTTAAACTACAATAACATATGCAGTAAGGAGTAAAAGCTGTAAAAATTACAATCTTCTGTCAGAATTAATTTTGGAGAAATAGCACAAATTCTATAAATTAATAGCTTCTGAGAAAATCGCCCCCAAACAAGAACTAAAGTTCATAGAAACTTAGCATTATTGCAAACATATGAAACAGTCTTTGAAACACAAAGTGCGGTAAACACAGCTTTCTATACAAAATAGTTTCGGAGATATTTATGTTTTAGAAAAAACATGAAATTATATGTTTGTAGACACTAAATCTACTACAAATATAAATTACCCAACATTTAAATTTACAATTACTAGGTGACATGCAAGTTTATGTATGTCAGAATCACTTTTTGGAATGCAAGAAATGGATTTCTTTCTCAACATTTTATCTTTAATTACACATTAAAGTAATGCAGTGAGAAAACTTCAGAGTAAAAAGAGATAACTGATGAATAATTTCGAACAATTGGATATTTTAGTCTAGAACGTTGTATTTCAGTCTTTGGCTATGCTGGTGCTAGACAGTGCTGGAAATGATGTTAAGATTCTACCAAGTAAAGCGTGGCGGAGAAGTCAGTGGGAGAAAATCTTAAGAGGCACTCCTGGATTAGAAAAATAAACAAACAAATTAATTGCCATAAATTTTCCTTAATTGGCATATGAAATCTAAAATCACGTTATGGGAATATCTTCTAAAATTATTTTCAGTGCATCTTTAGCAATATCACGAGGTCTGATAGTTTTTCGGTAATTTAATTGAAGCTAATGTACGCTTGTTATTATAATCATTTAGAGACCAAAGTTTCAGATATTACTATCTAATGACAACAAGCATTGGTTTGAAAGCTTGGTTGAATTATCTAAGGAAAGTTATAAGAAAGAGGTGAACTTGATAAGATAAATAAAATGCGAGAACGATGTATTTTTTCTTTCTTTTTGTATGTTTAACATAATCTCTGTAATGACTTACCTTATTCCATACCACCTTTTTTTTCTTTCTTTTTGCATTATGCGGCACTAGATCTGGTATCGCTTCTTCTATATTTTGACTTCGTAGATCCCCTAATCTCCCACTTTACAGTTTGTACCAACCGACAATTGCGAAGAGGCAAATATATGAGAACAGGCTTCCTAGATCCTTAATAGAATCGAATCAGAGATTATAGAAATACAAATGAATGTGGGAGAAAAAAGCTTTCAGTTATTAGTTTTTGAGCACTATGCTTCAAAACTATCGATTAAGTTCGATTCGGATAGTGAGGCAGTATTTTTAACATATTATGATTTCAGTCTGATTATATAATATACATATAATTCAGTGGCAGCCCACCTTGGAGCAATACGTTTATGGAATAGTGTATAAAAGTGTGTGTAACAGTCGTTATATTGGTGTTTATATTGTTGTGTACATGTGTGATAGTGTTATGTGAATGTGTTACGTGGTTTGATAGTGTGGACTGTGGGAATAATAGGTTGGGGGTTGCTAACAATGAGGTAACCTTGAGGCAATAATGAATTTGAAGGTTTAGTAGTGATACTTGTGATTCTTGGAAGCAATAATGTGATTTTAGTGACTTTATAAAATAGCCAATCAACAACCAGAAAAGGCTTTAGTTGAATGAAGATATTCTATTGGACTAGGATTAGCCGGTCAGAGACTGAAATGGAGCAAAATTTGCAAATTCGGAAGTCAGTTGCTTGTAGACAGTGTTCCTAACCGGACGCGAGATGCGTCCTCGAGATGTTTAATACGTATTCAGTGCGAGACAAATAATAGTTTACGTGTTAAAAAGTGTAAGTGATTAATAAAAAAAATCTCGCAGCTCTCTCTATATCAGTGAAGTGTTATTTAATTCGTGTCAAGCATTAATAAATAGAGTGAAGTAAAATTATAATCTGTGTAAGCCTACATTCTTCAGTCGCACCACTCCCTGCTAAGACATTCATGTCTCTAAAAAATATAAATACTGCCGCAGCCGAGGCAAACATAAATATATATTTAAAGAAACAGTAAAAAATTACAAAGTTAATATTTTTAAACTTGGGGCAAAGGCCACCAGAATGTACATTTGGGGCGAAGGCTACCGGAAACTTTTTACCATACGTGCGGTTGCAACTACTTCGAGTTCGGCTCACCAAAAGTCGAAATATAATACACATTCTTCAAAGTGGCTTTCCATACGTAGCAGCAACAAACCTACTTCAATAGGTGAATAATACATAATGAGACCGTAGGCACACTGGCCGAAAGGCGCTCGCCTTTTTATCAAAATAAACTGTCTGCACACAGAAATAAAAGTAAGTAACATTTTAAGGATGAGTTTTGAATTTGGATAATGGGTAGTATATTTGTGCATGATACTTCATAACTCGAAAATGATCAAATCTATAGCTATGAAACTGGGAGGTAAGCATGTTATGTTCTATTTAAAACAACAGAATATGTACGATTTAAGTTGTTTTTCCAAGGAGAGATACTATAGATGTATGAAAACTCGAAACATCTCGTTATTATTATGAAAAATGTTGTGCAACAAAACCTTATCTGCATTACTTTTTCACACTATAATTTTTCTGCGCAGAGGAAATAAGATAATTTAGAATGCGGAACAAAATAAATTTTTTATTGTTTGATACTTTCTTCTCTGTGTTCAAAGAAATTGCCTTATCCTTGCATAAAGCATGTCATTTCAAAAACACAGCCCCTTACTAATTGTTTAAATTGTGTAAGTTTAAATGGGAAATCGTTATCAAGACAGTGTTGAAAATTCATTACTTCCTTCTGTAGAGGGTGGCTCGTTATACAGGGTGGGCCATTTAAGTTGAGACTGTACAATATCTCCAAAACTAAGCGTTGTAGAAGGAAATTTCTAGAATAAAAGTTGCTTGATATTATGGGGGAAAAGTAAATGTCATTTGTCGTGTTTTATTTGGGAGATCTTGGTCATTTTAGGGTCAATTTAAATTGACCCTAATTGTAGGTTCCCATTTAAAAATATTGAATTGATACCAAAATAACCATCATAACGTCCTCCAAACAAAACACAACTAATGGCATTTACTTTCTCCCATAATATCATGCAACTTTTATTAAACATATTTCTTTCTACAACGCTTAGTTTTTTAGATATTGTACAGTCTCAACTTAAATGGTCCACCTTGTATACTTACTATAGTCAATATTATCAATTTCACGTTAGTCTTATTTTTGTAAATACGGTTAACTGTGTAAAACATCTAATGTTAATAGTTGGTAGAGAAAGGGTACTTGCAGTAGATCAAGAATCCAACAATCTATTGGTATTCCTATCGCCTGCAGTTCTTAAGATGCCATAGAGAGAACTAGTGTTGCGCTCATTGATTTCCATTCGTCTACAACTAAGACTCTCAAATTGCCAAAGAGATGTATGTCAATTTCCTACTAAATTAAATTGAGTTTTATTTATGGACGCTCTTTAACTACTATGGTTCTTAGCGTCCCATTCTATATTGGGCGTGAAATACCGGAAATTTTGCTCAGAGGCCTCTTATCAGGCTTGAGGTTCTTTTACGTGCCGTAAATCTACGACACCGGACCACCGGCTTTACTTCCCTGCTGAAGGAAGCCATACTACGGATTTTTACGCCCGAATTCTTACGAGGGTATTCTACAAATAATGTCCAAAGTTACTTAATTGTCGCCCATCTACTTTTCCTGTCTACATCATCAAAAACAATAACCTTGCAGTTTAATAGGCTCATCCCAACGTAGATGTCGAAGGTCTACTTATTCTCCTTTTAAATTAACACTGCGTCATGTCATAGCTGTAATCAGCTCGTTTAACGTTGTAAAACGCTGATCCCGAAGTGCGATTTTCAGTATAAGAAAAGGCTTAATGTGTGGGGTCATGTCCGGATTGTAGTCTAGGCCAGGGATTGTTTTCCAATTGTAATTGGTCAATTGGTCACATATGCTCCAGTGATATACGCTCTTGTATTATTGTTTAAAAGCAGCGACTTTTGTACTTTCTCTACTACGTATAGTAAGTAGGGGAAGTATTGCATTCCATCCAAAAATTCGATATCAAATTTCACCGGAAATACATGCTTTGAGGTGTCCTGAATCCAAATAAATTTTTTGGAAACACGTCCATGTGTGTGTGTCTGTGTGTTGTTCTCAGTCAGTCTGTGAACAGCGCAACTCAAAAACGAAAAGTCAAATAAATACCAAACTTGGTACTTGAGTTTACTAAGTTCGAAGGATGTGACACGAAGTTTTCAAGAAAATCCCCCCAACCCAGACTCCCTTTACATAGAACATTTTTCGAAAGTTTTGATTTTCTCAAACATGCTCTAACGATTTTGATGAAAATATAATATGTTTAAGATATTTTCATGCCAAAAAAGTATATCTTGAATTTTCTAGGAATCTTCCCAAAGGTCCTCTTCATTCTGAATGACTTTCACATGACTGGTAAATCGTAACAGATGGAAACAAATTACTCCACGAAAAATATAGTTCTTGTTAAAACCCACAATTTATGTCATATATATTTTTTGTGGAGTGGTCGATTTCCGAGATATTCCTTGTTATTTATTTGAATTTTCTAATACTTATACTTTTTCTCAAATGGGAGTTCGTTATTCCTTTTTTTATGTCGTGGACATTCCAAGAGAATGGAATGCTCCACATAGCAACGAGCTCTTAAAGGGCCTACCATATTCTTTGCACCTACAAGAAAATTAACAATAATATTAACATGTCGATTAACATGAAGGAGATGGAGAATAATCGTTTGTAAAAAATAGTTTGTACAAGGGTAGAGAAAGTCATGTGAGTGCAAAACATCAGATTTTTCTTTTATTAATGGCAACGGTGGTGATCGTATCATCATCATCATCTATTCCATCATCAGCAAATTTTTTCCTAGGTTTTCTTCCGTTCTGTAGCTCATTGTTAGTTTATATTTCTTCCAGTCTGTTGATTTTGAAGATATTCTGTTAAAATTAAATATGCTGATTTTACATACAAAATAGTACCTCATAAGTCATGTGTCCTTTTCTTCCAAAACATTGAAAACAATGACCTCTCCAGAGAGGTCTATACATAATTTTGATTTTCCGGACGTTGACTTTTGCATAAAAATGTCTTGAAAATGTTTGTATATTCGTAAAATTGCGCTGTGATCTGATGTAAATTTATCATAGACTTCTTAAAGCAATCCAAACATTTCTGTCAGTCTAGGTCAACGTAAAGTTTCAGCTTTAATGAAACATATATGATCTAGTACCCTAATCTGATCTGTTTAGCCTTCCTCACCTACTTCAATAGGTTGTGAGCGCTAAAGTTTTTAATTAAGTGCAACTTGCAGAAACTTTATCAAAATGTCTCGCACTAATAAAAGGAATACAACAGGTAATAAACATGGATATCTGTATAATATCTGAGCTGGGTGATAGTAAACGTACTGAAAAAAGTGAATTGCGCTGCAGAGAAATAACAGCTTATCTGAAAATGCACTGAATAATCGAGCAGTAGAACATACAAATTGCACTGAAACTATAGCCTGAAACTGTTTCTATGGACCAGCGTCAGCCATCTTAAGGTCTCTGACGTAAAGGACGAAGAATCTTCTTGCTCGCTGCTTCGAGAGAAGTGAGAAGTATAGGGCGGATGGTTTCCACACTTTGCCTAGTCTTTTGTCTACGGACATTTCGTTTAAGAATTATACGTCAACAACCTACTTGCCTATGACCACACCCAGCGCTGGCAGGCTGAGGGTCAGCTCGAGTGTGTGTTATAAAGCGTAGCTATGGTCATCGCAGGCAAAGGATCCCCAAGCGGCGGCCTTTGTACAGTAGCCAAACACTTCCTCCCTACCCTCCCTAACCGCAACCACCATAAAGATCTTAGTGACATCCATGTGCACGTGCGCGTTGTTGCCACAATTAAAAATAGTATTTAAAAGCAAAACTTTGTAGCTGATTTCCACATGTACAGAATACAATCATGCAGTTTGTCTGCTTGCTTTACACACAAAATAACTATGTAAATAACTATGCATCGCATAATAATTACATTTATATTACAAACGCTTAAAAATATAACTGAGGATGATCTGAACTAATATACTACGCTACAAGAATGGAAAAGCATGTTAACATATCCGAGAGAAACTTAGAAACATGTCCCGAATAAACTACACATTGTTGGACTATCATTAAATAATTAAAATACTTAAATATGAATTTATTTTGAAAGGAACTCTTACTCCCAAATCAAAGCATCATTTTTGATTATGGTATTTAACCTTAATTTTTATAATTAAGGGTTGCATGTTTGCAGCTTTGCTTACTGTAATTATTACTGTGCGCGGAGCTATGGTAAAAGTATTCTTTATTTGGTTTGTCCTGCAACCACAGAATGTAGAAAAACCAAGTTCCAGAAGATGTAAACCAAAACAGTCTTTGTATCACTTATAGCACAACAACGTTTTATTAATATAAAGCTAATATAAGAAGTTGTGTATTGTTTAAGATGTAAGATTTATAAGAATGACAGCTTCTGTTTACTTAAATGAATAGCTTTATTATAAAATGTAGGATAAGTAAAAATACGAAGGCAAAAGATGGAGAATAAAAAAAATCTTATGTGTTACATTGATATGATCATCTCTACTCACTCTTCTACAAACTACTTTTACAAAAGCTTATTCTTCTATCTACTTCTTAAACAAGATAAAATTTCATTGCGCATATCGTTGTAAACATAAGGATACATAGGCTATAGCGATAGTCTGATTTTCAAAAATAAGATGACTATATGATGACTTTAAAATTCCATGCTCTTAGCATGACCACGAGGAAAATACAAATAGGGACTTTCAACTTATATTTCAGAATTCAAAACAATAACAAAAAATTCTCGGAAATGATTAACGCAATGTGACCTAAAAAGTGTCCTTTACTGAGATTGCATTTTACGCACAGTAAGATTTTGTCTATCTCTTACGGTTTATCAGTTATACAAAGTCGAGAACGAGGAAGAATTTACAAGTTATTCCCAGAATATAAGATTCAAGATACAAATTTTATTTTTCCTGGAAATATCTTAAACATGCGGTATTTTACTAAAATCGTTATAGCTGTTTTTGAGAAATTCAATACAATAACAAACATTTTTCCACGTAAAGGGTTCTGTTTTACATGTTCTACACACAAAAATCTGGCCTTGCTTATTCAAAGTTTTTGTAGCTCTTTTGTTCGTGGTCTTGACACTACTGGTACTCGGCAGAGGGTCATTTGCTGGTGCGGCCGGAGGGGTAACAATTTGGTTCGTTTACCAAGGCCTCCACACCTTATTTAAACTATTAAACGCTAATAAATATTAAACACTGCTAAACTTACAAAACTGCACTAAGTACAACACTATATAACTTTTCTGAAGAAGTAAGATATAAGCTTAACTAAAAGACGGAAGAAAAGCACGTGCGAACAGTCACAGCTGCTAAAACATATTGAAACCGAATAAACAACAGAAATGACATTGCAACAACGCTTTGCTTTGGTGGAGCTAGAGAAAGGACCACCTGCTGTAGTTGAGGGATGGGAAACTAATCGTTTACAGATAGGATTATGGTCAGGCTTGAAAGTTTTCCGTTCGCTTTGGAGCCGACTGGAGAAACGTTGGCTGCGACCAGTATACCCATGTTGGGTTTGACCGCTTATTGTCCTTGGGGTTGCAGGGTGAGAATGAGGTAGAGGGATTGATGGACGGAAGCAAGTTTGGTCCTCAACGGTTGCCTATGACAATTCGCCTGCTAAGATTTGCATTTACAACCTTTTTGCCTACGAAATTTCGCTTCACGACCTTGGTAAAACTTCGTTGCCTACATTTGGTAGCTTAGCAACAAATATCAAACAACTTTCAATGTAAAAACTTTAGAGGGACAAATTCACATTGACAGTGAGAAATAAAAAAAATTTAAATTGTTAATTTTTAAAGCATGGCAAGGCTTATAAGTTCCAATCTGAAAACCAAATCGGGGGATGAAAAATTACCGATGTCACTTCAACGGAGCAAATAAGCGAGAAACTTGGAAATACTAGCATGGTAAATGGAGAAACTAAAGCGGAACTCGTATCACTAATTTCAATGTTGTTGATGGAATAAATATCTTGTCTATAAAAGGACATGTATCTAGGGAGACGAAACTGATATTTGAGAGCAAGGAATTTGTGGCGATAGGAAAAAATTCTGTTGTGATACATTCAGATGACTTTGTCATCCTGTATTTTATTTTATTGAATATACGAATTATTCTTACACAAGCTTATTTTTCTATCTACCACATGTTAATCAAAATAAACGTTTGCTGAAATAGATACATTACACATTTCGTTATAGATACAAACAGAGCAACGATAGTAAAATGTTTAAGACCTGGACGCTATATGCTGGCCTTAAAATTCCACACTGTTTCCATGCAATGACGAGAATCAACTGAATGTTGCATGGACTTTAAGAGAATGACCAAGAAATGAACAATTCGAACATTTAATAACGGATATCTCAGAAACGGCTTATACCACAAAAAACTTACTTTAAATAAATTGTGTGTTTTAAAGAGATCTAAATTTTTTGTGAAGTACGTTTTCGTCTGTCGCTTAACGTTTGCCAGTTGTACAAGATACAAAACTTCTTCCAGTTGAAGCGGACTTCACAGATTATTGCCAGAAAATTTAAGATATACATGTTATTTCTCATGTGAATATCTTTAATATACGTTATTTTAATCAAAATAATTAGTCATTTTTCAGAAAATAAAAACTTTCGAAAAATATCCCATGTAAGGGGTAGTCTGGGGTGGGAGGATTTTCTTGAAAATCTTCATGTCGCATCTTTGGAAGGTTCTGAACTTAATCACCAAGTTTGGTGTTATCCAACTTTTCGTTTTTGAGTTATGCCTACACAGACACACACACCGACCTTTTTCTAAAATGTTTTTTATTCAGGGGCCTTAAAACATGTATTTTCGGTGAAATCTCGATATCGAATTTTTGGGCGGAACAGAATGCTTCCCCTGCTTACTACACGTAGTAGAGAAGGTAAAAAGAGCAGATAACCATCTAAATATTATCGTCGTGGACAGAGATGTAGCGAGAGATGTAATGGATGAGGCAGTCATAATGCAGTTGCCGAACAGGAACATTTTGCTGAAATACATCAACAAACATCAAAATAAAATCACGTCTGAAGCCCCTCACCGTAGACGTCCGATTAGAATATTGCATGATGTCAAATTCGACTGAAACAGATTCTTGTTGCTTTGCACGGGAGAGATAAATCCTGATCTTTGCAAACTATGGCAGTCTTAACGAAGGCAGATTTCCGTCCCCGCTATTTTTGGCCAGTTGTGTATTATACACGGCTTGGTCAAGACCATGATTTCTCATCAATAAGAGTATACGCATTGACAATCAGAATGGATGAACTGACTTACAGGATTATATACCAGGTATTGTCACGCAATCCAAGAGATAAGAACATGCTATGAAGTAGGAATGTTCTTTATGTTGTTTGCTGCTACGTATGAAAAGTCAGTTTGAAGATGATGTATTATATTTCTACTGTTGGGGAGTCGAACTTAAAATTCATTGCAACCGCACGTATAGTAAACAGTTTCCGGTAGCCTTCGCCCCAAGTTTTAAAGAAAATATTAACTTTATAATTAAACTGTTTCTTTAAATATTTAATATTTATGTTTGCCTCAGCTGCGTCAATATTTGTTAGAAACACGTTGCTCTTAGCAGGGCGTGATGCGACAAGAATGTAGGCTTACACAGACTATTATTTTACTTCACTACTTTTATTAATACTTGATACGATTTAAATAACACTTCACTGATATAAAGAGAGAGCTGTGAGATTCTTTAATTAATTGATTATACTTTTTAGCACGTATACTTATTTTTCGTCTCACACGAATACGTATTAAATCTCTTGAGGACGCATCCAGTTATGAGCACTGTCTGCAGGCAACCGAATAGATTTCAACCGTCTAAACTTGTAAATTTATGTATTTGAAGTCTGTGATTGGCTATTCCTACTCCAATAGAATACACGCATTTAACTAAAGCTTTTTCTGGTTGTTGATTGGCTATTTTTATAAACTGTCTCAAAAATTACATTATTACTGATGTAATAATGACTAGTAGTATTATTAAACTTCCTTACTCATTATTGCCTCAAGGTTACCTCATTGTTATTTCATTGTTAGCAACTTTAAACCTATTTCTCACAGCTTCTACATTATTAAATTACGTAATATATTCACATAACATTATTACACATGGATACAACAATATAAGCATATGCAATGACTGTTGCATAATTTTACAAATTATTAAATACACATATTGCTTCAAGGCGGGCTGTTATTGAATTTACATATTACATAATTTGACTAAAATCATTTAAGTGTTAAAATTACTGCCTCAGCTATTAGAACCTCATTCTTTCCTGACAGATTTGAAACAGCGGCATTAAATGTTATCAGGAGTGGTTTTCCGCAACACACACACACACTCGGTCAAACTAAAAGTGGCCGGTCTCTGAGCAATTAAATTTTCTCAAAGCTCCTTCGAGTGAGGCGCGGTTCACAACTGTCAACTTCTATGCCCCGCTTTGGCTAATTCTATAATACAGGCCACAAGACACTGGATTAAACTATCTCCCCACCGTGCTTGGCGTGGACCAGTGGTTTAGCTAGTTAACTACTATGGAAGCAGCTCGAGTTCTATTCTCCGTAGAGGATTGTTATGTTTTATTTCTTACAACATTGTTTTACTGTAATCTAGATATTGTCGCAGTTCTCTATGGCTTGTGTTTTCTTGTTTGTTGGGCGCTTATTGTTTTATTAATTTTTTAAATTTGGGTTCTTTGTCCTCCGGCTAGCTATTATAACTCAGTCGAGCACGTGCCTCTAAGCAGGGTGTGTAAACGGAAAGGAGTTGTTACTAAAAGATAACACTGATAAAAAAATCTGAATCTAGACTTTTATTGCCGTCACACGTAATTAATAATTGGCATATTTAATCTTTATACACGCTTGACTGAAACTGTGATATTTCCGGATGTAACTACAGTCGTTTTGGTTGCCGCGCACCAATTACTTCGCGTACTTTACATTTTTGTAACTAACTGTGTGACGTGCACCTCGTGAGAGATTCTTCAGAACTGTGGGACACTTGCTTATGGCTCGAGAATATATACTCCTTCACCTCGAATTGCCTAAACATTATAATATAACTTCTATTGGCTACCAAATTGCGCCCACTTTAGCGTCTGTTTTGGTCAGCCAATCACTACTACTAACATATATACTCTAGGGAAGATATTTCCTTCATTTCTAAAAAATGAACTTACCCTGACGTCATTTGTTTATCTCTTCTTAGTGATAAACAACTCGCCCCCTCGGTTTATTGTTACCCACTTCTATTGCCAGTTTCATTTAGGCCGTGCAAACTTGTTTCCTAACAATACTTATGGCTAACAAACATCTAAAATCCTCTGCATACAATAATATTAATTTACACTACAATCACTCTGGCATTCACAGCGTGTCATGATATAAAATATTGCCTCAATATATAAGATTATTTGTATTACTTCATTTTACTTACAAATGTAATTACAATAATGGTGACATTTGTAAATTTGTGGTTATAAAATTAAATTGAGTATGCAACCTCCTCCCGACCGATAAATTAATGTTATGGTTGCCATCTACCAGTATAACGGACTACTAACGCCATGTACATAAAAATGAAGAAAACCTGTTATATTAGGTTTTCATAAGTAATATTGGTTTTTAAGTTTGGGTTTTATAACATAGACTTGGTTTTCTTTGGTTCGTCAATGCTATTTACAGGATGCCATGACTAGTATTGCGTATATTGCGAGAATGTGTCAATCGTCAGTTGTTAATATACAATCACAAAATGAAAGTTATAGAGTTTGAGATTAGAGTCCTTCTACAGCACTACTGAAAACAAGATTTAAAAGTTACTGCCGTGGCTCGAAAATTATGTGAAGTGGAAGGAGAAGTTGTCGTTGGTGAGCGTGTGGCTCAACGATGGTTGCAACGTTTCTACACTGGAGAAGAAAACACTAAAGGTTTACCATGTTCTAGAGGACCTAAATTATGGGATATTGAGAATACACGCAATGTTTTGGAAGAACATCCGCAAAAAAGAATTCCTAGGCTGTCAGAAGAACTTGGTTATAACGTTTCAACACTGGAGAAGAAAACACTAATGATATACCATGTTCTGTAGGACCTAAATTATGGTATTTTGAGAATACACGCAGAGTTTTGGAAGAAAATCCGCAAGAAGTATTCTTAGGCTGTCAGAAGAATTTGGTCCATCAGAAGATACCATACATTGCAAGATTAAGAAGCTTGAAAAATCAAACAGAAGCTGTAGATCTATTACCTCATGAATTGACACCCCAACAGGCTCCACGTAGACTGACTATCTGTCATCAGCTTATCGGTAATCTCACGTTTAATAGATTTATCAAGACCATTATGTGACCATTACTCCTCGAAACAGTAGCTCAGTGCCCGGCAACCTCCCAAGATCATGTTTCAAAACAGTTTGGCCCCAAAGTAATGCGGATATATCCTGGAATGAGTTCATGAAATTTTGAAACGCAGATACGCAACATAGTTAACCGAAATAGGGTTCTCGTGCAACAGACCCCATACTGTACGAACAACCAAGACAAAATTCAGAAATTGGAAGGAGTCGAGCTGCTACTGCATCCAGCATACAACCCTGATCTTGCATCTTCAGATTACGATCTGTTTCGTTCCTTGTCCCACTTCCTGCGAGGAATAAATTTCAAAAGCATTGAAACTGTGGAAATGGGTCTCGCCAAATTCTTCGTATCATAAACCAGAGACTGGTAACTTTGCGGAATAATAAACCTCGCCGAAAGATGGCTAAAGAGCATAAAATCTGATGGTCTCTGCTCTGAAGAATAGGTTTAATTTCTTGTCAGAAAACGTTCCAAATAAAGGTTTGCTAAAAATTACTTATGAGACACCATCTATTTTTTCACGTGAATTTAAAACTGAGCCACTGAGCTAAGCGTGCTGCAATAAGCTGACATGTAACGAGCTTTAGTCATGGTCCACGTGAGCAGCATAAATCAAAGTGTGTTTTGGTTACAAATATTCAGTGTTAACACTCTGAAATATCTGTCTGTTTGAAAACCCGTGTATGAATTACTTTATTGTAAGACCTTTGTGATTATTACTCTTTCCCATGATAAGTACTGCAAGAACATATGCAGACTTGTGAACAAAGCCTCGAAATACCGAGCGCTCATGGAAGTACCCGATTCGAGCTTCCGTCTCTCCTGACGCCGGCGAATTTTAAATTGAGAGTGTAAAAGCTTGCTTATTTCATTTCACTCAGACCATTTGATACCATCCAGTGACTCAGTGGCAACTAAACGCCGCTTATCATTGCAGCGAGGAGGTTAGAAATTCTGTGAGAAAGCTCCTCGTCCTTCCATTCGTACCACCGGCAGTTATAGAGGAAGTTTTTGATATGGTTATGGATGTACTACATAAGAACATTGTGGAACTAGAACATTACTTAAACGTTACGTACATTTTGGTTGGCCAGCACGAGGTCGTAAACAAGCTGTTCTCTCCCGATTTCCGCCAGCAATGTGGAATGTCCACGATAACGATAACTGGCCAAGAGAGAACCGCTTGAGGGATGACATGCCGGCTTTCAGAAGATGGCCGTTCCTTATAACGCAAGTATCTAGAAGTTCTTGGGTCATATAAGGAGAGATGAAAGTATGAACGAAGTACTTACGGTCCAGTTACTTGAAGGCCATCGTAACGTGAAAAAACACATAAATAAGGATTATTTAATAAAATAAAATTTTTGTAATTCTTCAGCAATATGAAACATAAAAGCAAACTAATGACATTCGACGTTTCTGAGGACCATGAGGTGTAATCTAAACTTGGATGCAGTCAGGTGACTACTAATTTGTTCACACATTGTACAGGTATGCTATTAACATTTTTGAAATTCAATTAATCTCCCTTCCTAGATGTTGATTCAGTTTGCTGATCAACCTATAGGCAAAACAAAATGTGGGCAAGAATTCTTAGGCAAAATTAATTGTCGGAAAGGACACCTGCAGTTCAAATTTTTAACCAGTATCGACTATACTTTCATATAAGAATTAGTTTTATAAAAGTTAATTCTGAATTTTATCATCAAACACTTGCCAAATGCTATCGCTTAAAACAATTTTTGGGGGGAAAAATGCTAACACGTATTTTGAATGAACTTTAATGGATAAAATTTTCTTTGTTGATAATCATAAAGTTGTCTCTAAACCTAGATTACTTTATTTTTAGTAAGTCAGCTTTCCCCTGTGGTTTATTGATGCTGTAAATCTAAACCTAAATCTAAACATACATACCTCGGACTGAAAATATATTAAACGATCAACAAAAATATGCATCGAGGGACGAAAAGAACAAAAAAGAGTTGAAGGGAGAACAGTTTGCTGCGAGCTCATTTTCAGGTTGTATAAACACCAGGAAATGCAAAGCACGAATCGCCGCTTCATTCGGCTCAAAAAGAAAAAGGAAGAAGGGGGTAAAAGAAGATTCATAACGTAATTACCCTACAGTGGCAGATTCTGTGTTTTTGTATCCACACGTGACGGCCACCTCATGAATTTTTTACAACCATGGCTTGGTTAGATGCTATCAATTTCAACATTTGCTCACACGGTCTTTATAGCAGAAGGTACACATTTTTCGAGATTTGAAAGTACTGAAATGGTCTCATACTTATCATTGAACTTTTCATAAACAAATGATACAAACGCTTTTTCATAAGAAGTTTTAATTTTTTGAGGAAGAAGCAAAGAGAATGCTAAAGCAATAACAATGAAGTTTAATTCAACCAGGAATCGGAAATAATTGCGAGAAAATACCCCCAGAGAACAGGTCACTAGAAGTTCCAAATTTATATGATAATAAAACAATATAATATCACTGTCTTTGTAGTTGAGTGATACAAAATACTCTTTTATTAAACTAGACTTCGGATTTTCGGCTAAATATCTTTCTTTTATGTGTAGGAATAAATCAAAACTAGTTAAATATGTTTTACGTTTTATACAAAATATAAATATATAAAACGGGTTTTATGGTTCCTGACATTGAGACCTATTTTAGGGTTTAGAGTCTAAAAGTGCCTGTTTTACCATTAGTGTTACTCCATTAATTTGTTTTAATGCAGCAATGAAAGATAAGTCTTGGTATCATGAAGTTGGTTTGAATCAAAATCTTTGTGGTAGTTTGGTTTTAGGAATGAGAGATTTCGAGGAAAAACTCATAAGGGTAGTCTTTAGCAGGTAGATGCACTCATTGTGCAGAAAGAGAAATAATATTTGCTCTCCCTAGACTCTTTGTCATATTTTGATATTGTTTGAGGACTACAGTACGCTAAAAATCCCTTCCTAAGAGCAAGAAGGGTTAATGGCATATTTCCTCTCGTTTCGTGACTCTCATACTGTCTCCTTCATTAAATGCTGATACACCACGTTCGCAAGATTTCTTTGTTTTCTCTGTTATTAAAAGATACATTTCTTTTAATTGCTGCTCTTAACCATAAATTGTTTTGCAAACAACGTGTGGAGAGTGCAATTGCATATCAGCTCCAAAGCACTTAGGTCATAATGATATATCTGTAGTGTACGGTACAATTCAGCTGTGATCTATTCAATAAGCGTTGAATGTAATTTTTTAACTTTAGCACATACCCTGTGTTAGCAACAATAAATTAATAATTTATGACATAATAAAATATGTCTAGCCATAATAATTTAGGAAATTTGCTGTTTTAATATTGTTACATGCTGGGGTGAGCGCCAAAGGTTTCCAACAAATTATTAAATTTTAATCACCCCAACACGCACATGGGGAAAACGTAGCACAGAAACTGCAACAGGACCAGGACCATATGTTCACATTTCGATGCAGGCGTGGTATTTTGTAACAAATTACAGAAATTTCACATCATTCACATTACCTGTGGTTTATTAATAACGTGATTTGTGGCCCTACATTATATACACAAGGGAATAAAGGATTGAGTGGAGATGTCCCATACACAGGCAACCTACACCTTACACACCAATTCTCAGACTGACCCCAAGTGACGCTCAAAACACATCTATCCCCCCTCCCTCCATCTCTGGCTAGGCTCGCCGACCAGAGGTGGAGAGTGTCATGCCAGACGGAAATTCAAACACTAGTCGAAAGAAATACTAAATTACCCCAACAATGCTGTCGCCAATACGACGCAATAATGTGTCTGGCATGACAATATCTACTAATTCCTATTAATACACCACAATATTCACTAATTAATGTGGAAACGCATTTCATAGATATACAATAAAATATATATTGCTTATTTTTATAATTTTAGAGCTAATTTGGATGCCTAAAACTTGATTTTTTCAAGTCCTAAAAATCCAAGATTTACTTATAGGATTCGCAGTAATATCATTATGATTGCATGGTAATTTGGTATACATTTTCAACTTGAAGTGTATACATTGGAGTTAAATCTATTGTCAAGAGTATTATATATTATAGACGCGGTTCTTTCGAAATTGTATGAACAGCTGCACGGCCTTGATGATGTTTCATTCTGCTTTGGCCTTACAGTATCACACTCAATTTCGGGTTGACTTTATTTAAGACTTTATGCTAGTTATGAACAAACTCGCCACTAACAACTAGTTATAATTTCGTACTGTATGATGACAAGTGAGTGGTCTCTTAAAGAGGTGCGTACAAAACGGAGGAACTCGTTGATATCTGCCCGTCTTATTTTCTCAGGTTCCAAAAAGGACTGTAAGAACACATGCCTATGAGGAGCAAAGCCTTGCTTTTGCATAGGCTATGCCGAGGTCTTAAAAGTCCCTCGCACATTTCCAGCATAAAAGGTCTTGTGTAAAACCCATTGTGTATATATGCACAGTGTGCTGTGGCCCGTAAGATAATCCACAAACCTTTGGGCATAGCTCTGGTCAAATTCGTGAGCAACTCGCTCACTTTCCGGTCAGGCCCTGATATCAGATCGTGGGACTGCCTAGCAGTGGCTTGCCTACTCCGGATCTCAAGATGAGCCCTCGTTGTAAGCTAGTTTATCATACTAGTCTGTAGGTCCCGAGATCGTGGGTTCTAACCCAGCGGAGGGCAATGCATTTTTCTCGGGCGTAAAAATCTTTAGCATGACTGCCTTCGGAAGGGAAGTAAAACACATGGTCATGTGCCGTAGATATACGGCAAGTAAAATAACCGCAAGCCTGATAAACAGCCTTCTGAGCATAATTTCCGGTCTTTCACGCCCAATATAGAATGGAACGCTAAGAACCATAGCACTTAAAGAGCGTCCATAAATAAAACTAATTTTATTTTCATACTTGGCATTACTAACCAAAACTCCGCAGAAGGGCTCGGGCCAAATAAAATTGATCCCCTCTTTGCAAGAGTGTCTATCTCATTTCCTCTAATACCATGCCCAGGAACCCAAAGAAGTGCAACCGTGCAGCTGGTACAAAGTGTATCGCAACATCCTCTGGCATTGCCACACCAATCTGGATGTGGTTTTAACCGCCCTAAGGGCTTTCAAAGCTGCCATACTATCTGAGTAGATTACACATCAGATCGTCCGCATGGCATAGTGTAAATATGCATAGCGTAAGTTAAGATTTCATAGAACCCAGCCCTGATAACTCGACCTACGGTGTACACCTTCGCATTATACTTTCGCAATATGCACCTCGACTCACTAGCTGTAACTGCACTGCTTTTGTAAAATTCGAATCCTCAGTAATGACTAACTTCTTCCTTCGCTGGCTAGAGGCAACAGTAACATCGAACATTGCAACTGTCAGAGCAAGCTTGGTAACGCTAAAATAGACCAATAATTTTATTTTAGACTCACAATGAAATTAATAATGTCCACACACTATGGGTTGTGTAGCGGTGACGGGTGATAAATTAAACTGAGTTTTATTTATGGAGGCTCTTTAACTGCTGTGTTTCTTAGCGTCCCATTCTATATTGGGCGTGAAAGACAGGAAATTTTGCTCAGAGGCCTATCAGGCTTGAGGTTCTTTTGCGTGTCGTAAATATACGACACGGGACCATTGGCTTTACTTCCCTTCCGAAGGAAGCCATGCTAATGAATTTTACGCCCGAAAAAACCTATCTTCCTCCGCCGGGTTTGAACCCGCGACCTCGGAAATATGACTGGTGATGTCTGCTGTAGGGATATACTACTGAAGTCCGGAATGCAGGTTCGAAGTTCACTGCTTTCTTATTCTCTTTGCTGCTGTTCTGAATGATGTATTTTTGCCTACTTACGCTTATCTTGAGTCAGGTGAGGAGGATTGAATAAAACAACGTATTACGCTTGTCCCGATTTATTTAGTCAAATAAGCACACTAATGAAGTTGCTAACTTGCTTGACCGGACTATTTTACAATTCCCCGGATGACATATATTTCTCGTTAACTTCCACTACTTTGCCAAAATATAAGTTTAATCTACATTGAGTTCACACGCTTACCCCGTCCAGACCGACGTGACCAGAATTGAAAGAACATTTCTCGGAATTGCTCACATTTTTTACTCCGCAAGACGGACTCTAATCTTCTGCTATAATATTGTGGCATATTAATTTTATTGTCATTACCAGACGCGCTGTTGTGTTGTATTGTTGCTACCAGACGTAACATTATTGGATCTCCTTAGTTATATTTTGGTTTGAGTCTTTTCTTTTGGCGCGGACCACGCCAAAGGGAAATATCTGTTTGAAATTGTCTGGTATGACGTCAGCGCTTCCTGGCTTTGGCTAGACATGATTGGTGGGGGAAGATAGTGTCTCTCAAGTGGAAGCGGTCGCTGGAACCAGTCGTGTGTGGCCGGTCTACAGTCTGTGACATCTATCATCATCCTGTTTCCTTTGTTAACTATGTAGAGAAGCCAAACGTTTTTGTGAATAAATCCCAGGTAATGTGTGTTAATGTAATCCTTCAATGTAATATAACAACCCACACCTTCCCCTTAAAATTACACACCAAGGTCCCGGATATTTTGCTGCCAGCGAGTTGTACTCCCCCACCATGTGCGTATTGGAGTGAGCTAAATTCATCATTTTCTGGCAACCTTTTAGGCCTTTACCCCAACATGTAACAGTATGTAACGTGTTTTTCCGTTGATCACTTTTCATTATTTTCCCTGGTTAAACTTTATATTACTTTGGAAATTCCGAATTATCTCTGCCTCTTTCTAATATCTATCTCTCTAACTCTAGTTACTACTTCTCACTCTTGTGCTCTTCGGTCACGTATTTAGCCTACTTCCTGTAATGGGCTTTTCCCCATCTACCCGCATAGTTATTAATCGCCTTTTTCTGTCAGACAGTTTCCCATACAAAATTTACCCCTTACAGTAATCAGTTCTGCAAGTTATGTAATATTCTTCTATTGTACTGTTATTCACATACTGTTTACATTGTATTCATACTTTACATGGTTTTCCTAATCGAACGAGATGGCTACGCAGTAACGTG
Source organism: Deroplatys truncata (assembly GCA_030765065.1). Lineage (NCBI taxonomy): Eukaryota > Metazoa > Arthropoda > Insecta > Mantodea > Mantidae > Deroplatys > Deroplatys truncata. The sequence goes on along the minus strand of CM060979.1, from coordinate 48,652,933 downwards.
AGAGGCTCGCATTAGTGAGGTCCCGGGTTCGATTTTCGTCGACTGCCTACTCTGTCCTTCGATTTTCCTTTCATTCCGCTTCCTTCTCATATTTCAGGCGTCATTCTAGGTTTCGTGACATAAGGTAGGCCGGATAGATGACGTGAATGCTTTCTCAAAGGAAAGTGCTCCAGTAGACACTAGGGGGCTGTTTGGTCGACGGGTCGTTCATTGCCCTCTCCAGGCAGCTCCAGCAGTGGGATTGCTCTTCGAGCTTGGAACTCTTAGGGACTCCGCGCGTCTCTATGGCGTGTCTGCCTGAGGTCTGTAGCCTCCTGTGGTTCCTTCACTTCATCCCTTTTTCCGTGTTAGCTGCAATAGAGGTATGCAGGTTGCAGTGTGCGAGGCGTCCCCCTCCGTCGTATAACCTACACTATTATCTACCATTCCTATCTGCTTTCTCTCACTTTCTTAATAGTTGTTGTTGCTCTCATATTCTATTCTTATTTTCTACTTGATACGCTTCTTCCTACGTTTATTCTCATTTCCTGTATCTTTTTTTAAATATAATTTCTTTATATTAAACCTTAGGTAGGTGTTCCCATTACAGTTGGTTCACAATTAACAGCGTAACTTTGAATCTTACCACGTAGATAATAAAACTTTAATTTGTAATTCATAACATATACACTGTTTCTTAATATAACAAAGTAAATGCTAATCAACTATACATAATAAATACAGTTTAAACCTAATTTTGATCCAAAACATGATAAAACAGCAGTGTTATTTGCAGTAATCAGTGTAATTTGTTGCATAAAGCTCGTGCAGTTTCCACAGGAAATTAACCCCTCAGTGCGACCTACTACCGCACTCTGGGATTGTCTATTTCCCTTGCTTTTGTCCAAACAGCTTCATTCTAGTTCAAACTTCTGTTTCATCAGTGACATCACTGCAGTTAACATTCCTTTTTATGCAGTTAATAAAAATGAAGCATTGCGTAAGTGCTATCCTGTTTGGTCTTAAAGGCGAAAGAAAAAGCTGTGATGGAGTTATCTTTCAGATATCAAATATCGGAAATCAAATGCTTTTGAAAAATCGATGTTAGCAATGATTGAAAACATATTGGAAGTAAGAAAAGGAAGAGACATGTACGGTTACACGACTTTTCACTTCCCATCGAGGAAGTGAACCATATAAGTATGTTTCCGTTGCTTTATTCCGTGGTCCCTAAGTTTCGCAACGCACTGGCGTTGCAGTTTTAATTAACTAAGAACTCTCGAGCAGAATACATTCATTGAACTGAAATACGTGCATGAGGTAGCCAGTCAGCAGGAGCACAAATATAATTAATTATATCATGATAAAGCTCTGTTTTTATGAGAGACGTGAAGTTAATGAAATGAAAGTTCATAGAAAATATTTCTTAACGTGGAGGAAATCGTGGGCAGCAGTGATGGGGTAAAAAGGACTTGAAAAGACATGCGCATTTCTCAAATTAGGGACACTAATGGATATTACATTGTGCTTTACAGCTAGTCTTCCTAACATACACATAAAATCCTAGCCATTGTCTAGTTTTCTACTTTTACTTAATTTTCCTTGAATATATTTAAACATTTAATTGCACTTTATGAATAATTATTTTTATTAATCCTTGCTGTCATTTTATGTCTGCAGCTATTGCATTTTTTGTCAACCGATTTATAAGTCTTGAAAACACATACATATACAGGGTTATTGAAAGTAGGAACATACTTTAAATATTTATCTTTAATAAACGACAATAGATAGCAACACATACGAAACATCATTGAATAGAGGAGAGTTCAAAGTTTTAAGCCCCCACTTATTAGTTCCATTCAGTGCCTACAGCGGCGCTGGCTTTCTTTACGAGAAAATGGCAACGCCACAGGAAAAGCCGTTTTGTGCGCTGCAGTATGCAAAGAGCGAATCCATTGTTTCATTGCAGAGTGCATTTCGTTGCAAATTCAACAAAGAGCCACCTCGTCATAAAAATTTACAATTGATACAATAAATTCGTAGAAGATGCGTATGCAAACGGAAAAGCACTTGTCGTCCTCACATAACAAATGATGCTCATTTTGAACACACAATTTAAAATTTTGAACTTTCCTCTATTCAGCGATGTATCGCATGGGTCGCCATCTATTGTCGTTTATTAGAAATAAATATTTAATGTTCGTTGCTTCTTTTTGAATAACAGTGTACATGAGATAACTTTAATATGAAACCATTACATAAAGTTTTTATGTCAGTTTTGTTAAGTTTGGTTTGAAAAATGCAATGCCGCAGCCGGATTTGAACCACGGATATTCCGACTCGAATTTTTCCCGGTAAACCACAAGGAGACCTCGAATTCATTTTGAGATGACATACCCCAATGACAACTTACCATGTCGTAACATTAAGTCCCGGACTTCATAGTTTAACCAACTATTAGGTCAATGAATGGTAATGAATTATTTCACACAATTCGTTATAGAACAAGATTAGAAAGGTAGAATCAGACTGAAAAATTCAATCTGTGGCTATGGCAATGAATTTTTCAGTCTGATTCTGCCTTACCAATAATAAACTGATCACGTGATATATTAAAACCTAACCAGATGAGTCATCCTCTCCTAATCTCAGTGTAATATTTGCACTTCCGTGCATAAAAGGTAGGTTTTAATATAACGCATTTTTAGGTTGATACTAGTTGCTTGCGGATTTTAATTTTTATTTATTGTTTAGGTTTAGTTTAATACACATTTAAACCTCTTAATCGTTTTAATTGATTAATTATACAATCTAAAGATTTTAATCCTGTCAGTGTGTTGATAAAAGTAACGTTATTTCACACAGATAATAAATTCACGAATGAATCGTGGCTGCTGCTCGTAAACGATCTTAAAATTCTTGCAAAAGGATCCCAATGCTTAACCAGAGACAATTTTATTTTTAAAGACAAATTTATGTTTGGATAGTTCTATACATTTAAATAAAACTCAAAAGAATACAAATTAATGCACTGTAATATGCGTGAGGCATCTTTCGTGATACATATTTTCAAATGTATACTGTTTTACAAATGAACGTACTAATATTTGCTGGAATGTCCCTATGTCTTACATAGTATGCCTACTGTTTTACTTACTTTATATAGTATTGACATTAGATTAAGTGATATATATGTATATTGTCGCGTACCTCAATAATTTGTAATTAATTATTTAACTTTCAGAGGAGAGCTACTCGCTGCGAGAGGGATCGTTGAACAAACAAAGAAACCTTAATTTAAGAGGCACCGACAAAGGGACGCAGCTAAAGTTAAATTCACAAATATTCTTACACTAACATAATTCCTGGCTGAAGGGAGAGGCAAGGATTCTATACTACCATAATTAAAAAGTCAAGGAAGAAGAATAACTGGTTGATTTATTATAATAACTTACCCATGTGTCTGCCGGGGCGAGGACGCCATATCATTGGTTAGCTATCCGTACATCTGAACACCGCGAAGACTAGTCACAGACTCTTGAAAAAACTCGTTAAGCTTGGCGTCCTAACGCCATATCCCCTCCAATGAAACTATTTCCCCTCAAACGCCCCTCCTCGGATAAACTGCCAACCTTCACCTTGGGTAACCAGAGGGCACAGCTATTACTATAATCTGTGCACATGCCACATCTCCCCCTGGCCACCCAAGTCGACGTCCTCGTCGACAGAAAGAACATAAGTACAAAATACAGGAAAGACAAAAGAAAGACATACCAAAAAAAAAATGACATAGAAATGTGTGATGTAAAATAAAAGAGGAATACATATGTGTGGTTGCACCCAGCCGACGACAGAATATTGCTGGGCGATGTGGCGAGAGAGGAGCGATGTAAGTGCAGTCGACGTAATATTGTTAATGCACTAGCTTTGGCATCCCGCACACGCACACACCACGCTGCCTTAGTTCACAGGCACACTACACTGCGCAATAGGGTGATGAACTGCCGTAACTGTTTGTGGGTGGTTTAGACAGTGCCCACAACGACGATTTGTCCTGGTGTAGAATTAGCACCGCAGGTCTCTGGTGATGACAACAGGGTGGGCAGTCGCTGGCTTGGACTGCCCCCCGACATGGTGGCTCCTTATGCCACGGCAGTGTAGTGGCTGCCCGACAGCTTCCCTGTGGTGTTTCTTGACTTCTGGTGTGCTCTGGGGATGCTGGTGCATCTTCTCGCTCTCTGCCCAGTACAATTCTAAAACAAAACCACGACACAATAAACAGGATGCTCCCACAAAGAATCACACAGAAAAGAAGGGTATGTCCTTTACAAAATAAAGATTTTAAAGTATGAAAAGTGTACACTAAAAATTCTTTTGACATGGGCAAGTAAAGAGAAAAGAAAATTAGAACAAATTGGCATAAGAAAGAAATTTTACATAGTTGCCATCGAAAATTGAACTTACAATGCTTCATAATCCAAATAACAGTAAAACAGACTCAAAATACATAAACATGACAGAAATGAAACATAACCTTATCTTGGGATCCCAATATTACATCTCAATAACCAGCTGGTATCACTAACAAAAGAAAGTAAGTGCACTTACAAGACAATCACACATGACAATGAAATGAACTCATTCACACTGACCATGGCCCCAAATTACACACAACACTGACTTAACTATCTACTCAAACTAGTGTATACATCACTACAAGCTACATCCACAATACATTTCTAAACTACGCCACGTGACATGCTTTCAACTACTAGTGTCCTACTCTTGTCATGAATACAATTTCTTGTCCACATCACTGTCTTTCTCATCGCAGTATGAGCATCAACTCAATCATAATCATCATGAACAACATCAGCAGTAATAGTGCAATCTCAATCATTACTTCAAGCATCATCATCTTTCAATTTTCTCTCCAAAACAAAACATCTGCACTTACGTGTCTCATTTAACATGCTGTAAATTCAAAACATCTGACATAGACATAACCTTCAAAAAAAAAATCACATTAATTCAGGAATTACACAAATAACATGACATTATAATGTTGCATCTACATCCTCAAAATCAAGAAATTTAAGCTGGAAAACAGGTGGTATTAAAATTTGGTATCTAAGATGGTAATAAACTTGTTGCATAAACAGAGAAAAAAAATTATCTTCATTACATTCACTTCCATCCATTTAATCTCTCGTGTGAATGCATCACACACGCTATACTGGGCACGTTACAGCAACACCAATAAGCAAAATCAGTACAATCATCACATCAACTTTCCAGGTACATGTAGCCCTCCTGAAAAATCAACACATTCATACACTTCAACTATCGGGGTTACACTGTGGCACTTCCACCGAAGCTGACATCATCTCATCTCTTCTCATCTCTCCTCATCAACACCGTCGGGGTTACTCTTACGCACATCCACCGAGGCAAATCTCAACTCACATTTCTCACATAACCTCACACTACGCCATCGGGGTTACTCTTTGGCACTCCCACCGAGGCAAATATCACATAACCTCAAATACACACATACATACACACACTATTCATGCAACAAATTTTCTGCAAATAAAGATCACAGCATCATTATGGAACCCAAAATCAAATCGAGTCATATCATATCAAATCAAATCATATCAAATCAAATCGAATGCAACAAAACAACATCACATCATTACTCAAAACAATATTGTCACATAACATTCCTGAAAATGAAAGCTCAATTAAGCACATAGTACACCTGAAACACATTCCTGCAGCATAACACAACAACAAAACAAATGATGTGCAGTTACCAAAACATAATTCAAAATTTAGATTACACCCACAATAATAATACACTTTTAATTTAGCAGAGACATTCATATCACATATTCCTGAAAAGTAAGGCTTAATTAAGCATCAGTCACTGAAACAATAAATTTAGCATACCTTTGTGAGTCGTAAAACTGTTTCATTCATCCAAACTTTAGCACTCACAATGATTACATGCTTACAGGTGATTCTTTTCTTTTCTCTTACTCGTTTACCACAAAATTCCCGTGCAAATTGTCCAAAATCTGGTAACACACGTACAGCTGGTTCATCAACATCCACATCCACATCGTACTGGTCCATATCAGAAGCACATCAAACCTAATTAGGTGTAGATACTGGCAAGGTTGGTAGCCCCTGAAACTTTTACTTACATGAGTAACTGCGAAAGATTTTCCCTTAAAAATATGCATTGCGGAATTAAACCAAACTTGGCAACGGTAAAGCAAAATTATCATCATTCTCAGAGCGGCCAATAGCAGTAGTAGCCAACATTGCAACATTCTAAAATAACTCATACGGCAACAACTCGTTGGAATGCTCCATGTGAGAGGGGTCAATGACCGGCGGCAGCCAGCTGATAACTGAGCAACAAGAGGCGCACCAACACTGGACAAATTCCACCACACTGTGCTCGCCAACTGGAGCAATTACTATATCAACTTTCTGTGCAGGACGTCGCTTATGCATGATTGCAGCACAAAAGATAACGCAACCAATAAACAAACCGTAGGACCAAGCAAACAGATTACACCAAACTAAACACTTATAGCAACACATGAAAGTAAGTAGCAAGAGTAGAACATAACCAAATAAAACAGTTGCAGAAAGAACACAATTAAGCGCCCGCGGCGAAATATCAGAAAATTATACTAACACACGGCTACACAAGCCACTTGGACACAATACCAAGATTTTTAAGCAGAATGAACATATGGAAGAAAACCAAAATGATAGCTGCAGTGAGAAACCTCGAACTGGAACTTAAAAAAACTACGTCACACTTACTGTGACCACCGCGAAGATTCTCAAAAGGAGCAGAATACAGACTTGTAATCTAAACTAGCACACAAAACTTCTCTTTTTTTTTCTAAAATCAAATGTATATAATCTGATATGCACACGCAAAGAAACGCGCCAAAACACGTGCTGAAGAAGACTGGTTTCACAAGCTAAAAATTGTTGCTGAAATGCACGACACGCGGGAATTACACAACACACGTGCGTACATAAAAGTTACACGAAGAATGACCCAGAAAAGTGCAGTAAATAGCTAGAAATCACAAGCACTGGAATATAAAGTTATACATTTCCAAACCACTGCTAATAAGCACAGAAAACAAGATTTGCAAACGGATAGCCCACACGTGACGAGCACATTTTGAAACAACAACTATATCGCTCGTTTCTTCTCAAATTTCACAAAAACATTTTTTTTTTGAAAACAACCAGCGCGAAGAACGGAACACAGTGATATAATTTAAAGGAAATGAAGCCAAACCAAGGGGAAAATGGAGTCAGAAGCTTTAGCGTCACCCGGCAGACAATGGGAAAATATGCAAAAATGAACTCAAAATTGAAATTTCGACACCAAACTTTCAGAAATGATGGAAACAAAATTTAGAAGAAGAGAATCACAAATAAAAGTATAAAAATCCTTACCCTTTAGCCAGAAAGAAGTTTACATTTTTCACGACCACGTGGAGGACAAACCGTTAAATTTGGAGGGAAAAAAAATTTTTGCACTTAAAATCTCAAAACAATTCAATTCTACCTGGCGCCACCACCAATTACCCGGCGACAACTCCACCAATTTGTCGCGTACCTCAATAATTTGTAATTAATTATTTAACTTTCAGAGGAGAGCTACTCCCTGCGAGAGGGATCGTTGAACAAACAAAGAAACCTTAATTTAAGAGGCACCGACAAAGGGACGCAGCTAAAGTTAAATTCACAAATATTCTTACACTAACATAATTCCTGGCTGAAGGGAGAGGCAAGGATTCTATACTACCATAATTAAAAAGTCAAGGAAGAAGAATAACTGGTTGATTTATTATAATAACTTACCCATGTGTCTGCCGGGGCGAGGACGCCATATCATTGGTTAGCTATCCGTACATCTGAACACCGCGAAGACTAGTCACAGACTCTTGAAAAAACTCGTTAAGCTTGGCGTCCTAACGCCATATCCCCTCCAATGAAACTATTTCCCCTCAAACGCCCCTCCTCGGATAAACTGCCAACCTTCACCTTGGGTAACCAGAGGGCACAGCTATTACTATAATCTGTGCACATGCCACATCATTTGAATTAAATATTAATTGTATATGAATGCTGCACAGCTGCCCAAATGGAATTAAAAGTATTATTTTGAGATATTTTAAAAATTATACAAATATAACAAATATAAACAAAACTAGTATACACACAAAAGACGACGGCTATTTTATTGTAGAGTTACGTTCCATTTGTTGCTTACGCGATAAAAACTTATAAAATGAAAGTTATATAACGGCCCAAAATTTGGGCCTCCGACGGTTCTGCGTCACTTTAGTAGACCATTACTTTTAATGACTGCAATGAATTATTGTTGAGGTTTACTACAGTGAAACGCTTATCTACCAACGCTACCAGCTAACATTTTTACTTTCTCTATTATGTATAGCAAGTAGGGAAGTATTGTATTCCACCCAAAAATTCGATGTCGAGATTTCACCGGAAATATAAGTTTTTGTGGACACTATTATAAGCATACTAAGGGGTATTATAAACTTCTTTGTAGTTATCCATTTAAACTTGAAACACTAAGGCTATATTTCGAAATCTTTGGGTATCTTTAGCTCTCACGAGAAAACTTTTGAAGCCCGTGAAGTGCTGTAGAAGTTTGGAAATATTCATTGTATTGAAGATCGACTATTAGCTTCGTTTGGTTTTGTGTTTAAATGGTTTTAAACATAAAATTAACTTATTGGCGAGTGATATATATGCTTGCTATAGTATACTGTATGAAATAATAACCATAAAAGGGCATTTTGACTAGGTTTTACTCCTCAGTCACTGGTATTGTAAGACGAATGGAGTAAAATCCTCTTGCTTGTTCGTCATATAGGCCAGCTTCCTACGTCTCCTCACAACGGGCTTATACTCGTACAAAGGAATCGTCCTTTGGCAGCAAAAGGACCTGAAGAAAGTTGAAATGAGCTGCCGAGCAGACAAACGAATTTATCGATCATCTCTAGTCGATGCTACACGGTCGTCCTTAACTTCTTACAGCAGATTCCTTTCTCCACACCCTGCTGACCACTGGAGGAATGGATTTGTCACCTAGCCTGTGTTTCTACTGTCCCTAAAACAACTCTATTATTCCAGGCAGGTGCTCACAGTGAGCATTTGTTGTTGTTAGACATAGTGTTCTGACGCTGCGAAGGGGTAAGTGGAAACGCAATGCTTTGTTAGAGGCAAATTTCTAACCAGTATAACACATCAAAATGTATCTAGTTGTGCTGTAATAAAATAAACGTTAAAGTACGCGTGTTTCAGGTTGCGTGCTATACGGCAGAGGATTATCCTTAATGCAGAAAATGGTATGTACATTTGATCTGCTAAATAGATCATTAATTGCTCCGGATAAATGTATGTACCTCCAAAATTCATAAATAATTAGATTCGTTTTTGGAAAATGTAATTTCTTTAGATTCTCATCCAGTGTTGGTAAATGCCGACATTAAGAGATTATTTCACTTAGAAATATGACCAATAGTTTACGAAAACTTAGCTTTAAAATGCACCAAGGAGATTCAGAACTGTAAAACATGGCAGTTACATTTAGTTCAGAAAGGAAGCGTGTGCATTCTGTTACCTTGCTTTACCATGTTGCTACGGTATTGCAAAAATAACTTTTAAAATAGGATTACGTGTTTTAAGCATGTGAAAAATCTCATATTTGACGCAGAAATTAAATGAGATGAAAGCAATTATGTACTAAATGAGTTTAAGCCATATTAAAATTGCAAATCAGAGAGATGGACAGTACTTGACAGTAGTCTTTGCTATGAATTCAATGTATTAAATTATAAATTAAGATTGTTGGAAAATACTATATAAAATTTAATTTTTGCGAAGAATGCTTATATCATGAAAAGTAATTAAACGATTATATTGTATAAAAAGAACAAAAGAAAAAAAATAAATGGCGTAGAAAGAGAAAACACGTCAAGAATGAACGAAAACATTGCATTCACAATATTTTACACATTATAGGAAATGAAAAATGTCAACAAAAGAGAAAACTAAAATGGAAACATGTTGAAGGATGAATCTGTATTGTAAATATGTTGTTTATATCAAAAGTAGATTATTTTAGCTTAGAGAATTTCTATGTAGGTTATAATTTATTTCGTTATACTTCGCAACCAAATTAGAGAGTAAACAACGTTCAATCTTTCTATTTCCTTAAGACAATTTTCACGAAAGAGAAGGAATTGAGCAACGCTCAAAGAAAATTATTTAAATTGTAACGCATATTATATTGTATTATATGCAAAAGGAAATGGTTTATAAAGATTTGTGAAATACAAAGAATCGTCGAACAAAAGTAGGAAATTGTAGTAAGTAATGTTAATAAATGGAAAAGGTTGTTCTACATTATTATTTAATTATCTGAAAGAAAATAAATCACTTTTCAGTGAATGACATTATTATTGCTATCAATGATTTAAATTGCCTTACTTTTCCTAAGCACGTAATAAAATTCTTGAGGAGAATAAATTTTAAAATCACTTAAAATACACCGAACATATGTAAATAGCAAATTAAAATAAAGTTTTTACAAAATTCTAAAGCGTAACACTCGCTATCACAGTTCAACAATTGTTCAGTTAAGCTTATTCCGCTAAGAATCACTTCTGCCACATCTGCCAGATACGATAATACCAACTGATTTCTTGGAGCGTTAACTTCAATCCGGGCAATATGTCAGATCGATAGGTTCCAGAGCCAGAGCTGAGACCTGAACAACGATCACCTTATCCTGTACCATATTCCTCAATTATTTTATTATTTAGGTAAATGCATATGCTCTGTTGTGAAGATAACTCCCGTATTTGCTTCTAATAAATCAATAAAACTTTCATTCCAATTGCATTCTGGAACACACATTAAGAGAACTGCTTAATTCATGAAACTGAAATGCACCATATAGAGTATAATCAGATAGTAAAGCATTGGATTCGAGATGATACTTTAAATAGGCAGAACATTCTGTTTAGCAACTTCTATGATGGGGAGGTAGATAATTATTTTGGAATTTCTATGCGTACCCAAAAGTAGACAGAACAATGTGGTTTGTAGTTTGCTTGCGACTCAGAAAAGTAGATAAGCCGACTATTTTAATACGATGTTGCCTTGCGCTTAAAGAGCAGGTAGAAAATTTTGGTCCAAAACTTCCACGCGGCTAAAATCTAGGTAAGTAAGAAGGTTTAGGTCTAGAGATTTTATTTTTTACCAACTGAGTTTCCCATTTCTAATGCAAAAAAAAATCTATGGACATTTTCAAACATATTAAAAAGCGCTCTTGAATTGAAGGAATATTTGTACTATAGGATCTTTCAACAAGAGTGTCCTATCTTTAACATGTGATAGCTGCCGTTGTTATTGAGTTACAGAAGTAATTTTTTTCATGTGGTTACAGTTGTTATTGATGAATAGCCATGGAACGTTAAGTATACAGTAATGCGTAGAAATTGTGAAAATGTATTATCAAAATGGATCATCTGTTCGCCAGACCTTCTGTGTATTGCGTGAAGTTTAGGTGTGCATAATCGTTTCTGCGAGAGAACGATTCGCGTTTGATCGATAAATTTGAAAGAAGTGGTTCTGTCAGCGATCAAAGAACTCCTTTACATAATCAACGTAAGCGCTCCAACGAAAACATAGGCGCCGTTCGTGAGAGTGTACGCGAGAACGGAAACAAATCAATTGCTCGTCGAGCGCAAGAATTGGGGCTTTCGCCGACCACAACTTGCCGAATTCTGCATCTGGACTTGACGTTTCACGCTTACAAAATGGTGTTAACTCAAGAACTAAAGCCCAATGACCATAGGTTGCGCCGTGTATTCAATGACTGGGCTATGGAGCATTTGGAATCAGACCCGGATTTTTGTCAAAAATCATCTTCAGTGACGAAGTCCACTTTGGATGGATGGTTATGTTATCAAAAAAATCGCCACTATTGGAGCAATCAAAATACAATGCAGATTCAAGAACGACCACTTCATCCCCAAAAGGTTACTGTGTGGTGTGGATTTTGGTATGATGGAATCATTGGTCCATATTTTTTCCAAGATGAAGATGGAGAAGCTCTGTCAATGGAGAAATATACTGGGCTCTTAAAAGGGACTATTGGCCTCGATTGGATGGTATGGATCTCAGAAACATCTGATTCCAGCAAGATGGTGCCACATGTTATACTGCTCTCGAAACAATCGATCTTTTGAAGGAGAAGTTCAGAGGTTTCATCATTTCCCGTGGTGGTGATGTTAACTAGCCCCCGAGATCATGTGATTTAACGACGTTGGATTACTTCTTGTGAGTTTATGTTAAATCTTGAGTTTTTCAACAAGCCAAAAACAGTAAATGATCTTATTCATAACATCACGCGTGTCATTGAAAATTGGGTCAACCGTATACGCGCAACCCAACGAAGTCGCGGCGGTCATTTAACTGATGTTCTCTTTCACACGTAATGACATTAATTATGTTCCAAAATAAAAAAAAGAATTAAACCTCTTATCATTTATAGAACGTGTTTTATTTAAGTTCAAAGATAGAACACTCTTGTTGAAAGACCCTATATAGTTAAATAAAATTCATGGAAAATAGTGTTAAAATTACCCTGATTTTCTTAGTTTTATTGCTAATTAATATATGAAATAATGGATCAGTAGAAGCAAACACACATTACATAACGCTATACGTTAGTCATAAGAAAGATTTGTCGCGGGTCTTGGACGGAACGAAACGTGCCCCGTTTCAACTGAGTTTTTCACACGCATTTACCTAAACAAATGACAGTTTACGTATTTATTATTTAATGTTTGATATATGCAATATACCGGAATTTCTATTAAATCAAATATTTTTTTATTCAGAGCATTCACATAATTCTCTGCTCACGGGTGTAACGCAAGGTTACGTTTACGCAACCGCCCAATTTTAATGAAACATAATTCCAAAAATACCTAAACTGATTTTATAAGGCAACATGACTGATATACTGCCGCCTTTCTAAAGTACTGGGAAACAGTAAAAAAAAATTGTGTAAGTTAATGTCTTGAAACTGAAAGTGATTGACTCGTTCGGAACTTGGAACGATTAATAAATTACAGTGATGTACTAAGTTCAATTAGTTATGTAGCAGCTGGCCTGCCAGACGTAGCATGGTTGGTTCTTAAATCTCAAATGACGACTAAATTACTTTCATTGACCTTCTCCCACATTCTTTAGGACTTTTTTAAATTCCATTTATACCCCGCCTTTAACTGCATTGGCAGGATTTCCTTTGGAACTTATTGCCTATTGTAAAATTATATCGAAGATTTTTAAAATGTAAATCCTTTGCTTTAATCCGCAAAACTGGAATTTGCTAAAGTCCCACGATAAAATAATTAGAGGTTATGGTGGTAGTGGCAGTGGTGGTGGTGGTATTTATTAAGTACTTAGATTTACATTAATTGCATAACACAGTAGCATGGGTCATAAGACCGTACATGCTCTCTAGGAAAATATCTGGCCTGTATACGTGACTTGCAGAATCGACCAGAAAACAACTATTTTTATAATCACCACGCTATATAGGTAGATATAAAATAAAAAATACTTAACCAAACACACACTCACGCACACAAGTACTCTAAGCACCACACATATTTAAAGAAAATTTACACAAACAACTTATCTCTTAGTACACTTACTTCCATTATGTATGTGCCCAAGCTTCGACAGTTTTGGTTTTTTAGAATCAAGTGCCAGCATGCTGTCCTCCGTCTGTTGGAAGCCAAAAATACTTCCGGTGATAAACTAATTACAAAGGAAAAGTCCCCATATGTTCACGAAAACGCATATGAAGCATGGACGGATGTTGTATTTCTGGTTTATTTAACCCCACTTCCTGACAGCCTTACAAATTCTAGAAATACTGTGTAGCTTTAAGGCAAATTATTTTAGCAGTTAAAGAGTTAACGGTATACTTGAGTAATTTTAGACAATCGCAGAAGTTGATGTTTTAAAACTCTTTTACCTTCCTTAATATAACATAAGGCTGCACAGTTCTCGCATATACAGAAACTCCTGACATCAACATTAAATGAAATAGGGATAAAGCTGATGAATATGCACATAATACTCCTAGACCAGCAGTTTAAGGGGAGACCATAGTGCAAAAATTACCATAAATGGTATTTTATTTCTTGACGCAGTTTTATAAATTGAAATTTCATCCTTAATTTGATATATGCCATTTTTGTACTGCGTATTCTGCACAACTTCACAGATAAAAATCATAACGTCTACACAGCTTGGAGAACAGGAATAGACTAGCACTTCTTTTAGGGAAGTTTTGCTCTAAAATTGATAATACTGCTAAGTGTGGCAGATTATGTGTGCTCAAGTCATGTGGTTTCTTTATTTTCAAATATATGTGAGTTTATTTTCTCCAGCTTTTACTTTGAACAGATTTTTGTATGGGTGGCATTTTCTGGTATTAATGACCCGTTTTCTGAGAAACTATTGAAGACAACTGAATGAAATTTTAGGATAATAAAAACAGCCTCTAAGTGCCATTGTGATCTACTTCTGTGTTAATAACACGTTTGGATATTCTTTAAAAATAATTGGTGATAAATTCTAATCAAGATGATACAATAAAAACGGTCCCACATTCCTTAGTAAACAAGCTAGTAGTGGATCAGTGAACTTAGAAGGTAACCATTTACATTCTTTAAACATTTCAGTCTCATGTTTCTAAGATAATGGGTTATGAATTTAGTAAATTTAACACTGATGGGATAGAACCTTTAATCTCCTTCTAAAAATTTTGTAAATGGCACATGTAATGCAACCGCTGGGAGAAATAAACTCGAGTGTTAATAATAAATGTCATTTGATGATTTTTGATATTATTTAACATATACTTATACTGAACTTCGTTCCTACGTAGAAAATGCAGATAAATTTCTTACATGGTGATTATTAACATATTTTGGCATCCAAAAGCTTCAATATATACATATGTAGAACTAGAAATCACGTTTAATTAGATGTTTTATGCTACGTCAGGTACAAATTTACATTATTTTAATGGCATGCCAATTAAAGAAATAAGTATTATATGCAAATTATAAGCAGGCTCTGATTGTCTTTACTTTCGCTGTCTTTTTCTGTTGCTATATCGTGACCATCGTTGAATATTGATTCAAATGAAATAGCTGTGAATTTTTGTTTATTTTACACTTTCTGAGTAGTAAGCACAGTAATTATTTTTTTACTGTATGGCAACAAAAAAGTTAAAGCTACCTTCGCAAGTATGCTGTTTTATGACTACAAAAAGTTGGTATTCTAGTACCCAAGTCTTGCAAATCCTTTTTAGTCTTTTAGGCCTATGTTCATCGAGAAGATTAGTGCTTTTCAATGGTTAAAGAATTATCGAAAATCAGTTTAGTGGTTACTCTACATACACAACCCCACATAAAACATTTCATCCTATAATATTAGTATGGATTTAAGAACAGTATCATGTATGGATTTTGCCCTCAAAACCTAAGGTGCTTCGTTTCTGTATATGTATCTGTATGACCGAAACACAAATAAAACCTTGAAACACAATTCACATCGATTGCCGTTATTCTTGCCATCGAGCGAGGTGGTACTGAAGTAACGTGTACGACCTGCATTCCCGGCTACCGTCCACTCTGAATCATGGGTTTGTCGTGGTTTCCCCGGGTCGATAGGCGAATACTGGGGTGGTTCCTCTTCTACCACGGCTATCCTGTCCCTCATTTCCTGCACCTATTATCTTCTTCATTATCATCTGCTTCAGGGTTGTAGGACCAGGCGACGGTGTTCGGCGAATTGCGGCTGGGCGGTGGATGTGCCCATTGTAGAGGTTTCTTCCCTGGCGTCGGTCGGGACTGTCCAATCGAACCCACTTCCGAAGTGGGCCCCATCAGGGGGGACCTCCGGGGCTTAGGAGCTCGTGGGTGGGGCCGGGCGGCGTAAGATGCGTTTTATCTGGAAACGTTAGGAACCCCGTCCATACTTACGTCCATCGTCATTCGGAACTGGTGGTTGTCCTTGCGTATCTCCCCTCATCCGTCCCTCCAAGGGGTCACCTAAGAAGCAAAAAAGTATGAACCATCTTACTTGTGATGTTCTGTCCCGTTGTCGGGGGATCCCTCTGTAATATGTGCCTTTACCTTTTACTCTTACCATTAATTTTAAAAGTAACAACTGGATAAAAAGCAGATGCTTGGAAAAGTCGCGAATCTTCAACTTCTGGAAAAGTTCTTATGCCATTAACAATTCGGTGAGCTATTACGTGCACAGAATGCTGGAAATAATATTAACATTTATGTATGACTATCACGGCTAGGACCCAGCACTTCCGTGCCAGCTACTGCTTCCGAAGTTCTTCAGCTCTAGAAGCGATCCATTCTTTATCACGTACCTAGAATGTAGAGAAAGTATTGCATTCCATACAAAAATGGATATAGAGATTTCATCGTAAATACATATTTTGAGGCCTCTAAATCAAAGTTTTAGAGTGGTTTTAGAAACATTCCGCGCACATGTGTGTTTTTGTGAATAGTATAACCCAAAATGAAGCGCCCGATAAATACCAAACCTGTTATTTAGGTTAAGTATCTTCAAAAGATAACGACACTAACTTTTAAAGAAAATCCCCCAATTGTTTACATGGAAAGTTTTCGTTCTTTTTATCTTCTAAAAATGAATAAAGATTTTAATTAAATTCCTATATATACATGTATATAAGATATTTACACGAGAAATAAAATGCATATCTTGATTTTCTGGGAATAGAATGTGGAACTGTCTTTATTCGGAAGGAGTTTTGTAGAATTTTGTACAACTGGTAAACCATAACAGATATACAAAAACCTACTCCACAAAAAATATAGATCTCTTGAAAACCCCCAATTTATTTCAAATAACCTTTTTGTAGCATCAGTCATTTTCGAAATATCCGTTGTTATTGGCTTTGAATGTTTTCAGTACTATTTATTTGTGCTGTCGCCATTCATTTTTTTCTCGCAATGTCCTGGAAAGCGTATAAAATTTCGGCTTGCTAACCGGGTCGCTAACATGTAGGGACCCGGTTTTTAAACATCTGACTATCGATTCGGTTCTATCCTCTTGTACCTTCAACAAAATGTGTAATGAAGCTATTTGTACAAATGTTTATCTCCGTTAACATTAATTAGAAAAATAAGCGTTCGTAAGAAGAGTTTGTGAAAGCTCTATAACGATAGTAAGCCGAGAAGGTTCATTTGCATATAACTTCAGAATCTTTCTTCCTCTCTCTCTCTCTCTCTCTCTCTCTCTCTCTCTCTTTCTCTCTCTTTCTCTCTCTCGCTCGTGAGCTGCACATTCTGGACATTTGAACTAAGGCTATAAGATTTGTCGCGGTAACTGTAGTGTTATCTTAGTTGCTGAGCGCCTGTTATTGTTTTACTATTTGAATTTTGGGTTTTTTGTCCTCCGGCTGGCTATTATTACTCAGTCGAACAAATCTCTTGAACAGGGTGTGTAAACGGAAAGGAGTTGTTACTAAAAGATAATACTGATAAAAGAATTTGTTTTTACAATTTTATTGCCGTCACACTTAATTAATTTCACATATTTACTCTTGATACACGCCTGACTGAAACTGTTATATTTTTGAATGTAACTATAATCACTTATTTGCCGCACATTATTAATTCGCGTATTTCACATTTTTTGCTAACTTTACGACGCGAGAGATTCTGTAGAATTGCGTAACGTGTACTTCGTGAATGATTCTGTTAAACTGCGCGACGTGTAACTCGTGAATGATTCTGTAGAACTGTGCGATACATTTTTTTTTCTCGAGTGGAGGAGAAAATGATGTGTCTCTGGGTTCAGAATTTATACTCCCTCACCCCGATATGCCTAAACATTATAACAGAGTTGCTATTGGTTAATAAAGCGCGCCAACATTAACGTCTATTTTTTTATCCAATCAAAATTACGAACACATATGCTCTAGGGAAGATATTTTCTCCATTTATAAAGAAAGGCACGCTACTCTGACGTCATTTGTTTGTCTCTTCTAATTGATAAATAACTCACCCCCTCGATACATTGTTATCAGCTCCTATTGTCAGTTTCAGTGAGGCCGTGTAAACTTATTTCCTGACAATGCTTATAATTAACAAACATCTCAAATCATTGTCATACAATAATATTAATTTACACTACAATCACTCTGGCATTCACAGTGTTGTGATATAAAATACTGCCTCAAAGATTAAGGCTAGGAAGTATCTAAGTGAAGAAGGCTGAACCTCTCTACATTAGAATATATTTTCTCTTTTTACCGTTAAACTACATTCTTGACTTTCAGAAGCCATCTAACCTGCAGCAAGAGAAGGAAGCCCTTGTGTTATGTTTTTTCCCCTCAAATGTATCGAGTGTTATCGATATATAAGCTGAGGTTCTAGAAACCTAGGTTTATTTAGCGGCATTAGAGTACATTCTTTCTCAAATCCTCTTAAGCTGGAAGTAGGTTCGTAGTAAAGAATAGCGTCTCATAAAAGTAGTGGAGAGCTGGTTAGATCTTTACTGCTGGGATTCTTACTTCTAAAGACTTTAGTGTTAATTTATACCTATAAGAAGCTGATCACTTCACAAACAACAAAAATGCAGTGCCAGTATAAACGGCGGGATATATAAGAGTAAACGCTTTCAGTATCAGTTCTTAATAGCCTCTTTTACTACACATAGAGATGTTCTGTGGCCCAATAAATTGTGAAACTGCTCCTTGTCTTGCAAGTTCATCAAGTTTTTCATTTCCCTATATGCCACTATGACTCGGCACCCACATGAGTTGAAGTGTATTCTGTTCTACCAAGCTTGTGAGCATGTTTAGGCACTTTAAAACCGGTCCTGACGTTACTTTTATGACTACCTAAAACCTTAAGGGCAACTTGACTATCTGAGAAGAAAGGGTCTGTTTACCAATGTAAGCTCTTGAGAAAGGTTATTTTTAGGAGTATTGTATTTCAACTGTTGGGGAACCGAACTTGAAATTCGTTCCAACCACATGTATAGTAAAAAGTTTCCGTTAGCCTTCGCCCCAAATGTACTTTCAGGTGGCCTTTGCCCCAAGTTTGAAAAATATTAACTTTGTAATTTGACTGTTTCTTTAAGTATTAAATATTTATGTTTGCCTCCGCTGCGTCAGGGTTTCTCTTAGCAGGGTTTTGGTACGACTAAGAATGTAGGCTTACGCAGATTATAATTTTACTTCACTCCTTTTATTAATACTTGATACGATTTAAATAACACTTCACTGATATAGAGAGCTGTGAAATTCTTTTTAATAATTAATTGCACTTTTTAACACGTAAAACTATTTTACGTCTCACACGAATAGGTATTAAATCTTTCGAGGACGCATCTTGCATCCGGTTACAATCACTGTCTGCAGGCAACTGAACTCTAAATTTGTAAAATTTTCTCCTTTTCAGTTTCTGATTGGCTAATTCTACTCCAATAGAATACCTTCATTTAACTAAAGCTTTTTCTGGTTGTTGATTGGCTATTTTATAAAGTGTCACTAACATTACATTATTGCTTTTGAATAACTGGTAAACCATAAGAGATACACACAATTTTACAACACAAAAATGTAGATCGCGTTAAAATACACAATTTAGGTCATATACATTTTTGTTATTGAGTGAACCATTTTCGAGATATTGCTTGTTATTCCCATAAATTTTTCAATACTTATTTTCTCAAATGGGAATTCGTTATTCATTTTTTGGTCTTGGGTATGCAAACAGTATGAATCTGTGGCAAAGAGAATGGTGCTGCACTTAGCAACCAGCTATTAAGAGATATGTTGATGCTTAAAGGCTACTGTATTTCTACATTGCCCTTGCAAATACAAAACAAGGGGAACATAGTACGCCTTAAGCGATAATCAAATATTTTTAGAACTGGGCGCTACGTGTAAAGTGTAATTCTCTTTGCATGTCAAAAGATCGTTTCTGCAAATGTTTATCTCGATTAATATGAAATAGATGGAGAATAAGAGTTTGTAAAAATGGTTTGTACAAGAGTAGAGAAAGTCATGTGAGTGTATCACATCAGATTTTTCATCTAGTATTCTAAATATTAGAAAGTGAAGGGATGCAGATTGAATAGAGTATTGTTGTGGACATCTTTAACATCCTTTCTGCCTGGAACGAAAGTTCAGAGATCCAGTGCTAGCAAATGGCACATGCAGCCCTCAGTTGGATGGAGGAAGGTGTTTAAGGCATGTCCATAGCTATATCTCCTGAGAATAGAAACAAGTATGTTATTATCGTTGGCCTATATATCAGAGCAGAATGAATACGTTTGTTTCGAGGAGAAGAGAAATGATGCTTATGAAATTTCAAGTCCAGCATATAGTGTCAGCTTTTTGACCATTTGACCGTCACTTCGGTCTTCTGTATTCTTCTTGTACCTAAAACGAAATGTGTAATGAAACTATTTTTATAAGCCTTTATTTCACTTAACATGAAGTAGATAGAACAAATAAGCATTTGTAAGAATAGCTTGTAGTGGCTATATAAATATAAACAATAGTGGGTAAGGAAGGTGATGTGAATATAATATATAGGATTTTTAAAACCCGATTCTACTTTCCAGCGATCAGCACATTTTTCCCCTTTTTCATGCCTGTAAGCTACACTTTTCCTTTATCCTTCAGAATGTAGATTGAAAGTGCCACAGGTATTTGCAGACTCTGCATCCAGCTCGAAAAAATCTATGAGCTTGCCAGTTATGCCCGGCATCCGAGGCGTTGTGCTGTATCAGCATACAATCGGAAAGTGTACATATTTGAATTCCTTCAGTGTGAAGCTCCCACTCGTCGTGTTTTACGCAGAGGATTAATGCTTTTTTATTACAAAAATTTCTTTTTCAACCGCCATCAACTTCACTTTTTATCAATAAAGCCTCAGGTTTTAGTTCTCTTAAGTGAAATGACTGTTGATTAAGGTAGTCTGTTTGAAAATACTCCGGTTTTTTGCTTTATCTTGGAAATACTTATATGATTAGCGTGCACTTCTGATCTATTGAACACAAACTTAGTTAAATATCCATTCAAAAATTACATAATGTTCGTAACTGAGCGAAATTATTAAGTGTAAATGTAAAACCCCACTTATGTGTTTTAGATTTTTGAAATGTTTTGCCCACTAACCTATCAGAAATCCCAAACATGTATAAAATACATATTTAGTACAGTTGTAATCACTTGAATGAATGAGACCTTATTTAAATAAAGGTATACATTTATTAATCCCTATCAATTGCTTTTATGATACACGGAATTGTAAAGCAAGATAAAAAACTACAAAAAATAGAAGGGAAAGAAATAATACAACAAAATACCATTGCATGAAAAGAATAAAATATATTTCAATATAGGATCTTAAATATAAGTAACCACAAAGCAACAGTAAACCGTATTGCAATTTATGGTTGTGCTCTACTATATTACCCAAAGAACAATTAAAAAAGATAAATACAATACACTAACAATAAGTGAAAAGTGGCAGAAATAGCTTGTACCCTTCCCTACTTTCAACCTTCTCAGATCTCAACTTACGTAAGAATTTACCTATCCCCTCCACGTCTTCCCTGCCTGCCATACATACCCTTAACCCTCCATTCGAGGTGGTAAATAATTGCGGTAAATAATTTTTCCTTCTCTCCTCCCTAACTCTCCTCTTTGTAACTGGGGCAAATTATCACACAGTTTTCTTCTGAAATTTTTATCATCTACCATGCTCAAGCATAAGCCGTACGAGTCCCTATCTACCGCACCCAGATTTAGCACAGTCTGAACTTCCAACGAAATCTTTGAGCATTGCGCAATCGTTTGTTGCCTATTAGTTTCACAAAGGCGGTTCTTAATCTTTCTCCACACACTCCGTCTGTTACCCTGACGCACAACCTAAATGTAGCCCATCCCTATGGTTTCCGAAACTTTCTTTAATGTTGATCCCAATTCGAATTTTCTTTAATTCTCAGCTGCTCGTGGAGTAGATCGCCCAAATTATAGACTGGTCTCCGTGAAGGATTCCCATCCAATGTTTAACTACTCTTATTTTGCAGTCTATTATCTGACCATGTGCCCCTAATTACACAAACTTTTCATTATATATAAAGTATAGCTTATAGTTCCCAAATAGTTCACAAGGAATATCGCGCATTAAGAGTATTCTTAAACAATGTTAAATACATATTTTTAAAACGTTTGTTTTTAAATGACGCCAACAACATTGATGGACTTATATAACATTACGAATAGCAGAAACGGATTTCAATGGTTTTGTTGTTAAGAGGTTTAGGTAATCTACAAATGTTTTATGATGTCTTGGTTTGTTTGTTTGAGTGTATTTCAAACTATTTATTAAACTATTAGAATTGTCTTATACATACATTAGTAATTAAAATATATAAATCAATTACTCATAATAGGTTCATTAATAAATACATTTACATTCCTTTATTTCTGTATAGTTTCCACAATCTATCTAGGTTAACCGTTAACTTTTGTAGCTAGTTTCATTACAAACTTCGTTGTAGGTACAAGGAGGGGGGTGTATAGGAAACTGAAGCTGCAGAAAATGTTTAAAAGCGGATTACTATAGCTGGACTTGAAGTTCCATACTCCTTTCACAACAACGCGAGAAGCAACTGAATGTTGACAGCACATCAAAAAATGACGAAAGTATTTTAAGATTCAAACGAGCAATAACTGCATATCTTGGAAATGCCCAATGACGCAAAAAGGGCTATTTAAAATAAATTGTGTTCATAAAAGTCTACGTTTTAGTGTAGTATTTTTAATTTAAGGTCATGTGCGACTTGTCTGTATTATGGCTTATCAGTTGTACCAAATATACAAAATTCCTTCTGAATGAAGAGGACTCTACACGATATTCCCAGAAAATTGAAGATATACATTTTATTTGTCATGTTGAAGTAGCACTTGTAGTTAAACTGCTGGGGAGCCGAACTTGAAGTAGTTGCAACCGCACGTATGGTAAAATGTTTCCGATAGTCTTCGCCCCAAAAATGTTTAAAAAATATTAACTTTGTAGTTTTTACTGTTTCTTTAAATATTATATTTTTATGTTTGCCTCGGGTGCGTCAGTATTATTGTTAGAGACTTGGATTTCTTTCAAGGCGTGGTGCGGCTGAAGAATGTAGGCTTACACAGATTATAATTTTTTATTCACTCCTTTTTATTAATTCTTGGCACGATTTAAATGACACTTCACTGATGTAGAGAGATGTAAGATTCTTTTATTAATTACTTGCACTTTTTAAACACGAAAACTATTTTCTCGCACAAAATACATATTAAATTTCTCGAGGACACATCTCGCGTCCGGTTAGGAACACTGTCTACAACCAACACGTCCATTTATGAGCGCTGTCTACGAGCAACTGACTTCTAGATTTCTACCGCCTAAATTTGTAAATTTCTATATTTCAAGTCTCTGATTGGCTATTCCTAATCCAATAGAATACTTTTATTTAACTAAAGCTTTTTCTGGTTGTTGATCGGCTATTTTATAATCTGTCACAAAAATTACATTATTGTTGCTCCAAGAATGACTAGTAGTATTATTAAACTTTCAAATTCATTATTGCCTCAAGGTTACCTCATTGTTACCTCATTGTTAGCAACTTTTAACCTATTCTCACAGCTCCTACATTATTAAATTACGTAATACATTCACATAACATTATTGAACATGTATACAATAATATACACATTTACAATGGCTTTAATATACACTTTTTATATATTGTTACATACACATATTGCTTTAAGGCGGGCTGTTATATATAATTGTTTTATAATTAGACTGAAATCATTTAAGTGTTAAAAAATACTGCCTCGATGTAAATATTTTAAATATATGACGTTTTACTAAAAATTGTTAGGTTATTATTTTAAGAAAATAAAACCTAACGAAACGTTTACAATGTAAAGGGTAGTTTGGATTTGGGAGATTTTATTGAAAATCTTCATGTCGCATATTTGGAAGATATTGGACTTTAGTGCCAAGTTATTGACATTTCGTTTTTGAGTTATTCTATTCACACATATATACGCGCGAAAAAATACACGTTTTGGAACCCTTAAACCCAAATAAAAGGTATTTTTAGAAAAATCTCTCTATATACAGCGATTCTGATTAAAATATCATACCATTAATATATTGACATACAAATAAAATGTAAGTATTTGTTGCATTTCCTCTGTATAACCTTTGAAGTCTGAATTCGGCTGAATTGTGTAATTTTAAATTACAAAGAAACCTTAAGAGATAGACGAAATCTTACTGCAAAAGAATGTAGAGATCATTAAAATACACAACTTGTATTAAACTTATTTGTAGTGTTAGCCATTTTAGAAATAATGGATGTTTTAAGTTCAGATGTTTCCTAAGCTAAGGGATATGCTTGAATGTTTGCAATTCTTCTCCCCGCCCTTTATTTTCTTTTCTTTCTATCTATTGCAAGAGCTTGTCACCACGAATAAGTATTTGAATGTTTTCGAAGGTTGAATTGTTCTTGCTTAATTTGAAACAATTCCTATATAAAAATATATCGTGAGTAACATACCCGGAATAGAAGAATCGCTTTTTATATGAATTGCGTCGGACCCGTCCTCTCTACTTGCTTCGAAGACTGCGCCGTTGGTGGCAGTCCCGGGTTGGAGTCGAACGCGGTGTAGTGGTGGAGATAGAAGTAATGCTAAAATTCACTGTACCTGTTTTCTCCATCCGACGTGGCTTCGTCTTGTTGTCCTTCTCGCGGTGACGTTTGCATGGACTCTGCCTATCATGATTGTTAATAAGTTCGTCGATCTCGGAGGTGGTACTAGGAGCTCAGAGGAGAATTTACTACTCACTGTAATGCTTGGTTTATGGCTATTTATTGTTATTTCCTCACTCTAACGCTACATAATGTTCCTGTTCACTTATCACCATTTGCGCGCCCATGTCGTTTCACGGAGTATCGTGAATTCCTCGTCAGTATCTAAAAGTGAACTGATTTCAACTGTTTAACTCTTAAACTGTTCATATCTAAAAGTTAACTGTGAACTGTTCAATTGTGTAATCTAAAAGTCAACTGTGAATTCTTTTAATCTAAAAGTCAACTGTGAACTGCCTTATTTTGGGGTGAATCTCGACAATTTAAAGAACACAATCTCCCACCTAAAATTTTGGTATCGGATTTCTTATGGGTCAGTTTGTATATATCATGTGACCTTTCTCCCGGGCTTCTCTTGGTAAACTGCCGTTCTGTATTATATTTGCCTCGCTCCATACTTCCGGAGCGGAAACAAATAGAGTCATAAAACCTTACCATAGACTAACACAAAAGATCCCGTTTTGCTGCACATGCAAACCGCATATTTCTACCCTAACTGCAGATTTCAAGACATTCTAAACTTAGTTAAACAGGAACATTATGTACACGACAAATATTACATTATACACACAATTACTGTTTACATGGTTTTCACATTGTACACATATATCATTTACATATCAAATTATACACTAAAAAATTGGGCACATAATAAAATTACTTCGGGCACATTCTGTCTCAGAATACCATAATATATAATGCATTTGTTATTGACTGGCATATAGGAATTCTTAAGCAGTTGGCTTATCTACAATCAAACCGTTATAATTACAAATAATGCAAAACAACCGGTCCGAGAGCAAATGTCAAGACTGTGCGAGGATGGGGAATGGTTTGTTACCTGCGACGCCCCTGCCTAGAGTCCAGTGACAGTTCAACCTAATTCCTGACTTTAACGATTAGAAATTCCTAAGCCTTATTACTGGTAGAGCAAGTCGTATCAGATTTTAAAGTATTTTTCCTTTGAATGTCAAACAAGAATTTTGCATACAGGCTCATTATGAAAGAAGTTAATTGTAACTTTTCTCACCTTGTTTTTTATTTTGTAAATCTTCCCATAATTATGGGTTGACTTTAAAACAGTGTATAATTGGATAAAAGAAAACCCATTTAAGGTAAAACACACACATAATCATCTAATAGTAAGTAATACCAGCAGAAATAATAATATGCATGAAATTAAAGTATTTTTAGTATTTATAAATCAATATGTGACTGTTTTATATAAATGGTTTCTAAAAACAGCCACTGATCCCCTGAGAATGTCTCAAGCTCACGTCAGTATTAACTGATGGAGAGATATCAAGTCTGTAGAATACATTCTTCATGAACACTGTGGCAGCCCCTCTATCTCCGACTATAAGTCCAATCACTTTCAGGTTATTAACGTGGTAGTTCTCAGAGTAAGAAGGGATGGTAGGGTTATAGATGTACTGCTTTTCGATATTTACTTCTTGGGATTGTGGCTCGCTCGTTTCGTCTACTTCAGATTCGTCTACTATCGAAGCAAGTATCATTTACAAATCTGAGTTAATATCTTTTAACAAAACTTCTGCAGTTTCTCCTAATCCGTTCCACAAATATCGACACATATTAGAGAGAATGAAAAAATATCTTTTAGAATGGTTTTTCCTTTAAAAGTTAGGAAAATGGGGAGAAAGACGATTAATATATTTCTTAAAATTTTGATCTTGTACCCTTAAATCTAAATATGGTGCATGTTCACAGTGGTGAGAATAATATATAAACTGGTGTTTGTTAATGAATGCTATTAAGTCATCGCACACTCAGATTACGGGAGTACTACCTTGCAACTACAGTGGAATTTGATAGAGTTTTACACAACGGAAGAACAGGCTAATAGCAATTCGGTTTCCATCAACATCAATCAGTTTTATAACGTGCTCCTGAATCTCATCAATTATTCCAGACATATATGGGGTTCTTTTAAATCATTGTCTTTTTGGTCGATAGCACTGTTGAATTAGCACCAATCTGTTCTTTGGGATACAATAGCACTGTTCTAAATGCAACATCAGCGACTGTAGGTAGCTTTGACCTTTTGATAAAACATGAATTTTCCAAATATTAGTGTATTTACACTTAATTCAACATTTCTCTCTATTTTCCACCCCTTTCCCATTGGGGTATTTGTTATACTACCCAAAAGGAATAAAGAGAACGTGATTTATGCTTTTATTTTGTAAAAGACATTGAGAATAAACAGTACGTTAATGCTGAGAACCTCAAAATTGTTTCCTGCCGAACACTCTAAAACCACTCTACCATTAGGACTAGTTCTTTTATTATAACACCCCCACAGTATTTTTACTCTTTTTTTTTTTAAAGAAAATGTGTGTTAAATTTCACATTCGTAGTAAAAAAGCTTTCAAAGTGCTTCCCATCTAACAATTTTCAGCCACATCTTCCAATAGAAATGATTTTCACTTTTCCGCCATTAAGAGAATGGAGTAACAGTTATCTCTTTATTTAGCAAATGTATTGAGAAAACAGTCTGTTCGTGCTGTGATTTCTCAAAATTGCCTTCTACTGAACATTTTCCATCCTCTTGAAAGTTATTTTCCTGTGATACCACCCTTAGAGCTCTTTTACTCTCTTGTTAAAGATTGTGTGTGCTAAATTTGGCTAGGCCCCAAGGTCGCGGGCGTTGGACTTTTCAGGCGTAAAAATCCTTAGCATGGCTTCCTTCGGAAGGGAAGTAAAGCCGGTGATCTCGTGTCGTAGATTTACGATACGAAAAAAACCTCAAGACTGATAAAGAGGCCCCTGAGCAAATTTCTCTGTCTATCACGCCCAGTATAGAATGGGATGCTAAGAACTATAGTAGTTGCAGAGCTTCCATAAATAAAAATCAATTTAATTTTTGCCAAATTTGATATAAATTGGTGCAAGATTTAGTTTCTATGAGGAAAACACATACACACACCCACACACACACACACACACACACACGCGCGTGCGCGCACACAAACACGTTGTGGACTGTTGTATATAGATAGCCAGCTGGTGTACATCATTATAATTAAGGAGAGCAACTCAAAGCAAAGTTCCATCTTTTAGGACGACGGGGCAAGGATAAGTAAACCGAGAGCAATGACTCAGGCAGTAACGCTGTGGTTCACATTCGGAAGGTCGTAGGTTCGATTCCCGTGGTCGACCTTCCTGACCCATGGGTTTTTTCGGGGTTTCACCGGGTCGCCGGGAATGCTGGGAGTATCATTACATCCCCTGAATTTCCTGTCCCTCCATTCCAGCTCCATTCTCATTTCATTTCACCTTTCTTTCAGGGTTGCAAGTGTGGGCAAGAGAACTAGGCGGGAGCATGGTAGGGGAAAAGGATGCTCTGAGTAAACCTTCTTCCCCTGGAATGGGTGCGGCTTCTGGATCCCGGGGATGTGTAAGCCCACAGGGGGGAGGGGAGCCCGCTGCACCAGCCACCACCCTGGGAGTTCAAATCTGTAAGTGATGGGGACTGTGCCCTCTGCCTGTCGTGCCTCCTGGTCCGGGTGCCCTCTGTCGCCTCTTATCTATTACCTCCCTCGCGGGGGTGCACCATTAGGGGCTTTGGTACTAAAGATCTGCATAGGTTGAGGTGCTAAGTGCCCCACCTCTTCTAGCTCTGTCGTATCCTTAGGATAGGCAAAATACACTTTTTAATAGCAGCACAGTTCCTTTATTTTCATATCACAGCACATTATGCAATTCTCGTAGCGTACAATGAGATTCTACATCCCCTTACAGAAAACGATGTCCTGTTCATTGAAACATTTCATTTTGTTTTCACTGGCGAATCATTTGCCCTTGCCCAATATCGCAAACAGAGAGGCAAGAGCAAGTTGATAGTGGATAGAGAAAGTGTTGTCAAATTCCACGTGTGCTTTAGGTTTGTTGTGGTGCTGACGAGCCGGAACTAAGGATTTACGGTAACAACGTTTGAGTCGTCGATGTCGAAAAGCTTCCTTAGAATTTGCAGTTACCTTCACAGTCGCTCAACGAGCCATGAAATCAACCGAGAATCATTGCTGAAAGGATCCAAAATTGGAAACGGAGGAAGAGAGAAATCACATGAAGCCTGTTAAGAGTTATCATCAATGGAATTACAGTCTGTGGATACAAGTTGTGAAGCACGCTCTGGTCCTTGATTTCCGAAGCCTGATGTAGTTCACTTACGCCAGTTTCTCTATCCATAATAAATTTACACAGATCCATTACACTATAAGAAGTAATTCATAAGTAATTATTATTCTATCCACTTTGTTATCCCTCAGGAATAATGCAGCAGTAAAAATACATAGATTTTAATAATCGAAGCAATAAATTTAGATGCCCGACAAATTTCAGCGTGTTACCGCGGTTTCTTAATATTGTATGTGCAAGATAAGGGATACAGAGTATAAAGGCGAATTAACATAGGCTTAATCAAAAGAATTTTGTGACATTTATATTGTTACATGTTGGGGTGAAGGCCAAAAGGTTATAGAAAAATGAATTAATTTAGATCACCCCAACACGCTCATGGGGGCGGCGTAACTCACTGGCAGTCCGGGACCTTGGTGTGGAATTAAGGGGAAGGCGTGCTTGTTATACTATATTGATAAATTACATAACTCACATTACCTTTTCATACCTGAAATTTATTCACAACATGTCTAGCGACTCTCCATATTGAACAAAAGAAAAAGGATGGAGGGAGATGCCCCTAGAGTGACGCTATCTTACCCCCACCAACCGTGTCTACCTGAAGCCAGACAGGGCTGACGTCATAGCATACAACTTCAAAAAGATCTTTCCCTTTGGCGTGGTCCTCACCGAAAGGAAACACCGTTAAGCCGAAATTTTACTAAAGAAACACAACAATGCTACGTCTGGTAGCAACAGAAGAGCACAACAGTGCGTCTGGTAAATTAATAATACGCCACATCATTTGCACATGATGAAGTGATTACAGCTAACTTCGAAGATAATTTATATTATAAAACTAACTTATGGCTTTCTTTGAGATCAAAATATGATATGAAATAAACAAAATAAAACCTTCGGAAAGGTTAATTAATTTAAATACTTAGTATATACCATGTTAGTGAACAGAAACTTAGATCCTGTAAAAAGACTGGGAACATTTAACTATATAAATAGAACAATAGCAGAGCAACGGAAAGCAAACCAGAAAACACACATACTGAAAATTAATGAAGTTATGCCAATGCCAAAGTTCTTATATGAGAGAGAGATATTGGTATTAACGTAAAAGGATAAACGAAAGAGGCAAAGAAATGAAATTATATTTTTAAGAGCAATATTGCTACGCCGAAAAGCAAAGGACATAAAGAATGAAGAAATACGGAACAAATAAAAATATTTAGGAGTAGAAGGGTGTCACACGTACAAAGAAATGACACTACTTGATCATATTATGCAGAGGATTATACAGATGAGGGAACCTCCAGTCACTGGACACACCACCGCACCGTATGGCTTCCAACGTGAGCCCTGTGAGGAAGTTAAGATCCGAAAGGTGGGCCCGGGGGTCAGATATCCGGACGACGATGTAGACTAGTAATGTCGAGGTCCCCAACGATTTAGAATGACATCAAACCTGAGCTCCGCGATCCTACCTTAGCCATAATCAATCCGGGTGTCATGTAATGAAACGAGCTACTTCCAGGAAGGGCCTCCAGCCGGCCAGGGAGAAATCTCTACACAACGCAAATTTCACCGTCCCACAGCAACACATCAATTGCCGTCGCCTGATCCTAAAATCATGAAACATATGAAGATGAAACTGATGATAGTAAATTCTGGTAGAAGGGGAAGCACCACAGCATTCATTGGTAAACCACACAAAAGCCCATGGCCAGAGTGGCCGGCCCAACTGTATTCGATCTCTGGACTTTCCGAATGTGAGTCTCACGCATTACCCCGGAGCCATCTTACTTGGTTTGACAGAGCTAAACTTATAGGGAAAAGAAACATTGGGCGTCCCAGGAAACAATGGAAAGGATCCAGAAACAAGCTGCTAGAGACAATAATGCTACCTAAGGCGTGAAAGATAATGATGATGATGATAATAATAATAACAATAATAGTAATGAACATAACTGGGAAGATATCCTGGACACGTTTAAGGGAGAAATGTGGAGTCGTTAGATGCCCGCTTTAAAACTGATCTACTATATCGGTACATCCTCTGATTTTACAGGATGCTGAAATTTGAGAATATTTTATTTTAGGAGTTGAAGGAGTATGCCCCACGTTAAAAAATATTAACTTTGCAATTTGACTGTTTCTTTAAGTATTAAATATTTATGTTTGCTTCGGCTGCGTCAGTATTATTTTAGAGACATGAATATCTTGGCAGGGCAACTGACTAGATTTCAACCGTCTAAAGTTGTAAATTTCTGTATTTCAAGTCTCTGATTGGCTATTTCTACTCCAATAGAATACCTGCATTCAACTAAAGCCTTCTCTGGTTGTTGACTGGCAATTTTTTATAAACTGTCACCAAAACCAAATTAATGCTTCCAAGAATCAGAAATAACATTTAAACTCTCAAACTCATTATTGCCTCAAGGATACCTCATTGTTTCCTCATTGCTAACAACCCTCAACTCATTATTCTCACATTCCCCACATTAATAAATTACGTAACACATTCACAAAATTTATTGAACATGTTTACAATAGTATAAGCATACGCAATACTATTACATGCATTTTACAAATTATTACATACATTTATTGCTTCAAGGTGGGCTGTTATTGAATTTGCATATTGTATAATTTTACTGAAATTATTTAAGTGTTAAAAATACTGCCTCAGATTGCATATGTTTGATAATGACCAGCTGTAACCTAATCCAATTTCTGAATTCTCGCCTCTACAGGTGTTTACAAAAACTACAATTATGTATATTCTTCTTCCTGAGACTGATAACAGTGTATAGTTTCTTGACTTTCTTTGTATTTCTCCTTCAATGGCCAAACTATTGTTGCGTGTTTGTAAGAATGGTTAGGTTGCTGGTGCGTTAGAAGGAATAAACTCTTAAAATAAAGGTAAATGCCTTATACAACTGGCAAAACATAGCTCTTAGGTTAGTGTCTGGACAAAAAGCAGATACCCTGGCAAGAAACGGTCTGTAACTTTTACTGGACATGAACCAGTATTTTGTATTTCTTTAAATTGTGTTCGTAGAATTAACGAGTGAAATAATTATCAGCACCAACTGCGATGACTCAAACAAAAGGATGCAAGCACAGTAAAGCGAATGATGAATAAAATCCTCCTTACTCACTGCAGATGTACTTAATGTTAATAGATCCCAAATAAACCTTATAACCGGGCCCTTGACGGGACACTATTACTGAACACCTACACACAATGGGAATCTTGAGGTTAGGTAATGAAGAGGACGAAACCATCATATAATCTTCAAATCCGAAGTGCTGTGTAGGAAAATATAATTAGGAACTAGTGAGGTTGATAAACCATCATCCTAAGGAAAATTAGTTAATAACATGTTTGTCCCTTATTACTAGGACAGAGCTATTTAACTAGAGCTAAAGATACTATAATCAACCTTATAGGTATCAGCGTTAAGAGCAAGCATAACCCGACTCCATCCTTACATAAGTCAAGTCAAGGTAAGCGTTTTGTGGTAATTTATTTTACCGGAGATCGAATAAAAAACAAATGACATATAAGCTGATAATATAATTATATAGTAATATAAATCCATATACGTATTGAGTGATGCTGGTCCTCGTATCCGTGGTTGCTGGAGCGTATATAGCTTCTGCGCTCCGTTAAGCTGAGGATCGCTGTTTCGAGTCCCGCTTAGGGTTTGGGTGTTTCTGTGTTGTGATGGGTATAACAGTAACTGAGGTAGTAAGCAGGAAACAGATAAAATAGAAAAGTTGGTAATAATAAACCGGGGAACATTAAAAAAGTGCAATTTATCTTCTAGCGTATGCAATGCTGCAATATTGGCAATTTATTTTCTACTTCGTCGAAGAACTGGAAGATCTTAAGTTAATATTAAAGTAAATGCTTAACTGTTTCGGTCCCAAAATAAGAGAAAGTGATCAAAAAGCTGAATTGTATCGAGTGTGGTGCTGTTAAAAGTGTGATATATGAAGACAATTTACTAAGTATTATCAAATATGCTCATGTTTCGCTCATGCATGTGGTCCTGACATGACTTCAGTGTCACGCGTTTGTTAGGTGAGATAGAGGTATCAGCATTGGCCTAAAGAAAGGTTCCTGTCTTATCGAAAACATCTTGAAAAAAGATTCAAAATGAAGGTATTACACTTCTTTTATCTTTTAGCACTGTACCCACAAACTCTGTTCTATTCTTTTATCGAAATGGAATATGAAAGCGCAATAATTGTAATAAATAATAAAGCATATGGGTGAGTGGGAAATGGCCATGCTTGTGGAATTTGAGATATTTCTCATTTGATGCCGGCACGTGAGTTGAAGGCAAGGGCGCGAGATGAATGAAGACATCGTTCAGAAACTCCAATTGAGCCTTTAATCCCCTCTCCCAGCCATGCTGGTATGTCTCGGCATGCAGAATGCATATTTTAGGTTTCTTGGAGCTGAGCAACGCACGCAACTTTCCAGATTCATCGCTATGGGGTTGCTTCTGACGTCTTCATTCATCATTCAATTGGAATAAAGTAAGTTAGAAAGAGGGATTTTCGGAATTGTTAAGCATCTCAGATGATATCAGAGCTTTTGAAAGAATGGTAAACGAGGAAATCGATAGAAGCTTCTGTTTTCTTGTACAGAATGAGCAAACGTGTTTACTTTTGTAAATCAATGTTGAGAAGCAGGGGTTTCTTTACAGAAATATTGCCCTGAAGAATAAAGCAAACCTACACAGCAAGCGTCTGCCAATGTTACAGTTGAGATAGAGATACATTATGAAAATAAAATAATCTATGCATAAAACAAACAAAAATCAATTGTACCTACATCTAAGAACACTCTCGGCGAGATGTCAGAAATGCTTTACTCTTATTTTATTATTATATGTATTTCTGGTTTTACAACGTGCAAAAATTTTTCCGGCACCCAAGACTACAGTTTTTAACATCTTACAGTTTTTCTCCATTCTTGTCTGTTGGACCATAAATCTTCCTCAATTTCCCAAACCATCATTACCCCTCTAATTCCTTGAATCAACGTGCTATGCGGTCTTCGTTTTCTCCTCTTTCCTGGTGGCGTCCACTCCATTGTTCTTTTGGATAGTCTTGCGTCTTCCATTCTTGCATGCCTATACCATTCTAATTGTTTCTTTGAATAAAATATAAAATTGAATTTTGAACATTCATATTTTCTTTTATAATCTCATTTCTTGTTTTTTCTCTCTTAGATATCCTAGCAGATCTCCTCCAATAATCCGTTTCTGTTCCCAATAGTTTTCTTTTTAACTGATAGTTCAGAATTCACACGTCTGAGCCATAGGTTATAATACTTCTAACTATTGTTTTAAAAATTGTAGACCTTGAGTGGAAAATCAAAAGAAGTTAAATATTCTCTGTATGTTTCATGTTCCAGTTGTCATCGTCCGTTTCCGTAGGCTTTTTCAAATATTCTTAAATCTGTCCGTCTGTAAATTTTTGGGTTTTTTAACACCTCCTTTTCCAATAAACGGGGAGCTCGTCCGTGGCATCAACTCCCATCTGGAAGATCAGGTGATTTTTAATCAAGGTTTTCTTCCTTTAGCCTTTGATAATTCAATATCTCTCTACAAGTCAGAAGATACTAATTTTGATCCGCCCCGAGTATTTTATTTCCCCACTACCCGCCATATCTGGTGAGGGTTCCCCTATGTGCCACCCGGATAGGCGTCCGAGAGAGACTAGCAACTCCACACGGAGTTTTCTTGTTATAAGAATTACAAATCCTGAAGTATTTGTTTTCTTGCAGTATTCAATATCTTAAAACAGGGTGGCAAACGCTTTTTGGGTGTGAGAATTAATATTGTAATAAACCAGTAATTTAGACAATTGCTGCACGGGTTTAGCACAATGCCTTCGAAGTAAGTCCGGCCAACAATCCTCTCTCCGATTACTGTTTATTTTACGTGGGCCCAGTCGGTGCTCTTGGTAGCACCACGACGTATCTAACCTCCGGCATTGACATCCTGGCAAGTGATGTACAGTTCTTGAGTCAAATGAGTTACAAACCAGAAAACTGTAGCATAATTATTCACAATAAACTTTCAGATTTGAAAATACACCTTAAAATGAAGATAAACCAGATGTGGAGGGTTTATAATAAATTGAATATTATTTCATCTTACCGTTCAGAATGCACCAGCTCATTGCCCAGGTCTGGCGTAACTCTGTTGCAGCACATGTGTCCACAACATGATTCCTTTTGGACTAGTACTACAATGTTACTTCAACTCTCCATACGCCAAGGATGTCCGCTTATCCTTACTCTTTTTTTTCTAGTCGAGCTCCTTTTGTTATTTCATAAGCTATAGGCAGGTACAAGTGACTCGATTTTCTCCTGCTGTATATGGCGGGCAGTGCACTCCTTAACGTTATGCAGATATACGCTTTCAGCCTAAACCTATTGCGAGGGTGAGATCTGATATGCGGCATGAATGTAATTTGCCTGGCAACGTACTGGACTCCTTTCTAGTATCCAAGAGCTTCAGTAAAGCTTTTCTACAGTGCGTGCGTTATATTACTGGGCCACAGATCGCACGTATGCGTAACTTACTTCCGAGCGATAGTAACATGCACTGTAATGAGTATTAATATTATCATAAGGGGTGTCAATCTGTATTGAGACATTCCTGGTATCTTCGGATGAAATTTCCATTTACACGTTTTTTCATCGTCGCCAGGGACGATCATCATGAACTGGACGCATTCTGTAGGGTTTGAATTTTAAAAGTTTAGCAGCTCTATGAACAGAGGCATTTGAAACACAAAGTTGCCGTGGCATGTCTTAGACGCTTCTAAGAAGAGCGTTCGAATGATGCCCAGATTTCGTTACTTTTTTCCTCCTTTAGAACATTTATATTTTGCCTGGTACTCATTATCCGCGACCTCAGTAGTCATTAGACATCGTGAAACAGCAGAATGAGACGCTCCGTAGAACTCGCTGACTTCGAACGTGGTCAGGTGATTGGGTGTCACTTGTGTCAGAAGTCTGTACGCGAGATTTCCGCACTCCTAAACATCCCTAGGTTCACTGTTTCTGATGTGATAGTGAAGTGGAAACGCGAAGGGACATGTACAGCACAAAAGCGTACAGGCCGACCTCGTCTGTTCACTGACAGAGATCGCCGACATTTGAAGAGGATCGTAAAGAGTAATAGGCAGACATCTATGCAGACCATCACACAGGAATTCCAAACTGCATCAGGATCCACCAGTTAGGATGTGAGGTGAGAAACCTTGGATTCCATGGTCGAGCGGCTGCTCATAACGCAGGAAACATCACGCAGGAAAATGCCAAACGACGCCTCGCTTGATGTAAGGAGCGTCAACATTACACGATTGAACAGTGGCAAAACGTTGTGTGGCGATCCGATGTCAGGATGTGGGTATGGCGAATGCCCGGTGAACGTCATCTGCCAGCGTGTGTAGTGCCAACAGTGAAATTTGGAGGTGGTGGTGTTACGGTGTGGTCTTGTTTTTCCTGGAGGGGGCTTGCTCCCCTTGTTGTTTTGCGTGGCACGATCACAGCGCAGAAATAGATATTTTTAGCACCTTCTTGCTTCTCACTGTTGAAGAGCAATTCGGGGATGGCAATTGCATCTTTCAACACAATCGAGCACCTGTTCATACTGCACGGGTGGAGTAGCTACACGACAATAACATCCCTGTAATGGACTGACCTGCACAGAGTCCTGACTTGAATCCTATAGAACACCTTTGGGATGTTTTGGAACGCCGACTTCGTGCCAGACCTCACCGACCTACATCGATACCTCTCCTCAGTTCGCACTCCGTGAAGAATGGGTTGCTTTCCCCAAGAAACCTTCCAGCACCTGATTGAAAGTATGCCTGCGAGAGTGAGCGCTGTCATCAAGGCTAAGTTTGGGCCAACACCATAATGACTTCCAATATTACCGATGGAGGGCGCCACGAACTTGTACGTCATTTTCAGCCAGGTGTCCGGATACTTTTGATCACGTAGTGTATATACATGATTCGGTTTTTACGTATGTATCGCACATAAGAAATTCTTTGTTTAAGCGTGAAGTTTTAGGTAGGCAATACAATGGTCTAATAAGAATAATTAGAGTAAGTTATTAAAAAAAACGAAAGCTTTTATTTTTAAGCACATATCAAATTTACGTTCCTTTTTGAGCTAGAAAATAAGTTCGCTAAGAAATACACTTTTAAATTATTTGGCTTTAAAAAAGTAATTTTCTTTTCAATTGTGCGTTTCGGCTTTTGCAAAAAAATTACCTATACGTATGGCTTTCTGTTTGCGTTGCAAGGGATACTTTTCCTCTCAACAAAATATACGCTAACTATTAAGGCTAGCTGCTTTCTTATAATAGCTGTCAAACATTTGCAGTCATAAACATTCAGTGTGTTGTTATGGCAGCTGAAAAGTATTTCCAGTGGGGAATGTTTGCTTCAATGTATGTACACACATTATGAGAGGGTTTATCCAGTTTTCGGCTGGTCCCTTGCAGTACCATACACTCCATGACTCCACTATAACTGCATAGCAAGTTTTAGTTAGCATATATTGGTGAAACTATTTCCAAAGTTTCACTTCGATAACTTAGATTGCATCATAAGGAGCATTTTAAATGCTGAAAAATGTCTAAAATATTACAACCAAGAAAAACACACCAGAAAATTTCTCATTAAAACTAGCTTGAAATTAGTGATTATATATTTTTACTTTCTCTACTACGTATAGTAAGTAGGGGAGTATTGTATTCCACCCAAAAATTCTATACCGAGATTTCACCGGAAATACATGTTTTGAGACTCCCTGAATCCAAAATAAGCATTTTTAGAAACATATCCGTGTGTGTGTCTGTGTGTCTGTGTGTGTGTGTGTGTGTGTGTGTGTGTGTGTGTGTGTGTCTGTGTCTCTGCGAACAGCATAGCTCAAAAACGAACAGTCGGATAAACACCAAATTTGGTATTTAGGTTCAATATCTTCCAGAGATGTGACACGAAGGTTTTCAAGAAAATCCCCCACCCCAGACTACCCTTTACATGCAACATTTTTCGAAAAATTTAATTTCCTCAAAAATGGCTCTAACGATTTCTGATTAAAATATCATACGTTTAAGATATTTTCATGACAAATGAAATGTATATCTCGAATTTTCTGGGAATGTCTCCAAAAGTATTCTGCATTATAAACGACTTTGGCGTAACTGGTAAACCATGAGAGATAGACAAAAGTTTACTACACAAAAGATGTAGATCGCGTTAAAATACACAATTTATGTAATATACATTTTTTTGTTGAGTGAACCATTTTCGAGATATTGCTTGTTATTTCCTTAAATTTTTCGATACTTGTAATTTTTCTCAAATGGGAATTCGCTATTCATTTTTTTATGTCCTGGACATGCTAAGAGAATGGAATGCGCCACATAGCTACCAGCTCTTAAAATATTTGACTATCGCTTATAACCTACCAATTCCCCTTGCATCTACAACAAAATTAGCAATAAGATTGACATCTCGATTAACATGAAGCATATGGAGAATAAGCGTTTGTAAAAATGGTTTGTACAAGAGTAGAGAAAGTCATGTGAGTGTAACACATCAGATTTTTTATTGAATAGAGTACATTTGTACCTAAAATAAATATTTGTAATCGGATTAACATATGTGCAGCAAATGTTGCAAAATAATTCTAGAAATTTTGTAAAAAAATGTGACAAATATCAAAAAAAGCTTCAAATGCGCAACCTCGCCCTCCGCTCAGTTACTTAAATCATCACATATAACTAATTTCACTCCAATAACAAAAATACTTACACGAAAACGTTCCTAGAGAATTGGACATAATAATAAATCAAAAAGACTAAATTGTAATATTTATATTTTTTGGCCAATTTTTACCGATCGGTTCCCTAAATTGTTTAACATGTTTAATATTTTACTACTGAAAGTGGTCAGTGTTTAGTATGTTACACTATCGTGGTGGTCTTAAAAGCATATGCATGTCAGGGATACGCATATGTGAAGAAAGGCAGGGCATTGCCAAAATTTATGAGTATAGGTTGTAGTGTTATTAAATAACACAAACCTACTTATTTGGTTCTTAAGTAGCTTTTATAAGGTTTGAATGAATCTTTCAAAACATGTCATATAGCGATTTAAACGTCTGTGTATCCTAGCTTTCTATAAAAATGCAGTAAATAGCGATACGTTTTGCCGAAATAAAAGTGAACAAACCATTCAAAGGCGGCCTCAGGAATCTTAAAATACTAAATTAGTTGTAAAGAAACAGAAATAGATGAAAGTAAATGATTTTTTACTTCTCTACTACGTATAGTAAGTAGGGGAGGTATTGTATTCCACCCAAAAATTCGATACCGAGATTTCACCGGAAATACATGTTTTGAGATCCCCTGAATCCAATAAAAGCATTTTTGGAAACATGTCCGTGTGTGTGTATGTGTGTGTGTGTGTGTGTGTCTATGTGTGTGTATCTGTGAACAGCATAACTCAGAAACGAACAGTTGGATAAACACCAAACTTGGTATTTAGGTTCAGTATCTTCCAGAGATGCGACACCAAGGTTTTCAAGAAAATCCCAAATTACCGTTTACATGGAATATTTTTCGAAAATTTTAATTTTCTCAAAAATGACTTTAACGATTTTGATTAAAATATGATATGTTTAAGATATTTTTATGACAAATAAAATGTATATCTTGAATTTTCTGGGAATGTCTCCAAAAGTATTCTTCATTGTGAACGACTTTTGCATAACTTGTAAACCATAAGAGATAGACAAAAGTTTACTGCACAAAAAATGTAGATCGCGTTAAAATACACAATTTATGTCATATGCATTTTGTTGTTGAGTGAACCATTTTCGAGATATTGCTTGTTATTCCCTTAAATTTTTCAATACTTATTTTCTCAATCGGAAATTCGTTATTCTTTTTTTGTCTTGGATATGCAAAGAGTATTAATCTGTGGGAAAGGGAATGGTGCTGCACGTAGCAACCAGTTATTAAGAGATATGTATATGCTTAAAGGCTACTGTATTTCTATATTGCCCTTGTAAATATATATTCCCCTTACATCTACAAGAAACTTAGCAATAAGATAGAGTCTGCAAATATTTATCTCGATTAACATGAAGTAGATGGAAAATAAGCGTTTGTAAAAATAGTTTGTAGAAGAGTAGAGAAAGTCATGTGAGTGTGACACATCATATTTTTTTAAACAGCATAACTTGGAAATGATGTTATATTAGCGTTATACTCTTTAAACTCTTTTCTCGGATTTTAATTTTTCGGCACGTTCTCAGTTTCAAATCGTTCCACGCGCTGCACATTTCGGTATACAAGAATTAAATTTTATAAAACTCTATAAATCTTATGATAAAGATGATTCTGTGAATTTACGTTAACAAGCTTAATTGTGATGTTATTAAAAACAATACTCATATTGTGTAAACGTTTAAGCAAAAACTGAAGTCTTATATTTAAGATTTATTTTCCACGAAACAAGTAGGATAATGAAAATTTATCTGTGCTATTTGTTAACATTCTTTAAACAGTATAGTAGTAGATTGATATAGTTATTAAAAGCAGGGTTTTATTTTTCGAGCAGGAATGTTTGCGAAACGAAGACCATAGACCGAGTTTTGCAATCTTACGAGCAAAATAAAATTACTTTTATCACCTGTGGCATATACTATTTTTAGACAGCATTCTAATTTGTAAAATATCAATAACATAATATATTGATTCCTGAAACTAAAAGAGATCAACGAGATCAACTCATATGTTGATACCCAATATTATATACCAGATACCCAATGATTTACAAACAGCACTCAACTATTCGATATACCATAAGATAGTTAAATTTTTTAAAAGCATAAATTTATATAAAGTATATAATGTTCAATCAATTTCATTAGCTATATTGTCACAACTTTATACTAGTTCATTGTAATGGTTCAGAGCTGCCAGTGTGTTAAATAACCTCATGGTTTTATTGTTAAATATTTATTTTATAAAAAGTTGTAAAGTCGTGATATGACTACGTTAAAGCGACTATAAACTTTCAAAATAATAAAAAAACTCATATATATATAGCGAGATTCTTGAAACAAGAGTAATGACGTTGAAAACGAGATCAATTCTAATCTGCAGCGATATGTCAGAAGTTTTGTTGATTCGAGAAAGAGTTATCATAAATCGATTAATGTTATTTTCATCTCAAATAAATAAATCAATTGAATGAATACATAATTTTCCTCCAGCTGAACATACGGAGCAATAATTTCTTTTAGTGCCGTTATTATATTCATCCTTATCTTATGAGAAAGAGTTGCTAGCAATCATCTTCCGTGAAATTATGTTCAATTTGTTTCGACTTACATCAGACAATGAGCGAATAAATGCTGTAATGCATTGCTTTCGGACTTTTTGGGTAAGTAGTTCTAGTGTTATTCTTTCTGCTGTAATTACACCTTGCTCTTCCATTTCAGTTTCTTTTAAATGATAATTGCCGCCATTTAATCTTTATGTAGGTTATAAAAGAATAACGTTTTAGATTAAAGGAGGCACAAGGCTGCCAATATAAGGTATAGGTGAACTCCACTATGAATTGCGATAAATTTTAGTATGCCGATTTGTGTTGTGAAGAAATAATGCGTGCGCCATGACAAATTAATCATTTAAAAAGATATGATGAAAAGTAAGCCTAATCAAACCAAGTCGAATTGTTAAACAAATACAAAGGTAATTGCCGTGTGATTGGACTTGAAATCAAAGTTGGTCACAATGGAGTGGTATAAAGATTTTATCGCACTACTGCTATTTGAAATTTTTTTCATAAATAATTTCATGGTATGGAGTACCTTTTCAAAACGCTAAAAAATAATAAAAAATCAATATCTCGGGAACTAATTTAAAAATGCATGCAATTTGGTGTATATATTACGCAATAAACCTTGATTGCTGTATTAACATTTCAAAATTGCGAATTTTTTAAATTTCACAGATGTTTATCCTTAAATCACTATCGGGGTACGAAATAAAAACACCATCCCAGGTTGAGAGATCGATCAAAATAAGTTGGAAGTCATGTTTTCTGGTTCTTTGTTGGAACAAGTCATTGCATTGGAACTCTGGGTCAAACAAAATTGCAATGGAGATGCGTGCTGTATGCATACTCATGTGTTCCCTTGCGGCTCGGGCGGCTGCGGTTGAATTAAGTCAAGATGTGCATTGTTAGAGGGAACAATGATCTCTTCAAGAACACTCGGTGTTTTCTCCTTGGATTGGATTCGTTAGCAAGAAACACTTCACCACAGTGACGTCAACAGCCTTCTGGTCTTTCTCTCGCTTATCTTCTCCAGAGGATCTGGATGCGAGGTTCTTGATTTGTTTTACCCAAGATCTGGTACTCGTCTCTCTGTACTTCCGGTACACCATTTGCCTCTTCTCACAGCATGGCTAGAGTCAACATATGCTTCTGTTCTTGTTCTTGTTCTCATGAGTTTTAAATTGCCTGTTATGAATCAGACATTCCTATTCCAGCTTTTCATAAGGTTTAAATATATGCAGAAATTTATACGTAGTGTAAACGACATTAGAGCTTAGTACGTTTATAGGTTTGGCTCAGGATAGACTCCTGTATGATGCTGACGAGTAGTCTTCTTGATATTTTAATTATTTTATCCAAAAATTAGGAAGTGTCTACACCCTGTCTACATCTACATCGCGGAGGTGTAACGGGCTCATTTTTAAAATCTGCTTAACCTTAAGGCTGGTTCACAATACCTCGAGAATGTTAGCCAAACTGGAAACGAGAACGGGAAGCAA
Organism: Deroplatys truncata; assembly: GCA_030765065.1. NCBI lineage: Eukaryota > Metazoa > Arthropoda > Insecta > Mantodea > Mantidae > Deroplatys > Deroplatys truncata. The sequence goes on along the minus strand of CM060979.1, from coordinate 48,609,791 downwards.
TGGAGCATACAAGATTGTGGTACACAACAGTCTGATAACGAGAACGGGAATGCATTTTGATGCTCATATCGATCACAAAGTGAAAAATCTATTATGCAAATTGGGATTTGGTTTGTTTTTAACTGAACAGTGATATTTTTTCAGCTGCTTTCAATTCTGCCAACATAATCCGGGTTACCCAACGCCAAAATTCGGTAGTGTAAAATTATCTAAATGCACATCCGTTACATTTCCGGTTCTTTTAGTCGTACCAAGCTTTCATTCCTTTATTTAATGGCGTACATTAAATTTGTTTATTGTTAATTTATACTACCTTTTGATGTTTTTCGTATATTTTATTATTGTTTTTAGGCAATAGTCAGTTTTGAGTTGCGTATAAACAAACTTTGAACGAACCTTTCTCTAGAAGACCAACATCAATGGATCTACGGGTGCTATAATCTGAGGCTAGGACGCACATGTGCTAGAATTTCTTGCAGTTTCATGTTTCCAGCTTGCGACTATAGAGAGAACTTGCGGCTGTTTCATGTCATGGCCACCTAGAATAATCTCTACAGTTAAGAGTCTAATATGCCCAATATGGATGCTGTGCCTGGGAACGAGAACGAGAAAGTTAAAACTTGGCCTTCTTTTCCTTTCCTGGGGCCTGGGAAAGCTTCCCATTAATTGTGAACGCTCATTTGGACCAACTGAAGACCGGGTTTTTGAAAGTGATTCTAGAAGTAGGGAGGGGCACGGCCAACTTCGGAATTATGAGAGAATTTGGAGCGCATAGTGAGACGATAGTGCAAAATCAGAGCAGTTAAATGCTGGATGAAAGTCTTTGAGGCCAATCTCTAATTAGAGTGGCCTGCTACCGTGAGCAGTTGAGAATGGAAGGAAATTCGATATGGGCATCAGCATTAAAGAGGGATTTGGAAACCATAGGAAAGGGCTATATTTGGATGACAGGTCAGGGAAATAGACGGAGTGCATGGAGAAAAATTAAGTATGAGTGCATGTCTTGGCAAGTGTAGGGTTACGGAGAAGTAGAGGGAGAAACATTTACCGCAATATTTTAACACTTCCAATGGAAACTTAAGAGCATGCTGGACGCTATTGTCAGGCAGAGAAACCATGAAGGGAATATGTAAATTTCTCAGACAACTAAGGTCTGAGAATCCTGATAGTAAGGAAGAGCTAACCGTTGCTGTTGGTGCTTTATTCGTTGTCTTTTTTAAACTCATTGCTAGTGTGTTGTATACTTACTCTCTTAACCATTCTTTGTTTACTATAATAGGGCATAATAATGCATCGGAATATGATTTACCACTGTTTTGGGGTTGTTTACGAGGGCTGTCCGAAAAATACTCGACGTAACAAAGAAAATACAAAATTTTTGGGAAAAACATTTTTATTTCTCTACATAGTCTCCTTTCAGCTCGATACACTTTTCCCAGCGTTGTTCAATAGCTTCGACACTCTTTTATAGTGAGAACCGTCGAGTTCTACAAAATAGCCATCAACTGTAGACTCCACCTCTTCATTGTTGGCAAATCATTTACCACCAAGCCATTTCTTCAACTTTGGAAACAGAAAATAGTCAGAGGGGGCTAAGTCTGGCGAATAGGAAGCAATTCCAACTTTAATTCATTGATTTTGACCATGGCAATAATGAATGTGTGAACTGATGCATTGTCTTGATAAAACAGAACTTTATTTTTCGCTAAATGCGACGGTTTTTGCTTGATTTCATCATTAAAATCCTGCAATAAGTTTGCATAATACTCATCATTGATTGCTTTTCCTTTTTGAAGATAATCAATGAGAAATTATCCCACGCGCATCGCAAATAACTGACGCCATGACCTTGCCTGCAGATGGAACTGTCTTCGTCTTCTTTGGAGCCGATTCTCCCCTTTTAATACACTGTTTAGACTGTTCCTTCGTCTCAGGTGTGAAGTGATGGACCCATGTTTCATCCATGGTTATGAATCGACGCAAAAACTCCGCTTTATTGCAGTAAAACATCGCCAAACACTCGACTGAAACATCCTCACGGCTCTGCTTTTGTTTCATTGTGAGTAAACGCGGCACCCATCTTGCGCACAGCTTTCTCATGTCTAAAGTTTCAGTTAGTATGCGATGTACAGCATCCTTGGAAATGCCTACGATGTCTGCTAGCTCGTGCTCTTTCAGTCGACGGTCATCCAATACCACTTTGTGGATTTTCCTCACATTTCTGGCGTGGTCACCTCATTTGATCCACCACTACGATGTTGGTCTTGGCAGCTCGTACGGCCTCACTTAAACTCTGCCACCCAATAGTTTATTGTTGTAAACGAAGGAGCAGACTCCGCCAGAGTAGAATCTAGCTCAGCTTTAATATTAGTTGGACTAAGATCTTTCAAATGAAAATATTGTATCACTTAGCGATGGCCAGTTTTATCCATGTTTACAAATTCGCTGAGTGAGTTCACTATTAATGGCTGCCAAACAATTACTAAACAACGTAGCATCGTCAAACTTCAAGCTTAAGCTTATAAGGGGGTTACTTTCTACCATAGTTATTTGTTTGAAACAACAACCGCTATATTTATATCAGGTCGGGTACTTCTGGGACTGCCCTCGTATTTAAGATGATATATTTGAATGTTTTACTTTTCTTTCGTGCAATGGTGTCTTTTTATAATGGTGTTTTTTTCTCATTTCCTTCTATTTGTTGTCGCTTTTATTATTATTATTATTATTATTATTATTAATAATAATAATAATAATAATAATAATCTTGCTTATTTTTTCTTTGTATTATAACAGCAGAGCCGTGCGATTGATAGGGATCTATGTATGTATACCATTATGTAAATAAATACACTCATTCATTCATTCATTCATTCATGCACGTATTTCAGCTTTGTCATTCTCGTCCTGGTAACCATTCTGGATTGTTGTGAACCAGCTTTTAACCTTAACCTCGCCTCGCTATTACCTATAGCTAAACAATTAGCACTGACTTTTCGTGTAACGATTCATGTATATGCTAGAGATCAAATCATATAAACGCTTTCGTGATAACATAATTTTCTCGTAAGCAGTTTTCGGTTTTTATGTAATTTATACTCAGTATAATCTTGGGAAGGGTAGATTTATTACAAAAGCAAAAGAAACAGAAGAGAAACAAGCGGAAGAAACGTTTACCAGTAACACCCTCTGACTATATAAGCTCTCCCAACTCATTGAGCTTTCACAGACTGTCCTTATGTAAATTACCATGTAATTTAAGCCAATAGCGATAAATGCAAAGGTCATTGCAATTACATATATGAAGACCATGATCAACAGTCTATTGTTCACACAACAGGTCGACTGAGGTTCACAATGATTCCTCCCACTGGAAACAAATGAAGCTCCATGTAGCGCCATTATTTTAGTATCCATATCACATAGCTAAGAAAGTAAATACACAGATGAGAAAAAAAGGGAAATGTAACTTTCTAAAAACAATTCAAATATGTGTGTGTGAGCAGCATAATTAAAAAAAATCTGATGTCTTACATTCACATAAGCTTCTCTAGCCTCTATTGTTTAATAGTGATTATAAAAATTATTCTTACGAAAGTTTATTTTTTTATCTACCTCATTTTAATCAACATAAATCTCTGAAGAAATAGCTATATTCCAAACTTCGTTAGGGTACAAAAGGGACAGCGACAGTCAAATGTTTAAGAACTGATGCTCTATGCTGGAATTAAAATTCCATACTCTTTCCATACAATCGCGAGAAACAACCGAAATTCATCAGGACTTTAAAGAAAGGCAAGTACTGAACAATTCGAACCATTAATAACGGATACCTCGGAAATGGTTTATGCCACAAAACGTTTTTTAAATAATTGTGTCTTTCAAAGAGATGTACATTTTTGTGCATTAAGTTTTCATCTATCGTTTAACTATACCAGTTATACAAAATTATATAAAATTCCTTCCGAATGAACAAAACTTATAGGTCATTCTCAGAAAATTCAATATATACTTTTATTTTTCAAGTACTTATTTTTAATATGTGGCATTTTAATAATAATCGTTGGAGCTATTTTTGAGAAAATGAAAAATTTCGAAAAATGCTCCTTGTAACGGGTAGTTTCTGGTGCGAGAACATTTTGTTAATCTTCATATCGAATCTTTGGACGATACTGAATTTAAATACGATGTTTGGTATCAATTTGACTTTTCATTTTCGAGTTATGCTGTTCAGACATACGTACATACACATAGGTACATACCCACACACCCGCAGAAGTAACTCTTTTAAAATGTCTCTTTTGTATACATGGGGCCTCAAATTATGCATTTACGGTCAAATATCTAATTTTTAGATACGAATACAATGCCTTTTCTACCTACTTATGGTAGAGAAAGTAAAAAGTAAAAATCAGATAAACAATTTTATATCTTAGTTAGGTATCTTAAGAAGAAAACGCGAAGACTTTCATACAGTTTTCACCCGCAGAAGCCCTTGAATGGACAGTTAAATTTCTGTTATTTTTTATATTCTATAACATGTAATTAATTACTTTACATTCATTAATATGAATATAAATCTTGAATAGTAGGAAACATAATAAGGTTTTTAATATGGTATTTCATATCCACCAATTCATGAGGGGTATGGAAAAGTCCTATCACTGTTATACACAAGATATTCCCTCTTTCGGTTTTGCGCCTATGTAACATTAAGAAACATTGAAGACTTAGGATATTTTACAGATAATTCTATGAGAGCCCTTTAGGCTAATCAACGATCTCATTGCCACTCGATCGACCAATGACGATCGCATTATACTATTTCATTAATATGGCGCAAGCATAATACGTGTGAATAAAGCTTAAGAACGCCTTGAACAGCAAATCGTGGCTTCATTGCAGGGCAATTAATCGCATCCAGAGGATGATGAACATGATTATGAATTTTTTTTTTTTGGTTTCGGGAGATTCCAAATAAAATGTCAGCTTTCGGAGGTATTGTTATTCGGTTAAATATTTTACATTTGGTAATTAATTGTTCCTTCACACAAGCCGCGCGTAGATCAAGGTTGGAAAGGTAGAATCAGACTGAAAAATTCAATGCCATTAATTGAGCTAATAATGGGTTAAACTATGAATTAAAGTACTTGCAGCATTGTAAGTCGCCATTGGGACATATCTCAAATGATTTTGAAATCTCCTTGTGGTTTACCGTAAAAGATGCGAGTCAATTGGAGAATTTAACGAGTGCCGGTATGTTGTCCTGCAGCTCAGTTGGTTAGAGCAACTGAATGAAAACCGGGAGATCCGTGCTTCAAATCCCGGCTACGGCATTGAAATTTTCAGTCTTATTCTACCTTTCCTATTTTACCTTTCTTTCGAAATTAGCCCGAGGTTGGATATTATTTCGCTGACGGTACAATACACGACGATATGATGATTTGTTTTTTAATAGAACTTAAGTAGAAATAACATTGTGTATTTCATATTAAAACGAAATTTTATATATATTTATGAAATAATCCTAAATATCAAGGTTTTGAGCTTAATGATGTAGTCGCAAATCCTTATGTGATATTACTTGTTACAATTTATATAGTATCCATAATGCTTGGAATCTAATAAGTGTTAATGTTTCGTTCCTATATAATTTATTTTAGCCAATCATTTCTACTTCGATTTGATTATGAGTGAGAAGACATCTTTGCGTGGGTTGCCTGTTCATTTTATTTTGCAACCTCAAATGTTCAGTGTTAATAATTTAGTTTAACTTCATGTACCTCCCCTTTTCTGCTTATAATAAATTCTAACACCCACCTCTGTGGTGTGTGTAGCGTGTCTGCCTCACATTCAGGAAGTTTTCCCTTATGGAAAGTGAATGTTGGGTAGCTCTAAGCTCTATGGGCTCCGGGCTCATTTTAACATCATTTCACCCAGTTCATTTGTCATCCGAAGTGACTCAACCGATTAAAGTTAGTTAAACCTTAAAAAAAGGCTAGCAGAACTGTGTATGGGTGTGCGCGTTTTATAAATAAAATTAAAATGAATCATTGGAATGATGATAATTTAGAACTAAAAGTATACGAAGTAAAATTTGTATTTTATCACATTGTAATTATCTCACAAATAAAAAGGCTGATATTTTTCCCTTGGTAGTTTAATTTATTTTTAAAAATCATGCACAAATTCCTCAACAATACAAATTTTAATGCCAATACCTATATAGAAGTTCCGCACAATGTTGAAAACTTAGCAACACTTCGGACCCGCAAGAAAGCATAGAATTCCAGATGCCTTCTCAGCACGAAACATGTTCTGTTACCATTTTCAAATCCGTACTTTCCAATTTACTTACTGTGTGCTCACGGCTTTCATGTAGTGCAGGATGTTTCTTTCGTCTTTCGTGCACATGCGATGTCGCTAGGAGTCAAATTATCTAAACCGGCACCACTTTCAACCGCTGAGTGAATTATTTTTGAAGGACGTTCCGATGTATTTCTTCCGTCTTTAGTTTGACAGTAAAACTCCCAAGTTTTCTTTGCATGTTTGTATCAATGTGTTCGTGGTAATGTTCTGTATCACTATCAGAAGTAATATTGCTCTCCGAAACTTGAACTTTTACCTTTACGCAGCATCATGTGATGGCATCAAATGTATTTGATACGTCGTACACAAAGGATAATGTCATAATCATCAGTAGTGCACGTGGGACAGCGTCATAGGTTGTGGAAGGTGGTTACGTCAGCGATGCCAACGCTCCTACTGGAGAGCGTACGGACACGATCTCCCGAGGCAAGTGCACAAGGAACCGTCGAACCCAGCAGAGCAGCCAACAGAAACTGCTTCGCCCCCAACTTGCGCGAACTTTTCAGGCGATGTGTTGGTTTATTCTAAATTATCTCACTAAATTCTTTCGGTAACTTAAATAAAAATCGTACTGTTATTACTCTTGATTCTCTAAATAATTTCACTCAGCATAGGAGATTCACAAAATTAAAGAATGTATGATTACCTCAAATAGGCATATTTGATTTTGTATTTGGTAATTTCACCTTTTCAATCCTTTTTTCCCTATGTGTAAACTTCAAATAACAATCCATACTTCTGGGTAAATTCAGCATTAGAGAAATAACTTATTAGGGTAACAGCTTCGACAATTATTGAACTAGAAACATTCTCTTAAATAATAAGTTCAAACTGTATGAAAATGACCAGTACATGTTTCTACTGCACTGCATCTATATTATTTTTCACAACGTTTTACAATAACTACGAGTATAACCATCAGTGATTAGGAAGTACTTTTCGTTTTCAGACACATGTTTCATTTCAGTGACTACAAAATTTCCACTAGCAAAATTTTCAGACTTTCCGGGCATTATAGAACGGGACGTTAAAGACCATGGTTAAAGATTGTCCATAAATTAAAATAATTGAGCATGTGAGGAGCAAGGACATGAAAGAAGAGGTTACCACAGAGTACAGAGTACCATTAGCTGATGCGAAATTTATCTATGTTAATTACCTATAACAACTTGTGCGGAACTTACCCTGGTGAATAAAATTCCCCCCTCCCCCAAAAATTATATGATATATACCTGTGTGTTTACACCAACCCGAAATATTTGTGCAAAATTGGAGTAGCCCGGTTGCTACTAAGGTGAATGGTTTAGAACCCCAGGCATTTGGTTTGGCAGCGAGCAGGTTAGGGACATATTGTTGCACGAAATTGGAAGCATAAACTATAGTGAATGAAATTTAGTAGGCGAGTCCCGAGTTGACATCGTTACGACTTAAAATTACAGTGACACAGAACTGTATGACCTGGTGGTGCTGAGCGCATTTGGGGAGAGCGAGCTTTAAATAATTCAGCGCTGTGGAGAAATGGATCCCAGTTTCATTCTTTTCTCGGGCTACGCTTGGTTACTTCCTCAGGGATATGCAAATCCACAAAACAAATAATATTCGAACAGCACCGTTTCTCTCTGTGACGTAGTGCACAGAGAGACACCAGGTGTGAGACACTAATTGTTTCTGGTTCTTTTTTTTTCCAAAGAAAACATTTTTGCCGATGGGTATGTTACAGCTTTTTACCCTCCTCCGCTGTCAAGTGGCTATGGATGTAAGTTTATATTGTACCCGCGGGATTTGCAAAACCCGTTACATTTGTTTAAAAGCATGTCTATATTCCAGGAGAAACCTACTAACAATATTCATGATGAATGCTTTCGTTGACTAGCGGTTAGTGTGCTAGCCTCTAAATGAAGAGGGGAAACTTTTCTCTATTTAGGAATTTTCCCTTCTTCCTTAGAGCGTGGAGGTATGAAAGGCTGTATGGTTCAAAGCTAAATACAGAAGATAAACAAGAACCTCGTTTATCCGAACTATGTAGGTGGGACCGGAGGTAATCTGGATTAGCGAAAATCCGAATAATTCGGAAAAAATATTGTATGAATACAAACTATAGAGAAATTTGGACCGCTATAAAAGCAGAGTAGAAAATAACTGAAAGACGTCTAGATGGAGCATCTATACGATATCAGGACTTTATGAAAATGAAAAACACTTCAGTTTTGTTGTTCAGTGACACTGGCCATGGTAACGGTACTTATTGTTAGCTTGAAGTGTGCAAACGACGGCGATTTCTACGTTACCTGCGGTGCCAATGTTATAACCACTACATTCATATGTATTTATTAAGGGACGCACATGTTTTCGTGGTGCAAAAATCTGTCTTAAGTAATGATCAATTCGGATCAACCGGAAATCTCGATTGATGAAGGCTGGATAAATTTCTTTGTACAATTTTCTTTGTTCTTTGTACAATTGGTCTATATTCAAATGACGTCCCTATCCGCTATCGTTTATTTATGTATCTTCTGAACACTAATTTTACAATAGATTTTTCTCTCCATGTTAATCGAGATAATTTTTTGTAGAAATAGCTTCATTACACATTTCGTTGAAAACCACAAGGAGAATACCTGAACGATAATAAAATCTCTAAAAGGTAGATAACAATATGCTGGCTTCGAAAATTCATACTCTTTGGATCACGAGAAACAAAAGAACTATGACTTAGCATTCCTAAAGTATTGGAAAATTCAGATTAGTATCAACAAATATCTCAGAAATGCTAAATACCACAAAAATTAGACATAAATTGTGTGTTTTAAGACTATTTACATTTATCGTTAAGTAAGTTTATGGGTATTATGGTTTACCAGATTAGGCAAAATTAATTTCGAATAAAGAGGGACTTTGCAGGCGATTCTCGCAAAATTCAAGATAGGCTTTAATTAGTATTGCAATACACGTTTAAAGTTTAACATACATTAGAGATGGAACCCGTTTTTTTTTTTTGAGAAAATCAAGAATGACTCGTGTTTTGAAGTAGAGATCATTTGAATTGGGGAAGTTTCTTGAAAGTGTTTATATACAATATTTGAAAATACTGAACTTAAATGCTATGTTTGGTATTCATCTGACATTTATTACTTTCTCTACTACGTATAGTAAGTAGGGGAAGTATTGTATTCCACCCAAAAATTCAATACCGAGATTTCACCGGAAATACATGTTTTGAGACCTCCTGAATCCAAAAAAAGCATTTTTGGAAACATGTCCGTGTGTGTGTCTGTGTGTGTGTGTGTGTGCCTGTGTGTGTGTGTCTGTGAACAGCATAACTCAAAAACGAACAGTCGGATAAACACCAAACTTGGTATTTAGGTTCAGTATCTTCCAGAGATGCGACACGAAGGTTTTCAAGAAAATCCCCCCACCCCAGACTACCCTTTACATGGAACATTTTTCGAAAATTTTAATTTTCTCAAAAATGGCTCTAACGATTTTGTTTAAAATATCACATGTTTAAGATAATGCCATGAGAAATGAAATGTATATCTCGAATTTTCTGGGAATGTCTCCAAAAGTATTCTTCATTGTGAACGACTTTTGCATAACTGGTAAACCATAAGAGATAGACAAAATTTTACTACACAAAAAATGTTGATCTCGTTAAAATACACAACTTATGTTATATACATTTCTTTTGTTGAGTGAACCGTTTTCGAGATATTGCTTGTTATTCCCTTAAATTTTCCAATACTTATACTTTTTCTCAAATTCGTTATTCATTTTTTTATGTCCTGGACTTGCAAAGAGAATGGAATTCGACACATAGCAACCAGCGTTAAAATATTTGACCATCGCTTAAAAGCTACCATATTCCCCTTGCATCTACAAGAAAATTAGCAATAAGATTGACATCTCGATATCTCGATTAACATAAAGCATATGGAGAATAGGCGTTTGTAAAAATAGATTGTACAAGAGTAGAGAAAGTCATGTGAGTGTAACACATCAGATTTTTTTTTAGTTGTATTGTTCAGAAACACAGAACACCCACTGTCACACACAATGACCTTATTATAAAATGTTTTTATTGAGGGATCTCAAAACATGTATCTCCGGTGAAACGTTGATATCAAAAGTCTAGGTGGAATGCAATATTCTATCTGCATACTATAGGTAGGTGGTATAGAAGGTAAAATGCTCATGCTATTGCTCACGATTAGCTCATTCTTAGGAAACCTATAAAAAGTTCGTGGAGATAGAATTTAAATGTGCTTTCTGAACAGTATTAATGTCCTCTAGATTGAGTATTACGTAAACGGTTTTAAATTTGAAGATTTACAATTTTTAAAGTAAGTATTACATTCTTTGATTGCATAGTTATATGAATAAATCATGAAATTAGAGAATTAATTCAAAAAGAAACTAGGGTATCTAAAGCGCTAACACTATCTAATATACCCTGTGAAAAGACTTTCGGAAACTACAATCAAGGCGCGATTCGAATTTACGCTTGCAGCATGAATGACAAGACTTGCTGCTGCACAACAGTGACTTATTTTAGAAATTTTAAGATATTGTTGATGTTAAGCTACATATCTGAGGCTTATATTCTGAGCTTTCTGTACGGCGTTGGGATGAATGCAAGAAAACGGCGATTCAACTATCACATGTTGTGTTATGTGATCTTTAAAACTTGAAACACAATTTACTGCCCCCCCCCAAAGAATGCAAGTTGTTGAATTTCTGTTCCACGAATGCGAAAAAAACGTTACTGCAGACAAACCTTTTTGCGAGAGTGCCACTGGTATGCAATAACGAAGCGCTTACTACAGAATCGCAAAAGTCGCAGATTGAATGACTCACTATGGATACTCACCAAATTCTAGCCTCTTAAGTCAGTCGGGACACTAGGGGTCTTCCTCCTTTGTCCCTCCCAACTTCGCATGTTAGGAGTGGTTGGACTTTACAGCGACACAGTGCTAATAAAATAAAAGTTCCTTGGACAGTAGGCAAAGGAAGAAGAAAACAGGGGTGATGTGTCCACTACAGGTGTAATCCTTCTCTAACTCAAGAAATATATGAGTGAGGTCATGATTACGCGCGGTGAGCTCATGGGCACGCCTCTCGAGATGACGTTTTGCTATCGCTGGCACAATAAAATTACACCAAAACGCACGATGTTAGGTGTTTTCTCCGTTGAGGTAAATGGAAGGAATATGCCTTCGCTTAAGTACAACAGAACATAAAATAAATGCAGATGCCTATTAATCACAAATGGAATCTGGGAATTACAACCGTAATTATGGATGGGGAAATATAAATAAATAATGAAATAGTAAGATAGAAAAATAATTGCAAAAATAATTTCCGTATATTAAATCAATGCCAAAGTGAGTCAAAAAGAATTAAAATACCTTTACATATTTACTCTAAATAAAGTATTGAAAATAGGCGAAGAGCCAGGCATCAAAATACAGTAAAGATTTCAAAGTTGTATTCATAATCAGCGCCGTGCAGTACACTCTTGCTGCACTCCGCAAGGAGCGCTAGTGTAACAATGGCGTGTGATTGGGAGAAAGCGTTCTGCGTGTTGGAGCTAGCAAAGGCAGATTCAATCACAAACAGGACAGTAACATTTTCGCAAATGTTTTGCTAAAGATCCTCCATCTCGGAAGATAGTGTTGGTACCATCGGTTTCAGGAAATTGTTGTATGTATAAACGAAAGAGTTCAGGTTGTGAAATGCTATTCACGTTCTGAGCGAAGGAACTCGATTACTGCCTGGACGTATGCCGCGTGACGCGCTATTTCCACATTGAATGTTTATGAATCTTTGTAATGTAAGTAAAGCTTTGACGGTTATGCTGTATTTTGATGCCTCTTACATTGCTCTACCTTTAAAGGTTTGTTCAAAATAAATGCGCAAAAGTTGTTTCATTCTTTTGGACTCACCCTGTATAAAGTAACGATTTTAGGTTGAAAGATTTGGTCCGGAAAGACGAAGGTAATTAGGAAATCAGGTTAGTCAAGGTCATTAGCGAAAGCCGAAGTAGCAAGCACATTATCTTAGGTATTCCTGGGAACACAGGTTATAAGTTAATTATGCTTATACAGCCACGTAGGCCAACATACTGGAAAAAAAGAGAAATGAAAGCTATTTCCGAAATTTTAGCCAAGTCCTCTAGTAAGAGCTAAGAGACATGCATGAAGAGGATTTTAAGTATTGTCCCAGGAGGGAATAAATCCGGTCGTCTTCTTAATTTATGCAAATAAATGTTCAGAATTTTTGCACGGGAATTGCACCTCAAGGGGCATAACGTTGGTGGGGGGAATAATATGTAGGCGGAGCTAAAAGTAATAAAGGCGTGCAATTTTATACCACAGAGTTACTTCACTCTGGTACCGTCATTGGTACGGATCGACGTTGTGCACACAGTTGTACAAACATTACTCTCTCGCTGGTACCGTCAGCGGTACTTACATATGTGGTTTTAAGCGCTTAGTGACGGGCTTGTGAGAATAAGATTCCGCAGCCCTTGCCAGAGGTCTCGCCGATAAGCATTTTGGTGATTCACGGCAGTTTACACTACTAGTTTCTTTTATTGCGAAAACAGTTTTTTTTTAAAAAACTGTAATTTTGACCTGCAGAAGTTAGCCAGTTTAATAATTCAATTGTTACATTTTTAAGTGCTACGATTCATAATCAGTCTATTTGTTCATCTCTTAACGGTCGGCAACTCACTTCTATAACTCAAATATTAGTTCACAATAAATGTCTCAGTCAATTTGTACCGGTATTGTGCTTCACAATACATCCACGCATATCCTGAGGGGAACTACTCATAGATCTACCACTGGAGCAGCCGGCAGATAATCAACAGCAGATACTGAAGATAACGAGAAATAGTAGCAACTACTGTCGCACCGTCATCCCGTTTCGTGCTTCACTGTCCTGCATGGAAGATTGCATAAACCGTATCTTAACATACTCTAGATGGATTACTGAAGGTAAGAGAGATGGCGCTCCAGAAATGTCGGTGTATACAAATAATTCACCTGACTTGAAGCCCGAGAATACGAGTATCTAGAGTATATACGTCGCCAGGGAATCTTCAGCTCTTACTACACCATTTTACATTGACCGTATAAGGGGGAGCAGGTACGAGAGTGGTATTACTATTACTACTGTATAAGGAACTTAACTCTCAGATGCTCGAATACCTCTTGTGGTTATGGCCACATGGACTTAAATCGGTCATTGTAAAGACCTAATACATTAAGCTACGAAACCAATTACTGTACTCACGTGCTGCTAACCACACCCATTGGTCATGACGTCATTCTCCTCCTGTATACCGATTTCCAACGTGGCAAACAGGCAAAGAGACAACTCTCGCACGAGGCTAGAAGAAGGGAATGTTTCATAATTAACTAATGATTACAGCAAGCTTTGCGACGGTAACTAGGTTGCTGCGTGGGAGTGCTGAGGAGATTTCACCGGTCTTTGATTCGTTGCCTTGTCGACGTCGATGATTTCCTTCCTTTGCGCCTATCTGCCGCGGCGTGTTAATTAGGTTCAGGAGAAGATCGAGAAGAATCGGCAGGATTTTATGCAGTACACAGTAATTACATACACGAAATCCTGTTTTAAAACATCTCCTTTATTTAATTACCTTCTTTGTTACCCTACAGTAATTATGCCTTTGGAGATAATTCCCACATTCAAAAAAATTCTTTATCTCGAGAGCTATCACGATTTCGCCCATAAGCAATGATAAGCGTTCAGAATACATTATTTAATACCTAAATCGGGATTCTGTATTTCGCACCGTACTCTGCCGTTGTCGACATAAGACTCACCTTTCTCCAGGATGCTGAAGCCCGCCACGGAGTACACATGTCTCATTCGCTATGGTGTTTTTTAAATATTCAAAATTATCTGTATAGGGACGTTGACTTCCAAAGACTGGAACAGTTTTATTTTTATTTATGGACGCTCTTTAACTGCTATGGTCCTTAGTGTCCCATTTTATATTAGGTATGGAAGACTGGTAATTTTGATCAGGGGCCTCTATATCAGGCTTGAGGTTCTTTTACGCGCCGTAAATCTACGACGGGGAACCTTACGCGCCGTAAATCTACGACGGGGAACCACCTGCTTTACTTTCCTTCCGAAGGAAGCCACGCTAAGGATTTTTACACCCGAAAAAAATCCATCGCCCTGCGCCGGGTTCGAACCCACGACCTCGGGAACTAGAGGTTGGCATGGTAACTACTACGCTACGGAGGACGACAAAGACTGGGCGATCATCTGCGTTTCTGACACCTGTCCATATCGGCTATGAAGGTGCTTAAGGAAAGCATATTTTGTGCGTCTTAATTTGAACCATATGTGACTTTGTGTTTTTGTCTCCGGCAGCTTGTCAGCAAGTCCGGCTCAAAAAGAGCACTTCCTATTAATTACAAGCTTAATATAAAATCTTACTCCCTATGTGCTGCTGCTTTCGTCTTAGCTTTCATTTCTAATGATGTCAGCACAATTTTAGGAACACCTTGCTATTTGGGAGATATTTTCAAGCCTTTTCAGTTTCCATGGGATTATTTGAGCAACGTTATAACTTGGCGCGTAGGGAGCCTCGGCTAATTTGCCACTTTATCATTTGGCATAATTTCTGTTACAGATACTATGAGCCTTTCCGAGTCGTAATAAAGGCATTTTCACATGCCCCAAGACAGCAGCACGGCGATGTTATGTTTTGAAGGAAGAAATTAAAAAACTTGTTAATGAACTTCTGATGAAATTTAGGCTTCCTTGTTAGGCTTGATATTTGATTTAAAAGCATTTGAAAAGTGCTGATCGTCGTTCAGCATAAAACTGCTTCAAACTGCCATCTAGTTTAATTTAATGACTTAAAATACACCAGGTGTCTAATTATCTTTCAATATTGCCAAATTTCAGGAAATGAAGCATACATTAGTATATATTATGACGCAGCTGCTATGGCCCAAAGTTATCGGGAGGTCGCTCCAGGCAGTCGGAGATAAACATAAATCGCGCTCTCGCCCGGCGTAAACACCAGATGCGCTATCGGTAAATTACTGGAATCTTCTGGAAGTTTCTTTCCCCCGTCTCTAGAACGTGCGTTCAGATAGTTCTAGAATGCTCTGTGGAAGATCCCATTGGCTATATAATCGAGCGTTCTCGCAAGAGGAGTCAGTTGAGTGGTCAGTGACTGGGTAACCGAGTTGATGAGCGTGTTTCTGCCGCGATATCAAGTGCAGTTCTCCGAGCGAGTTGGTGACGACTGTTGTGACGGGCAGTGAGTGTTACTGCGGAGCGAGAGATTGTAGAAGTCTTGTGTTCGGCTGCCTAGCAAGTAGTCTGTACGGAAGGAGAGGCTACGTCACAAAGAAAGTGAAGTGACGGGGATATTGAACTAGTTCACATGAGCGAAATGACGATGTAAACTAAGTGAAGGCATTAAAAGTTGAACCAGAACAAAACAGTGACATTGAGAACTAAGAGAAGTGATAATTGAAAAACTGGAGAAAGTCGCAATGTTATTCTGACACATTTTGTATGCTGGTTATTTAGGGCGCTTATTGTTACTAAATATTACAACATACGTTATCAAGAATCAATGAAAATTTTTAAAGCGTATAAACAATAAATTGACATTTTCTGGTACCCTCGAAGGTACAGGTGTCCAATGTAACCCTTTGTCCTTCAAACGCGATCCTTGAGAGGGAGGGGTGAGGGAGAGACCCGAAAGGTGACCAGATCTGGGAGACGACGTGAACAAGCATGGACGGGATCCCCAACGTTTCCAGATAGAGCGCATCCACGCCGCTCAAGCCTTCCCATAACTCACTTTCCCTTTACAAAGCGCACTACTACCGCCCAGCCTCAACACGCCGAACACCGTCTCCTGGTCCTTCAACCCTGAAACAGATGATGATGATGATGATGATGATGATGGAGATGATCGGTACAGGAAATGATGGAGGTAAGTTCGTGGTAGAAGAGGAATCACCTCAACATTCGCCTACTCGCCCAGCAAACCATTAAAATCTTATGGCCAGAGGGGACAGTCGCCGGGAATCGAATGCGAACCTGACACTTTAACGCGGACCCATCTCGCTCGGTCTGGTAACCTCCTAAGGAATGGGACTTGACAATTTATACGTTTGTGTGAAGCTAATGGTTTATTTGACCCGTGTGCCACATAACAGCAAGTTAAGGCCTTTAAGTCGGTCTGTCCGCTTTGAATACCCCTGTGAAATGTTTTATAACTCCATTTTTCCCTCTGTGGCACCCTTGCTGTGTCTGCCAGAACTCATATATAATGCAGTGTAAGGTGGTTTCTGCCGGCAAGATTCTCTCTGCCGCTAACAGACTTGGACGAGTGTAGTTCGGAGTGCCGAAGTCACCGACTGTAACAACCAACAACGGCATAACTGCTATAAACTAACATGGGTACCAAAACTTGGTATCTAAATCACTTTGTGGCGAGATAATCTGACTTATTTGCACTTTTTAAGTTTGGTTTGTTTCTCTGCTTTAAAAAGCTTTTTATTGATTCCCGTGACTTGAAATAGGTGGTTTGTTACGTTATTTGCATCATGCTTTGGGCGTCAATTTGAAGTAGTTTGTATTGAAGGAGTTGTATTATATTTCAACTGTTGGGAGCCGAACTTGTAGTTGCAACCGCACGTATGGTACCCAGTTTCGGTAGCCTTCGTCCCAAGTGTACTTTCAGGTGGCTTTTACTCCAAGTTTAAAAAAGATATTAACTTTGTAATTTGAATGTTTCTTTAAATATTATATTTATGTTTGCCACGGCTGCGTCAGTATTATTGTTAGACATGGATGTCTTGGCAGGGTTATGGTGCGACTGAAGAATGTAGGCTTACACAGATTTTACGTTTTTCTTCACTCCATTTATTAATTCTTGACACGATTTAAATAACTCTTCACTGATATAGAGAGCTGTAAAATTCTTTAATTACTTTCACCTTTTAACACGTAAAACTATTTTTGTCCCACACGAATACGTATTAAATTTTTTGAGGACAGTTTTTGCGTCTGGTTAGTAACGCTGTCTGCAACCAACTGAATTGATTTCAACCGCCTAAACTTGTAAATTTCTGTATTTCAAGTCTCTGATTGGCTATTCCTAGTCCAATAGAATACCTTCATTTAACTAAAGCTTTTTCTGGTTGTTGATTGGCTATTTTTAAACTGTCTCAAAATTTACACTATTGCTTCCAAGAATCACAAGTAACATTATTAAGTTCTCAAACTCATTATTACCTCAAGGTTACCTCATTGTTAGCAACTTTTGACCTACTTCTCACAGCTCCTATATTATTAAATTACGTAATACATTCACACAACATTATTACACATGAATGCAATAATATAAACACATACGAATACAATGATTGTAATAAACAGTTTTTATATATTGTTACATACACATATTGTTTTAAGGCGGGCTGTTATTGAATTCATATATTATATAATTAGATTGAAATCATTTAAGTGTCAAAAATACTGCCTCAAACTTCGTTTCATATACATAACTAAATACATCTTTTATAAATAAAGTATGACCATTAGACTTTAATAGTCACTAGCTATAAGAGCTATTGTTTATTTATTTATTTTAAGGTCCTTTAACCGGGTATATTATATCCGTCAATGAGTGAAATAGGTGAAACGATGCTCAAATATGCCCAGGGTCCATAGAACTTAAAGTTGTCTGACATTAATATTTTCAGGATAAGGGAAAACCGCTGAAAAAATGCTTATCCAGGTAAATCATCCTGTCCAAAATTCCAAATCGCGACCTCTTGAATGTAAATCCGACACGCTGCCCCTACATCACGGAGGTGGGTTCAGTTGTATTTATAAAACTGCTAGTAGAAATTCCTGACATGGTCAGAGGTTTTAACAGTTTTGATAAAACTAAAGTTTCTAAATATTTGTTTATTTACAGTTAAGCGAATCAAAGCAATTACCATATTGCTTTTAATTCCTTACTTTTACTCAGCTTTTTAATTTTATAACCTCACCTTCATTATGCCAAATTTCCTGTTTATACCTGAAAGTCTTCCAGTTCGTCGCCTATCCAGAATTGTCCAACTCCATGCCATATTAGGGGGTTTCTTTTTTGCATTATCATTTCTAAAAGAAAGAAGAGAGCAATATCATATAATTTTATTGTTGTAAAACAAGCCCGTTGATGCTGAATATCCTCAAGTTCCTCTGCCAACATTTACCGACCCGTCTGTCCTTGTTATACCACCCCTAAAAGCATGAAGAGAGCATTATTTATATTACTTTCTCTACTACGTAGGAGAAGTATTGCATTCCACCCAAAAATTCGATACCGAGATTTTACCGGAAATACATGTTTTCAGGTGCACTGAACGCTATAAAGCATTTTATGAAACATGTATCTGTGTGTGTGTCTCTGTCTGTCTGTCTTGAACAGCATAACTCAGAAACGAACAGTCAGATAAACACCAAACTTGGCATTTAGGTTCAGTATCTTCCAGAGATGCGACACGAAGGTTTTCAATAAAATGCGCCCACACCATTGCCTTTACTTGCAACATTTTTCGAAAATTTTAATTTTCTCAAAAATGACTCTAGCGATTTTGATTAAAATACCATAAGTTTAACACATTTTTATGGCAAATGAATTGTGTATCTCGAATTTTCTGGGAATCTCTCCAAAAGCATTCTTCATTGTGAACGGCTTTTGCATAACTGGTAAACCATAAGAGATAGACAAAATTTTACTACACAAAAAATTTAGATCGCGTTAAAATACACAATTTATGTCATACACACTTTATTGTTGAGTGAACCATGTTCAGATATTGCTTGTTATTCCCTTAAATTTTCCAATACTTATACTTTTTCTCAAATGGGAATTCGTTATTCATTTTGTTTTGTCCTGGTAATGCAAAGAGAATGGAATACTCCATATAGCAACCACCTCTTAAAACATTTGACTATCACTTAAAGCCTACCAATTCCCCTTGCATCTAGAAGAAAATTACCAATAAGATTAACATTTCGATATCTCGATTAACATGAAGCATATGGAGAATAAGCGTTTGTAAAAATAGTTTGTACAAGAGTAGAGAAATTCATGTGAGTGTAATACATCAGATTTTTTTATTTCATAAACGTATTGAGAAAACAGGCCTGTTCTTGCTCAAAATTACTTCCCGCCGATAATTTTCCGCCCCTTTCTCTGTAAGGGGTAAGTTTAGTGATGTCGCCCCCACTTTTGTGAGTTAAACTTCCCATTCGTACTAAAATCTTCTAGGGTGCCTCCTATCGAATAAGGTCAACCCCATTCACCACTAGGAATATGCTCTTAGTTTAGCAGCATTTATCGTTTTATTTAGCAAGATTTAGCGAAACTAGGCCAATTCGAGACGATAATCCTCAAAATTGCCTCCCGTTGAACATTTTACGCCCTCTTCCGTGTTTCATCAAGAAATTTCTGGTATTTCTCAGAGGGTACTGCAGAGCGTAATGGGCAATTTCCTAAGCAAGTGCCAGAAATGCTTGATATATGCGAGTAATTTACTTTTATTTTTAAATGCTTATGTTATGTGTATTCAAAATAACTTAGGCGACAAACCGTACGATGTTTACTGCAGATTTCCTGTCAATCGTACCGCCGACACAGCAACCAGCCTCACCGGCGGCTGTACGCCACAAAACCGGTCCCACTAAGGATTGTTCACCCGATGTAATTTGCCTGTTGACACGTCCCCGTGGATGTTCCGTAACAAACTACAGCACATTTTGAGTGCGTATACCACATAAAACTTATAAAATCCTTTTCACAAATATCATAGTTTGTATTGGATCGTCTCAAAGTGAGATTGAGAATTTGAGAAATCAAAGTCAGATTTTGGAATACAGAGTCACGAATTCATAATTGGAGGGCAGTGGTATGCGAGTACAGTAATTGTTTTCAGAGCTAAAGTGTGTTCTCCTGTACGGCCACTAGGCCCATTGTAGGCAGGAGAAATAAAACAAGGCAAGTCCAGTGAATATCATTTCTACACCTCTTTTTGGTTCTACAGAATAATCCATTAGTTGACTGCATGGGAATAAATTGTACAATCTTGATAAATGAGGGGAAAAAAGGACCAAGTGGAATATTTCACTCGTGTTTAATTACAGGTTTAATCTGCCTGCCAGTGGTGGTATTGAATTTATTATCGCAAATAAAATATGGATATTTATCATAGCGTAAGATCTTTTATTTTAGAACCTGATAACATTTTATAAGTTCTGTTTTAATTTACGCTCTGTTGATCCCAAGCTTCATATCAGATGAATGAATAATGAATGAAAAATATTTCTCTATTTCATTCATTTTATTTTGAATAGATAAAATGAGCGCACAGATGCACTCAGCAATGCGAAACAATAAACCTACACGATGTTCTTCCTAACGACGAGGGAAAGCCACGATTATAAAGCTAGCTAGATTGATTTACCTAACAGGGTTTCGATCATGGCCTCGCTGTATAGGAGACAAGAATATGCAGTGCAACTGCGAGTAGAACGTGACTTAAAGCTTCCTCACTTGCTTACGTAAATTTAGCCTGCCGAGAGCAAATAATGTGTCCTTTTTAATGTTATGTGTAATTCCTTTCCTTTTTACTTTCTCTACCACGTATAGTAAGTAGGGGAAGTATTGTATTCCACACAAAAATTTGATACCGAGATTTCACCGGAAACACAAGTTTTGAGACCCCCTGAATCCAAAAAAAAAAATTTTTGGAAACATGTCCGTGTGTGTGTCTGTGTGTCTGTCTGTGAACAGCATAACTCAGAAACGAACAGTCGGATAAACACCAAACTTGGTATTTAGGTTCAGTATATTCCAGAAATGCGACACGAATGTTTTAAAGAAAATCCCCCACCCCAGATTACCCTTTACATGGAACACTTTTAGAAAATTTTAATTTTCTCAAAAATAGCTCTAACGATGTTGATTAAAATATCATATGTTTAAGATATTTTCATGACAAATAAAATGTATATCTCGAAGTTTCTGGGCATGTCTCCAAAAGTATTCTTCATCATGAACGACTTTTGCATAACTGGTAAACCATAAGAGATAGACAAAATTTTACTACACAAAAGTGTAGATCGCGTTAAAATACACAATTTAAGTCGTATGCATTTTTTTCGTTGAGTGAACCATTTTGAGATATTGCTTGTTATTTCCTTAAATTTTTCAATAATTTTCTGAAATGGGAATTCGTTATTCATTTGTTTGTTTTGGATATGCAAAGAGTATTAATCTGTGGTAAGGAGAATGGTGCTGCACCTAGCAACCAGTTATTAAGATATATGTCGATGCTTAAAGGCTACTGTATTTCTATATTGCCCTTGCAAATACAAAACAAAGGGAACATAGTACGCCTTAAGTGATAGTCAAATATTTTTAGAACTGGTCGCTATGTGTAAAATGTAATTCTCTTTGCATGTCAAAAGATCGTTTCTGCAAATGTTTATCTCGATTAATATGAAATACATAGAGAATAAGAGTTTGTAAAAATAGTTTGTACAAGAATAGAGAAAGTCTTGTGAGTGTAACACATCAGATTTTTTATCCTTTTGTTTTAATTTTTGACCGGAAAAGTAATGCCATACGATGAATGAATTAATGAAACGAATGTGTAAAGGAGTTCGGAACTTAGCATTCCTATTATTATCTAAATGGTGAAGGATATCCAGAAATAAAAAGATGACTGGCTACACTGCCTTAATCGGGCTCCTAGTTTGAGTTCTCTGCATTTAAAAATTGTGTATTTATTTTTCCGTAAACATGACCCATGGCCTGAGAACGGAGGGGACACCACGTACATTGACCAACGCGTATCTTTTGTGCTTATCACTCCCAGGAGAAACAGATGAGGCGATGAAATCGCAGAATTACCTAACCATTCCAAACTTGATAACCCGGACACATCGGCGGGTTGCTCAAAGAGGCTTCCCTCTGGTGGAACGGGAGAGAACTTGACTTACTGGAGGTGGCTCTGAGAAGCCTGCCATTTGGCAGGGCCAAGAACTGACCTCTAAGTTGACCTGGAACATGAAAGGGGAAGTGAAATGATAGGAAATGAAGGAAAGGAAATTCATGGTAGAAGACAAACCACCACAACATCCGCCTTCCTTACCAGGGATAATTACGAAAAACCCATGGTTAAAGTGCCCGTTACAGGAATCGAACCCAGAACCTCCCGAATGCCAGGCTCTCAGCTACCGCGCAGCCATCTCGCTCGGTATATCCAAAGCATAGACCAGAGGTTAGTAACAACTTGTGGACTATGTTATCGCACCACAGAGGTTAAAATTACCTGCGTTAACAAGCTCTTGGATATATTTATGCAATTTCAAGACATTTTTCTTGATTTTTAACACTTGTAACCAAAAGTTGCTTAAAATGTATTTACTACACGTTATAAGCAAATTCAAATCGAACTACGTTTTATCTAGCAAAATGTGAAATTATTTAACCCCGATTAGAACAATCTCGGCTTATGTTTGAGCTATGGATGGCATTAACCAAATCGTGACCTATTGCATCAAGGATTTGAAGAAGGTTTGTTACGTTATTGCTACGTATTGAAAGGCAGTTTGAAGAAGATGGTTATCTTTACGTCATTTGCACCACACTTTGGGCGTCAATTTTAAGTAGGTTGTATTGAAGGAGTTGCAACCGACGTATGGTACTCGGTAGCCTTCGCCCCAAATTTAAAAATATTAACTTTGTAATTAGACTTGTTTCTTTAAATATTATATTTATGTTTGCCTCAGCTGCGTCAGTATTATTGTTAGAGACATGTTTCTCTTAACAGGGCGTGGTGCGACTGAAGAATGTAGGCTTACACAGATTATACTTTTTAATTCACTCCTTTTTTATTAATTCTTGACACAATTTAAATAGCACTTCACTGATACAGAGAGAGCTGTGATATTTTTGTAATTTATTACTTGCACTTTTTAACACGTAAACTATTTTTTTGTCTCTCACAAAATACGTATTATACTTCTTGAGGATGCGTCTCGCGTCCAGTTATGAGCACTACAAGCAACTGACTTGAATTCCACCGCCTAAATTTATAAATTTCTGTATTTCAGTTCTCTGATTGGCTATTCCTAATCTAATAGAATACTTTTATTTAACTAAAGATTTTTTTGGTTGTTGATTGGCTATTTTATAAACTGCTACAAAAATTAAATTATTGCTTCCAAGAATCACAAGTAGTATTATTAAACTTTCAAATTAATTATTGCCTCAAGGTTACCTCATTGTTAGCAACTTCTAACCTATTATTCCCACAGCTCCTACATTATTAAATTACGTAATACATTCAGATAACATTATTACATATATACAATAATACAAACATATAAAATGACTATTGCATACATTTTTTATATATTGTTACATACATATATTGCTTTAAGGCGGGCTGTTATTGAATTATATATATTATACAATTCGACTGAAATAATTTTAGTGTTAAAAATACTGCCTCAGATTCAATCTTTTAATTGCAAATCAATACCTTGACTGTCAAATAATACGAGTGAGGGGTCTTAAGTCAACGCTTATCCACCGAGTTATGTAATGTCGTAGATAAAGTTATTTAAACTTATTCAAAATACACAGTACTGAAAATTGTTTTGTAAATGTAAGGTATTTGTAACTGCGCATCTGCATTTTGTCTCCTAAAGTACTCGAACGATAATGCGTTTACATAACAAGAGAAGGAAGCATGAAGTGTTCCATTTGCCTCGACCAGCACAACCGAGCCATACGTATACTCCTAAATTTATGTATTTTGAGTACTCCTATGAGATATTATAGTAACTGAAGACCATTGCATACTTCGTTCTTTGTGTTCACTAGGATCTATCTTCAAGCTTTCATTTTCCAAAGCGCGTTATACAAATTTTTTGCAACCAAAAATAAGTCACATCTCCAGCGATTTGCAAGAGATGAATATATCGGAGGTTGACATAAACGATTTTTTCCCCTTTTAAAAAATCGATACCTTCGTTCATCTTTATTTGACCCAGCATGGAAAGGTGATCCCATCCAGAAACTAAAAATAAAGTAGAAATTAAACTTACTTCAAAGAAAAAATAAAATGAAATTATATTTAATCTACAAAAAGTAAATTAAGGGTATCCAAATGTTTCTTTTGGGTGCTTTCATGAGCACTTTCGCAAAACAGGCGGTTCTGGCAATGAATTTAGTTGTCACATGGTAGTTGTTCGCTAAGTTGAAACGTTTTATATTAAACAAAATGATTTCAATTTTGTAACCCATTAAATTGAATTCATGTTTTCACATTATCTTTTTATAGCAAGCGTTGGAAATTTGCCAATACAATTAAACAGTGCAGGAGTGAAATTTTAGAGAACTTTATTTAATTTACTCTAACACATTCCGTTGAAAATACATCCATTTCAAACAGTACAACGCTGTTTTAACCGTAAAACGTTCTAAATTTTAATGATCAAAGTGTTGTTTGCAAACAATGCTTCATTTAAGCCATTATGTTGCGAGGTCTCTCTTGAATCAAAAAGGGATTCTGCAGCAGTATTTTAACCTTGAAAAATAAACATAACATATGGTGTGTGTTTTAATTTTTAATATTGTTTAATTATATTAAATATTAAAACACAGACCACATGTTATGTTTATTTTTCAAGGTTAAAATTAAATGGCTCACGATAGCATACATTAGCTACCATGAAAACTACAATGCCTGTGCAGTAACTTTACGTTTAGTTGCCTTTATCAGGAGCAGGGAAACGCCAATTACAATAAAGGATCTGCTACCTGAATGGCAAATAGCTGATGTTATGCTTGTATAGAACACAAACTGAGCGAGTTGGCTCCGCGGTCACCTGTGATGCTCGCATTTGGGAGGTGCCAGGTTCGATTCCCGTCCACTCTGACCTTGGGTTATTGTGGGTTTTCCTGGTCGGTAGGCGGATGCTGGGGTGGTTTATCATCCACCATGATTTCCTTTCTATAATTTCCCTTTCATTCCGTTTCCTTCGCATGTTTCAGGCGCACTTCTAGGTATCGTGGATGAAGTGGTGTCGGACAAATGGCTACTTGCTCCAAGTGGATATCTGAGGGCTGCGGTTGAACGGGTCGTTTATCACCCCCCTCTGGTTAGCCCCAGTGGTGGAATGGGTCTTTGAGATAGAAACTGTTAGGGATTTCCAAGAGTCTTTGTGGCCAGTCTACCTGCAGCCTGTAGCCTCCTTGATTTCTTCGCTTCACACCTTCCTCCTATGGGTGTCAATAGTCCTCATATAGGTCGTAGTGCGTGAGGTGTCCCTCTCCGTTGTATACCTTATACATATATATCCCATATAGAACTCTCTCTCTATTGTTGCAGTAGCCCAAAGCTGACTGTTGTATTCCTCTGACAGGACGTAGACGCTCTAGCTGCGTGTTTGGATTTACTACGTGAAGGTTCACAAAGGAGAACAGGATGCCTTTGCCTCGGTTAGCTCCGCAGATCTGCATCGAGACACGCTGTCACGGCTTAACCTGATGAGCTCGAGATGCATAACTGGATCATCAACTGGATATAAAGGTTGCAGTAGTGAAACTCGTGCCCTTAGCAATCTCCGCAGATCTGCGTCGAAACATGCAGTCAGGAGTTTTCCCGATGCGGTCGGAGATGGAGAACGGGATCGTCACATTAGGACCGGGGTCATCCCCATGCCCTAGGAAGGTTGAAGTGGGAGAATGAATGACTCGAGTTTACATTTTCACTTGAGACGCATAACCGTGCGATATAGCAAGAGAGGTGTTTCGTGGTTGAGTGCGGTGCATTGACTAACTCATGCCTGGTTCCCTCTCACTTTTATACTGGAGTCTATTGCTCATTAGTCCACTGCGATTAGCACGGTTTCGTTTTAGCGCCTCTGTGCGGTGATCTTAGCAATTAAGTATAATGCGGCCCATTGCACCTTGTTTAAAGGTTGCACAGCTATTGTGAGGTTCACAACACTGACCATGGCCGACCACAGGGCTATTTCAATACTGTAATCTTCTACACCGAACATCAAGGATAGAGAACATGGTCACCTTATGAACATGCAGCCTCTAAGTTTACACTGCTGGACCTCTTGATAGCGCTCTAAAATTCCGCAGCCAGGGCCGGAGATAGAATTCGGGTGATCCATTCCACCGGCACCATCGGGTCGGGCCATATAGTATTTATCATTGGTGATTCTGAAGCTCGTTAATGTCATATGCGTTAGAATATATTATCAGATGCTCCTGAAATATGTATTTTGAAATACTGTTACTGATCATATTTTCTTTTTTAATTAGTGCTACTGGTTATTATACTTTTAGCCTCAGTAGCCTTTTAGTAATGCCTTTCTTTCATTTTCAATACATTTTTAATAAGCTCTATTCATTTGCTCTCTTTATAACTTGACGGAAAGAAAGTAGAGAGCGGAAAGCTTCTTTGTAAGAGCAGATAGGTTGCCCCTTTAAAGCAGATATATTCCAGTATGGTATATTTGTAGTTCGTAACCTCCAGAGAATTGTTTGAAACTGTTTTCTCTCTCTGCGAAAAAATGAAACCTGCGAAACTAATGTCATTATGAAATAAACAACAAACTTTTGAGCTTGTTTGTCGAATCATTTTGCAAGCAAATATTATATTTTGACCAGCTTTTTCTACGAAACTTTATTTTAGGAATTTTTCTCCGGAAAACTAAGTAAAACGTTGTTGTTGTTGTTGTTCACCAATGGCACTGGGGATTAATTGATCTGCATCATTTTCCCCCTGGCTTCCCAATAAAAGGTCTATAAGTTATCATTTTAAGGCCTTTGCATTTGGCCAGATGCTGTTTGTTCAGGATGACATCATCTTCACATAGTGAACTTGGGTGTAGGTATACATCGTATCTTGTAGAGGTGTTCTGCGAGGCAATCGTGGCCAGTTGCCATCCTAAATAAGGCTACTGCAGTTTTCCTTGGTACTTTTTTGTATATCAACTCTATCTTTAATATTCTTATCTTTTTTAATTTATATTCTCTATCAGGTCTCTGCTGTCTTTTGAAATGTTGTTCAATGTTATTTAATTAATTATTTATTTATTTCTATTTGTCCTGCAGGTTTTATTCGTTTATTGCACCTTTCTTTGCTAATTGAACCACATGTTCATTGCCCAAAAATCCGACATGAGCCGGGATCCTTTGTAGCGTGACATGACTTCTGGTTTCAACTGCTTTAATTAGGCTTCTTATTTCTTGTTGTTTTATAATTGTAGTTTACTATCCCGTCTATGGCTGATTTTGAGTCTGATAAGATGACTATTATTTGTTTTGTGTATGGTATATATAGAATGTTATGTAATGCTGCTTTTATAGCTGTTAATTCTCCATCATAGTAGTTTAACCTTCGTAAAACATTACTATATATTTTTGCGCACTTACACTTAGAGCTAATTTTCTTTCAGAAATAAAGGACTGCTAGGTATAACGAACTCGTGGAATCCAAATACTTCATATAAAAATGATAGCAATAATTTGTCAGTTTTAACTTTTCTGTCGCTTATCTGTGGTTGGCAAAGGAAGTATCGTATTCTACCTAAACTTTAAATGTTAAGATTTCAACAGAAAAATGTGTGTTTGAGGTTTCCAAAACAAAAATTATGATGTGTTATCTTCACATGACTTTCTGTACCCACTATCGCTTATTAGTAGATATACAAATCATGCTTACGAAAGGTTACTTTCCTATCTGTTTCATTTTAATCGAATTAAACCTTTCCGTGAATAGCTGCATTTCGTTATAGATGCAAAGGGATAGCGAAATTCAAATGTTTTAAAAACCGGACGCTATACGCTGGCCTTAAAATTCCATGCTTTTTCCATGCAATCGCGAGAAACAACTGAAAATTGACGGGACTTGAAAAAAATGACAAATATTGAACAAATGCCACTATCAACAGTTATCTCGGAAATTCTATTTGAAATAAATTGTATGTTTTAAAGATATCTACTCTTTTTGTGTAGAACGTGTTCGTCTATCATTTAACGTTTACTGCTTATACAAGATTATACAAAATTCCTTCCGAAAGTAGAGAACTTTACAGGCTATTTCCAGATGTACTTTTTATTTATGTAAATGTATTTAAATGTGGTAGTTTAATAAAAATCGTTACAGGTATTTTGTAGAAAATCAAACATTTAGAAAAGTGTTGCACGTAAAGGGTAGTTTGGGGTGGGAGGTTTTTCTTGAAAATCTCCTGTCACATTTTTGAAAGATGCTGAACCTAAATACCAAGTTTTATACTTATCCAACTTTTCATTTTTGAGTTATGCTGTTCACACACACACACACACACACACACACGCGCGCGCGCGCGGACCTTTTTTAAGAAGGCTTTCTTTGGACTCAGGTGGCCTCAAAACATGTATTTCCTGTGAAATTTCGGTATCGAATTTTTTGGTGTTATGTAATACCTTTCTACCTACTATTTACGTTATAGAGAAAGTAAAAAAGCATTGGTCAAAGCTGTGCGTGAGGAGGGAGGGAGGGAGGGAGAGAGAGACGGAGAGAGAGAGAGAGAGAATGAATTTCGGCAGTTCCAACTGCAAATGTGGTAGCAGATACACATAGTTCAATTACTTGCATTGTCTAAAGTAATAGTTTTGGTGAATCTGATTTGTTGCCTAAATCCATGATTAACCAGCAAAATCTATGCTTTAACTCTGCAAATCGCACTTATGATATCGATGGGCAGTTTCCTCATTTAGTAGAACTGAATGTGTCGCTGCAAATTAAAGTAGAGTAGCATTATGGGTTACCTCAGTGTTACCTCATTGTTAGCAAGTTTCCTTCTATTCTCACAGCTCCTACATTGTTAAATTACGTAACACATTCACATAACGTTATTATACATGTACATAATAATACAAACATAATACAATGACTGTTAGTTATATTTTATATATTATTACATACACATATTGCGGGCTGTTATTATATTTTATATTATATAATTTGACCGATATTATTTTGTGTTAAAAATACTGCCTCACATCTCTTGTTTGTCGACACTAAATAAAGTGTTGCCAGTCTAACAGAATATACAGACACTATAACAGACCTAAAGTGTTACCAAGCCTATTAGACGTAAATCACTATATTTCGTGTGTATGGGACACTAAATTATGGCTGAATAGAGGCTCACATTTTTTCCTTTTATTGTACTATTTTGTCGCAGATGGGTATCTACTGAAAAGCATAGTTGGACAGAAAATGGTTTGCTCAGTGTTACTGCATTTCGCCAGGGGATGAGCGTGCCTCATGCAGCAGAGCTATTTGGGGCCCCTCGACGTGTTCAATGTGATAGTGGCATTCCTTGAAAAACATCGTGGACAAACTACATATTACAACAATGCCTGTAATAATTCCATACGCAATGCGAGAAGAGGAAAGTTAACAAGCACTCATTTGGAAGGATATTAAAAGCCGCTTGTTTGAAATTAACGTAACCAGCCAATGCTGAGAGTGGTTTTAGGTAACTTAAATTCAATGAAAAAGTTCTCCCTGAGCATGATTTTATTCATGGATGTATGATCTCCCATTCTTTAAGAACAGAGGGAGATTCGAAAGATGTTGCTGTGCTTAGTCAATCTTTCAAGATCGTCAAGTTAAAAGACTGACAATAAAAATAAAACAATCCGTATCATCGCCTTCGTGTCTTTCCATGAGCTGCTTCCATCTTCAAAAAACAAATTAGTCAGAAATTATTCAGAGGGAAACAATAAAAACAAGCTTTAACCTTCCCAAAAAATATTCCCGTTGAAGAGAAAAAAAAGAGAAACGAAAGATGCAGAACAAACGAGCAAAAAAAGCTGCTTTCTGAATTAATGTCACCCGAGCCATAGGAAACGTTATGCAATGTGTGGTTTTCTTCTGTGAAAAAAATGGTCCCCTATCATCAAAGCTGGGAGACTGGATTCAGTACCAAGCGAAAGTAAGGGAGTAATACCACGAAAGTGTTTGGGACCTAGGGAAAGATTTCTATGTAGTAAATACATAATTTGAAAATACTATCTTAAGGAACATGCATATACTATGTTTTAAAATAAGTGTGCCTAACAATAAATGGGTATTTTCACAAATAATATAACCCGAAAGCTGTCCTGATTCATTAAAATGACTGTCTCGATTCATACTTACTCATAAAGGTACATAGGGACATTAATCACTGCAACAAAAGCTTCACTACATTCTCTGTGTGTCTTTTTCCAAAAACAAACTGGATTGTAATTTATTGCTAAGGGTTTGCGTAAAAGCATGAAATGGACACAATTTAAGTTCTACTGAAATTGGAACCAATATTGGAATATTAAATTTTTTGTCCCGATTTACTCGAACTTAGCCTACTATTTTAGATAAAATCTCAAACAAACAAAAATTAGAGAAAACTTAGAGATAATTTTTGTGGGAAAACAGATAAATTACAGATGTGGATGGAGAGAGCATATCACCAGAGAGGATTGGATGGTCAAACGCAGTTTGAAGCTGGAACAGGCATTCTTGCCTAGTCCCCGATAGGCAGAAAAAAGACCATTGTGAATTTCTATTATTCTCAAATATATGCATTTGTTAGAAAAAAGAAATACACAATACTACAGAACGTAAAACGGGCTAAAAATGATGGAACCATTGTTGTTGATAGTCTTTATACTATGACGTAGGTCGTAGTGTAATGATAAATTTTATTAAGTATTTGCAATTGTGGCAAAGCATTCCTAAGTTGAGCCGTTCTTTGTATTATACAAAGGCTTTGAAACATTTAATACAATAGTGAGTAACTGAATGGGTTGCAAATGTATTCGGCAAAACCAGAAGAAATTTTGTAAGCATTGCAATTCACAATAAAGAAAGTCTCATAGTGGTAGTATGTTGTATACCGAAGATTTATTGAATGGTGCAAGGCAAACGCACACAATAATTACGGCGAAAGTTTTTTGCTTATACGAGTATTTAAGGGTGTATGATTCATATTTTAAAACGCTTATTTCTTTCGTCAGCTTGCTCTACTCGGCTTTTGGAGTCGTACCACAAGAATACCCACAGTGAAAATAAAAGTTGACTGTTATCCTTTGTATCATAAACTAATACTTCGACACTGTTTCATCGGAATTTATAGAGCATAGTTTCCTTATATCATATAATATTAATAAATTCATAGTATAGATCTTCGATCCCTAATTATGCAACCTTCCATGTTGGAACAGACCATTACAGTTCGTTGGATTAATAAATCAATTTTTATTTCTTTGTGCGCACATTTTAATACATTACGCTGCTTTTAAACTTATCTTAAAGAAACAGTCACAGTGAAATGAGATAGTAATGGTTATCTACCTTCTCTCCCCTTTAAATACGCCCAGCAATGTACCACAGACAATATTCCACTTTCATTTGTTTTAAGCACCAACGTATTTTGTAAAACCCATTAAAACTACGTTCTCTCGCGAGAGATTCTTTGCCAGCGAACTAACAGCGTTTGGGAATGTTCCAGTGAGTTATCTTAAGTAAGGCATTAGCAGCACATTGCCAATCTTGGAAAGTGTCGGGCTGTTGCACCTGGGTCCTGAGTGCTGGTTTCACGCACGAAAGATTCCGATGTAGGTCATTGCAGCAGCTTTGTAATGCATGTGAACTGGTTGTAATTTTGCGCTAAACACTCCATTACATCAAAGAGCATGCAAAGTCAAACAGTTGTGACAAGCGATTAACCACGTCACAGAATTGGTATGAAAAGAGCAATACAGTAGTTCACAGTCGTTATGGTTAAAAAATTCCTTGTTTCTCTTTCCAGAGTTGAACAGAGCCACACTTGAAAAGCTAGAATCAGACTAAAAAATTCAATCCGTAGCCGGAAGCTGAATTACAGATCTTTGGCTTTCCGTGGTTCAAATCCCAGCTACAGTGTTGCATTTTTCACTCTGATTCTACCGTTTCAAGTTTAGTGTACACACAAAATGCGTCAAAGAACAATTAATAACATTGCTTGACCTAAAAGCGGTTAACTATGAAACCCGGTAATGTAACTGTGAAGATCCAAAAATCTATAGCTTTCTTCATTGCTCTGGGTTTTTAACAGATACGCGGGACATAAAACACATACTTCATACAAGTTTTAATGAGCTGTATTAAACCGTTGTTAAGATATTAACTTTTAATCATAATAAATCACTTTTGATATGGTGATATTAAAAGTTCCTTGTACACTACGGTTTATGTATAGCTCTGAAATGTTTAATTCAATTTAGTATACAAACTTAAGGAACATTTATGCAGTTGTTCCTTAATTTTAATTACTTTTAAGAGATTGTTGTATACAAGTTTTGCATTTTTCAATTTTTTCAGTGTGAGTTTTGGGAAACAATTAATTACAACTGAGCTATTTAATATCTTTTAACTACTGTACACAAAATTTTAAATGAGCATTTTCTGAACCTCTCCTGAAAATTTCAAGCTAATAAGTAGAGCGTGGATTACTGTGACCTGGTCCTTGATTTCCAGTTACCGATGCACAGAGCTTTATGTATTGTCACATGTCCCCTGGGTACAAACGGTTGTTAAAGAGATAACCGTAGTAGGTATGATGTTCCGCTTCGTAAACATCGTAGGAAGTATATAAGCGTATTAATCGTATGCCGTATTACCTCTTGCGATGTCCAAAGGAGTTTCTCACGATATAGCTCTTGCTTAAGTGAGAGACTGAGAACGTTCACTTTCGACATTCTCCCCAAGTACATCATTGTCCACTGCAATAAACAGGCTGTATAGTATTCACTCTACATATATTTAAAATGTAGTTTCGATGACGAAATAAAGCATTAAGAGTCATGTACAACAAAGTAGAGCTATTTATTTCATACGGCCTGTACAAATACTGCAGATACGCGCCCGTTGTTTACATCTGGACTCGACCACTCTTCTTCAACATAGACTACAGTACACAGTAAGTTAAGCTCATAAAAACGGTCACTCTGATTCACCTCTTACTGATAAGTCATAAACTGTGGTACTAGGATCACTTTGAATAGTAAAAAATGCCGAGAAAAAGGAATTGGGAAAAATGGAGTTTAAAGTTCGTTATGGGGTTTTACCTAAATTGTACAGGATCAATTAAATGACCATTTGTACAAACAAATAAAAAAATTCTGATGTGTTACACTCGCATTACTTTCTCTACTCTTATACAAACTATTTTTACAAACGCTTATTCTCCATATGCTTCATGTTAATCGAGATATCGAGATGTCAATCTTATTGGTAATTTTCATGTAGATGCAAGGGAAATATGGTAGGTTTTAAGCGATAGTCAAATATTTTAACGCTGGTTGCTATGTGGCGCATTTCATTCTCTTTGCATGACCAGGACATAAAAAAAATGAATAACGAATTTGAGAAAAAGTGTAAGTATTGGAAAATTTAAGGAAATAACAAGCAATATCTCGAAAACGGTTCACTCAACAAAAGAAATGTATATGACATAAATTGTGTATTTTAACGCGATCTACATTTGTTGTGTAGTAAAATTTTGTCTATCTCTTATGGTTTACCAGTTATGCAAAAGTCGTTCACAATGAAGAATAATTTTGGAGACATTCCCAGAAAATTCAAGATATGCATTTTATTTGTCATGAAAGTATCTTAAACATATGATATTTTAATCAAAATCGTTAGAACCACTTTTGAGAAAATTAAAATGTTCGAAAAATGTTCCATGTAAAGGGTAGTCTGGGGTGGGGGGATTTTCTTGAAAACCTTCGTGTCGCATCTCTGGAAGATACTGAACCTAAATACCAAGTTTATCCGACTGTGCGTTTCTGAGTTATGCTGCTCACAGACACACACACGGACATGTTCAAAAATACTTTTTTTGGATTCAGGGGGTCTCAAAACATGTATTTCCGATGAAATCTAGGTATCGAATTTTTGGGTGGAATACAATACTTCCCCTACTTACTATACGTAGTAGAGAGAGTAAAAATAAAATAAAACCAAGGAAACAAATCTAAAACTTTCACATAATATTTTACCATATTTTAGAAATACATTCCCATTACATTGGGAAATGTTGGAAGTAGAAAACACTCGACTCTCTTGTTCTCCATTGATACATTTAGAGCACTTGTATTGCAATATACTATTACACGAGATGTAAACCATTTGAGAATATTCGCACAGACAGCATATTGAAAGGTTGAGGTGACTGACCGTGTAGAGTAAACCGTGCCCTTTTATTTTCCTCAAGATTTGTTTGAACGTGGAACACCAGTGACGTAGAGCGTCTACAAGAAGAATGAATGTTTGAGGAGAGGTGTAATGAGGCAGCCTGTGAAACCCGACCTGATAATGCACGGAGAAGTTTCCATTACAATGACGCCTACATGTAGCTGCGCGTGTCTTTCACTGAACGTGCCTAAGTTCACGTCGGAAAACTATAATTAGCATGTAGCCTAATTAGTCTACGAACAGGGTCAAGAAGCTGGCTCCACTCTTTCGTCTGCATAATTAAGTAGCAAAAGGGAGCCGCGACTGCTGCTTACAACTTGCTGTATAAACATTATATTGTCTTCCAAGCATTGTTGCTTTACTGTACCTCCAACTGCGGCGGTCATTACTTCTTTAACAATTGTCGAAAGGAAGGCTAAGATCTTCATGTAATTTACCAATTTTCATGCTTTTTTTATAGATTTTGAAAAAAAACGTTTCATAAAGTAACTGGAATAAATTGAAACAGAAAGGTGTATCTCAACACTTGATAACCGCAATAAGAAGTTTATAATCGTATGTGGAGAACCAGATGATGATAATAGAAACTGGAATTCAAAACAAAAAATACATAACAGCAACTATAAATGTAGGTGTAAGACAGGGATGTCCTTTTTCACCTTCCCTTTTTAATTTATATGTATATTGACGATGCCATACATAATTGACAGATAATTTTACACTCATTTTAAAATAAGGAATTCATTTTAGATACGTTGTTTTTTGCGGATGACCAGGCTCTTATGCCGTGTTTTGTCGCAGTTCTCAATGCCTAGTGTTATCTTATTTGCTGGACGCCTGATATTGTTTTATTATTTTAAAATTTGGGTTATTTTTCCTGCGGCTAGCTAATTATTACTGAGCAAGTATCTCTGAGCAGGGCATGTAAACGGAAAGGAGTTGTTACTAAAAGATAACGCTGATAAAAGGATTTGTTTTCACACCTTTATTGCCGTCACACTTAATTAATAATTCACATCTTTAATCCTTATACACGCCTAACTGAAACTGTGGTATTTCCAAATGTAATTTCTGTCGTATTAGTTGCCGTGTAGTTCAATTTTTTTAACTAACTTTACGACGTGTACCTCGCAAGAGATTCTTCCAAACTGTATGACGTGCACCTCACGGGAGATTCTTCCGAACTGCGTGATACTTGCTTATGGCTCGAGAATATATATCCCTTCACCCCGAATTGCCTAAACATTATAATAGAGCTGCTATTGGTTACCAAATCCCGGCCACTTTAGCGTCTGTTTTGTCAGCCAATCACTATTACTAACATATATAATCCAGAGAAAATATTCCCTCCATTTCTAAAGAAAGGCACGCTAACCTGACGTCATTTTTTGTCTCTTCTTAGTGATAAACAACTCACCCCCTCGGTTTATTGTTACCCACTTCTATTGTCAGTTTCAGTGAGGTCGTGTAAACTTATTTCCTAACAAGGGCTAACAAACATCTAAAATCCTGTACATACAATAATATTAATTTACACTACAATCACTCTGGCATTCATAGTGTTGTGATATAAAATATTGCCTCAGTTTTTAAAATAAGTACCGATAATTTGTTTAAAAAGTAAGGGAGCATTATTTTCCAAATACTTCCGTTCAAATCATTCATTATCTTACACTTTACATTACCTTTCCACATAGTCACTGCCGTTATTCAGGCACTTGTCGTAATGGGAAACACCTTTTGTATGTCTTCGTCAAAGAACGATACCGCCTGTGATGAAAGCAAAGTCTTCACTTCCTGTTTCACTACGTCATCGTCATTGGAATGTTTTTTCACCAAGGAATTTCTTCGGATGAAGAAGCAGATGAAATAGCTTGCTGCCAATCCGAACTGTAGGGAGGGTGGTCGAATTGTTCTCAACCAAAAAGTGCGATAAAACCTTGAGTTTGTTTGTTTGTTTGTGTGTGGCTGGGCATTGTCACTCATTATTGCTTCCCCATAAACCTCACACAATTGGCGAGGAATGTTCGTTGGCGTAACATTTCTCGCATTCAAAAAATAAATCACTGTCTAACTTCACTGTCGTCGTGGGTTTTTCGATAGTTTTGAACATTTCGAAACGCTCTAACAACAGGAAAACACAGTGACAGCCGCTCAAAGTTGCGTTTAGCTTCCTAATGCATGGAGGAAGCGATCGAGCATGCTCAAAATCGCGAATGCAACGGAGCAGCGGCAGAATATATCAAACGGCACCTACTTTAAAAACACGCCTCCCATCTAGCTCAGAGGATGGTTTGCAGAAGCCTTATATCGATTAAACAATATTGTAAAAATTAAAATTTTAATATATCAATCAAGAATACCAAAGTTTTAATTATCGATGGAAAACACATTGAACAGGTGAATAGTTTGAATTACCTTGTTTGCGATATCTCCTTTTTTAAGAATTGATTTTTTAATCAACTTACCAAATTTAACTGTACATTTTGGAGAATTCAGAGAATTTTAAAAAATACTAGGAAAGAAACCAAACCAAACTAAAGTTTTACAAGATAATGGCAGTTCCCATATTACTCTATGGTTGCGAGTTAGGGGTTTTAACTAAAAGACAAGAAAAGATCATAGAGGTAGCTGATTTAGATTTTTGAGAAGTGTGGCCGGCTGCACATTCTTGACCAGAAGAAAAAATGAACATATTAGAAATGAGTTAAACATTTTTAAGCTGATGGATAAAATAAATCGATTTAGAAATAATTTCAAAGAACTTGTCCAAAGATAATCATATTGGATTTTAAACCGAAAGGTAACAGAAACTTTGGTAGACCGAAAAAGCAATGGATTCAACTTTTTGATTAAAAACTATGAGACGGAACAAGCCTTAAAAAGCTTGTGAATGTTTGTGATGATGATGATAGATCTTCATTGGCTAAGGGACACCGGGACTATGTTTTCTATTTTTTTTTAATTTTAAAGCTACTTACTTAAAACTTGGGCTGTTTAACATGAATAAATAAATAAATACATAAATGACTTTGCAGAAGTTCAAATAGTTTCTCATATAATACAATTTAATATTTTAATAAGCGAAAGAATACAAATTTTCTTTAACTGCTTTGCGTATTCAGATTTGTTAGAGAAGTATGATAGCGTCATTTCCTAATGCTTAAATGTAGTGAAAATAAATGTAAAGGGTTTGATTGAAGTTGATGCCATTATATGTACAGAAATAAATTGTTTTTATGAAGTTGTTGTTAAAGTTTCCCTGTTTTTCAATACAAAATAATTTTTTTATGAGTCAGTGAACAAAGCAACCATAAAATAAATACTTGACTCTAGCACCTTTTAGATTATGTATACACGCTTGCATACAAATAAGAGAAAAACTGAAATTATGAAATAGATTTCATGTGCTTTTTCTCAGTTTTACATTCTTGCGCATGAAATTTTGAGTCCAGATGGTTTAAATTTTTAGTTCAGATTTCATAGAATATTTATATAATATAATTAAAGAATTTAACATTTTGTCATTTTCACCTAAAAATTCATCCCAGTATCCCTTAGTTCAACTTGCTGTTATTTACAAAATATTTCTAGTTTTTTCCTTATGTTGAAACTATGAAGGAAATGCATTTTTAAAAATCTAATATGTTAAATTCACACGACTTCCTCTAACCACTATCGTTAATTTCTATAGGACTTCTATATACTATTCATAAGTTTATTTTTCTGTCTACTTATGTTAATCGAGGTAAACCTATGCAGAAATATTTCATTACACATTTCGTTATACTCAAGGGGAAATAGAGGAAACCACGTCGATAGTTAAATTGGAAAGGTAGAATTCAATGTCATAGTCGGATTTGAACCACAGATCTTCCTGTTTCCGTCGGGTGCTCTAACCAACAGAGCTCTCATGGCAATATGTCGGCACGACATTAAATTTTCAACTGACCGCATTTTCCTGTAAACCACAAGGAGATCTCAAATTCGCAATAACCCAATGGCGACTTACAATGTCGTACTTTAAGTACTTCACACCGCTTGTGTGAAACAATTAATTACTGTTGATAGATCTAATAGTTGATTAAACTATGTTTATACACGGCTTCTATGAAAGAACGATTAATTACATACATGTTCAAATAAACCTCAGAATCCGATTTTTTTGGAATACAATAGCATCTCTATCTACTTGGTATACTGGCGTGAATAAAATGTGGCCCATAATGGAACGGGGCTGACAAAATGTAGCCACACCGCCTACCAGCGTGACTACCTCTGCTTTTTCGAGCAGAATTCTAGCCATTTGATTGGCAGGGTAATTTACCTCCCCCAAAGTATGGCCGAAGGATAACATTACAACTTAACTCTTATATTTTAATTTACTAGTACCAAAAATCATCAATATGTTACATAAATTACAATTAATATAGATAGCACTACAGTTTGAATAAGAAAGGAATATTTATCCTACACAAAATTTAGTCCACATGTATTGTAAGGTTGGTTATTGTATTTAAACCTTGCGTAACGAAGGAAATGAAAGGAAAGGAAACGTTATTAAAAGAAATGATGGAAACAACGTGATGCTAAAGTGCTGGGCCCAGTTTACAAACATCTCGAAACATGAAGTGCCACAGAGGTTACAATTATTTAAATATTATGATCGAGTACGAAAGGATATTAAATTCAAGGGTTTCAAAAGTAAACTCAATAAAACTTTTTTTCTGCAGCCACAATATAACAACATATTCTTTGCGAAACCCAATCATTTAACGAGTTTCCACATTACAAACTAGCTCAAATACATTAACAGTTTCGCCCTCAAGCTTTTAGTTTCTCATGCAATATTACTTTAGGATGCGAATTTTTACAATAGTATTTTAGAATAAATTATTCTCACTATCTTACAAGAGACTAAATTAACTCGGCACACGCCCTGAATATTAAATTTTGCACATTACTTACAAAAAGGTATTTTGAGTAGAATTTAGACAAAGGCCAAAAATGGCGTGTGTCTGATAACGCTTCCCTAGAAACGTTGTTGATGCGTTGCTTCCCGACTGCTAGCAAGCTCAAATTAGTTCCTCTTCCAGCTCGTCCCCACGTGACCTGTCGTCCTCCATGGTGTAGTGGTTACCATGCTAGTTCCCGAAGTCGCGGGTTCAAACTCGGTGGAGGGCGATGGATTTTTTCGGGCGCAAAAATCCTTAGCATGGCTTTCTTCAGAAGGGAAGTACAGCTGGTGGTCCGATGCCGTAGATTCACGGCACGTAAAAGAACCTCAGGCCTCATAAAGAGGCCTCTGACAAAAATTTCCGGTCTTTCACGACCAACATGAAATGGGACGCTAGCGACCACAGCAATTAAAGAGCGACCATAAATAAAACACAATTTTCACGTGACTTGATGTCAGGAATTCAAACAGCGCCACACCAGTGCCTGTTACGTTGCCATCTGTTGACTATCTGCAGAGCTCCAACGGATAATGCAGTAAGCTGTAACATGCTGGTAGTATTTTCTTTTAGGCAGGCGCAAGGAAACATCATGTATAATGTTGCTTTACTGCAGAAATCAGGTTTGCAGACGTAATTATTTCTCTAAGGGGTAAGGGAGCGAACTTGGCTCAATATATTTCAAATAGTTCTACATTTTTCACGATTAACCGTTTGATTATCTCTTATGGTATACCAGTTACACAGAATTAAACATAATTCATTCGAATGAATAGTTACATCACAAACTATTCACAGAACATTAAATATATGGTTTTTATTAGGCAGTTATGAAAATACTTTTTAGTCCTGGATATTTTTTCATTTAAATCTAATTTAGGGTGGAGGAGCTATCCTGAAAATCTTTGCTCGGTATATTGATATTTTCAAAAAATAGTTTTGTGGGTTCAGTGGACATCAAGGTAGGTATTACCGGTGAAATTTCGATGAAGTTTTGGGAGGAACACCATACTTCCTCTAACTTCTACAGGTAGGTCAATGGTAGAGAAAATAAAATCAGACGTTACAAAAACTAGCAATAGCTAGTTTCACAATCAGGCAGTACAGAAAGGTGACTATGCAACTAAGGCCATTCTAACATACTTGTACTACAGATTCTACAAACTTCTAAGTTTAGCACTAAAAAGCACAATAGACCTTAAGGATTTACTAGATTTAGCTGGAATTTGTAAGTTTGGAAAAGCTTCTAGTGTATGTCCAATCTGTGAGAGAAGATTATACATATTTAACTGAAATCAGTGTAACAGGAAAGTGTTGAAAAACCTTAATTAGAAAGAAATTAATTGCTCAAGATTAACAAGCAGTAATTATGGAAAAAGATGCGATGGTGG
The DNA here is from genome assembly GCA_030765065.1 of Deroplatys truncata. Taxonomy (NCBI): domain Eukaryota; kingdom Metazoa; phylum Arthropoda; class Insecta; order Mantodea; family Mantidae; genus Deroplatys; species Deroplatys truncata. Next base: position 48,568,706 of record CM060979.1, on the reverse strand, counting down.
GGTGGCGAGGAAGTTGGATGAGCTTGTGTGAAAAGCAGGGATAAAATGAAAATTGTCACAGGATAATATGCAGTAATTTAAACTTGGTTAGTAATTTTGTTACCAGTAGACGGTTATATAGCTCGTTAAAATTATTAATGGTTTAGGGTTTCGCGACCGGGGTTTATATTCATAAGTTATTTTTTCGCCGGAACACGTGCTTCTTTCAGTAAGCAAGAGGAGAATGTAGGAAGGATTGAAACTGAGTTACATAATAGCAGAGTCGGATCTGTTGTGACCGTTCAATGAGAGGAAATGCACTTAAATTCACTCCTTCAACACTTGCTAATTATATTACCTCCGAAGTATACTTTCGAACAAGGTGGCTCCGCGGTGAAGTGCGAGGATCGTATTTGGAAGGTCCCGGGTTCGATTCCCGTTGACCATCATCTCTAAGCTTGGATTTTTCGTGGTTTTCCTTGGTAAGCAGGTGAATGCTGGAGTGATTTGTCATCTACCACGAGTTCCTTTCCATCATTTCTCTTTAATTCCGTTGTGTTATGTTTCCGGTGTACTTGTAGGTTTCCTGGCGTATGGAAGTGCCGGACGGTCGGGATGGCGCGGATGCTTGCTAAAAAGGAGGAGTATTTCCTGTGCACATTGGAGGGCAGCTTGCTTAACGGGTAGTTCACTGCCCTCTCTGAGTAGCTTCAGTAGTGGGACGGGTCATTAAGACAGCAGTTGTTAGGGACTTCTGCGCGGCTCTGTGACCTGTCATCGTGTTACCTATAGACTCCGGTGTTCCTTCACTTCACTCCTTCCTCTTGAGGTGGTGGTAGCCGCAATAGGTATCCCGTTGGTCGAAGTGCGAGAGTTGACCCCCTCCATTGTACATCCCATACCCTATACTTCTGAGGTATCGTGAATTAAAAACAAAGAACAAACATTTTTTGAAAAAATTTCTTTGAGTATGCAGTGTGTGTGTGAGAGAGAGAAGAACATAACTCAAACAATTAAGGGCAGACTTCTACTTAAGCCCAGCTTCTTTCAAGGATGCAATACAATGATTTTCAGTAAATTACTTCACCCTAAACTCCGCTTTACATTCCAGAATTTTCTATATTGTTTAATTTCTCAAAACATCTCTAATAATTTTAATTACAATTCTGTGATATCAACATGGATAATAATGTCCATCTTGGATTTCCATAAATAGGCTCTTCATTGTGATAGAATTTTGTCTAAATGGGAAACTATGAGACATAGACAAATACCTACATATTGTTGAAATATAGAGTTTGTGTGAAATATATTTTCTCTAAACTTTTTAGATATTCCATGCTGTACATCCATTCCCTAGATGTTGTATGTTTATCTTTTCCCAAGTGTACGATAATTGAGCCATATGATAGAACGATTTGACAGTTTGTGATTCTTATTCTTTCCTTCGCAATAGTTCGTTACTGCGACCATTTTTTAGAAAAAAAATACTATGAATAACGTAATGTGGATAGGAGGATAATTTGTTATATGAATAGTATAATTTATAACGTATATAGGTTAACGTGTAGTGAGTAGGGAACACATTGTGAGTATACTATACTGTATCAAATGTACTTGTTTCTCTCAGTGATCAACGGCCTTTTATTGTCGCTAGTATTTGTTACTCGGGTTGACCATTTCTATAACTCAAGTCTACCCAGCAGTTTTCAGACGGTGGAAAAGTCATGTAACTCTGTTACAAAATAAACACTTATTTATGCAACTCTCAAAGAGAACGATGTGTTTCCTCACAAGTGAGATGAGCTACAGAGGGCCTAAACTTCGATATGAATAAGGAAATGTGCTTTCCTAGTGCTTGTGCAATAATTTTATTCCTTTCTTTCTTCGGATGATCGGAGTGGACTCGACACTGCTCCAGTGAGGATATTGTACCTGTGCCCCAAAAGGGGGCACCCCAGGGAAGGAGGAGGTTAGAAGAGTCATCGGGTGACCGGAACAGGAGTGACAGCACAGCAATTCAATATCCTTACAGTTTCCAGATTGAGACGAGCCCGGAAAGACAAACCGTAGACCCCAGTCCCACGCAGAGGGTCCAACACCCCGCTCCGAAGGGGCGGTCGGTATACCCCGGCAACCAGCCGAAATCCGAGGGACGAAGAAAGTTCCACAGAGAACATCCTTTTTCCCTGCCACGCCGCACCGAAACACCATCACCGACACCTCCAAGCATGAAGCAGACCTAACGGGGTGAAGGATGAGTGAAATAATGAATGGAACGAAATGGAGGGACAGGAAATTCGGGGGTTGAAAGAAACCACCCCAGCATTTGCCTGACAACCAGAGATAACCCCGAGAAAACCCATGGGTCAGAGCAAGATGTCGCCGGGAATCGAACCCGGGATCTCCCGAATGCGTATCGCACGCATCGGCCTCACCTCGCTCGATGTTTTGTTTCTTATTATATCGATATTACATTACTCTGTTAAGTATTGCGATTTGTGCTGAAGATGTTAAGGAATACACGTTAATTGACGACCACAGCTGCATCACAAGATAACCTGAATTTGTGATTGGTAAGAGAAAGTCATGTAAGGAAGAAACTATTTAAACAACGAAATGCTGCATCTCTTGTTTTCTAAATGACGGTTTCCATTTTGAGCAGATTTAAAGAGATGAGATAAGTGTTTCAGTATTCTGTGTCCTGATATTCATTTGTTTATCCTTGTAATTACAATTTTGATCAGATTGAAGTTACGTAATTTCGACTCTCTTCTTTCTTTCCTTTTTAAAAGCAGCTTTATTTGTACCACTGCAGTCATACAAGATGTTTTACTTTCGAAAGAGATGTAGGTGTTTTGACCCTATTTTCTGTTATATTGATCCGTAATTTATCGTTTTAATTAATGGAACACTCTCATTCTCGCATTGATATTTTCCAGGCTCTACGGTTAGTGCGGAAAAATTCAGCCGGACTTCGAAACCATACCCTGAACACTAGACCGCAGAGGCAATCTTGTTCCTTTTATTTGCTTTCCGTGTAGTACTGCATAACAACTGACTGTTGTATGCACTGTTTGGGAATGTAGCAGCTCCATATTGTACCTCGCTATAATGCTGTTGGGTCTGTCCATAGGAATGTTACTCTCCCCATTCGTGTAAATAAGTTATCTGAATTTGAAAGAAATGTACTTTAAGGAAAAAGGGAGTATACAAAACCATTCAAAAGATTTTAAGGCTTCCTATGACAGCTGAGAGGATTTTTCACAGACCTGTCTTAAAATTTTACAGTAATATTTCTCATAACCTTAAAATGTTGGGATTGCAGTTATTATTTCTGCACGCGATTGATATATTTCGTAGTGATTTTAGGATGCGGTTTAAAATGTCTTTAGCAGATTCTAGCGGTTTTCTTGCACATAAATAAAAGTATGACGTATGGGATATATTCCATTTTGAAAAAAATAGACTTAAAAATCTGATGTGATACATTCACATGGCTTTCTATATCCTCTATCTGTATTATTGGGTATACAAACTATTCTTACTAAAGCTTATTTTTCTATCTACTACGTTTAATCCAAATAAATCTTTGCAAAAATAGCTACATTACACATTTCGTTTGAGGCAGTATTTTTAACTCTTAAATGATTTCAGTCTAATTATATAACATATAAATTCAATAACAGCCCGCCTTAAAGCAATATGTGTATGTAAAAATATATAAAAAGTGTATATTACAGTCATTGTATATGTTTATATTATTGTATCCATGTGTAATAATGTTATGTGAATGTATTACGTAATTTAATAATGTAGGAGGAGTGAGAATAATAGGTTAAATGTTGCTAACAATGAGGTAACACTAAGGTAGCCTTGAGGCAATAATGAATTAGAAGGTTAATAATACAACTAGTCATTTTTGGAAACAATAATATAATTTTTGAGACCGTTTATAAAATAGCCAATCAACAACCAGAAAGAAGGTTTAGTTAAATGAAACAATTCTATTCGAGTAGGATTAGCCAATCAGAAACTAAAATAGGGCAAATTATACAAATTCAGAAGTCAGTTGTTAGCAGACAGCGTTACTAACCAGACGCAAAACGCGTCCTCGAGAAGTTTAATACGTATTCAGTGTGAGACGAAAATAATTTACGTGTTTAAAAAAAGTGCAAGTAATTAATAAATAATGTTACAGCTCTGTATATCAGTGAAGTGTTAATTAAATCGTTTAAAGAATTAATGAATGGAGTAAAGTACAAATTATAAGCTGTGTAAGCCTACATTTTTAGCCGCACTACTCCCTGCAAAGATATTCATGTCTCTACAAATTAATACTGACGCAGCCGAGGTAAAAATAGATATAATATTTAAAGAAACAGTCAAAATTACAATGTTAATATTTTTAAACTTGGGGCGAAGGCTACCATACGTGCGGTTGCAACTACTTCAAGTTGGGCTCCCTAACAGTCGAAATACAATACAACACTATCATAAAATTAACCTTCAAATTGGCGCCCAAAGCGTGGGGCAAACAATGTAAAGACAATACACCATCATCGCACAAAAAGCTTATTTAGTAAATTGTGTATTTTAAAAAGATAATTCTTTGTGTGGTACGTTTTCATCTATCTCGTTACGTTTACATTTATACAAGATTATTCAACATTTCTTTCGAATGAAGAGGACTTCCTAGGCTATTCCCATAAAATTCAAGATATACATAATATTTTTCATGTAAACATCTTTCATATATGGTATTTTAATAAAAAATTGTTAGCCATTTTTTATAAAACCAAAATTTTCGAAAATATTCTATGTAAAGGGTGTGGGAGATTTTCTTGAAAATAATCATGTCGCATCCTTGGAAGATTATAAAATCAATTACTAAGTTTAGTATTTATCCGACTTTTTGTTTTCGAATTATGCTGTTCACAAACAGACACAGAGATGGGCACGTTTCCAAAAAAAGCTTTATTTGAATTCAGGACGCTCAAAATATGTATTTCCGGTGAAATCTCGGTATCCAATTCTTGGGTGAAATACAATACTTCCCATACTTACTATAATAGTAGAGAAAGTAAAGAATCTTGAATTTTAATACCATAATATTCATTCTAATGGTTATGTAAAGGTCTATAAAACGGAATTTTCACAAACATCATACATATATGTTCGAATTCATTTTTGCAAACATTGAAGTATCGAAAAATTCAACAATTTATGTTTAAAGATGGGTAGTCGGTACTCTTAAGGGAAAATAATTCTTTAAGAAAGGAGAGTACCACCTATTTATTTTAAATAAGTTTTATTAGAACGTTTCTATAAGGTTTTGTAACCTAGGTTACGATGGGGAATAATTTTATTTATAATCTCAGAAATTGTTTTTTGTATCATTTTTTTGAACTTTTTAAGTTGAATGGTATTAATTTTGGGAAAAAACCAAAAAAAGGAGGGAGACCACCCAAAGAAAGAAGGGAGGTGAATAGAATGAGCATGTTTGAAGGAAATGTACTTCACTTGCTGCATTTTATTAGTTCGTTTGTTTATGTTTATACATGTAATCTACAAACAATAAAGTCCTTTTGGGTTGTATATCTGAACCATGTATATGAATGAGTGTATTTATTTAAACTAGAGTACCCAGACATTCATTCCCAACAATCGCACGTGTACAGCAAGTCGTATGCCATTTTATAATACAAAGGACAATAAATAGTAAAGAAGTCACTAAAAGAAAATGATAGTCCAATTAAGAAGATAAATATAGTAGAGTATAGTAATTTAAAATAAGAAAAGCCACAAAACCACCGTAAACCTTAATACGATGGATAACTATGCCCTATTAAATTATCTAAAAAAATTCAAGATTGATGAGCAAATGTAACATAATAAAATATCTAAATAATAAAAATAGAAATTAAATTAAGCTCCAACACTTAACAGGATACATATAGCTCTATTTACATCTTAATATCTGTCTTATCAAATTTCAACTATCCCACCTTAATCAGAAATTTTTAGTAGTACCTAACATGCCATGAACTTTCTAAGGATCGTGGTAAATACTGTCCCCTCCATTTCTTCTGAGCCCTACAGTTTGCCAAAATATGGACTCTTGATTCCTCCTCCTCGCAGGACAGAGATTCGTACTATTTCCAAGAGATACTTTTATCATCCGCCACGCATCAAGTGTAAGCGAGTCGCTGTCTTATTAATTTGGTTCCTGTGTTAATGTATTGTCCCGTAACCCAATCAGAATTTAACCCCGATAGTGCTTCCAACGAAGTCGTATCCGTGCATTGCACAATTGTTTGTGGCCTGTCATTAATCTTTCTCCACACACTCCATCTGTTTCCCTGACCCGCTATCCAAATAAAGCTGATACCTACGGTTTCCAAACATTTCTTTGTTTGCATGCCTATGTCAAAATCCTCTCATTCTTAGCTGTTTACGACAGCAGATTGCCGTAGTTAGAGATTAGTCTCTATGAATAGTTTTTATTCAATATTTAACTGCTTTGAGTTCCTACTCTACCGTCTGTCTATGCGGCCCCAAACTCCTTCATTATGCCGGTAACCCTCCCTACCCCTATGTGCAGTTTACCGCCTCCTAAACGAGCTTCATGCTGTGAAATAGGGATCAACTCGTGGCCACAGAAATTCTGTATCATAATTATAACCTAGCTATAGAATTTACCGTATGTCAAAAGCAAATAAAAAAAAAAAAAAAGAAAACAGGAGATAAAACATGAAGTAATAAACTAAGGTGCTAAAGTGCTGAATACATTTTATTTTAGAAAATCAATACTGAATCCGAATGTGAAAATTTCATTCGTAGCACATGGGAAAAAAATAGTGTAGGCGGTGAGGGAAAAATGTCTGACGGTAGCTGAATCATAGCCTCAAGGATATAGACCTTCAGTGAGAGAGAGAGAGAGAGAGAGAGAGAGAGGGAGGGAGGGAGGGAGGGAGAGGGAGAGAGAAGACAGGATGTAAATGTGAAAGCAAGGTTCCGCTTTTCGTGAGATGGAGATTTAACTCGGGGCGGCACAAAATGCATCGACACGCTGAATGGCTTTCCGCGGTAGATGTAGAGAGAGGGCTTGGAGAATTTTCAGTATTTCTAAAACTACTGCACTGTAGAAAACGTAGTACACGATACTACCTGGGAAGGACAACAAGAGAACGATTAAGCGAAGGGCGAGAAGGTAAGGGACCTCGTTTAATAATTAACCGGGAACGCCAAGAAGGAGAAATTTAAATTTTGATCATTCTAAAGTCGCCATTCTTGTATTTCTTGCAGCCAGAACGAGGGGCAAGCCGAGTTCTTTAACTACATGAGAGCGGTAATTGTGCATATCCCACCAGTTACAATCTTTTATCACGACCATTTAATAATGGCTACTCACCTTATCTGCGTTCATGATAAGATAGTTGACTTATAAATAACAGCATCACATAATAGACATTGTGATATTCTATGATTAACGATATTAATTTGTTTAAAATAATAATAATAATAATAATAATAATAATAATAATAATAATAATAATAATAATAATAATAGAATGCTATAGACCAAGGGTGGCGAAAACGACTACCAAATATGCAACACGCACTGCATTAGTCAGCAGCATGTGAAAAACAAAGGGACGGTTGCAGAGAGGGAACGGCGCCTGCGAGTCAAAATGACTCGCGAGTCGCATTTTCGCCAACTCTGCAGTAATAGATTATCCCAAATAAAAAAATGGATTAATTGTTCTGAATGAGCAATTCTGAAGAAAGCATCGCTTGAGATATTGAAGTAGCAGATTCGACACTTATTGCATCACGTTTGTCAAGTGAATCGGGAGTAAAGTATGAAGTGTGAAATGGTGCGAAGTTAAGACAGTGAGTAACATCATGCACGAGAAAGCTTTTCTTGCATATTTTGCGCTTCTATCACGATCTTACTTTAGAACAGATGTTTAATTTTAATTATTTGGGCTGTCAAATTGCACATGATAGAATAAGAAATCAAGAATTCAAACAACAGAAAGAAACAAAAATTAAATTATACAAAACAATTGCTATTTCAACCTTGTCGTATGATTGTGAAAAGCGGATTGTAACAAATAACCAGAAAAAGTGGATTGCAGCAGCAGAAATGAAAGTGCCGAGACCACTGGTTGGATATACATTATAGCATCACAAAAGTAACGAAGATATTTCACTCGAGCTTAACATACATTATACTATTGATGCATACCGACAACAACGGTACGAGCGCTTGCTAAGAATGAACAGTGACCAAATACCCTTGAAAATCTTTAATTATTATCGACCTATTGGAAAAAGACAGCCAGGACGACCTAGAAAAAGATGGTTGGAACAATTACTATAAACCTAATTAACATAATAGTACAAGTGCTGATAGTATTCCAGCAATAAGTAATGGATTACAGATCTTAGTGCGGTAATGTCATTACCGTGATTATATGACAATGGATAAGTGTAACAACAGGTCGTGTGAACCTCGACCTCGCACCAGGTAGTCAAACATCATGGTTGTGTGAGTAGAAAAATACGCTTTTGGAGGATCACCGATTAAGTGTGGAAGAAATTTAAAGTGTGCAACAGTGCTGACAAAAAAGAAAAAAAAAATGAACAACCATCATGTTTGACCGGCTGGCGCGAGGTTGAAATTACATTAAATTGAATTTTATTTATGCACGCTCTTTAACTACTATGGTCCTTAGCGACCCCATTCTATATTGGGCGTGTAAGATCAGTAATTTTGCTCAGAGGCCTCTTTATCAGGTTTGAGGTTCTTTTACGTGCCGTAAATCTACGACACGGGACCACCGGCTTTTCTTCCCTTCCGAAGGAAGCCATGTTAAGGATTTTTACGCCCGAAAAAATCCATCGTCCTGAGGTGCGAGACCGAGGTTGTGTCGCTTCGTTTTCACACGACGTTCGGCCTTCTTTGAACTGTCGCACCCGCGACCACACATTTTTACTTTCTCTACTACGTATAGTAAGTAGGGGAAGTATTGCATTCCACCCAAAAATTTGCTACCGAGATTTCATCGGAATACAAATAAAGCATTTTTGGAAACATGTCCATGTATGTGTCTGTGAACAGCATAACACAAAATCGAAAAATCGGGTAAATAAAAACTTGGTATTTGAGTTTAGTATCTTCCAAGAATGCGACACCCGAAAGTCCTCTTCATTCTGAATGACTTTTACTTAACTGGTAAACGTAAGAGAGACAGACAGACAGACAGAGAGAGAGAGAGAGAGAGAGAGAGAGAGACAATTGACTGCCCAAAAATGCAGATCTCATTAAAACATACTGTTTGTGTCGTATACATTTTTGTTGTTCTTGAGTGAACCATTGCCGAGATATTCCTTGTTATTTGTTTGAATTTTCCAATACTTATACTTTTTCTCAAATGGGAATTCCTCATTGGTTTGTTTTTATGTCCTAGAGATTGAAACAGAATGAGATGTTCCACATAGCAAACAGCTCATAAAAGATTTGACTGTCGCTTAAAGCCTACTGTGTTACCTTATTTCCCTTCCAACTACAATTAAATTAGGAATAAGATAATTTCTGTAAATGTTTATCTCGATTAACAGGAAGTGGATTGAGAATAAGCGTTTTGTAAAAGTAGTTTGTACAAAGTAGAGAAAGTCAGGTGAGTGTAACACAAGATTTTTTACATTCATGACACCATCACCACATGTCTGAACTAGCGAGAGATTCAATGGGCATCACCGCACGCAATGGAAAACACGAATGATTTTACGCTGTTTTTGTAATGAAAACGTCCCCATTTTAAGTATAAAAACTACCCAGCACTGTAGGATCCTGTGCACCATACGGTAATACCATATCTGCCACGCATTTACAATGAGTGCCAGAGTATTTTAAGCCAACGGTACGTTTCTACCTGCTCCCAGTTCTGAGAAAAAGAAATCAAGAGACTTGAATGCATCTCGTAGGTTAAACACGCCAGGTAAGTAAAATGCAGGGAAAGAAGTTAAGGTCTCATTTACGAACAGTAAACAGTAAGCTCTCATTTACGCCAGTTATGGATGACGAAATTGTTCATGACATTTCCTACAATTTAAAATGCTAAGATTGTATAAAATGTTTTATCCAACCCGTGGATAATCTAACAACAATGAGTGCGACAAACATTCATGTGTGCCTTGATCATAAATATTATCCACATGTTGCATATATTACTATTAAGAACAAGTTATGCAAGGACTTTGCTTTTAACCTCCGAACACATTATGAGTTTGTGGTTTGGCTAAAAATAATTATGAACTATTATATACATAGATGTAGGTTATTCAACGAGGGGACGCACTTCAACCTACAGAGATTTATTGTGCCCATCACCCCCAGGAGGAAGGGTTCAGATGAAGGAATCGCAGGGAATTGTAATTTAGTTCTTATTTATAGACGTTCTTTAACTACTTGGCTCTTAGCGTCTCATTCTATATTGAGCGTGAAAGGCTTGAAAATTTGCTCAGAGGTTTCTTTATCAGGTGTGAGGTTCTTTTACGTGTCGTAAATATACGACACAGCGCCACCGGCTTTATTTCCCTTACAAAGGAAGTCATGCTAAGAATTTTTACCCAAAAAAATCCATCGTCCTCCGCCGGGTTTGAACCCGCGACCTCGGGAACTAGAGAGGAACCACAGGAGGCTACAGGCTACTGGAAGACAGGCCACAGAGACGCGCGGAGGACCCTAATATTTCTAAGCTGGCAAAACCGGTCCTACTGCTGCAGTCGTCGAGCAATCGAGCAGCCCTCTCGTTTCCACAGGGACTACTCCTTCCATTGAGCATACATCCACGCCATCTGTCCGGCACCGCAATACACCTGAAACCTAGAAGCACACCTAAAAGATGAAAAGGAAATGGAATGAAAGGGAAATGATATAAAGCAAATCGTGGTAGAGAAGAAAGCAGGATTCCACAAAAAACTCGTGGATCAAATTGCGCGGTCAGCGGGGATCGAATCCGGGACCTCCTGAATGCAAGTCGCACATAGTATCTTACTCAGAGTGTTGAATACTGAAGCGCGTGAGTTGTATTTATTCCTTTTTGGTCCTCTGCTGCTTAACTAAGGCGGGGAGTTGAAGATCGTCGTTTGCACGTTTTGAGATTGGAGATGACTACGGCTAAATCGTAAACATAATGGGCAATCCTAGCTGTTCAGGTGCAGGTAACGACTTGGCAAGCAAAAGAACTAAGTAAAGGTTTTCACAAACACCGGCATCTGTTTCAACAATAAAATGCGCTTATATGTTCACAGTGCTTAAAGTCACACAAATTAATTCTTCTAAATAGAGAAGGAAATAAAGAAACAGAAAGTGCCATCAAAATCAAAGATATGAATAAATTGGTAAGTTAAAGGACGTATACTCTGCTGACAAGCTTTAAGCGTTATAACGAATTTCAGAATTACCATATGCGAGTAGTCCATAAGCTATATGTATTAACTGCATTAAAATGAAAATCAGTTTGGTAGGATACGTATATAAAACCACTTAACTGTGCAAAATAGTTCTATAGACCATTTGTTAAAAAATAATTGGAGTCACTAAGCATTTGTTAACTGCTAATAATTTCCACAAGATGAATTCTACAGCATTGGAATTTTTAGACCGCCATAAATGTATTCGTAAAACTCTTTGTTCTTCCTTTAGCAATGGAAGCTCAAGTTTACGTTTGTTAGCTGTTAAAAACTTATACTTTAATTTATTTTAATATCTCAGAAAAACTAGTTTTGTTATTGTTTATTCAAAACATGACATAGCATGTAAAACACCTTGGGAGGAAACGGCAATAGAGGAAGAGAGTGTGAAAAAGAAAGTCAGGGGGGAATAGGAAGGAATAGTGAGGGGAAACAGAGAAGTAGATAGATTGATAAAGAGAGAGAGGGGGAAAGGAGGGGGGAGAGATCCGCATTTAACGCGAGCCGAGCTTAAAAAAGGGGTTTTGCTAGTACACAATAAACAGTAGCAGTCTAGGGAGTTAAAATAGCGTTGTTACTTGAAATACAGTGCGATCGTTTTAAGGTGAGGCCACAAGCCAGCTATATTCGTAGCACGCTATACCGCAGTGAACTCCGCAGTTTTTCGATGCACAACTGGCGGCGCATGACTCGTTCAAGGTATATTTATCAGCCGTGCTTCAGTCACTGTTTTGTGTTCGTGCTGTAAAAAGTTGTGCATTGTGCAACTCACAGGTGAAAGTTTATTCAAGATATTTTGTTGCGTGATTTGCTTAAAAGTGACACTGTCTTGTGATTAGTCCACTGCAATGCCTGCCGACTAATTCACGCTTGAAAAAAAATATTATGTAGGATGCATACGTAAAAACCGAATCACTTAGAAGATTTCAGGAGAAATTTCCTGGTATTCAAATTCCAGGTAGAGAAACTTTTAGGCATCTGGTTTATAAGTTTAGGACAATGGGATCGCTAAATGCTAAATCTAAGAAGCGAAGACGAGAAGTTCTAATGGAGGAAAAACATTAAGAAACTGGTGCATCTATTTGTGAGGAACACTAAATAAATGAAGTTTATAGGTACAATCCCCACACCATAGAGGATCTTGAGAACAACGTAAAAACAGAAATTATGAACATTACGTAATAAGAACTTAAGCGTGCGAGTGAAAATTTCATTCGAAGATACCAGGAATGTCTTCACGCAAATGCATACCACTTATAACAAGGTTGGTCCTCATTATAATGCACGTTACTATCACTCGTAAGTAGCGCGGGAATTAGGGAACGAAAAGTCCCCAGGTAATAAACATTGTGCAGAGCATGCTTAGGCACTATCCGTGGCCCTAGCATAAAACGACCGCACAGTAGTACAGTATATAACTGAAAAACGTTTACAAGTTTTGTGTGGGACATACATATGTCATCATAATATAGTTGTAGAATTAGATACTTTCCTTACTTTTGCAATGCAATCTCCAGGAAAGCTGTATCTAAGAAAGAACAGAAATGAATAGGATAACTTTTACCTACACTATTTTTTGGTCCTTACGTAGTGAAAGAAAGAGGTGGCTTATACCCCCTTTTGCAGCTTTCTTGATGTGATAATAAGGTATCGTAATTCAACACTGTTTGAAACTTATAATATTTAGTGCGGCTACTGCAACATACTGTAAGTATGACACATGGAACGTTAAAATTATTTTTCCTAACCGTTCAGTAAATTGCCTTTTAAGAAAATAGGAGCAAAATACCTTCTCCGGAATTTCGAGTATTTAATTAATTCTCTAGCCAACAATCAATTGTGCAAAAAATAAAAAAAGAAACTTCTGATGTGTTGCACTCACATGACTTTCTCTAAATGTTTTTTTACAAACGCTTATTCTCCATCTACTACAGCTTAATCGATATAAACATTTGCAAAAACTTATTGGTAATTTTCTTGTAGGTGCAACGAGAATATGGTAGAATTTAAGCGATAGTCAAATCTTTTAAGAGCTGGTTGCTATGTGGAGCACGTCTAGGACATTAAAAAGGAAAGTTTGAATTTTCCAATACTTATACTTTCTTAAATGGGAATTCGTTAATTTTTTTAAAGGAATATCTTGGAACTGGTTCACTCCTCCAAAAATGTTTGTGACATAATTGTGTGTTTTAACGAGATCTACATTCTTTGTGTAGAAAAACTTCGTCTATTTCTTACGGTTTACCAGTTATGCAAAAGCCATTCAGAATGAAGAGGACTTTTGGAAACACTTCCAGAAAATTCAAGAGATACATTTCATTTGTCATGAAAATATTTTAAGTATGTGCTATTCTAATTAAAGTTGTTAGAGACATATTTGAGAAAATAAAAATTTTCGAAAAATGTTCCATGTAAAGACTAGTCTGGGGTGGGAGGACTTCCACTTTCGTGTCGCATCTTTGAAAAATAGTGAACGTAAACATCAAGTGTGGTATTTATCCAACCTTACGTTTGTGAGTTTTGCTGTTCCAGAAACACATCCAAACACACACAGACCTTTTTCTAAAAATGTTTTTTTTATATTCTGGAGACCTCAAAACACGTATTTCTGGCGAAATCTCGGTATAGAATATTTGGGTGGAATGCAATAATTCCCTTACTTACTATACGTAGTAGAGAAAGTAAAGAAATAAGTAGACTATTTCTTCGTAAATATTTCAAAATGGCACTTAGAACCTCGACAGTTCATCTCACAAAGGCTTCGTCTCAGAGTTTGAAAATACTGAAAAATGAAAAAATAGTAATATATTATGTTGCTGTTGAAACGTAATAATAGGTATGAGGAAGCCTTTAAATCAGCAATGCCTTGAATCAGTTAAAATGCCTGTATCACAAATGCTATATCATTTGCACCTAGTATGTACGGCACATCAGTTAATCAGTGACACACACACATGCAATATAATTAGTACATGCATTCTCTGCACAAACGAATTAATTAGCCTTGTATTTCTGTACCCATAATTAACATACGGCCCTTGTAAATAATGCATGCGTCTAGTATTCTGCACTTATGGAATCGATTTATAGGAAATTGACAATTATTAGTTATACTTATAGAATGAGAGAGGCAGAATATTTGTGTTCAAGGGCTGTAAACCAAAAGTAATACTGTAATCGATTTTAAAAGCTGAAACAAGTGATTTTACATGCTTAATTCAGATATATTTTGAGTATTTAAAGCAATTAGTTTCAGAAAATTCTCTCAGTCGTCCAGTAGTTGATGTAAAAGTTGGAATTTCTCAAAAATGGTCCTAGGGATTGTGATTGAAGAATGATGCACTTGTGAAATTCGCCCAATAAACAAAATGTCAAAAGTAGGCTTCTGTAATTTTTATAAGTGAACGGGATAAAGAATAAGTACCCAGTCTTTTATCGCTTAGTTTTTTGAGATATCACAAATGATATTCAAGGTCACAGGGATGTTTTGCAATTATTCGCTCCTGGACAGCAGTAAGCAGCTCAGCTTGTCACTGGCAAATCATAGATATTTGCTCAACTTCACAAATGGGAGATCGAAGGAACCAGTACGGGCTTTATTGTAACGACCCCCGGGCACAAACCCGGCGTCGTACGGTAACCTTGTCGCATTACTACAGGAACCTGCAAACAAAATTCTAAATAAGCCCTCGGGGATGTACCTCGTAGGTAGAGCGAAGAGGTATCCAGGAAGGACCTAAATTTGCCTTGGAAAAGAACTCAAATTTTCACTTCAACATATATTTATTGCATACTTACACATATGTGGGGAGTGAATAAATTTCAAATTTTAATAATTAACACCTGTAGTACCATCCGAGCGGAAAACGACTAACTCATTCCTAAACCCTCTGAATTTTCTCTGCACTTAAGACTTCCGTTTAACATTAGTCACCTTGTACACGCTTTCCATAATAGAACATTCTAGGCCTCGGTATTCGTGTCAACTTACCAGTATAACAGAACAAATGCCTCAATATGGTGCCAGATATGCAGCAAGTCTTTTCGGTGGAGCTGGTTAATGTGCTCCACTCCGCGCCGAAAGAGAGAAGTAATCGAGACGGTAGATCTTACTTAAGAGAGACTGAATGGAATGCTCTATTCCCTCAGTTTTACTAACTTATTGTACCATTCTCTCAAACTTTTGAGATATCAAACTGAATGTTTTATAGGATATAACATATGAATGCCTTCCAAGTTAACTGATAAATCTTTGTACACTCGATCAATTTAAAACTGGCTGGTCTGAGAAACAAGCTCGAATCACTTAATTCCGTGAGATCTTGGCCAGGCTTTGTTCACAAGACTGCGTATATTCTTGTATTAGTTTTAACGGGGAACAAACTATAAACACAAAAGTCTTCCAAGTGAATAGTTCATATACGAGATATCAAACAGATAGATGTCTCAGAATAACACTGAGTATTTATAATCAAAACACGCTTTATTGATCTATGGTTCTGAAGTGGAGTATGACTAAAGCTCGTTACAATGTCACACATACTCCAGCATTCTTAGCTTAGTGGTAGAGAAAATAGCGTATTGTTGCTGTCTTAGCTTATTTCCTGAGCTTGGAAATTGAAATCTCCGTGGAACTACTCAACTTTCCTTTTTTAATTTCATCTTAAATATATGAATAAAAATATAACAGATTTTCTTAATCTTTTATATAAATGATATTTATTTAGTAGTCATTCATACCGATAGATAGAACTATGACATTAATTTATCGGTCGGAAGGAGATTTCATACTCCGTCAATTTAAGTTTATAACCACATATTGCACATTATTGTAATTGTATTTGTAAGTAAAACGAAATAACACAATAAATATTATTTAAATATAGTACAGTAAAACCATTTGTAAATAATAAAGGTTAACAAGCCACTACGGAGAATCGAACCCTTGCTGCTTGCGTAGAAGTTAAACAGCTGAACCATTGCTCCATGCCAAGTATGGTGTGTAGGTAGCCCAAATCGGAGCCACGTGGTTTGTAATATAGAGTTAGCCAAAGCGACGCACAGAATTTGATAGTTGTGAACCGTACATTCACTCGAAGCGACTTTGAAAAAATCTGATGTGTTACACTCACATGACTTTCTCTACTCTTGTACAAACTATTTTTACAAACGCTTATTCTCCACATGCTTCATGTTAATCGAGATACGAGATGTTAATCTTATTGCTAATTTTCTTGTAAATGCAAGGAGAATTGGTAGGCTTTAAGAGCTGGTTGCTATGTGGAGTTTTCCATTATCTTTGCATTACCAGGACAGAAAAAAATGAATAACGAATTTGAGAAAAAGTATAAGTATTGGAAAATTTAAGGGAATAACAAGCAATATCTCGAAAATGATTAACTCAAAAAAAATGTATATGACATAAATTGTGTATTTTAACGCAATCTAAATTTTTTGTGTAGTAAACGTTTGTCTATCTCTTATGGTTTACCAGTTATGCAAAAGTCGTTCACAATGAAGAATACTTTTGGAGACATTCCCAGAAAATTCGAGGAATACATTTCATTTGTCATAAAAATATCTTAAACATTTATCTTAATCAAAATCGTTACAGCCATTTTTGAGAAAATTAAAATTTTCGATACATGTTCCATGTAAAGGGTAATATGGGGTGGGGGATTTTCTTGAAAACCTTTGTGTCGCATCCCTGAAAGATACTGAACCTAAATACCAAGTTTGGTATTTATCCGACTATTCGTTTCTGAGTTATGCTTTTCAGACACACACACACACACACACACACACACACTCACACACACACACACGGACATGTTTCCAAAAATGTTTTTTTTTGGATTCAGGGGGTCTCAATACATGTATTTCCGGTGAAATATCGGTATCGAATTTTTAGGTGGAATACAATACTTCCCCTACTTACTATACGTAGTAGAGAAGGTAAAATATTTAGCCGCTCAAGAGATCGGCCACGTTTAGTTTGACCGCGTGTACAATAATGAGGTTTATTAATGAAGCTATCGTTTTTTTCTTATACTATTTTTTTCAGCAAAACTTAATAGGAATTAATTCTTTAAAACATAACATTACAAGTACCGTCTTTTTCAAATCAAAATTTAAATTAGCTATCTTTAATAGTTCCTGAGAAAACGTGTAATTTATATCAGAAAATGTCATTTAAATAAAAACACTGTTAAAAATAAAAATGGAGAAAAATAACCTCGCATATATTCACAAAACAACAATCACTCTGTTTGAACATGCTAAAGCTGCCATGTTTAGAAAATAAAATTTAAATTGAGTTTTGTTTATGGACGCTCTTTAACTACTATGGTTCTTAGCGTCCCATTCTATATTGGGAGTGAAATACCGGAAATTTTGCTCAGAGGCCTCTTTATCAGGCTTGAGGTTCTTTTACGTGCCGTAAATCTCCGACACGGGACCACCGGCTTTACTTCCCTTCCGAAGGAAGCCATGCTAAGGATTTTTACGCCCGAAAAAACCCATCGCCTTCCGCCGGGTTTGAACCCGCGACCTTGGGAACTAGAGGCTAGCACGGTACCTCTAGTCCACGGAGGATGACGCTATGTTTAGAAATGGTACCAATTGGTAGAGCAAAGCGTCCCCTAAAAGATGAGGTAAAATGTATTTCTCTACTACAAAGAGTGTAGGACTTCTTATTGTTTCTATGAAGTGATGCAGAATTCAGAATAGAAACTAGTAGATCCACCACCATTTTTAAACATGTATTTAAAATATAAGTGGTATACCTATAATGATAAAATGTATATAATTTGTGGCAGCTTGGTCCATTTAGTTTCCCTTTAAGACGCATTGATGAGATGCTGCATGGACAGTCGCACACAAGCTATTGGGTCAACCAGAATAATTTCTTGAAGATACTAAAACAGTCACGAGTACAATAGAAATCTAATAACATATCAGTAGAACTAGAGTCTGATTGATGTATAATTTGCAACGCTCTCCGGTTGTTGGTTTGCGAGAAATCAAATACGAAAGCTAATCTTTTTAAATTTAATTCTCGAATATGTTTCAGATTTCTGTTCAATATCTGTTAACTCCAATGCAGTCTTATTAAACCAGCAGTTGAAGAAAGATTGTTTCTTAGCTCCACGTATGGACGTAAATTTGAAGAAAATGGTTTGTTACGTTATTTTTTTACCACGCTTTGGGCGTCAATTTGAAGTATTTTGTATTGAAGGAGTTGTATTATATTTCAGCTGTTGGGGAGCCGAACTTGTAGTTGCAACCGCACGCATAGTAAGCAGTTTCCGGTAGTCTTCGCCCCATATGTACTTTCAGGTGGCCTTTGCCCCAAGTTTAAAAAGAATTAACTTTGTAATTTGACTGTTTCTTTAAGTTATAAATATTTATGTTTGCCACGGCTGCGTCAGTATTGTTGTTAGAGACACGTATCACTTAGTAGGGTTGTGAAGCGACAAGAATGTAGGCTTACACAGATTATAATTTTACTTCACTCCTTTTATTAATGCTTGATACGATTTAAATAACACTCCACTGATATAGAAGGCTGTGAGATTTTTTATTAATTAATTACACGTTTTAACATGTAAACTTATTTTTTCGTCTCACACGAATACGCATTAAATCTCGAGGACGCACAAGCAACGCATTCAGTTATGGGCACTGTCTGCAGGCAACTGAACTGATTTCAACCGCCTAAACTTGTAAATTTCTGTATTTCAAGTCTCTGATTGGCTATTCCTAATCCAATAGAATAGCTTCTTTTAACTAAAGCTTTTTCTGGTTGTTGATTGGCTATTTTATAAACTGTTACTAAAATTGCATTATTGTTACTCCAATAATCAGAAGTAGTATTATTAAACTCTCAAACTCATTATTGCTTCAAGGTTACCTCATTGTTAGCAACTTTTAACTTATTATTCTCACAACTACTACATTATTAGGTAAATTACGTAATGGATTCAATAACATTATTGAACATGTTTACAATAATATAAACATATGCAAGGACTGTTACATACATTTTACAAATTATTACATACACATATTGCTTTAAGGCGGGCTGTTATTGAATTTACATAGTGTATAATTTGACTGAAATCATTTAAGTATATTAAGAATCATCCTTTTAATCGGCCTTTTCACAAAGCTCTATGACACTGAGATTGGAGAGCTATTATAACAACATTTATATAATATGCCTGTAAACACTGTCCATATGGAGAATCTCAACATACTGAGCTGCAAACCTAGAAACAAACTTGCATTTTTGCTACATAAATTGAACAGATTACAGCTTCTCGTATGGAATGGTCTGAATTATAATTGCTGACCGGCTTTCACAGCAATGCTCCAGTTTCTGTCCTGTGAGGTATGTGCGCTTACCGCTTACTCCAGTGATGCAGTTTACACATCACTGAGCACCGTGGATTGATTACTCAATACCGACTATAATAAGGTCAAACTGTAGGCTAAACACAGATGGTGATCACATAAGCAACGCGTAACCTAACCACTAAAAGGAATCTAATGAAATCAAAGTAAACCTAAGAAATGCACGGTGTATGATAAAACTATCGATAATAGTAGATAGTGATACAAGGGGTAAAGTAGGTTTTATTTTGCGAGTAGGAATGTTTGTAAAACTCGGTCATCATTTCTAGTCGCAAAATAAAATCACTTTCAATACATGCGACATATACTATTTTTAGGACAGCCCTCGAATTTGTAAAATATCAATAATATTATATTGATTTCTGAAAATTAACAGACATGTTTTTCCTTATACCAGATAGTGAAACGATTAAATGCTATATCATATTGCTTTCTGGATTTTTTGGGTAAGTACTTCCAGTGTTATTCTTACCTGCTTCTGTAATTTCACCTGGCTCTTCCATTTCAGTTTCTTCTGAGTTTATAATTGCCGTCATTTAATCTTTATGTAAGTTATACTAGATAAAAGAATAAGGTTTTAAACCAAGGAAAGCAGGATGTCAATATAAGTATAGGTTAACTCTTGAGGCAGTATTTTTTTAACACTTAAATAATTTTAGTCAAATTATATAATAAAAAATATAATAACAGCCCGCCTTAAAGCTACATGTGTATGTAACAATATATAAAAAGTGTATATTACAGTCATTGTAAGGTTTATATTATTGCATACATGTAATAATGTTATCTGAATGTATTGCATAATTTAATAATGTAGGAGCTGTGAGAATAATAGGTTAAAATTTGCTGACAATGTGGTAGCAAAAAGGTAACTTTGAGGCAATAATGAGTAAGAAAACTTAATAATGCTACTAGCCATTATTGAGCAACAATAATGTAAATGTTTGTGACAGTTTATAAAATAGCCAATCAACAAAAAAAAGCTTAAGTTAAAGAAAAGTATTTTATTGGATTAGGAATAGCCAATCACAGACTTGAAATACGGAAATTTACAAACTTAGGTGCTAGAAATCAAGTCAGTTGCTCATAACTGGACGAGTTGGTTGTAAACAGTGTTCCTAACCGAACGCGAGATCGTCCTCGAAAAATTTCATATGTATTCAGTGTGAGACGAAAATAGTTTACGTGTTAAAAAGTGCAAGTAATTAATAAAAATCCCACAGCTCTCTAAATATCAGTGAAGTGTTATTTAAATCGTGTCAAGCATTAATAAATGGAGTGAGGAAAAAACTTAAAATCTGTGTAAGCCTACATTCTTTAGTCGCACCGCTCCCTGCTAAGAAATTCATGTCTAAAAATAAATACTGACGCAGCCGAGGTAAACATAAATATATAATATTTAAAGAAGCAGTCAAAATTACAAAGTTAATATTTTTTAAACTAGGGACAAAGGCCACCGGAAAGTACATTTGGGGCGAAGACTACCGGAAACTTCTTACCATACGTGCGGTTGCAACTAATTCAAGTTCGGCTCCCAACAGTTGAACTACAATACAACTTCTACTTAAAAATTCGGCTTACCATACGTGAAGCAACAACCTACTACAAATTGACGCCCAAAGCGTGGTGCAAATCTGCGTAAAGATACTGTTCTATCTCACTCTACAACGAATTGCATTCATTGAATGACGCTTTGTGTTGTGAACAGATAATGCGAGCGCCATGAAAAGTTAATAATGAAAAAGGATATAATGAAAAGTAAAACCGAATCAAACCATGTGGAGTTATTAAACATGTGCAAATATAAAGAAGTAATTGCCACGAGATTGAACTTGAAACCGAAGTTGCTTACAATGAAGATTATCGCATTAGTGCACTGTGATAGAAGTTCTACTTTTAGACCATGCTGTCTAAAAAGACTTTTAAAAGCTACATATTTTATTAAGAAACTTTTCTTCTTTTTCCTCTTCCTGGATTAGTTTCGCTGTCTGTTCCATCTTCACATTTACTCCTCCCGTTTTTTAACCGCTCATTCCTTCTGACGTGTAATTATAAGCTGCTTTATTTACTTTGTTTACGTAGTATCGATTTTACAATACTAAAAAGAAAGTTGTAAACCCATTCACTAGCTAACTAGTTTAGTAATGGTACCTCATTACGCAACTAGTTTCGTAATGAAGATTCTATTATGTAACGATTTTCGTAATGTAACTCTTTCAGGATACTGGTTGCGTATTGTGAATCGTGCATAAATAATTCGAAGTCGGGGTTTATTACGAATTAAAGTATCTATAACGAAATTCGCTGCGATTGCAATATATTCGTCAGAACTCATTTTTTTAAAGTTTAATTAATTCGCCTAGTACTTATGTTCTTCTGCTTTAAACAAAAACCTAACAAACAAATCGTCTGTCAAACTATGCGTGGCCAACTACACACACATATCAACTCTGTATCAATGTAGTGTACTGTTTCAGTGATTCCTAATGCAACATCTGAAATAAAAATGTAATTTATCAAAGTAGATAAAAAAATCGGTAATAGTAACTAAAGTAGGTAAAACGTTGTACGATACACACATCTTAACTCCATATTTCAATACTCGATTGGTTATCAAACTTGGCCTGCGGCCACGTTTGCCAATCTTCTAATCTCATATTGTAATATGATACGTTACGATATTCCTATCATAAATTACTATTAGGCAATCATGTTGACTCTTTTCCTTCCTGAAGTTCTATTACTTTCTCTACCATGTACATAGTAACTAGAGAAGATACTGCATTCTACCCAAAAATTCGATACCGAAATTTCACCGAAAATACATATTTTGAGACCCCTGAATCCAAGAAAAGCATTTTCAGAAAAAGGTCTGTGTGTGTGTGTGTGTGTGTGTGTGAACAGCATAGCTAAAAATGAAAAGCTGGATAAATATACTAAACTTGGTATTTAAGTTCAGTACCTTCCAAAGATGAAAAAGATTTTAAAGATAATCTCCACCCCAAACTACCGATTATATGGAAGATTTTCTGAAAATTTTTATTTTCTAAAAATGGCTCTAAAGATTAAAATGCCAGATATTTACATGACAAATACTAACAAATTTCCTGGGATTAGTGTCTGAATTCGTCTTCATTCAGAAGGAATTTTGTATAATCTTGTACAACTGGTAAGCTTTAAGTGGTAGACGAAAACGTAGATCTCTTTAAAACACAATTTATTTTAAACAAATCTTTTTGTGCCATAAACCATTTATGAGATGTGTGTTGTTAATGGTTCGAATTGTTCACTTCTTGCTCATTCTCTTGGGAGTCCTCTTAACATTCACCTGTTTCTTTTCTTTTTTTTTTTATTTATTTTTAACTGCTGTGGTCCTTTATCTCGCATTTTATATTGGCCGTGAAAGACCGGTAAGTTTGCTCAGACGCCTCCTTATCAAGCTTGAGCTTCTTTTATGGCCATAACTCTACAACACGGAACCACAGGCTTTACTTCCCTTCCGAAGGAAGCCATGGTAAGGATTTTTACGCCCGAAAAAGATCCATCGTCCTCCGCCGGATTTGAACCCGCGACCTCGGGAACTAGAGGTAACCACTACCACTAGAGGTATCTAGAGCGTGGTAACCACTACACCCGAAGGATCGCATGGGAACGGTATGGAATTTTAAGGCCAACATATAGCGCCCTGTTCTTAAGGATTTGACTATCGCTGTTCTCTTTGTATCTATAACGAAATGTGTAATGTAACTATTTCTACAAGGGTTTATTTGGATTAAAATGTAGCACATAGAAAAATAAACTTTAGTAGGAATAGTTTGCATACCCACTATGAGAAGATAGAGGGTAGAGAAATCATGTAAATGTACCACATAAGATTTTTTCTCTTTTCATATCTCCAGTACTTATTTTGTCTATTTTTGTACGTTAATTAATACACTGTAAACGTACTCTTTGCAGCTGCTGTGTTATTTTCTTAGCTTAGTTCAAAAGTAAACATTATTGTTGTGATTCTACAAACCCTCATTAAATAAAAGCCACCCGCAACCTGGAGTCCCGGGTGTAGATGAGCCACTCCCAGGAAGGAAGGGATGAGGCAGAGACCCAAAGGGCCCTCAGATCCGGACGACGACGTGTTCTAGCAAGGACGGGTCTCTAACGATTCTATCATGACGCCAATCCTGACAGCTAGCGCTGCTTTAGCCATCAGCAACCTGGTGATCCCGGGTGTATATGAGCTATTCCCAAGAAAAAGGGGCAGGGAGAGATCCAAAGGGCAATCAGAGCCTGAGGACGAAGTGCGGTACCAAGGACGGGGTCTCTAACGATTCTAACATGACACCACCCTGCCTTGGCCACCCGCAACCTAGGGATTCCGGGAATAGACGATGCACTCCCAGGAAGAAAGGGGGCACCAGAAAAACATTTCCACAGCGCAAATTCCACCGCCCTGCCGCAACATACCAGCGTCGTCTGGTCCTACATCCCTGAAACAGATGAGGTCAAACAGAGAGAAGGAACTTCGTGGTATCAGAGGAACCAAACTAGTATGCACTTACCGACCTAGGGAAACTACGAAAAGAACCCAAGTCAGAGAGACCGGGTTGGCAGGAATCGAAGACATGACCTCACGCGTTACCGGGGAGCAATTTCACTCGGTTAGCTTAGATAAGTTAATCTCTAATTAAAACTCTCAAAGCTTTTTGTTTTCTGTATATAGAGCACAATTTTATTTTACTGAGGTAATTGATAACTAAAGCAATGGAATAATTAATAAAGGCTTCAGTATGAAATTTATCGATAATAAAGTATCAACGAGCATGGGTTTCTTTAACCAAATAGCTGAACCAGTACTCTTGGGCAAACTCTGTTGGCGTATAGTTACCTTCTACTCTGTGGCAGTAACTTGTTACGTGCATAAGGGGACTGAGGAAATTCAGACGGCCTTAGGTTTGTTGCCCTGTCGGTCCGAGTTGTTTCCTTCCTTTGAGTTTCTCTGTTCAGATGTGTTAATTAGGTTCAGGAGCGAAGGGGAGGAACTTTGGGCATGAGTCTCTTCACAGTTGGGATTTTATGCTTGTACACAGTTATTACATATAAGACATCATTGTATCATCGCGAATTAGTACAATTTTGCTTATTGGTGACGAAAAAGTAAAACTATTTCATGCCCAATTCGGGTATTATATCTCGCCCCTTCTACGCAACAGTCAGCGTGTGGCTCCCCGTGCCTCCAAGGATGCCGAAGTACCCCTTTAGTTACCGTCGATCTCCCCCGTCCAAATCGGGGTTTACACAAGGAATACAGTTCTCATTGGCTACGGTTGTTTTTAGAACAACTGAGAATCTTCCTTAAGGGCGGGATTGACATTCAAATGCTGGACGGGCATCTGTCTCTGACCCCTGTTCATCTCGGCTGTGAGGGTGCTTAAGAAAACATCTTTAGTGTATCTTAGCTTGCACCTTACGTGACCCAAATGTTTTTGTTGCAGAAGTTTGGTGTTAAAAAGAACTTTTCCTATTAGGTGACATTTATAAATATTGCAGTTTTTATCTAAATGTTTTCAAAATTTGGTAATATACTGATTTATTACAAGCAGGTATTCCACGCGATGCAGAAATTCTAATTCTCAAAAAATAAAATACTTTTATATTATCTAATACAAGCTAATGCACAAACTTGGCATACAGGATTTTTCCCCTCTTCTGGTTGTTTAAGACATAAATTAAAAACCTTTAAATACAATTTTTGTAACAATTTATCCTCGATAATGTCGAACTAATCATGCCGTTTTGGAGCACTTTAAAATCGTAGTGAAAACCATATGCCAGTTTTTAAATCTTATTCTCTCAGTTTCTACTGAACATCTGAACAAAGTTGATTAAACTACATCATATGGAACAGTTTTCATGCGCAAAATGTAAAAATAAATAAATAAATAAATAAACATTAAAAAAATTAAGAAATGAAATTGAGTAAAACGTATCGGAAGTAATTAGTACAAGGCATTAGACCGTGTGTACTTCGGCATTTATATTGTCATGTATAGAAGCACCAAGTGGCTCTGAGAGCAAAAACCATAGTATTAATTCAAGCTAAAGGTTGAAAGTATTTTTCTGACATAAAAACTATTTTTTTGCAAAGTTTTGACCAAATTTCAGCTATGCGTACCCTTAATAGATAAGTGAATAACGGTTTTATTGGATTTTATCTACCTCCCGCATTTCAGCTTAAAATGCTTATTGTGCAATCCCATTAAGTAATATAAATTTTAATATGACATCTTATTCTCGTGCACTGCTTGGTACATTTCTTCTCGAACTCTATTTTAATTTCAAAGTAAACTTATCCCGCTGCTAAGTTACAGTAGTACAAGATAAACCACGGTGCAGCTAGAGAAAGGAATACAATCCTTTGACATAATCCTGCTTGGCTGGTATGTCTAAAACTGCGCACGAGACACCTGTTGATTCCAAATCCCGGTTAGCAAGGATCTTAATGGCTTGCGACATCGTCTGGAATACAAAAAAGTGATACGCGTTTCATGTAATACTTAGGCCGAGAATATATCGAATTTCCGTTTGCTATTGGAACTGTTTTTGCAGTGCGCGTTGTTGCTTGCATAGGGAAATGACATTCGGTGAAGAATGTTGGTCGGTTTGAGTATATAGAATCGCTCCTAGACTCCCTCTGCGGTACAGTGGTCAGCATGCTTGGCTTCTCATACCGGATGTCCGGATTGACTGGGAAATCTTTTACTTTTATCATTATTCTTGCCTCTCTAGAGTAAGGAAGTAAGGATGCGAGAGATCAAGTATCCATAAATTAGGGTTTGAAATATGTAGAAGTAAAAGTTAAAGATAAGAACAAGGAGCATCAACTATGAATAATGTACCAGGCATAAATCTGCTGATATTGCCTGCGTTGTTACAAAATTATATGCTCCCTAACATTGGTTTACAATCGAGGAGCTTGATGCTTAGGGCAGGCGAGTCGAAGTATGAATCATAAATAAACCTCGTCTACTTGTACAATTTTCCTTCACAATATCAATGATAAAGTAAATAAATTTACTGTATACAATAACAACAGAAAATAACAGATTTTCATGTTTTTATCCCAGTACTATATTTTTCTTAATTTATTAAACCTTTTATAAATGAAATCATCTTCAAACTTTATTTCATTAAAATGCTACTTTCTCATGGTTACTGAACAGTAAGTGTCCATGCAGATCTCAAACGCACATAATGCCCCTGACTCTCAACTCAGCTATTAGAGACTATTAACCATGTTAATTGTAAAAAAGGAATGTTTTATTATTTCGGACGAAGTAGGACGATGATCAATAAGAAACACCATCTTGGGGTGCATTAAAGGGAGAATAGCCACGGGGCACAACGCAATGCAGCTGGGGTTTACAGATTCTCCCTCAGGCCTGTTTGTACTGAGAATAGTATTTGTTGCTGTTTTTTGTACCACGCTTTGGTAAGCCAATTTGAAGAAGATTGCTTATGTTTTCCTTGGCTGCGTCAGTATTGTTTTTAGAGACACGTTTCTCTTAATCAGGGCGTGGTGTGACAATGTAGGCTTACACAGATTTTAAGTTTTAATTCACTTCTTTTTATTAATCCTTGACACAAATTAAATAGCACTACACTGATATCAAGAGCCGCGAGATTCTTTTATTTAATACTTGCACTTTGTTAACGCATATACTTAATTTTCGTTTCACACGAATACGTAATATTTCTCTAGGGAACGTATCTTCCATCCGGGTACTATAAAGTTCTGCAGGCAAATGAACATATGCATATGCAATGACTGTTACATACATTTTAAAGAATATTACATACATATTGCTTCAAGGCGGGCTGATATTAAATATATATATATTATATAATTTAAATTAAAATTATTAAAGTGTTAAAAATACTGCCTCAGTACATAGCTACCAGACAACAAGCGCGGCAACACTGAGCTTACTCGTTCCCAAGACAAAAGTGAAATTACTCTTAGCCTAAACCGTTTTGCTGGATCTATCTTTCTGCCATGCATGATTTCAATATATTAAAATGTTCTAGCAATGCTGTGTAATTGTGGCGCTATGTATATGCCTATTTTACACAATGCAGTTAAGGTTATTAATGATGTAAACAATAGGAAAATAAATAAGCCAAATCTCAGAGAAATAGAAAAAAAGAGAAAAAAAGAAATGAGAAACATAATGCTATAACGATAGAAGGCTCAAGTCTAGCATGGAAAAAAATGCTCATTGATTTACGAGTAGGTATCAAAATAGTAATATTCAGTATATTTCTTGTCGTGTTTTTTCCGAGGGGTTTCCCAAAATAGCTTCTGTTCAAGGAGTTAGATACTCAGCTTAATATTGGGTAGAAACATTTATCACCTTTAAGCATTTATCTCCTAAACATCTCGTATAATGTAAGTGCATTACATTCACGCTATTAGAATTGTGTTTATTTAATTAGGAAATTTATTTGTTCAGAGGGCCTATTTTATTTGTCAAATATTTTGACGGAGTTGAAACTTTTTTCAAAATTATTACTTAATACCCTACACTACGAAGGAAAATAAATGTATAATGCTCAGGAATAACACCAAATATTCTTGTCCCATATAAACAAAATACAGATGGTGTCTCATAAGTAATGTCGGTTTTTAAGCAAAATTTATTTGAAACGTTTTCTGATAAGAAATTAAAATAACTTAGACGAGTAGGAGTAATGAAAATAGAATTTTGAATCAGCTTACAAAAGCTGGGATGTAAATTTAGAACAGGCCGATAAACATTGCCTTTATTTATTTACCGAAAGGCTCGCCCAAGCCGAACCGCGATGTAAATCCTTGTTGGTTGATCTGCTCTTTTCGAAGGTTCCTTGTTATCTGACTTCATCCACGGCCGGGAGCCTTTGTTTGTTCGCTCGGAAGTAGGAGCGCTGACAACGCTAACGTGACTTTCTTTGGCCAATGCTAGAGCACAGACAACCAGTGGCATTGTTCTACCATTCTCTAGCCGTGATGACATCATCTGGCTGGATTATAGGAAGCACCTCTAATGTCGTCACAAGCACTGGGGGAGGGGGGGGGGTAAAACTAGTTTACACTCTAACGGTCACCAAAATAACAATACAAAGTAACACACAAAAACGGTAACGCAGACAACTTATCGCGTTAACGGTTACTGAGCCTGAGAGACATCATTCACTGCATGTGCGCGGTATTGGTATCGCTTATAGGGAACTAGTTACCTGAATGCATTGCATTATGATGGCTATTCGCATACAATTATAGATGCACGAGTTTTTACTTCCCGGGTAGATGGGTCTGAATAAACAATTAATGATATTAGTATAAAATATGCGCGGGCCACTAAGCTCAAACAACGGCATCGTTCATATTGAAATGTAGTTACATCTAATCGTTACTAGTAACCGTTAGTGTAATGTAACTGCGAACGTGATAACCATGGAAACATAACTTAACCGTTACATGTAACCGTTAGCGCATTGTAACTGTGACAGTTATAACCGTACTAGAATATAACGTTTATCTCATACCTACTGTAGGGACTTACGCGCGACTGTGGCCTGTCTGCCTACAGCCTGTAATCTTCTGTATGACTCCTTCCCCTCATACCTCCCTCCTGGGGGTGGTAGCCTCAATTGATCTCACATAGGTTCGCAGAACGCGAGTGTCTCCCTCCGTTATATATACTATATCCTGTAGGTATATATAAAATATACTACATGATTAATTGTTTTGATCCAAAATTGGTCGTGGTTTATTCATGTCGTTTGGTCAAGACAATGTTGATGCTTTGCTAATTGTTTCAAACTTTAAATGTTTGTTACAATAAACCAGAAAAGCTGAAACAGTGATATCATTTAGTATTAAACATATTATACGGGGATGAAGAGGTATAGAGGGCGGTTATAGGTGTAAAGGCAAATAAAACATTAGAACAGCATTTTAGTACGTAAACCTACTTCAGCAGAATCTGAGTAATGTCAATGGAATCTTCCAAGCTTTCAATGGGTAGCTTATACCCCGAGAATAATTTATAGCTAATTACAAACGCTGAGAAAGCCTGAAATCTAATGCAGAGGAAAATTAGTTTATCATTATAATTAAGCGACGAAACAGTTAATGGAAGTCTTATTTAAGTACTCGTATATGATAAATCAACAACTAATCTACGTTTTTGTTATTTTCAATTTCTTCATTAATGAACTCGTTCCGCTCAATTTAGTACCTTTTGTTCCGTGACAAATCACAATTTATACTGAAGTTATGACGTCTCAATATCAACTGCATAACCGAATAACCGAACACATGTACCCTTCATGGCTGTTATATTTCTCTGGGCTATAAGGTTTTTATATCTTCACTATAAAAGTTGTTTCCAATTCTACGTAGCTTTTACTTTCCTTTATTGAATATTTAAATACAAACACTTACCTTCTTTGTTATATTTCCATGAATTATTAAACAAACTTGTCCTTGATGCTTTACTTGTCCTCATTGAATGCTTGAAAAAATTCGAATGGGACTTTATTTATTTCTTCTCGAGTTTAAACTATATTTCGATGATATTTTGTTCAGTGTACACCTTAAAAGGTTTTCTCTCCACTATTTTAGCCTCTGGAATATTTTAAAATTATTTCTGAATGCTTTTATTCTTTCTGTATATGGATTTTGTAGAAAAATACGCACATATTTGCAATGTTGATATCTTTGAGATTTGACTCTGAATGTGAAACTTTCAAGGTACCACTAGAAGTGTAAGCTGATAAGGTAATAGGCGTATTAAGCAAGTGTAACCTGTAGGATGTGGGCTCATTGTAAGCCACGGACATATTGGGGTATCCAACCGCTTGGAGTTTGGCTCGCTTGGGTTTTATTTTTCTACTATTCGGTATATTGGGTCTCTGTATTCTAACATTGTATGGCAGCATGTGCTTTGAATAAGCCTCATAATTATGGCATTAATGTTCTGACTATTCTGTACTCCAGATATCGCAGCTAAAGTAGGTGCAAACAGTGCAGATGTTGAAGTAATCTGAGTTTTATTACAAGTAGCTATTGAACAGAAAATACAGCAACACATATAGTCATTCAGTTTATGATGTGAATTCAAACTCGCCGATAATATTAAGATGGACTTGGAGATTTTATGAAATATTTGTTGTAGTAACAAAGGAAAGCAGATGCACAGAGACTCTTGAAAATCTGCTTGTAAGTAGTTAACATTCCGTTAGTGTGTCTCGAATTTTATATTTATAGTTGAACAGCATTACAGCTGAATTTAGAAAAAAAATTTAGCATTATATATTAAAAATATGCAGTTGTAAACGGTATGGGCTGATTCTATATATTATATAGTGAACAACATTATAGTGCTAGGCACCTAATGAGGCAACACTGGGGAAAGTGTTGAAATTAGAGTACGTGGTGAATCTAGATTAAAGAACGCTGACTCCTCACAGCTAGAGTATTTAACCTGTTGGAATTGAGATTAGGGGCAGACAACCCGGATGCCCAATGCGGAACGTTTCTACGCCGTTAGTGGTCTCGACGAGTTTGTATAATTTGTGAATAAGAGAGAACTTCGCCACTAGCCACGTAGGTAATAAGACGAGGTATTAACAGATTGGGCCGTAGGCTCTTAGCATAGAATAAAGGGCTACATTATGGGCAACAACATTAACCGGAGCTTTCATTGCCACCCGTTCCCGAGCGCTGCACTCTCCCTAGATGAGTTATACTATTCAAAGTTATACTACTCCATAGCGAGGTTGTAATATTCGTCTGATTGAATATTAAATTAAACATTAAAAGAATAAGAAGAGAAACAAGCAAAACAGTCTAAATGATTGCAATAAAAATGGAACTTATCAAAAAGGGAGTTAATTAAACGGAATAAATATTTAATTCTATATGCAACAAATATTGTAAGTAAGGAAAGTAAATGCATTAAGTCTGAAGCAATATTCAGTCGGGGACGGCAGGTGTCCAAGTATTCAATGTGTTACAGGTAGTCAGTGACATAAGATTGCAAACGAGGAGAAAACTGCAGGTACGTAAGCATAGAACAATACGGGGTAAATTTAGACCTCTAAAAATTAGCCAAGCGCACAGAAAATGTAATCAAGCGAGAGTAATGTGATAATTCTAGAACGCAAGAAGCAAAGACTTTCTAAAATAGGAGAACCAAAAAACGTACATTAGAATCTGCCATAAGGGTCAATAAAATCAATCAAAAACCACATGACCAGAAAAGAAACTAGAGGAAACTAGAAAATGGACATGAAATTCGAAACGTATCTAGGGCAGGAGCTCAGTTTCGAACGATGGTAACATCAGTATTTCGTATTTTAGCGTTGTCGCGATGGGTCATAATTTCATGCCTTAGCGTAGTCGGCGTGTCAATTTGAGAAATGTAAGTGGCGAACTTCACCGAGGATTAAGTCTGGTGAAGGAAACGGCTAGGATACGGGGATCAAAGTTGAAAGAGTTTAAAGCATAGGGAATAGAAATAACTTTAGTAATTCGCTTGATCGTGGGACTTGGCGAACTTAAAATCTTGTGTTAAGGGAATGAGGAACAATTGTTTTTAGTGTGGAGCAACAGAAAAATAGAGATTGAAGAAGTAAACTAGAAGTATTTATTTATCTCCTCTCCACACCTCCTGAGAGAAAAGCCTCTCCTTTCCCAGAAATGGCCTACCTTGCCAAAGCTATTGAGGCAGTATTTTTAACACTTAAAATATAATAACAGCCCGCCTTAAAGCAATATGTGTATAATATAATATATAAAATGTATATTAAAGTAATTGTATTATGTTTATTTTATTATGTACATGTATAAAATGTTATGTGAATGTATTACGTGGTTTAACAATGTAGGAGCTGTGAGAATAGAAGCAAGCTGCTTTCCGTAGCAAGCTGCTTTCCGTAGATTAGCCAATCAGAGCCTTGAAATAGAAAAAAATATACAAATTCAGGCGAGAGACGCTACTAAGAAGCGTAACCAAACAGGCCAGTTTTAGATTTGGTACGTGTTCAGTGTGAGACATAGAAAATTCATAGCGGTGAGAATAATATAAAGTTTACGTGTTTAAAAGTGCAAATAACAATAACATCACAGCTCTATAGTAGGATATATCAGTGAAGTGTTATTTATTCGTGTGAAGGATTAATAAAACAAAAGTACAATACAATTATAATTTGTGTAAGCCTTATTCTTTAGCCGTACCTGTTCTGCTAAGAGATACGTGCTCTAAAAATACTACTAACGCAGCCGATGTATACATACATACACAAATAATAAATAACTAAACATTAAAATACAAAGATGATTTTTAAACGTGGGGGCGAAGGCCACCGGAAAGTTTGTACCGTACGTGGGGCGAACACTCCAAGGAACATATCTTCCGCAATACGTGGTGCAACTACAACAATTAAACACC
This sequence comes from Deroplatys truncata, assembly GCA_030765065.1. Taxonomy (NCBI): domain Eukaryota; kingdom Metazoa; phylum Arthropoda; class Insecta; order Mantodea; family Mantidae; genus Deroplatys; species Deroplatys truncata. Next base: position 48,535,335 of record CM060979.1, on the reverse strand, counting down.
TTCAAGTTTTCTCTCCAACAGTGTGACTATAACTACTTCAAATTTGGCTACCATAAGTGGGGCAAACACCACTCCTCACTATCTGACAAAGCTACACCTTTTTCTTTCATAACTCTCTCACCGAAGCAAACGATCAAATCTTCCACATCAATAGCTAAATATGGTTTGAGCTTAGTCAAGTCTGTTTTATGTATCCAATGTATCCCCTTACTTTTGCTTATGAGCAAAAAGGGGACTCCCTATAGACATTTTAATAATTATTTCCTTGGACAACAAGAACAAACTTGATGTGCATAAATATGTTTTTGTTTTATCGCAGAGTGTTGTAATGAAAACAAATTAACATATATTTTTGAGTGCACAGTTTTAGTTATAAGAAACAGCTCCAAGGCAGTCAGTTACCATAAGTAGATCGTACTTTATAGTGCAGGCGAAAGTAGGTAGATATTGATACAGTACAGTTTGTTTCATACGCACCAAAATAATGCCTTATTAATATTTGGATATCATATCGAAAGATAAACTATGTTCATTTAGATAGTAAGTCATATAAATTATGTGGAATTTTTGAGGTATTAAAAGCAAATTTTTGAGGTATCTTTAAAGGGCAGTTCTTTCCGGAGCAATCTATAGTACGAAACGAGTTACATTTTTTAATATATTCAACTAGCCTCAATTACTTCCTAATTTGGCATAAACCTTGAAAGTAAGTTCATAGTCACAGAGTGATATAAACGCTAAGAGCTAAGAGGATTAAGCAAGCCCACTTCAGACTAAACTAATTTGAAATCGAGTAAAGAGGCAAGGTAAATTAATATATGAAAGTGTTGTTTTTACAGGTTAATAGTAGAATAACCTATTTTATTCTTGTATAATGGTTCGTTTGTTTATTAAGATGTGACCTGCTTTGCTTGGAGCAAATGCCATTAGAACAAGGATGGAATTTTGCATACATTATAAATATTATAATAGAATTTATCACACATAAAAATGGATGCACACATTTTAAAAGTTGAATTGCTAAAACCAAGAAAATCTAATATAGGAAAGCAAACTCCTGTGCTGTACTTTTGAGATACCTCATACACAGAAGAAGAATTTTATGAACTATGACTCAAGAAAACAGTGAAACGGTACTAGACAAAATATATCTCGCTTGTTAAAACCTTTAAGAGCTTTTAGGAAAGCATTCCTATAGCAAGATTGAATCACCTAAAGGATATTTAGGATTTATCCTACTGAATATAAAACTGTATGACTAAATTCGAAAGAAAATCTGGGTGCATTTTGTTTTCATGCGATAAATCTATATACGAGTATGAAAAGAAAAAATAAAGTCGTGAAAAAGTTTTATGTAAATACTGTGACTCCATTCGCAGTTTCTCTAGTCACTCTTTAGTTTTCTCTTGCACGTAACATCACAATTTATGGCCTGCAAATCAGCCTCTTCTCTCTTCCAATAGTTGACTAACGTGTCAGGACTCTCCTCTCCTCACGTGGACAAAGCTATTCGCAAACAATAAAAAGAAATAACGTGTATCCGGGGCTAGCATCACCTTCCTTTTATACGCGAGTGGCACTTTACTGATTTCACCAGGCCAGGGTAGAGGGGCATTATGGATACTTCTACCCGCGTCCCTATAAGAGCTGTGGACAGTTAAGTAGGCTGAGAGCACTTCTCCCTTCTAACCAACCAACTACATGCCAACCGCCGCTGAAACCATGCCCTGCCCAAGGCGGGACTTGCAGGCAGAGGGGACACCACAATTTCGTTAAGGTAATGACTATAAAGAGAGTGCATAGATCATGAATAGAAAATAGCCTCTGAACGGTTTTCACTAATATTCCAAATTCAATATACATTCAAAATATATTTCAATATTTGAACTACTTTGTGATACCACACATGTTTTGTAAAATTAATGTGATGATTCACATTTTTTGTCATTATATAGCATTGTGACTTTGTTCGGTTTTTCAAGTGTCACTTCTCTGAGTTCTCGTTGTAACTGATCTAAGTCCTTATCTAGTTCAGCTTCAATGGGAGTTCACTTCACTAATGTCAATATCACTTCACTAAGATGAACTAGTTCTCCGTCCCTTCACTTCCTTCCTGACGTAGCCTCTTCACGCCGGACGGTTCGCTTCACGAGGAGTCGAACACAAGGCCTTCACAACCCGTCGCTCCGCAGTGGCACTCGCTACACGCCATAGTAGCTGCCACCAACTCGCTCGGAGAATCGCTCTTGAAGTCGCGGGAAACTTGCCCGAAATTCGCTCACCTACCGACTGACCAATGGGACTCGCTCTTGTCACCATTCCTCACCTCGCACTGACGCGCAACTGACTGGACTCCGACTCCGACTCCGACTGGCTGCTGAAAGGCTAAGTTTTAGCCCGAGTGAATTTTTGCTGCGTGCCCATCCTCATCAGGGTTTTACCGCAGAATGACTATTTTCTGTAGGAAGTGATAGTTAAGGATGACGATTTATGTTTAGGTGGTAATGATAGAAAGGAGGAAGCATATAGTTCCTCGAGCTACCTGTTAGGATGCAGCGGCCCTTCTGCACCCTGGTGTGTGTGTGTGTGTGTGTGTGTGTGTGTTTATCAATTTCTTTGGTTGGGATTGAATTTTGAGGCCAATCATCTCTTGGATAGGATTACTATGGAGTTCAGCTTTAGCTGCTGTTGGTGTAACTCCTTGGTTATCTGGTGTGCCCGCATGCCATGCGGGGAACCCGATGACGCCGAAGACGGCGAGTTCTAGGGTTGTAATCCCCAAGTGATCTGACCAGGATACTCTGATGGTTTGGTAAACTGGCGTAAAATTTTGTAGCCCGGCGCCTAATTTATCTTCCATATATGGACGAGATGAGGCTTCGTGTAGTAGTCTCACGGGAAAGGAGCGACCGACAGAATAGATGAACCGAAGTCCCCTATTCTGCGCCCGTTGTAGCCATGGCCCCAGACCTCGCAGGCTGACGGGACTACGCGAGAACGCTCGCTTATATAGTCAGTGGAATCTTCCACAGGAGATTCATGAACGTTCTAGAACTATTTCGACACACTTTCTGGAGGAGAGGGGAGAAAGAAGCAGCTTCTAATTAACTTTCGATAATGAGCCCGTTGTTCACGCTGGCGAATGGAGTTATCGTTGTTTATTCGGCCTGCCCGACTTCCCGACAAACTTCGGTCCTGCTGCTGCGATACAGTATACATTGATTACTAAAATACCCATAGTATCCACAAACACAGGCTTAATATAATTTAAAATGATCTGCAGAGGGTTAAAAAATTAATTTGAGTTTAATTATATACCACAAATTCCATATTCTTCTCTAAGAAATTATATGTGCCAGTGTTAACATTTTTCCCTGCAATTGTAATGATAAATGTTGGTTTCCACACCATAAAGGAAACTTTTCCCATATTAGTTATTTATTTAAGTGTGCTTGATAATTTCCAACCAAAGATTGCCTAAATATTAAAGTTTTTTATCGCATATCTTTCGATACTGGGTGCTTTATATTTTACCGCTCGCACGATACTCCGCTGTCTGCTAGCGACGTCATTACTGAGCAGGCTGGCCTTTGGCCTTGTGTCGGTGTAGTTCTATCATGTCCGAATCCCAACCCTTATGCTGCTGTCACATTTTGGGCCGTAATATGGTACTAAGCAATAGAATAGTGTTGAAGCAAAATTAAGCTCTAATTTTGGAAATATATAATTAATTCCTCTTTCCTGACTAATACAGTCATTTAAGTTCCTTATCCCTCCGATTTTATTAACCAAACATAGCGCGCTCTCAAGTATGCATGTACAGAAACTGCCGAATCAGTATAAATGAAAAGAGCAGCAAGGCTTCGCAACCACTGGACAGTTACGAGCAGATAAATTACCGTAGAACTGGCAACACTGGTTGTATTCGTAGCAACAACGGAAACACTAATCAACAATGCCGGGTGTTAGCACAAAATTGAGGTGTTTGTTGCATCGTGATGACAAGCAGGTCGCATCACCCCAGGCAGAGAGAGGTCGTTATGAATCTAGTGCCCGTGTTTGTTTACCAGAGACAATGGAGTACGCACAAAAAACACCATGATGCTAAATTTCATCGTGACTGCACCAGACTCGACCCGTATCACATTCACACGTGGATAGAGAAAAACCTCCGGGCCAGTATTAACAATTCAACTTGTAGGCTGAGAGAACATTGAGTGCAGGATGTTAATTAGCTACACTTCACCGCTATGACTCGTTACAGAAGTGTCTGAGACAGGCAGAAGGAAATAAATAATTAGTCTGTGCGCAATAAAATATCTCGTTCAAGTCTGATGCAGTTTAAGGAGTATTAACGCATACTATGAATTTAATTTATATCAAACAATAATGTAATTCACAAGTTCCTCAATTTGTAACATTACTAACGGCGTGATAAGCAGTTTCCAAGTATAATAAAGTAGGTTAATTATAAGGGTGATGAAACCTTGGAAAAACTCTCCTGGTGGTGTTCCAGGGATCAACTAAATACAAATATGTTAATGAAGTTGATAATGCCTAACACTGATACTAAACTCCTAGAGGGTTAGTCATAAGTTGAAATGGTATTTTGTTTTTTAGGATAAACACCAGAATTTTTGGATTTAGAATGATGAATTGGGGTCAAGGGCGCTTAACTACAAGGTCGTTAGCACCCTTTTGGATTTAGAAGATACTTTCTCTGAGATATTTGCGATCCTGAAGAGTTATTGAAGATTGTTAAACGCATGTGTAACCATTATATAAGGCTGCAAGTAAGCAATAGTCTGTAAAATGAAGTATTTTTGCCATTCTGTATCTGAAATGTTCAGCAAATTAGGCATTTATAGTACTGGTGAACTTTATTTTATGCTGAAAACTTTTTCTGCAGCAGTTACAATGTGCTACCAGCCAATGAAGCATACATTACAACAGGTCCAGGAGCTTAGTGTGTTGTGCTATTTCTTGCACTTTGAAGATTTTTATTAGCTCCACGTATGTATGCCAATTTGAGACAGTAATTTATTTGTTACAAAGGAGTTGTATTATAGCTCTTATGTTGGGGAGCCGAACTTGTAGTTGCAACCGCACGTATAGTAAACAGTTTCCGGTAGCCTTCGCCCCAAATAAATTTTCAGGTGGCCTTTGCCCCAAGTTTTAAAAACAATTAACTTTGTAATTTGACTGTTTCTTTAAGTATTATACTTATGTTTTCGTCGGATGCGTCAGTATTTATTTTAGAGACATGTTTCTCTTGGTAGGGTTTTGGTGCCACAAGAATGTAGGCTTACACAGATTATAATTTTTACTTCACTCCTTTTATTAATACTTGATACTATTTAAATAACACTTCACTGATATAGAGAGCTGTGAGATTCTTTTTATTACTTAATTACACTTTTTAACACGTAAATTATTTTTCGTTTCACACAAATACGTATTAAATCTCTCGAAGACGCACAAGCAACGCATCCAATTATGAGCACTGTCTGCAGGCAACTCGATTTCAACCGTCTAAACTTGTAAATTTCTGTATTTAAAGTCTCTGATTGGCTAATCCTACTCCAATAGAATACCTTCATTTAACTAAAGCTTTTACTGGTTGTTGATTGGCTATTTTATAAACTGTCACTAAAATTACATTATTGTTACTCCAAGAATCGCAAATAGTACTGATAAACTTTCTTACTCATTATTGACTCAAGGCTACCTCATTGTTAGAAGTTTTTAACTTATTTCTCACAGCTCCTACATTATTAAATTCCGTAATACATTCACATAACATTATTACACATGGATACAATAATATAAGCATATGCAATGACTGTTACATACATTTTACAAATTATTACATGCACATATTGTTTCAAGGCGGACTGTTATTGAATTTACATATTATATAGTTAGACTGAAATCATTTAAGTGTTAAAAATACTGCCTCAACGTATGGGTACTGGATTAGTGGAAGTGTAGGATTACTGAGAATGTTTGAAATTCAGTTTAAACACTTAGGGAATATGCTTTATTAAATACAAAGATATATTATTTTCATAGAAAACTTACTACTGTATATGTGCACACTCAAGTACTATCACTCACTATGAAACATGTCCCGAATTTTTAGCTGCCGTAATGATGTCGCTTCAGCAGTGTGGAACATCTTCATGCTCTGTTCTCCTATATCCTTTTCTTCATCACTTTTATCATTACTTTCCTGCACGCTTATGATTAGTTTTACATCTGTTAAAGTTTGGTCTACCTCACAGTTTTCCTCACTCAGCCACTTAGCAACACCATCTTCGTTAATGTTTGCTTCTCGTGGGAGCTTGTGGATCATGTCAATGTACAAAGAGTCAGCAATGATTCCAAATTGACTGGATCATCGCTGTCGCCCAGTACTGGCTCAACCTTGCATCAACGGATGGCTACACTTCTCTCCAACAGATAACTTCCTGGAGTACATATGCAACAACCAGAATTATGGAGTACCTCTGTAATAATTGTATAGCGGTTGCGTGATAAAACATGCCGCCGTAGCGTATTATCAAAACAGGGGAGGTTCAGTAGCTGAGGTTGCTAAGGCATGGGCTGATAAATAAAACGTCTCTGACTCAAATCCTGCCAGGACCATCCTACCTGTTTGAGGTTTTCTCCAAATTTTGCTCTTATAACTGGAAATACCAGGGAGTTACCCTAAAACTAGGCCTGGAAGATTTCCTTCGTCAACTATTTCATTTCATGTATCATCAATGTTCGCCATTTGTCGTGCCACATGCAGACATTATGGACGTTAAACCCCTACTAAAATACAAAATGATGAATGATACGTCGTTGATGTTCGACACTGAACCAGATGTGGGCCGGATTACTGAGAGGCCGGACTACTGAAGTCGGATTAGGGAGAGTTTAGTACATATTTGAAGCAAAGTGTTTTAACGGCATTATTTTATTCTGAGTATAAACGACATTGCATTGGTTTCAAATACAAATTAACGGACGACATTAAACTGCTGCAAACAAAATTCCATCTTGATTTCAAAATGTTAAAACTAGAACGTCTACTTTCGAGTTCATTGGCTTAAAATGTATGTAAAGTATATTGTTTTGGAATGGAGATGTGAAACAAGTAATCATGGGATGTTTTGTGTAGAGAATAATAACTATACAACAATAAATAGTGTAATAGTGCAGATTTTTGTAACCATAAACCAGACTGCTGATACAAACTGTCTTTTTCACACTTCGTTTCACATTATTTCGTCCAAATGTTGCTCTTTCAGAAGGATACACTTGAATGGACGTGAGAATCTCTTTAGATATACATGATATGATTGTGTAGTAGGGGTTGTTGTTATTTACTATATTTGTAAAAGTATTTAACATCCTGCATTTACTTAATGAATCACCGTTACACCGGCCTCGAAGTCACAAGTTAGATGTTTTTCAATGTTTACTTTGTATTCTCATAACTTGTTCAGTTAAGTCAGTAATTCTTATGTTATAATTAGTTTGCTATCCGTTTTGTTTGCTGGGTGCGGAAAAGCAATGTAGAACATTATTGAGTAGAAAGGCAATGTCAAAAAAGCATTTTGAGGATGGGAAGTTGAAGACTTTAAAAACATTATAAATACAGTATGCGCAAATATTTTAGTTTTTACACATATCAGAATTTTTGAGATGTGTGTTATAATAAGTAAGCAAGCACATATAATGGTTAGTTTCTCATTGTGTACCAACCTCATTAGTTGAAACAGTGTGCACACTTGTCGTGCGAGTTGCATTTCATTGTGGCTGACAAATGAAGATGTTTCATAAAGTAAGATTTTAGTTACGTTCATGCAGCCCTCCTGCTATTATACTGCAATTGCGACCTCGTGCTCCTAGCCTCAAAATGCTTATGAATCCAGTATATTCTAGAAAAGAGAAACACAAATTGCCCAATTTATAGTTTTACTCTCTTTGAAAAATAATACACAGAGGTATGAGCAGGATAAAGCCATTGTACAACATTTTCTACCTGAAGCAGCTGAATAAATTGCAACCTAACATCTGAAGATCACACCATTATTGAGTGCAATATTTGGTACGTAAATGCTCTTGATAGCTTAAATATGTAAGGGTTAGAAGGTTTTCTGGCATAAATGTTCTGAACTTCTACGTTTTAAAATGAAGTAATTGCATTTAAGATTTGACGCGTCCGGGTATTTTTCAAGTTGAACAGATGAGGCTTTAATATACATCTCTGCTTAGGATGTGTGCAAAATGCTATGTAAACTCTTGCTTCCAGGTAGACACCTCATTATTGACCCTCCATAGCTGCTAATAAAACGGCAACTGATAGTCCTCAAATGGTGGAATAAAATATATTAAGTAGCATGCTATGCTATATCAGAAAGAAACTTTTACACCAGCGTGCCCCTTACTCTATATGTAACCAGCCGTTCATACTTGTTGAACGTGAAAACTACCATTGTTTATTGAAGTTCTTTCAATGGGAATACTGAATCGAAATGGATGGGCCTTACTTCTGTTACTGAACTGCATTATGCCAAAAAATTCGATACCGAGATTTCACCGGAAATATATGTTTTGAGCCCCCTTAATCAAAATAAAGCATTTTTGGAAACCTGTTCATGTGTGTGTCTTTGCACAGCATAACTCAAAAACGAAAAGTTGGATAAATACCAAAGTTTATCTTTCAAGGATGCCACACAAAGATTTTAAAGAAAATCCCTTATCCCCAACTACCCTTTACATGAAACATTTTCCGAAAATTTTGACTTTCAAAAAATGACTAACAATTCTGATTAAAATACCAATGAGAGAGATTAAATAACAAATAAAATGTATATCTTGAATTTTTTGGGAATATCCTAGGCAGTCCACTTTTCGGAAGGAATTTTGTATAACTTGTAAACGTTAAGCAATAAACGAAAACGTACCAAGAAAAAATGCTTATCTCTTTAAACAGACGATTTATTTCAAATTGGTTTCTTGTGGCATAAGACATTTCTGAGATATCGTTATTAAAGTTTGGGATTTTCATTACTTAGTCATTATTTAAAGTTCTTTCAGCATTCAGTCCTTTCTCGTGATGTTATGGAAACAGTATCAAATTTTAAAGCCGGTGTATAGCACCCAGTTCTTAAACATTTGACTATCGCTGTTCTCTTTGTATCTGTAACGAAATGTGTAATGTAGTCATTTTTTGCAAAGATTTATTTGGTTTAAAATGTAGTAGATAGAAAAATAAGCTTTAGTAAGAATGGTTTGCTTAGTCACTGATAAAGAAAGAGGTAGAGAAAGTTATCTGAATGTATCACATCAAAAGCTTTTTTAAGGTTAATCTGTCATTGGCCTTGGTTTTTACTACAGTTCTCCATTCTGTGTTAGTTTATGGTTAGCTAATTTACATTTGCAAAGAGAGAAGATGACTTATATTTGCTAAACTATTTGTTACGCAGTCGATTGACTTTTCAGTCAATATCGACATTGTAATGTAAGCCCATCTACACATATTGAACATAAGGTTTTAAGCTCACAGAACTTATAAAATGAGCTTGTCTGAATTCAGGAACGTGTTTCTATAAGGTAGCGATTTCAATGTGTCTAGAGTAAGATTAGTTTGAATTTTATATTTATGATTATAACCATCTAAATTTGATTTGCAATTTGCATACGCCGGTCTGGGAATATTCTCTTCCTGCGCGAATGGTTTATCTGAAGCCACAAATAGCTGGGTACACTGCATTCGAACTACACCCCTTGCCGGGAAGTCGACGATAATATTAAGGAAGGGCCAGTATGTGATCTTTGATTAATGGACTTTGTACAGTACTCGCAAAATTTATAGACACTCTAAGATGTAGAACTATGCTTAAGCCTCCCGAAAACCCATGAATTTCATAGATCTCAGTCCCCACTAGGTTATTTTAGCTACATACAAAGCCTACGTATACAAGGTAAGAAAAACTCTGATGTGTTACACTCACATGACTTTCTCTACTCTTGTACAAACTATTTTTACAAACGCTTATTCTCCATATGCTTCATGTTAATAGAGATATCGAGATGTTAGTCTTATTGCTAATTTTCTTGTAGATGCAAGGGGAATTGGTAGGCTTTAAGCGATAGTCACATATTTTAAGAGCTGGTTGCTATATGGAGTATTCCATTCTCTTTGCATTACCAGGACATAAAAAGTGAATAACAAATTTGAGAAAAAGTATAAGTATTGGAAAATTTAAGGGAATAACAAGCAATATATCAAAAATGGTTCACTCAACAAAAAAATGTATATGACATAAATTGTATATTTTAACGCGATCTAAATTTTTTGTGTAGTAAAATTTTGTCTATCTCTTATGGTTTAACAGTTATGCAAACGTCGTTCACAATGAAGAATACTTTTGGATACATTCACAGAAAATTCGAGATATAAATTTCATTTGTCATGAAAATATCTTAAACATATGATATTTTAATCAATATCGTTAGAGCCATTTTTGACAAAATTAAAGTTTTCGAAAAATATTCCATGTAAAGGGTAATCTGGGGTGTGGGTATTTTTTGAAAACCTTGGTGTCGCATCTCTGGAAGATACTGAACCTAAATACCGAGTTTTTGGATTCAGGGTGTCTCAAAAATGTATTTCTTGTGAATATCGGCATCGAATTTTTGGGTGGAATATAATACTTCCCCTACTTACTATACGTAGTAGAAAAAGTAACAATATATTATCTTAATAGATTTGCACCAGGCATGAAGTCTTAAATTACCGAGCCGAAAATTTAGCTACGAGTCTTCGGCTCTCTACCACAGTGATGAGATTCCTGTACACGTATGAAAGTTTCTAATTTTATTTATGTATTCCAGTAACCCCTCAAGGTCTTATCGATTATAGGGATATATCACACCCTAAACAAGACTTCCGATTTTGCAAGTGCTTTTAATTTCCTGGCTTTATAACCGTTATTATGGTTGATTTAGGTTTTGATAAATGTACTTTTCTTTGGCTGTGTAGGTTAAAGTTTGAGAATTGAATCAGGATTGAAGAATTAATTGCTCCGCCAAGGACTTGAACCACGGATCTTCAGTTTTCGTACCGATGCTCAATTCTGAGCGAGCATAGCGAGATGCCCAAACGTGCATTAACATGGTATTGAATTTTTAAAGTCTTGATCTTCAACTTTAGCCTACATAAAACCAGTGTGAAGGAAGAATTATTAAGGGCATCAATTTTCACTGGAAAGTTATATGGGTAGGGTATATTCAAGGTATGTGGCTTAGTGCGGTATACTGTAGTTAAATTTGCCATTTTTATGTCAGAATAAAGTTGGAATCGAGTCATTTAGTATTGTTTTTGTTATATTATATCAGTAGCAGTAATAATATAACAATACGTTGGCTCTTACCTTAAATATTTTAAGCGAATATATGATAAATTAAAAGTTGAAATGGCAGAGCTTTTGGGCCAACTTTTAAGTGAAATGCCTTATTTAATTTAGCTTGTCCTTAAGCGATGGACAAGAGTGGGTAATCGTGGTTAATTATATTTCAAACCTTTTATTTTTTAATTTTCCCAATATTCTATTAATGGTCAAAATTAAAAATAAATACTACTTGTGACTACAAAAGGACACTCCCAACCATGGAAAACAAAACGTATTCCATTATGTTTGAATTGTTTAAATACTCGCTAATCAATCGACCACATGACGGTATGCACAGATGAAACAATGGTGATAAGAATGTTGTCAACATTGGAATGCTGTGTACTGAAGCGTATTTAGTTTGTGTTTGTGTGCATAGTGACAGAGAGGGACAGATAGCTAAAATGAAATAAAAATTCTAATTTGGCTTTTGGCATATATTGCATCCAGAATGCCACACAGTGTTTGTCAAGTTGTTATTAGTGCTATTAGTACTACTTTCGGAGTTTTTCCAGTATACCCTTATACACCCTTCGGAGATTTTTCTATGCTTGCTATTGTACCTTACATCTGAACTTTCTCTGATCCAATGCCAGGCAGAGGACGTATTGCATTCGGGTATAAATATTAAATATACTGTCTTTACCATAAATAATAATTTTGAGTATCCTCTTCCCCCAAAAAAGCATGCTTAGAAAACAGTTGAGAGAGAGATTGTGTGTGAACAGCATGGGTAATACAAAAAGTCGGTTATATACCAAACTTGACATTTAAGTTCCGCATCTTCCAAGGATGTGACACGAAGCTTTTAAAGGAAATCTTCCCTCCCCAAACTATAGTTCACATAGAAAATGTTTCGTTATTTTTTACTTTCTCAAAAATGGCTAACGATTTTGACTGAAACACTTTGTTTAGGATATTTTCAATAAAATGTATATCTTGAATTTCTTGAGAATAGCCCGTGATAAAGAGGATGGTAATACCCTTTTATGGCACACGATGGTGCAACAATCTTGAAGCAAGACGATGGTCGTTATCTCGTAGCTCGTTCTGTAGTCTCGTGCGCCAGCTGCTTTCGTGGCAGAACTATGAGTACTTTCTCAGGGTATGCGTGAGTGTTATCTGAAAGACAACACCAGTCACTTGAAACTATAATGTTTGAATTATTATACCTGCTAACTTCTGCAGTATCAATTTTACGATTTGAAATAACTGTTTACGCCATAAAAGAAACTAGTATCGTAATTTTCCGTGACTCGCTAAAATGTTGCTCGGAAAGATCCCTCGTGATAGCCGCGAAATCTTACTCTCACAAGCACGTCACTGAGCGCTCAAAATATCACACGAGTATAAGGACCGGTGACGGTACCAGAGTAAGTCTTTGATTTAAATTACACGCCTTCTTATTACTTAAGTCTTGCCTACATTAGAACTACTTCCAACAACGTTATTTTACGCCCGGGCCAGTACTTGAAGTCCTACGCATGTCTCTGTTACCTTATTCCTGGGGTGCCTGGCTAAAGTCTCAGAAATATCTTTCACTTCTCTTTTCCAGAATTGGCATACGTGACCCTGCAAACGTACTGAATTTAACTCTAAACTGGATTCCCAGTAACGTTAAGCTAATGTGTTCTCCATTCGGTTGCTATGTGACTTTCTTACATGGATCGCTAATGAACGTTTTTATTTCCGGACGCATCTTTCAACACAAGCTTATCTTTTACTTTGATTTAATATACGAAAATTATTTATTACAATTAGTTCTGTATCTTACTATTATTTCTTGGTAAATAATTTTTGTATCCCGTCAATAATTACGGTATCATCCGTGAAATCTACTTCGATCTATATGAATTTTTTATAATTTATGTCAATTTCTTTTTTGCGGCGTTTACAATTTCCGATATATTCTTTATTGGTTTGGAGTTTTAAATATTTGCACCTTTTCCAAGTGGCAGGTTGCTATTTATTTGTCTCGAGGTCAAGCAAAGAGTATGGTATTTCAAAGCCATCAGCGGTGATCCAATTTTTAGAAACCTGACTATCGTTTAGCCTACTACATCCTTATATCTACAATGAAATTTACAAATCTCGATTAACAAGAACTGTGCAAGGGGACACTAAGGTTTTGTAAGAAAAGTTGTGCAAGAGTGAGTACTGTAAGTCACGTGAAGGTAATATTTTTACATAACTGGTCCGCAAGCGTTATGTGAGTTAATTTCTATTATTACTTACATGTGGTAATTTGTGGAATTATCACATGGCGACTTGGGGTGCTATTTTAACTCGGATATTTCTTTATCTTAGCTGTGTTAACTCCGGCATATTTATCTAAGTTTGTTACTTTGAGCTTATAAATTATTATCTAAGCTGGTACTTTGCACATTACAGTTTAAGTGAGAAACTTTGTATGGGTGAATTTTGTCGTCTGAAGACTTCTGTTATTCTGTATACGTTTAAGTGGATTCAAAAGCAAGCTATATGAGTAATTACAACACCAACATGTTGCCCTTTGAACATTGTATTATCTTTCAAAATTTAGTATCTCAACATTTTAGCTTTTGAAGCAATTCATATAGTATTACGGAATTTTAATTTATTGATACGTTTTCATTATACAGATTCGTTTCTGTTTCCTCTTAAAATACCCAGATTGATTCTGTCTTCTTTAATTCTGCCACGGTCTCTTTCTTAATACATATATTTTGGTCACCGCCGGAATAATTAGAAGGGTTAATCGGGGGAGATAAAATTCCCTATAAGAGACACGTGCGATTAGCTAACATGGGATCGGTTTCTTATGCTGACATAAGTAAAATGTACTATACGTTGTATTTTCCTATTTTATATAATTGGAACGCCAGGTAAACTTAGCAAATATTTACCGCGAGAGTATGTATTTTCATTAAAATATAAAATTTCGATGAGGTAATTCTTTCAAGCATTTTTAATTTCCGAAATACTTGCTGTTGTACGATTAAGTGTTCCTGAATTGAGGCATTATGCCTTTACTTTCTCTACTACGTAGAGTAAGTAGGGTAAATATTGCATTACACTAAAAAATTCGATACCGAGGTTTCACAGGAAATACAAGTTTTGAGTCTCCTAAATCCAAAAAGGCACTTTTAGAAAGATGTGTGTGTGTGTGTGAACAGCATAATTCAAAAATGAAAAGTCGAATAAATACCAAACTTGGTATTTACGTTTAGTACCTTTGAGCCAATTGTGGCTCTTCTTTCACCGAGTGGCTGTTTTGCAGAGATCGCCGTAGTTCTTTTATGTACCTGCAATCATGAACTACAATTTTCGGCCCCTGCTTGTTATTATGCCAGCATCCTGCCTTACATCAGAAGTCGGCTGCACCAGGTTTCTACAGCGCTCGCCGGGTTGTATCGTCTCCGTCAGTATAGGCAGCGCTTATGTTGGTTCCACGTCATCATCACCTGACCTTCCCAGTGCGATGCTTCAAGAGAAAAAAAGAGTGTGATAGTTCTCGACGACCAGCGAAGAAAGACTTTTATTGAACTTCGTGTCTGGGAGCGGCCGTCTCCACACATTTCGTCCTTGTCTAAATTATCTACATCATGTCCTTTTGGCGTAAGTAAAATGTTAAATTCTTGTAGTGTAGGGAGCGGCATTTAATATCTCATGGAAGCGAGTTTTCGCGTGTTAAATTTCATTTAAAATGTAAAATGTTGCGTGAGAAGGTCAAATTCAAATTCAAATGCAATCTGCTTCAATTGTAACATATCTTTTTCTACATTTGAGTGTTAATATTCAGTACCTTTGGGGCTGTATAGATTGTTACTTTTATTTAAAGTTGCTTTAAATCCTTGTTCAATTGCTTTAGTACAAAACAATTATTACTCTGGGGAACGGTTTATTTCTAATGTATTCTATAATGGGGCCCGAATTTTACTTTTCTAGTTCATTTATTTATTTTTAAGTAATTGTGACTTCTGTGCATCGACTACTTCTAAATCGGCCTTGCAAGAACGTTACACCCTCCAAGGATGAGACACGAAGATTTTCAAGAAAATCCCCAGCCCCAAATATATCCAATAATAAACGATAGAGAGTAGAAAAAGTCATGCAAATGTATAACAGCCGATTTTTTAAAATGGCGTATAAATTTAGGGTATCTTCCCTGCATTTTCCAGTTTAGACTGAGGAAAACCTAGAAAATAAATCCAGATTAGAAGGACGTGCTGGCCGTATTCGAACCGCGGACCTGCGTTCGTGTTATAACGATCTCTCGCAACATGTCGGTCGTCATTACGGTAAAATATTAAAGGTCAGCTGTTGTATTTCCCATGATTTGATGGCAGACACATTCAACCTATTTGTGGAAAGTTGATTCCTGCACACAGGAACAACCTGTTTTACCTTTGAAGCCGAATAATATATGTAGAAATTTAACACTAGAAGAATACTGTTAAGAAACCGGATGGATGAGGTCATATGACTAATAAACGTCAAGTGTTTTGAAGTAGTTTGTATTAAAGGAGTTGTATTATATTTCAACTGTTGGGAGCCGAACTTGAAGTTCGTTGCAACCGCACGTATAGTACCCGCTTTCCGATAGCCTTCGCCCCAAATGTACTTTCCGGTGGCCTTTGCCCCCCAAAATTTTAAAAATATTAACTTTGTAATTTGACTGTTTCTTTAAATATTATATATTTATGTTAGCCTCGGCTGCGTCAGTATTATTGTTAGAGGCATGTTTCTGTTCCGCAGGGTTGTGGAGCGACTGAAGAATGTAGGCTTATACAGATTATAATTTTACTTCACTCCTTTTATTAATGCTTGACGCGATTTAAATAAAACTTCACTGATATAGAAAGAGCTGTGAGATTTTTTTATTAATTACTTGCACTTTTTAACACGTAAACTATTTTTGTCTCACACAAAATACATATTAAATTTCTCGAGGACACATCTCGCTTCCGGTTAGGAACACTGTCTACAAGCAACTGAATTGATTTCTACCGCCTAAATTTGTAAATTTCTGTATTTGAAGTCTCTGATTGCTATTCTTAATCCAATGTAATACTTTTATTTAACTTAAGATTTTTTCTGGTTGTTGATTGGCTATTTTATAAACTGTCTCAAAAATTACATTATTGCTGCTCCAAGAATTACATGTACCATTGCTAAACTTTCTAATTCATTATTGCCTCATTGTTACCTCTTTGTTAGCACCTTTTGACCTATTATTCTCACAGCTACATTATTAAATTACGCAATATGTTCACAACATTATTTAACATATATACAATAATATAAACATATACAATGACTGTAATATACACTTTTTATATATTATTACATACACATATTGCTTTAAGGTGGGCTGTTATTGAATTTATATTATATAATTTGACTGAAATCATTTAAGTGTTAAAAATACTGCCTTAGTTTTACACAGGCACCTTTCACTTTGGAATATATTTCATCAATCCTTGTTTTTACAGTTTTCAGTAGCACAAGGATCAACGCAAATACATAATTTGCATTAATTTTTCCAAAGTTCTCAGCAAGATGAGAAGGAAGTTAATTTTAGCCTCAAAAGGGGACTTAGCTTTCACCTTTAAAGAGCAGGGGAGTAATTATTTGATTTACGGCCCCGTTTTCCCTATAAATCGCTTCGTTCAACTTCTTGCCATCGTTGAAAAACTTTCTGTAGACGGAAAGGATATTAAACTCCTTAAAAAGCTAGAAAGAAGCTATTACAGTATCTGCATTATCCTCGCTATAAAGTAGGTACGGCTGTTATAGTAAACTGAGTTTTAAGAGTTTCGTAAAAATGGAACATTGCGATGTTATGTGCTTAAATCAAGTTTTTCAGATGGTTCTTAGTACGAGTACTACCATTTAGTTTCTTCTTTTTTAAGGATATTTGTTACAATTTATGGGAAACTTTTCATGTTTAGCTTCAACTTTAAAGACATTAGGGTTTCTGAAAAAGCACACTATGTTACCGATGCTGTTACCACTCATTAGACAATTTTTCGGTATTTTAAATGTTTTGAAAATAGCACTGTATTTGATAAGTTTATGGTATAAATTTTAAAAGACGCGTGATGTTTTAAGAAACAAATAACAGTTTGGTATAATTTTCTCAAAGACTGTTAATTAAAGGTTTATCAAAGCTGAAATAACTCACTTACATGTGCCACCTTTCTTGGCTAAATGTTTTGTCTTTAAAGAGCAAGCTACATATATTAAAACTATTTGTTTTATAAATCCTGGTATTCTGTGTTTTTTAGGAAATATAATTTTGTTTGAAGTAATCATGTCGTTCATTAGAAAGGAAGCACTTAACCCAAAACATGAGTATGCAGTAGGCTTTCTCTCAGGCCCAATCTGGTATACTGACGGTTCTAGAACCAAATCAGGAACGGGGGCTGGGCTTTGTGGTAATGGCATCAAGATTTCTTATAGTCTGGGTACCTTAGCTACAGTTTTCCAGGCTGAGGTTTATGCAATCCTAGCCAGTGCCATGGAAAGCATAAAAGTGTTCTTATCCTCTCAGACAGTCAAGCTGCTCTTAAAGCACTTGAATCACCATCAATAAAATCAAAGCTCGTCTCAGAATGACGGGAATCCTTAATGACACTGGCTAAACACAATAAGGTTCAACTTATGTGGGTGCCAGGACACACAGGTATACCAGGCAATGAGAAAGCAGATGAAGCAGCCAAGATTGGCAACGAAATCCCATTTTTTGTACGGAGCCTGTACTGGGGGTGTCCTACAGACCAGTGAAACAGGCTATTAAGTGCTGGGCTCAAGTAGAACACAAGAACTACTGGAACTCCATTGAGGGTTGCAGACATTCCAAGTTGTTTATTACAAACCTGGATAACAGCCGGGCAAAGTACTTGCGCGGTCTTAGTAGAAGACTTGCTTGGGCAACATCATTCATTACAGAACATTGTGCCCTAAAGTTTAATCTATACAGAATGGGATTGTTTAACAACCCTATCTGTAGTAGATGCCTAGGAGATGAAACTGTTACTCATCTGCTATGTGATTGCCCTGCTCTTGCGAATCAAAGAGCAAGTATTTTTGGTAATCACTTTCCAAAGATAGATGAACTATCGAAAGCCTTAGTTAGCAGTCTGGTTAAGTTCATAACGAGCAACAGACTACTTAACTGATGAAAGGGGGGATGCGCAATAGATTTTAAGGTCGCAGTGCTTGGGCATAAAACCCACCCCTTTTCAAACTAGAAACTAGAACTAGGCTTTCTCTCTTTAAAGTTTTCTATGATTTTCCTTTCTTGGGCCTAAGCCACACCTGCATTATTTGTGCACAACAAACAATTGTATGCAATAGCAACCTAAAAACACAGGCTGGACGTGTTTGAGGGTAATTGCATATGGGGTCAATGTTACCTACTGCAGTTCTTCTCAGTTGTGTGCAGTTAAAATCGGGAAACAATTCGACATTTTGGAAAATATGGACTATAATAACATTGTCCCTGTTCGAAGACATACGCACGTTCTACTGCATGGTTATGGGATGTGCAAAAATGAAGATTATGAGAGTTGGGCAAAGAAACTCCATATATTCGAAAACCTGCCAAGAAAATAATTATGAAGTTGGTGTAATGGCATGGAAAAAAATCAATATTAGTATTAAGAAAACAAATAAATGGATTCTCAACACAATGGTTTTTCTCCCAAAAAGGACAGAAAGGAAAAAAGAAACGCACATTAGTTTATTATAAAAGGCTCTTCTTGTATGTTGGTGGCAACAATGAAGTAGATTGTATATTTTCAACAATGAATGGTTAATACATCGATTATCAGCAAGAACAGTGTATATTCGAGAGCTCATTTGACTCGCTACTTAAAATTATATTGTGTTACCCTGTCAAGTTTTAAATCCAGTAGCATAATTAAATTTAAAATCCTTTAATAGTATATTATGCAACGAGACTATACGAGTAGTAATTAAAACGCGAGTATTATTAATAATTATCATACGAGCGTTTCAATCACCATTATAGTCAAGTTTCATACGACTGTTTATGCTCTACCATGTATCTAAATTAAAGGTTTCATAAGTATTCGTTTCTGGTTTGAGTGATGTGTTACAATCGTTATTCCTTTATCTATGGTTACAATACAATGACCTTGTAGCACGTGTGTCAAACAAAGTTGCTAGCGTTGTGGGACGTACTACGCAGAAGAATCGATTCTTGCGCTTTCACAATGTTACGTGGCCACTTCTGATTGGTCGAATACCAATGCTTCAATGAACAGGTGTACTTTAATGAGGCCCATTAAAGTACTGCTACCAGTCGTATAAGCACTACATTTTGGCATGGTCAAGCATAAAATATGTTCAATATATTCTGCATCTCGTTGGAGAAACTTATACGTCCACCAACGTCTTTTACTTGTATTTTTCTTGAACGAGAAATATATAAAAGCAACAATAATGCCCGCAAATGTTTGCAACTAGGTCTGGATACAATTTAAAAATTCAGTGCATTTGTTTGCCGGTTCATAAACATTTGATTAAAACATTTTGTTATACTGTTTGCAGGCAATTGCATTCATGCGTGGACTAAACCTTGCGTGTCTTTGCTGAATCCACCCGTATAGTAATCTCCCTTTGCTCCTTCCCGTATCACATTAGTTGCTTTGTTGAAATATTCCTTACGATTAGTTCTGAATTAAATTTCTTTAGCTTATTGCACTATTTCTAACTACATTTTTATGAAAGTCTAGCTGGATATTCTAGTATTCTATTCGTATATTCATAAGCAAAGATGTGGCTTTCCAAGTTTCTGCACTGCATTAAAGTACACCATTGCGTTTGATTTTTGCATGTTTTAGATGCAGTCCTAAATGTGGAATACTAAAGCTTACGACTCGCAGCATGAATAGTACTGAAGCATATATATAACAGTCTGGTGCAAAGTTGTAAACTTATTCTAAACTTGGTTTAAATCGCCTTAAAATTATGGTGCCTAGTTACTATGAAGAGTCTTCAAACGCATGACTTTTTATTTATTTGTGTGTGTGTTTGTTTGTTTGTTTGCTAATAAACGCACATATAGAGCTGAACTCTAACCAGAAAATGTTGAAGTGTTTGAATAATATTTCTTGATACACGACTGAAATAGCTACAATTACGTAGTTAATGGGGGGTTCTTAAATTTTTCCGAGTGCTAGGCTAATCGCAGTAGTACGAAGTTAAAATTTTATATTTTTGACAAAGATATATTATTTTTGTATCTATTTAATCATCTTATTTTCCTGATGAAGGGTAAACCCTAAATACTGAACATTTTTACTTATCCTAATAGGATATAGAAGAAGTATTGCGTTTCACCCAAGAAATTTTGATATCGAAATTTTGTGGAATATAGATGTGCATTGAGGCCTCCTGAATAACAAAGAATTAATACGTTAGGAAAGGTTTGTGTGTGTGTGTGTGTGTGTGTGGTGTGTGTGTGCGTGTGCGTGTGCGTCTCCTGATCCGTCTGTGAACAGCATAAAATTCGTATAAATACCAAACTTGGTATACCAAGGAAGCGTTTCAAGAAAATACCACCATCCTAAACTACGCCTTATATGGGAGAAAATTTCCATGTTTTTGCTTTTAGAAAAATGACTTAATGATTTGGTTAAAATTCGCTATTAAAGGCATTTACTGAGTGATGAAATATGTATCTTAAATTTTGTGGGAATAGCCTGTGAAGTCCTCTTTATTTGGAATGCATTTTGCATAATTTTGTATAGCTGGTAAACCATAAGAGATAGACTAAAAATTAATATCTATGGATGTGTTTAAAATACACGATTTGTTTACAATAATTTCTTTTGTGGCATTGGACATTTTCGACATATTCGTTGTTATTGATTGGGATTTTTCAATGCTTTCTCTACTACTTACCTATAATATGTAAAGGAATACTGCAGTCCACTAAATAGTTCGATACCTAGATTCCTTAGGAAATATATGTTGAGGATCCATGAATAAAAAAAAAATAGAAAAAGATTGGTGTCTGTCTACCTTGTGTGAACAGCATAACTCAAACACAAAAAAGTCGGTTTAATAGAAAATTTTGTATTTAAATTAGGAATTTTGCTACAGTAATATGTTCAAGGAAATTCCCCACTCCAAACCATCCTTTATATGGACATTTTATCGTTAGTTTTGATTTTCTCAAAAATTTCTTTAAGTATTTTGATTAAGGTACCACATGTTCAAAATATTTCATTGAAGTTTTACATTATCTCTCTAAAAGTAGCTTTACATCGAATTTCTGAAGTAAGAATGCATTAGAAAATTGCATGTCTGTGTATTTTTCTATAAATTTGTTCTGAGTCTTTGACAAAAATTGGCACAATGATTAAAACTGCGGCTCTGGTAAAACTGCGGATTTACAAAGGTAGTAACAAACATGTTTTCTGATTTCTAGTTTGCATTTATGGCAATACAGTTTAATTATTTAAAGATAATTTGCAGACAAAACTGAAAATAATGAAACAAACTTTTTCTTGTCGACATAGACGTTGAAATGACTGATCGACATTTTTGAAGAAGTCCTTTTAGGATTAAAGTAACTTTTAAGAACAAAAACTAAATTTTATGTTTTCTAAAACGGAAATTGCCATTTTTAACTTCGGCGTCTTCCTAAGGATGGGTGTGTAGCTTAGAGTACGTTTTACGAGGTAAATATATCAAGAATAATTTAAAGCTCTGACTTTTCATTATTTTTGGAACCCTAAAAGGAGTTTGACTTTTAAGCTTTTACCTTAATTGCTCGATTCTTAATTAAACACCTGATGCTTATCATTCAAAGCCTTTTATTCCGATTCTGGAAGCTACTACGTACTCTCGCAACACGAGCAGATCCTTGAAAGGATTCGTAGCTGGAGACGAATTATTTTAGTTTAATTAACTTTATACAAGACGAAACGTCCCTACTTTTTAACATTCTGAATCCGATAGAACTACTACTGCACTTAATAAAGAACAGTAAACAATAGCTACTGGAACTAATCAGAGATCTCATGCAAGCTGTTGTGAATAGCCGATGAAAGTTGTTTTTGTAAGAGAAGGATTTCTAGCATCCCACTTATGGTAAACAACGTTCACGAGCAAATGTTACGCCACTTTCGCTCGCCAAACAACATAAGGCGAGTGATTTGTTTACCAGCGGATGCTGCAACATACAATGAATACACAATGTTCTAGCGCTAGCAGCGAAGAAAGTTCGTACTAGCCTGATGTGTTATACCTTACTATCTCTTTGGACAAATTTTGCAGAAGAAAGTAGTCTTAAGAGAAATTTAACTTTATTGTTATAGTATATTTGAGGAACGAAAAAAAATAACCAAAGTTTGGTAGAAAATGTAGAAATTCTCTATATAGATATAAATAATAATTATCCTCCCTTAAATTTTCTGATTAAGAATTTTCATCCTGTTGTAAATAAGGAATATCTTATGCACTTTCTTATGGATGAAACAAATCTTCATAGTGCACTCCACTAAGGTCAGTAAATCACTTACTACTGCATGCATGGCGTCTCTAAATGTATCTACTTCATCTCTTCTATGGAAGCACTGCATTTCTTTGTCCTCTTTGTTTAAAATGTATTATTCCTTTTAGAAGCTATTGCGTTAATATTTGGTGTACGTGCTTTACCCATTTGTTTCCAAAAATAGCATATTTATACAGCTTATCCCTAGATAGTGTCTAATGTCCGCATTTTAGCACAGATTAATAAACTAGTTTCTGCAGCTTGTCTTTTTTTTAATGCCCAGCTTATGTATAAAACTTTAGAATCGTTATTTTCGTTTTTTGTTCTTTAAATTTCTTTTAATGATTCCACATATGCTACCAAAATGCTTAATTTTGTGTGCTATATATACTTAACTTAGGCCATAAAAGTAAATGTGTCAACTTGTTCTACTGTTTTATCATCTACAGGTATTTTTCTTCCTACTGGTTTGTCACATATGGACATTAAACAGTTTGTTTTATTATCATGTTATAAATTTTCTCTCGTTTCTTAATTTTTGAAGTTATTCGTGAAATAAGTACATTTTATGCAATATTACTAGGAAGACCTGCATTTAAATTCAATTACGAGTGAGAATCCTAAAGGGGCATTCACAACGAAAATTAAGCATTAGCATTAAGCATAAGTGAACGTGATATGTTGTCATTTATAACCATAAACGGAAACATAAGCAATAGCTAACCACAAGAGAGCGTGAAACAGCCAAGTTAATATGGCGGCCTGCTAAGTGACCACCGACAGTACATTCAATAAAGGAGGTTATGTTCATGCATTTAAATGAACAAAAAGCTACCCAAAAAGGCCCTGATCACCATCACAGCTCGGTTTTCTTCAAATCCATATATAAATTTTTACAGATACTCTGGTCCGTGACTTTGCACAGAGAGGCAGTTAGAGAATCAACACATGGCGACGGAAAATTTGAAGCAAGATGGCAGAATGTATGGAAAATCCGAAGTGAAACTATCTCTATGCTTGGCTGTTTTGTGTAAGAACTTTCAAGTTTACGATCATGTTTATGTTAACGTCAAACAAAGTGATTGTGTACATTAAGATAACATGAAATAAGCTATTATGCCGCGTTATGTTTGTCTAATTTTCATTGTGAATGGTTCCTTAGACAAGACAAAACAAAGCTGGAAGCGACGAATATGAGATTTGCACGTCACATGGTAGGTGACAATTAGAGATAAATGTGGGAGTAATATAATTAGATTTAATATTCTAGAATGTTAGTCAAAAATGTTACAGAAATTTAAAATACATGGAGAAAAAATGTGTTTAGCATCAGGCAGGACAGATTACCAAAGTTATTACAAATCCAATGGAAGAAGATACAAAGATGGACGGAGTAGTTCTTAATTTGGAAAGGGCGTTTGTTTCTCAAATTTTGGTCAGTCATTCAGTTCTAGTTCTCTGCCCAAGGATAGGAGGCATTCTCCTCTATTCTTTACTTTAGCATTTTCCTCTTTTTCATCACATATGAATCATTTATTTTAATATTGTCTGTCATTTGGTATTTTCCTCTACCCCTAACCCTTTTCTTAATCACTAATCGTTCTATGCATTGCGATTACGTTAAATTTGCTGTTATATTAAACTGTTTTCTTTCAAACATTATATATTTACAGCCATTACAAAAAAAGCAAAGAGTTTCAAGTGGGGAAGTACATATTTTTCAAATTTTGTTCATAAACAGAAACGTCCTCTTTAAGACATACTGTATGTGCTGTTGAACTGTTTACGTTCATTATGGGCCATAAACCTAAATATCAGAATATATTTTCATTTTGATTTCTCAAAACTGTTTGTGAGCTTTTTTTATAGTCTGTAATAAATTTATGTACGTAACTTGAAGCCGGTCGATAGTCGTCGCATGCTGCTGCTGACTGCTACAGTGGTTGGCTAAGAGATATTTCTCTCAGGGTATGCGTGGGCTATTTTGAAAGGATTACACTAGTTTAAATTGACCGAGCAATTTAATGTGATCTAAGGCTTCAGCTATTGAAGCGAGTTGCCCACTATTTGGAGATAAAGAACGAAAATGTTTATGAAACGTAGCTCTTGAAACTATAACAATTGACTTATTATACCCGCTAACTTCTACAGTATTAATTTTACTGCTTGAAACAACTGTTTCTGTAATAAAAGAAACTAGAAGCGTAAATTTCCTAAAATGCTTACCGGCAAAAGCCCTCGCATCTATCGCTATGTAACTGATAACCCAGAGGGCTATCACCGATCACCGTAAAAGACTGTGGGCCCCTAAGGCTGTGCGGGTAGAAAAGAAAGGAGGACAGGAAAAGACACTAATTTTAGCAGTACAGGCTCATCTATTACTTAAGCTCCGCTTACTTTAGAACTATTCCACCAACTTTCTTCTCGCGCGGGGCCAATCTTAAGCTTCTACGATTGCGTATATGACACTGTTACTATGGGAAACCTCCCCGAATTTCAGAATTTTAGAATTTCATTGAATTTCTCTTTTACAGAATTTCTGTCTACGTAGCTCTGCAAACCTACTGAATTTATAACCTTAACTGCATTCCAGGAATCCTTGTACTCACGCATTCGCTCCTCAGCTATTACTAATGGCTTTGCACGCTAATTACCTTTCTTCTGGGCAATTTTTTTCAACTCAAGATTATTGCATTTACATTGATTTAAAATACGTAAATCAATTATTACAATTATTTCTTTAACTATCATTTCTTTAGTTAATTATTTATATATTCCTGTTGATAATTATGGTATCAAACTTGTGTAACTTGGAATTTTTTATACCCTCGTGATAAAAATCTTTCCAGGCGTAAACAAATTCCACTTCAGTCATAAGTTGCGTAAATAACTATATTAATACTAGTTTTACTTTGCATAGCACATATGTAGGCACAGACGTGATTTATTGTATTCCATCCAAAAATTTGAAACCGAGATTCCACCGAAAATATATTTTAATATTCTCCGAATTAAAATAAGAGTATTTAGAAAAATATGTCACGCTCGTGTGTGTGTGTGTGTGTGTGTGTGTGTGTGTGTGCGCGCGTGTGCGTGTGTGAATGTGTGTACAAGAGAAATAAAAACCGAAAAGCTGGATATATACCAAACTTCGCGCTTAAATTTAGCATCTTCGACATTTTATTCAACCCTAATTGCTGTTTACATGGAATATTTTTCAACAATAACTCGACGATTTGTATTAAAATGCCTTATATTTAAAATATGTACATGAATAAATAAAAGCATATCTTAAACTTTCAGCGAACAGACTGTGGTTTATTAATTCGGAATTAATTTTATATAATTTTGTATAACTTCCGAGAGATCAATTGTTATTGGTTTGTTATTCATTTTTCATTTTTTTGAGTCCTGTCATAATGTTTCTCGCAACGAGAGTGGGGCATTTCAAAACAAGCATATAGCAACTCTCTTTATATGTTTGACTGTCGCTTCAAATTCCTGTATCCCCTTTATACCTACAAGACATGGGTAACGGATGAAGTAGGCAGAAAAATGAGCTTTTGTAAGAATGGTTTCTGGAAGAAAGATAAAAATAAACGATAGTGGCTAAGAAAGTAATGTTAATGTAGCGCGTAGCACTGTTTCTGTTAAACATTGCATAATATTGGTTTCGACTATAAAATTTAAAAGTTCTAAAATGAAATTCCGAACACTATTTTTGGAACTAGATAGAGAAAGGCTGTGCTTAGTATTTCAGTTTCTTAATGCAAATGTTGTTAGCTTTTTTCCTTTAACATTCCTGCCTTGTAAAAGTTAACCAAGCAGATGCAACATTCCATCGCAGGCCTCCGCTAGGGACTTCACCGCCTGCTGCCACCTACATCCCAGACTCGACGTCAAGTTTTAGCTCTTCCATTCATACCCTGAAGCCGGAAAGCTAAACAAATACAATTCTGGGAAGGTAGTACCCGAATGGTGGATCTGTGGGGTATAATGTTAAAAATAATTTAAGTTAAATTTGCGACACTACAGTCCTTCTAGGCTGTAACCCAACCTGACTGAAGACCTAAAAGGAGAGGTGAACAGTCATCCAGCCAATATGTGGAGATTATGTGGTCATCATCATCTTTCCCCCAGCCGAAACGTTGACTTTCGTAACCTATACCGTTACGTATCGTAGCTGCACAAACACATCATAATGCTGAGTGACAGCGGTCCTTTACATGGGTCAAAAATCCTCATCCGCATGGGTACGCCCGAACTCACGCGTATTCCATGGCTGGGAACTGGATCACCACGTTTCAACCCACTATGCAACTGCAGACAGCAGCTGTAACATCAAGATTTCTAAACATTAATACACGCCGTAGTCTCATTTTTAAACTCAATTAACTATCAAACCTACCAGAGAATACCTTATATTAAATGGGTTCTGCGTCATATAAGAGGATAAAATGGCGCCACGTTTAGTTTTGTTGTGGAATGAATCGGAATTTAAGACTCTGGATAGTGGGAAGTGACTTGTTATGCTTATTTGGTCATCCGCTATTGCTATGCTACTGTGAATACAAATGTGACAAGTATTATGTTCTGCAGATACATATAAGGCTGAATGATCCAATTCTGTAATGAAACTGAAAATTAGTTATATGCAGAATAAAATACATCAGCCAACAATTCCACTTACATAAGCTAACATTATTTTAAGTCGGTGCTATTTATGATTGAATTAAATTTCCAATGCTACTCATATGGTTAATGTGCAACGATATTCATGCAGCACTATTAAAATATCTACAATTTAGTGTTGAGGTAAAATTGGAAACATCGCTTTTACATTCCCGAAAGAAAATTTCTCTTATTTAAAATTTATTACACGGCTTTACTAGCCTATTTGTCTGTATGTACGGAATATTTAAGGTCAGGAGTTAATGCCTTATTGTTATATTAATGATATAAAACCGGTATATCAGCACCACAAAGTACGATTTTTGTCACCTGAGAATATATTATCAGCATATGAATGGAAGGCGTAGCTTACAGATTGGAATTTTGAATGAAAATGCCTCTTGTACGCCATTCACCAGTGCCAAACGGAAAGCGAGAGACCAGCTCTTATTCCACAGGCAGCCTCCGGTGGCAGACAAAAAAACCTCAGAACGGAACAATTTTCCTGCCCTGTGAAACACGATAGAGGCCAGTAACACCGCTGTGTATTCTTCTAGAACGAAACTGCTCTTAGGGCACAACATCCCTGGAGCTGAAGTCTGAATCATCCGTTTAGCCTCCGCATCTGATGCATTTTTACACACATGACAGAGTATTTGTCGTATCTGTCCAGCTTCAGCAAAGAAAGTTGCTTTTAAGAAGTTTATGTAAAATGAAAGTTTGTGTATTTCTATGCATTCAAGGGGGAGACCAAATGGTGAAAGTTGCAAAAATTGACAGTTAGTTTTTATAAACTAGAAATTCCTCTTCAATTTGATACATGTTTTGTAATTTTAGGAACAATATTTATATTTTAAATGTAAGCTTAAACTATTTTATTTGCTATTTTGTACTGTGAATTTTTCAACACTTCACAGAAAAGAATCATAACTATTGAACACTTTGGAATGGAGCGATAAACTTTTCCCATCTTTTAGGGAAAGTTTGCTCTAAAAATTGGTACTACTGTTAAATACGGCAGCTTCTGTGTGATAGAGCCATGTAGTTGCTTTCGTCGGAAATATATGGATATTTTTTTGCTTTGAACAGCTTCTTCTGTGAATAAATTTTCTGATATAAATCACTCGTTTTGTCCGAAACTACTGAAGACAGAAATCAAATGTTAGGATGATAAAAGACCTCTAAGTGCTGTGTGGATCAACATTGATGTTATTTTCATAATAACATGCTTCGTTATTTTCTAAAAATAAACTAGTTTAATCAAAGGATGGTGTAGTCGAGAAAAAATAATTCTACCTCATTTAGTAAACAAACTTAGTGTATTAAAATGGATCCTTGAAGGTAGAAGGCATTCATCTACATCATGTAAAATTTTGGTATGCTATCTTAAACAGTTTCCGAGGTAATGGGTCATAAATTTAGCTGACTTAACATTAGTGGGGCAGGGATTTAATCCCCCCCTTACTAAAACTAAATACCGAAGTGTATTTGCAAGCAATCATGAAAATACAGCTTCGTAATGTATAACCTAATGGATTTTACGATTTGTTTCTTCATTTTCTGAAAAAAAGCCATATTAATGTACCGTATGGAACGAAATAAACAAAATGTGCTATATTAAGCGATAGTCAGATTAGGTATACAAAAGTTGGACAATGTGTAGATTGTGCTGTTACCACATCTCAAATAACGCAAAAATATAGTCCAAAACTGAAGAATGCCGACTATAAAATGATCTAAGAACCTTAAGCGGGCTAGTACAGGGATAATAAGAAAAACAGAGAAAACAATTGCCAATACTTGAACCGTTCTATCGAAAAATTGCTGTTAGAATTAATGTGATTTATAAGTCTCTTGCTGGATCTTTTAGCAGTATTTTAATACATGGAAAATCATTTTTAATCCCATAGTTAAGTTGTAGAGACACTATTGTATGTCAGGTGGAAAAAATAAGAAAAAGTTCCATGCATGACTTTTGTACCGTTATCTCAAATTAAAACTAGTTTAAAAATTTAAAATTTTTACTGACACTTTCTCAAAGTTACCTCTATTAAATATACTACTACCTTAGTGTTTCTGTGATTATTTGTGTGAAAATAAAACTTTTAAGTTTGATCATAAAAAGTTTCCTATTATTAGAATCGCTAATTTCATAACAGTAGCCTACTTTTTAAACATTTGTGTGCTCAAGTAATACACCAAATTTCGGTCTTACAACCCCGTAATGGGTTATTATAATAATTAGTTGTTAATTAGTAATTGAGTAATGGGTACAAAAGTCATACATGAAACGTTTTTCTTACTTTTTCCACCTGACACACAATGGTGCCTGTACAAGAAACTATGGCAATAAAAATTACTATTCGTATATTAAATATTGCTGAATGATTCAGTAAGAGACTATATAAATCGCATGAAATTATAAGGGCAACTTTCAGAGATTGAACAGTTCAAATATTGGCAATTTTTCTCCGTTTTTCCTGTTACTCGTGTACCAGTCCTCTTTATAAATCTCTCCAGGAATGTGGTCTTGGTTCCTTAGAGAAAAAAAAATTAAATTGAGTTTTATTTATGGACGCTCTTGAACTACTATGGTTCTTAGCGTCACATTCTATATTGGGCGCGAAAGAACTAAAATTTGCTCGGATGCCTCTTTATCAGGCTTGAAGTTCTTTTACGTGCCATAAATCTAATACACGGAACCACCGGCTTTACTTATTTTTTTTCGAAGGAAGCCGTGCTAAGGATTTTTACGCCCATCCATTGCCCTTCACCGGTTTGAACCCGCGACCTCGCTAACTAGAGATTATCATGGTACCCCTAGGCCACGGAGAACGATAGGGTCCTTAGCGAGATCATGTAGTAGTACCGCCTTTTCATAAACGTCAAACAGTGCTCATTATGAAATAGATAAGGGTCTGACACAAGCCGAATCGTCAGGATGCAATTTGTTAGACCAAATACAGAGGCTACAACTCAGCAATTTTCGGAAAACCTATAGGCAGTCGTCACACCATGATTGCCTCACACGTTGATTAACTTCTTGAAGATCTGAGACAGTATTCAATCGGGGCAGAGAATTGATTTCTTTCAGCTCTCTTTTGTTTGACAGCGGGTGGTATTTCAGTGCTTGAGGACAATAGTAAATCTCCTCTTTCTCTCTCTTATTGTCTTCTTGTCTCTCTCTGTTTCTAGCACACCAAATGTTAGGTGTTTTTAAAGTAAGTACCGTTAATGGTTTTAAAAATTAACGGAACATTATTTTCCAAATACGAGGGTTGGAACTTAAAGAATGACAGCTATTTATTTACAGCCGATACAAAAGAGTTACATGTTAGCAACCTTTACTGTCATTCAATGTAGTCACCAGCGTTGTGTATAACCCGTTGCCAGCGATGTGGAAGTCGTAGTATACCTTTAGCAGAGTCTGTTCTGTTGATAGTGCGAATGGAGCGGTGTACTGCCCTGACGAATCTCCGGAACAGTTCTGCAGCAAATGCCAGGAAGTGGTTCCTTAATCTTCGGAATCAAATCCAAGTCACAAGGACTTAAGTCCGGGGAGTATAGTGGATGGTACATATTTCCCAGTCCCATCGACCGAACAAATCAGCCACAGTTTGCGCTGTATGCGTCCGAGCATTGTCGTGCAAAATGATGGGTGGATTCTGCAGAAAGTGTTGCCGCTTCTTTCTCACAGCTGGTCGCAGGTGGTGCTCCAAAAACGAACGGTAATACTGTGTATTGACACTCTGCCGTGGAGGAATGTAATGCGTTAGGATAACACCATCACAGTCATGCACGAGAATCACCATAACTTTCACATTGACGAACTTTCGATTTTCGTGGCGACCCGTGATGACGCCATTCGTTCGATTGCCGTTTCAGTTTTGGCTCACACGATTTGGCCCATGCCTCATACAGCGTTATGATATAACGTAAGAAAGCCTCTCCTTCGCGCTCATAGCGCTCCAAGTGCGTCCTAGCAGCGTCGTAACGCAACCATTTCTGCATTTCCGTCAAATCATGCGGAACCCATCCTGATGCAATTTTTCGCATGCCGAGGCGTTCCTTCAGGGTGTGAAGCACAGTCGTATGCGTTAATCCGGTTTCTTGGGCGAGCTCACGAATCGTCTGGCGTCGATCACTGTCCAGCAACGCGGCAAGAGCAGGCACTGCTAGAATGACCTGCCTGATGCATGTCTGCCACAATTTGCCGAACATCTTTGAAGGCTTTTACCCAACGTGCCACTATTCTGTAAGGCAATGCAGATCCCCTGCAAGCCTCTTGAAGACCTTGATGGCACAGTCGTGCTGTACGACCTCGCACATTTAATTTTGATCCAACTCCGTTGTTCCTGTTTCGAAAATATCGTGACAACACTACGTTAGACCGCTAGCTTATAAGTGACTCTCTTTCTCTCGACTGTGCGCACGCAGGTGAAGTGCGAGGGAAGAGTCCATTTGCTCTGAGGTATGTGAGGCAGTATTTTATTTTTGAATGCCATAGTGATTGTAGTGTAAATTAACATTATTGTTTGACAATGATTTTAGATGTTTTGTTAGCTATAAGCATTGTTACGAAATAAGTTTACACGGCCTCACCGAAACTGACAATAGGAGTGGGTAACAATGAAGCGAGGGGGTGAGTTGTTTATCACTTAGAAGAGACAAACAAATGACGTCAGGGCAGCGTGCCTTTCTTTAGAAATGGAGGGAATATCTTCCCTAGAGCATGTATTTTAGTAATTATGATTGGCTTATAAAATAGACGCTAACATTGGCGCGATTAATTAACCAATAGCAGCTCTATTATAATATTTAGGCATATCGGGGTGAGGGAGTATAAATTCTTGAGACATAGGCAAGTATCGCGCAGTTCTACAGAATCATTCACGAGATAAACGTCGCGCAGTTCTGAGAAATCTCTCTCGCGAGTTACACGTCAGACAGTTCTAAAGAAGTATTCACGAAGTACACATTATGCAATTCTACAGAATCTCTCGCGTCGTAAAGTTAGTTACAAAAATGTGAAGTACGCGAATTAATAGTGCGCGGCAAATAAGTGATTGTAGTTACATTCGAAAATATAACAGTTTCAGTCAGGCGTGTATCAAGATTAAATATGTGAAAATAATTAAGTTTGACGGCAATAAAAGTGTAAAAACAAATTCTTTTATCAGTGTTATCTTTTAGTAACAACTCCTTTCCGTTTACACGCCCTGCTCAAGAGATATTTGCTCGACTGAGTAATAATAGCTAGCCGGAGGACAAAGAACCCAAAATTCAAAATAGTAAAACAATAACAGGCACCAAGTAAAAAAAGATAACACGACAGATTACTGCGACACATGGTGGGTATGTAACTAACGTATGCTATCAGCGACGATATTAGATTGCATCGCATAGCGTCTCTACAACAGTGTTGCCACTATTTAAGTTACTACCCTCTTACTTTATCATTCATTACCTTCCCTTACACTACTTCTCCACATAGTCACCGTCGTTATTCACCTACTTATTATGATGGGAAATCAGTTTTTGTATGCCTTCCTCAAAGACTGATGCCACCTGTGATGAAAGCCAAGGCTGCATTTTACATCATCATCGTCGTCAAAATGTTTTCTACCAAGGAATTTCTTCAGATGAAAATAGCTTGGTGCCAAATCCGAACTTAGGGAGGGTGATGAAATTGTTCTCAACCAAATGATGGGATCAAATCTTGATTTTGTTTGGCTACGTGTGGTCGGACATTGTTGTTTCCTCATAAACTTCGTTTGCTGATTGTTTGCTGGCGTAACGTTTATCACATAAAGAAAATAATCACTGATATGACTTCACATTCGGCGGTTCGTTTGATTGTTTTGAACACTTCAAAACGCTCCAACAACAGGAAAACACAAAGTGACGATAGCTCACAGCTGTGTCTGGCTTCCTAATGAACGGAGGAAGTGACCGCGCATGCTCAAAATGGCGACAGCAGAGGTGAAATGTTAAAATGGTACGCACTTTAAAAGCTACTCGTGCTCCCTGTAGTGCTTGCAGCTGCATACACAGGATGGAACGGTATAGGTAGCATAGAGTCACTGACTATTCTAAATGGTGTAGCAAAGAAATGCTACAATAACCTTTTTCTCTTTCTGAACTCTATATTCGTCATAAAACACTGGGAATCTTAGGGAAAACTTTCTATGGTAAAGTTATATTTTATGCTGTAATATTTGATCCTACTCACGCAATCGGTGGTGAATCTCTGGGGTTTCCAGTAGGCAGCTCAAACTGAAGTTTGCATTCAGCTGAAGCCAGGTGACAGAACGCTGTGTAAAAATTCTATGAACTATTTCTCAAATCTGTGAAGTAACAAATGATTTTAAATTCTGAAGCTTAACACAGGTGAAAGAAACAGGAAGAATTCTGAAGCTACATTTTCTATCGGAAGATATCCAATTCATCAGACTATCAATACTGCCGTGTTCAAAGCAGTCATGGCAAATGTGATTAGGTAATATCAGGTGAGGACTAACCTAACATTCTTGATGCAGAAACATATATTGTGCAAATAATGAAGAAATAGCTTAAATGATTTACGTTTATGTATTAGTTCTTTAAGTACTAATATAAATAAATCAATCCTAGTGATAGGTATTTTAGCCACGGATACTATTATGCATGTATATAACATCACTGCTTAGAATTTATCAGTCAGATCTCGGAGACTTATGTGTTTTGAAAAATGTGATGTCATCTGCCGAGTAAGATTTACTAAAAGATTTGCCAATGTTTTATTTTATTTTTTCGTGGTGTTTTATTGCATTTGTGTAGCCTCCATTTACTTATCTGGTTATATCGGGGACTTAGACTTAAACAGCTGATGGCGTTGTGTGTTACTCGCTGAAGTCTAAGTTTAATAATAATGGGTTTATTACTTTTTACTCTTAAACACTCTCACTCACACAGTTTTCCAGATCCATCACGCAACACTTACTTCCAAAACCTGCGCAGATATGGAATGATTCTGTTTAAAGTAAACTTGCGTTTATTTAGTCTTAAAGCACACTTTCTTATAGAAGTGAAGATTAAATTGAGTTTATTTATGGACGCTCTTTAACTACTATCGTTCTTAGCGTCTAATTTTATATTGAGCGAGTAAGACCGGAGGCCTCTTTATCAGGTTGGGGGTTCTTTTAAGTGCTGTAAATCTAGCGGGATCATCGACTTTACTTCCCTTCCGAAGGAAGCCATGCTAAGGAGTTTTACGTCCGAAAAAATCCATTGTTCTCCGCCGCGTTTGAACGCATGACTTTGGGAACTAGAGGCTAGCATGCTACCCCTAGACCACGCAGGATGACCTTTCTACGAATATATGGATTTATTTTCTCCACTACATAATTATAGAAAGCAGAAAACACATTGTATTTCAACTAAGAATTTGATGTCGTGTTTTCACCGAGAATGTACGTTTTG
Organism: Deroplatys truncata; assembly: GCA_030765065.1. Lineage (NCBI taxonomy): Eukaryota > Metazoa > Arthropoda > Insecta > Mantodea > Mantidae > Deroplatys > Deroplatys truncata. The sequence continues at coordinate 48,500,241 of CM060979.1, read as the reverse complement.
AAGTCCATGAAACCAGAAAAGCATTTTAAACTAATGGTCCGTTTGTGTATGTGTGTGTGTGAACCGCATAACTCAAAATCTAAAAGTCGGTTTATTACCAAATTTGGTATTTAAGTTCGTCTTCCAAAGATGCGATACGAAGATTTTCAAGAATCTTCGTATCGCATCCCAAGTTATCGTTATTGTTGATTTTCTCAAATGGCTTCAGCAGTTTCGATTAAAATGCCATATATTTAAAATTTCTAATGACGAACAAAATCTATAATTATCTTGCATTTTCTGGGATTAGCCTTTAAATCCTCCTTAGGTCTGAAATACTTTTGTAGAACTGCTAAACGTAAGACAAAATTCTTAGCACAGAAACAAATACGTTCAGTTTATGTAAGAAATTATTGTATTTGAGACCTTTGTTATTGTTAGCGAGATATCCTTTGTTAGTGGTTTGAATTTTCAAATGTTTATGCTTTTTTCATGTGGTAAGCAGCTCTTTATTTTTTCCCGTACTCGTGCAAAGAGAAGGGAATTTTAAAGCCAGCACATAGCGAACTATTTTTAAATGATTGAACCTTCGGTTAAGCCTAATGTATTGCCTTATTCCGCTTGTACTTATAAGGAAATATGTGATAATGCTACATGTGCATGTTTATATTACTAACATGAATTAGATAGAATACGCTTTTTTATGAGAATAGTTTATGGAATGAGTAAAGAAAGTGATATGAATATAACACAGAGATTTTTTTTAATGCATTCATAATTAATAGGAGTTTAAATATGTATAAAATGTAAACACTTCATTCAGTTACCCCTTCCTCGGTTCCAAGCGAGTGTAGTGGCTGGCATAAAGCTGATGTTTAATTCATTCATAGCTGATTTTATACTTAATCTGCAACAGAAAAGAGTGAGAAAATTCCCTAGGCATTGCCTCAGTGGCGCACAGTTGCTAAACATTGGAGATATTTGAAATTATTCATAGAAAAAATACTTTGAGAAGTATCAAAGTTTTATTCTTTTCTTCTTTAAGTGACTTACGTTTGTAATTCAAAAGTGTGCAAAAAGGGACCTGTATGCATAAAAAGGAGTGGGTGAATTGCGACTTAAATTATTATCTGCGACTACCTCTATTTTGTTATTCAAAGAGACAGGATGTAAACTGCGACTGAACGCTTCCTGCGGAGCCGTTGTGTTGCATGCATATTACAACTGAACGTACCCGGTAAAAGTATGAACGAATGGGATGGTTGAAGTACATCGAGCTGGCAGTTTAGACTATCAACTACGTAACATAGCATAATACAACCTAGCATATTCTAACATGACATGTGCACTGGCTGTATTGGTGCTTAACTGCTTCCCATACAACATGCTAATTTTAAAAGTCTTGGATGGAACCTACTTGGGAAAGAAGAGCACATGTAAAGAAAAGCTAAGCAATTCGAATAAAAGACATTTTTCAAGATTCGATAACTTACTTTTAATTGTCAAAGTACATATTTTTCTTTTAACGTGATATACTTCTTGTTTGTTTCCCAAATTTTCTCTGGATAAACAGTTAAATAAACCATAGTTAATTTATCGTTCTGAGGATGTTCACCCTAAAGTTTAAGAATGCTTTAACTTCCACGTAATAAATGTGTCCAAAGATGTGTGTGCCCATTTACAATGTCTGATTTATTATATTCACTCCATTTAACAATAAATATACAGCTTGGATAATCTTCAACCAGTTTAACGCTTATTTAAACTTTGAGAATTCTAACAAAGGTAAGCTTTAAAATTGTAATATGGGATAAATCTTAAAAGTTTTCCAAAATAACATAATTACATTAAATTGAAAGCTTACGTAACATTTCACGGTTCTCTTTCTTCCATTACTTTAAGGAATTGCGAAAGTTAGACACTACATCATGGGAAAGGAAACTCCTTAACGGATCTCTCTAGGAGATCTGTGGCTAAAACTTCTGAACAATTATTACCAAAAGGGAATTTAGGAATTTAGATGAATACTCACCGAAAAATGTAGATAGCGAATTTAGAACCGAAAAGGAATTTTGAAGTACTGACTCATTCGTACCCTACACGTTCGTCTCTGCTGTTGCGACCTGTCAGCTCGACGCATTTTTCCTTTCTTCTTGTTCATGTTGCCACTCGCCACGCCGGGAGTCGATCTGAATGCAGCTTGCAGGTTTCGCCACTAGACAGCCTGTTACGTCACTCGGCTAACGTATCCACCGTAGAAGGGCGGCAGTAGCTACACGTGATCAGGCTACAGATGGAGGTGTCGCCTCTCTCGGCATCTAGCGGTCTGGTAGATTAATCCATGGTAACCTTTCGAAGTTGGGAGAGCCGAAATGGTACACATGATATAACATAACGTACGCTATACAATATACGACACAGCGTCTGTTATACTTTATAATAGGGACGGAACATGGAACTTAGAAGAGGGACATCTGAGAGGGGAAACGACATGGTGATGGATACCGATGGATTTACTTATAGTGAAAAGCGTATTCTTAATAGTGGCGAGTGTTAACGGTTGTGCATACTACACTTATAAGGCGAATATTTTTACTATATAAGACCTTACCGCCATAACAAGAAGCAGTGGAAACCATAATCATGAAATTGATATAGGTAGGGCCAATAGGAAAATAGTAACAACGCAAAAGGGAAAGTCAAAGATGACAGTATACAACGACCATCTAAAATAATTTAAAAGTCCATTTCAGAAAATCAGGATGTCTTGGGAATAATTACTGAACACGAAATTTCTTTCATTCGCCGAAATGTTTACACAGCAAACTCAAAATGATGCCTAAATTACCTGGAAATCGTGAGCAGGCAATGGACCATCTAGAGCAAATGGATTTAAGAACATTGCAGTCGAAACCTCTTATTTTGATAATTGATAGAATATCAAACATTGGTTAAGATCTTCTACTGACCTGTTACAGTTTTTGTGCAGGTATGCTAACATTTATATTTACGGAACACTTGAATATTGCAGAGTTTTGGCTACAAGTGCACGGTTTAGCTAATGGATATTGTTATACACCGAGGTGAGGCCAAAAGGTTTGCAGCCAAATTATTAAATTTAGTTACCCCGCATAAACTTTGAAACGTAGCATCAGTGGCACATGAGAGATACCAAGAACTTGCTGCACAAAACTAAGCGGGCGTGGGGTATTTAGAACATTAAAAATACATAGATTCACATTTACCTCTGATTTATTATACTTAACAAGGTGCCCTACATTATACACAAAGGGTTAGAGAAGAACACTGGGGGAGATGCCCCACGCACATACATCCATCACAGACACGCAACCATCCTCCCTGAAGACCTACATTAGACTCTGACGCCAAGCCAACAAACAAAGAGGCTATTTCCTCGACTTACCTTCACCCCCACCAACTAGGAAGATGGAATTGCCGCGCCGGACAAGAACTTAACACACAAACACAACAATTAGCTCAACAATATTATACACAGCAATAATGTGTCCGACGCGACAATGTACACACATGCGCTACATCATTACGTTTAGGTTGCATTTTCTTGGTTAACTGATAAAAATAATCTATGTGCATCAAGTTATTTGAACTTATAATTGAGAAATAGCACTAATTGCTGTATATTTTATTGCCAAAGATTATATTTTAGACTACGAACAAGCTGTACATACTGCCATTAAATGAATATGACCGAATGCAACATTAAAAAGGTGTACGTTCCACTTAAGTCAGGCATGGTTTAACTAATTACAACCTAACTTGTGTACAAAATATCAAAACGAAAACATTGAAATAGGTCGATGGCTGCGCTATTCGTTTGGCATATCAAATAAATAGTTTGGCATGTTTCACCCGTAGTGAGTCATACTACAAATTCCGCTGCTTTTCAACCTTGCGATGAAAGAATACTAAAATTTGCCGATTATTTAGTAGACAACTACTTTGCAGAGTATTTTACATTTCCATCGGTAATTTTGGCTGACAGCAAGTACAATTAACAAACAACAGATGCTTGTGAGAGTTGTCGCTGAAATTTATATTTACACTTTTACCATCCACACCCCAATTTATATGAATATATTGAAATAGTTAAAATGTTTAACAGAAACTAAAGCTATAAAGTTGAATAGCACGATATCTAAAATAACACAACCCAGAAGAGTCACTGAAAGGTATAATATCCTGACACAAAAAGTGACTTCAAACATAAGTGGAATGATAACACGATTGGGCCGTGTTAAACACTCTTCGTACTTGGGTCGACCGTACAAGAATGTAATGTAATGAATTTTGTAATTATACCACCCTTATGGCGATTATAGAATTCTTAACCTCATCAGGTTTTTAAATCTGTAAGTCCTAAGTCTGGAAGAAAGTGGGAACAAACTTGCTGACTTGTTTTCCTACAAGTCGTAATTAACATGGTCCCCAGGAGGGCGTATTAAATGCTTCTGTCACAATTTACATACTACCCATGAAAGGGGGGCAAATGTCTAAGTCGCACTTTACATGCCCGATTTCAACTTTATACAGTTAAGCCACAATTTACTAAACCCGGCATAAAAATAGAACGTCTTAGAATGAGCAAGCAGCGGAATAAAATAAACATAGGATTATGGTCAAGCTTTATGTAATGAAAGTTTCGGCAAAATGTGATGTGTTTTTTTAACAAAATGAACTTAAGGTCTCAACACTGGCTTATGTGCCAAACACTTCTGCTTGTACGTACGTCTTAGTTTACTCCAGTATAGTAAATGACTTAATTACTCAACAGTTTAAACAGCCGTGACTATTCTAGATATCCGGCATATTTAGTCACTTAATTGGGGATTAAATGTCTATCCCGCCAATGTTAAATCTGCTAAATTCATGATCCATTAACTTATAGATCGTTTAAAATATAGTACTGAATTTTACAGGATGTAGATGTAAGCCTCCCGAGTTCACTGATCTACTTTTAAACAATAACTTTGTTTATTAAGCAAGATAGGATTTTTTCTCAATGATACCAACATTTGATTAAAATTTGTTAGTGTATATACATATATACGGGATGGACCATTTAAGTTAAGACTGAGCAATATCTCCACAAACTAAGCGTTGTAGAAAGAAATGTCTTCAATAAAAGGTGCTTGATATTATGATGGTCATTTTAGGGTGAATTTAATTTTTTTAAAAGAAATAAGTTTGTTTATTAAGCAAGATAGGATTTTTTTCTCAATGATACCAACATTTGATTACAATTTATTAATGTATATACATATATACAGGATGGACCATTTAAGATAAGACTGTACAATATCTCCACAAACTAAGCGTTGTAGAAAAAGAAATGCCTTGAATAAAAGCTGCTTGATATTATGGTGGTCCTTTTAGGGTTAATATAATATTTTTAAAAGGGCTCTAACTTTTTTATTTTATTTCTCACTTCCCATAAAAACTTAACAACATTTATATAAAGCACTTTGCAATTGTTCTTACACCAACGTAAATAAAAACGAAAATTCTGAATGGCTGTGTACGAAGAGCGCAATGAATGGTTGGATCATCCATAGATGGTCATGTTAGGGTCAATTACGTTTCGTAATTGGGAACCAACATTCATTATTTTGTTTCCTTATTTCTCATCAGAAAATAAATAGATTTTATAAACCATTTTCCAATGAGAAAACAGCCACAAAATGTAGCTTGCTATTTTAAAAAATTAAATTACCTTAAAATGACCACCATAACGTCCTGCGAACAAAACATGACTAATGGCATATACTTTCTCCCATAATATCAAGTAACTTTTGTCGAAGACATTTCTTTCTACAACGCTTAGTTTGCTCGTACATCGCAAGTTAAATGGTACACCCTGTAATATATAAATAATCATATGTTATTAACACCAAAGTAAATCCATATTAGGACGTGGAGTTTGTATTAATCATCCTAAAATTATATATACAACAGTTTCTGCAAAAACGAGTCAAACATACAAGAATATTTCATTCAAAGATAAAGCTGTTGAATGCAAAAATGGAGAAAATAAAACTCCCCTATATCTGCAAAGAAGAGAGAAATTACATGTCTTGAGGATACGGAGGATACTTAAAAGGAGTACCAATATGTAGGGAAAACCTTCTCCTAAAAGACTTCTCAGAATTGTGTATGAGTTATGGTTTTTTCTATGAAGTGGGTGCGGAATGCACAGTACAAAACGCCAGATCTAGTATAATTTTTAAAACTATATTTAAAGTATAAATATTGTACCTGCAGTAATAAAATATATATCAAATTAAACAGAGAATTATTAAAAAAGTAAAGAAATAAAATGCAGTTTTTGGCAATTTACGTCACCTAGTCTCCCCTTAAAATGCTCTAAAGATTATACAAAGGACATACAGAGACCCGACCGCGTACCAAAAGAAACCTCTCTGAGCGAAATTGTCACGTCAATGTGACAGCACTTCCTATCAGTATGTGACACTGTGAGGTTTTGTGCTTATGTGTGAGTGTCGAACGAAATTTAGAATGTCTTCCGGAAGAAGCAACGACGTTTCCCTCTATCACGTTTTCGCTGTCTTAAAAGGGTTTGCCACAGCTGCCGAGCGAATACTTCAATGTATCTCGAAATTAAATTGCTTTGGCGTTGTCAACATTACCTTTAAGGCGTGTGCGCATTTGCACTAATGCTAATATGTGGCTTTAAGTTTAAACAAGCCTTTACAGCTTCATTTAAGTTATGCAGATCAATCCCTTTAATCAATACTTATATTAAATATGAACCTATATAGACAATATGTCTTTGAAACCTATGCATATAAATAAGAATTTTAAATTTTCTTTAAATATACCACAGCTGCTTAACTTCCAGACTCTTTACCAACACCAGCCAATATATTGATACCAGTACTTATAATTAAACACTAGTGTATAATACAGATGTGACAAACAGTATTTTCGAGTAAGGTTATAATTGTCGCAGTTACAGTAAATTAACGGTTACATGTAATGGTTACCAGTACATAAAGCTTTTTGTTTTCATGGTTATTACGTTCGCAGTTATGGTTATGTAACGGTCACCAGTAACGATTAGATGTAACTACGTTTCTATATCAAAGGTGACGTAGTTTGAGTTTAGCGGTCCGCGCATATTTTACTACTAAGCAGCATTAAATGTTTATTCATACCCATCTACCCGCGATGTATAAAAACTTGTGCACCTATAATCGTATGCAATGCGTGGAACTTTGCTGCCTGAATGTTGCCTGGCTAGTGATCTGTGACCTATATTCGAAGCGATAAGAAACACGCTGTAATAAACAAGTATGTACTTGCAGCTCCGTGCGAGGATGACTCAAGTTGTAAACGAATACTGAGGTAACTATAGTGTGTCTCACGCTTAAAAGACAACACAGGTTAAATGGAGCACACTGTTGCCACATTTAGTATACTCAACCTCGAACTTTGGTGCCTAGTTGCGATCTATCTGCCAATTTAATGTCATCTTGTGAATGATACTTCACCAAATAATAAATTATTTGCACCGCTATTTAAGGAATTTCAAAATATCAAATTTTAACCTGCGCTTTATCTCTCCTCTTTGTATTTTTAGCACTTCGAAATAGGTTTTAGAGGCATAAAATATATATTATCAAAGAAATATGGAGATATAAAATGACATAAGCTAAAATTTGGTGGTAAGTGGAATATTTTCAAAAAGGAAAAAAATGAACAATGTGCCAAACTCCGCTTTGCGCTACTGTATCATATTACGTTAACCTAGCGTATTTTTGTTTCCCCCACCATTCTTGCTTGTTCTATAATGTCATTTCATTCTTTCCTTTTTACTTTCTCTACTACGTATAGTAAGTAGGGGGAAGTATTGCATTCCACCCAAAAATTCGATACCGAGATTTCACAGGAAATACATGTTTTGAGGTGCACTGAATGCATATAAAGCATTTTTGGAAACATGTCCCTCTCTGTGTCTGTGAGTGTGTGTCTGTGAACAGCATAACTCAGAAACGAACAGTCGGATAAACACCAAACTTGGTATTTAGGTTCAGTATCTTCCAGAGATGCGACAAGGAAGGTTTTCAAGAAAATCTCCTCACCCCAGACTACCGTTTACATGGAACATTTTTCGAAAATTTTAATTTTCTCAAAAAATGGCTAACGATTTTGATTAAAATACCACAAGTTTAAAACATTTTATGGCAAATGTTTTGTATATCTTGAATTTTCTGGGAATGTCTCCAGAAGTATTCTTCATTGTGAACGACTTTTGCATAACTAGTAAACCATAAGAGATAAACAAAATTTTACTACACAAAAAAATTAGATCGCGTTAAAATGCACAATTTATGTCATATACATTTTTTGTTGTTGAATGAACCATTTTCGAGATATTGATTGTTATTCCCTTAAATTTTCCAATACTTATACTTTTTCTCAAATGGGAATTCGTTATTTATTTTTTTGTCCTGGTAATGCATAGAGAATGGAACACTACACATAGCAACCAGCTCTTAAAATATTTGACTATGCTTAAAGCCTACCAATCCCCTTGCATCTACAAGAAAATTAGGAATAGGATTAACATCTCGATATCTCGATTAACATGAAGAGTATGGAGAATAAGCGTTTATAAAAATAATTTGTACACGAGTAGAGAAAGTCATGTGAGTGTAAGACATCATCCTATACACTACTGTTTCTGAACACCCGGCAATCTGAACTGTTTCTTACTGCCTGACTAACTCATTTTAGTTGAATAATTAATCTAACACATTCATTATTGATTTGCATTGCTTCTTAGTTTACAGCATTTGGTGTCTTCCTATCCTCTCCCTCCATGAGTGTAAACATTTACTTAAATACTTCACGGTCTCCCATACGCTATAAATCTACACATTTCCATACAACTGATGTTAACCTTTGCTGCCTCGCGCTGGCACTGTTTGCTGAATGACTTTTGTTTCTCACACAATGAATGCAAGAAGTTGCAGGATTCCGGCTTAAATAGTCTCCATTCCTCCTCAACATTTTCCCTCAGTTCGGATCACCGGATTTACTTGCCTTTGAAGGAAGCCATCTAAGGATTTTTACGCCCTAAAAATTCCATCGCCCTCCGTCAGGCTTGAACCGGCGATCTCCGGTACTAGAGTCTAGCATGGCACCCCTAGGCTACGGAGGACGACAAAAAAGAAGTTTCTCGCTGGGTATCTGTTCTGCTGCATGGGTATAGAATTTTCCAAAAATATTTAATTTAAAATATTAAAACGGTCATCTTATTAAAATAGAGAATTTAAAGTTGGAAGGTATTAGCATTCTAGTTTAGGCTAACCAAGAAAAATATTGTTACGTTTTCTAACATTTAGTTCAATAGTTACTGCGTGATAAGCCCAGAAACAACAAATTTCGGACTTTAAATGAAAAAGTAGTTTTCCTTAGAAATTTGGCCCACTGAAATCTATAAAGGCTCTAAAAATGCTACAAGCTCATAGATAATGTTCAAAGCTGACGTTTATAACAATGAATATTTACACTATATTATTAACAACTTGGTAATGGCGCGAGAATAGAAAAAAACCTGATATAATGGTAACATGCATGCATAGATAGAGACCCAGATATCCCATTTACCTCCATACTGTCCTTTAAGGTTAAGACAAGCTGTAGTTCCGATAAGAGACACCAATGCCGCGCACATGCAGTGAACAATGTCACACAGGCTCGGAGTAAACGTTTACGCGATAACTAGTTTTTCTTCGTCAATTATTCGTTATTGGGTAACTAGTTACTTTGGTAGCCGTTACAATATAAGGTAACCCTTACAATGTCGCCGTTACCTTGTTTTCTGCTCATTCCTAAAGTATCAGAAAAATTCTAATCGATACATAAAATCAATTAAGCCTTTTGCTTTCTCCATGTAATTCAACAAGAAAACACAGCCACCACAACTGAGAATATCTGCACAGCACTTGAATATCTGTTCCTAAGTCTTCGATGCAGACAGGAGAACGGAGAGATATTTCTTTACGTGATGGGATTAAATCTTTCTGACTCTGTGACATGTTTCTTTTTCATTTAAATACTTAGGGACCATCTTATAATCTAACTGAATTTGTTTACTGATTAGTGTTTAAGGCCTCTCTTATCACATACCGTTGGACACCGATATTACATGAAACGAAATATAATAAAATTGGGAAAGCAAATTAGGTAAGGAGACATTCCGGCCCTAAGGTTCGCCGGTCCTCGTAGCCGTGGTCGCTAGAGTGTATAGCTCAGGTGCTGCGCCAAGCTGAGGGTCACGGGTTCGAGTCCCGCCATGGGCTGGAGTGTTGTGTAACGGCGGTAATAAGCGGTAACGAAAACAGTAACAAAAAAGAAGGGGGTTATCATCCCTCCTCAATAGCGTTTGCCAGTTATAAGGACTGAGGAAAACCTGGAAAGAACCGCAGTCAGGGAAAACGGTTATGGTGAGACTTGAACCGTAGAGCACCTTCACGAATGCCTTAACGACCTCGGCTGCTCGTGTCAGTGTAACGCGCAATATTTTAACATATACGCTGCGTCCTATGATTACAAAATAACACGTGATCGTATTTCACAGTGGATTGATAGGATCCACCGAATTTTATTTAGTTGTTATAGCTTTATCGTTTTATTTTGCATTGAGGACCTTTTCTGCCTCATGAGATTTATCGCTGATTGCTTTAGACTTTATTATGCTTTTTATACTTTATTCAGCATTACTAACACATTCCACCCAAATATTCGAAATTGAGATCTTGTTTGAACTAATGTCTTGATTTGCTGTCGTAGCGAGTATCATTGAGGTCGAATGTAAGGAGTTGCGATTTATATACACGAGTTCAATGATGCTAAATGCAAAGGGAAAGGAAATTTGAAAGGAAAAATAATAAAATAAGCAAAATGAATAAAATAAATGAAAATAAGAGAAACATTACGATATACAACTAGTGACCATGAGACAGAAATGTTCAGCACAGGATTTCGTTTAGCTCCTACCTGTACCAGTTTAAAGCAGAAATGTTTGTTTTAGATCAAATTGATGGAGTATTGAAAATCAACTTAACGCAAGGTGATTCAAACGGCTTTCTCCTAGCCTTTCACCATTCAAGACAAGTACAATAATCCTCTGGCAAATACAATTAGAAGGAGCATTATTCAAAATACCAAACATATTTGCCGATTGTGGGTTAAGAGCTATGCTGGAATTGTTGGAAACGAGAAAGCCAATCAGATCACAATACTTTCTGCCAAATCCAACCTGTAATTGAGTTATTTGTTATGTATAAATTCATATTTAATTTTTTTCTAAAGAAAGAAATGGTCGAAAAGTGGAATAGCCTGTGGTTAAGTAGCTTAAGTATACAACTAACAAGGAATTTATTTCTTCCTTCAGTTTTTGATGGCATCTCTTGTAAATATTTCACACCAAATTGTATTCCTACACAACTTATTACTGGACAAGGAACATTTAAAAGTCCCAAGAAACGTTTTCATCTAATCACCATATGGTTTTATGTACAAATGTGAAATATCAGAAAAAACAGTATTCCACCTTCTATTCCGGTGCGATCGACAACATATGAGAGGATACATTCTACCAGGACATTTATGTTGTTACAAAATCCATTATTCACAGCTATTGACAAAATTATTGACCAAATAATACTGCACCTAGGCTTTTATATTCTTTATTTCTGGCATTTATTCATCCAGCTAATTGTTTATAATAAGTTAATTTGTTATTGTTTGATTTTGTAGTGATATTTCCGTTTGAATACACATGCACAAAAAGGAAATCGTAACTAATTGTGGTTTGTGAATTATTAGTGATTAATTAACCAGCCACTTGGTGATTTTCTACAATTTTAGCATGATTGGGTTAAAAATTATATCAATCAAGAGCCCTCCAAAAACTACAAAATACGTTATAAATTTCATAAATATTTTCAGATAAAGGCATAATTGCGTCAAAAAATTTGCAAGATTTAGGTGAAATAGAGTAGCTTCAATCAAAATGTACATTGTATTTTTCCGAGTGTGGGGCCATAAAACTTCATTTCTTTGTATTTCGAGGGGGTGAACAGGGTTCCAGAGACAGCAGACGCTACGAGCAACGGTCTCTGTTTTACCGTTTATGCTTCAAATTTTCTACCGAAGAGGCAATAAAAATACAGATTGAGTGGCTCCATGTACAGAAATCCGAAGGCTAGTAGTAATGCTCTTTTCAAGAAAAGGGCGCTAATTCACTAAATTTGTTAAGTAACGCATAGAGGCTGGAACTAACTTCTATATAACGATGAAGTGACTTGTTTTGAATATTTATCCAGCGTGTTAAATAGTAATTGCCGACGCAGCTTCCTCAAACTTATAAATAAACACCGTGAAATAAAATATACGTCAATATTTATAGAGCATAAATCCATTAAATAAGTTAGCCGGAGCAAAGACATTAGTGAACCTAGTGATAAAATCGTGAGAGTACTCTGTTAAAGAATCATCTATGTTAGTGACAAAACAAAATCTTGCAGGGTTTTTTGCATAAAGGCGCGCAGAAATGAAAAAGTTAAAACTGCATTTCCTTTTAGACAGTACACTGGCGTTACCTCACTCCCGACACCTACTCATACATAACCATTATGGGGACCAAGGTCGATTCGCCGAAGCTGAACCCTGAGACGTCATGGTGTGCTTCCTGGCTGACATCGGCGAGTTCGATTACCGAAGGCGACATCAACCCTGACGTCATAGCTACGAGATTACGGCAATGGCGGATACCCCTACATTTTGCATATTTATTCATAACCCTAAGATACTATTTGGCGAACTAGGGTTCAAATAGTGTTTGAGAATAAGTAATAATGATAACAACAAACTGCTCCACTGGCACTACTTCGTGTATTATTGTGTATTATATTATTGATATTACAGATTTTCTTCATCACATTATTTTATTGACAATCACTGCTTACCTAGGCATTATTTCAAACCAAGCAATTGAAGTAGATGGTTTGTTAGCTCCACGTATGGACGCCAATTTGAGATAGGTTGTATTGTTTCACGTATGGAAAGTCAGTTTTAAGATGATGTATTATATTTCAACTGTTGGGGAACCGAACTTGAAGTTTGTTTGCAATTGCATGTATGGTACCCGGTTTCCGGTATCTTCGCCCCAAATGTACTTTCAGGTGGCCTTTGCCCCAAGTTTAAAAATATTCACTTTGTAATTTAAACTGTTTCTTTAAATATTATACAGTTATGTTTGCCTCGGCTGCGGCAGTATTTATTTTAGAAACACGTTTCTCTTAGCAGGGTTGTGGTGTGACAAGAATGTAGGCTTACACAGATTATAATTTTACTTCACTCCTTTTATTAATACTTGATACGATTAAAATAACGCTTCACTGATGGAGAGAGCTATGAGATTCTTTTTATTAATTAATTACACTTTTTAACACGTAAACTTATTTTTCGTCCCACACGAAAATACGTATTAAATCTCTCGAGGATGTGTCTCGCGTCTATTAGTAACACTGTTTGCAGGCAACTGACTTCTAGATTTGTAAATTTTGCTATATTTCAGTTTCTGATTGGCTAATCCTAGTCCAATAGAATACCTTCATTTAACTAAAGCTTTTTCTGGTTGTTGATTGGCTATTTTATAAACTGTCACTAAAATTACATTATTGCTTCCAAGAAGCACAGGTAGTATTGTTAAACTCTCAAAATCATTATTGACTCAAGGTTACCTCATTGTTAGCAACTTTTAATTTATTATTTTCACAGCACCTGCATTATTAAATTACGTAATATATTCACATAACATTATTACACATGGATACAATAATATAAGCATATGCAATGACTGTTACATACATTTTACAAATTATTACATACACACATTGCTTTAAGGCGGCTGTTATTGAATTTACATATTATATAATTAGACTGAAATTATTTAAGTGTTAAAAATACTGCCTCAAATGTGTTCTCGGGTGCATACACATCTGGAAACAACATTTTGATCTTTATATGGAGATAGCGAAGTGATGCTAGGGAAAAGGGAGAAGTGGTATAAAAAACCTTCAAACATGTTCCGTCAGATGACATACCTAATTTTGAGAAAATTTGAAAGTACAAGGTATATTTTGGAAATTATTAATGCTACAAGAACCTATTTGAGATGTGTAATTTAATGGGCCCTACACTTTTCTTTTATGTGGTAAGTATTAATATACGGTTTCAGAGATGCATCAATTCGATAGCAATGAGAACTTCATAGAAAATTAATATACATTTTTAGTTTTACAAGATCTCAATTATGTAATTTTCATAAAAATCCCTACATCCGTTTTTGAGGGGGAAAAACAGAAGAGATAAAGTGTGTCCATGAAAAGAGTTGTTTGGAAGGAGCGAGTTTCGCGAAAACCTGCAGGTTTCATTCTTGAAAGAAGTAGCGCGCGGATGCACACATAAATGTGTCTAAATTTATTTACTTTTTTAAAATCATACACCCTCATTTCCGGTAAAACTTTAATACTGAAGTTTTGGGCGGAGATTAATATTTTCGCTGCCTGCACAGATAACGCTGGAGAAAGTTAAAACAAAGAGTACAGAAATAAGAAAAGAGAAGAGATATACTCCATCAATAATTGCACAACTCGAGTGGAACCGACGTTGTTCTTATGGTAGGGAATAATTCACATGTTACACACAGCTGCTAATAAATGTGTTATTTTTCACTAATGAAAGATGGTTTATTGTCTTTCACTTAACCACTCGAAAAATAAAACATCCAACAAAAGCCTATGGGGCACACAGTAGACAAGCTTGCTCGGACACCTGTGTAAATCTGACACAGACAAGTGTATATCTCTGTGGAGGAAGACCCTGCTCTTGTCCACGTCATCCGTATTGAATTGTTTGCTTTGAGGGTACACTTCAAAGTAAAATTTACATGTAAACCCTCGGGGTTCTAACCTATTGCAACTTTCCAGTAACCACAATGTGTCGCAATATCGTTCAGGAAATGCTGTGCATCAGCATAGGAGAATTAAAACTAAAGGTTCCTTGGCTTTATCGCCAGCCTCAACCTTGCTAGCGTTTCGATATAGCGCATGGCATTTGGAGTGGCTCCTTTCTCCAAAAAATCCATAAGTAATCAACAGTTCTATGCTTCTCTTTGTTAGTTTCCATTATATCCTGCGTGGCGAGTGCTGTCTTGCAAATAGTTTTAGCTCGCATGCCACATGATGCATGACATCACTCTCAAAGATCGACCATGTTGTCCAGCGTGCTAGGTTCCTTCTCATGGAATAAAATGCAGCAGGGTCGCCAAGGAAAAACCAAACATTTTAAATTCGGTACTCCGTTTTTGCTTATTCAAACAACATTACCATTTTCGTAGGTATTCCTTTGTATTTTCATCATATTACAAAACATCTGATGTGTTACATTCACATTACTTTCTCTACTTTTGTATAAACGATTTTTACTAATGCTTATTCTCCGTATGCTTCATGTTAAACGATATATCGAGATGTGAATCTTATTGCTAATTTTCTTGTAGATGCAAGAGGAATTGGTAGGCTTTAAGCGATAGTCAAATATTTTAAGAGCTGGTTGCTATGTGGAGCATTCCATTCTCTTTGCATTACCAGGACAAAAAGAAATCAATAACGGATTCCCATTTGAGAAAAAGTATAAGTATGGAAAATTTAAGGGAATAACAAGCAATATCTCGAAAAGATTTCATTAAAAATGTATATATGTGACAAATTGTGTATTTTAACCCGATCTACATTTTTTGTGTAGTAAAACTTTGTCTCTCTCTTATGGTTTGCCAGTTATGAAAAAGTCGTTCACAATGAAGAATACTTTTGGAGACATTTCCAGAAAATTCGAGATATACAATTCATTTGCCATAAAAAGTCTTAAACTTAAGGTATTTTTTTCAAAAGCGTTGGAGCCATTTTTGAGAAAATTAAAATGTTCGAAAAGTGTTCCATGTAAAGGGTAATCTGGTGTGGGGGATTTTCTTGAAAACTTTCGTGTCGCATCTCTGGAAGATACTGAACCTAAATACAAAGTTTGGTGTAATGTAATGTAAAGATTGAACAAATCTTTATATACAAAATCTAAATGCAAGTAAACACTATATAAAGTCGCAAAGGACAAAATAATGACATAAAATTGAGAAACGTATCTGTAAAATATAAAATGGTATTACATGACCAAGAAATTACCTAATAAATACAGATTTTTATAACCTAGAATCCACGATAAGGGCTTATGTACACGTTAGCAATGTTGCAAAAATTAAAAGACGGCATGTCTACACCATCCGCCCCTGTTCGCATGTCTTCCTCTCTATCCATTTCTGGTTTTTTTTATCCCTCCCTTTGAAATATGGTATTTTGTTACGAAGAAATAGTTATCACACGTTTTTAAACTGCATAAAAAAGCTATTAGAATAATGACATCCTAATATCACGGAACAAAATGGACTCCTATAAAAATTCTTCCTGTTACGTGCTTTATAAATTTCCAAAATTCCTTCAGCGGTCAGGTCAGGTCAGGTCTCTTAAATAGCTTTAAAGACACCATGTTTTTAATAAACGAGAAATGGAAATAGTTCTGTAAGTCTCTATACTAATATTTGAACTTAGAATTAATGTATGAATATTGGAATTATTTATAAAATATATACAATAAGGAATGATTTGCGCTTCTATAACTCAAGACGACAAAATGTTTCAGATTCCTTTTAGCAGACTGAGTAAAAGTCACTAGACTTTGAACTCACGGCTAACACCAGTTATTTAACCATGGCAAAAGTCAATTTATAAAATTTATCTTTAGCTGGGTCAATAACGAAGCATTTTGTAACACAAGTTACCTTTATTACGTAAGTTAATATGTGGAAAATGTGTACAGAATTTATACAAAATACAGGAAATAATTTATACACATCCAAATAGAAGCTCAGCAATCGAAATACGAATCTTTGATTTGGCATGTTATGTCTTAAACAACTGAGTGGCTATGTCCTCCGGGAACGTGACCCGATTCCCAATAAACTATCCGACTCTATGTCCCGGAAACCTCAAAAGCTGCTTCTCTGAAAGAGATTTAAGCCGTAATCCTGATCTTAGCTTCAGATTCTTCCAATCTGATTCTCCCTCATAGCTTTGCGCTTATGTAAGAGTATTCTGCCTTTTATCTGCAGTCTTGAGATAAAATGAAACGAAAAAGTGATTGAATTTTGCGAAAGACTTAACTCTAAAGATGTATATACTCCAGCTTTCAACGTAATGCAGGATCGAACCCTGTTTTGCACGAAGAAGAGTAAACCTGCCATTCGCCTGATGCGTTAGGCAGCTCACAGCACTTTCTGTTTGTGGATTGCATACGCTCCACCGCTCTCGCAAGATTCGGATCGATTGTTACACGCAAAGTGGCAAAGTTTGCCTTCTCGGATAAACAGCCGTGCTTATTCAACTTTCTTTTCTTTTAGTATCGAAATAAAGCTGCAGGAAAATAACATGGAGTAGAGGCGGAAATGTTGACTGTGCATAAATAGAAGCTGTGTATTTTCCGAACTCCACACACTACTCGTGCTTCATAGACCTTGTTAACAAGAGAGCGTTTTCACAAAGTTTCGAAAGTTTTATGGTGCTATATGTCCTACTATTATGAGTATTTAAGATATTTATTCTACGTAAATTTGCTGTCCGTATCTTGCATTTTGTTTAATAAATATATACATTATAACTAGCTACTATTCATTCTTTTTGTTGGTTTTAAGAGGAAAACAAAAAACGGCCTTCTGTGTATCTCCTATGTCATTCTGAGAGATTTTGGTGCACTTTACTAGATAACTATTAGATCTATGTTTCTGAAACTTGTATAGTTTGTTTTTCAAACTAATATTCTTTTTCTAAATATTTTGATGCAGCGGCTATAACCCAAGATTATCGGGAGAACAGCGCCGGGCAGTCTGAGATAAACAGCAGTAAGTAGCGCTCTTGCCAGCGTAAACACCGAAAGCGCTATAGTCAGATAACCAGAATCTTCCGAAAGTTTTCTTCCCCCCTCTCAAAGTGTGTCCAGGAAGTTCTAGAATGTTCTCTCGTAGATTCCATTGGCTATATAAGCGAGGAAAGTAGATTACACTGTTAAGTGAACGAGTGAGTGCGTTTCTACTGCAACATCAAGTGCGGTTCTCCGTGCGAGTTCTTGGCGACTGCTGTAACGTGAGCGAGAGCTACTAAGGAGCGAGAGAGATTGTAGAAGTCTTGTAATCGACTCCCAGTGAGTGAACCGTCCGGAAGAAGAGGCTATGTCACGAAGAAAGTGAAGTGACGGGGAAATCGAACTTCATCACATTAGTGAACTGATAGTGTGAACTAAGTGAAGCCCCAGTGAAAGTTATACCAGATCAAAATAATGACAGTGAGAACGAGAGACTTGACAGTTGAAAAGCTGTACAAAGTCACAATATTAGTAAGAAAATTATTATTTTAAATCAACATTAACGTTTTTAAAATATAGATTGTGTTATACTCAATTCCATTCTTAGCTTCACTTATTTGAATGGCATTAATAATATGTAAAATGTTTGGATCTGTAGTTTCATTAGTACAATAATAATGTGTATTTGAATGTTAAAAATGATTGAACTGGGAAAATGGGTTTAAAGATTTTATTAACATTTTCCCACTCACTTATTTAGAAAGAGTCCAGATCCATAATCAGAATTCTTACTGTCTTCCTTTGTTTTTGTGCTTCTTCTATAGATGAGCTGAGAAATGTGTATTTTGCAGTTTAGAAAATGCAGGTAGACATACAATAAAACCTGTAAGGGGACTGTCCTACATAAAAATGTCTGATTTTACTCTGCAAATAAAGTATATGTGTTTAAAATTCGCATTTTGACTGCAGACTCATGTTGTATAAATCTTGAATACTGAAGATGCAAAAAAGCTTTAAAATTAATCTTTTTTGTCAGTTATACCTTAATGGTATTGTTGTGAAACATTGTGAACTGTGTAAAATATACATGCACATTTGTACATGAAACCTGAATATCCTGCAACTATTTGGGAACATACTTTGTTTAAACGTGTTTTCGTCGTCAAACATGTTTTCGTCTCTAAGGTATAAGCTTTCTGTGAAATTGTTCATTTCCTTGTATCCCACCCAAAATTCCAAAATGAGATTTGACACTGGACATACACATTTTGAGGCTCTTAAAAAGAAAACATTTTCGAAGAGAAGAGAGAGGGAGATGTATATTTCAAATACGAAAGATTAACATCAAATGCCATGCGTAAGTCGAACGCTTTCTGTGAAGGAAAAGCGGCTAGCTAAATTCTCTTCACACCGAGTAATCCTTTATGTGGGAAGAATGATGATTGTTTTAGTAAAGGATATAATAATTCTGAATGATGAATACTGTGTATATCTTGAAAATCCTAAAATTTGGAAAGCATAAGTTGGCCATGGCTTAAGAAAATTTATATGTGGTTAAAATATAAATTTTGTCAAATGATACTTTCTGTGACGTTAATAATTTTCAGCACATTCACTGTTCTAGTGTTCATGTTTCCAAAATTTAAAGCAGTAGACTTAAATACTAAATGAATTTATTTTGTCGCTCGTGAGGTTATATAAACACTATATAAAACTGAACGCTTATACGTTAAACGCAGCTAGGATAACAGAATAAGATCATGCACTTTACATTTCTCCCAACTTCACAGAAAATGTAACCAACTGCTACAGATTCTCCAACATCTTTAGACCGCAAGTTCTCTTAAGTAAGATTATCACACTTGTTTGAATAAACTTCTCCTTTGCTCCACCACATCATGATATACGCTCTTTCAACGGCACACATTGAGCAGAAAATCTCTCTTACAGTCCTACGTTTCTCCATCTTTTCTATCTTCTTGTTCTGCACTTTCGTCTTTAACGGTATCCCATATAGGCAATTCCAGTTCAAGTCTTTCGAAATAGAAGGAAAATCGATCTCGCATTTTCTAAATGGGACGAAACTTTTTGCGTTTATACAAATATTTGATACATTTCTTTGTACATAGTTTTAAAATTCAGAAAATAATAGTTTTTAATTTCTCTTCTACGTATAATAAGCAATGGAATTATTGTATTCCATCCAAAAATTCCATATAAAGATTGAATGCCTTGAGGAACCGTGATTTCAGTGTGTGTGTGTGGTCCGTCATAACCCAAATAAAAAAATTCTGATAAATGCATAACTTGGTATTTAGATTCAATACCGTCCAAAGATGCTGCACGAATATTTTCATGAAAACCTCCAACACGGACTACCCTTTACGTGAAGATCTTTAGAAATTTTGTATTTTTTAAAAAAATGGCTAACGATTTTGATTAAACTCCATATATGAAGGTATTTACATTACAAATAAAATGTAAAGCTAGAATTTTCTGCTAATAGTCTGTGAAGTCAACTGCATTTGGAAGAAATTTAGCATAATCTTGCATAACTGGTAAACTGTAATTGATAGGCGAAAACGTACTCGCAAAAATGTAGGTATTTTTAAAACACAGTTTATTTCAAGTACCTTTTGGCATAAGCAATTAATGATTATCTGTTGTTAGAGGTTCGGATTTTTCATTTCTTGGTAATTCTCTTAAGTTCTGCCAACATTCAGTTGTTTCTCGCGATTGCATAGAAAGAGTATGGAATTTTAAGGCCAGCGATAGCGTCCAGTTCTTAATCTTTTGACTATCCCTGTTACATTTGTAATTATAACGAAATGTGTAATGTAGATAATTCTGCAAAGGCTAATTTGGATTAAAATGTAATACATAGAAAAATTAGCTTTAGGAAAAACAGTTTCTATATCCACTAATAAACGATAGAGCATAGAGGTTAGTGTCTTTATATGAAAATCATAACTCCTATATACTTTGGAGTAAAGAGAGAAACTATAGCCCATCTTTTAGGGGACGTTCTGCTTTACAAACTGGCACTATGTTAAGTATGACAATTTCCACATTCTCAAGCCATGTGGTTTCTTTTTTTGCAAACATTGGCGTTTTTTTTTGTCAATTATTGAGTTGAACAGATTTTTCTGTACCAAGCGGAATGGCATGGTAACATCTGGCCCGCATTCGCGAGATCCAGGTTTAAATCCCGAGGGCCGAACAATCTTACTGTTTTGTTTTTGTAGTTTTCCTCAGTCATCAACGTAAGTACCGGAATAGATATCTAATACCATGAACCAAAGTTCCCCTTAAATCTAAAACAATAGTAAAAATTAAAATAGATGTCAATAGCGTATACTCTGCCATCTATCTACACATAATGAACGTAGTTAGACTGGCGGTACCCTGATGCGACCTGCATGGTACATGTAGAAGCAGAGATACAGCTGCTTAGTACTAAGGCCTCTGTGGACACGTGACTGCGCAAGAACATACGGTACAGGGAGAACTAGAAGGCCAACTTTCCGCCACACACCAACCCGCGAGGTTTCTCCTAACAGATATTTCGCGATATGACCACATACTTAAAGCGATGAAGAGAGAGAGAGAGAGAGAGAGGGAGAGAGAGAGTGAGAGTGTTTTCGCGATTGAAATTTTTTGTTATAAATGACGACCCTTCTTAGTTTCTCTACTACGTATAGTAAGTAGGGGAAGTATTGTATTCCACCCAAAAATTTGATACCGGGATTTCACCGGAAATATATGCTTTGATACCCTCTGAATCCAAAAAAATCTGATATGTTACACTCACATGACTTACTCTACTCTTGTAAAAACTACTTTTACAAACGCTTATTCTCCATCTACTTCATGTTAATCGAGATAAACATTGCAGACTCTATCTTATTGCTAATTTTCTTGTAGATGCAAGGGGAATATATACTTACAAGGGCAGTATCGAAATGCAGTAGCCTTTAAGCATATACATATCTCTTAATAGCTGGTTGCTAGGTGCAGCACTATTCCCTTTGCCACTCTGAGTATTAATACTCTTTGCATATCCATAAAAAAATGAATAACGAATTCCCATTTGAGAAAATAAATATTGAAACATTTAAGGGAATAACAAGCAATATTTCGAAAATGGTTCACTCAACAACAAAAATGTATAAGACATAAATTGTGTATTTTAACGCGATCTACATCCTTTGTGTAGTAAAATTTCAGCTATCTCTTATGGTTTACCAGTTTACCAAAAGTCGTTCACAATGAAAAATACTTTTGGAGACATTCCCAGAAAATTCGAGATATACATTTTATTTGTCATGAAAATATCTTAAACATATGATATTTTAATCAAAATCGTTGGAGCCATTTTTGAGAAAATTAACATTTTCGAAAAACTTTCCATGTAAAGGGTACTTTGGGGTGGGGAATTTTCTTGAAAACCTTCGTGTCGCATCTCTGGAAGATACTGAACCTAAATACCAAGTTTGGTGTTTATCCGACTGTTCGTTTCTGAGTTATGCTGTTCACAGATACACACACAGACAGACACACACACGGACATGTTTCCAAAAATGCTTTTTTTGGGTTCAGGGATCTCAAAACATGTATTTCCGGTGAAATCTCGGTATCGAATTTTTGGGTGGAATATAATACTTCCCATACTTAGTATACGTAGTAGAGAAAGTAAAAAGCATGTTTGGAAACGTGTGTGTGTGTGTGTGTGTGTGTGTGTTTGTGAACAGCATAACTCAAAAGCGAACACTCGGATAAACACCAAAGTTGGTATTTAGGTTTAGTATCTTCCAGAGATGCGACAGGAAGGTTTTCAAGAAAATCCCCCCACCCCAGATTACCCTTTACATGGAACATTTTTCGAAAATTTTAATTTTCTCAAAAATGGCTCTAACGATTTTGATTAAAATATCACATGTTTAAAATATTTTCATGACAAATGAAATGTATATCTCGAATTTTCTGGGAATGTCTCCAAAAGTATTCTTCATTGTAAAAGACTTTTGCATAACTGGTAAACCATAAGAGATAGACAAAATGTTACTACGCAAAAAATGTAGACCGCGTTAAAATACACAATTTATGTCATAAACATTTTTTTGTTGAGTGAACTATTTTCGAGATATTGCTTGTTATACCCTTAAATTTTCCAATACTTTTCCTCAAATGGGAATTCGTTATTCATTTTTACTTTCTCTACTACGTTTAGTAAGCAGGGGAAGTATTGTATTCCACCCAAAAATTCCATACCGAGATTTCACCGGAAATACATGTTTTGAGATCCCTGAATCTAAAAAAAGCATTTTTGGAAATATGTCCGTGTGTGTGTGTGTGTGTGTGTGTGTGTGTGTGTGTGTCTGTCTGTCTGTGAACAGCATAACTCAGAAACGAACAGTCGGATAAACACCAAACTTGGTATTTTGGTTCAATATATTCCAGAGATGCGACACGAAGGTTTTCAAGAAAATCCCCCCACCCCAGATTACTGTTTACATGGAACATTTTTCGAAAATTTTAATTTTCTCTAAAATGGCTATAATGATTTTGATTAAAATATCATATATTTAAGATATTTTCATGACAAATAAAATGTATATCTTGAATTTTCTGGGAATGTCTCCAAAAGTATTCTTCATTGTGAATGACTTTTACATAACTGGTAAACCATAAGAGATAGACAAAATGTTGCTACACAAAAATGTAGATCGCTTTAAAATACACAATTTATCTCATATGCAGTTTTTTGTTGAGTGAACCATTTTCGAGATATTGTTTGTTATTCCCTTAAATTTTTCAGTACTACTTTCTCAAATGGGAATTCGTTATTCATTTTTTTGGTCTTGGGTATGCAAGGAGTATTAATCTGTGGGAAAGGGAATGGTGCTGCACCTAGCAACCAATTATTAAGACATATGTCAATGCTTAATGTCTGCTGTATTTCTATATTGCTCTTGCAATTACAAAACAAGGGGAACATAGTAAGTCTTAAGCGTACTTAAGTATTTTTAGAACTGGTCGCTATGTGTAAAATGTGACTCTCTTTGCATGTCAAAAGATCGTTTCTGCAAATGTTTATCTCGATTAATATGAAATATATGGAGAATAAAAGTTTGTAAAAATCGTTTGTACAAGAGTAGAAAACATCATGTGAGTGTAACACATCAGATTTTTATGTCCTGGACATACAAAGAGAATGGAATACTCCACATAGAAACCACCTCTTTAAATATTTGACTATTGCTTAAAGCCTACCAATACCCCTTACATCTACAAGAAAATTAGCAATAAGATTAATATTTCGATATCTCGATTAACATGATGCATATGGAGAATAAGCGTTTGTAAAAATGATTGTACAGGAGTAGAGAAAGTCATGTGAGTGTAGCACATCAGATTTTTTTTATGCCCTGGACATACAAAGAGAATGGAATGCGCCCCATAGCAACCAGCGCTTAAAATATTTGACTATCGCTTAAAACCTACCATATTCCCCTTGCATCTACAAGAAAATTAGCAATAACATTAACATCTCAATTAACATGAAGCAGATGGAGAACAAGCGTTTGTAAAAATAGTTTGCACAAGAGTAGAGAAAGTTATGTGAGTCATCAGATTTTTTCAGAAACTATGGTGATAAACACAACCTCTAAGTGCTGTTTTGGATCTCCTTTTATACTACTAATATGTTTGGTTATGTTTTAGAAAGAATAATTGCAGCCAAAGGACGGCACACTTGAAACATTCCTATCCACCTTAATAAACAAACTTACAGGATAACAGCAGATCAATAAACTTAGAGGGTTTGCATCTACATTCTGTAAACTTTTCACTCTGATATCTTAAATAACTCTGAGATATTGGATAAATAATTTAGCATATTTAACATTGCAAAGAGGGGGCTTTTAATTTCTCCTTAATGTCGTACCGGCATGTTGTAGCTCAGTTGGTTGGAGCAACGCAACGGAAAGCCGAAGAGCCGTGGTTCACATTCCAGCTATGACTTGAATTCTTCAGTTTGATTCTACCTTTCCGACTAATACTTCTACTTTTATCTCTCCTAACACGGGTGAACTTTCTTACCCTTTCGTTTTTAACCGTGAAAAATCGTCCTATTCACTCCGGCATTTAGAATTTTCATGTTTTACGGAGGGTGGAGATACCTCTGGTTAAACGCTTATTTGGAACGCAATGCGTGGAACTAATCACTCCCCAATTTAGAATTAGGCATGATGAAGATTTTGCACTGTGTGTAAATACTGTTCCACCATTTGATAGATGTTATTGTGAACTACTAAGTTAAAGTTTGAAAAGCTTCATTTAAAGCAGCTTTTATAAACATATAAAAATAAACAAATGTATAGGTGAATGAAGTTAATTAATAAACAAATAAATAAATAGTAGAAATATAGAGTTAAAAACCTTGCCAAAGTTTGCTCACTTATATCATATCAAAGTGTTTGAGTTAACTTTATAATGATGTTTATGAACTTATTTCCCCATTTTATAGCTAGGAGAACTGGGTAGAGCTATAAAATAGATCGTCAGCCTTGGTAAAGAAGGGCGAGATCACGGGGATAGGAAAATTTACATAAAATATTTTGGAATATTTTCAGTAGGAAATTTGAATATCAAACAAAATTACAGTAATCTGGGTTTTTAAGAATAAGTAGATTCACCTTTCAGAATGATATAGATGGAAGTGCATAATTTGTGTTTAATAATCTGAACTATTTTTTTCTGCATTTCAAATAAGGCCATAGAAAATTATCTAAAGTAGTTGAATGTCGACTTAGGCAAAGATCATCGAAGACCGAAGAGAGGTATAGTGCTTATACCTAAGGAAAGAATGCAGGTTTATATCTAACAAGGTCACAGTATTTTATTAAATAAAACAAGTTCGTAACGTTGAATTTCAGGTTCATTTTGTGACAGAAATGATCTGGTAGCATTGACAAAATGTGTATCCCTTTAATATATTATCCATTGTAATTACCTTTGGGATTATAACCATTTTAACCAGTGCTTGTATGTAATTTCTGATTTGTTTAATGTGTACGCATAGACAGAAAAGCCGAAGGTGATAGATGCTCTGAAATAGCGATCGCACTTGGAGTCGGGTGAACGACAGAGCGATAAAGCCCTTGTCCAATTCAGGGAAATGGTCGATGGAACAATATTCTGTCAGATGAGGTGCCTTGCAATGCCCTACTACCTGACCAAGCCTTACGACCGCTTGAAACTAATTGGATGGAATGTCTCCGCCAACAAATTAGATTGAACTTTGAGGAGACAGTTGAGCACGAAAGGGTATGGAGATATTTGGAAATTACTGTTCTCAAAAACAGTTTTAGAACTGATTATTGATATGCTTCTCATTGTATCTTTCTGTAGGTTAGTTTTCATTCTGTTTATTTATACAAGGCCAGTTCCTGGCACGAAGCTCGGACAGTATTTCTTTGTGGCACGAAATTAAAATAACATAATCATTATCACAGTTTGGACATTTTTAAAGTTACTTTCTGTCACCATTAATCAAACTTGCCTATGCATCTCTGGCTTTATTTTCCTGGATTTATTAGCTTTGATGGTTCGTGTTCTGTTAATATGTGTTGTGATTTCTCTTCATTCATCCTAGCTCGTTCTATTCATTTTATACCTTGACTCCATATTGCAATACTTCATCAAACTAGTGCCCATAAATATATAGCTGATATCACTTAATACATTTAAAATTATAACATTTGCAAAAGAGAAAAAAAGAATCTGCGTTACATTCACATGACTTTTCCACCCACTCTTCTGCCAACTATTCTTAAAAAGCTTATTCTGTTACCTAGTGGTTGTTAATCGAGATAAACCTTGTGGAAATAATTTTAAGCAAAAGGGAAAAACAGACTGAAGCGAGACTGAAATATTTAAAATGTGGTCGCTGTGTGATGGCTTTAAATTGCCACGCCTTTCACGCCCACGAGAGGAAATAATAATAATAATAATAATAATAATAATAATAATAATAATAATAATAATAATAATCATAGCAGCAACTTAGCGCTTGAAAAATGATACAGTATTCGAAAGTTCGCACATTGAAAATAATATCTCGGAAACGGTTACTGGCTTTCAACAAAATGTTCTCAGAAGTATGAGAAGGACATCCTGACACTCAGCATATATACACTGATGGGTCCAGGTTGGATGGCAACAATGGATGTTGTGTGTTGTTTTCCAGCCACACAGAATTAAAATTGAGTTTTTTATTTATGGACGATCTTTAACTGCCGTGGTCCTTAGCATCCTACTCTATATTGGGCGTGAAATACCGTAATTTTTCACCGAGGCCTCTTTATCAAGGTTCTTTTACGTGCCGTAAATCTACAACACGGGACCACCGGCATTACTTCCTTTCCGAAGGAAGCCGTGCTAAGGATTTTTACGCCCGGAAAAAATCCATCGCCCTCCGCTGGGTTTGAACCACATGATGTTCTATGGACTACCTGATCACTTTTTCAACCTTCTCTTGCTAACTTTTCACTATTAAGTATGCAATACATCAAAGAAACCGTATATCAAGTTTGGTATTTATCGGACTTATTAGTTTTTGAGTTTTGCTGTTACTCAGCGATATGGCGCCGCGCTGCATTCAGTCCAGGATTCAAACCCCCGGTTGGGCCAACCTAGCCGAAGGGTCGCTAGGCTGCTAGGCGAATGCTGCGTTGGACTATATGGTTCGCGAATTTTCTTATCATCCCTTTCATGACAAAATTTCATTTCACCGCCATACGAGGCATCGGCCTGATCACCCACCCTGGATATGCTATGATCCAGAGTTTGGTTGCTCCTCAGCAGGATACTGACCCAAGACATTGGCTTGCAAATCTATGGGGTGTAAATTCTACAAAGAAGAGGGTAATCTGAAGAAGAGATTAATAGTATCACACACACACGAATGTTTTTGTAAAAATAGTTTTTGGAGGGGTTCGGTGGGCCTCAAAAGTAACTTTTTACGGTGAAATCTCGATATCGTAATTTTGGGTGGAATACAATAATTCTTCTATCTACTGCAGGTACGTAGTAGAGGAAGTAAAACTACAACTGTGTCATTTTTTAATTCACAAGCTCATAAAGCGCGTCTTTTGAATAAATTCAAGTGCTATGAAACGTTGAAAACACACAAATTATGGATTCACTAAGTCTACCACAAGATTTTAACGCTACACGAAAGGATGCCTAAAACACACTAGTTCGAAAGCGCTGCTTTTAATCATCGTTCAAAGGCTAATGAAGTGGTGTGACTACACCTTGTATACGGCATTTTTAGCTTGTTGATGTGCAATGAAGAGGAATCCTTTTTACTCTGAAAAAGCTGGATAATACGCCGACATGGCTTTGTTCACCCGACCGTTATTAAGACAAAGGTCCTGCATTGAGAATAAAAGCTACTAAAATTGCAGTTGAAGGCACAGCTTTCTACGCAGGTAAATGCATATTGATTTTAACAGTAACATTTGAGCTCGCTGCTGTACCTCGGTACAAAGACTTAAATAACAACAAAGCGTAAATGAAACAAAGACAACGGACACCTGTGTACTGACTACGAGAGCTCTTGTAGAGAGAAGGATCTGGGAAATGAAAGAAAATGTGATACAAATTACAATATCAAGCCTCAAATCGCTAAATCTCCTCGGACTAATCGTATTGCTGTTAAGAACTGTTCACTTTTAAAAGAGATTAGTAGTGCCGTGACAAAACCTTATTTTTGTGTAACATATTGCCATGGACACCCGCTACTCCATCAGATGTCACAGACGCCCTTGGCGCCTTCACTAGATGTGATATACTGGTCACTTTGCCCAAACGTGTGCCTATACCAATTGTGACGTAAGCCCTATCGGCTCCATCAGCTGGAACAAGGAAGGAACGTAGAAGGTTTTCAGACGAGAGAGCGATTCTTGGCAGATGGAGTGCTTTGGATATAGCAGTAAAAAGGCAGCAAATTATTCACTCTGGTTCCAAATTTAGTTTTAATTATCTACAGTATCACTCTACACGAAAATAAACATACCAGCAAGGTTTATTTAGGTAAATGTTTACTCTACATTACTACAAACATCAACCATGATAAGGCTGAAACAGACAAGATTACCTGGGGTACGTGAAGGTTGTTTTCTATTTTCCGGGATCTTGCGGCGTTGTTGAATATTAGATTAACGATTAAAAGACTGAGAGACACAGGTTCCTGTTAACACGTGTCTAGCAGAGAGGCCGCCGTCAAAAACTTGAAAATATCGAAGGAGTATTCTGACTATTACAGCACTGACATAAGCGGGTGTCAGCATGATTTCGCATATTACATCCACGTGCCGACAGCTTCCGCATATTCGGAAAACGTTCTTTAAAAATCACGCGATACTTCGCTTACATAAGCATCCGGAGAATAACTGGCCAGAATGCCTAAAGCCAATGTTATCGTTCCTCTTAAACTTTATTCTGAACATTCTATGCCTATAAAATTATATGCATCACAGTTTTGTAAAATAAAACACAACTGTCATAGTATACATTGCGTTAACTGTATATAAGGAGCTGTTGTGGCTAATAATTAACAGGTTATCAATTTAGTTTGTGGCACGAAAACTATAGGTTCCTTTTTGTTGTTTTATATTATTTATTATCACATTCACTCTTAATCATAACACTTCCAGACTCTGTGAAGGTTAGGGAATGATTCCGATTCTTGCTGATTATTTAACCAGAATTATTCCTTAACCTCCACATGGTCTAGAATCGAAACTGTGGGAGTGAATGTGTTTAAGTGAAAACAGAATAATAAAAACAAACATTAAGAAACCTACAATACGCAAGTAAAAACACCAACACCATTTTTGCTCAAGTCAGAGCTTCAATATGACCATAGAGGTTAAGAGGTGATAGAAACAAAACAATAGGTAAAAAGAATAGGAAGCTTCCTTCATACAGAATTTTCATTTTTAATAAACTCGAGACTATGGTATCCTAATTCACCAAGAAGTCCTCTAATCCATTCTTCAACATTTGGTGCAATAAACATAAGGAATATAGTCTCTGAAGCCAAATAAACAATTTGCGCGAATCACACTACTATAACAGAGTTAAAATGCTAGTGTCGGGCTCAGTACCAGTGAGACGGCCAAATTAATGGTTGTTACAACCACACTCTTCCAAACCAAGCATATAGTTCATTACCTCAAGGCTGTCAACGTATACTAAGGTTTCAAACTATTAATTATGAATAACAACTAATCGCTTCCACCATCTTCGCGAGGTTTGACTAGAATATTTTCTTATTCATCTCAACCTTTTCGCCGCTACATATTTGGCTAAACCAACTAACGCATTGTGCTGATTCGTTCTTGTCGTTCTTGCTCTCCCTTTGCTGAATTCCTTCCGCGAGCTCACTATTTCAATGCACACGATTAAATTCTTGGCTGATAAGCTTATTAATTCTGCTAAATGTCACCATGGTATTCGCTTTCTGTTAATGCAGGTGGGACCGCATCATATGCACGTACTGCATTCTGTAAATAGCGATATTCAAAATAGTATCTGTAGTCAATATTAAATCCAAAAAGGGGTCAGAGCTATAACGCATATCGTTTCAGTGGACATAAAATGTATCCCAGACAACAAAGAGGGAACACGATGTAAGAAACCGATCAGGGGTCATCATTTCCACCAATATATCTATCATTTGCAATGAGGGTAGCGAAGTTTCACGTCAGGTATATCGGTTACTGGCAATGAGCTCACCGACACTGCGCGACCAGATACACACACACACACACACACACACACACACACATTCATACAAGCCGGACGATTTAATTTGAGTCTGTACAATATCTCCAAATCTAAGCGTTGTAGAAAGAAATGCTTTGAAAAAAAAGTAGCCTCATATTATGGGGAAAGTAAACGCCATTAGTCGTGTTTTATTTGGTGAACGTTATGGTGGTCATTTTAGAGCCAATTTAATTTAACCCGAAATGTAGGTTCCCATTAAAAAATTACCCTAAAATGACTAAAGGACTATCATAACATCCTCCAAACAAAGACGACTAATGACATTTACTTTCCCCCATATTACGAAGCAGTGTTTATTAACACATTTCTTTCTACAAGTTTAGTTTTGGAGATACTGTACATCTTAACTTAAATGGTCTACCCTATATATAGGATGAGTTACCTAAAACTTGCACCGCAAGTATTTCGGAAATGGAAAGTGCTATTGATGTGCAGTTTTCACAGCATTGATTGGTAGCCAGGGGCTCGTACATTTAGCCTATAAACAGATTTTAATAATAATGAGAAAGTGTATTTTTTTTAGCAAACATACAATGTTTTAAATGGAGCTATGCCTAGTCACATCAACAGAATAAAGGTAGGGTAAATTAGAATGTCAGTGGCGTTTGTTATAAAATTCTATTGCAAGTGGTTTCCGAGAAATCTTATTTTGAAGCTTTTACGCAACGACATTTGTACAACCTGTGGTAGCACAAACTAAAGAAAAACAAAAGGGAATTACAATACCTTTGTGGATTCTTACAAGTAGACAGAATATAGTCCTTCAAAGCTTGTGTTCAAAATGACCACCGGCAGTTTCAATACACGCTTTCAGTCTGCTATGGCAAGACGGCTGCATACGTTCTAGCATTTCAGCGGAAATTTCAGAGTAGGCAGCAGTAATACGTCGTTTTAATTCGTCTGGTGTAGTTGGTACATCCTTGTAGACAGAACTAATTCATTTCCTAAATAAGGAATAGCGGATAATAAATTAGTAATTGCTGTGCCACCAACTTTTGTTTACATAACATAATAGAATTAAAAATAATGTACATAATATATATCTCTCAGCTTTCCCCACAGAAAAACGTCTAAAGGGGTCAGATCCGGTGAACGGGCAGCCAAGGACAGGTCCTCTTCGTCCATTCCAACGATTTGAAAAACAACCCGTTAAGACAAGCTATAGTACTTCGTGCACTATGGGCTGGACAGCCATCATGTTGGTACCACAGCTTCCTCCTAGTCTGCAAAGGGAAGTCTTCTAGCATATGTCGCAGATGGTCTGTCAGGAGGCTGCGATACTTGTGCGAGTTCATTGTTCCTTCTATGAACAAAGGGCCTATAATCTGACAGTTCACTATCCCACACCACACGTTTGAACTCCATGGAGGCTGAGTTCCACCTGACTAAGCCAACGGAGATTGCCAACAGACCAATAGTGCATGTTTCTGCGGTTTACCGGGCCATGATTAGTAAATGTTGTCTCATCACTAAACAATATGCATAATGAATCTGGAGTATCATCTCTTAATGCCCAAGTAAAAAAGTTAACACGATTCGCCAAATCCTTTCCATGCAGCTCTTAATGGTGAGAGATGTGATATGGATGGAACCTATGTCGATGGAGAATGCGCGGTACACTTGCCTGACTTATGCCACTTCCACGTGCGATTGTGCGGGAATTAATTTGCGGATCTACTGCAGCGGCAGCCAAAACATTAATTTCTGCCTCTTATCCAGTCACTTGTTTGTTTCTGTTACGTTTTATAGGTGTTACAGTACCACTTTCACGTAATTGGCTGAAGAGGATAAATAATTGCCGAGATGGTTGACGTCTATTGGGATACGTTTCCGCATACACCTTACAGGAACGAACTGCATTAGTAAACCCCATGTTCCACTCAGGACTTACTGCTTCAACTGTCACAAACTTACTGACCAGAAAGTCGCAATGCAATCAATGAACACAAAACAGAATGTAAACAAACATAACAACATCGTACCTAGCAACTAAGCAGGTTGAGTGGGACAAACAATTGTCGGGGTGGAAACTTTTCAAAACACGATTTCTCGTTGCACTTGCACTAGAATCCTGCAACAAAGGCCATTGACATTATAATTTACCATACCGTTACTCTGTTGATGTGACTAGGCATAGTTCCATTTAAAATTGTATGTTTGGTCAAAAAGCACTTTCTATTTATTATTAAAATCTGTTTATGGGCTAAATGTACGAGCCCCTGACTACCAATCAATGGTATTGAAAACTGCACATCAATAGCATTTTCCATTTCCGAAATATTTGCGGTGCAAGTTTTAGGTGATTCACTCTGTATATATTTTTATACATATTTTGCTTAGCGGTGAAATGGTTAGGAATCGATTGGTACTGCTAAGGCATGAATAGGTTAACTTCATATATAGGGCCTTTCAACAAGAGTGCCCTATCTTTAACTTGTGATAGCTGCCGTTGTTATTTAGTTTCAATTTTTTAATGTGGTTACAGTCGTTATTGACAAATAGCCATGGAACGTTACCGCATTCAACAACGCGTAGAAATTGTGAAAATTTAATATCAAAGTGGATCATCTGTTCGCCAAATCTTCCGTGTATTGCGTGAAATTTACGGTGTGCATAATCGTCCCTGCGAGAGAACGATTTAGCGTTTGATCGATAAATTTGAAAGAAATGGTTCTGTCAATGATCAAAGAACGCCTGTACGTAATCGACGTAAGCGCTCCAACGAAAACATAGGCGCCGTTCATGGGTGTGTACGCGAGAACGGAAACAAATTAATTGCTCGTCGAGCGCAAGAATTTGAGCTTTCGCCGACCAAAACTTGGCGAATTTTACATATGGACTTGAAGTTTCACGCTTACGAAATGGTGTTAACTCAAGAACTAAAGCCCAACGACCATAGGTTGCGCCGTGTATTCGCTGACTGGGCTATGGAGCAATTGGAAGCTGACCCGGATATTTGTCGAAAAATCATCTTCAGCGACGAAGCCCACTTTTGGATGGATGGTTGTGTTAACAAGCAAAATTGACGCTATTGGAGCAATCACAATGCAATGCAGATTCAAGAACGACCACTATATCCCCAAAAAATTACTGTTTAGTGTGGATTTTGGTATGTTGGAATCATTGGTCCGTATTTTTTCCAAGATGAAGATGAAGATGGAGAAGCTCTGTCAATAGATAAGGATACCGGGCTCTTATAAGGTACTATATTCTGGTTCCAGCAAGATGCTGCCGCAAGTCATGCTGCTCTCGAAACAATCGATCTTTTGAAGGAGAAGTTCAGAGGTTTCATCATTTCCCGTGGTGGTGATGGAACTGGCCCCCGAGGTCATGTGATTTAACTTCGTTGGATTACTTCTTGTGGGGTTATGTTAAATCTCGAGTTTATGTCAAGCCAGAAATAGTAAATGATCTTATGAATAACATCACGCGTGTTATTCGTGAAGTTAGACTTAATTTACGTTCTTCTGTCATTGAAAATTGGGTCAACCGTACACACGCAACCCAGGAAAGTCGCGGCGGTCACTTAACTGATGTCCTCTTCCACACTTAATGACATTAATTATGTTCCAAAATAAAAAAAGAAATAAACATCTATCATTTATAGAACGTGTTTTATTTAAGTTCAAAGATAGGGCACTGCTGTTGAAAGACCCTATACTTTAGTCCTGTTTTCAAAGAACCCCATAGCTTAAATTCGCAAGGGGTGTGTTGCGGAATACGGTTGACCATTGATATTAGTGCTCTTTTGTTGTGTGCTCGAACATTTCATGAATTGCTACTAGAGAAACACAAGCTGTATGTGGTGTAGTTGAAACCTATTGTACAGGTCGAAATTACATTTCCGCTGGATTTGCTTCGGAAAAAAGTAGAGTAAAATCATTTTCACATACCTGTGGGCATTTACGGTTCACTGAAAAATTGGAGAGATTATTCTCTAGCTAATAATGGCATGATAATATTCTCATCTGGACTGATGCTTCGTGAATGGAGTTATTCACTTCTGACTCTCGGAAGCCATTACGCCAGTAAAGGCACGATTACAAAATGAGTTTGCGGTTCATTTCTCTAATATAAGAGACCACATTATCAATTTCACATATTCAAAAATGCTAATTTTGTATATAAGATAATTGTTCAGATGAAATGTCCGCAGTACTACAGACATTTACAGTGAACCACAGGTGCCTCTATCCATGATCTATTAAGATTGATAGCCCCCTTTCTTTAACCCTTTATTGTGTATATTTTCCTATTGTAGAGAGACGGTGTACTGTCAAGAAGCATTATTTAAAATCACCTGCATGCCAACTTCGGAGGAACTTGAAAATACGATAGCTGATCAATAAAGACTGAGACTGATTTTTTCCTGTAGCTTTCTTGAGAGTTTCCTGTCTCTACCATGAATATTTGAAAAGAGCGGGGTTTCATGTATAGTGTCCATAGACGGCAGCACTTTGTATCGGTAGGTTGGTAGTAATGCTGTATATTGTTGACCCTACTTGAATTTTGCATACCACTCGACACGAGAGGAGCAATAAAATTTTGTTTTCGTTTAGATCATACAGCCTCTGAAACTTTGGAAAAGCTGAAGCAAGCATACGGTGAAGATGCACTATCTCGTGCAACAGTGTTTAGGCGGTTCAAGGACTTCAAAGAAGGGCAAGTCCTCTGTGCTAAGCAAGCTGGCCCTGGTGCTTCGGCTTCTGCTATGACTGAAGTCAACATCAACACAGCTGCTGTGATTGTTCTTCTTCCTCACACCACTGTTACAGCAGCGTACTACACGCCAGTATTGGCTACATTGAGGGAGCACATTTCAAGGAAACATCCAGAACTTCATCAAAATGGGTGGCGACTTCATCACAATAACGCATGGCCTCACGTCGCAAATCAAGTCCAGGAATTCAGCATCACCTGCGTACTGCATCTGCCTTATAACCCCAATCTTGCCCCCTGTGAAGTCGTTTTTATTCCCATCACTAAAGGCAAAGCTCCGGGGCATTCGATTTGAGAGCACTGAAGCGTGCTGAGGAAAAGTGAGGCGATTCTCAAAGACCTGACAAAGAATGGCCTGTGTTCGAGGACTGGCAGAGACGCTATAAAAACTGCATTCAAGTAGGAGGGGACTACTTTGAAAAAGATCATGTCAACATTGAAATGGAGTAATAAATACTGTGAAAAAAATCAGTCTCAGTCTTTATTGATCAGCCCTCGTAGTACTGTCAAATAAAGTATACTGTGAGGTGCACAATGAGAGGTATGGAACTATGGAAGTTTGATTGAATGTGTATAGTATTCAGTAGATAACTGCAATAATACAAAAATAGCAAATAATAAAAATATGTACTGACGAGGACAGGCTGTAATTATTATAAATTTGAAAGATCAAGGGCATTTTTTACACCTGCATATTATTACAAAACAACTTATGACGCTTGCTTCAAACGCTATGCAGATTCTGACAGAAGAAAGGGGAGAAAAAAAACGTCGTTTAAGAGCAAGTGTGTCTGAGATACCTAATGTTTATACCTAAATGCCCGTTTTTTTCTAGAGAGAGAAAAAAATTCATGTTTACAGAGCATAGATTTATCCACCTATTTTATTTTGTTCCAATTTTAATAATGGAAATACTCTTTTTTAAGATGGAGTTTTTATGAAACGATACATTTCGTAGTTATAATGACTTTAACTTTGCTTTCTCTTGTTTCAGGTGAGTCAATATTCCTTTTATGAGAGCGCAGCATCACGGTGAGAAAACCCTGTTAAAGGTAATGAAACATTAATTTCTCCCAAAGGACTTTCGGTGATTAGTCTAGTTCAACGGCTTACCATCCTCATCCTTCACTACACGATCCTTCATATTAGATTGCGCTTTACGTAATTTAAGATTAGGAACGAGTTTGTCAAAGTTATAGAGGGGATCGGTAGGAATATATCCTTTAGCAAACCTTAAATATACGACGCTTATAAAAAATAAATGAGATGTCATTTTATGTAACTTATTCAATCAAAAGTGCAAATACAAAATTAATTTGCTGTAGAATTACCTTGTTCACGGAAGTGAATTTCTGTGAACAGCTAGGATTTGTAGGATATCTCATCCTTTGAGCAAATCATATAGATCCTTGTCTTAACTGTCATCTGGATCTCAAAATCTCTTGTTCAACTAAAAATTAATTCTTCTAATCGTGTTGACTTGCAATGAAACAAAATGTGCTCCACAGCATGCAGTGTTTTTCTATTCAAATACCAACTACGAAGAACCTATCAAATTATTTATGTAACTGTAGAAATATAACGACGTTTGCCTTCCTATTTCAAACCTTGATTTCCGAGACAGTGCAGTTTGAACTGTGGTGAGCTTAACCAATCGAAGTGTCTCCAATATCCGTTTCTTATTTGGAGGATGCGTGAAATCCATCTGGATGAGATTTCTCAGTAATGCAAGTTCCTAGGAATGATCGTTTGGAATTTATCACATAATTTATGATAAAACTGAACATATGAAAGTCACACAAAGGCACACTTTCAGTTAGACGCAAGTCACCTATCCGGGATTTCTTACATTTTCAGCAGTTTTCCTTGCTTCAGTAAAATCTTGACATTCATTGCCTTCAAAGTTACAAAATTGTCTACAATCCCTTCTTTCGTTAGAAACTTAATTATAACACGTGTATAACAGAGAAATGTGCTTCTAGCTCAGCCCTCTTGCTGTTGACAGCCATGGAATGCCAACATGCGCTTCAAGGAAGGCGCGACAAGTATGAGATATACTAGAAACCATCCACTCAAGAACGAGTTTATTGCATCTTTCAAGCAGGATGAGGTAGTTTTATATATTTTTTGCATCCTGTTACATGAAGTTGTATATTTTAGATTAACAACTGGTATATCTCTCTTCCACAGACATATACGTAGTGAGAAAAATATACCAACATAAATTTTAGACTTTGTTATATGCATATTTCGTGTATTAAATCTCATTTATTCTTGGAACTAAAGAACATAAAAGTAAGTAATTATATTGTGACCTTGTCCAGTTTTTCCACTGTTACTCCTCACTGTTTTTTGTGTCACTGTTTCTGATTGTCGGTGGATCACTTCACTAAGGTGAATTAGTTCAATTCTGTCACTTCAATTTCTTCGTGATGCAGTCTCTACACGTTTGACGGTTCACTTCACTCGGGAATCGAACACAAGACCTCCACAAACCGTCACTGCACACAGCTTTCGCTATACGTCGCAACAATCACCAAATGCTCTGAGAAAGTCGCTCTTTATGACGCACCAGAAACGCAGTCAATAACTCCCTCACATACTGACTTGACTAAACTCCACTCTGTCGCACTCAATTCGTAACTTATCACACACTGACTGACTGACTGTCCGTGAGAGCGCTCGCTTATGTAGGCAGTGGAATCTTCCACAGAAGGTTCTTGTTACCTGCCGATAATGCACCCGATGTTTACGCTGGTAAGTGTCGTTATCTTATTTACTCCGAACGCTCGCTGCCGACCTCCCGATAACCTTGGGACTGTAGCCGCTGCGTCACAATATACCTACTGTAAATAAACTCGAATAAAGGTCTTGAGAGATGGTACTCAATCCAGGTACTCAAATCCCGCAGGTACTCAACAGGAGC
The DNA here is from genome assembly GCA_030765065.1 of Deroplatys truncata. Taxonomy (NCBI): domain Eukaryota; kingdom Metazoa; phylum Arthropoda; class Insecta; order Mantodea; family Mantidae; genus Deroplatys; species Deroplatys truncata. The sequence goes on along the minus strand of CM060979.1, from coordinate 48,461,720 downwards.
TATCAGAAATATATTTCATGTACGGTAAGGCGGACGGCAATGCTGCGCTGGCTCGTGGTTTGTAGCAAGAGAAGCATCCATAGTGAAGAAGTCCAGATCGGACATCGCTGTCTATGCCCTCACGGGAAGTTAACATTTCCTGGTTTGGGGAGGGAACAACCGAGATCTACAATTCCTGATGCAGAGGAGGATATTCTGGACTCCTATTAGTACACGAAGCTTAGCGTTGCAAATGAAAGTTCTTTATACGGCTGTTCTGGAGGCTACGATAGTTGTATCCTTATCATTTGCAGCGTGTACAGACTGTCACCAGCAGATTACCTTGTTCGATTGATGTTCTGCCACTTTTTCGTGCAGTAGTGTGCCTCAAATCCGAAGTTTTCTGTCTTAGTATTATTTACAGATGAAGCACAATTAAACGAGATGGTATTCCAAATTTCCACAATCAGCATGTTTGGGTATATGAAACCCCACATGCAATTGTTCCATCTCATCACCACATGCGGTCACTCTCAACACGTGGGCCGGTATTATTGGTGATCGGTTAGTTGGACCCCATGTACCTGTAAACAGGCTCACGGGGAAGGCGTACATCAACTTCTTGAGAAAACACCATACCTCATGTGTATGAAGACGCTCACTGAGCATTCATCAACAAGCTCTCTTCTTGCATGATAGTACTTCTGCACACTGTCGTACCGCTCGCCGGTACTTGGAGCGAAAGTTTCCTGATAGAGGATAGGCAGAGTTGGCCCAATTGCATGGCCACCACGCTCACCTGATTTGAACCCTGTTGATTTCTACTTGTGGGACCATTTAAAAGCGCTGGTGTATTCGTCTCCGGTGCCTGACATGGAATCCTTTCAGAATCGAATTGTAGTAGGTGTGAGGAAATACGCAATACTCCTGGAATTTGGGGTCGCGTTCGCACGGCCATGAGACGTCGATGTAAGGCGTATATTCTTTAGAGAAGATTACCTGCGGTAAGAAATATGTTCGGTGAATATCACTGTTTTGAAGGCCATAACTAAAAAACCAAGCATTTCCGGACAGATGTAATGTACACTTTTATTGTCTACATATGGAGAATGCATATCTGAAGTGATGCCATCTATTTTTGAAACACTTGTATATACTTACATAGGACATGGTCATCGCCAGAGAAGTAAATACGTGCTAGACCACGCCACACCAGCGTCAACGAACCAAGAATTAGTTGAATGATTTACTTCAAAATCCAGAAAATGGTTATGACGCTCTATGGAAGCGTGTGACGAGTCATCCAAATTTATTGCAAGAACAAGAAGATATACACCAGGCTGCATCAACAGCAAAAAGCAGTATATTCGTACAATACCGCAGCACTAAATATCGTCTGTACCATTTGAAAACGATGCTGAACAAGCAAACACGAATAAAATGGTTGCCATGTACCGATAATGAATTATTTTTAGACACAACTTGAGGCAGTATTTTTAACACTTAAATAATTTCAGTCTAATTATATAATATGTAAATTCAATAACAGCCCGCCTTGAAACAATATGTGTATGTAATAATTTGTAAAATGTATGTAACAGTCATTGCATATGCTTATATTATTGTATCCATGTGTAATAATGTTATGTGAATATATTACGTAATTTAGTAGGAGCTGTGAGAATAATGAGTTAAAAGTTGCTAACAATGAGGTAACCTTGAGGTAATAATGTTTGAGAGTTTAACAATACTACTTGTGATTCTTGGAAGCAATAATGTAATTTTAGTGACAGCTTATAAAATAGTCAATCAAGAACCAAAAAAAGCTTTAGTTAAATAAAGCTATTCTATCAGAGTAGATTAGCCAATCAGAGACTTGAAATATATAAATTTACAAGTTTAGACGGTTGAAATCAATTCAGTTTCCTGCAGACAGTGATTGTACCGGACGTGAGATGCGTCCTCGAGAGATTTAATACGTATTCGTGTGAGACGAAAAATAAGTTTACGTGTTAACAAGTGCAAGTAATTCATAAAAGAATCTCACAGCTCTATATCAGTGAAGTGTTATTTAAATCGTATCAAGTATTAATAAAAGGAGTGAAGTAAAATAATAGTTTGTGTAAGCCTACATTCTTGTCTCATCACGCCCTGCTAAGAGAAACGTGTCTAACAAATACTGACGCAGCCGAGGCAAACATAAATATAATATTTAAAGAAACAGTTAAATTACAAAGTTAATATTTTTTTAAGGCCACCTGAAAGTACATTTAGGGTGAAGGCTACCGGAAAGCGGGTATCATACATGCGGTTGCAACTACTAAAAGTTCGGCTCCCCAACAGCTGAAATATAATACAACTCTTTCAATACCATCTTTTTCAAATTGACGCCCAAAGCGTGTTGCAAACAAGTTACAATACAAACCTTTCTCAAACTAAATCAAGTTCGAGTCAAAGTTATTTGGCTTACTGTGCCAGTATCGCAAGTAGTGCTGTGACAATGGTTCAGCCTACATGTTTCGTGGGAAGGAAGACATGGAAAAGGCTTCTAGAGAGAAAATGTTCGAGTCAATCGAAAATATGCACCACTTTAAATACAGATACGCATAAAAGTTTAATTACTATTGGAATTTTAAATAAATAAAGTTATATAACATCAAAATTAATAGTAGGGAGGGATACAATTCAAAATGGAGCACTTGGCTTTGGACACAAAAGAGAAACTAGCATACGAAACATCATACAATAAAAATGCGTGCATATGATGGCTAAGAACTGAACAAGTATTAGCCTGGGGAATTAACGATGTTGCTGCAATGGTCATCATCAGCATAGTCTTACATATTATTATGAAATTATAAATAACCCGAAGAATGAGTTGGGATTTATTTTTTGCCAAAGGGAAATATCTTTATCATATGCAAGGCGGGTTGCATCCAGTGGTGCGTTGCCGGTATAAATATGAACAAATTAGCCACAAAAGCTGAATTAGTTTATTACTTTAGTTTTATTAGTTCATGAAATTTAAGCTTCAGAAAATGTAAAAAAGAAACATTATAACAGTACACATCATTCTCTATTACAAGCAAAATCTACGCGAAAATTTAGAATAATTAAAATGGAAAAGCCGGCCGTTTTATTTCAAGATATTTCAGTACCTCAGACGCAACACTTTAAGTGAGTGGGCGGAAATAACGTGCCACATTCCGTTGAGTACAATATGGAGTGTATGTGTGTGAACTCGCAATCTGGGCAGGAAGAAGCGTATGTCGATCCCCAAGTCATGAAATTGAATTTTTACCCCCTGCAGTTCCGAGAGCAAGTACCAACTGTACAAAAACTCTGGTGCTCATAAATAAAAGAATGTATGACGTCACTTCATCGTACAGGAATGGTGTGGATTGCTTTTCCCTTCTCATCCAGACATCTCTTTCATTGCTCCACAATAAGGACGTGAATAGAAACAAAAGCGCAACGGAAAAGAATTAGACAACGTTCCTCGCTAGCGGTGCCTATATGTGACTGTGTCGCGTGTGTGTAAACGCTGGCAAATGCTCATTCGCGCATACAGGTAGCGGGAACAAATGACTGCATACGTGACAGTCACTACGTCATGTCATACGTTACCTTCGGTAATAATTTTCTAGAAGGTTGACACGTGCCATTTTGGCTAACATAGTGTCGCAGTTTAAATTTTTTCGAGGCACTCATTCAGCCGCTCGGCGGCCATTTCATGGTTTGTTGTCTGTTTTACGTCAGAATATATGTGCTAAGTGATGGTCACTTTTACGGATACAAAATCCTCATATTATGAAAATCTCAATGACACTCAATAGTTTCACAACACTTATTTCTGTTAATGTTTTAGGTTATTACGGTGTGTGAGAATTAAGTACCTTGACCATTACTTATACGAGGGCTGATCAACAAAGACTGAGACTGATTTTTTTTCCTGTAGCTTCCGTGATAGTTTTGTATCTGTAACATAAATATTTGAAAATAACGGGTTTTTATGTATAATGTTGGTAGGCGGCAGCACTCTCGTATTGGTAGGTTGGTAGTAATGCTCTATTTTGTAGACCCTACGTGCATTTCGCATACCAATCAGGTGCTGCGTCTCTTTGCTGATGGAGGGGATGCATTTTTTAAATCGATTATCACCGGTGATGAGTCATGGCTGCATCATTATGATCCTGAAGGAAAACAAGCCAACACAGTGTGGTAATCGCCAGGTTCTCCAACACCAAAAAAGGCAAAAGTTGTTCCATCTGCAGGGAAAGTGATGGTGATCACATTTTTTGACTGTAATAGAATGATTTACCAGCATGCAGTTCTCCCTCACACTACTGTTACAGCAGCATATTACACGTCAGTATTGGCTACACTGAGGAAGCACATAGCAAAGAAACGACCAGAGCTTTCTCGGACTGGGTGGCGCCTTCATCATGACAATGCACGGCCTCAGGTCGTAAATCAAGTCATGCAGTTTCTGGCTCGATTCAACATTACCTGTATACCACATCCACCTTATAGCCCCGATCTTGCACCCTGTGACTTTTTTTATTCCTATCACTAAAGGCAAAGCTTAGGGGTATTCGATTTCAGAACTCTGAAGCAGTGCTCAAGAAAAGTGAGGCGATTCTCAAGGACCTGACAAAGAATGGTCTGCAGCACGTGTTCAAAAACTGGCAGAGACGCTATAGAAATTGCATTGAAGTAGGAGGGGACTACTTTGAAAAATATCATGTAAACATTGAATTGGAGTAATAAACATCTGTGAAAAAAATCAGTCTCAGTCTTTGTTGATCACCCCTCGTACATTACGGTTCCCTCTATTTTGCTACTTTCTCTGAATGTCTGCATCCCTACCAAGCGGGATGGCTCAGGTGATAGTCTGTGACCCTCATTCAGGAGGTCGTAGGTTCGTTTCCTGAACCAGGGTTTTTTGGGGGTTTTCCGCGTCGCTAGGCGAATGCTGGGAAGGATCACTAAGTTCTCCGAATTTTCTGTTCCTCCATTTCACCTCCATTCTTATTTCACTTCACCTTTCATCCGCTTGGTATCTTTCAGGGTTGCACGTGTCGGCGGGATGTCTCGGCGTGTGCATGGCAAGGGAAAAGGATTCTCTGTGGAAACCTTTGCTCTCCGGAATGGGGCGCCCTCCGGTTCCTGGTTCCCTAGAGTATATGTAAGCCAACAGGGGGAGAGGAGCCGGCTGCAGCAGTGCCCATCCGGGGAGTTTAAATCTGCAAACAGGAGAGACCCTTCCCTCAGTCTGTCGTGCCTCCTGGTCCAGCCGCCCTCTGTCCCCTCTCATCTCATCCCTCCCTCCCTCCCGGGGGCGCCACCTCTGGGACACAAGTATAAATGATCTATGTAGGGCGACGTGTTAAGCCCCCTTCCGCGTTGAATCCTAATGCTAATGTCTGCTTCCTTTACAACAGAGGTTAGCTTTCTTACTGAAACCTTATTAAAATCATCTCCTTGCATGAAACCTTGGTTAAAGTGCTTATTATTTGATTGAAAGATGTCGGACAACAGATGACTCGCCGTTTCATCTCGCTTTTTTACTCCTCGTAAAATTTGGATAAACTTCACCACCGAGCAGGATGGCTTGTGAGGTAATGAGGTTTTCTTTGTCGTGGTTTCCCTCCACCAAGATAGATACCGATTGTACATTTAATATCACGACCCAAAGTTTTGTCTTAAGTCTAAAACAACCATAAAAATTAAAAATAGGTGGTAATAGCGAATGCTCTGCTATCTATCTACATATAATGAAACAGGTTGACTGGATGGCACCTTAATGTCATCTGCCCGCTCATGTAAAAATAGAGATATACTTGCTTTGCGCTAAGGTTCTCTATGGACAATGTCGAAGCTGCCATTTGCCCGTCACAGAAGCAGAGGTGCAGTTGCTACGTACATGCCTCTATGGACACGTGACGAAATAAAATATTATGGTACAGGTATGAGACCTAGGGTAACTGTACGCCACGCACCGATCCATAAGATGGATCCTAACCGATCAGTCACGATATAACTATTAGTTAAACTACGTAAAATAAATAGACTCTTGTTTATAGAGAGCAGTTCATAAGTCTTTCCTTTGTTTAAATCAGGCACTGTTATTTTTGAGTACCTGTGTCCTGCAGTTGACTCCCAGTGCTTCTTATGTTTTCCAGTCGTTCCCCTACAGATAACCCTTGAACATATGCATAGGATAATCAGAAAATGGGCTCCGGTCCAATTGGTGGATTTGCTGATCCATTTTCAGTTAAATCATGTGTTATGTCATTGTCATTCATTGAATTATCATATGTCCCATCATCCATAACAGTGACACTGTTGTCTTCAGCCAGTTTTATGAGGAAATTTCGGCAATCCCAGATACGTTTTGATTTGACTGTTTTCGCTTAAAGAGCCTTCAAGGCTGAAGAAGTTTTCTCTGAATGGTTGTTACGTTATTTGCACCACGCTTTGGGCACCAATTTGAAGAAGTTGTTTTATTGCTTCACGTATTGAAAGCCAGTTTGAAGTAGGTGCAACCATGTACTGTACAAGGTTTCCAGTAGTCTTCGTCCCAACGTTTAGGAATAAACTTTGTATTTTAATGTTTCTTTAAATATTATATATATTTAGGTTTGCCTCGGCTGCGTCAGTATTAATTTGTAGAAACATGTATCTCTAAACAGGGGGTGATGCGGCTAAAGAATGTAGGCTTACACAAAATATAATTTTTACTTCACTCCTTTTGTTAATGCTTCACACGATTAAATAACACTTCATTGATATTTTTAAACACGTAAACTTTATTTTATTCTTGCCGTAATAAATTTTCGTCTCACACTGGACACGTACCGGGCAAATGAACTGCTCAGGTACGTTGTCTTCTAGCGACTGTCGTTTAATGCTTACATTTATAAATTTGTCTATTTCGCGTATCTGATTGGCTAATTTACTAGAATAGAATACCTTTATTTACTTTCAGCTTTCCTAGTTTCTGATTGGCTATTTATAAACTGTTTTAAATATTACATTATTGTTCCAAGAATTACTAGTAGCATTATTAAACTTTCTAATTCATTATTGCCTTAAGGTTACCTCACTGTTAGCAACTTTCAGTCTCTATTCTCGCAGCTCCAACATTATTAAATTACTTAATACATTCATATAACATTATTATACATGTACACAATAGTATAAACATATATAATGACTGTAATATACACGTTTTATATATTTTTGCATACATATTGATTTAAGGCGGGCTGTTATTATATTTTATATTATATAATTAGACTGAAATCATGTAAGTGTTAAAAATACTGCCTCGAGGCTGCCTGACTATTTAAAAGTATAGAGATGTGCCTACTGACATAACCATTATGGGGCGATACAGAAAAGCTTTAGAATGCCATGTTTCTAAAAACAAATGACATTCGTTTATATTTGATTGCCGTGTAGTTTCTTTGATTTGTTTTAATAGTTAATTATAATTTAAAGATTTTATGTTCACCCTAAACTGAATTTGATTAAAGACTTTCGGACTATGATTTTTTACGATCTAAAATAGTCATTAGCGCCTAAATGTGTAAATAAGCTTAGAAATTGTGAAGAAATCCTATAAGTCAATTTATAATTGGTGCAGTAAATTCAAAGGAGACAGTGTTTTTTAGCGATGGATTTCGTGAAGGAGGCTCAATAACTGCTGTTACTGATGAAAATATTGCCACCGTTCGAGCAATGTTTGAAGATCGACGGCAATCTTATAAATTTATTCGTGCGACATTAGGAATTGGTATGAGTCAAATCCAAAACATTTTGCACCATCAGTTAGACGTGAGAAGACTTTGTTGTCGATGGATTCCAACAAACCGACTCCGGATCAAAAACAACAACGCATTGATTGGTGCAAAAAGTCACTGCTAAATTTCTGAGGCGGCACTTGAAATTTGGTTTGGAATTTACTTTGGAGTCTGCTAATGATGAATCTTGGATTTATTGTTAAATTCCTGAAAAGAAAAGTCAATTGGCTCAATGGGTCTTTCGAACAGAACGTAAGCGTACAACATTCCAACGAATTCACAGTGCTGGTAAGAAGATGGTTGCTAGTTTTTTTTTCTAAAACGGGCCACATTGCTACTATAACATTAGAAGATAGACCTACCGTTAATGTCGATTGGTATAAAATTTGTTTACCGCGAATTCTTTAAAAAGTTCTGAAAAATGCCCAAAATAAAAAATGTTACATTATGACAACGCATCATCGCATACAGAAAAACTACAACTAACATATTCAGGGATCTGGATGCTCTAAAGGTCAGCACCATGAACCCTCCACCATACAGCCCTGACACCTGACCTAGCACCTCGTGATTTATTTTTGTTTCCAAAAATTAAAGATGAAATGCATGGATTCACGCTTTCGTCATCAGATGAAGCAGTAGAACATTATAAAAATTTGACTTCTGAGATATATCAGGAAGAGTGGCATCATTGCTTTAAGGACGAATTGTTTCATCGAGTGCAAAACTCTATTGATTTTAAAGGGGAACATTTTGAAAAACAATAAATCATTTAAAAGTTTGAAAAATAATATTTTTTTGATTTTCTAAAAATGTTTAGTATAACCCTCGTATATTCATCTTTCATATGCGCTAGCCAAAGTAGCATATATCCGCGTGAGGATTAATGTTTTATTATTCCCCAAAGGTGCTAACAATACAACTACTTGACCTCAAAGGGCTGATCAGGTTTTCAAAACATTTAAACATCGGGTATTGCAATTTGTGTATCTTACGTAACATTCATTTACCAAAATTCCTATCTTAGACGAGCGATTAAATGAAAGTTTTGACTACACTTATGTATATTGGATAACCAAATGGTGGCTTATTTGAGTAAACAAAAAAGGAATAGTCACAGTTTTGATGTATGGAATAATTCGTCATCAAGTGACTTTCTAAAAGTCACTGATTAATGTATGGAATAATTCAAAAGAAACACGACAAAGTTTCTTAAAATAATGTAGCTCTTTCCTTTTATTCTTGTGTGAAGTATAAGGAAATAAGAACAGGAGGTTTAAGTTGAAACATGACCATTTTGACGCTACCTGACCGGTCTAGCAGAGGGTGCGCTAATGGCGGTCTGAGTGCTGAGAAATCCTGCCACAGTCAACCTTCCCTGCCTAGTCTCTCAGTATCACTATAGTGTTGTTGACACTGCCCTTTTGACAATGAAATATGGAAAATATCCTGTACGAAAATATCCTCGTGTCTTTGGCCATTCCTGATTCTTGGTTTTCGTATGGTTACAAGCGGGCGTTGGTTGTTCCCTTCTAAATTTCATGTTTCAACCTAACCCAGACTTTAAATAGTAAGTTTCATTAGCAAAGGTTTTGCGATTAGGCAGTTAAGGATTTATAATTATTAACTATCGTGTGGAATATAGCCCTATCTCTTTCTACTTTCCATGTTTAACTTAAAGCAAATGCACTATAGGGTGAAAGGAATAACATTTAAATCTGAACCATCCTACTGAGGGGTATAAAACCGAAATATCCAAAGCAAAGAATTGTACGTAAATAAGGCTTTAGTGGATAAATTAAGGATTTCGGACGAGGCATAAGTCTCGTGGGTACGTGGTGCATGCAATATTTTCTAAACTTTCTAAATTATGTTAAATAAAAGTTGGGAATATTTAGTGTCATACCGACGAGCTGCCATGGTAGCCTAGTCGATTAGAGCAACAGTACGAAAATCGAAGATCCGTGGTTCAAATCCCGGCTACGGCACTGCATTTTCAGACTGGCTATACCTTTTTAAAGGCTGTTTTAGTTAAATAAATGAAAATATGGCATTCCCGAAGATGAGTGTAAAAGAAAGTAGAATAACAGGAAGGTGGTAATTTCCTTGTTCATAACCAAGCATTCCTTTTGGATCCGTGCTGTTCCTTTGTTATGGCTGGTACCCGTTGACAATAAAATATGTATAAGAACATTCTCCTTAATACCCACACTGCATTATAATTGACATTTATTGTTTCCCTCCTAAACTTCGTATCCACAAAACCAGTGCAAGTTGTTTATTGGAGCTTTTTGAAGCTTGTTGTAAGCTGTAAAGCCTTCTTAAAGTAATGCACCTGTCCAAATTTTTAAGCTTGTTTTTTGCAAACATTTTTGTGCCTTTTTCTATGCCCAAAGGCCTCCACACGATGCAATTATTTACTATTCTGTTTTTCAAAGGTTTTGTACTGCACCTCAAATATACATAATGGAAAATTACCGTATAATATTCCAATTTTGAGAAATACTCATTTACTGTAAAACCTGAATTTTGGATGTGATTATTTATAAAAATGCATAGTGTGGTGGGTTTTTATTAGAACAATGAATTTATATAACCATACAAGCGGAATTTGGAAACATAAGAATGTTACTGTTTTGTGTGTAATAAGTGGCATTAATTTCAATAAGATAACTTGATACTTGGATTTTCCAAATTTCACAGATACCTTAAGCATAACTTCAACAAACATGTAACATTTTTATTTTATCTGCCATAGAAGGTAAAGAAGGTACTGCATCCTGCCTAAAAATTCAATACTGAAATTTCACCAGAAATACATGTTTTGAGGCATCCTGTAGTGAAAAAAAAGCGTTTTAAGAAAAAAAGTTCTATGTATGCATGACTGAACAGCATACCTCAAAAACGAAAAGTAGATAAATACCAAACTTGGTATTTAGGTTCAGTACCTTCGAAAGAGTCGACATGAGGATTTAAAAGAAATCCCCCAAACCAAAGTATCCTTTACATGAAACATTTTTCGAAAGTTTTGATTTTATAAAAAATGTTTAATTTTTTTATTAAAATACTATGCATTAAGGATAGTTACATAAAAAATAAAATGTTTATCTTAAATTTTCTGGGAATAGGTTTCGAAATCCTCTTCATTTGGGAGAAATTTTGTATAACCTTGTATAACTGGTAAACGTTAAGCGATAGACGAAAACGTACTATACAAAAACTGCGGACCAGCATATAGCGACCCTTTCTAAAAGATTTTACTATCGCTGTTCGCTTTGTAACTATAACGAAATGTGTAATGTGCATATTTATGCAAAGGATTATCTGGATTAAAACGAAGTAGATAGGAGAAAAACTCTTATAAGAACAATTTGTATATCCACTAGTAAGCTATACAGAGTAGAGAAAGTCATGTGAATATAACATCATATTTTTATAGTTTGTACCACCGCTGATAGTACAGGAAAATGCACGAAAATAGGCTTTCTACTGTTCATTCCAAACCAGAATGCCTCTCGCAGTAAACAAACACTTTGTATTATCCGCGCGAAAGTAGTTCGCAATCCCCGCCTTTAATGGTTGAACATTGTTTCAATCTATAAAAAGGTGCCCTGAGTGAGAATCATAGTTCAAAATGCAACCTGAGGTAACAATCGATTTTATAAATATACGGAAATGAACATTTTACTTAGGTTAATCAAAATCATCGGGCAAAAGTGCAACACCGAAATCCGAATCCTCCGAAGATGACTCAGCTGCCATATCGGAATCAGAACTACTCTCCAAAATAATGACAAGCTTATCCACAATTCCACAGCACTGTCGAACACAAAACAAGTTTCCACGTTTGATTCTCCTCTTTTATGTTCTATTATGTCTGTTTATATTACCTGCACGCTTTGGTTACACTTCTCACTGAAACGCCTGTAAAATCGGATATTAGTTTCGTAATATGCACTAATACAAGTAACGCGTATTTTTCTAATAGTGAATTGAATATGTATTAAGTATTGCTTTTTTTTCGCCACATTTTAACTGTTTGTCGCTTTTGTGTTTGAACAGTTTATTCGCACCACACGCACCTTCGTCTGCCATAAGAACTCAAACACCAACTGACTAAATCACAAAGTTTAGCCTGAGCTGAGCATACGTGTGCTAGCGTATTATGAATGACATTCGCTTATCATATTTCCTGTGTTATACAAAGTGTTTATTCGGTACTCAGATGGCGCCTCTGGGAATTCGTTGCTCCATTTCTTGTATAAGCAAGAGAATGGCAGTCATGCATACAGTTGGTATTAACAAGCAAGATACTCTCGGCATTAGCGCAACAGCAGACGAAAATCATATTTTGTAAGCTCTTAACAGTTAGTATATATCCATTACCTTTAGAAATGAGTTCTTATGATAACGGAAATGAAATGTGCAGTTCTATACGTTTCCTGCCCTAATATATCAGGATACAATACAAGTATTAAGGAACTATTTACGTTGGTGTAAGAGTGTTCTTGGGTTCGTGACAAGCAGAAGCACGTGCTTTTGTTTACATCAGAGGGAACTGTAGTTTGGAATGGACGGTAGATCCGTAGTCGAATCGTAGCAGAGATTATAGGAATATAAAATGTATTCATTTATTAGTTTTTGAGCACCATACTTTAAAATCGACAATGAAGTGCTATTCTGATTGGCGAGTAAAGGCATCAATGGGACCGTACACTGGCTTTAAGGCGCTCATATTATCATATGAGTTCAATTCGGGTTTATACGGCCCCTCGGGTGTTGTATTCGATTGGAAATTTCTGAGAGATAATAGACATGACCTTGTTACTGCTTCCTTGACTCTGTAAAGTATCTGCCTGCTGTTCTTGGGGTCCAGGTTTTGATTCCCAGCTACACTGATGGAGGATTTTCCTCGATACGTCTAGAGTCTGTGTGTGAATGCGAGTGTCCTTGCTGTGTGTCCATTTACTACTTTGCTTGTATCAGGGCTTCCGCTGAATGGGTACCTGGATATAAGTTTCATAATCATTCTGTATTATGTATTTATGGAGTAAATGACAACAACCAATTTCAGCAACAGGAATTGCAAACTTTGAAAAGTTGCAAAGCAACAAAGTTTGCTCGGTTATATATTTTGCTTACGTTCTTTTAAAATACCATAATGGCATATTTTATTTAACGATAAATAGCCAGAAGCAAAGAGCATCAGCTTTCAAAACGTGGAAAATTACCATTCTCTGACGTGTGTTGTGATGCTTTGTCATATGTTCATGGTCAAAATGATGTTTGGAGAGAGAAAGAGAGGAAGAGAGAACGCGCGGCAACGACCTGGTGGAAACACTGGTTTGGAAAATCCGTCGAGGTGACGGCATAAATGAGCTCGGAGAAATGACGTGACAGGAACAAATACACATCCAGCAGAGTTTTACGGTGATATAGTGAGACATAAGAGAAATGAAAATACAGCTTATGAAGAAGGAGTATCGAATATGATTTAAACTCAACCAGGCAAAAAATGAATGAACACAAATACATTATAAGAATATAAAAATAATACGTGGTAGCTAGTCTAGTAGTTCTAACCACATATGTTCTGTTTACGCATATTTTCAAAGTATGTCTATATATAGACATACTTTGAATATATATATATATATATATATGCACAATATGTGAATTTCCGATGCCTTAGAAAGCAATCTGCAAACCTATTAGACGCAAGTGGTGGGGAAGTGAGTAAATAGAAGCGGGCAAAGATAAAATAAGTTAGTTACAATTTAGTAGAAAATCATTTTACATTATATAATACTACCTATCTTTTAAATTGTAGGAGTTAAATACCCTTTGTGCTTTGTATTTTGCGAATGTATGATGAAAATCGTATTTTATTTCAGTTACTGTTGCTTCTATTTAAGGAATATACATTCGTTTCTCATACATGACGCAAATTGAATGTGCTTAATTTGGCTGGAGAGACGAAAAAAAATATGTCACGGGGAATTGATATACGGCGCCTCCACCAATTGTAACGAATCGGGAAATACCAGTTGCTATACGGGTAATGTAACTTAAAGGTAGAGGAATCATCCAGCGGAGAGCGCTCTTGGGGTGGAAGGGATCCGGGTAACAATAACACTAGGTAAACTTACTGTCATGCCTTGAAACCTTTATTCTATTCTAAAGGCCTACAGTGCAGTCCATAACTATCTCGGATTGTTACATACCTGGCTGACGGTGAAGTTGCTTCTTATTCAGAAGTTATAAAAATATTCGTTGTGACCACGACCGGGTGCAGACGCTCTGTATCGGATGTCCTGGTGGTAAGCTGAAGTACCCTAGGCTGAGAAGCGTCAGCGTTCTTGAGTGTATATCCACCAGGTACCCTAATTTCAACGCTTTTCCGAGTGTTGCCTCAATCATATATATCTGGGATTCGTTCCCAGTTGTGGGACGCTACAATATACTATTTGTAATAACTGATAACATAAGCAGTAAATGCAAACATCAAGTTTTAGCTGCAAGGAAACTATGCTTTGTCGGCCTAACTTCAAACACACACATCAGTTCAAAGCTTACACTGACACAATATTTTAAAAATATCTCTTATTTATGCAATAATTCCAACATGCACTTGCATTATTAAGCTCCGTAACAATGATTTAAACAGTCATGTTGAGTTTACAGTCTATTTGGTTCTTGAATTCAAACCTGATCGCAGCTTATATTCACACCTACTACATTTTCGTAATAGGCTTTGCATTAACAGAGAAGTTAAGTTATTGAGTTCTGGGGTATATGTTACATTATATCAATGGACCGTCGCTTCATATTCTTACAGAAAATGTTATGCTTGTTTCTCAGTTATAACACCAAAGAGGGTTAAAAAGGAGGACTAAATTTTCAAATCACCTAACGTTAAAGAAAATAAACAAAATAAAACAGGAGCAAAAAAAGTATCTTAGAAACCGTTTATTTAATTTTCTCATAACTATAATTAATTCCTCGGGGAGGGTTGTTAAAACAAAAGGTATCAACCGCTCACTTGCTATGTCACTAATGAAAAACTATGATTTTTGTAATACGTTAAATTTGGACGCTTGTGATTGATTTGAACAATTTTAAAAATAATGTGAAATTATACACTGTAATAATATCGGTAATTCTGAGAAGTAACAAATTTATTTTATGAATTTATTTTTAATACTGAATATAAATTATAATGCTATACTTAGTTTATGCAGGACATTTTATACATTTATGGCGTATAGATTACACAGTTTTTCCAAAAACAAGCCCTCATTTCATAGTAACCTAGTATTTTGATCAGTAAGGCATTAATAACATATAAGACTGATAATGTCAATGTACTAAGTTGATGAGTTAAACTCTAAAATAATAACTAACATATTCTTTGTTCCTACCTGTTTTCTCATTACCAATTTCCTTCTAAGTTTTATTATTCTACGATTTATATATTTATTTGTTTTTTTTTATTTCAAGATTCATTTCCTCTCGGTCACATTTTAAATTATTATTTGCCATCTAACGAATACAAAAGCTGTTGTCATTAGTATTTATTCTGCATTTGAAACAGACAAAATGAATATGCTGTTAATTATATTAAATATTTCAATTTACGTCACTAACCTCTTATGGACCTAATGTAATTTGATCCATTGGTGCTGGAGATTAAAGTTGCACCCGTTTTGTTTACTACTAGTTGTATGAAGCGCCAAAATAAATTAATTTGATTTCACATAAAATTCAATTTCTTAGACAAGTGTATAGTACGCTTCTAAAAACTTGCTTCTCTTTACATACTTTTAAACTCATTAAGAATCCAGGAATTTTAAATTCCACAGGACATCATTTTAGAGGCTTAGTAACTAGGCTACTTCAGATGGGCTAGGGCCCATTTTTAAACCCCAATAAAAGTTTGTTCATTTAAAATCAGCATTGGTATTTTAGTGAGAAAATTTACCAATAGAAGACAGATTTATGAGTGCCGAAAATTAACAAGCAGGGTATGCCCAGAAGTAATTAGTAGAGATTTTAATTACCAAACATTTTATATTTGTCATTACATCTAAATCCCTGTAAATAATCTGCTTGGAATTTAATGACTATTTCCCAACGTTTGAGTAGCTGTTGGTTGCCGTTTAATTCTGCTTTGAAGTTTAACTCTGGGATGCGCCGTGGTAAATCTGTTTTCACGTAAATGCACGTAAAAGCCTCACACTGGTGTTATTTTTCAGTGTAGAAGTAAAGCTCATAATCAGACGGATTCGTATTCGGATTGTGGTCCAAGTGAGGAAGCGCTGTCCTATTGTAATTGATCAATACTAAATACTTGCACTATTAAGGGCTGATATACTGTCTTGCATTCTCCTAGAGAAGTAATGACCTTTCGGTTTTTTAAATATTGTGTTAAAATACTGTGTACGATGACTGGAAATGGTACATTCATGGTCTGTCTTTTCCAAAAATGATGAAAACAATTACTTCTGCAGTGAAGTGAACAGAAGCAATTTTTTAAACCTGCACAGATTTTTGGAGAATAACACACACTAGTAACGTAGTAGTCAACAACCTGTATATTTATGGAGACAGGAATGCGTGCTAGTGACGCGTTTGTATTCTGTATGCATTATAAGCTACAAAAGGTAATGTAATTTTGAAAATAAGATGCATGATGTGGCATTTTAAACCATACGCAAATACGCAAACGAAATGCCCAAGTACCCAATACATCAAATACAATTTTTTTCTTTCGCAGGTCTATTTGTTGATCGTAACAGTCACGATATATTTGCCTAAATTGTTACCATTTTCTTTACGATTGTTACGTATTGCTGTTGTGGAATTAGAATAGCAGTTTTGTATAAAAGTATAACGTATACGCTGTACAAGATGACTTAATGCAGAGGTTCTATTTTAGAGGAACCAGGATTGCTTCTATGTTAGTATAGAAAATGTTAATGTAATGGTAATTTCTGTTCAAAGGTATAACGGAGGTTATTCATGCGATGCGAATCATTTGGTTAACTTAACCCTTGATTTTATCATAGGTTATTGCTTTGTAAAAATTATATTATAATTCTAAAAGTAAACTCCAGTAGGTATAAGTAATACTTTACAGTTACGATCACCTGTACACCAATTCTGAGTGCTCATGTTCCACGGTCATTTTTATATTGCTGAATTACTTAATTTGTTAATTTCGTTTTGCTTTACGCGATCTGGATAAGCTTGCTATTGTTACTTTAATGCAATTATGAGAGCCAACATAAACGACCTCGATCTTCAAAATTAAGTATTTTTCTTCTTTTCTCCCTGAAGTGAGCTCGTTTTATATACATGGCGGATGCACATGAGATTTAACCTTACTTTTAAAAAACACAGTTAAAATTAAAATATTTTACTGACAAGATTATGACGAGGAATAAATAATCTTATTTATTGTTTCAGAACTTTTTGTATGATTTTTTTGAACTTTTTATCACAGAAGACTTACGCCGCCCATTGAACTTGGATCTTTTTGACCACCTATGGGGATTATTCCTTTTAATGCTCTTCAAATTCCCCTTCTTATTACAACTGTTCTTTTAGCCTCCATCTAATTGGATCAAATCCACATTCAAAGGGTGAATTTTTTTCTTTGTCTTCAATATTACCCATTTATTCTCTGCGAGAGTTTAGTTTTGAAAGGGGATATACTATACATATACAAGCATTGTACATTTGAAAGGGGATATACCATACAGTATTAGAATTGTACAATAATAATATAATTCACCAAGAAACATGTTAAAATATTCAACATCCAACATTCGTACAAAGCAAATTGTAAGAAACGGGCGAGCTAGCAAAATCCAGGAAAAACATAATTCCAAGTAGAGCACACCTTTCACCAAGCCAACGAGCAGGGAACCGGTAACGGTCAGGAGAAATAGAAAGAGACAGATAGAGAAAAGAAAGAGACGGTGATATTAAACCCGCTTCGCAACGCGCCAGGGTGGCGCGTAAGCGCACGAATTTGGAGTAACATATTCTCATACAGGTTAAGGTATCGCGGTCTGAGGACCAATTAGAAACGTCGTTACATTTTGAAACGCAGAGGTGAGCGTCACTAGGCTCAGGTATATAAGGGAAAACCAGGCCCCAGAGCCCACTCTCTCTCTATCTTCTATAATTTCATCGGTGCGAAGTGCTACATTCTTAGCGAAAGATGCACGTGTGTGCGCATATGGGTGGGAGTGCGTGTGCAGATAATTAGGCTCCTGCCTTATTTAAAGTGGGATTGTAATAATGGGAAAAGCTAGCCGCCCATAAACATTTAAATTGTCAATAAATCACATTCATTAAGGGAAATGCTGTATATTTTTAATTTGCCCCACCCACGATAACCCTGAGAACCAAGAGTTATATATATATATATATATATATATATATATATATATATATAGCCGAGGAACAACGCTGCAGCAGACAGCATCAACCCAAGGACCGAAGATTTCCCGCTACAAATAGCGCTTAGCAACCGTTTCCCGCCACAGGTTATTGTGTCATTATTGTTGGCAAAATAATATTCATGTATATTAATTGTTCAGCATTTAGATATTATACATGCACATATCCAAACATGTACTCGGTGGCTCGGATATGGTGGATACATACCGAAGCTTGGTAACTATGTTACTCCCGATTCCTTGTGATTATTTCTTCGCTCGTGTTATCATGGAGCAGTTACGATACGGAACGACGCATTATGATATATTGTTAGTTTTTGGAGAGTGTAAACGTAATGGCAGACAAGCATGAGCAATTTATAGCCAAAGGCTTCTAGGTATTCTGTCTTTGTTGAACAATATTTGGATACTTTGTTAGAGGATGTGCTACTAGACATTCATCGATGCATGCTCTTTCAACAAGATGACCATCTCGCACGCACAACAGCATGAACACGAGGATATTGCATAAGAAATATCCCGGTCGATAGACTGGACTGCAATCCCTACAAGAGTGGTCTCCCGAGATCCCTGAATCTTACTCCCATGGATTGTTTTCTCTGGGGCTACCTCATAGATCATGCTTACTGAGAATTACCGCCACAGAAATAGCCTCTTAAACGGAATTCGTCCAGTAAATGCAACTATAACACTTGTAATGTAGTGCAGGGTGCGGGAAAGCCTAATAAGGAACGCATTGTATAGAGCAGGACGGAACCTACTTTGAATATCCTCTGAGTTTTCACTGCATTACAATAGAAGCATCTGCAGTGACCCGAGAGAAGCCACCCAACCTACTGCTCAGTTTCTATCTTAGTACAGCCACTCAGTACACCAGTAAGAAAATGCTGCAGTTTAGATAACCTTTTTGATTCAAGTTGCTTATGAAATACATTAATCATTACTGCAGAACATTTCATGTCTGCAAAATGGAAATATGACAGACGTTAGATTTCATAACCCGCCACTTTTTACTCTACATATTGGTAAGTCATTTAAGATTACTTAAGGAAGTAAATAAGATTACATAATTTGAAGTTTTTCTTCAAATTGTAATTATAAGTGTGTGATTGAGTACTGGTTGTTATGAACGAAACGTTAAAGACGTATGAATTTTTTATTAATGTGTGTATAAGTTGCTACATTTTTCTCGTACGAAATGACTTATTTAAAGAGAGTAAAAGAAACACTTGCGTTGACGTGAATGAGAAAGACGGTTAAGTGTATATGTATTGAGAAATGTAAAAACAAACAAATCTCATGTGCCGCATTCACATGAATTTCCCCATTCACTCGTCTACAAACTATTCTTCCAATTACTTCTCATTAATTGACAATCTTAATTATACCTTTACCCATTTATTTGTAGATATAAGAAGGATACAGTAGGTTAAAGCGATAGTCAATTTTTTAAATATCGGATACTATGCAATCACCTTGAAATTTCGTTCTCTTTGCAATTACACGGAAAAAATGAATAGCAATTTACAGTATAATTTAGACAGCATGGCCTAAAAGTTGAACTTCTAACACACGAGCACACGAGCGATGATCTTCCTTTTAACTAATTTTGGTTTCAAGTCCTATCACATGGCAATTACCCTTTGTATTTGCACATGTTTATTAACTCGACTGGGTTTAATTAGGTTTTGCTTCTCATTATGTCCTTTGATATGATTAATTTTTCATGGCGCTCGTATTAGCTGTTCACTATACAAATCGTCTGAGGCAGTATTTTTAACACTTAAATAATTTCAGTCTAATTATATAATATGTAAATTCAATAACAGCCCGCCTTGAAGCAATATGTGTGTAATAATTTGTAATATGTATGTAACAGTCATTGCATATGCTTATATTATTGTATCCATGTGTAATAATGTTATGTGAATGTATTACGTAATTTAATAATGTAGGAGCTGTGAGAATAATAAGTTAAAAGTTGCTAACAATGAGGTAACCTTGAATCAATAATGAGTAAGAAAGTTTAACGCTACTACTTGTGATTTTTGGAATAACAATAATGTAATTTTAGTGACAGTTTATAAAATAGCCAACCAAAAATCAGAAAAAGTTTTAGTTAAATGAAGGTATTCTATTGGAGTAGGATTAGCCAATCAGAAACTGAAAAGGAGAAAATGTTACAAATTTAGAGTTCAGTTGCCTGCAGATAGCGTTACTAAGCAGACGCAAAAAGTGTCCTCGAGAAGTATAATATGTATTCGTGTGAGACGAAAAATAAGTTTAGGAGTTAAAAAGTGTAATTAATTAATTCATTAAAACATCTCACAGCTCTCTCTATATCAGTGAAGTGTTATTTAAATTGTGTCAAGCAGTAATAAATGAAGTGAAGTGAAATTATTATCTTTGAAAGCCTACATTCTTGTCACATCACAATCCTGCTAAGAGAAACGTGTCTCTAATAATAATACTGACGCAGCCGAGGCAAACATAAATATAATATTTAAAGGAACAGTCAGATTACAAAGTTAATATTTTTTTTAAACTTGGGGCATAGGTCACCTGAAAGTATATTTGGGGCGAAGGCTACCGGAAACTGTTTACTATACGTGCGGTTGCAACTACTACAAGTGTTCGGCTCGTAACAGTTGAACTATAATACAACTCCTTCAATACTTCTTCAAATTGACGCCCAAAGCGTGATGCAAATAACATAACAAACCACCTACTTCACGTCATAGTTCAATTTATCGCAATTCTTTTTCTACTATACTACATAAATATTTAATGGTGGAAGTTATGAGTTCAGAATAAACTGAAATGGAAGAGCCAGGTGAAATTACGGAACAGCAGGAAAAAACACTAGTAGTATTTACCTAAATAATCCAGAAAGCAATATGATATAGCATTTAATTGCTTCACTGCCTGGTGTAAGGCAAAACATGGTGGAAATAATTTCACTGAGAATGACTGCTAGCGAATCAACAAAACATCAAAACATCTCACATCTCGCTTACTTAACGTCATTTCTCTTGTTTCAAGAACCGCGTTCTAAACATGATCTCTGTTAGTTTCAGGAATTAATATAATATTATTGATATTTTACACATTCGAGGGCTATCTAAATATCAGTATATGCCAAGAGTTAAAGTGGTTTTCTTTTGCTCGTAGGCCTTCCTACTAACATTACCATTCCCAAATTAAAACCCGACTTTTACCCCTTGTATCTTAACCTACTATTAAAATTCAAAGCAATAACAAAGTATCTCGGAAATGGTTAACACCACAAAAATATAATTTGAATGAGTTGTGTACTTTAACAGGATCTAAATTTTTCTGTGCTAAGATTTTGTCTATCTCTTATGATATATATACAAAAGTGATTCAGAGTAAGAGAAAGTTGCAGCTATGCCCAGAAAATTCAGGATATACATTTTGTCTTGCCAGATCTTAAACATATGGTAGTTTAGTCCACATCTTATAGTTTTTTATAAAACACAAACACAATTTTTCCCATGAAAAAGGTAGTTTTGGCTAGAGGATTTTCCTGAAAGACGCTGAACTTAAATATCAAGTTTGGTGTTTTTAAAAGACTTCGTTCTTACGCTGTTCAGAGGTAGATAGATATATAAACACATATGTATAGAGAGGGGGAGACACGTACATGCACACACTAATCTTTTGCTAAATGTTTCTTTTGGATTCACGGAGACTCAAAACATACATTTCCTGGAAATCTCGAATCGAATTTTGGGGTGGAATGGAATGCTACTTCTGCTTATTGTAGGTAAGTAGCAGAGAAAGTAAAAACGCTCTATTATTTAAATTATAATCCAAAAATAAAATAGTCATTAAAAATTTGCAGATCAGGTGAAAATAGTTCAATGACATGTCTACCGGAGGAGAAAGCTCTTATCGATATCAGCGTTGTGCAAAAGTAGGTTTTTTCTGCAACCCAAATAGATCTGCTTAATAATATTCTATTCCCTTGGTGATGCACGTGGGGTTGTAAAACTCATAAAATATGAACAAAATCGCAACTGACTGAAGCAGTTAAAGTTAGGGAAGGGAATGTAGCTCTAGACATCTTAGGACTCTGTATTTTGGTGTGGCAGGATGTGAATTGGATGACTTAAAATGATTCTATGCAACACTTTTACAATGTAAAGCATTTCCACAAGAGCGAAGCAGAGTAAGGAAGAGAGAAGAAAGTGAGAGAGAGAGAGAGGAAAAACAAATTACAATAAAACTTAAAACAATAAACTTCAGTTCTATTAAAGTTCCGCATCTTATATTTTAGTTTATGTTTAATTTGTTTTATTTTCTGATGTACGAGTAGTTAATCAAATATACAGAATACTCAAAATGACCGAAAGTCATACGAGGCAATTTAACAGACTGACAGATAATGAAGAGAGACCATACAGGCATGTATACTGCAAAATGTTCGAGCCTTGTGCAGAAAACGGATACAAAAATACGAGAAGTGCAGTAGTATAAAATAAACAAAATTATTTTGGAAAACGGAAGTTCCCTCCACACAGAATTAATTCAGTGCTTTGAAGTTTTATTTAGCTGGCTTTGAAAGTTCCGGGACTTCACAACTGGAAGCCCAATAGCGACTAATTGTTCCGACTTGTGTACAAACAGGGCTGGAAGGGTCGAGTGTGGTTTAATTACGCGCCATCCTTTGGGATTTTAGGAGGGATGTGTCTCGTGAATAATAAAATAGCTACATTCTGATATATTACTTGGAAAATATTTCAATGGTTTGTAGTATTATTTTTAACATGTCTCGAAGTATTTTAATACTATTGAGGCAGTGTTTTTAACACAAATGATTTCAGTGAAATTATATAATATATGAATTCTATAACAGCCCGCCTTAAAGCAATATGTGTACGTAATAATTTGTGAAATATATGTAACAGTCATTGTATATGTTTATATTATTGTATACATGTTCAATAATGTTACGTGAATGTATTACGTAATCTAATAATATAGGAGCTG
Source organism: Deroplatys truncata (assembly GCA_030765065.1). Lineage (NCBI taxonomy): Eukaryota > Metazoa > Arthropoda > Insecta > Mantodea > Mantidae > Deroplatys > Deroplatys truncata. The sequence goes on along the minus strand of CM060979.1, from coordinate 48,438,451 downwards.
TGAGAAATAGCTCAAAAGTTGCTAACAATGAGGTAACCTTGAGGAAATAATGAACTTGAAAGTTTAGCAATGCTACTTGTGATTCTTGGAAGCAATAATGTAATTTTTTAGACAGTTTATAAAATAGCCAATCATCAACCAGAAAAAAGCTTTAGTCAAATGAAGGTTTTCTATCGGACTAGGATTAGCCAATCAGAAACTAAAATGAGGCAAAATTTACAAATTCAGAAGTCAGTTGCTTGTAGACAGTGTTCCTAACCGGCGCGAGATGAGTCTTCGAGAAATTTAATAGGTATTTGTGTGAGACGAAAATAGTTTTACGTGTTAAAAAGTGCAAGTAATTATTAAAAAAAATATCACAGCTCTCTATATCAGTGAAGTGTTATTTAAATCGTGTAAAGCATTAATAAAAGGAGTGAAGTAAAAATATAATCTATGTAAGCCTACATTCTTCAGTCGCACCACTCCCTGCTAAGACATTCATGTCTCTAAAAAAAGGGTATAAATAATGATGCAGCCGAGGCAAACATAAACATGTAATATTTAAAGAAACAGTAAAAAATTTGAAAGTTAATATAGTTTAAACATTTTTGGGGGGCGCAAAGGCCACCGGAAGGTACATTTGGGGCGAAGGATACCGGAAACTTTTTACCATACGTGCGGTTGCAACTACTTCAAGTTCGGCTCCCCAACAGTCGAAATACAATACAACACCTTCTTCTATTAATATGCGAAATGCCTATTATATTCCATCTAAACAGTTTCTTACTCATTTTTAATCTAAGGCTAAAAAATCATATGCTAATATACATATGCTAATTTCTAAATAAGATATATCAAATGGTGATAATTGCGTAAGTTATTTCCTAAATAGCTTATTAGTTTTATGGGAAAATTCAAATGCAAACGTAATGCAAAAATGCCACAAAAGGACATCTTTAATGTCCTATGTAATATTATATATTGTAATTTACTTGTAAGTTTCTTGAGGGGGAAACTTTCAAAACTTCTAGCTGACAAATAAATGGAAGGAAAAATGTATTTTTTTTACATAAAGTTTAGGTAATTTGGCGGTTTTCAGATCGTTCGTTTTATCAGTTTTATAGGCTTTTGAAAAAGTAAGCCAACGTTGTTATAGGTGGTGTTTTCAAAATTATTTTAAATGCATTGAGTAAAACAACTTTTTTGTGTGTTAATTGAGGACATCACAAAAAAGTTGCAATTTTGGCACAATTTTCAAAAATTTATAAAACTGATAAAATGAACCATATGAAAACCCGCCAAAACACGTAAACGGTGTTACCATTTGATCTTTAGGTTCAAAAAATTATATTTTTCGCTTCATTGATTTGAGTAATAGAATTTTTTAAACTGCAGAAGAATACTTCTTTGAGTGGGTGTATATGTACATAAGTAGCTTAAAGTCTGGCCGTCTAACCGTCTAGTCTAGCCTTAAGTTATGTTACAAGTTTTTTCTATAGTGACAACAATGTGTTATACTACTGCTTTATTTTGATTATGCCACATGATATCCACATGCGTTCTGTGCTAAACACACTTATTATTATTATTATTATTATTATTATTATTATTATTATTATTCCCCTTTTGCCCTGATACAGGACCCAAGTCTATCGGGCCATTCATCAACTGCAGCATGGACTCTATCCATGGGGAAATCCGCCACTGCTGACTTCAGGGACCGCTTGAGAGACTCACTATTAGGGTGCCTTTTCTTACGAGCAATAATCTCAAGCACTGGCCACAGCTTGTAATCCAAGGGATTGAGATCACGGCTGCTAGAGGTTCAGTCTTGGGTACATTTTCCTCGAACCAAGATTGGGTGAATCTTGCCTTATGGGCTGTTGTAGAATCTTGCTGGAATGTCCAGCGCCCATTTTTCCACAAAGTGGTGTTCACGTATTTGACCACAACCTCAAAGAGGGTTGTTTCATACCCTCTGGCCGTTGTCTTAACCCCTTTTGACAGAAATACACCTTTGTGACACCAACCATAGCTTACTCCCCACCAAATCATCAGTACGGCGGGATGGTGTCTCTTCTGGATCTTTGGGAAACGCTCATGCGCTTTTTCAGAAGTCCTGGCATACATTCGGTCATTCTGACTGTTGTAGCTATGTTCAATTGAGAACAATTTTTCAACAATAAAACTGCGTAAGTTTTTGAGTTAAGAAACGTGCAATATCCTTGCGATAAACCTTTAGTTCAAAGTTCTTGCCTGAGCGATCTGGACATCATATCTTGGAGATGTTTATCTCATGAGCCATCAATTTTTGCTTCCGCACTGAATTTTCCCTAATACGAGCCGCCGCTGCTCTCACCACTTTCCTGGTTGTCACAGAGCGTAGACGTCCCGCTCTTGGTCGGTCAACAATTGTACCAGTTTGATTAAAGTGCTCATTGATGCAGTACTCACACATCCTGCTGCTTTTCAGCTTCTTAAGTGTCAGAAAAATCTCTGGTGGCGATTTCCCAACCCTATGGAAGGCTATCACTACAACGCGATTTTCGTAATCTCGTCAAACCATGACTAAACTTTAACTAGCTTGTTCACTTAGGTGCAGTTGACGTCGACAAAATATAAGTTAGAGTATAACAGTGTGCGCGTTATTGATCCCCTAACATCTGGTACAGTACCAATCAAAAGTTTGTAACAGAACTTATGGCTAGTCTGCACGCGAGTGTGTGTATGTATGTATATATGCATATATACCATGCTTATACTTTAAATAAATTAATAAAATGGTATTGTATGTGCCATTAATTCTATGAATTCCTCACTCTGCCACAGAAAAAATCATAGCTCCTACACATTTTGGAGTAGGGTGGTAAACTTTGGACCATCTTTCAGGGAAAGTTTTTTTCTACAAATTGTTATTAAAGTATGCCAGCTTCGGTGTGCTCACACCATATGGTTTCTTTCTTTGAAGATATAAGCCAGTAGGTTGTCTCTATTTTTGCTTTGAACAACTTATTTGTGAATGACAATTTCTGGTATAAATAAACCGTTATTCCAGACATTACTGAAGATAGCTGAATTAAATTTTAGAATGAGAAACAATTTGTAGGTGCTGTTTAAGGGTGTTGATTTTTAGGAAATAATTACTGATGCTTTTACTAAAAGATATATCAGAAACAAAATCATTGGATAAAAGTCGAATTATTTCTGAAATAATGGATCATGAATTCATCACATTTAACGTGATGGAATAGGACGTTTAATCTTCCCTCAAGAAATTTAAAATATAATACAATTTTTCTGTTAAAGGAGGTTGATACTCATTCAGTTAGTACATTGCGCTACTGACATAGCTTATTTCAAGTTTAAGATTAATTTCACTTGCTCTAAGTTTATGATTTCACATTAAAACGTGGAAAATATTAACTAATATATGTTTAATGTGATATCACACAGCCTCACTGACATGGACATTTTACTTTTTAGTTCTAATTGACATAACTAGCTAAATACTAGAGAAGCCAAAATCAACTTGCTTGCCGCGGTGCATGTGCTTGAATACGGTACTGTGCTGACCCAGTGCGTGCTGCGCAGTGCAAGCGATTGGTTCAGATGCGTGCAGTGTGTATGATGCCTTATTTTCAGTAATAAAGGCCCTCGAGAACCAATATCGGTGATCATAACTTTAAGGTATACATTAAGGGTTTAGAGTTGTGTTTCCTTGTTTCCAAATGTGGCGAATATTTTGAAAATCAAAAAATGTCTGAAAGCAAGAGTGCGTACCGAGAAGAACTGAATGTATCAAAATCTTACTTCAAACATGTATTCACTACACAGTTTATATTCGTTTAACTTGAAGTCCCCTTTGTAATATTATCCCTGTATATTAACTTATTTTGCTTTATATTTGTGCAACTTTTCCAGGATAAAATTGTGCTGATTTACATTAACAAAGTAACTACTGTTTCGTTGTTATAGTAAACTATATTGCATGTATATGTCGTCATTTGGTTGTATAGGACTAAAGGCTGTAATTGATTTGTATTGGGTTGTTTTGTCTGTAATTTAATACCAAGCTCAAGAGGAACATTAAATCATGTATATTACAATTCCTTCTCTACTATCCTATCCTTAATATTTTAATGCTAACGCAACTACAGATTACCGGACGGCACTGCATGAAGTAGTGATTGACTCATAGGCGTATACCTCGCTGGCACAAACCAGTGATCTTCAGCACCGTACACACAGTACAGCCATGGCGTGCTTGTGAGTTGGTTGTCCCTGTACCATGGTAACGCGAATGGTGTTCCACTACTGCATTATATCGATGTAGAGATGAGTACAATAAAGTATCTCATTTAGGCCTTTATTAAGTCCATTAAGTTCCCCTCTCCTCTGAACAGAACAGAAATCTACAAATCCTATTACTGATAAGCCAGTCCCTTTTGCAGGGATTCTATCCATCCGACCGAGATGTAACCGCAGCATTATTGTCACTTTTGTCGATTATAAAATAGCGAACGGGGCTTTACAGTCACTCTTTTGTTTGAGGGAGGTATAGCAGTATATATTCTATTTAATCATCTCTACTCTTCGATATATTGACAAGCGTTGCCACAAGAGGTTACGCAGCCGTAGTAACAAACATGTATACCTAGCCATGATGATAACTAGGGATAGAATTTTCACGAGGGAGCATATACTTGTTAGCAAGACTGATATGTTCCAGTCAGTTGAATTGGAAGTACAGTGCAAAGGTAGATTAGTTGCTTAGGTATTGAAAGGGGAGATATTATATACATATAAGGGGAACCATACATATAAGGATTGTACAGTAATAATTTAATTCACTAACATGTTAAAATATTCAACACATAACATCTATACAGAGCTGACTGTAACACACGGGCGAGCTAGCAGGAATTCCAAGAAATCATAAAGACCGTACCTGTCACCGAGCGGTACCACGCTACATCATGGCGCCCAAGCGTACGGATCTGAATCCGCACATTTTCATACATGTCAGGGTAACGCGGCCTGAGGGCCAATAGGAAACGTTGTTACATTTTCAAACGCGGAGAGGAGCGTCACTGGTCTCCCGTATATAAGGGCAGACAAAACCTCAGAGCCCGCTCTTATTCTGAATATATCTCATCGAGAAGTCACGTCAACTCGAGGTGCTACAGATGCATGTGGGTGCACAAGGGAGGGGTGCGTGTGAATATAGCTAGGCTCCTGACTAACTTAAAAGTGTTGGGATTATTATTACAATAATGGGATATGCTAGCCGCCCATAACTATTCAAAGTGTGAAATAAACTTCATTGATTAAGGGAAACTCGCAGTGTATTTTTAACTTGCCTCGCATACTAGAACCTGAGATTCAGTAATTAAATATAGCTAGGAATGGAATACTCAACAACCGATAAGCACCAATAGCCGAGGAAGAACAATGCAACAGGCAACAACAACCCAAGGATCATCGATTTCCTGCTACAAATATTGCCCAACGACCGTTTCCCGCCGCAGTGTGGAAATGTTTGTTCTGCGTATGATAGAAACAGGCAAATTTACTGATTTTTATCTACATACATTATAGTTAGAGTAAAATTAATGTAATAGCATTACAATACAAAAATCTGATGTGTTACATTCATATTACTTTCTCTATCCTCTATCGTTTATTAATGGGTATACAATTTATTCTTACGAAATCTTAATTTCCTACCTACTTCATTTTAATCGAGATAAAACTTTTCCGGAAATAGCTGCAACACATTTCGTTATATATAGATAGATAGATAGATAGATAGATAGATAGATAGATAGATAGATAGATAGATAGATAGATAGATAGATAGATAAAGTATCTTTATTGGTTTCAAATTATTGAAGTTATTTCACAAGTATTTTTGGCATGGGTCATTGACCGTACATGCATATTTAAGATACAATAGGGTGACTAAGTAAACAACAGAGAAAGAAAACACAACAAAAGGAACAAGAAAAAGGGAAATAGAGATAAATTATCTTTGTCTAACTCAACAAATTTGACCTAGCTTCGCGCACTTTAGCCAAAAATTGCCCATGTTTTGCCAGTTCCTCTGGTCAGCCAGTAGATCCCAAAAAGTTAATCTCTTTCTTGAGGGACTTAAGAATTTTTCTTTCAGTTTAATCGTTCGCTGGTTCTCCCACTGTGCACATTCCGCCAAAATATGTACCCAGTCCTCATCCAAATCACAGAATGGGCAAATTTTCCTGCAAGAATCGTGAGTCATTTTCTGTGCGCTCCAGTCCCTCGGTCTAAACCATGCCATTCCTGATCTTTCCTTTCTTTCTAAATTAAGTATATATGCCTGTTTACCCCAGTTCAATTTTATTTCATTTGCTAGACTTGGAGAAGGTTTAATTTTACAATCCGATTCTATTTCCTGTTGGTTGATGTCTCTTAGTCTTCTTTTAACACCTTTCCATATGTTTTTGCCATTTGTTTCAGCTCTTAGCCATACTGACACCATCATTCCTATTCTCTTCAAACCCCTTTCCAAATCAGCTGCCCAAAACTTAGGAGACAGGTTTTCTCGCTGGTATTTATTCGTTATAGATATAAAGGGAATAGCGACAGTCAATTGTATTAGAACTGTACGGTATGTACTGGCCTTAAAATTCCATGCTTCTTGCGTGCAATCGCGGGAAAAAATTGAACATTGAAAGGACTTCAAAAGAACGACAAAGTGTTGAACAATTCGAACCATTAATAACAGATATCTCGCAAATTGCTAGTGCCACAAAAAGTTATTTGAAATAAATTGTGTGTTTTAAAGAGATCCGTGTGCATTGTTCGTTTTTGTCTATCGCTTAACGTTTATCAGTAATACAAGATTATAAAAAATTCCTTCCAAATTAAGAGGACTTCATAGATTATTCATAGAAAAATTCAAGATATAGATTGTAATGTAAATATCCTTAATATATGATATTTTAATCAAAATCGTTAACGGAATTTTTTAGAAAATAATAAATTTCGAAAAATGTTCGATGTAAAAGATAGTTTGGGGTGGGGGATTTTTGAAAAAGTTCGTGTCCTATCTTTGGAAGGTACTGAGCCTAAATACCAAGTTTGTTATTAATCATACTTTTCGTTTTTGAGTTATACCGTTCATGAACACACAGACACAACAAAAATACTTTTTTGGATTCGGGGCCTCAAAACATATATTTCCGGTGAAACATCGATATTGAATTTTTGGTTGGCATGCAATACATTCTCTACTACTATGTACCTGGTAGGGAAGGTAGTAAATCTACAAATCTAGGTTTACAATAATTTGAAAGAGTTAACAGCATTGATTACAACTTGTTAGCAGTAAATACCTTCTTTGCACGCAGCTATGTCTTTCCATAGTAAATGACTAGTTGGAGTACATCGTAAAACAAGGCCAGGCTCGTAAACATTAACATAAAATACGACTTACAGCAACGCAAAGATTAAGTATCTATTTTCTTATTGACTGTAAATTTAATCCTTGTAATAAATCTGTTTCCTCAATCATCGATTGCTTGGCAAACTAGGCCGCCACGTATTTACTCACTGCCACGGATGGCAAGGGAAGAAGAAATTTCCAAGCGCCGTGTACCGGCACAGTTCTTGGGCGTGTGTTCATCTCCATAGGGTGCAATTAGGGCATCTGCCCTTTAATCCGGAGGTGTCGGGTTAGAATCTCGGTTGGGATGAGTTGGGATGTCGGTGGCTCAAAGCTGTGTAACACTAAAACATTCATTTCAGGCATTTCACTTACCTTTACAGGCCCGAGTTGTTATAAGAAAAGTTAAGGTGTTCAAAATATTTCGTAAGCCAGTTTTCTCTAGAATTACACAATTTAGGACAATAGACTTTTTACTGCTTATTAAAAGTTTTCTGATTGTACTGCTATTAATATTTTTAGCTAGTTTTAAAGGTTTGGTCATAAAGTATATAAATGTCGTAAAATAATTCCTAAACATTCTTTATTTTCATTTATAGATACACTTTTCTCTGAAAATAAAGATCGAACTCCGCCAATTTTTATTAGGAGTTTTTATAAATAGATTAAGGCAGCGATTAAAGAAGAAATAGTCAAAAGAAAATAACCTTTTTGAGTAATTTTTGTTTATATTTATAATTTGTTTCGAAGCAACCATGTAGTTTAGGATAAAAGATCTTTAACCTACCAAATGCAGCGAAGCATTATGCACAATCACAAAAAGATTCAAGCTTCTAAGCTAGAGACATTTTGAAAAATGTGAAAAATAAAATAAAAATTAAAAAATAAAACTTACGGTAAATGGAAACAAGCTGAGCACATTGTTACATACCAGTATACTATATCATCTCGGAACCATAAGAACAAACAAAAATTATATGGGCATGTTCCTTATGTCACTTAAAACCCACTACAACAAAAAAAGAAAATCAATTTTTTTGAATCCAAATCTCTACTAAGTGCCCTTGAGATCAATTCTTACACATTGAGACACCATAAATATTATAGTTTGTTATAGAAGTTTTTGCAACCTATCCTAGATCTCTGCAAATCTGTTTGTGCTCTCGGTGAATCTGCATGTGAACAGCATAGTTAGAAACAAAAGCAGGATAAATACCTAACTCCATATTTAAATCAAGGTCGAAGGTGAAGACTTTCCTTCTATCTCCCAGTCCACGTGTGTGTGTGTGTGTGTGTGTGTGTGTGTGTGTGTGTGTGTGCGTGCGTGCGTGTGTGTGTGCGCGCACGGGCACGCGCGAAGTCTGTTAGCTTATTTAATCACTACCCATAAATGTACGAAATTTCTTCTCGTTTTCAGATTTCAATCCTCCCTCCTTCATTACAATTTTATGTTGCCCACTTTTTTAACTTCCCAATTTACTTTAGGTTTGGTTTATTCATTTTGCTGGAACCAACAGCGCCCATAAGCTGAGCTGAACCTAACAAAATACGCAAGCTTAGAGCGGCACAATCAATGAATTATTTGCTCCAGTCAGGGCAGCAACCAAGACTAGTCTCGCCAAACTTAAGGGAGGTTTGGTATACTATGAACTCAGCACGAGTGAAGTATTTTGTTTTGCAGACGTGCAAGCTCATTTGGTTTGCTTGTCGCAAAGTAGCAATTTTTATTAAACATGTTTAATGAATTCTCCTTCCCGAAATGCCTTAAGGCTCTTTGCAGTCTCCCAGGCTACAGAATAACTAGCGTGATTTCTTTTCTCTGCCATGATTTGAGTATTTGTAATTGGTTTAGGTCCATTGTTTTCTATCAATTTCAAAATTTCTTGTGTTCTTTCACGTCCTATGAACATATTGAACCGCCACTGTTTGACATAGTACTGACCACGGTGATACGAGGAGGAGTGGGAGAAGCTACGGAGGGGTCATGCGCGAGTCAACTGAAGCCCAAATCAACTCGCGAAGCACTGTTTCGCCATGGCTGCACCAGATCATTGAATATATAAAGCATATTCCAATAGAATCTTTGTTGTGAAATCTTGATCAGATATGTTGAAAATCGTTCATGAACCTTGGAAAATTTAAGGTTGACAAAGAAATCCAGTTGAGCCAGTCTGTACATATTCCTCCAATACAAACCTCATGCACTCTCCATTCTGATAACGTATCGGGAATCATTATTCCAGCCGTTTTGTTTCCTTACATCCTATGTGGCTTCGGCTATCTACTATCTCTCTGAGAAGCAAGCAGGTTCCCTTTGTTCCTAGAACTATGGTTATTCTCTGCTTTGCATTCCGGCTGTATTTTTCTAGTGATTAATAATGCGATATACATGTTGGCCGAGTATCAGTATATTTGCTGGCAGGGGATCTGGGCACAACCCACGCTACTGGTATTGCACATTATTCCTGACTTTCTCTCATAGAAGTTAAAAGCTCTCTTCATTCTTGAGAGAAAAACAGCCTTCGCTACATCTACCTCAAATGTATTCTTGGTTTTAAAAGGTATGTCCATTAGGTGCCATCTAGCTCCTCCGTCTCTTGTTTTATCCAATTTTCCTTTCGCTTCTAACGTTCTTATCTTGCCATTGATAGGCCTAAGCATCAATTGAAATCTCTTAAGTTTACAGCATTTCTGGAGTAGTGCAGTTGAGGAAAGGATGCTCGTGCACGCTACTTGAGATAAAAAAGTACCGGGTGGAAGGAATATAGAGGTTACCCTCTTCAATGTCCAAAAGAGAGTGAAACAGAGCACCATTCTGGTACATATACTTTTCATCGCAGTGTAATCCACATACAAAACTGTTAAGGCAAATACTATTCATCTAGATGATGGAGCAGTAACTACATCAAGTTTTTTGTTACCGTCGCCTTCTTCCTTAAGGATACATATGACTGAAATTCAACTTCGATGGTTTTAACGCTATGATTATGAAAATTTAATCACATGTTAATATGATAAAGAGAAGCGACTGTACCAAATTTGAGCAATTATTTAACTAACTTTAATTATCACTCGAAATAAAAAGTCACTTGCGGCAGTGTTTTAAATTGATACACCTGAAACATTTTTGAAATATTACTCAGATGTGAGTAAATAAAAGTGTATCGGGGTTTTAATATCCTGTAGACAGCTACTCAACAACTAATATGTAAACTTTATTTCCTGTGAATTTATAGAAAAATGTAATTAAAATTATAATCGAATGCATAAAAATATATAAAGGATGTGTTACTCTAAAAACCTAAAGCAACTTTTAATTATTGCACTTTTCGCCTTATTGTCTGCAAATTGTAATGTAATTGGACAAAACTGCTCCGTAAAGTGCATTTTATACACAGAAAAATGTTGCAAAATAATTAACTGAGAAAACAATTAAATGAAAATCCATTCACTTCAAAAGCGCCCTATGCCTTAAGTTTCCTACTTAGAAACTGTTTATAATCAGGTTTTTTTAAAAATGTTATCCAATCTTAAAAGTTATTGAATAATATTCAGTATAAAAATTATGGGCAACATTGCAGAAAACGTGAAATTTCGGGAACTCTTTCCATAGCGATCAAACTTTTAACTACTTCTTTACTGAAAATTTGCATCACTGACCTGTTAAAATTCTCCAGAGGCATGAAGTTTTAATGTAATATTAGTTTAAAAATGTGACCGGTGTCATACTGGGTGCTTCTACCTGGCCCTTCATCATTCAGACCACCGATTATTTAACTTGAACCCATTCCATCTTAAACTACAGGTGGTGGTTCGACTCGTACCAAACAAATTTGCAAATTTATACCGCTATATACACTACGTGTACAAAAGCATCCGGACACCTAGCTGAAAATGACGTACAAGTTCGTGGCGTCCTCCATCGGTAATGGTGGAAGTCAATATGGTGTTGGCTCACCCTTAGCCTTGATGACAGCGTTCCCTCTCGCAGGCATACCTTCACACAGGTGCTGGGAAGTTTCTGGGGAATGGCAGCCCATTTTTCAAGGAGTGCGGAACTGAGGAGAGGTATCGATGTAGGTCGGTGAGGCCTGGCACGAAGTCGGCGTTCCAAAACATCAAGTCAGGACTCTGTGCAGGCCAGTCCATTACAGGGATGTTATTGCCGTGTAACCACTCCGCCACAGCCCGTGCAGTATGAACAGGTGCTCGATCGTGGTGAAAGATGCAATCGCCATCCCCGAAATGCTCTTCAACAGTGGGAAGCAAGAAGGTGCTTAAAATATCAATGTAGGTCTGCGCTGTGATCGTGCCACGCAAAACAACAAGGGGTGAAAGCCCCCTCCAGGAAAAAAAACGATCACACCATAACACCACCACCTCCGTATTTCACCGTTGGCTATACACATGGTAAATGGCGTTCACCGGGCATTCGCCATACCCACACCCTGCCATCGGATCGCCACATTGTGTACCGTGATTCGTCACTCCACACAACGTTTTGCCACTATTCAATCGTGTAATGTTGACGCTCCTTACACCAAGCGAGGCGTCGTTTGGCAATTCCCTGCATGATGTGTGGCTTATGAGCAGCCGCTCGACCGTGGAATCCAAGGTTTCTCACCTCACGCCTAACTGCCATAGTACTTGGAGTGGATCCTGATGCAGTTTGGAATTCCTGTGTGATGGTCTAAATAGATGTCTGCCTATTACTCTTTACGACCCTCTTCAAAAGTCGGCGGTTTCTGTCAGTCAACAGACGAGGTCGGCCTGTACGCTTTTGTGCTGTACATGTCCCTTCACGTTTCCACTTCACTATCACATCAGAAACAGTGGACCTAGGGATGTTTAGGAGTGTGGAAATCTCGCGTACAGACTTCTGACACAAGTGACACCCAATGACCTGACCATGCTCGAAGTCTGTGAGTTCCACGGAGCATTCCATTCTGCTGTTTCACGATGTCTAATGACTACTGAGGTCGCGGATAATGAGTACCACGCAGTAGGTGGCAGCACAAGCACGTAGGATGAAAAACGTATGTTTGTGGGGTGTCCGGATACTTTTGATCACATACTGTAAATCGCACAGTCAGAGCAAAATTAGTCCGTGAGATTTGTCAATAGGAATTATAATCGAATTAAAATTTTGCTGCGGATTTAATAGTAAGGAAACTTCCATATATAGCATACAAAATGAAATTAAAAAATGTTGGTGAGAAAGCAGTAACGACTATTGAACTCGGTTTACAACGCATTTTGATATGGCTAATATATGGGTTTTTTTCTTCAACTTTCGCTTGTTAAGATATTTCATCTTTGGGTATATGTCATGTTGAGGGTTGCTGTGAATTGACATGCTGTGTCTTAGGGTGACAAAAATTACCTTTTAGAAAAGATATCAGAGGGTTTTAAAATGACAGGATATGGTCAATAATACTGGTTTTGCTCAAGTAAGAACTGAACTTTTTTAAAACAATAAAAAAACATTTTTTAACCCAAATTCTTAAGTCATATGTATAATTAAGCGTTTCATTTGTCCGCAATTCAGCAGTTTTGTTTTACTGGAGTTACGGTATCGTTACACCGGTCTGAATAATTGACTTCCCATCTCTCTCTCTCTCTCTCACACACACACACACACACACACACGGACGCACGCGCACACACACACACACACACACACACAGAGTTGCGCACGCGAGCGCATCACTCAGTTATAACATCTCTCACCCGCTTGCTATCAGGTGTTCGTATCTTCGGTATAAAAATCGTTGCCAAGTTTGCGCATGTTTTATATTTCCTTCTTTATTTCCTTTTATTGAATGCTTAAGCATAAGAATAAGATATTTTATTGCTGTGTTTATTAAAATTGTGTTTAACTAAACTCATTTTACTTTTCTTCATTGCACTACTTTAATTGTTGAATACTTTGTTTTGACTGTTTTGGCTGAACTTCGATAAGCAGCTGAACTTTGTGTCTAATAGTCACTGTGGCCTTTTTAGATTAACTGCATAATAAGTAAACGATAAGCTTAAAATATTTATTTTATTTTCTCAATCAAAACTGAGCAAAACAGTTTAGGTTTTGAACTTCAAACATGAAACATTTCGGCCCCAAGGGCCTACTGTCATAGGTACGGTCTGGTGCACCAGAGGTCCCGAGGCCACATAACCCCTCGTTGTGGTCTGCTCTACAAGGTGAGGAGAACTTAGAATACCTAACCACGTGTAGGCCATGCGTGGAGATCCGTGTCGGTGGAAAGGACAATTCTGGTGTTTGAGGGGGGCGAATCTGATCATGGTTGTTTCTGTCTTTTGCTCATTTTCACTGCATCGTTTTGGTTACTGCTTCACCTAAACGGGAGTCTAGCGGCTAAACAACTTCCAGCCTAGGGCTAGCTTTTTAACCAAACTCCACTCTGAGTGCAACAGTGAGGCAGTATTTTTAACACTTGAATAATTTCAAATAAATTATATAATATGTAAATTCAATAACAGCCCGCCCTGAAGCAATATGTGTATGTAATAATTTGTAAAATGTATGTAACGGTCATTGCATATACTTATATTATTGTAAACATGTTCAATAATGTTACGTGAATACATTATGTAATTTAATAATGTAGGAGCTGTGAGAATAATAAGTTAAAACTTGCTAACAATGAGGTAACCTTGAGGCAATAATGAGTAAGGAAGTTTAAATGCTACTAGTCATTATTAGAGCAGCAATAATGTAAATTTTGAGACAGTTTAAAAATAGCCAATCAACAACCAGAAAAAGCTTTAGTTAAATGCAGATATTCTATTGAAGTAGGATTAGCCAATCAGAGACTTGAAATACAGAAATTTACAAGCTTAGACGGTTGAAATCAATATGTTGCCTCCAAACAGTGCTAATAACCAGACGTGTTGCTTCTAAACAGTGCTTGTAACCAGACGTGTTGCTTCTAAACAGTGCTAATAACCAGACGTGTTGCTTCTAAACAGTGCTAATAACCAGACGTGTTGCTTCTAAACAGTGCTTGTAAGCAGACGCGAGATGTGTCCTCGAGAAATTAATTACCTATTCGTGCGAGACGAAAAATAGTATATGTGTTAAAAAAGGGCAAGTATTAAATAAAAGAATCTCACAGCCCTGATATTAGTGAAGTGCTATTTAATTTGTGTCAAGGATTAATAAAAAGGTGTGAATTAAAACTAAAAATCTGTGTAATCCTACATTCTTGTCACATCACAACCCTGCCTAAGAGAAATGTGTCTCTAACATTAATACTGACGCAGCCGAGGCAAACATAAATGTAATATCTAAAGATACAGTCAAATTACAAAGTTAATATTTCTTTTAAACTTGGGGCAAAGGCCACCTGAAAGTACATTTGGGGCGAAGGCTTCCGGAAACAGTTGAAATATAATAAAACTCCTTCAATACAAACTACTTCAAATTGACGCCCAAAGTGTGGTGCTAATAAATAACAGAACAAAACAGCTTCAAACTGGCTTCCATACGTGGTGCAAACAACGTAAAGAAACCATCTTCTTCAACAGTGAACTCACTATACCCTCTGTGTAACCATGTCATCCCACTAAATATTCAGCGGTGAGACCTGCAACAGTACATTCCAGAGTCTTTGGTCGCTGCAGAGTTACCACTGTTGTACAGCGCACCCAGAATTGCCTTCACCCGCTCGTTACTACCTAGCACCAGCGTGTAACTCATACGAATCCCTGGATATGCCGGCCTGCCATGGAATGAAACTGCAGTTGCCGCTGCCAAAGCTATTCGTATTTTATCCTTCATGGGTATTGCTCCTGTGTTTCTCGTTCCAATTCTCTGTTCCGATTTTAATATTTTACATCGTATTTTCGTTCTATCGCGCTGGAGCAATGAGTGAGCTGGAATTGAAGGGAACAAGCTACAGGAGGTAAAACCTTTTCTATCGCTTGGAGTACGTCCTCAAAGGCCTCCTGTCGGGAGGAAGCGATTTTATCTAGATTGCGTATTGAACACTGTCATTTTAGTTGCAGCCGCTTATTATCTTGTGACTCTGCACCCCTTTGCGCTCATTGTAATGAGCCGTTGACGTGGAAGATGTTTTAATCCTGTGTCAGTTTTTAGCTCTCGTGAGTCCTTGGGATTATCAGCAACAATTGTTCCAGCTGCTAGTGATACTTTCAGCGCTACTCCGTAACTTTATGGTTAAGAAGGATGTTAGTCACTCTTTTAAGTTCAAGATCTATTAAAAGTGCACCCATTTTCAGCCAGTAATAGTAATATTGCTATCAGTAACTATACAATCTCAGCTCTGGTATTTTTAAAATTAATTTTCTTCCTCTCAATAAAATGATGGTGTTGCGATGTTACAGATGAGGTAGTATTTTTAACACTTAAATAATTTCAATCTAATTATATAATATGTAAATTAAGTAGCAGCCCGCCATGAAGCAATATGTGTGTATAATAATTTGTAAAATGTAACAGTCATTGCATATGCTTATATTATTTTATCCATGTGTAATGATGTTATGTGAATATATTACGTAATTTAATAATGTAGGAGCTGTGAGAATAATAAGTTAAAAGTTGCTAACAATGAAGTAACCTCGAGTCAATAATGAGTTAGAAAGTTTAACAGTACTACTTGTGATTCTTGGAGTACCAATAATGTAATTTTAGTGACAGTTTATAAAAATAGCCAATCAACAACCCGAAAAAGCTTTAGTTGAACGTAGGTATTCTATTGGAGTAGGAATAGCCAATCAGAGACTTGAAATACAGAAATTTACAGGTTTGGACGGTTGAAATCTGTTCAGTTGCCGGCAGACAGTGATTGTAACCGGATGCAAGATGCGTCCTCGAGAGATTTTATACGTATTTCGTGTGAGACGAAAAATAGTGTTACGTGTTAAAAAGTACAAGTAATTAATAAAAGAATCTCACAGCTCTCTATCAGTGAAGTGTTATTTAAATCGTATCAAGTATTAATAAAAGGAGTGAAATAAAATAATAGTCTGTGTAAGCTACATTCTTATCGCATCACGCCCTGCCAAGATTTCCATGTCTCTAAAATAATACTGACGCAGCCGAGGTAAACATAAATATATAATATCTAAAGAAACAGTCAAATTACAAAGCTTTTATTTTTAAACTTGGGGCAAAGGCCATCTGAAAGTACACTTGGGGGGGAAGGCTACCGGAAACCGGCTACCTTATGTGCGCTTGCAACTACTACAAGTTCGGGTCCCCAACAGTTGAAATATAATACAGCTCCTTCAATACAAACTACTACAAATTGACGCCCAAGGCGTGGTGCAAACAACGTAAAGGCAATACCTACTTCACAGAATACCAAATAGTGCGTAACAACTGGTTAGCGACTTTAAAAAGTTTTTAAAAGTTTAACCAGATATTACAGTTTGTGTTGTAGATTGTGTGCTGTTTTGATTGGTCGCAGCGGTATAGCCACTGTGTGTAATATGCATAATTTTACATTTTTAAATTTTATAAGGATGAAATTTATTCCTATTGACATTATCTTTCTATGATGGTCCAAGAATGCAATGGTTTGCCTATTTTTAGCTGTAGGTTTTGTCTAAGTCTACAGTTTTACTATGTTGTGTTTTAGAAAGCAGGGTTAAATACCTGATTCTTTTTCATTTTTATGTTTTAGTCAGGGCACTAATGACCTCAGCAGATGTGCGCTCCAAAGTGCTGCTGCTGTTGCTGCTCAACATTTCGCTGAGAATGCACGTACATTTTACCAATGAGTGTAGTTCCCATTCATCTGCAAGCTAAAACAGGACATTGCCAAACTCCTCTGAATTTCTAAACGTTTTTCACAAATATTTTAAATACAGAAAAAATAAGTGTTTAGAAATCCTTTTAATGTATTCATTCAGAACTCTTTTTGGTTTAAAGAATGATATACATTTCCCTTTCACGCTGTATATCGTCTATAACAGAACAGGATAGAACTTCATTGTGGATAATGCACTTAAAAACATCTCGTAAAACGTATGTACTTCCCCCAAAACTATTGTACCCAAAAGTGACGTGTAGTAGTATTAAAGGAGAGGCTTCAGCTGTATGATAGGTCCTAAAAACTTGAATTTGAAGAAGATATTTTGTTATGTTATTTATTAGCACCTCGCTTTGGGAAGCTAATTTGAGGTAGTTTGTATTGAAGGAGTTGTATTATATTTCAACTATTGGGGAGCCGAACTTGTAGTAGTTGCAACCGCATGTATAGTAAACAGTTTCCGGTAGCCTTCGCCCCAAATGTATTTTCAGGTGGCCTTTGCCCCAGGTTTAAAAAAACTATTATTACTGTTTCTTTAAATAGTATATATTTATGTTTGCCTCGGCTGCGTCAGTATTTGTTAGAGACACGTTTGTCTTAGCAGGGCGTGATGCGACAAGAATGTAGGCTTACAAAGATTATAATTTTACTTCACTGCTTTTATTAATACTTGATACGATTAAAATAACACTTCACTGATATAGAGAGCTGTGAGATTCTTTAATTAATTAATTGCACTTTTTTAACACGTAAACTTATTTTTCGTCTCACACGAATACATACTATATTTCTTGAGAACACCTTTTACGTCTGGTTAGTAACGCTGTTTGCAGGCAACATGTCTGGTTATGAGCACTGTTTGGAGACAACTGAATTGATTTCAACCGTCTAAACTTGTGAATTTCTGTATTTCAAGTCTCTGATTGGCTAATCCCACTCCAATAGAATACCTGCCTTTAACTAAAGCTTTTTCTGTTTGTTGTTTGGCTATTTTTAAACTGTCTCAAAATTTACATTATTGTTACTCCAAGAATCACAAGTAGTACTGTTAAACGTTCTTACTCATTATTGGCTTAAGGTTACGTCATTGTTAACCTCTTTGTTAGCAACTTTTAACTTAGTATTCTCACAGCTCCTAAATTATTAAATTACGTACCATATTCACATAATATTATTACACATGGATACAATAATATAAGCATATACAATGACTGTTGCATACATTTTACAAATTATTACATATACATATTACTTCAAGGCGGGTTGTTATTGAATATATATATATATATATATATATATATATATATATATATAATTAGACTGAAGTCATTTAAGTGTTAAGAATACTGCCTCAAATTCCAAATTTTTAGTATTTATGAGGCAGGAAAGAACTGAAGGCAGTACACTGTTGGTTTAAGAGTGAGATTTGCTTTTCATAGGACAATCGGTATCAGTTTTATCCTCAGGGCACCAATCTTTCTGTGACGCTATACAAAGCAGCATTCAGACACGTCTTGGACGTTTTCCAATTCCTTGCTGGAGGCAATGTTTGGTTACTGTAGGGCTACTGGGTGAGCTATCAAAATTCTGTCTTTAATGAAACCCAGAACTTAATTCCAGATGGACTGAGATTGCAGATTCTGAAGATCAGGAGATGACCTGTGCTTTTTATTATAATAATGTGCCACATACGCGTAGCATTTAATACTAATACCCTGGGTTGTATTTTAAAATTTCTGTTGAAATAACAATCAATATATGTTCTGATTTTCTGAGTATCGTATACATAAGAAAATGGAACAATGAACTCACTTCATTCTACAATAGCGTGTCGCTTTTATGTGTAAGCTAACTGGAACCCTATTAGGTTCAACACGCCTTACGATTTCAACTTTTAAAGTGCCAATATTTCAGGCAAGTAGGTAATGATAATTTTAATTTGTCCAAACCGTTTGGAACAATCATTCATTTTGTTCACAGAGTTGGGAAAATCGAAAAATACACCTTTCCAGAAATTATTCACCGTGAACTAGATTCGAACTTGATTCCATAGGCTAATATGTAAAATTCGTACAAATGCGGGGTTGTTGAGATACTATAGTGCTTAAATATCTGTTCATGCAGTTAAGCAATAGGAATAATATTTTATAAGTAATTTGTTTAACAATCGTGTATTTTGATTCATGTTGTCGTGATAGAAAGTTTAATTACCTGCATTCAGTGCTAGTGACCCAAACTGTGTGCATGTTTTGGCTATTTTACTGTACGTATGTGCATAAAGTGTATGAATTATCTTAACCTTTGATAATATCTATTATTGCGCATAGGAGAATATAATCATATTTAATAGTTCAACTTTACTATTTAAATTTTATTGGATGTTTACTTTATATGGTAATACTTGCTTAAGGACCAATTCATCTGAATTGACGTGTACGTCATTCATATTCGCTGCCATGTCAGCTGCAAGTTATTTATTGTTATAGCTTTTATTGCCTTGTGTAGCATATCCACTACAAAGTTCTTTTTCAGGTTTTAGGCTTTTCAGTTTTTTTTCTTATTTCCTGTTATATTAACCTTCAGCAATAAAATTAAGCTAATTATGGTTGTTTTATGTTGTAAACATATTAATTTTCTTTAATAAAGCTGTAAAAGTGATTTTAAATGCTTGTTTAATAATAATAATAATAAGAAAAGACCATGCTGCTGCAACCAAATGTAACCCCAAGTGCATCCAAACGTACCCTCAACCGGTTATTTTACTTGGGCCCTCCCCGTCCTTTACAACAGGCACATGTGACTGTAGGCGCTGGGACTCGGAGTCACGAGTTTGACTTTCAATGGATGACCATTGTCTCGCTCTAACAATCATGGCTATTCGAATCGCTTCGGTTCCGGTGAAAGGAATATAAAACCCGGTTCAGAAATTCGAGGAAGAGCAGCATATGTAGCAAAGGAATTCCAACAATAAAGGGTTAAGGTCAACCCCCATGCGTAGCGAATCGATGGGCAGTTCGCCTCCAAGGTTAATGTTGGGAAGCTTGCTACTGGAACCACAGTGTTGAACACTGTTAGTAATAACTTTCATTTTCGCTCTACTTCGTCTTGTGCTTTCAAACTCCTCCTGGTTCCCCAATAATGCACTTAGCACACTTGTATAGCTATATTTTAGTACGTATTACAATCTCTTCTGGAAAAACTCGTTAAATGTTCACTGGGATAAAGAAGCGTTGCAGTTCTGTGTAACAGAAAACGTACATTGAAAGCGCATAAGGACTTCATACTTGCCGACAAGTTTCCCTTTAGTTATTATGTGCCTCAGGTTTAATGCTCCCGTATGTATTACTCGAAAAAGCCTGGCAATGCTTATTGCTGCACTTCCAAGAACTGCGAGAATGGTAAACATCTGGCAGTACAAGCGCTCTCTCCGGTATGCTTGGTCGCGGTGTTTCGTATTATATGTAGTCGACCCGGAATGTCTATGGAGTAGATAAACACAGCAACATCTAGGTATTATTGCAGATCCTCCTCGATAGCCATTCGGTGAAACATCTTGCTTCCACAACATTTAAGGGTTTCAGTCAGTAACCATAGTAAGCAAATTGGTTCACAGTTCAATTCCAGCTACATGCGCGAGCTTGTAACACTTATATAAACCACCGTCATTGAACAAAAAGCATTTATGCAATCCTACTGGTAAAACAGGATGTTACTGCATTCAGCATCGTGCATAATTGACTCATTATGAGGCAGTATTTTTAACACTTAAATAATTTGTAAAATCACTCATTGCATATGCTTATATTATTGTAAACATGTGTAATAATGTTATGTGAATATATTACGTAATTTAATAATGCAGGAGCTATGAGAATAATGCGTTTAAAGTTGCTAACAACGAGGTAACCTTGAGTAAATAATGAGTAAGAAAGTTTAACAGTACTACTTGTGATTCTTGGAGTAACAATAATGTAATTTTAGTGACAGTTTATAAAAATAGCCAACCAACAACCCGAAAAACCTTTATTTAAATGAAGGTATTCTATTGGAGTAGGATTAGCCAATCAGAGACTTAAAATACAGAAATTTATAAGTTTAGACGGTTGAAATCAATTCAGTTGCCTGCAGACAGTGCTCATAACTGGATGAGTTGGTTGTGTGTCCTCGAGAGATTTAATATGTATTCGTGTGTGACGAAAAATAATTTTACGTGTTAAAAAGTGTAATTAGTTAATAAAAGAATCTCACAGCTCTCTATATCAGTGAAGTGTTGTTTAAATCGTATCAAGTATTAATAAAAGGAGTGAAGTAAAAATTATAATCTGTGTAAGCCTACATTGCTAGCCGCATCACAACCCTGCCCAAGCGAAACGTGCCTCTAACAAATACTGGCGCAGCCAAGGCAAAATATATAATACTTAAAGAAACAGTTAAATTACAAAGTTAATATTTTTTTTAAAACTTGGGGCAAAGGCCACCTGAAAATACATTTGAGGTGAAGGCTACCGGAAACTGTTTACTATACTTGCGGTTGTAACGAATTTTAAATTCGGCTCCCCAACAGTTGAAATACAATACAACTCCTACTTCAAATCGGCTTTTCCATACGTGGAGCTAATAAATATCTTCTCAAATTGGCTTTCCATTGTGGAGCTAATAAATATCTTTCTCAAATATGGCTCGCCTGCCAGTAATAGCAATAACGCATTTTCTATAGCAATACTGGTATTCCAAGTTGACGTGGTTTATAGAGAGAAAATGTAGCCATTCTGTGGTATTCCTTTCTCTGAGCAATGTAAATGCAAAACTCTCTATGCAGTATTAGACATAGAATAATTAAGATCTTAATTTATAATTACTTACTGTGCTGATAATAGGCTACATCATAATCTGTAACACCTGCTTACTTCTCTCTCAGGAAGGGAATGCATGCATACGGCTGTTATGGCAGCTTATGGGTTCATCACGCCAGATAATAACAAACAAAATTCACGTTGAGAAGCTAACATATCATTTACCAGCGTATGAAAACGCTCTCACGTATGTCAGCTATGGATGTCGAATTATTTCACGATTTATTTCATACAGATTATAATGCTTAGATTGCATACAATGTTGTATAAAAATCGTGGAAGATCTTAATATGGCAAGCACTCACTCGTGTCATCAAGATTATCCATTTATTCCATAAATTGCTTTTTACGTGATTTATGAATGCGGATCACTTATTGTTTTTCTGCCGTACACATGGAAGTGCGTGATTGGTTGTAGATACAGAGTTGGTGTTAATAAGTTTTAAAAAAATATTGTCCAGGAATTTAAATTTGGCTGAAATCTGTACAAAATTAAGGATATTTTCAATATAGAGCCTGTTAAAGTTTGGCTATCTTTAAGAGAACACCGCACGTGTCGAACTGACCCTAGCTATCTATCTTTGGCGAATCTCAGTGTTGTGGGTGAAGGCAATTAATAAACTGACTTGATTTAACACGAAAACTTATCGAACCGGCTAGGAACGGTTCCCCTTTTGAATAATACCGACATAATCTATGAGCTGTATATTCTTCTTCTTCTGCTACTTTAGATTTTGCCGTGGACCTAACTATCTACGTCACACGGTATCTCCCCTACCCGTACCCACACGCATTACATCACCTGCCACCAAATAGCTCGTGTTGAAATCCGGGGCCGACCTTCCTTTTATACTCCTCTGCTATGATCATATCCGCGTCCTTTTATATAATCTCTCTATCTTATTGGTAATTTATTTGGCGTGCTATAAGAACGAATTGTCCAATTTTAGAAGTGATACTTCTGTCTGTCTCCTTCGGTAAAAAGCCACTATTTCTGTCTCGCTTACAACTCTGGTTTCTTTTTCTATCACCTGACTGTTTTCCCAAATCCCTTGCCGTCGCAGATATTATACCCCTATCTCCGTCCCGGTCTCGCCTCGGACCTCTCTCTCTCTCTCTCTCTCTCTCTCTCTCTCTCTGTTTGCTGTTGCTTTGTCTGATCCTGTGTACATTAGCGTGTTTATGTTGAACTTTAACCCTAATGTTAGCTCGTTTTCCTGTCTGTATTTTAGGACACAAGTTATTTCACAATATTGTATTACGTTATTGATTGTATTCTTATCTTAGTAGTGATTTCTGTTATTTACTTTTGTCTACTCTGTCGGGTCTGTGTCCCCATACAGGGTGAAGTAGACCACAGAAGAGGCTACGTGGCGCTTATTTCATTACGCCAATACTCGCAAAGGAAGTGAAGTGACAGGGAAAATTGAAGTAGTTCACGTTAGTGAAGAAACATTGTAAACTAAGTGAAGTCACAGTGAAAGTTAAGGCCAAAAAAGTGAAGTGATAGTGAGAGCTTAGTGAAATGACAATTAAAACAGAACAAAGTTACAATTTGTTGCACTTATAATTAGAGAGCCCTGGTCACTGTGGTACAAATAACATATACATTTCAGGATATTCATTTTATATACCCAGTGTTTAGTTACCCTCCTATACCAACTTTCAAATAACTTAAATGCATACTTTAAAGTATATATTAGTATTGTGGGATTTTGAAGTAATACTGTACCGAAGAACACTCGTTGAATGATTCGAAAACGCTGCAAAACTGGATGTGTCGTGGAAGAGAGAATAAACTCAAAAAGTATTTTTATATAGTATAAATCTTTCAGAGAATCATAAGAAATAAACCTCTAGAGCAAGGGTCTATGTATTCCAAAGCATTTCTTTGACATGTTTATCCTCATTTTGTAAAAGAATGCATTATTGTAAAAATTATAGTGGTTACTTATGTAGGAAGAACTCGAAGATCTATTACTTTTATTCAAACCGTTGCTCGTGTGAAGTTGATTTTATGTACCTCTAACAGTTAGAAGAAAATTCTTTGAAAACATTTCAACTTAGTTTAAATAGCACTAGATTAAATGGATATCGTTTAAAGGTTATACTTTTTACAAGTATTTCCACCATAATTAAGAGAACCTGAAATATTAGGTATGTGTACAGTTATTATTCTCTTGCTTTCCACATTGTACCATACTGTGCCTGAGCATGTCATTTAATATCGGCGAAAACAGGCATAGCTGTAACTTACTGCTTTAAAAGGATGCTTTGAAAACGGACGTGTTTTACTGAATGTGTCGTCCATAGAACCCATTTTGTTTGGAAGATATGTCTGCTGTAAAGCGGTACCATCATTGTTTATGAAGTAGCACACTGTATATCTTCCAGAATAATAGTGGCGGCTGTCTCACCGCCAGTGTTAGCAACTCCTCGATGCTGCCAGAATGTTATAAAACAAACCGGCCGCTTGCCTGCCATGACGTAATGTACTACAAGAGAATGACTGGACGCAAGTGCATATACAGCGACTCCAGAAAGCATTCAACTCAACTTTAAATAATTCTTGCAGTCAAATCAACGTAGAGATACTACAATTTACGTGTTCTGCCAGGTTTTTAACATTTTTCATTTTATTGGATTTAAGTTGAAGTAGATATTTATTAGCACCACGTTTTGGGAGGCAATTTGAAGTAGATATGTTATGTTATTTGCACCACGCTTTAAGTGTCAATTTGTAGTAGGTTGTATTGAAGGAGTTTTATTATATTTCGAGCGTTGGGGAACCGAACTTGAAATTCGTTGCAACCACAAGTATAGTACCCGCTTTCGGTAGCTTTCGCCCTAACTTTAAAAATATTAACTTTGTAATTTTTACTGTTTCTTGAAATATTAAATGTTTGCCTCGGCTGCGTCAGTATTTTTGTTAGAGACACGTTTCTCTTAGCAGGGTTGTGGTGTGACTAAGAATGTAGGCTTACACAGATTATAGTTTTACTTCACTCCTTTTATTAATGCTTCATACGATTTATATAACACTTCACTAATAGAGAGCTGTGAGATTCTTTTTATTAATTAATTACACTTTTTAACATGAAAACGTATTTTTCGTCTCACACAAATACATATTATATTTCTTAGGACACTTTTTGCGTCTGGTTAGTAACGCTGTCTGCAGGCAACTGAAATCTAAATTTGTTAAATTTTCTCCTTTTTAGTTTCTGATTGACTAATCCTACTCCAATAGAATACCTTCATTTAACTAAAGCTTTTTCTGGTTGTTGATTGGCTATTTTATAAACTGTCACTAAAATTATATTATTGTTACTCCAAAAATCACAAGCAGTACTGCTAAACTTTCTTACTCATTATTGACTCAAGGTACCTCATTGTTACCTCATTGTTAGCAACTTTTAACTTATTATTCTCACAGCTATATTATTAAATTACGTAATATATTTATATGACATTATTGCACATGGATATACTAATATAAGAATATGCAATGACTGTTACATACATTTTACGAATTATTACATACACATATTGCTTCAAGGCGGGCTGTTATTGTATTTACATATTATATAATTAGACTGAAATTATTTAAGTGTTAAAATATTGCCTCAAAGTTTTAAAAAACACAGGAGTTTTCAATTTTGTTCTTATTTTTTCGTACATTGTGTTTACAAAATTATTTTTAGCACGCCTCTGTGGTGTGGGGTATCGTATCTGCCTCAGACTCAAGAGGTTCGAATTAGGGCGAGTTACCCGGATAAGGCTTTTTGCAGGGTTTTCCCTTATTCTGAAAATATGAATGTTGGGTAACTTTAAGCTCTATGGATTTCAGACTCCTTTGAGCATCTTTTCATTTATTTCATTCATTCATCGTCTGACATGATCTAACTACTAGGACACTAAATTAAAAAAAATATTTTAAATGAATAACTCTATTACCTGAAATCGTGTTAAAGTTTTGATCTGAGGCAGGGAGAAACTTTCATAGTAAGGAACTGTCTACGCATTTATGGAATTTCCTCATTAACTCCTGAATTTATTTGACTTCACAGATTGAGTTTCTGGTCAGATTAAATCATATCTCGATGACATTGTCAGGTATCATAAAAACTGCTCTACTGAATCATACAAAATAATATTGTAAATACCACATTCGAAAAATTTCGAAAATATGTGCATTTTTAAATATTATAAAACGAATAAAATAAAAATTTGGAAACGCACTAGAACTCTTAAACTGTAATATTGTTTATTCCTTCTGAGTATTTTTCCCCGGATTATCCAAGGGGATCGGCACTGCTCCAGTGAGGATAATGTACCTATGCCCAATAAGGGGGACCCCCCGGAAGGGAGGAGATAAGACACCGGGTGGCCAGAACCAGCAGTGGCGGCACGGCTGTGACAGGATCCCTACAGTTTAAAGATATAAGGTTCCCTGACAGCCGGACAGATAAACCGGGGACCCATGCCCCAAACAGAGTCCATCATCCTGCTCCGAAGGGGCGGACCGTTAACCCCGGCAGCCAGCTGAAAGTCGAGGGACGGAGAAAGTTCCACAGAAAGCAGCCTTTTCCCTGCCACGCCTCACCGAAACATCATCGTCGATACTTCCGACTTTGAAACACACCTAACGGGGTGAAGGGTGAATGAAGTGATGAATGGAACGAAATGGAGGGAAGAAATTCGGCGGCTGAAAGAAATGGTTCCAGCAATTGCTGACGACCCGTGAAGACTCCCGAAAAAACCCATGAGTCAGAGTGAGCGGTGCTGGGAAGCGATCCCGGTACCTCTCGAATCCGAGGTGCACGCGTTACCGTTAATTTGATTGCTAGAATGTTTTAAACTGGGGACAAATACCTTCTATACTTAGCAACCTATCAGCACACCGTGACGATCTATAACATATGAACCCGGAATTATAAAGGCAATAATTATCATAATAATCTGAGAAGGATAGTGATATAAAATAAGTAATAATATATTTAAAATCAGTGTATGTATAAAAAGGAGAAGCATTGTGAAAATTGTTGACTTTAAAAGCGACAGAAAGACAAGACGGGCACAGTTTTGTTAATTAGGGACCAGCCTCAGGTAGAAAGGGTAAATACCATTGAAGCAAGTTTTTCCTGGTACCAGCCGAGTGCAGCTGCACTTAGCCTGGTGAAGGCCACTCTAAGTATCATGACGCTAAATTTGAGGGGTGAGAGGGGAAGTTTAGGCGTTGGTTTTCCTTGTGCAGCGTGGGTAAGTCAGTCTGTCCTGAGTGTCTGGCGAGGATGGGACGACGTTCTCGTCGAGTTATGAACATTGGTGGTGAACATGCTAGAGGGTAGAACGCTTAGCTGTAGTTAATATTCTTCGGTCTTGATAAAGACAACGTATCATCGTATGCAGTTAAAAGTGATCGGCAAACCTAAAGTATTATTTTAAACAGTGAATAAAAGTGTTCCAAGCCAGCGTTTGTGTGTTTCTCTGTACACACCCACGCATACCCTGAGGTTAAGGTTTCAGCTGGAGCAGCCGTGGCAAAAGAAGAACCAACTGGGAGGAGACAAGCAGCAACCGTGAGGCAAAGGTAGTGCTTCATTGTTGGAGGACGGAGCGTGGCTGCGTCATATTGCAACTAAACGTGGGGAGAATTACCTGCGTCACATATCTACGCTCAGACCATTGTAAGTAACTCATGTATGAAAATACCAACAAAAAGGAAGTAAGATACATGCCTTTAATGCTTGAAGTTCTAAAATAGCGGACACACAATATTCCAAGCTCTATATGTACACTGCCACTATAAATGTAATTCAGTTTAAGGAAAAATGGATGATTGTTGTATTTCTGTCAACTAATATGCAGTGCTTTTCCTTCACACGGCTGCTTGCGCGCCGGTCGCCGCAGCTCGGACTCCCACCGAAACATCTATAATATCCGTATAACCGCCTACTGTTCCCATAGTTACAATTACAATCTCCTCTTATCAAATATGTGCACAAGAGTTGTGTTTATACAGTGAGCAGCACAAGGCAAGCATCTATGTCATTAAAAAGCTTTCTTTATATTTCCCCACTGGTCTGTTACAAAACATCTGTTGATAATCGGACTGAGGAATGTTTAACTCAGTCTTTCTCAAACTTCTTCATTTAATATTTTCATTTGTTTTCGTTGTATTTGGATATTCTGCAGTAAAATCACATTGAACAGCTTACACAATCTACACGCTATATTGTCAACTTAAGAAAGTATATCTGGTTGTACTGGTCAGTCTACATATCTACAGTAATCGAGAAAGATTTGTCATATAGGGCATTACTTTCTTTCTTATTTCCTGCGCCAGAGTAATGCAGCACTCTGGTACAGGAATTTTCAGAGGACTGGAATTGGCCTCAGTCTCGGTGGATGTAGTACTGTGTTTCAGGCAGGGATATACGCAATTATTGCCTGTGCATAAAAAGATTTAGGAAAGGAAAGCACCTACTTATCCTCTCCGAACAGTCAAGTTGCTTCAAAATCACTTGATTCATACAAATTCAAATCGAAATTGGTGTGGGGATGTCTTCAAACCTTTCAAATACTATGACAGATCAACTTTGTAGTGCATGGATTGTGCCGGGCCATCAGGGTATTGAAGGAAATGAAACAGCTGATCAATTAGCCAAAAAGGCAGCCAAATCTTCCTATGGACATGCACCTTTCTGGGGTATAAGCAAATCATATGCTAAACCGCAGTAATAAAATGGACCAGAGCGGAACATGAAAAAAAGATGGAAAAATGTCCTTTGCCAAATACAATGCAAATACATTGCTAAAGGACACAATGACGCCTTCTGCCTTCAAGTAGAAGTACAATCAGGAAGGCACTTGTACTATTATCTGGACAACCACTAGGGTCCAGGCTGGTCCCCCATGGGAGAAGGACACCATCCGAGTGACTCTCTCTTCCCGAGAGCTTTACCAGTAGGCCGGCACCTGAAAATTAAATGCAGCCCTCCATTACAGGGTGGAAGTGGATACGTCACTTAGGTGTGTCAACCGCAAAAAAGGAGAAGACTACCAGACATCGGTGGGACAACCGCAACATAGCATACTGCCTACCGGCTCTCTGTCTACCGCACAGACGTACCCAATCTCCCATGTGTATCGAGAACCACTGCCCCGCCGAGTCCAATCCAATTCAAACACCACCCTTACGGGCGAGGCTCGGACGTTTGGTCCAGCGTACTTCTAGTAACTTTAGAAGTACCACGAGTGCTCAGGGTCCGCACCGGCATCACGGCAGCTAAAGTGGTTGGAACCCCCCTTAGGAGTATTAATTGGACACTGAAACTTCAAAAAGCGCCTACGAACTGTAGGTATCCTAAAAGGGGATACCAGCTGCAGAGTTTGTGGGCAGTGAGAAGAAACCGCCTGTCATTTACTATAAGATTGCGAGGTCTTAGGGGTGAGAAGGCATCGACTGGGCCTCAACATTGGATGGATTTAAAGATCCTATCTCTGGAAAGAGAGTCCTGGAGCTCATAAGCTCCGAGGAACTATAACTCCTATGAAAGGAAAAGGGATGCACAAAAGATCTTAGGTCGAGGTGCGAGAGCCATTGAGCTTTCATAGGTCCCCAAACTTGCTGCTACTACTACTACTACTACTACTACTACTACTACTACTTTCTTATTTCATCTTTCTTTCCCTCGACGTTTCTGCTAGTGGTAGACGGATGTGGTAACACGTCAATATTATCTATTTTGCCAAAGTTAGCCCCAGTATTAATCAATTATTGCATAATGCTTTAAAGCATTCTCCGATAATGGTATGGAGTTGTTGCAAATTTTTGGCATACATAGAAACGCTCGCACTAGCATATAGTTTGCTTTGTATAGCCATGCAGTACTTGGCGAGGAGCATCAGTATTGCATTTGCAAACATGGAGTTTTAAATAAGTTGTGCCAGATTTATATCAGGAAACATGCCCTGTGTGCTGACTGTCTGCGGTGACCACAAGCAACAATTTCTTCCATACTGAGCCCTCATGCCCTGTATTTTGTTATGCTTGACCTAATATGCTTATAAATACTTAAAGCTAGTTCTTCCGGATTGATTTCAGTCGTGGGGTCGTGAGTAAAAATGGCTTGAGAGATGCAGCTATAATTTACAGCTATACTTCAATTCTTGAACTGTTTTTGTTTAACTAGAAGAAGTGAACATACATGATTTTGTTCGTTAGTAACAGCTTGTATAAAGCTTAAAGAAACAAACATTTTAATGAATAATACAAGTTTACCAACATAGCATAAAATAATATAGAAAAACGGTCTGAGTATTAAACACCTTGAGTAGTTTATATTCATTGTTTTGAGGTTTAGCCGTAACGCGGTGTGTCGATTCATGTGGCATGGTGATCTGTAATTCAAAAATTAATGGTTAATTTAACCAATGCATTCCTTTTATACCTGACTATAAAACTCCTGCTATTTCTAAACAAGGATTTACTCAGGACTGCATGAACTACGTCGCGTGTAAGGCAAGTAAAGGAAGCAAGGGTATCCACCCCAGGCAGAAATTCCGCTTCGAACATACCCCGACGAACGACTTTGAGCGAATTCGGGCATTCTAGATTACACACTGCACTCGTGCGTTTTGTTGGTTGTACTGCAACAAGGCACATGTTGCCCCATCTTGTTTTCCCATATCAGGTTTGGACATTGCACGGTTCCATAGCGGTCATGGTCACAAGAACTGTTACACATTTGGAATTCTTGACTACTACTGATAATGAAAGACTAGAGGCTTCCGCGCAGATGTCAGTGAGCATCACCGGGGAGTTGGGAACTTAAAACAAATTTATGCATCGAGAGTCTATTCACTTTTTGTCTAAGAGTGTACCTTAAACTGCGCTCCTTCCGTCCGCATGTTCAATAGCTTGCACACCGCTGAAGAGCAGGAGATGTTTGTTTACTCCTGCAGTTTCCGGATCAATAGGCGCTCAACCACAATGAAAACAAACGTTTGGCCAATGGTACTTGAAAGGAACAGCTGAAATCGACAATTTTAATAGAGGCTGAAAATCGTTTCCATTTAACTTTATTCGTATACTGTTTAAATGCGAGTATTTTAAAACCTTAATCCATCTATACATCCGTAATAATGGAGCAAATGGGAAAAATCTAAAAAGAATAGCAATCAATATCATGTGTACTGTCAACATAGATGACATTACCAATAATCGATATATATATATATATATATATATATATATATATATATATATATATATCCAAGTCAATTGTTAACTCACAACTCTCTTTATTGTTTACTCTGGGGCCAAACGCTGATTAATGCAAATAGTGGACAGTGCGGCTTAATGTTATTACATACTTGACCCATTTGCGACATTAAGTTGGTTCAGTTACACACGATGGATCATATGGATTATGATAGGAGCTAGGGTTTAAATTATTCACACCAAATATAATAACGTTTTATTATAGAGAACCTCTTATACGTTTAACAGTTATATAAAGTTTCAGTAAATCTTGCAGTATCCTTACACATTTAGCAACTCCAAGGTAATACCCTTCAAGTACAAGATTATTGTGTATTCTCTTTCACCATTTTTGTACTATTTAATCTGTTTTACATTGTTACAAGTATTGCCATTACAAACGGCTGATAAATACAAAAGACGAATAAGGAATGCTTCTCCCGCGAGTTTAAATTTGAAGACCAAAGGTAAAAAGTGATTTATTAGAATTCATAAATAGCCGAAACATTACCCTTCGTAACCTTATGACGAAGCCAAAGCAGAGCTAAGTGCTCTGATGGTCTGCTCCTCCTGCCCGGGAGTTTCCCGTTCCTCCTCGCGTCTAGGAGAGCGCTGTGATCAGTGCCGTGGACAAGCCATGTAATAGTAGCACTGAATGACCATTTCGTCATTCTATCAGCGCTACGTCAGCTATGACGACATCCTTCTAGAATATTCTTGAGTGTTCCTGAGTTGGCGACGTGTCCCACCACGAGGGGAGGGGGAGGCACAATGTGCAGTATTGAACGACTTTAATTTAAAGAAAAGTTACTATAATTTCTATTTTCACTCCGGAACAAAAACACAATCATTGGCAAAAGTAAAAGCTATGTTAAGAGATTAAGAGCTTGGAGAAAGCGCTGGAAATGTACCTTAGGTAAAGAAAGAGTGTCAGATTAAAACTGTCAATTCTGTGCCTCTCATCGTGCTTTTTAGAGGGGAAAATGTAGAGTTCCTGATGTAGGCGCACAATTGCATTCCAGCTATGCATAGTTCCCCTGAAAGGTAACGCTCGTCTTATAATATATCGAGAAGATTTTAAGAAAACGTATTACGTGAATCGGTGTACAATAGCGCAAGTTTTACTACGAATCCTTTTAATGAAGTCTTTTAAGTGAGTTTTTATAGTAGTAGCAGTTAGGAGCTAGCAGTTAGTATTACATTAATTGCATAACACAATCGCATGAGCCATAAGACCGCACATGCTCTCTAGAAAAATACCTGATCGATAAACTTGACATACAGAATTGGCCAGAAAACAACTCGTTTATAATCACCATACTACATAGATGCATATAAAATAAAAATACTCCGAATCACACACAAACACACTCACGCACATAAGTGCTCAAGTACCACATATATTTAAACAACATTTACATAAGCACCTTATCTCTTAGTACATGCATTTGTATTAAGTACATGCCCAAGCTTGGCCAGTTTTACCTATTTAGAATCCATTCCCAGCATGCTGTCCTCCGTCTGTTGGAAGCCAAAAATACCTCCGATAATAATTTTTGCCTAATACCCTCCGTTTACACGCGTGCTGCCAAAATATGCGTCCAATCTTCCTGTTCCCCGCATAATGGGCAAATCCTCTGTCACTAAAGATGTGTATCTGAGTCATATTACTGACGTTTTTCAGTGAACAAGCACAGGATAGGACTAGTTAACGGAGGGGGCACCTTGCACCCCAATGAATTTTTCGTGTGTACACCCCCGAGAGGAACGGGTGAGGTGAGGGAACCACAGGAGACGTATGGCTGCAGAGCGAGGCCGCCGCAAGTCTACAGAGACGAGCAAGTTCTCTTAATAGTTCCAGACCTGACCATCCTGCCACAAGAGGATCGCTCGGAGACGTCCATCTAGTGGAACCGGGGAAACATGACCCAACAGTGGGGGCTGTGCTTTCCTCCAGCAGAAGTGAGTAGTAGTTCCAAATCGCAAGCCTCTGCGCTATTGGCCCGACACCGACCGAACCACATCAGTCCAACATTAGCCTGTGTCAACCAGGGAAAACCACGAGAAACCCATTGCCAGAGTGGGCGGGCGGTGGGAATCGAACCCGAGACTTCCCGAAGGAAAACTTATTTTACCGCGGAGCTATCTCTCTCGGTTTCAATGAAATAGCTCGTGCTTTTTAAACACGAAATTTCTTACACTGGTTAAAAATAAATATCTTAACATAAAGATAAGTGTTGTGAAGTTATTGAGTGACAGAACGGCCAAGAAGAGCAAATTACTGTGCAACATTCAAAGACTAAGTGTCGCATAAATTAGGATGCTACAAATAATTAAAGAAAAACATCCATCAGTTCGAATTAGTAATACGGTTTAAAATTTTTAATATGCTTAATTAAAGGTCTTAAAATCAAACCGATAGACATCACCAGGCGTAGGAATTTCTAAGCATTAAAGTCAGGACGATAGGAAATTAAGTTGAACTCCAAAGAATATAGTGTGTAGTGATACTAATCGTTACTGAGCGACTAGAAAAAAAGGTAGAATCACATAGCTTTCTTCTTCTTCTTCTTCTTCTTCTTCTTCTTCAAGTAATGATAATCTTATTTCAGACTTACTGCTTATTGTTTAAAGATTAAGGATCAGCTGTATGGATATATTCCATACCTATTGCCCAATACAATTGCCAGCTACCTTACGATCATCACGTAACAGGAAATTCAACTGCAGCAGATAAAGATTCCATCTAAAGCCAGAGATTACCATAATTCGTTTGTAGTATTCCCACGAATATAACGATTGAAAAAATGTGTAGCATATAAATGTATGTATAAAGGTTCAAATGATCCTTAATGGAACAGTTCGGATTGCCCCTTATATGACCTAATTAGCTTTCTAACAAACTGAGATGCGCAGTATAAGATTCAGCATTATTCCTTTCCTAATGACTTAGCAGTAGTGCTGCGTTAAACGACAAGCGATTTTGCCTCTGTATACGAGAAAAAAAAGTATTTTCTGTATTTCTGTACATTGGGATCAAATATGAAAGAACATTACTAATGTGCAAAGCTTTGAATTGCAACGCATGGAAACTCTGTTCTCATGAACGTAAAATAAATACCAATTAAGGGAGATTAAAAGCCTATCAAGCCAATTTAAATCTATACTCAAACTATTACAACTGTCATCTCAAACCTTTAAGATATCAAACTGAAGTTTTTGCAGAATGTAGATGAATGCTTGCTAAGTCTACTGATATAGTTTTACACAATAATGTAGTTAATTAAAAAAAGATATGATTAGTTTCTTAATGATACAGTTTTATTAAGATTTATCAGGATATTTTTAAAAACAAAAACTATGGTATTAACACCAAAGTAAACACCACTGTTCTTGGATGCTTTTCTCATTCTACATTTTAATTTAGCTATCTTCGCTAGCTTCTCAGAAAACGGGTCACCTATGCCAGAATATAGGGAAAGCTATATAGAGAAAGCTATTCAAAGAGAAAATACAGAAAATAAACTTTCGAATATTTTCAAAGAAAGAAGCACGTAGCTTAAACACACAGAAGCTGCCATACTTAATCTTACCAATTTGTAGACCAAGCCTTCTTCTAAAAGATAGGCTAAAGTTTACCTCCCTAGTCCAAAGAGTATTATTTTATTTTCATGTGAAGTGATGCAGAACTCGCAGTATCAAATGGTAGTACAGTGCTATTTTTAATAATGCATGTTATGGCTAAATAGTAACACATTTATCAAATTAGAGCGACTTAAATTAATAAGTGCATAAAAACTAAGTCTCACTTTTTAGCAAATTTCACTATTTATCCTGTCCTAAAGGAATAATCTAAATTAAATACACAAGGAGTAAGTCACAAAGCTTTTATGATATTTACCGTAGTTTGTAAACATGTTGGTGACAGGTTTGCAACCTTGGCGCTTTCATTCTGGGATTTAATCGCGATCCAAACACCGTCGAGGGTAACGACATACACTGATAGGGGCAATCAAAGGGGGCCGCTCCGCTTGTGTTTCACATAGAGACTTGGAAATACATCCCTTGAATATTAATATTATGAGGCAAATCACCAAAACGAGAGATGGAAAGTGCTTGACTCATAATCCATACTGCTTCTGGATTATTACATGCAAAGCGAGGGAGAACTGCCAATTCGATAG
The DNA here is from genome assembly GCA_030765065.1 of Deroplatys truncata. Lineage (NCBI taxonomy): Eukaryota > Metazoa > Arthropoda > Insecta > Mantodea > Mantidae > Deroplatys > Deroplatys truncata. The sequence continues at coordinate 48,402,944 of CM060979.1, read as the reverse complement.
AAAGGTATGGAAGCCAAAGAACTACCCAATCGATGTTTTTAAAAGTCACTCTTGCTGAGTGTACCCATGCTTCCTTTGTGATTTAGCTTGGAGAAGCTCTAACGTTGAGCTTTCCTCTCTTATCTGAAAAGAGCTTTAGACTGTCGATATTCGCTGCATTAAAATTCTGATTATTGTGAACTAAAGCGAAAACATAACAGGAAGCGAGACTATTTCGATTAATCTCAGTGTTATGTACCTATGGAAATATACAACCTTATATTATTCAACATTTATGACTTTTTTTCGGAAACACATCATAATCTATTCTTACCTTCAAGGTTAATGTAGAACATTACAGACAATATCTCTCTTACTTTCTAAAACAACTAGAATTAAGCGTTTTCGGCCCAGATCTTACACTGAATGAAGTGAAAATGTGTGGAATAAAGCCACTAAACACAATACTTTCACTACCAATTGAATTGACGCTAGGAAGCAAAATATGCAGGTTATTTTTCCTTTCTCTGCTACGTTCCTAGTAGCTAGCGAAGGCATTTATTCCACCCAAAAGTTCTGTGCTGAGTTTACACCAGAAATATATGTTTTGAGGTCCCTTGAATCCAGAAAAAGCATTTTCAGAAAAGGTATGTGTGTGTTTGTGTCCTTGAATAGCAATACTCAAAAGCGAAAAGTCGGTTAAGCACCAAATTTGGTATTTAAGTTTAGTGTCTTCCAAGCACATGACACGAAGTTTCCAACCAAATACCTACCCAAAAACCCTTTACATTGAGTAATTTTAGTTAGTTTTTATTTTTCCAAAAATGACTAACGACTTTGATTAAAATACTATGTATGTAAAGATTTACATGAAAGAATGTATATCTTAAATTTTATGGGAATAGCCTGTGAACTTCCTTTTGTTCTGAAGAACTTTTTACAATTGATAAACCGTAGGAGATAGAAAGAGTCTCTCTGTACAAAAAATGTGGATCTCATTAAATAAAACAACTCATATTATCAAATATTTTTGTAGCGTAAACCATTTAGATATATTCCTTGTTTTAGGCTTAAATTTTCAAGTGTTCTGTGTATTTTCCAATGGTAAGTCGCTATTCGTTTTTTCTCTTGGTCATGCGAAGAGCATAGAATTACAAAGACATACATACGGACTTGTGTTTTAAAAAATCTATTGCTTTAGCCTATTATGTTGTTCTTAGGTATGCCTACAAAGAAATGTGTAAATGTGCAATTAAAGCTTATCTCAATTAACAAGAAGCAGATGAATAAGGTTTTGTACGAATAGTTTGTAGAAGAGTGAGCCGAGAAAGTCATGTAAATGTAACAAATCAGCCTTTTGAAATTATTTAGATGTGGCTTATGTTTGTTTTCGTCCCTGGATTAACAACTCATGTGCGTACTTAGATAAACAATTCATACAGTAAAATAGCTGTTTAACTTATACAGGCTACTCCTGGTTGAGGTGCATAACACACTTATGTTAGACGTAATCCAGTTTTCTAACAATTTTATACACGTTTACTAAACAATGTACTTTGCTATCTAACACATAATGTGTAAAACACTTCTCACGTGGACCTATATAAAAAATCTGAAGTGTTACACTCCCATGACTTTCTCTACTCTTGTACAAACTATTTTTACAAACACTTATTCTCCATATGCTTCATGTTAATCGAGATATCGAGATGTTAATCTTATTGTTAATTTTCTTGTAGATGCAAGGGGAATTGGTAGGATTTAAGCTATAGTCAAATATTTTAAGAGCTGGTTGCTATGTGGAGCGTTCCATTTTCTTTGCATTACCAGGACAAAAAAATTGAATAACGAATTTGAGAAAAAGTATAAGTATTGGAAAATTTAAGGGAATAACAAGCAATATCTCCAAAAATGTATATGACATAAATTATGTATTTTAACGCGATCTACATTTTTTGTGTAGTAAAATTTTGTCTATCTCTTTCGGTTTACTAGTTATGCAAAAGTCGTTCACAATGAAGAATACGTTTGGAGACATTCCCAGAAAATTCGAGATATACATTTCATTCGTCATGAAAATATCTTAAAACATATGATATCTTAATCAAAATCGTTAGAGCCATTTTTGAGAAAATTGAAATTTTCGAAGATCCATGTAAAGGGTAATCTGGGGTGAGGGAATTTTCTCGAAAACCTTCGTGTCGCATCTCTGGAAGATACTGAACCTAAATATCAATTTGGTGTTTATCCGACTGTTCGTTTCTGAGTTATGCTGCTCTCAGACACACACACACACACACACATACACACACAGACACACACGTACATGTTTCCAAAAATGCTTTTTTTTGGATTCAGGGGGTCTCAAAACATGTATTTCCGGTGAAATCTCGGTATCGAATTTTCGGGTGGAATGCAGTACTTCCCCTACTTACTATACGTAGTAGAGAAAGTAAAAGTAATTAATATAAAAAAGGAATAACATGGCTTGCTGTTCATTATACCGAGCGTTCATTTTGCGGCCCGGTCACGATCGCATGTAAGCGTAATTCGCTTGCACTGCAGTGACTTAGCTTTTGTTCCGCTGGCTTACTAGCGCTGAATGATGCTTATCGACTTTGAAGCTGTCAGTTGCTGCCATCTTTTCATGCTGTAAAGACTTGAGTTTGTTCATTTAGCATCTCAAAAGGGAAAGCTTATTTAAACATCTGTGTTGTGTGTGAATTAATTTAGAGTATTCTTGTTATTGTTGCTGTCATTGTATTGTTATTAGTCCACTGAATCGCCTACCAAATCGTGCTTGGACAAAGAATGTTTTTGTACGATATACATGTAAAAACCGAATCATGTAGACAGATGTGTGTCAGTATCATAAGACATTTTCTAGTATTCCAGTTCAAAACAGAGATACTCTCAGATGTCTGGTTAATAAGTTTAGGACAGCAGGATTGCTAAACGCTAAAACTAAGCAGCGAGAAAAAAATTGACGAAATTGGTACATCATTCGAACGCTCTCCAAAGAAGTCTATAAGACGTGTTGCACAGAAAGTCGAAGTTTCAAAAACTGCTGTACATACAGCAGCTAAGCTCTTAAAATTGAAACGCTAATGCGACTATTGTTCATGAATGGCAACCTGGTGACGACAAGGAATGCCAGAATATCTCAATGCAGATGGACTCCACTTTTAACACCACTTATAACAAGATTAGTACCTACTCAATTTTACTATTACTCAAGATGAGTATGTAAAGTAGTAGATAGCGCCCGGAGCATGCATATATAGTTCCCGGCCGGACCATAAAACGACCGCTCTGTAGATAGCATATTCTAAAAAGGGGACATGATACCTCACTGAACGAACCTATCCTTCAGAAAGGTAACACATGGCTGTAGAGCGGAGAAAAGAGAAAACGATACGACCGTTCAGAGCATCCTATATAATGAGGAAAAGCACTGATTAAAATACCAATGTGGTGTGAAACAGGGAATGTACTAGTTTACGCCTCAAGAATTTAATAACATACACCACTAGATTTAACGGTACGTAAAATAATAAAGAGAATGGCGTAGTTACATAAGCAATAACCTTTTTCATTATGCCTTTCCCTTACTAAGCAAGCTCTCATAATTTGTGATACAATACCACATTTCAAGAGGTATGCTGCGGAAACGATAAGCTGCAGCCAATTTAAAAATATACCTATATACAAATGGGTGCTTAACGTCACGTCAACTGGTTGTATTAAATAGTTTAATTTATACCTTTAAGTACACTTCATACATTCGATGTATGATGCATAATAACTCATACAATTTGGTTAATACATAAAAACCTCTAATATAGGCTTTATTTTAAACTGTGTTCTACATAAGAATACCATTCAATTAATTTTTTTACCACTTTCTAAAGAGATGCATGCACGCACATTTCCGATATTCTTTTAATTAATACCATATCTCAATTTGCAAATGTTGACCCTAAACCGATTTAATTCCCCTGTAATGATTTATCAAATTTCGATAGTTTTGAAACAAAACATATAAATTAGAATGTATAATTCCTACTCCTTTAAACGAGCTTTACTTGTTGGTACAACAGATTCAATATTATAACTTTATTGAATTAATACTAATATGTTCTGCGAATTACGAAGTACATTTCTTTGACTTTGTTTATTTTAAAGATGAAAAGGTAATAACGTTATGCCTAATATATTGCATCCACAGAAGGTTTGCTTCCTCCAACAACTTTTCCATATGAAAACAGACAGAAAATTTCATTTTGGGTGAAGCAAACTGCGAAAACAAAGAAAGGGAGAGAATATGCTCAGAATGCATCAGCTGGTTCGTTCCTGGAGAAAACTTATTATAAGTTGAAGGTGCAGTTTAAATGGAAAATACCTAGGTCTGAAGAAAAATAAAAACCTAGGCGTACTCCGTAAGAAGTTGCCTTATTCTGTGCATGCTCGCGATGAAATTATTATTTTTAATACCTGTGCAACAGGCTTCGTCGCATAGAACACGAAGTTCTAAAACTTTTGGCACAATTTGAACATAATTTAAACGAAATCAAAATGCACAGGAATTTCTAAACGTTAAGCCAGGCCGAAAGGAAACAAAGGTGAACTGTTACTTGACTTTAGACAGAGATGTCGACGCAAGTAATATACCCTTCCCCTTCCCTCGTACAGTCTGTTGAGCTTGAAGACAGCAACTGAAAGGGGATATACCACACACATACACATACACACATATACGTATAAATGAATATCAAACAAGATTGTACATAATAATATAATTCAACAAGAAAAATGTTAGAATATTTAGCAGCCAAGTGACGTACAAAGCAGATTGTAGCAAAGATAAGTAAGGAATGGGCGAGCTAGCTAATTTCAGGTCAAAGGTAATTCTAGGTAGAGCCCGCCACCATTCACCAAGCTAATGGACAAGGAGCTTCAAGGAATAAGGAGAAATAGAAAGAGGGAGATATAGGAAGGAGAGAGACAGAGACATGGAGTTTGCTTCCGGACGCGTCAGTGAGACACGTGTGCGGAACATTTTGAAGCAGAATATTTTCATACGTAATAAGGTAACACGGTCTAAGGACCGATTATAAATGTTGTTACATGTTAAGGCGCGAAGGTGAGCGTCACTAGTCTTAGGTATAAAAGAGGGAAGCAGGTCCGGGATTTTAACTGTCTTATAGAATCTCGCCGATACTCTGTGATACTCTCTGGACGACGGATACACGTGTGTTCATATGAGTGGGGAAGCTCGTGCAGTTAGATTAGGCTCCTAGTTTATTATTTATGGTGGAAATTGTTATAGATGTGGAAAAGTTAGCCGCCCATAAATATCTTAATGGTAATAAATCACATTTAAAGGAAATGCAGTATATTTTAATTTGTGTCATCCACGAAAACCTTGATCATTGAAATTAGTTAGATAGGCAATTTATTAGGAATGGAGAAATCATCAGCCTTGGCCACTGTTGTTTACATTATTCGTATTGATATTTGGTTTGAGTGTAAATAATTTGTGGTAAACTGCTCTGCAAATCAGTATGTAACCTATTACAATAGGCTAAGCAACTGTAAAACTCGTGACGTGCGATACTGGATTTGTCCACTGGATGACAATTATTATCTTTAGCATCTTGGGATATGCAGCAAGGAATACTGAATTTTAAAGTAAGGAGTAGAGTTTAAAAATACTTTCCTTTACAGATATTCCGTTCAGGACTTTACTGTTCAATATTTTTTCACGCCGATATTTTTGGCTGAAAAAATTGGTACAGCAAACCAATTTCATAATGGAAACACCTGATTGAGTATAGCCGTAATTGCTAAAGTAAGCTAATGCAATGACTGTTTAAGTGAGCGGAATTATACGTATTGTAACACACACACGGTCAGTGATTTTATTTACAATCCAAGACAAGTAATGAGCGATATTATGGCATCTGTATTTTGCAAATGCAGTTTTCTATATAATAATTTGCTTGATCATCTTCCAATATATGAGAAAATATGATCGGCAAAAAGCCTTGAAAATGGAAATAACTAAAGATTTAAAAATACCAATTACCCACAAATACACTCACTATGAGCATTCATACTTGTTGCTTACGCCAGCGCCGGCCCTTCCCAGGGGGGAAACGCGCTTTCCTCCATGGTTGCGCGCTGAGGCCCACTGTCACCTTGGGTTGACGTCAATGTCGAAAAATGAGACCCTTTCTTCAGTTCTTAGATCGACTTTTTTAGAACTTCAGGCGCAGTTCGGAGACTTTCGTTTTATATATACTGATGGGTCTGACTGATGTTGGAGTAGGGTGTGCCTTTGTTGATGGTAATCGTAGTTTTACATTTCGTTTACCCGGGCAATGTTCGATTTTTACCGCCGAACTTTTTAGTATTTATCAGTCACTTTTATACGTCCAGCGGTACGACTTACGACACTGTTTTATTTGTTCAGACTCCCTGAGTGCTCTTCAAAGTATTCACGCGCTGTACAATTACCACCCCCTCGTACAGCGCATACATGACCTGGTCCACTCGCTTAGTGCCTCTGGCATCCGCGTCTCCTTCATGTGCATTCCAGGTCATGAGGGCATCTCAGGGAACGAATCTGCCGACGCCGCTGCCAAATCGGCGATTTTATTACCCAGATTTTTTACCTCTGTTGTTTCCTCGTCAGATTCGTGTGTTATTTTACGTCGCCGCATCCTCTCGCTTTGGCGCGATTAGTGGACGGCCCTCCGGGGGAACAAATTGCAGGAGGTTAAACCTCTCCCGTTAGTCTGGGGTACCTCTTCTCGTTCTACACGTCGGGAAGAGGTACTTTTAGCCCGTTTACGAATTGGATATTGCATTTTTAGTCATAGATACCTGCTCAGTGGTGACCCCGCTCCATTGTGTCAGCAGTGTGATGCGCCCTTAACGGTGCGTCACATTTTAACTGAGTGTCAAGTTTTAACTCCACTGCGCGTTCGCGTGGGTCTGCCTGTTGGCATACCCAACGTTTTGGCAGACGACGCGCATGCTGTAGAATGTCTCTTACGTTTTATATGTGACATTGGTTTTAATCGGCGCATTTGATGCGCTGAGCGTCTTTTAGCTTTGAGATTTTATATTGTCAGTTTTAATGTGGCTCTTCTCCCCGTCGGACATAAGCCGCTCATGTCCCTTGCATTCTACAGTTCTTGACACGTTGTTTTATTCTTTTAGTGACCATGATTTTAGTGTGTAGATTTTAGTCTTTGGTGTGTTGTGTTTTTTAGTGTTTTTGACCAAGCGGGTTTGTGTGTGGTTTTTTAGTTTTTCGACTTTTCAATTTTATATTTTATACATTGTAAGGGCGCTAATAACCATAGCAGTTAAGCGACCTTAAGCCCCATCTCATCATCATCATCATCATCATCATACTTGTTGCCATTAAATGTTACTCTTAAACATCGAAATTCCAAAGAATTTAGAAATAACTGTTTGATTCATTCTGATTCAGTTTGATCGTGATGATTTTATCGTATGAATTATTGCTCCAAAAACTTAAGATTTGCATAGTTATATACCACGTGAAGGAAAGTAAAGACGGCATCCTTTAAACCCGAGATTTCAATGAATACATCGAATAGGTTTATGAACATCCTTTTCTATTCCCGCTACTACGTATATTAAGTAGGCAAAGTATCGCATGCCACCCAAAAAATCGTACCGAAATTTCACCGGAAATGACTGTTTTGAGGCCTCCTTAATAATAAAAAGAAGCATGTTAAGAAGGTCCGCGTGTATCTTTGGCTGTCTGTCTGTGTCTGAACAGCATAAATCATAAAACGAAAGATCGGATAAATATAAAACTTAGTATTTAGATTCAGTACCTTCCAAAGATGCGGCACAATGATTTTAAAGAAAATCCCTCACCCCAAACTGCCCTTTACATGGAGCATTTTTCAAAATTTTTGATTTTATAAAGTGTGGCTATTTGATTAATATACAACATATTAAATATATTTACATGAGAAATAAAATATATATCTTGAATTTTATAGGAATAGCTGTGAAGTCCACTTCATTTAGAAGAAGTTTTGTATAATCTTATACAATTGCTAAACCTAAAGCGATAGACGGAAACGTACTAAACAAAAATTTAGACCTCTTTAAAACACACAATTCACTATAAGTTTTTTTGTGGCACAGGCATTTCTGAGGTATCCGTTAACTTCGTAGCGACAGTTTGTTTCGGGTAAGATCAGCCCTTTATATACTCCTCGCAGAAAGGGAAGCGGTACATAGTGGGCTATTGTTCAGCACTGGCTATTGTTCTGACGACCGCTCTAAGATCCCACCCAGGAGTTGTCTGGGAGGTGACCCGCAGAAAGTTTCGCGCGCAAAGTCACAATATTCTGTAGAATCTAAACAAAAATAAACGATAATGGCTAGCGAATGTGATGTGTGTTTAACACCTAAGATATTTGTGTTGTAAACGCGTTGCAAAGCGCAATACCTCTAAATTAGTTTGGATCAAAATACTGAATGAATTTTAACGGAAATTATCTAAATATGCCGTATTAGAATTCCTTGTGGCAAACACTAAGGGAGGTGTTTAATTTCTAGTCAAATATAATACCTTTTGGAGATCACCTCTTAAAACAAATAGACATAACAAAATGAAATGGAAACACTGCAAAGTGATAACCACTTGTTAATGAGAACTCGCCTGTTTTCAGACTTAGATAATGTCATCTAAGAGAACATCCAAGGAATGAAGGAGTTTCCTTGTTTACTTCTGCAAATGTTGCAAGAGGTCCATGAGTAAGCACAATGGAGCTGCCTTGAACTTCGTGGAATTTTCCAAATGAAGCAAAACGAGCCTGTCCACTTGAATGCAGCAGCAGTCGGAATATATAATGAAATGAAAGGAAGAAACGGAGGGCGTTAATGAAGACAACGGAAATGGTTTGGGGCAAATTAGGAACAGACTCTGAAAGGAATGAATGCTCTTACCTCGGAAGTCGATCATATCAAACAAGTGAGCTGCTCTGAGCGGCTTTGGTTTGTACAAAATAACTTTAACGCTTTTAGGTATTAAGTATAAAGGGAGAAGAAATAACGGAATTAAGATCACCGTTCTAAAGCGAAAGTTCGTGTTTGTGTGTCTAGGTAGAAGAGAGACACTGGGAGTGAGAGTAAATGAGAGAGATAGACAGATATCTAGATCGTTTCCTGATAGCAGAGGCAAGGAAGAAATAATTTTGCTTTCCATAGCGCTCTAGCGAAACTTCCTGCCTCAGTGTAATATCCGAAGTGAAATACTTGTTTTCTGACGACCGCCATGCACTTAAGTTCCCTATTTTATTTGTGAACCATTTTCAGAAAAGGGATTCGGAAGTCGGTAACTTTTTCTTAAAGATGGTGCTGCAATCACGTTCTGGAGGTGTAGTACCTTTACTACTGCACAGCACCGATTAACATGACTTTGTGTGCATGAAACAACTCCCAAACAGCTGCTTGCTGGGAGCTGAAATGTTATCTATAGGACATGGAAAAACAGAGAGCTGGTAATTCTACAATAGAAAGGCAGTGCTGTAGTAAGCATTTGGAGATTGAGGGCATGGGTTCGCAGGTGCATGAATGTAATTGAAATCTGACTTTATGTTAGTAAAAATAAAATGTAACTCATACAATCTGTACGTAAGACTGTCTCTGTGGTCGAGCAGTCATCATTATAATTTCTCCAGGTGTACCGGGTTCGATTCTAACATTCAGACATTCAGATAAAGCAGTGCAGGCACCGCCATTGTTTCAGAGAGTTTTAAAATATTTTCCACTCTTTCTTTCGTTAAAAAAAGTTCTTCGTGTTGTCCCACACATCGATTGAGAGTTAACAAGTTTAACATCTAGGCTATTAGAATTATCAAGGCTTATATTGTGGCGTGTATGTGTGTGTATTGTCACGCCCGACACATTATTGCTTTGTTAGTGACAGTATTGTTGGTGTAATTCTTTCGGCTTGAGTTATGAATTTCGTATGGCGTGGCGAAGGTTAGAGTGGAGGAAGTAAAGTTTACTTTCTTTGTGTGGTGTGTATGTGAAGAGCACGACTTCAGTCGAGTGTCTGACATTGAAGGATGTTTGTGAATCGTGTGAGTATAACTGCGTGTGTGTAACATCTCCCTCCAATTTCTTCCTTTTAATCTTTTGGGTACGATGTAGGGGCACCGTGTTTATATTCAATAAACCACAGGTAATGTGATTAATGTTAAATTCCGTGTATTTTGTGATAACTATCCCGCGCCTGCTCTGAAATGTGTTATTGTTTCTGGTCATCTCGTTGCCTCTGCAGCCACGTCTCTCAATGTTTAATATCTAGTTGCAAATATTTTGGCCTCACCCCGGTATATAACAATATTGCATCCCAAGTATTTAAAAGGCCTGACCTGTTTAACTGTAGAGGAATTTAAAACAATCTTCACAATATAGGTTCTTTCCCTGGAAGGCTATTATTTTTGTACTTTTGTTTGGTATTACCCAGTTGTATTTCTTCATTGTCATTGTTAATTTCTTTGGGGTTCCTAATATTTGATTAATAAAAATATACAATGTATGCAAGATTTGCCCCTTCGAAGAACTCTTCTAAAATAAGTAATTTTTCTAATTTATTTAATCCATTAGTTAATGTTTTTTCGAACCTAATTTTATAGCATGTATTCAATACACTTATTCCATTCTTCCGGTATATATCGATGTCATTCCCCCATATATTTGTTAGCTTTAAAAGTCTAACAAGCAGGGAGAAAGCATCTTGTTTTACAAGTTATATAATTATACCATATGTCCCTGGGGCCCTTTTATTTTTAAATTGAGCTAGTTCTTAAGTGATTCATGTAATCTAGTTGGATCTACAATTTCTTCTTCATTTTCTGTGACGGCAATAAAATCATATTCGCCTATTTATAATCATTTGTAATAGTTTCCCATATGGCTAAATCAATGGGATTTATGTATGCTGTAATTTGTTTCGTTTTTATTTAACATTTTAATTATTTTACATGCTTTATCTTGTCATCAATAGACATCGTCTTCTATTTGTGAAATATATCTTTCCCAAGATTATTCGTAGAGTCTTCGTAATTCTCCCTTAAGTGAACAACATTTTGGAGCATAATTTTGTTTATTTTCTGGAAGTTAATTATTCAGATATTTTAAATGTTTTTCCTTTTTCTTTTACCATTTCTCTTCAACTTATGATTCCATATTTTAACCCTCGCTTTCTGTAACTTATTTCTTTCACGTAATACTTCTAAGGTCCTTTATTGTATTTTATGTTCGACCATGCCAAAATGTAGTATTTATACAACTGGTAGCAGTACTTCAATGAACCTGATTAAAGTACACCTGTTCATTAAAGTATTGGTATTCGACCAATCAGAAGTGGCCGCGTAACGTTGTGAAAGCGCAAGTATCGATTATTCTGCGTAGTACGTCTCACAACGCTAGCAACTTTGCTTGACACAGGTGCTACAAGGTCATTGTATTGTTACCATAGATAAAGGAATAACGATTGTAACACATCACTCAAACCAGAAACGAATACTTATGAAACCTTTAATTTAGATACATGGTGGAACATAAACAGTCGTATGAAACTTGACTATAATGGTGATTGAAACGCTCGTATGATAATTATTAACCTAGCTTCGCTGCTCTCGCTCGGTTAATAATAATGCTCCCGTTTTAACTACTACCATTATAGTCTCGTAGCATAACATACCATTAATCTATTTTCATTCTTTATTTATATTTCTGTTAATCGCTTCTTGTATATACTGGTTTATTCTTGCACGATATAGACGTTTTAGAGTATCTTCTCTTAATAAGTGCACTTTGAAAGCTCCTTATTTTCTAGTTGCCTTTTGATTATATGTCTCCATATACTGAGAATCTTTAACTTGCTCAGAAGCAAAAAAGTGATCTGACCCTGTGTTTGAATCTATAATAGATTGAATACCTCTACTTCTCCAGGATCTTGAACTAAGTAAATAAGAAATCCATGGACAGATGGTGCAATGTCTGCAGTTAAGTTTAAAAAACCGGTTTGCTATAAAACAAATCGGGAATGACGGAAATAAAATGCGTTCAGGTTGAATGATTAACATATAATACAAATAATACATATACGAGATTAAATTTTGTATAAGAAATTTGAGAAATAACGTTCATTATCACTGACATTTTAAGGGGACAAGGCAGTCTGAACATATGTAAATTACATCTTAAATGTGTTAAATTATACTGCTTTTAAAGTTTTCAATGGCTTTACCTGAAAATTTTATGAATTATTCTACAAATCATGACAATTATTTCAGGTGGTTGTTTGCATTGATAGTTTATAGCTAAGTCCGTAAAAATTATTTCATTCAGTAGAAAAATAATAAAATGTATCGTTAAAACATGTGAATTCATGTACGTTTTTCTCCGATACTACTTGCAATACAGAATCAGATTTTTGCATGCTTGTTCTTAGTATAATCAGATATCTTCTGAACCTCAATTATTTAGTTATATATATAATATATATATCAGTTCACTAGAAATTGAAACAAAAATCATTTGAAAAGCCCAAAAAGGAAAAATGTGGAAAATGTGCAATGCTGTTGTTTTCTTAATAACACTAATAAACACTATGCGATCAAAAGTATACCGGAGAACCGCACAAACATACGTTTTTCATCTTAGGTGCATTGTGCTGCCACCTACTGCCTGGTACTCATTATCCGTGACCTCAGTACTTATTAGACATCGTGAAACAGCAGAATGGAACGCTTCGTGGAACTCAAGGACTTCGAACGTGGTCAGCTGATTGGATGTCGTTTGTGTCAGAAGTCTGTACGCGAGATTTTCCCACTCCTAAACATCCCTAGGTCCACTGTTTCTGATGTGATAGTAAAGTGGAAACGTGAAGGGACATGTACAGCACAAAAGCGTACAGGCCGACCTCGTCTGTTGACTGGCAGAGACCGCCCACATTTGAAGAGGGTCGTAAAGAGTAATAGGCAGACATCTATCCAGACCATCACACAGGAATTCCAAACTGAATTAGGATCCACTCCAAGTACTATGACAGTTAAGCGTGAGGTGAGTAACCTTGGATTCCATGGTCGAATGGCTGCTCATAAGCCACACATCAAGCAGGAAAATGCCAAACGACGCCTCGTTTGGTGTAAGGAGCGTCAACGTTACACGATTGAACAGTGGCAAAACGTTGTGTGGAGTAACGAATCACGTTACACAATGTGACTATCCAATGGCAGGGTGTGGGTATGGCGAATGCCCGGTGAACGTCATTTGCTAGCGTGTGTAGTGCCAACAGTGAAATTTGGAGTGGTGGTGTTATGGTGTGATCGTGTTTTTCCTGGAAGGGGCTTGCACCCCTTGTTGTTTTGCATGGCACGATCACAGCGCAAACCTACATTGATATTTTCAGCACCTTCTTGCTTCCCACTGTTGAAGAGCAATTTGGGAATGGCGTTGCCTCTTTCAACACGATCGAGCACCTGTTCATATTGCACGGGCTGTGGCGGAGTGGTTACACGACAATAACATCCCTGTAATGGACTGGCCTGCACAGAGTCCTGAGTTGAATCCTATAGAACACCTTCGGGATGTTTTGGAACGCCAGGCCTCACCGACCTACATGGATACCTCTCCTCAGTTCCGCACTCCGTGAAGAATGGGCTCTCGCTCCCCAAGAATCCTTTCAGCACCTGATTGAAAGTATACTTGCGAGAGTGAACGCCGTCATCATGGCTAAGGGTGGGCCAACACTATATTGACTTCTATTACCGATGGTGGGCGCCGCGAACTTGTACGTCATTTTCAGCCAGGTGTCCGGATACTTTTGATCACGTAGTGTACATTATAAAATTGTGATTGTGGTTCAGTAGGTTTACCTATGTGTTATATATAGACTGCAAATTTCAGCTCTCTACCTCTCCTACGTCTTGAGAAAAAGGTACATAAGTATTAAAAAATATTGTTTTGTGAAAACTGAATTTAAAGTTTGAACATTAAAATTCTGGCACACTTTAGTACATTCCAGGGTCTAATCATCTGCACCTTCAGTCCTGGAATTCTTCAGCTTTTCTTCTCTTGGTCCTGGTCTCTTTTGTTAATTGCTGAACTGCTGGTTGGGCATGATACATTCGTTCGTTTGTGAAAGATACAAACATGGTCTAAAATGGGGCGTTGCATGACTGCTTTAAAGGAATGCAGAGTAGCACTTAAATGGTATTTAAATATCTTAAAAACATTTTAACCCCTAAAAGGTATATATTTTCGAAACTGGAAATAACAGAGATTTTATTAGTGCCCTAAAACAAAAACAAAAATGTGATTTTTGGTCATTTCAGAGTACCTTGTCCCCTTAAGGTAAGGAACTGCAAATATCATTTCTCCTTGCCGTTGTTTCACCTTCATCTCCAAAGGTGAACTTGGGATTACGTTCTCCATTATTGAAGCTGACGCTTTTAACCGAATAAACCACTGATGGTTAAAAATGCAATCAACAGCGCAGGTAAAACTGCAACGTTATCCATGGAATTTTTATTTTAAAGAATTTTTTACTTATCTTTTAAATTGCTTGGAGCAGCGTTACTTTGTGCCGTAACAAGAATAGCTACATTGACCGTATAGAGAACGATAGGCCAGCAGTCTGCTTTTGTAAATATTTCCCGTTAGCTAGAATAAATTTTGTCTCACTATTCAGAGTCCAGCAGTGCTTCATCAACCGTGTTTCTAAAAGTTGGAAAATTTGCTGTTTGATGCTTTTTGCGGTCTGCGAGTATTTCTGCATGATAGCGCCTGGGGGTTACTGTGCAAAATGACCGAGTAAAATAAACGGCACACACATTGAGAGAAAATATAGCTATAACATTACATTCAAAACACGCTTTCAAGAATCCGTTTTGTTGATTTGCAGCGCTTCATTTTTCTCCTTAGCATTCCTCAGATGCTCCATTAACACGCCTTCTTAGTCTTATTGATATTTACAATAATTTTTGAAACCCGAAGTGTAACAGTCGAACAGCGAAGCTGCTTCCAGCTTTCTCCACCCTGGGGTTTCACTATGGTAACTCATCTTTGTGGTTGTGCACCTACTTGATATAGATAGCATTTCCACATTTAATTATAGGACTTTTTACTTTCTCTACCTTTTACCTAAATTAAGTAGAGAAAGTATTGCATTCCACCCAAAAATAGATACCATTTTTTCACTAAGATTACTTACAATTTGAGGCAGTATTTTTAACACTTGAATAATTTCAGTCTAATTATATGATATGTAAATTGTATAACAGCCCACCTTGAAGCAATATTATGTTATAATTTTTAAAATTTATGTAACTGTCATTGCATATGCTTATATTATTGTAAACATGTTCAATAATGTTATGGGAATGCATTACGTAATTTAATAATGTGGGAGCTGTGAGAATAATAAGTTAAAAGTTGCTAACAATGAGGTAACAATGAGGTAACCTTGAGGCAATAATGAGTAAGGAAGTTTAAATACTACTGGTCATCATTAGAGCGGCAATAATGTAAATTTTAAGACAGTTCAAAAATAACCAATCAACAGCCAGAAAAAGCTTTAGTTAAATGCAGGTATTCTATTGGAGTAGGATTAGCCAACTAGAGACTTGAAATAGAGATTTTAAGTTTAGACGGTTGAAATCTATTCAGTTGCCTGCTCACTGTGATAGTAACCGGATGCAAGATGCGTCCTCAGAGAAATATAATACGTATTCGTGTGAGACGAAAAATAAGCTTAGTGTTAAAAAGTACAAGAATTAATTAAAAAATCTCACAGCTCTCTATATCAGTGAAGTGCTATTTAATTTGTATCAAGGATTAATAAAAAAGGAGTGAATTAAAACTTAAAATCTGTGTAGGCCTACGTTCTTGTTGCACCACGCCCTGCCTAAGAGAAACGTGTCTCTAACAATAATACTGACGCAGCGGAGGCAAACATAAATGTTTAAAGAAGCAGTTTAATAACAAAGTAAGTATTTTTTTAAACTTGTAGCAAAAGCCGCCTGAAAGTACATTTGGGGCGAAAGCTACCGAAACTGTTTAACATACGTGAGATTGCAACTACTTCAAGTGTTTGGCTCCCCAACAGTTGAAATATAATACATCATCTTCAAACTGATTTTCCATACGTGGTGCAAACAATAACGTAACAAACCATTTCTTCAAATTGACGTCTATACGTGGAGCTAAATAAATAAACAATAACGTAAAACAATTCTTCTTCAAATTGGCTCCCATGCTTGGGGCAGAAACTGAAACAAATAAATAACCAACTTCAAAGTTTTCAGACTCCTTGTATCAAACAAGGGCCAGTAAGTGTGTGTCTGTGAATAGCATTACACAAAACTACAACTTGATTATATACCAAACGTGGTGTTTAAGTTGAACACCTTTCAAAGATGCGAAACGAAGACTTTCCAAAAAAATTACAACCCCAAACTTCCTTTTACATGCAAAAATGTTCCTTATTTTTTATTTTTTCAAAATGGCCCAAATGATTTTGACTGAAATGTCACATGTTAAAGATGTAGATATGCATGACAAATGAAATGCGTATCTTCAAAAGCCCATGGCGACCTCTTCATCCTGAATGACCTTTATATAATTAGTAAACCGTAAGATATAGGCAAAACTTACTAAACAAGAACTGTAGATCGTGTTAAAGCACATATATGTCTAACATTCTTATGGAGGTAACTAATTCAGAAATATTCTTGGTTATTGGTTTGAATTTTCAAATAGGTGTGCTTTTCTCAACTGGGTAGTCGCTATTCACTTTTTCTCGCGGACATGCAAAGAGCATGCAGTTTCAAAACCATCACAACCCCACCATTTTTTAAAAATCTGAGTGTCGCACTATTCTACTGCATTCTTCTTATACCAATAACCAGACTAAGGACGCAGGACAAGTTAACCAATTTAAACCTTACTACAGAGTTCCATAAATACAGCACTGCTGATATGAACAAAGAGCCAATGCGCTGCCTTGGTTGCTACTGTAAATAGTAGTCTAATGAATTAGGACACATACATCGGAATGAGAGAAAAGTGTATTGTACCTCTACTCACGAAGCGCACGATTACGCACGGCCTCACAGGTAAACACACCAATGCACCACTTCACTCCACCCTTCTCGATGCGCATTAATATTCACTTTACTCTTAAGTTGTCCAGGATCCTTAGCCTCGCAATAAATAAATGTGTAAGTGTGAAACGAAAGTTTATCCCTATTAACAAGGAGTAGTTTGAATAAGTTTTTGTACGAATATTTTGTGAAAATTAAGTAGAGAAAGTAGCAATGTCTAAATTTTCCTTAAGACTGAGGACGTGAGTGTTGTCTTAAAGGTTTGCAGAACGTGGGTGGGGAAGTGGATCACTGTGATATAGATGTCACCTTGCTGGGTTAATTATGATAAATTGAGTTTATTATCAACAATAAGGTAAATAGCAAATGATATACAATTAGCTTCCATTGTAAATGAACAACTGTAATGTTTAAACTTTCCTACACTTAATAAGGTGATATTCTTTTATTCAAGAATGCTCTATCTTTCAACTTAAAATACCAACCTTTATTACATAGTCCTATTTAACCGTTAGATGTTCAACTCTCACCGATAACAACTTTTTTTCACCACTAGATAAAATACGTTTACAATTTATATGTTTAATATAAAACTGTCATCTAGTGATTGGAATGCTAACCTCCAAATCCAGAGGTCCCGGGTTTGATTCTGTGCTGGAGGGTGGGAATTTATCTTTAGCCAGGATTATTTCCCATTCTTCCAAGAATCTAGAAGTATGAATGGCAGTGTGAATGTATGTGCTTGTGTAAATTTAATGTAATAACCAAAAGTAAATCTAACCCAGAGGTTAATTCCACTGTAAGCGAGTGAACATAGTTGCAGATGATGAATTGTTGCAAAAGTAAAAAGCCGCCGATATGATCTTAAATGTTAAAGGCGGCATAAAAATGGAACATAAAAAAATTATCATGTTTTGACAACTATTGGCTCGTACTACGACAATCCTAATATTTTAATAGAGCACTATACCAGTAGATCAGTATACAATAGTTACTTCATTTCTCTTTAGGTTTGCATTCCGGAATTAAGAACTCATTCCAGAACATTTACCCTAATCTGGAATCTGCAGCTTGTGAAAGCTTAATAAAGAAATAATGAAAGGAACGTTCTCATTATACACAATTTTAAAAGTCCTCCATTTCACAGCTATAATGCATTCCGCAATGTCTACTGCCGGTTGTTTCAGCTTGGGTGCGCGCCAGCGAGCAGTGAAATATTCGCTCCTCACAGGATCTGCCTGCAGCATGCAATACAGCTCGGCACCGGGGCAAGCTGCCTCCACGGCTGAACGAAATATTGCATAATGACTCTGTGTGTTCCATTTTCCCATTGAATTCGGTATCTATTGATATACAAGACACTGCGGGAGTCTGTCCTTTTCTGTAAACAGAAACTGTTCTTCCCAAGAAACAGTCAACGGGCCTCCCCGGTTTGACATAGTGACATAGTTAAGAGAAACGATACCTCAACACTAGCAGCAAACGCAAGCACTTGTGCTATGACCTTCCGCCCAGTGAGGTAATGACTATCATGCTCACCCTCCAACTGGGCTCCGAGTACTCTTGCTGCTTACCCAGGGTACGCTGACTCATGCAAGCAGAGTTGGAACAGGCTGGTCCACTGGGACGTGCTGTGATGTCTCGTAAACGAGTTTCACTCTTGCTTTGTTGTCGGTATGTGCGGCCTTTCAGCTAGACTTTGAATAAGTGACCCATTTATATCCGACTCTAGGCTAAAGTATCCGTAAAGCACAACACTGTGGACTGAAGACTGCCTACTTCTCTACGATTGTTGCCAACTCCGACCACCAACAAATATGTTTCTGCATACTCCGCAACAGTTTCTAGTTACCTCCAGTTAACTAGTATAAATATTTACCAAGAATGGTTTTCAGTGTATATAACAATCAGGTAGTATTGTGTGCTAGCCTTGGTATTACATGTTCTTTGGAATGAGCTCATGAGAATAAAGAACACCTCTTCAGCACTGCACTATTTAAAATGGATAATGTAAACGAGTAGCAGAGAATATTTTGGGAAATAGTTAAAGCAACCAATGATTAATTTTACAACGTAAAGTTTTTCTTGTAGGAAAGTTCTCCTACCTATAGAAATTCAATGGGAATAAAGAGTAAAAGTACGCGGAATAAATTGTTGAAAAAGTACGCGAATAGGGAACAATAATGAATAGGAAAAGCAATCACGACTCGGCAACTAGCAATATTGAAGTAAAATCAGTTAATTAGTTCAAAGCAACTATAGAACTGCTCATTAGTTTCTTGTTCAGTACACCGCAACCTGTAACTAAGAACTCGTATAACATAAATTTACCTAATGAGCAGCTGGAGCAACAAGACCTGTAAGCGACACCAACAAAGGTTCATTATCGGCTACAGAGGGGCAGAGCACGCCAGATCACCATCCATTCACACCCCCGCCCTCTATTTCACAGTTTATTGGTTGAAATGCAATCTTACCCGTAACTCCGTAAGATGTGGAGAGTTAGATTAGATTAAAATAGTGGGTTATAAAAGTTACCGGCAATCTCCCTACACTGTGATCTTAATAGGACTATTGTGAAATCCCTGGTTAATTATAACTATGTATCAGTGTTCCATTTTAATTTACTACATATTCCTAATGAAGTTTATTATTGTCCTGGGTGATGATAAAGCAACTTTCCCTAGTGTTGGAAAAGGGACTCCAAGATGCCTTAGTCTAATACTCACGATGTGTTCGCATTCGCAGAGAGTGTGTTTTGTCGTTTCTTTCTCTTTGTTACAGAGGCAGCAAATACAGTATGTCCCACAAAAGGGTTTACTCTCTTTAAAATCTAATAACTCAAAACAAAATTAACGAAACTGTGATTCTTTTAAGCCACAAAGATGTTCAAATGTTGAAGAGCTTCAAAACGTGTACTATTGGCAGCAATATATCGTCTGCAAAGCTGTGGAACAGGCCAAAAACATGTGATACGGATTCTATAGGAATGCATTCACAGGCAGTTATAATCTCCTTTCTCATGGCATCCAGCGTACATGGTTTTGTGGCGTAGACAGTGTTCTTCACATTTTCCCATAGAAAGAAGTCCAGGAGTGTTAGATAGGGAGATCTTGGTGGATACCCGACACTTTCTCGTCGGCCTATCCACCTCTCAACAAATGTTTCATTCAGGAATTGCATTACGTCTCGATGTAATATGGCGGTGCGACGTCTTGTTGAAAAAAAAACAGTCTTCAATTAGGCAGAACTGATGAACAGCTGGCAATATTTCTTCCCTCAGCTCTATCACTGTTCGCTCAAAAACGCAAGTCCTCTGACAGACATACCACACCAGACTGCTAACCCAGGAAGATTACCAACTCGTTCTTCCATAAGAGGGGACTTTCTCTTGCCCAGTTCACCCAGTTGTGGCGATTAATGGTTCCATTCAATTTGAAAGTCAATTCATCATACCAAACAAGCCACTTATATTGGTTCATTATTGCAAATCCATTCACAAAATTCGAGGCGCCTCTCCTGATAGTTCTGATTTATCCCGTGAAGCAACCTGGGAATGTAGGGTTTCCACTTTGTTTGCTTTAAAATGCGGTGAACACTCGATTTTCTTATACTTGACTCACGCGAAGCTTGCCTGTGGACTTCTTGGGGCAGCTTGTAAAAGTTTGTAGCACAGCTACCAGCTGATTTCTTTCCGTCATGCCGTCCTTTCTTTAGATCACAAATAGTTCCTTCTCTCTCAAACTTGGTGCATAATTTCGTAATTGTTACACGTGTCGATTGTACAGTATCAAATTCTGCCTGACATCGTCTCCGTGCCTCTTTCATGTTCTCATATTTCCAAAAACACTTTAAAATCCGCTTCCGTTGCTCAAAGGAAAGCTTTCCAGCCATTTTATCAATAGATTCTGTAGAGGTATTGTATATTCGAGTCTAAATTATGTGGCGATTCAGGGATTGCTACTTGTTATTTTGTATCTCCTGCTTAAATAAAATAGTCTTACATTTGGAAAATCATTTATTTTTACTTTACTTGTCTTTGCCCAAAAGTATGAGACTCTTTGTTTCTTTTGATATATCTTTTAAAATGAGAATTTTTTCGTATTTTCAATTTTACATAATAATTACTTTTTACTAAAATGTTAATTTCATCTTTGTCTAAATTGATTATTGCCCAACAAAATCTCAAATAGGACTTTGCACTTATTGGAACGTTCCGGATTCTGTTATCTGATTTCTAATTTATGTTAACTCTTTTGTGAGGTGCGAATTTTATATATTTAATTATTTCTTTCAATTAACTTCTTATATATTTATAGGGTGCTAATTACAATACATTTATCATGGAAAGTAGTAAATCCACGTACTTCTCTATGTACGGATAATTTACTATTTCCCTGAGCTGTCTGTTTAAATACTTCGTCACGGAGTATTTCTCACTTAACTATACTCGTATACAGATAGCATGAACTAGTGCTCTACGTATACCAAATCCCCTCTCGCTAACTCTTCTCTCTTCTTTATCTTTGGCAATAATTTCTCTTCTGCGCCGATCATGTGCATAGAAAATACAATGGCGCCCTATTTCTAGCCTGTTGATGTTTTTACTTCTTTGACGACGGATAACTTATTATTCACGTCACTCGTTGCCAGCGTTCGTGGTTTATTTTAACTGTTATTTCTGGGCATATTATATTTGCATATTAGCTGACGTTATTTTCGTATATTTTCCTGAGATTTTGTTTAGCTTTTACATTATTACATTCACTATATTGTCGCGTGCCTCACATTTTGTAATTAATTATTTAACTTCAGTGGTGGGCAACTCACTTGCGAGAGGGATCGTTATTCAAACAAAGGAAACTTTAATTTAAGAGGCACCGACAAAGGGACGCAGCTAAAGTTAGATTCACAACATAATTTACACTAATATAATTCCTGGCTGAAGGGAGAGGCAAGGATTCTATTCTACCATAATAAAAGCTGGAAGGAAGAGTGACAAATAGATTTATTTAACAAAGACTTACCCCATGTGTCTGCCGAGCGAGGACGCCATGTCGTAGAGCAGCTATCCGTTCACCTGACTCAAAGACTAGTAACAGACTGACTGAGAAAACCCGTTAAGCTTGGCGTCACTAACGCCATCCCCACCAATGAGACTGTTTCCCCTTAAACACCCCTCCTCAGATAAACTGCCAACCTTCAACTTGGGTAACCAGAGAGCGCATTACCAATATATAATCTGTGCACATGCCACATCTCCCCCTGGCCACCGAAGTCGACGTCCTCGTCGACAGAAAGAAAATGAATACAATAAATAGGAAAAAAAAACAAAACAGAGACATACCAAAAAAAAATGACATACAAATGTGTGATGTAAAATAAAACAGTAATAAATATGTGTGGTTAGCACCCAGCCGACGACAGAATATTGCTGGGCGATGACGAGAAGCGAGGAACATAAGTGCTGTCGACGTAGTATTGTTAATGCACTTAGCTGTAGCATCCCGCACACGCACACACCACGCTGCCTTAGTTCACAGGCACACTACACTGCGCAAAAGGGTGATGAACTGCCGTAACTGTTTGTGGGTGGGTTTAGACAGTGCCCACAACGACGATTTGTCCTGGTGTAGAATCAGCACCGCAGGTCTCTGGTGATGACAACAGGGTGGGCAGTCGCTGGCTTGGACTGCCCCCCGACATGGTGGCTCCTTATGCCACGGCAGTGTAGTGGCTGCCCGACAGCTTCCCTGTGGTGTTTCTTGACTTCTGGTGTGCCCTGGGGATGCTGATGCACCTTCTCGCTCTCTGCCACAGCACAATACTAAAACAAAACCACCACACAATAAACAGGATGCTCCCACAAAGAATCACACATAAAAGAAGGGTATGTCATTTACAATTAAAGATTTTAAAGTATGAAAAGTGTACACAAAAAGAATTTTTATGACATGGGGTAAAGAAAGAGAAAAAAAAATTAGTACAAATTGGCATAAAAAAGAAATTTTACAGAGTTGCCATCAAAAGTGTAACTTACAATGCTTTACAATCCAAATAACAGTAAAACAGAATCAAAATACATGAACATGACAGAAATGAAACATAACCTTGTTTTGGGATCCCAATATTACATCTCAATAACCAGCTGGTATCACTAACAAAAGAAAAGTAAGTGCACTTACAAGACAGTCACACATGACGATGAAATGAACTCATTCACACTGACCATGGCCCCAAATTACACACAACACTGACTTAACTATCTACTCAAACTAGTATATGCATCACTAGAAGCTACATCCACAGTACATTTCTAAACTACGCCACGTGACATGCTTTCAACTACTAGTGTCCTACTCTTGTCACCAATACAACTTCTTGTCCACATCATTATCTTTATCATCGCAGTATTAGCATCAACGCAATCATAATCATCAACATCATCAGCAGTAATAGTGCAATCTCGATCATTACTTCAAGCATCATCATCTTTCAATTTTCTCTCCAAAACAAAACATCTGCACGTACATGTCTCATTTAACATGCTGTAAATTCAAAACATTTGACATAGGCATAACCTTCAAGAAATCACATTAACAATTCAGGAATTACACAAATAACATGACATTATAATGTTGCATCTACATCCTCAAAATGAAAATTTAAGCTGGAAAACAGGTGGTATTAACATTTGCTATCTAAGATGGTAATAAACTTGTTGCATAAACAGAGAAAAAAAATTATTTTCATTACATTCACTTCCATCTATATAATCTCTCGTGTGAATTCATCACACACGCTATACTGGGCACGTTACAGCAACACCAATAAGCAAAATCTCTGAAATCAGACAACTGTCGGGGTTACACTGTGGCACTTCCACCGAAGCTGACATCTCGTCTCATCTCATCTCTCCTCATCTCACATAAACACCATCGGGGTTACTCTTTGGCACTTCCACCGAGGCAAATCTCAACTCTTATTTCTCACATAACCTCACACTACGCCATCGGGGTTACTCTTTGGCACTCCCACCGAGGCAAATCTCACCTATATCACATAACCTCAAATACACACATACATACAAACACTATTCATGCAACAATTTTCTGCAAATAAAGATCACAGCATAATTATGAAAATCAAATAGAGTCAAAATCAAATCATATCAAATCAAATCGAATGCAACAAAACAACATCACATCATTACTCAAAACAATATTGTCACATAACATTCCTGGAAATGAAAGCTCAATTAAGCATATAGTACACCTGAAACACATTCCTGCAGCATAATACAACAAACAAAACAAATGATTTGCAGTTACCAAAACACAATTCAAAATTTAGATTACACCCAGAATAATAATACACTCGTAATTTAGCAGAGACATTCATAGCACAGTATTCCTGAAAAACAAAGCTTAATTAAGCATCAGTCACTGAAACAATAAATTTAGCATACCTGCGTGAGTCGTAAAACTGTTTCATTCATCCAAACTTTAGCACTCACAATGATTACATACTTACAGGTGATGTTTTTCTTTTCTCTTACTCGTTTACCACAAAATTCCCGTGCAAATTGTCCAAAATCTGGTAACACACGTACAGCTGGTTCATCAACATCCACATCGTACTGGTCCATATCAGAAGCACATCAAACCTAATTAGGTGCAGATACTGGCAAGGTTGGTAGCTCCTGAAACTTTTACGTACATGAGTAACTGCGAAAGATTTTCCCTTAAAAATATGCATTGCGGAATTAAACCAAACTAGGCAACGGTAAAGCAAAATTATCATCATTATGATTTTCTCAGAGCGGCCATTAGCAGTAGTAGCGAACATTTCAAAATTCTAAAGTAACTTATACGTTGACAACTCGCTGGGATCCTTCACGTGAGAGGGGTCAATGACCGGGCGGCAGACAGCTGATAACTGAGCAACAGTCGTACCAACACTGGACAGAAAGTCTACGTCACTGTGCTCGCTAACAGGAGCAATTACTATATCAGATTTCTGTGCAGTACGCCGCTTAGGCATGATTGCAACACAAAAGATAACGCAACCAATAAACAAACAGTAGGACCAAGCAATACAGATTACACCAAACTAAACACTTATAACATCACATGAATGTAAGTAGCAAGATCAGAACATAGCCAAATAAAACAGTTGCAGAAAGAACACAATTAAGCGCCCGCGGCGAAATATCAGAAAATTATACCAACACACGGCTACACAAGCCACTTGGACACAATACCAAGATTTTTAAGCAGAATGAACACATAGAAGAAAACAAAATGATAGCTTCAGTGAGAAACCTCGAACTGGAAGTTAAAAAAAACCACGTCACACTTACTGTGACCACCGCGAAGATTCTCAAAAGGAGCAGAATACAAACTTGTAATTTATACGAGCACACAAAACTTCTCTCTTTTTTTCTTAAATCAAAGGTATATAATCTGATATGCACACGCAAATAAACGCGCCAAAACACGTGCTGAGGAATACTGGTTTCACAAGCTAAAAATTATTGCTGAAATGCACGACCACGCGGGAATTACACAACACACGTGCGTACATAAAAGTTACACGAAAAATAACCCAGAAAAGTGCAGTAAATAGCTAGAAATCACAATCACTGGAATATAAAGTTATACATTTCCAAACCACTGCTAATAAGCACAGAAAACAAGATTTGCAAACGGATAGCCAACACGTGACGAGCACATTTTAAAACTACAACTATCTCGCTCGTTTCAGAACTCAACTTTCACAGAAACATTTGTTTGAAAATAACCAGCACGAAGAACGGAACACAGTGATATAATTTAAAGGAAATGAAGCCAACACAAGGGGAAAATGGAGTAGAAGTTTTAACGTCACCCGGCAGACAATGGAAAAAAAATGCAAAAATGAACTCAAAATTGAAATTTCGACACCAGACTTTCAGAAATGATGGAAACAAAATTTAGAAGAAGAGAATCACAAATAAAAGTATAAAAATCCTTACCCTTTAGCCAGAAAGAACTTTACATTTTTCACGACCACGTGGAGCAGAAACCGTTAAATTTGGAGGGAAAAAAAATTTTTGCACTTAAAATCTCAAAACAAATCAAACCAATTGCTCGGCGCCTCCGCCAATTTGTCGCGTGCCTCACATTTTGTAATTAATTATTTAACTTCAGTGGTGGGCAACTCACTTGCGAGAGGGATCGTTATTCAAACAAAGGAAACTTTAATTTAAGAGGCACCGACAAAGGGACGCAGCTAAAGTTAGATTCACAACATAATTTACTCTAATATAATTCCTGGCTGAAGGGAGAGGCAAGGATTCTATTCTACCATAATAAAAGCTGGAAGGAAGAGTGACAAATAGATTTATTTAACAAAGACTTACCCCATGTGTCTGCCGAGCGAGGACGCCATGTCGTAGAGCAGCTATCCGTTCACCTGACTCAGACTAGTAACAGACTGACTGAGAAAACCCGTTAAGCTTGGCGTCACTAACGCCATCCCCACCAATGAGACTGTTTCCCCTTAAACACCCCTCCTCAGATAAACTGCCAACCTTCAACTTGGGTAACCAGAGGGCGCATTACCAATATATAATCTGTGCACATGCCAAAATATATTACAATTCCTAAATATTATTAATAATTTACATTCACGTATTTTCTGTTACTTTCTGTTTTTCATCTACTGATGTGAATGTATATAATCATTCTATGACAACTAATTGCTGTCCCACTTGTCACTATAGCACCAAAAATAATAAAAAAGGAAATGAATAGCAAGAAGCACTTATCATAACAGATCCAGATCCATCAAGTTATCTGTAGTACTTTATCCCTTATTAATGTTCAAAGAGTGTAAACCCCTTTATTATTTATTACTTTGACTTTATACATCTTAAAAACATGATCTCGTAGAGGTCAATGTCCAGTTAAGAGACCAGTGACTAGTCTCAGTTCCTGTTTGCTTAACTAAGAAGTTCCTTTAGCTGATTTAGTCGAGATGGCTATGAACGTTTTGAAATGGTTAAGCCCTGGAAGTGAGTTCAAGAGCTTTTTTTTTGGTGTCCTGTTCCCGTTGTCTAACTGTATCCTTTAAATAGAAACTTGGCATTTCGCAAAACTGTTCTGGACCGGTAAAGGGAGTTAAAGCTCCCAGCAGTCTCGTTTTTAGAAGTGAAGAAAATAAACATACATTTATATTTTGGAAATCCTTAATAAGCAAAATTGTGGCCGGAATTTAGTTTTACTGAAACTAGAAGATAAAAATTAACATAAAGTTGGCTCTTAAAATTCAGCTCCTTTCTCATATTTGTTAGTTCCATTAGATTAAAAGCCACAAGATTTGGAAAAAATGAAAGGAGCTGCAATTTTCGTTTTAACTTTTGTAGGAAACCATGGACAATGCCCGTCTTGAAAATACTCCTACAATCACCACGGAAATGAGCGAATAATATGAATCTTATGTTTACTTATATTCTAAGTTAATCTGTCACTTCAGTGCTATACGTACACTCAAAGTAAAAGTGATCGGTCACTTGAGCAGTTAAATTTTTTCAACGTCCCTTAGAGCGAGCGCACGGTTCACAACCGTCAAATTCTGTGTGCCGCTTTGGCTAACTATATTATAATACAAACCATAGGGCACTGATTTGGGCGCAAAGCTGTGGTGAAATATTTAAATTCTAAGGAAGCAGCCCGAGTTCGATTCTCCATAATTAATTGTTATCCTTTATGCTTTACGACTCGTTTTGCAGTAGTGTGGTTAAATATTGCTTGTGTTACTTTATTCTACTTACAAACACATTGCAATAATGGTTAAATTTGTGGTTATAAAGTTAAATGGACGAGTATGAAACCTTCTCCCGACCGACAAATTAATGTCATGGTTGCCCACCTACCGTATGATGGCCTACTAAATAAACGCTATATATAACAATGAAGAAAACCAATTATATTTTTACTCGTGATTTTAAATTGAAGAAAAAAAGGTTGAGTAGCTCCACGAAGATTTGAACTTACAATCTCAGGAGTAGTAAGCTGTCTACAGCTTACCTAAGAGTGCTGCAGTAAGCGTGACACTGCAACGAGCTTCTCTCCATCTAAGAACCATAAATCAATAAATTGTGTTTTGGTTACAAACATTCACTGTTGAAACTGTGAAACATCTGTCTGTTTGAAATCGCGATGCATTATTCTCTCGGAAGACTTTTGTGATTATAGTTGTGTTCCCCATTATAACTACAATAAGAACTTAGTCTTGTGAACAAAGCCTGGCTGTCCCGAGCGCTCACGGAAGTACCCGATTCGAGCTCAATCTCTCAGATGCCGCAAATTTTAAATTAACCGAGCGTACATATATACATAGTGAATAATAATTGTTTCTGAACTTGCTGTTCAGTTATTTTTTAACTATGAAAACACATAAACATTTACTTTGAATTCCTTGAATTTGTATTCATTAGACCCAGGTTCCGTTTCTCAAAAACTATTGAATGCAAGAAGTTAAAACTTTCAAATGGTACAGGATTATTCAAAAAGTAGGGGCGGATTTTAAATATTAATTTATAATGAGCTACAATAGATAGGAACACACAGATACATCACCGAATAGAGGAAAGTTCAAAGTTTTAAGCACGTATCTATAAGTTACATTCAGTGACTACAGCGGCGCTGTGGTTTGTTTACGCGAAAATGAGCATGCCTCAAGAAGTCGTTTGATGTGCTGCATATGTAAATGGTAAATCCATTGTTTCAATACAGCGCGCATTTCGTTGTAAGTTTAACAAAGAGCCACCTCGTCCTCGCATAACAAATGGTGCTCATACTGAATGCATAAAATAAAACTTTTAACTTTCCTATATCCAGTGATGTATCGTGTGTCGTATCTATTGTCATTCATTAGAAATAAATATTTAAAATCTGCTCCTTTTTTATTATCCCTGTATATACAGAGTCGTCCTCTGTGGTGTGGTGGTTACCGTGCTAGTCTCTAGTTCCCGAGGTCGCGGGTTCAAACCCGGTGGAGGGCGATGGATTTTTTCGGGCGTAATGGTTCTTAGCATGGATTCCTTCGGAAGGGAAGTTCAGCCGGTGGTCCCGGCACGTAAAAGAACCTCAAGCCTGATAAAGAGGCCTCTGAGCAAAATTACCGGTCTTTCACGCCCAATATAGAATTGGACGCTAAGGACCATAGCAGTTAAAGAGTGTCCATAAATAAAACTCAATTTAATTTAATTTAATTTCTGTATATACAGTAAACTCGTGGCTGTATAGTGAAGCTAAATCCTGTTCCATATATCTTTGCTGCGCATCTTTTAACAGCCATGTGCACTGGTCATCTCTCATTGGCTACTGTTGTGTGTTAGGTTATTGTGCGATGTTGATTGGTTCCGTATATGAAATGTTCATTTATCTTAATTTACGAATTGGAAGGGAATTTTCACAACATGAATCACATATGTTACGTAACAGAGTTAATACATCTGAAATGCATGTAAATTCTTATCAACAAATAGGTAGGAGGATCTTACGGTTTAAACCTGCCTCTCAGGATGGCAAAAACATGTATATTTATCACAATAGCGTGTTTATATCGATTTTATCGCTTGGCCTTACATTGCACAGGGCTTATTTGCTATTATTTACATCACCACTTAGAGGTATACATTAGCCAGCCAGGGGAAAGGGAAAGGGGAAGGTAGTGGAGCGCGACGAATACACCAGCGGGGCAAGATTATAAGGGTTTAATTTCCATGCAAGATAATAAACATATTGAATCGTTCTTCAAAAACTATTCTGCAATATTTCAAAGAATGCTTTCTTGTATAACATTGTGCTATTATAATAAATTCTCAAGCAGTCCTTTTACAAAAACTAAACGCATAATTGTATAAAAGACTGTGTAAATTCCCCTTTAAGCATCTCCCAGAATGCGCGCATCGCCTTTTCGCTTTGATACTCACTACGTATTGCTGTCCGGCCTCACAAAAGATCCTCTAATGTAAAATATTAACAAGGGACTGTTTGTTGAGCATTTTGCGAAATATTTGAAAGCTTGGATTCAACGCAAACACCAAAGCTGCGGTGCCAGTTTGAAGCACTGACTTGCATTTTATGACAATATGTAAATGACTTCTGTGCTTTATGACGTATCAACGGCGAAACTATGGAAGAAATTAAACTACTGCGGGATATCTCCCACATTATATCACTTGTGGCCTAAAATAAAAAACTGAGCATTAAAACCTTATAATAAAGAGGAATGCTAAAGCGGTGTAACAAAATATTACGAATACTCGGAGCATTTTATAGTCTTTAGGAATAAGAAATAATTCGCTTAAATATGTATATTTCTTCTTTATGTAGGGACAGAAGACTCCTTTGGCTACGCTGTGTAGTGTAATGGGAACATTGTGTTGAAATGCTGTTTACAATTTCTATTTTTCAGTTTAATTCTTCTTCTATACAGGAAGGGCATTCACGAACGTCAAGAGAGCAATTTTTCTGAAAGAGATCGAAGAACTCTCGTTCCCCTATTTGTTGAAGTTTTGATTTATGGTGGATTTGACAGCTGATTTTCTTGGCTACCCTAGACGATCTCCCAAATGGCCAAAAATCCCATCGTGAGGGCAAGTGCCTTGGTCTGGAGCAACGATCCTCCAGCTGTGAACTTTTTCGATACACTAACAGTAGCTGAACTTTTTTTTATATTTTTTCCAAGTAACCTTTTTAGAGAAGCCTAAAAAGGATGACGTGGAAGACGAATCTTGATTAAGCGATGGATAACAATTCGGATATAAGAAGCGCAAACAAAGTCGTGTTAGAAAGCCAGCTAAGATGGCTTGAAACTAGGAGCTTGAGGTTTTTCTAGCACTTAACTTGAATGTGTTGCCACTACCAGCACTCACAGTGAGATGAATCACGTACAGTACAGAGGAGTGACTTTTGTATCTTCGATAAACCGTATCATCGATCTATCATAAGAGATACACAAATTCTTACTTCAACGAATGGAGATCTCATTAAATCACACAATTTATGACACGTCGTTTTGTTTGTGGAGTTAACCATTTCCGAAATAGTCTCTGTTATTGGTTTGAATTTTGAAATAATTTATACTTTGTTCAACTGCAAATCGCTGTTTTGCGGGGTCTTTGTCATTTATCCATCAGGATGTTATGTTTCTTGCCTGCTTTCATGATTAATTAACGTTCTTTATCTGGAGAAAGTCTTATCGGACGGTGAATGAATGAAATGGTGCTCAATTTGGCTCCAGGTTCTTAGAGCTTAAGAGTTATCTTTGAGAAAGTTTCTATTCACGTAGTTGTGCCCAACGTATGAGAGGCAATTTGAAGTAGTGTTACTGTTTGTTTATTTATTTAGCTCCACATATGGACGTAAATTTGAAGAAGATATTGTTCTTTACGTAATATGCTGCTACGTATGAAAAACTGATTTTAAGATGTAATTTTGTTGTTACGCTCAAAGTTTTAAAAATATAAACTCTTTTATTAAACTGCTTCTATACATAATATTTATGTTTATATTTGCCTCGGCTGCGGCAGTATTATTTTAGAGACACGTTTCTCTTAATCAGGGGCGTGGTGCGACAAGAATGTAGCCTTACACAGATTTTAAGTTTAAAATTCACTTCTTTTTATTAGTCCTTGGCACAAATCATATAGCACTTCACTGATATCAAGAGATGTGAGCTTCTTTAATTTAATACTTGCACTTTTTTATCGCGTATACTTATTTTACGTCTCACACGAATACGTAATATTTCTCTAGAGAACACATCTTCCATTCGGTTACTACCAAGGTCTGCAGGCAACTGAACATATTTAAACCGTATAAACCTTTAAATTTCTGTATTTCAAGTCTCTGATTGCCTAATCCTAGGTCCAATAGAATACCTGCATTTTACTAAAGCTTTTTCTGGCTGTTGATTAGCTATTTCTAAACTGTCAAATAATTTACATTATTGCTGCCCTAATCATGACTAGTAACATTTAAACTCTCAAACTCATTATTGCCTCAAGGCTACCTTATTGTTACCTCTTGTTAGCAACCTTAAACTTATTATTCTTACAGCTCTTACATTATTAAATTACGTAATGCATTCACATAACATTTTTGAACATGTTTACAATAATATAAGCATATGCAATGACTGTTGCATACATTTTTAAACATTATTACATACATATTGCTTCAAGGCGGGCTGTTATTGAATTTACGTATTATATAATTTAATTGAAATTATGGAAGTGTTAAAAATACTGCCTAATCTTCCCAGGATAAGGAAAAAACCCGGAAAAAAGTCTTATCCGAGTAACTCATTCTAATTCATATTCGAAATCGGAATCTCTTGCAGACACGCTATCCCCACACTACAATTCTGTCTTTATTTCGTAGTCACCCTAAGAGAACGGAATAGCCATCCACTGTTTTGACTGTTGCTTTAGTTTTCTGTATTCTTCCTATACCTACAATTAAATGTGTAATAGGGGAAGGATAATTATGTAACAAAGGCTCTTATTTGCTTAAAACATATGCATATTGTAATATGTGCACGAAACAATGTTTCCTCAATCAGAAAATGTAAATTTGATAGATTACTTTTGCATATTTTGGATTTTTTACTTTCCCTTCTACGTATACTAAGAAGGAAAAGTATTACATTTCACCAATAAATTCATACCTAGATTTCACCGTAAACATGTTTTGAGGTCCCTGAATCCAAATAAAGCATTTTTGGAAGCATGTCCGTGTATGAATCGTAGTGCCAGTGAACACCACAACTAAAACAAAGAGTTGGATAAATACTAAACTTGGTATTGAGACAGTATTTTTAATACTTAAATGATTTTAGTCTAATTATATAATAAGTAAATTCAATAACAGCCCGCCTTGAAGTAATATGTGTATATAATAATTTGTAAAATGTATGTAACAGTCATTGCATATGCTTCTATTATTATTGTAAACATGTTCAATAACGTTATGTGAATGCATTACGTAATTTAATAATGTAGGAGCTGTGAGAAATAGGTCAAAAGTTGCTAACAAAGAGGTAACAATGATGTAACCTTGAGTCAATAATGAGTAAGAAAGTTTAACAGTAATACTTGTGATTCTTGGAGTAACAATAATGTAATTTTAGTGACAGTTTATAAAAATAGCCAACCAACAACCAGAAAAAACTTTAGTTTAATGCAGGTATTCTATTGGAGTAGGATTAGCCAATCAGAGACTTGAAATACAATTTACAAGTTTAGACGGTTGAAATCTATTCAGTTGCCTGCGGACAGTGTTTATAACTGGATGCGTGATGCGTCCTCGAGAAATATAATACGTATTGGTGATGAGACGAAAATAGTATTAAAAAATGGAAGCATTAAATAAATGAATCTCAAACTCTCGATATCGGTGAAGCGCTATTTAATTTGTGTCAATGATTAATAAAAAGAGTGAATTAAAACTTAGAATCTGTGTAAGCCTACATTCTTGTCGGATCACGCCCTACCAAGATATTCATGTATCTAAAATAATACTGACGGAGCCGAGGCAAACATAAATATATATTTAAAGAAGGAGTTAAATTACAAAGATATTATTTTTAAACTTGGGGCAAAGACCACCTTAAGGTACATTTTGGGCGAAGGCTGCCGAAAACTGTTTACCATACGTGCGGTTGCAACTACTTCAAGTGTTCGGCTCCCCAACAGTTGAAATATAATACAGCATCTACAAACTGACTTTCAATACGTAGCAGCAACTAACTACTTCAAATTGACGCCCAAAGCGTGGTGCAAACTCCTACAGCAAAACACCTTCTTCAAATTGGCGTCCATACGTGGAGCTAAATAAATAAACAACTCAAACGTAAAGACAATATCTTCTTTAGTATTTAGGTTGAATATCTTTCAAAGATGTGACACGCAGATTTTAAGGAAAATCCCCACACTCCAAAGTACCCTTTATATGGAACAATTTTTATTTTCCAAAAGATTTCTAACGATTTTCATTAAAATATCATACGTTTAAGATATTTTCATGGCAAATGAAATGCAGTTTCTGGGAATGTCCCCAAAAGTCTTCTTCATTCTCAATCACTTCTGTATAACTGGTAAGTTGTAAGAGAGAGAGACAAAATTTTACTACACAAAAAATGTAGATCTTATTAAAACACACAATTTATGTCACATGCACTTATTTTTTTCCGAGATATTCCATGCTCTTCGTTTGAATATTCCAGCACTTATACTTTTTCTCCAACCGGAATTCGTTATTCTTTTTTATTTTCTGGACATGCAAAGAGTGTAATGCTCATATAGAGACCAGTTCGTAAAAGATTTTTCTATCGCTTAAAGCCTATCATATTCCCCTTTCACCCTCAAGCAAGTTAATAATATTATCTCGATTAACATGAAGTACACGGAGAATCAGGGTTTGTAAAAAGTAGCGTTGTACAAGAGTAGAGAAAGTCATGTGAGTACAACATATCAGATTTTTCATCACTGCATAATATTTAGAGAGTATCATTATAGTTATGCATGTTTTGATTTTTACTGGAAAATGTTTTAAAGAATATAAATTGTTTTTATTACTTATTTTAAAATAATAATAAAGGATAAATAAACTAAAATAAACTGCAGCCGTATCTGGAAAATGCCGTTGTTCTGGGCCCGGAAATTTCCGGCAGGGATCCACCAGACAAGTAATACCTTTGGTCAGGGCAAGGGAATTCTCAACGGGATTCACCAGACAAGCAAGACCAGAGTGGTTCTGCATTACAGTTTAGTTTTGTTTGTGAAAGTTGAGTGGTCGAAGGCCAGTTAAACTTCAGTATTCACCTGTAGGAAAATACCGCTAGTGAAATCAAATTTATTTCCCTAACTATGTACATATGTATGTAAAAATAAAGGTGTACTTACTACGATAGACTCATTTTATTTCGTGTTTAATGTGAAACACATAAAAGTGCCGATTCTCGTTTTAAAGTGACACAAAAGCTTAAAACAACATATTTTAAAAATGTTTCACTCAAAAAGTGCTAGCAGTTGATGCTAACAGTAAATACCCCAAACGAAGCAACTTGTTCAACTTCGAGCTCAGAGTTATCAACCTTCAATAAAGAGCTGTGAAGTTTTCACTTGTGTTGACATTCCGCTCTATAAATTAGAACACCTAAACTACGCACGTTCTTAGAAAGACACACAATTTCCATGAATATCTTCGCATTTCGTAGTTTTGGAAGGTACTGAACTTGAATACCATGTTTGGTGTTTATCCGACTTTTCGCTTTTTATACTGTTCAGACACACACGCACACACATACACACATTTCTATCTTTTTCTAAAAATTTATTGATAAATTCACAAGATTTTCTCTACCTTGTATCATTTATTAGTGGGTGTACAAACTAGTCTTACAGAAGGTTATTTTTATATCTATTTCATTTTAACGTAAATACACTTTTGCAGAAATAGCTACATTACACTTTTTGTTATAGCTACAAAGGGAACAGCGATAGTAAAAGTTTTAGAACTGGACGCTATGTGCTGGCCCTGAAATTTCATAATGTTTCAATGGAATGCGAGAAACAACTGAATGTTAACATTGCTTTAAAATAATACCTAAGTATTGAACAATTCCAACCATTAATAACGGATATCTCGGAAATGGCCGATGCCATAAAAGTTGTTCGTTTTAAGCAGATCTACATTTTTTGTGTAGTACGTTTTCGTCTATCGCTTAACGTTTACCAGTTGTGCAAAATTATACAAAATTCCTTCCGAATAAAGAGGACTTCAAAGGCTATTCCCAGAAAATTCAAGATATACGTTTTATTTTTCATGTATATATCAGCCATTTTTAGAAAATAAATTTCGAAAAACGTTCCTTGTAAAGGATGATTTGGTGTAGGGAGATTTTCTGGAAAAATCTTCGTGTCGCATATTTGGAGGGTATTGAACTTTAGTACAAAGTTTGGGTTGATCCGAATTTTCGTTTTTGAGTTATACTGTTCACACACACACACACAAGATACAAGACTTTTTTTTCTATAAGTGCTTTCTTTTTGTGATGGAACTCCAGATGTTTTTAAACGATCTGTATGGTAATGTAATTTTTGCTACGATCAGTCAAATTGGAATTTCAAAGACTCATCTTGTAATAGTGGAAGAAATAGCAGCAACAAATCATTAAACATTCTGGTCGAGCGTCTGGTGTGGAAGGTCGTATGGGAATTATGTGAATGTAACCGCGTGTGTGTAGCATCTCTCTTCAATTTCTTCCTTTTTATCTTTTGTGTGTGATGTAGGGTCAACTTGCTTATGGTCAATTGTGTGATTATTTATGTGAAATTAATGTGAAATTCTGTGTACTTTGTGATATTATCCCACGCCTGCTCCGGAATGTGTAGTTAAAGTTTATGGTGCTCTCGCAGCTTCTGACGCTATGTCTCCCAGTGTTTATGCTGGGGTAACTAAAATTTAATATCTAGCTGCAAACCTTTGGGCCTCACCCCAATATATAACGCTATGCATTTTAATATCAAGCGTAGAGTGTATAAAGGTTTTCGTTAAATCTCTCAGTATTAATTTATTATTGAGAACATACTTAAAGAATTAAATGAAAAAGAGGCATAAATTATTGTTGAAGTGAAGGGTGTTATATGTAGGAATGCAATAAAGGAGGAACTAATTTACATTAATTAAGTCATATATCAACTGCATTTCTACAGCCATCACACAGCTCTAATGAAGTGACCTACCACTTTTCACAAATATAAGTATAATAAAGTATCTCTTTACAGTGCGGCAACTGAAATAGCAAAGAAAGTAGTAAAACATTGGACGATGTACTAACAAAACGTTGAGAATGCCGTACATTAAAACATAATGCCAACATATTTTCTCGTAAAACGGAGAGGAAATTTTTGGACAATGAAGAAAAACTGTCGCTGGAAGAAATAGCAAACTTAAGTATACGTCAATAACACCTGATGTTACCGAACATGTTATACTCAACACAAATCATTTCTTAGATACGAAAGAGAATTGTTTGTGTTTTCAAACTTTAAAATGGTTACTTTATGCACTGCAATGGGAAGTATTAAGTTTACTTCAGCAGCAGCTTTCTAGTCCAAAAATTCGTCGAGTATTGCAGCATTTTTATCTTTATTAGATTATCCATTTACGCAGATCTTCAACATAAAGAGTATTGGTTAAAAACATAATTTAGATTTTTTGATTATTACATAATTTTTGTGAGGTTTTGGATAGTAGGGCGAGGGGAGCACATGGCACTTATTTCATTCCTTGGTCAACAGGTTAAAGCAGAATGCAAATACTTGTCTGCAAATACAGATCTCACGGATACGACAGTCCTTTGTGGGAAGTTGTAGAAGAAGGAAGGCGTGAAGTTGTGTTTCTGCGAGGTTAGGAATTAATCAATTCATGGGAAATTTTTTCCTTGGGTACATATCCATTATTAAATGGCTTCTAAATATTTTGCGTGAAAGTGATTTTATTTATTCATTGGTATTTTAGTGTTTTAATTCTTTATTATTGATCGCTAAATTGAACTTCTATTAAAACAAGAAGACTAGGGGAAAATTGACACAACAATTACTCAACCATTATTGAAGTAGCGTTGTTTAATAGCATTATAATATGAATTACTCACTTCAAGTGTTAATGTAATATGCATATATTTAAAATTAACTTAATCTGCTGCTACCCCTGCCAATATAAAGTCAGTATTCTAGGCAGCAAGGATCTGGCCATTCAACGAAAACATTTTCCGGGATACTGAATCATGTCTGCATATGCTTATTGTTGATAATGCAGTACCAGGGATTCCAAACTAAAAGCAAAAACTGAAATTGCGCACATGGCCGAACAACACTCCTTGTTCGTGTTGGTAAATACTGTTAATGGAGTATTTTAGAAGAGGAACTTCCTTCTAATGCAGTCTGCAACGAGATGGAAATCGAACCCTATCTTTCTGGGCCCTCTACTATTTACATCACGCTTTCCTGTGAAGTGTTGAGGCGATGCAAAAGTTGGATACGAGAAAGTAAATAAATACCCTAAATAAAGGATGGCCAAGTACGGCAAGAGAAATGATCTCTTCTGCAAAAAAGAATAAAAATTCAGAAGCGGCGACAAAGGAGAAGGAGGGAAAGTAAAGACGACGATGACGACCAAACTTTGTGCTTATATTGCATGAATTCCTACTGTACAAGCCTACAAGGTGAGGCTTGGATTCAGTGTCTGGAGTGTAGATTGTGGGCATAGGAGAGGTGCGCTAATTGCAACAGACGTTTTAAAATAGTTTTTCGCACATTTCTGATTAATTTGTGTACAGTGTTTCGTTTCATTATTACCATTTAAGTGTTGAATTGACTTTGGACGTTGCACTTTACTTTAAGGACCTGTTGATATGTTTCAAATCCTTTACCCTGTCTTGTGTGTTTTTGCTATAACCAATTTAATAAATTATTTAAAATGCACATTTAAAAGCATGTAGCCAACTTGCTCCTCTTCTTGTGCCAACCTGCCGCCCAGGTGGGGCAGGTAGACTCACTATGCATTGTTTTGAAGAGTTCAAAAATTTAACTTGAAATGGCTGTAAAATAATAACGCAATTATTAATAGATACATCTAAAGAGATTTATGGAACAATACCATGTCAGGATTAGCTGAAATGTTGTAGTAAAAAAATTAAAAAATAAAAGTTAACATTTCTGCCAACTTGCCCCTCTGTTCCCTATATATTTTCTGGGATTTTAATGGGTATATCCCAGTTTCAAGTCACATAATTACATTGTTTTAATGCGTAACTATCCGAGCCCTAGTAATAAAAGTTTAGCAAGAAGTAGATTAAGAATAAGATTTCGTAAGAATAGTTTGTAGAAGAGCGAGTGGAGAAAATCATGTGAATGCAACACATAATGTTTTTCTTAAATTTGTTCTTTACTTACTGGCGCCTGAGATCCCCAACTGACTCACAATTCGTGTCGTATATTGCCATGGTAGTTCATTTGGTTCCATGGTTCAAATCCCGGCTATGGCAATGAATTTTTGAGTCTGATTCTACCTTTCCAACTTTGTTTGTGTGAAGGAATACTTAATTGTCGTGTTTCAATCTGTTCTGAGTGTTGAAGTATTCCTTATAAGTACATTACAAACTTGAATATATAGGCTGCTAAGCGGACAAACAGTGCCGAGCGGCAGTCGAGCAGTACGACCTCTTTGAAAGCAGTATGGCAGTAAACAGAAGGGAGCGCGTGGTGCAGGTGACGTCACTGGTTGGCTATCTCATTAACAGAGGGCCATGTCGCAGTCAGCACGACATGCGGGAGACATGTCACAATGATGACGCGTTCTTCACTCCGGAGTGCCTCCGCGAACTCGTGCAAATTCATTTTTCCTCCTTTGGTTATTTCTGCACAAGCAGGCACATTTTATTCTCTCGTACTCTGCATGCATTCTAAAATATATTAACCCTCCTTCCTTCCAGAGACTACCTTTGCTGTCTGGAACATGAACACTGGCTTCTCTGGCTTAGTTAACATGTGAGATATGCTTTTGTGAAGTTAGTTGTGGTCAAAAGAATCGTAATTATCATTTAGATTGTTTTAATTAATCATTTACGCATAACTAACATAACAAATTTATATTGGTAATACTAATTTCTAAAAAGGAATAAAATATATGAAATTGCTTATATGAAAGTGCAAACAATAATTTGTAATGCAATAAAGATCACTAACTTACAAAGGGGACTTCTTAAACTAACTTTTTAGAATACTAGAGTAATACGAAAAACTCTCGAATTACCCCAAATTGCAGCAGTATTTCCTCAAAGGTTTTGTTTTCAAAACCAGCCATCTTTCATGAAAAACATTTTTTGCAATAACACAGAGATTGTTCAAGAATAATAGCAGGCATAGTAGTCTGTTACAGTGCACGCATGTGTATACGAGAAACATGACAAATATCGAACATCGTGAGATTACTAAGCACTAACGAAGAGCATGAATGCAACATACATTCATTCCGATATGATAAACCCGCTATGGGATCCTGCATTATCATTTCCAAATGGCCTACAGAGTTTAAACGCAGCCGTGAAAGCTTCGAAGACGACGCAGCAGCAGAAGACCGAAACCGCTACGGCAACTGAAATCATCAATAAAGTACAATACAGGATTCTGCAAGATCGCAGAATGAAGGTGTCCGAATTGCTGAAACTCCATTTCATGAAGAAAAGTTGCACATTTAAAAATTATCTACAAGATGGGTGCCGTGACAGCTGACTCCGGATTAAGAGAGAGTGAGAGAGAGAGAGTGTGTGTGTGGTGTGTGTGTGTGTGCGTGCATATCTTTGAGCAAAATTTGTCTTGTTTTCAAAGAGATTCTAGCAAATTAATGCCTCGATTCGCAGCGAAGTATGAAACATGGATGCATCAAATAAGGTAACGGAGTCGGTTTTCATGAATGCCATGGGTGTGCTGCATCTGTTGCCGGAGCTTTTTATGCTGACATTCTGAACCAATTGAGGATAAAAACAGTCGAGTAAAGGCCAGATTTGGCATGTTTCTTCGCGGCATGCTCGCCCTTTACATACGTTGTTGTAATGCAAAAATCAAGGAAGTACGGTATGACTGGCTGCCAGATTCACCTTATTCCACTGACTTGGCTTCCTAAATTGTCTAAGATTATTTAAAAATGCCGAAAATTATTTTTAAACGGATTAAGAAAAAATCATTCTCGCTACCAAAGGGTATTCACAAAATATAATGCCGAATATTAGGCTTGGATTAAAATTAAAGTTATATTTGCGCTTCACTAACATCTAATGCATCTCCAAAGTATTTATTGATTAAAGGTTTATTCGATGTCCCAGTGTAGATTCTGGACGACCAGCCTTAGTTATCATATATTTCCAGCAAGTTTCCAGGTTCTGTAGGATACCTCAGCAACTGAAAGTTCCGGACTTCACTGTACAGCGTGGAGGGTAGGTTGCAGAAGATAAAACACTGCTTTTCCTCACGAGGTCTTTGGGATATTGCCTAAGCAGGCGTAGGTGGGAGTAGATCGGAAACTGTACTTCTCTGGACGCTACCACTAATGTGTGTGTTTTTGCATGTACACAAATTGGCTGGCGTCTGAGAGACAGAGCTCGAATCGAGTACTTCCGTGAGGTTGAGACAACCAGACTATGTTGACGAAGCTGCGTATATTCTTCTAGTAGTTAAAATGGAGAACACAACTGTAATCACCAAAGTCTTCCGAGAAAATAATTCATATACACGATTTCAAACAGATGTTTCAGCGTGTTTAAACACTGAACACTTATAACTAAAACACACTATACTGATTATGATTCTTAAGTGGAGCATGACTAAGGCTCATTACAATGCCATGCTTACTGCAGCACTATTAGCTTAATGGTAGAGAGTTAGCTTACTGTTAGCTTACTGAGATTTTAAGGTCAAATCTCCATGGAGCTACTCAACTTATTTTCGCCTTTCATTTTAAATACATGAGTAAATGTTAACAGGTTTTCTACAATGTATTTATTTAGTAGTCCGTCATACCGATAGATGGCAACCATGTCATTAATTTATCATCAAACATTTAACCATTGTTGTAATTATTTGTAAGTAAAATGAAGTAACACAAGCAATATCATTTAACCACATTTACAATAAAACTAGTTGTAAAAATAAGATAACAATCCACTATGGAGAATCGAACTTGAGCTGCTTGTGTAGAAAATAATCTCTTAAAGTTCTCAATGGTTTTTCCTGAAACTTTTATGAATTATTCTATATATCATAATTATTTAAAGTGGTTGTTTGCATTGATAGCTTATGTGGTTGAGTCGTAAAGATTATTTCATTCAGCAGAAAAATAATACAATTTACTCTTAAAACATGTGAATTCATGTACACTTTTCTCAGATATTACTTGCAATACAGAATCACACTTTTGCATGCCTTAGTATAAGCAACTATCTTCTGAACCTCAATTATTTAATTATGTGTATCAGTTCACTAGAAATTGAAAATCCAACCATTTGCAAAGTCAAAAAAGTAAAACTGCAAAATTTGCAAGGTTGTTCCTTTCTTAATATCACTAATATACCTTATAAAATTATTATTGTGGTTCAGAAAGTTTAACTTTGTGTTACTTACATATACTGAGAATTTCAGCTCTCTAACTCTCATACTTTCTGAGAAAAAGGTACATAAGTATCCAAAGATTTTGTTTTGAGAAAACTGAATCTAAAGTTTGAACATTAAAATCTGGCACACTTCAGTACATTCCAGGGTCATAATCATTTTAACCTTCATTCTCGGATTGCTTTAGCTTTTCTGATTGCCTTCTCTTGGTCCTGGCCTCTTTTGTTAATTGCTGAACTGCTCGCTGGGTATGATATAGTCATTCTTGTTGAAAGATACAAAAATGTTCTAAAAAGGAATGCAGACTAGCATTTAAATTATATTTATACGTCTTAAAAACCGCTTAACTCCCAGAAAGTGTAAATTTTCTGATACTGGAAATAGATTTTATTGTTGCCTAAAACAAAAAAAATCTGATTTTTGACCATTTCAGAGTATCTTGTCCCCTTAAACAAAGAAGAATGTATATTTCACACATAACAATTGTTAAGTTTAAGTACCCTAGCGACTTTCGGGTCATATGAGCATCACCTGTTGGTTGGGAGTTTTGTCTCTTAGAAGCTTTTTAACAGCAATCTATTCCAATGATATACTTAAATCTAATAGTTCAGATCGAGCGTGCTTCTGATGTATAGAAACAATATTTCGGAAATTGATAGGGCAGAAAAATGTTTGTTATAAATTTAGTATGGTGTAGATTTCCTCTTGCTGAAAGCTTTTTCCAAAAGTTTTGGTTTTCCAGTTATCTAAAATTCAACGATAATAAACAGGACAGAAAATGAATATATCATTATTATTAATAAAGAAACTAAATAAAATATTATTGTTTTGTTTTAAGAGGGGGTTTTCTGAAACTTTTCGCCTTGAATCCATACAGGATTTTTTTTAAGTAAATACCTGATTTGGAGCTTAATATACCTTCCTTTTTGATTCTGCTGCCTTCATATCCCCAAAAATATGCAGGAGGGCATTTTATATAAATGCTATTTAACTTTTATTTTGATTTAGCGGTCATTTACGGGAAATTATACCGAATACATGTTATAGAAGGTAAACATATACTTATATGGACTTAATTTCTGTAATAGATTAACTATTTGGACACAATAATTTTTAAGTTAAATATTTCCTTTTAGTACTCCAGTGCAAATGGAGAGTGTATCAGGAAATACAATAACCTATGGTATGACGTCTAACTGGTCCTATGTGCTAGGTTTCATAGTTTTCACTGCGTTTATTCTTATATATATTTTTATTTATGGACGCTCTTTAACTACTACGGTCCTTAGCGTCCCATTCTGTGTTGGGCGTGAAAGACCAGTAATTTTGCTCAGAGGCCTCTTTCTCAGGCTTGAGGTTCTTTTACGTGCCGTAAATCTAAGACACGGGACCACCGGCTTTACTTCCCTTCCGAAGGAAGCCATGTTAAGCCATCTTTC
The DNA here is from genome assembly GCA_030765065.1 of Deroplatys truncata. NCBI lineage: Eukaryota > Metazoa > Arthropoda > Insecta > Mantodea > Mantidae > Deroplatys > Deroplatys truncata. The sequence goes on along the minus strand of CM060979.1, from coordinate 48,359,124 downwards.
GCCTCCGGGTTTGAACCCGCGACCTCGGGAACTTGAGGCTAGCATGGTAACTACTACACGACTCATTTATTCTCTTATATATAATGTTACAAACATACATGCAAATAATATACAAACTAACATTAATAATGTGACCAAAATTGAAATGTACCAAGGATACCTTATAATATATTTACTGTATAACTAGGTAATTTTAATTGCTCTTTTTTCTAAACTAGGTTATTAGCTAGCTAAGGGATAACTGAAGGAATTATTGACCAGACTTGCGTTTCTTCCTATCTATCTTATCGAATACTTATAAAAGTATATAAAAGTAAAAGTGTGCTCTGATCGGATAAACATGCACTAGAGAGAACGCTGGGTCAGTTTCAGTTCACTGTTATCTGCCACTGGAGGAATATTTGTGGTCGGCTACTGCACTGACACCTTTCAATTGCGCTAGTGACCCGTGGCGATAGCCCCTGCGAGTTAGACGACCGGAACGACAGATATGCCAGAAAGAGAGGAGGGGATGACAACATGCAGTACGGCCAGTGTGACGCACTCTGCTCTGCCCTCCAGCGTTCACATATGCTTTCGATTTGTGTCACAGGCATTTATAATAATTTATAATATAACAAACAACACAAGATGTGAGAAGTTCAACATTAGGGTTCAAAATAACAATCTTAAAAAATTTAACGTATGTATCGTAATGTATATATCTGTTTTTCACTCAAGAATGACAGAAAATAAGCTTGGTTATTGCATATCAAGATAAAAACAAGCTACTTATATCATCCAGTTTCTCATACAGGGAATTTAATAAAGCAACAGTGAATAAAATTTGAATTTATCCTTTTTAATTCAGTTTTTTCGAGTATGTCATATACTAAACATATACCCCACATGATTTTTGTCTTGGGGATAACTTCCTGAATGTTATTACTGTTTTTAAAACCGTTTATTAATTTCCATTTATATTATTATGTGCGATTTTATTATTCTTATTCGTGGTAATTGTGTCTAGAATACGAATGGAAACATTGCTGTTTATACAGGAGAGATTCTCTTGATAAGCTGTTTCTGATTTTAAATTAAAAATGGTATCTTAAAAAGTGAGTTATTTATTAATTTGGGATTTTTTCGACCATTTGAAGTCAATTTCTTTACTAAATTCCAAACTAAAGTGGAACCCTGTTAATAAAATCTTCTTTTCAGCCATTTTAAACACAGAGGCTATTTAAAACATATTATGCTTTGTAAGTAAAGATAAGATATTTAGTAAGAAAAGAGTTAATTAAACTAATATGCATTTGATAACTCGAAAAACAGGCAACCGTTCATAAAAATAGTTTTAGACAGTATGACCTAAAAGAAGAACTTCTAACACAGTGCACACGAGCTAAGAGCTTTAGATTATCCCATAATCTTCATTGTGACTAAGGTTGGTTTCAAGTCCAATCATGTGGTAATTACCCTTTGTATTTGCACATGTTTAGTAACTCGACTTGGTTTGATTAGCTTTTAGTTTTCATTGTCTTTTTACATGATTAATTTCTCATGGAGCTCGCATTATCCGTTCACAATAAACATCCCCATACTTCAGTTTATTGCAATTCTCTGTAGAGTTAACCATTATGTTATATTGGCAGCCTTTTGCTTTCTTTGATATAAAAAGTTATTCTTTTATTTACGATAATCTATATAAAGAAATTATGAATTCAACGAAACAAAGTAGAATTACAGAAGCAGCAGAAAGTATAATACTAGAAGTAAACGAATGAATGAATGAATGAACGAACAGCCGATTTTTCCCTTAAGGGCTAAGACCTCCTCTTGCGAGGGGTAGTTCGATATGGCTCATGCAGGGAGCTAGTCTGCACTAGAAGTGCTTACCCAAAGAATACAGAAAGCAACCTGATATAACATTTAAGTGCTTCATTGCCTGGTGTAAGGCAAACAATATTGAAAATAATTTCACTGAAAGTGACTGCTAGCGAATCAACAAAACAACAAAACGTCTGTTAGCCCCCTTTTTAACGTAATTTTTCTTGTTTCTTGAACCGCGTTCTAAACGATTTATCTTATTTCTGGCATCAATATAATATTATTGATATTTTACAAATTCGAGCACTGTCTGAAAATGGTATACGCCACACGTGTTAGACGTTGTTAAAGGTGGTTTTATTTTACCCCATGTATCATAATCTATTATCGTACACATCCGAAGTCCAGTGTGTGTTGTATCCGTACTTAGTTGATATATGGATAGAGGGGAAGTATAAGAATGCTGACTCAAAACGTAACTACTGAAGTAGGTTGTATTAAAGGAGTTGTATTATATTTCGACTGTTGGGGAGCCGGACTTGTAGTAGTTGTAACCGCACGTATAGTAAACAGTTTCGCTAGCCTTCGTCCCAAATGTCTTTTTACTGTTTCTTTAAATATTAAATATTTATATTTGCCTCGACTGCGTCAGTATTATTGTTAGAGACACGCTTCTCTTAGCAGGGTTGAGATGCAACTGAAGAATGTAGGCTTACAAAGTTTATAATTTTTTACTTCACTCCTTTTATTAATGCTTGATACGATTTAAATAACACTTCCCTGATATAGAGAGCTGTGAGATTCATTTTATTAACTAATTATACTTTTTAACACGTAAACTTATTTTTTCGACTCACACGAACACATATTATATTTCTTGAGGACACTTTTTGCGTCTGGTTAGTAACGCTGTTTGGGGCGGCGCCGTGGCCGAGTGGTTAGACCGCTCGCCTCCCACCGAGGCGGACCGAGTTCAATCCCAGGGACCTGCATGTGGGATTTGTGGTGGACGAAGCGGCGTCTGGGCGGGTTTTCTCCGGGATCTCCGGTTTCCCCCGCCATTCATTCCACCAACTGCTCCATCATCACCTTTCCTTTCATCCATTTCACCAACATTTCGCTTCATCTACTTCCTTCATCCCATACCAGGCATCGGGCTGATCACCCATCCTGGATGTTCTGTCTGATCCATGAGTGTCTGCTCCTCAACGGGCCTCTGACCCCAGGCACCCGCCTGTAAGTCCTGGGGGGTGTAAGTCCTACATAAGAGGAGGGTAAACAGATAATGAATGACTGAATGAATAGTAACGCTGTTTGCAGGCAACTAACTTCTGAATTTGTAAATGTTTTCCTTTTCAGTTTCTGATTGGCTAAGCCTACTCCAATAGAATACCTTCATTTTACTAAAGTTGTTGTTGATTGGTTATTTTTATAAACTGTCACTAAAAGTACATTATTGCTTCCAAGAATCACAAGTAGTATTGTTAAACTCTCAAACTCATTATTGCCTCAAGGTTACCTTATTGTTACCTCTTTGTTAGCAACTTTTGACCTATTTCTCACTGCTCCTACATTATTAAATTACGTAATACATTCATATAACATTATTGAACATGGATACAATAGTATAAACATATACAATGACTATAATATACACTTTTTATATATTGTTACTTACACATATTGCTTTAAGGCGGGCTGTTATTGAATTTATATATTATATAATTAGACTGAAATTATTTAAGTGTTAGAAATACTGCCTCACTACTGAGTCTTCATCTGAAATATGTAGTGCAGGTATGTGAAATTGGAACATAATTGTGGGTAAAAGCAAGAGCTAGTTGTCATTTATCTCCTCCTCGAACACGTTGGTAAAGGTTACTTCGTTTAGAGAGTTTATAATTGGAAAAGTAGTTTGTATATGTATGATAGAAACCTATGTCTGTGGAAGAAGAACTGATGAAGTCCTCTGCCTTTTACCCCATCTTTTATGTTTTTGCTACCCTAGCTACAACTAGATTTGTAATCTTAGGGCCCATAGAATGGAATGCAGTGCTTTTGAGTTACTCCTGAGTGTGGGTTTACAGTGTAGCCCACAGTGAAACGGTTTATATACCTCACAACAGTTTACTTCATTTCTGGTTCCTAAGATTACAATGCTAGATAGAAGTATTATTTTGTAATGGTGGTTACTGATTAAACTTGCACTGTTATGCTGACGTGTGTGTGCGCATAACTCAAAAATGAAATGTCCGATAAATACCAAACTTGGCATTTAGGTTAAGCATCTTTCAAGGATATGACACGAAGGTTTTAAAGAGAGCACCCAACCCAAGCTACCTTTTACATGGAATATTTTTGAATTTTTTTATTTTTTCAAACATGATACTTAACTTTCTAATTAAAATACCATATGTGTAAGATATTTACATGAAAACTAAAATGAATATCTTGGATTTTCTGGAAGAGACACAAAAATGTAAATCTTTCTTAAATACACAATGTATTTCAAAAAACGTTTTTGTGGCATCAGCCACTTCCGAGGTATCCGTTAATATTGGTTCCAGTTGTTAGTACTGTCGACATTTCTTTATTTTCTGAAAAATGCTGTAACTATTTTGATTAATGTACCCTATATTAAATATAATTCCATGAAAAATAAAATGAATGTTTTGAATTTTTTCGGAAGGAATTTTGTATAGTCTTGCCATAACTGGTAATCGTTAAGCGATAGACGAAAACATGCTACAAGAATGTAAATCTCTTTAAGACACCATATTTATTTCAAATATATTTTGCCATTAGCCATGTCCGAAATATTCGTTATTAATGGTGCTGATTTTTAGTTCTATTTATACCTGTCCTTTAATACGTTAGTCTTATCGGCGACCTTTCCTTTGGAACTTCGTGCCTATTGGCAATGGTGTTAACTTGTGTAACTCTTATCGTTGGGTTTCTTGCACTTTGACTTGACTAGAGAAAAACTCCAACCTCTCAGCTGGGAATCGAACCCGGGACCCCTCGCACAGCAGGCAGTTGCTCTACCGACTGAGCTACGGGGCCAGATAATGGTGCGAATTGTTCAATACTTAGCCATTCTTTAAAGCTCTGTCGATTTTGAGTTGCTGCTTGCGATGTATTGGAAAGGGCATGAAATTTTAAGGCCAGTGTATAACGCCCAGTTCTAAAACATTTGACTGCTCCTTTTCCTGTTGCAACTATAACGAAATGTGTAATGTAGCTAATTCCGGAAAGGTTTACCTCAATTAAAATGAAGTAGAATAACATGTACCTACTAATTATAATTATATACCCACTAATAAGCGATAGAGGGTAGAGAAAGTCATGTGTATGTAACACAAGATCTTTCTCTCCAATAATGCTCTACGCTTAGGTGAATTGAATTTTGTTTATGGACGCTCTTTGCCTGCTGTGGTCCTTAGCGTCCCAATGAAAGACTGGAAATTTTGCTCAGAGCCCCTTTATCAGGCTTTTACGTGGCGTAAACTACGACACGGACCACCGGCTTTACTTCCCAACGTCCTCCGCCAGGTTTGAACCCGCGACCTCGGGAACTAGAGGCTGGCATTGTAACCACTACGCCACGGAGGACGACTTTACGCTTAGGTGACAGAATACTACACTCTATAGCAGTGGTAAGGTAGAGATGTATAAAGGTTCTTCAAAGTGAGCCACTATCACACAACCATTTTCAAATTCTATTCTGGACGACTCTACTTAGCTGATAAATAAGTTATACATCATTATACGTCATTGTTTGTATGCTACAGTGACCTATGTTATTACTGGATTGAAAAGTAAACCCACTTGCATTTCAGTTTTAAGATTAGTCCATCCTTCTAGAAAACAAGATCTTTGCCATCGTTGCAAAGAACTTCCCCTTCTTAGTCTGGGCTGCAGAATGCGAGTAACTGCCTTCAGGGAACCTTCTCCCTCCACACAATTTCCTCTCAATTTTCTCGCGCAAAGAAGTCCATTTATTTGGAAGGCTACCCATACCGACAGGGCTTACTGACACGGAGGAATTCTACACCCTTTACTGTCCCCACTAGCACCATTTGTAGGTAGCATAAACATAACAAATATTTATATAGTCCATGCATCCTGTCCACAAATAGGAAAATGAGAGATGTATTAATAAGATTTAATAATTTTCTACTTGCATGCGTTAATATAAAGAGGTGAGTGGACTGTAAAAGGAGAACTTATATATTTTCCTTCCCTCCAATCTATCTTTATGCATCTTTACTCGCAGCATTAATAAAAGGAAATAGTTCTTCTGATTTTTGTGATTCTTTCGATTAATATTATTTTGACACTGCCAGATAGAAAACGTTGGCTATTACGTTCACATATGAAAGACATCAAACCTAAAAAGAAACCTAAACTTTGTAATATGTCTTTAAAGAAGATTAGCATTGATAAAAAAATTTAGAATTATTTTTAAATATCCTTTCTATTGTAATTGAGGAGAATATCCTAAACATACCATGTCCAGAATTAATTTTGTAGTAAAAGAAGCAAATAGTATAATTATCGGAATTTTATGTATTGTTTGCTGCATTTGGGATTATGTTTATGTATCGGAATTTTAATTTTATGTGGTAAAATGGGATAGGAATAGGTAATTACAGCTTTCATTCTTTAAGTTTTATATGGCCATTAGTTTTATTACTGTCAGTGGCAAAATATCTCTTCTTATTTTCAAATTCAACTCCATAAATGCAGATATTTCATAATTTTTGCTATAGATTATAATAATTCTAGAAATATATAATGGAATAATAATATCCCTCCAGAAAGCTGAAACGGAATTAGCAGGTTTCGAATGTTGATCTAAAAAAGTTTGAAAAACTATGTATAAAATTACTCTAAAGTCTTTAAAAATGAAACAAATCCGAGGAGTTGCCTAAAAGCTGAGATTTGTGTAGTTCGTTAAAATTAGTGCACAGAAAGCTATAAATTCATTTATATATGGGTATAACTGCTATACAAGCAGGAAAAGCGGGAATAAGAATGATGAGACAATTTAGAAGTTCATTACAAATGTGTATTTGTTCCACGATCTCGTTTTAATAATATGAAAAGTGAATTAAGTAGGAGCAGGACTGCAAAGCTGTAGCATTAACTATGAGTTCTCAGCTTATACAAAATTTATATTGAATGAAGAGGACTTCACAGCCTATGGCAGAAAATAAGCATAAACACAATAACAAGCTGACTCTACGCACTCAGTAACACAAATCAGGAAAACTGACCTGTCTCATCCCTAGTTTTGGACATGAATTCATAACTGTAATAGTACCTTCTCCCCTGAAAATAGCCACCCACAAGCAACCCTTTCCAGACTAAACATAAAATAGGATTGGGAGTTTTTCCCAAGAATGTGAGTAAAGGATGTACAAAGTTACTCCTGTCTCTCGTTTGAAATTCTTATATACAATTTCAATAATATAAAAATTTTTATACTCAATTTAAATGCAATAAAATAAATGGATAAAGATGTAAAGGACAAGAAAATGACGTAAAATAAAAAAATGCATCAAAATTACCAAAAATATAATACTAAATTTGCATTTTCATTATCTGGAGTTTATATAGACGTTAGTGGTTCTTATGTTGCAACAATTAGAATATGACCCTAATAATTACTATAATTACGAATACATTCCATTACTGAAGTATAGTCACTCTGGACTGCATAAGGATCCGTGCGACTCCCATTCAATAGTAAATGCGTCTGCATATTGAAGTAATTACTGCATTAATCTTTGCAGGTTTCTGTGTATATTGATTTCACACAGCCAGTAGCCCAATAATAATATTTCCTGGAAATATGTTGTTTTATTTTGCTTAAAGGGGCTACAGTCGATAGATGGGGGGGGGTCCAGCTTCACCCCTTCATGTGTGTTGCAGCGTAGGTGTAGTTGCATATAAGGTTCATTTCGTGCAGTGTATTTGTATGCTATAATGGCTTTTTGAGTAGAAGTGAAACTGCTTCTTATTCTTAACTGCATTACCATCCTCTTTTTAGGATTTACACCCCCAAGGACTTACAGGCCAATGCGTTGGGTCAGTAGCCTGTCGAGGAGCAAGCAAACTCTGGATCATAACATATCCAAGATGGGTGATCAGCCCAATCCTGGTATGGCGGCGAAGAAGAAGGAAATAAAATGCAGTGATGAAAAAGGTAATGGTACATATCACGTAAGGGCCCCCCTGGACCGGGGCAGAGTACCGCACCCAGGCCATTGTGCTCCCAAAGTGACCTCTGAGAGGGAGGGATGAGGGGAGAGACATGAAGGGCGACCAGATCCGGATGTCGACTGGCGCAAGCAAGGACGGTTTCCAGATATAAAGCATCCGACGCTGTACGGTCCCTACCCACAAGCCACCAACCTCCAGGGTCCCCGGAGCGGAGACCCACGCTGAGAAGAGACCAAACTGAGCGGTACCACAGTGACATCAGGGAAGAAACCTTTACAGAGCACACAAGCTACCGCCCAGCCGCAACCCGCCGAACACCGTCACCTGCTCCTACAACCCTGAAACAGATGACAAGGAAGGAGAGTCGCAGTAGAAGATGAACCACCCCAGCATTCGCCTAGCACCCCGGGGAAACCACGAAAAACCCATGGGCCCAGAGTTGGCGTTCGCCGGGGATTGATCCCAGGACCTCCCGAATGCGGGTCACAGAAGTAACCGCCTGAACCATCCTGCTCGATTAATGCAGTGATGAAATAAATGATATGACAGTTCGCGAATCAAATATGCAACTCAGCATTCGCCTAGAGATCAAAGAAAACCGCGAAAAAAGCCTTCAGATTTGTCGCCCCGGGAGTGTGAATCCGGGACCTCCCGAATGCGGGCCAAAGACTTTAGCACATGGGTCATCGTGCTGGGTGATAGGAAAACTTTCAAGGGCAAACAAAGGGTGATTTTATTAAATATGGTAAATTATTTAACTGGCTTAGGCTAACAAACAGAGCATCCGTTAACATTATCCTTCGCGTCAATCAGCATCCACAGTTGAAATTGGAGTATGAATAATGAATATCGATGCAGTCGAAGATTCATTGCGGTTATGTTATTAATATCATCATCAAAACAATGTAAAGTAGAGATAATATTTTCATTAAGTGTTTTGTACACATCTAATGCATTAAAACAATAAAAAGGTGTGCTCCAGAAATGTGGTCCCTTCACGATCTTTTGTCCATAAAGCGATTATGGTTAAAAGTTGATTCCCGATTGTAAACAATAGAAGCTATATTTATATATTGTTACACGCGAAAAAAATTTCTTCGCAATTTACGTGTTGGTAGGTTTAAATTGACTATGCAATAATTAACACCTATATTAATTGATTCCATTTCACTTCCCTGTTATGTAGAGACCGGCTATATAGGTATACATCACTTATATCAAGGTTAGTATTCATTATAATGCATGTTTCTAAAACTCGTGAGTAAGTAATGCGGAGGTTACGAAACGAAAAGTTCCCAGGATAATAGACAATGTGCGGAGAATGCACACACGTGATCCGTGGTATCATCATAAAACGATCGCACTGTAAAACCCGAATGTTTTTTATAATTTTTTTTTAGGCATATGGGAAATTCATTTGTGATTAGCAACTATATTGTTTCAGTTTCAGTTAATAAAAATAAGAAATTTCTCTCTAGAATTTAATAGCTGACAAAAAGACGCATGCAGTCTAGCATTAAGATTAAACTAGGTTAAAATTTATGACATATATGCATTTAGAGGTCAGATTTAAAATAGCCAAATGATATTTATTGTAGAGGAATGAAACACCTCTTACCTCAGATTAAAGTTTAATCAACATTTTAAAGTCTAATTGATTGGGCACCTCTATTTAAGAAACATTTTGATGTGATACATTCACATGGCATTCTCTACCCTCTGTCGTTTATTAGTGCGTTACAAACTATTCCTACGTACGCTTATTTTCTATCTACTACATTTTAATCCAAATGAAACTCTCTGTAGAAATTACATTGCACATTTTGTTATAGATACAAAAGGAACAGGATAGTCAAACGTTTAAGAACTGAACGCTATATGCAAACAACTGAATGTTAACAGGACTTCAGAAAATGACCAACAAATAAACAATTCGAACCTTTAGTAACTTATATTTCTAAAATGGCTTATGCCACAAAAAACGTATTTGAAATAATTTGTGAATTTTAAAGAAAATCTACATTTTCTGTGTAACACGTTTTCATTTATCGTTTAACGTTTACCAGTTATGCAAGATTATACAAAATTCCTCCCGAATGAAGTGAACTTTATAGGCTACTACCCAAAAATTAAGATATGCATTTTAGTTTTCATGTAATATGTTTCATATATGTTACTTTAATCAAACTCGTTAAAGCCATTTTTAGAAAATAAGGAATGAAAAAAAGATAAAAGAAATGCATGTATAGATAAGTTGGTGGTGGGGGAATTTCTGGAAAATATTGTGTCGATATTTAGAAGATACGAACCTAAATGCCAAGTTTGGTATCTATCCGACTTTTAGTGTTTAAGTTATGCTGTTTACAGACACACACGGGCCTTTTCTAAACATGCTGCTTTTGGATTCAGGGGGCTTCAAAACATGTATTTTCGGTACTGTGTATGTTGTAGAGAAAGTAATAAATATATTTACTTTTTGCCCATACGCTGGGTATATTGCTTATCGTATCAAAATGTAGAATAAACACAATATACCATTATGGTTCCATATACATTTTTACTTTCTCTACTACGTATAGTAAGTAGGGGAAGTATTGTATTCCACCCAAAAATTCGATACCGAGATTTCATCGGAAATACATGTTTTGAGACCCCCTGAATCCAAAAAAAAGCATTTTTGGAAACATGTCCGTGTGTGTGTCTGTGTGTCTGTCTGTGTGTGAACAGCATAACTCAGAAACGAACAGTCGGATGAACACCAAACTTGGTATTTAGGTTCAGTATCTTCCAAGGATACGACACGAAGGTTTTCAAGAAAATCCCCCCACCCCAGATTACCCTTTACATGGAAGATTTTTCGAAAATTTTAATTTTGTCAAATATGGCTCTAACGATTTTGATTAAAATATCATATGTTTAAGATATTTTTATGACAAATAAAATGTATATCTTGAATTTTCTGTGAATGTCTCCAAAAGTATTCTTCATTGTGAACGACTTTTGCATAACTGTAAACCATAAGAGATAGACAAAATTTTACTGCACAAAAAATGTAGATCGCGTTAAAATACACAATGTATGTTATATACATTTTTTTGGTGAGTGAACCATTTTCGAGATATTGCTTGTTATTCCCTTAAAATTTTCAGTACTTATTTTCTCAAATGGGAATTCGTTATTCATTTTTTACTTACTCTACTACGTAGAGTAAGTAGGGGAAGTGTTGTATTCCACCCAAAAATTCGATACCGAGATTTCACCGGAAATACATGTCTCTAGACTCCCTGAATCCAAAAAAAAACATTTTTGGAAACATGTCCGTGTGTGTGTCTGTGAACAGCATAACTCAGAAACGAACAGTCAGATAAACACCAAACCTGGTATTTAGGTTCAGTATCTTCCAGAGATGCGACACGAAGGTTTTCAAGAAAATCCCCACACCCCAGACTACCCTCTACATAGAACATTTTTCGAAAATTTTAATTTTCTCACAAATGGCTCTAACGATTTTGATTAAAATACCATATGCTTAAGATATTGTCATGAGAAATGAAATGTATATCTCGAATTTTCTGGGAATGTCTCCAAAAGTATTCTTCATTGTGAACGACTTTTGCATAACTGCTAAACCATAAGAGATAGACAAAATTTTACTACACAATAATTGTAGATCGCGTTAAAATACACAATTTATGTCATATACATTTCTTTTGTTGAGTGTACCATTTTCGAGATATTACTTGTTATTCTCTTAAATTTTTCAATACTTATTTTCTCAAATGGGAATCCGTTATTCATTTTTTTTTGTCTTGGATATGCAAAGAGTATTAATCTGTGGGAAAGGGAATGGTGTTGCACCTAGCAACCAGCTGTTAAGTGATATGTATGTGCTTTAAGGCTACTGTATTTCCAAATTGCCCTTGTAAATATATTATCCCCTTACATCTACAAGAAAATTAGCAATAAGATAGACTCTGCAAATGTTTATCTCGATTAACATGAAGTAGATGGAGAATAAGCGTTTGTAAAAATAGTTTGTACAAGAGTAGAGAGACTCATGTGAGTGTAACACATCAGAGGTTTTGCTTTTGCTGACATTTACTCGATTAAAATAGACCTCATTTCTTTAGTTGTTGCATTGACAATTCTTTAATTTACAACTTGTTCATATATTGAAATATAATTCTATGAGAAAAACCCCGTAGTCACAACCCTCTTCAGTTTACATTTTGTTTTTCTTGTAAGATCACGTGTTTAATGTTTAAACGTTTATAAATATACAAATATTCCGATGTGCAAGTTTCCGCTGTGATATGACTTTTGTACATCTAGATGATAAAACAGTTATTTTCTGTTAACGGTAGTGTTTGTTAAATATTCCGTAAAACACCATTGAAACAATTGAAACTCTTATTTATTGTACGCTAGTAGCTTTAGTGCTTAAAGATTCCCTTTTGTGCACCGTTTGGATTATCTTACGTTTGTTATAAAGTTTGTTATAAATTTTCCTTTCGTAAAAATTTATTTTCCAAGTATAAACATTCAAATAAATGCATTATGTACAAATAACGGTATTAAGTTAGAAAATAGGTACCCTTGGTGCACATTTTCAGTGGAGAAATGCATAAAATAGAATGATCCCCATGAATTTATAAAACAAGACATTCAAAACGTAGCCTAGACTTTTGGATTCTGCACTGCAGTTGCAGAAGACACAGCCTGGTGAATCATTTGCCTGCAGGGTAGCTGCTAAAGCCTTCCGTAGCACACATGCACACAAAGTGATGTTTATTAGAAGCTGAAAGCCATGGGCGCTGAAATATTCGTATTTAGTGACCCTATTTCTTCTTATCAACTTCCTTTCCTCGCGTAAATTTAATTTTCGTTTGACTTTTCACGAACCTGAAACGAGGAAATACGCTGCGACTTTAGAGCTCGCTTTTTCGCTTACTTCGTGCATTAAATTGGAGCTATAAAACAGAGGTGGAAATATGAGATCCAATTTAGCGGCTTTATATCCTCTGTATCATTAAAGTTACATATGTGTTTTGATTTTCATCATACGCGAGCACTAGAGCCACTCGGAGAATATTTTTAAATCGCATAACTTTACTTAAATTACTTTCTATTCAGAGCGATCTTCTATAAAATAAACAGAAGAAAATATACCCTGCTAAAGGATTGCGAATTTGCGTATATTTCAGTTCAAATTACCAGAGACTCGCCTGTAACGTTTACATCCAACCTACAGAACTATTTTCTCTGGGATAAAGTGAGATACAGTACTTTTCCTTCATATGTGGCCACTACACGGCTGCTCGCGCGCCGGCCACCGCAGCTGGGACTCCCGCCGAGACAGTTGTAATATTCCCGGTACTGCCCCCGGTAATATTCTCATAGTTGCAATTACAATAAGCGCATATCTTATCATAAGAGAAATTGGAAACTTTGTTCTTCTCTATCTGCATATATCTGGCATTTTTCAGGTAATTTTCATTTACAATGGAGAGTTCAATATCTGAAATTGAGTGAATTTTTCGCCGCATGTTTTCTTTTAGTTCTTCCAATGTATAGGGCCTGTTGCGTGTAACTTAGTTTTCAGGTGGTCATCAGAGTTGGGTAAATGGATTTTACGAAGTTATAAAGTAATTGACCCATGCTTAACAGTCTTCTATGAGGAAGCATGATTCTATTTATATGGCTATTTTTCGTCGCTAAATAACAGATATTGGGGCACACAGAAACCCGGGTTTACACACGAGATACCCTTGCATAATGAAAATCTAATGTGTTACACTCGCATAAATTACTCTACTCTTGTACAAACTATTTTTACAAACGCTTATTCTCCATATGCTTCATGTTAATGGAGATGTTAATCTTATTGCTAATTTTCTTGTAGATGCAAGGGGAATTGGTAGGCTTTAAACGATAATCAAATATTTTAAGACCTGGTTGCTATGTGGAGTATTCCATTCTCTTTGCATGTCCAGGACATAAAAATTAATAACGAATTTGAGAAAAAGTATAAGTATTGGAAAATTTAAGGGAATAACAAACAATATTTCGAAAATAGTTCACTCAACAACAAAAATGTATATGACATAAATTGTGTATTTTGACGCGATCTACATGTTTTGTCTAGTAACATTTTGTCTATCTCTTATGGTTTACCAGTTATGCAAAAGTCGTTCACAATGAATACTTTTGGAGACATTCCCAGAAAATTCGAGATATACATTTCATTTGTCATTTAAATATCTTAAACGTATGATATTTTAATCACAATCGTTAGAGCCATTTTTGAGAAAATTAAAATTTTAGAAAAATGTTCCATCTAAAGGGTAATCTGGGGTAGGGGGAATTTCTTGAAAACCTTCGTGTCGCATCTCTGGAAGATACTGAACCTAAATACCAAGTTTGGTGTTTATCCGACTGTTCGTTTCTGAGTTATGCTGTTCACAGACAGACACACAGACACACGGACATGTTTCCAAAATACTTTTTGGGGATTCAGGAAGCCTCAAAACATGTATTTCCTGTAAAATCTCGGTATCGAATTTTTGGGTGGAATACAATACTTCCCCTACTTACTATATGTAGTAGAGAAAATAAAAATTGGTGCGCAATAAATGCTTACGGAATAACAGGACGTATATTTTTTGAACAGCTGACCAACGGCGTATGTCAGTCTGGATTTTTACAACAGGACTTTGCTACCACGCATTCATTTGATGAGTCAACTTTTATTTACGACATTTTTGAAGATAGAACAATGAGTAAAGAATTATGACCCTCATGATCCCCTGATATAACTGTATGTGATTCTATCTATGGTAGACCTTGAAGAATAAGGCACATTGAAGGGACCAAAAGAAAACATCGGGCGAGAAATTCGCAAAGTTTCGAATAATGAGCTGTAGAATGTGAACAAAAATTTCCTAAAAAGATGCCAGAAATACGCGGATATAGAAGGACGACGTTTCCAACATCTGTTATGATAAAGTATGTGCTTATTATCCTAATATATAACGTTGTGTACCGAGATACAGCGTTGTAGCCACTTCTCTTCGTGTTCTTAAAGTTTTTCCATAGCGAGTTGAATCCTGCAACGGCCGGCTATCTGTGTTGAGCCAAAGCTCCAGCACAACGTCGTATCAGTCAGAAAGATCCAAGAGCAGATCTCGTCTGAGGTCAGGCAATCAGAACCGGCAATCCCGTGACGTCACCTGACAAAGAGTTCGCGCAATTCATTATTTCCCTTTCTCTCGCTTCGCAAATAACCCATTCATACCAACGTAAACACTCACTTACAGACTCGTATTTGCGCATATAACGTATTGCCAAACGTTCTCCACCATAGCATCTACAAATCTTCCTGCTCAAAGATGGGGTCGATTATAAAGTTTGGGCCAAAAGGACCTAGTATTCTTTGGTACGCAGTAATTAGCAAATATTGTATGATATTTGCAATTTTTCTCATTAGTAAATGGTTTATGAAAAGCTGTTTATTTTGTGATGAGGAATAAGGAAACAAAATAAAAACATTGATTCCCAATTACCTAATAATGGACTCTCAAATGGCCATCTATGAGTGGTCTAACCATTCATTGCGCTCTTCGTACACAGTCATTCCGAATTTTCGTTGTTATTTACGTTGGTGTATGAACAATTGCAAAGTGCTTTATACCAATGTTGTTTAGTTTTTATGAGGAGTGAGAAAACAACAAAAAGGTAGGTTCCCGTTTTAAAAAAAAGTAAATTGACCCTAAAATGACCATCAAAACACGACTAATGTTATTTACTTTCCTTCATAATATCAAGCAACGTTTATTCAAGACATTTAGTTTTGGAGATATTGTACAGTCTCAACTTAAATGGTTCACCCTGTATTATAAATCGAATAAAGAAGGAATTAAATACATTTGGTTTTGCTAATGAAACTTTGCATAATAAAATAATGCTTTTTAAACTAAAAAGTTTTCTTATTAAACTAATAACCTAAATTCTAAAATACCCTCTCAAAAAAAAAAGAAAAAAACGAAAGGAATAGAAATATTCCTAATTCAGATGATTTCTACAAACTCTTTATTCAGAATAATTTCTAAGCATATATACACAAGAGATAATGAGCAGAAATCTCGGTTTTAAAAATGCAAATGTGTGTTAATCACATTACTCTCTCTACCCACTATAACTTACTATCAGTCCTTTCTGCAATTATTCGTAAAAAATCTGTTTAACTATTTCTTGTTAATCATGATCAACATTTTCTGAAATGACTTCAGTACACACCTGTTGCACTTACGTATAAGCATACAGGAAGTTTGTACGACAGTCAGCTGTTGAGAAACAAGCTCTATATGTGTCCTGGACATGGCATTTTAATACATTCAACACAACTGAATAGCATGCAAAGAAAATACGCAATACTTGTAAACTTTACAGTTTGAAATTCCGGAAAATTTCCACAAACAAAAGAAGCAGGTTGTGAAAGAATAAAACTATAAAAACGGTGATTTTAGAAAATGTAATATTTTAAGTGCCTCTAAATTTTTCTATGGTAATTTTATTTTGTCACATATGATTTTATATTTATAGAAAATTCAAGATATGCATTTTATTCTTTATTGAAATATTTTAAATATTGTTCAAAATCGTTACAACGTTTCACAGAAAAGAAAACCGAACAGTTTCCCATGTAAAGGACAGTTTCGGTGGAAGAATTTTCTGAAAATCTTTGTGTCGCATCCTTGGAAGGTACCAAGTTTTGTCCAACTTTAAATTTTGTAGTTAAGTTGCTAAACTATACACACATTTTGGGTTTAGGTGACACAAACATCTATTTCCAATGAAACTTCAGTATACAAATAAGCGAGAATGTAATACTTTCTACCTACAATTGGTAAGCGGCAGATAAAGTAAAAAGAAAAAAAATGCTAATATTGTCATTGGATGACAATTTGTTTTCAAATTCGGTTAATGATATATTGAATGTTGTAAACTACTACAGTTTAACTCTGATATTTTAGCAAAATATATTTTAGTGAATTCGTAATGTTTTCCATTTATTACAATGCTAAGCCCATACAGTGCTAAAGTACGAAAGAGAAAACATCGAACTCGACCCTTCAATACTATTAACTACTCGAGATGAGAGGTGCCAGAGACTTGGTGCAATGTCGCTACGGCCTTCAAGAGGGCAGGAGTTACCACCGCGCGTCCACACGCGAGTGTACTTCTAGATAAATTGTCTCTATACAGTGAGCAATTTTCCATTGCGTCTTCTTAAACATCAGGAGGATTTACACTTCTCCCTTAAATGGCAACTGCACTAATGCAGTCGATGTAATTTGATTGTTTGCTTGTTTTGATGTCCATACCGAACTCTCCTACAGTCTAATTACTCTTCTTGGTAGCAGACTGTCCTAATTTTACTGCTCCATTTTTCGAAATCCCTCATGATTCTGCTATTAGTCATAATTACTTTCGGAAATTGCGTGCTCGTTTTATCCGGGCTCCCCGTTTCATTCCATGCTAGTCTCAGAGGTCATTGTGGATTAAACCAGTGTCCCATTTAGGATTTTCAGTAATTGTACAGGTGCATATATCTGGAATTCATTAGTCAAACATTTTCAATAACATTGCCCCTTTGTAATTAAAGCCTATGATCAGATCCTTGTTCGTTTATGACACGACAGTCTCATATGCGAATTGATGTGTGTAAATAATGGACGGTCAATTTTGGAAAACCTGACAGCAAATCTTTTTGTCGGAAAATGGCAAGCATTAAATACAGAATGTTAATTAGTCGGGGATGATTATGTTCGTGTACCAAGCGTAATACATTGACCAATCAAATTTAAGAGCTGCTTCAGAGCCGTCTGTCGCAGTCAAGTTGTCTAAACGAGACTGTCGCACATGAATCTCCACATCCTGTACCTGGCCACATTCGATTTTCAGTTGATTTTATTGGCACAATGGATCGGATGCTGCCGTGTAAACATTACTCGTATATAAGTAAATGTATTTGTATTTTAACACAGAGTAAAAGTTAATGCTACTTAAGCCATTGTATTCACTTGTTATTATTATTTATTCTCCAACAACTATTCGAACCGTATTCATCAAATAGCATGTTAAGTTTAAATGCATGTAAGAAATCAAACAAGCAAAAATAACAAATTAACTTATTACAAATAATTACATGGCTCAGTAAATCCAGAAATAAAGGATATAAAAGTAGATGTGCCATACTATTTAGTGAATAATGTTGTCAATGGCTGAGTATAATTGATTATACAATGAATGAAATGTCCTGGTAGAATGTATCTTCTAATACGTTGTCGATTGCACTGGAACAGCAGGTGAAATACTTTTTCTTCTGCTATTTCACATTTGTAAATAAAACCATCTGGTGACTAGAAGAAAATGTTGCAGGTACGAAGCGTGTTTTTAAAGCAAGTACTGATCATTTTTTACAAAATAACACAACATTATTTTCCAAATGCTTTATCACCATTAACTTACACTACTTCTCCACATAGTCACTTGTAGTAATGGAAAACCAGGCTCTGTATGCCTTCGTCAAAGAATTGATGTCGCCGGTGATAAAAGCCAAGACTCCATTTCTTGTTTCACATCATCGTCGTTGAAATGATTTCTACCTAGGAATTTCTTCAGATGAACATCGCTTGATGCCAAACCAAATGATGCGATCAAATCTTGAGCTTGACTGCGTGTAACACACTATCTTTCATGAAGTATTGTTCTTCAACTGTTGTAATTTATTGTTGTTGAAGTTTTACTATTGTTGGAGTTTTACACCACGCTTTGGGCGTCAATTTGAAGACGATTGTTTGTTACGTAATATGCTGCTAGGAATAAGAAGCCGATTTGAAGATAATGTATTTTCGTTGTTACGCTCCAAGTTTAAAAAAAATATTAACTTTGTTATTAAACTGCTTCTATAGATAGTATTTATGTTTATGTTTGCCTCGGCTGCGCCAGTCTTACTTTAGGGACACGTATCTCTTAATCAGGGCGTGGTGCGACAAGAATGTAGGCTTACAAAGATTTTAAGTTTAAATTCACTTATTTTTATTAATCCTTGACATAAATGAAATAGCACTACACTGATATTAAGAGCTGTGAGATTCTTTAATTTAATACTGGACTTTGTTAACGCGTATACATAATTTTTGTTTCACACGAATACGTAATATTTCTTTAGAGAACACATCTTCCATCCGGTCACTACCAAGATCTGCAGGCAACTGAACATATTTCAACCGTCCAATCCCGTAAACTTCTGTATTTCAAGTCTCTGATTGGCTAATCGTATAGAATCCAATAGAATATCTGCATTAATTAAAGCTTTTTCTAGCTGTTGATTGGTTAATTTTAAACTGTCACAAAATTTACATTATCGTTGCTCTAATCATCGGTATTTAAACTCTCAAACTCATTATTGCCTCAAGGTTACCTCATTGTTAGCAACTTTAAACTTATTATTCTCACAACTTTTACATTATTAAATTACATAATGCATTCACATAACATTGTTGAACATGTTTACAATAATATAAGCATTTGAAACGACTGTTACATACTTTTTATAAATTATTACATACATATTGCTTCAGGACGGGCTGTTATTGAAATTACATATTATATAATTTAATTGAAATTATTCAACTGTTAAAAATACTGCCTCATCCATCACTCCTCATTGTTTCACTATAAACCTCACATAATTGGCAATGAACGTTTGCTGGCGTTACATCTCTCGCATTCAAAAAGTAATCACTGATCTGACTTCACAGTCGGTGGATCGTTCGATTGTCTTGAACATTTCTAAACGCTCTAAAAGAAAAACTCAGTGACGATCGATCACAACTGCGTCTGACTTCCTAATCAATGAACTTGAAGGTTCAAATTACCTAAGAAAAACTTAAAATCAAGATAAGATAATAATTACAATGGGAGAAGAATTCCATTTTTGTACATGTAAGTCACATTGAAGTGGCTTATATTTTATCTGGTATTGTGTGGCGTTAGAACTGGTACCGATTCTTTTACATTTGGAATTTGCAGATCAGAAATTCTTGTCAATTTACAGCTTGTAACCGAGCGGGATGGCTGAGGTGGTAAAGTCTGTGGACCGCATTTCGGAGGTCGTGGGTTTAATTCCCGCGGCTGACCTTCCTGACCCATATTTTGGAGGATTTCCTCGAGTACTGGGTAGGTTCGTTACATTCCACGAATTTCCTGTCCCACCATTTCATCTCTATTCTTATTTCACTTCAACTTTCATCTGCTTGGTCTGTTTCAGAGTTGAAAGTGTCGGCGGGAGTCTCGGCGTTGCATGGCGGGGGTAAAGGATGCTCCATGTAACACTTCGTCCCCCGGAATGGGGGCGGTCTCCGCGTCCCGGCCCCCCCAGTGGGATGTGCAAGTCTGCAGGGGGAGGGGAGCCGTTTGCAGCAGCTGCCACCCAGGGAGTTTCAGTCTGTAAAAGTTAGGGATCCTTTCTCTTGCCCTGTCGTGCCTTCTGGTCCGGCCACTGTCTGTCTCCTCTCCTCTCACCCCTCCCTCCCAGAGGCACCCCGTTAGGGGCTTGGGCACTAAAGATCTTGTAGGTCAAGGTGCTAAGTTCCCCTCCGTAACTAGTTCTATTCCCACTCCTACGGCTTGTACC
This sequence comes from Deroplatys truncata, assembly GCA_030765065.1. Taxonomy (NCBI): domain Eukaryota; kingdom Metazoa; phylum Arthropoda; class Insecta; order Mantodea; family Mantidae; genus Deroplatys; species Deroplatys truncata. The sequence goes on along the minus strand of CM060979.1, from coordinate 48,338,387 downwards.
AACCGCCAATAATGAACAAGAAAATTTATGATTATAGGAATAAAATATGAAAACATGAGAATAAAAATATCGATTAAGTTCGATTCTGATTAGTGAATAAGGCATGAATAAGACCTTACATTGTCTGAAAGGTACCCGCGCGTAATTATCGCATATACCGGCTTCATGTATAGTTCTCGTCTCACAAAAAGTCTGCAATACGACTTTAAACTACAAGGAAAGCGAAAAGTAAAGACTACTTATTTGAAGCACATATTTTAAATTCAGTGTTAATGCTAAGGAGTGATCTGTTATTCTGAGTATCAGAGAGGGAGATAGATAAAGCGCGCGCGCGTGTGTGTGCGTGTGTGTGCGCGTGTGATGCGCGCAAGGGAATATCCGAAAAACTCATTTTCGATAACTCTTTCTCAGTTGAATATCTCTGTTCGTTTTCTCCCTTGGACATTTGCAAAATTTTCAAACGTGCATAGCAAAGGGCTTTCACATTCATACCTCTTAGCAAAATTCAAGTTTCGTTAAATTGAATATTAGAACTTTTGGCACTTTATTGAAAATATGGTGGATTTTCATTGAAGTTCCAGCCATAAAGAGCGATTTAAAATCTTTCAACTTGGGTTTTTCGGGGGAAAGGTGGCTTCATCGTGTACAGAGCTCCCAAAGTTCCTGGTACTTCGTTTAAAATTGACAGGAAATACTTTTGGTATGATTTGAACTAAACTTTGCACTTGCCGGTGATGGACCTTTTCACAACTAGAATGAAAAAATTACCTCTGCCTTATTTCCAACCCACCCAAATTAATACTGTTTGACTTTTATACAAACTTCATTTCATTTAAGCTGTACAGATTGAAAAAAATTTCGTTTAAAAAGTTTCAGGGATGGTAGAGGAAGTCAAGAGGAAAAATGTCTTTACGTGACAGAATTTATGTACACTGATGTGCATAAAAAGTGGCCCATTACCCTAGATTACAATAGTGTTTTTCTCTCCGTAAGGTTTCCTCCTTCAGGTAACCAACTTTTGACTCCGCCCGGCCGATATCAGTTCTCTATGTGACTGGCCTGAAAAACAATTCATGAGCATAAAATAGCCAATGAAGGATGTTTATAATCTAAGTGGGATTAGGTGGTTGGGATACCACCTCTATGAAAGAGTTTGGCTACTATTGGTACACAAGGAAAGTTTAAACCAATTACAAATAATTTGGCGTTCTAGAGAGAGGGGTGAAGAATGATTTGCATGTGAGGTTAAACCGATACACAGGTACATTTACATATACGAGAGCTTTCATCAGCGACATGAGGACGTGGGTTAAAGTTGTTGTCGCTACTAATTGGCAATAAGAAAACGGTAGTGTAGCATGGAAATATAAGGTTTAAACTGTAATGTTACCCTTTGGCAGTTCAGACATTGAGACAGGTAAATACCCTGCCAATCCGTGACCAATCTGTGTGCTCGAAAAACACAGGTGGTCATGCGGGTAGTAGGCGGAGGTATGTTTTGTCAATACCAACATAAACAGCTCCGTTCCTTACGGGTCACATCTTATACATGCCAGTATACATCCACTACTTTGCCCGTAGGGGCACTGATAAGGTGCAGTGGATAGGGGGGATAGGCGCGCATCCTCCACTACTAGGTTAGTCACAGTTGACGATTTATGTTCAGAATCAGTCTGCTGATGTTTGCAGACGTGTGTTTGGCAATGTAGTGTGAGTAAAAAAGCTAAGTCTTCATGTTGGATTGTCCAATTACGGGAACTTCCGTATTGGAAAAAATCTGAAGTGTTACACTCACATGACTTTCTCTACTCTTGTACAAACTATTTTTACAAACTCTTATTCTCTATCTATTTCGTATTAATCGAGATAAACATTTGCAGAAACGATCTTTTGACGTGCAAAGAATTACATTTTACACATAGCCACCAGTTCTAAAAATATTTGACTATCGCTTAAGGCCTACTATGTTCCCCTTGTTTTGTATTTGCAAGGACAACATAGAAACACAATAGCCTTTAAGCATAGACATATCTCTTAATAGATGGTTGCTATGTGCAGTACCATTCTCTTTGCCACATATTAATACTCTTTGCATATCCAAGACAAAAAATTAATAACGAATTCCCATTTGAGAAAATAAGTATTGAAAAATTTAAGGGAATAACAAGCAATATCTTGAAATTAGTTCATTCAACATAAAAAATATATGACATAAATTGTGTACTTTAACGCCATCTACCTTTTTATGTAGTAAAATTGTGTGTATCTCTTATGGTTTACCAGTTATGCAAAAGTCGTTCACAATGAAGAATACTTTTGGAAACATTTCCAGAAAATTCAAGATATACATTTTATTTGTCATGAAAATATCTTAAACATATGATATTTTAATCGAAATCGTTAGAGCCATTTTTGGGAAAATTAAAATTTTCGAAAAATGTTCCATTTAAATTGTAATCTTGGGGTGGGGGATTTTGTTGAAAACCTTCGTGTCGCATCTCAGGAAGATACTGAACCTAAATACCAAGTTTGGTGTTTATCCGACTGTTCATTTCTGAGTTATGTTGTTCACAGACACACACACACACAGACAGACAGACACACACATGGACATGTTTCCAAAAATGCTTTTGGAACATATATTTCCGGTGAAATCTCGGTATCGAATTTTTTGGGTGGAATACATCTACTTACTATACGTAGTAGATAAAGTAAAAATCTGTAAACAGAGACAGTTAAAGTACTAGTCGGCCACGACATGAATATACTTGGAGGAGGGCGCCACTGCTTTTATTGACAATGTGAACGTTATCAGGGATAGGAATCAGAGGTGAGCGAGGGCAACGCGATAGGGGTGTGTACAGTTGCACAATGAAAACAGTGCTACATTTGCAGGCCTCAAGCCCTGCTAGTAAATGCAAATCGGAACTGCGAATGTTTTCTTCACCTGACTTTCCTTCTGATGGCCCGCCCACTTGTTCCGTAAATCTATTGTTCCTCTTCCCACCGCATGCACTTTATCGTGGCCGACTAGTACGGCAGCAAAGCATGAGGTAGGCTAGTACACGAACTGCTGTACCGTAATTAAAGGTTTATTTCGGTAAACCAGTCGTAAATTAAGACTATCGGCTGCAGCTTTGTTGACCTGGGTTTTCAATACAGAAGTTCCCTTTGCCAGATACATACTACTGTACATCGTGCGGTTGTCACAACTCTGGAGAGTTCATTAGTTAGTGTATTGTACAGTACAATAACATTGCCATTTGAAGTAGATTTTCATTGGCAGACTTCACGTCCTCGACCTTTCGTGGAAGTGCTACTGTGTAATAATTATAACATACAATTTGTTACATTAAAACATTTCGTTCGTCTTGACGTTCTCTACAATCTCTTAAATGTTGTAAACGACCCTTTGATCATGAAGAATGCGCGCTCTTAGACCCCTATCCGCGCCACCTTATCGCCCCTAGAGGCAAAATGGTGGAAGTACGCGAATTTTGTCCTATGAATAGTAATTCCTCCATCTCTAAAACATTGTAAATGATCTTTTGTATCACGCTGTGGAATCGCACAAAAATAAAGTCTACCTTAAAAGTTTCATAACACTACCTTACCCATATTTTCAAGTCATTATGCACTGTTTAACCTAATTCAACGAACAATTTTATACTTATGACATAGGATCCACCAGAAACTTGAAGTTAAGGTATAACATTAAAAACAATTTCGCAAAAGTACTACCTACTATCCGTATTTTTAATCCCTTACATGAAGATCAACACTCGCCTGTATTAAACTTCGTGGACTTACACTACAGCACAAATTATCTTAATTCTTAAAACATGCAAATCCCCACACATATGTACAACTATGCATCCTTTTATCGATCTTAATAAAGCGTTGGGCACTTGCGATTTACGATCAAGGAACAGTTACAAATATAAAATATTATTCCGTAACATTATTTCCAACATATTACAAATGAATCGTTACTATTTTAGCAATCTGAATGGAACTTCGACATAATTTAGTTGTGTGAGAAATTGTATGTTAACTACAACTTTCTGAAGCTACTTCTACCCAGAAACAATTATAGCATGTGACTGACAATGAGTTTATCGCCATTTTTAGAACTATTTTCATGTTTTGGTTATAGTGTTTGCCAAAGTAATGCTAATGCATTCGTCATAATGCGTCTAAGAATACACCACATATCACACTAAAATTTGTTTAGCTGTAATTGTATTTTTAAAAGTTTGAATTAGTATCTTCAAGACTTCATAATGATATTTGGGTTTGATTTATGCAAATTGACTTTATATTGATTAAAGTTGAGGTTACCTCTTTCTTGTTTGTGTAGGTAAATACATATTTCACAGTTGCTTATGTTTTTACCTTCTCCACCACTATCTACATAGTAAGAGAATTATTGCATTCCGCCCAAAAATCCTTATGAGATTTCAGTGAGAATACATGTTTTGGGGATCCCTGAATACAAAAAAAAAACATTTTTAGAAAAAACTTCTGTGTGTGTGTGTGTGTGTTTGTGAACACCATAACTCAAAAACTAAAATTTGGCAAACGCCAAACTTGGTATTTAGGTTCAACACCTTCAAAATATGCGACTAAAATTTTTTCAAGTAAATCCCTCATCCCAAACTACCCTTTACATGGAAAAGTTTTCGAAAATTTTGATTTACTAAATATGGCTGTCATGAGTTTGATTAAGATACTACATATTAAAGATATTTATATAACAAATAAAATCTATATCTTACATTTTCTGGGAATAGCCTGTAAAGTTCGCTTCGTTACGAAGGAATTTTGTATAATGTTGTTTAATTGATAAACGTTAAGCATAGACGAAGACGTAAAACACAATTTATTTCGAGTAAGTTTTTTGTTGCATATTTATAATTAAAGGTTCAAATTATTCATTTCTTTGTTATTCTCTTAAAGTCTTGTCAACATTTGTTTTCCTCGAGATTGCATGGAAACAGTATGGCATTTTTAGGGAGCATATAGCCTCGAGTTTTAAACATTTGACTACGGCTGTTATTTTTGTATCTATAATGGAATCTGAAATGTGGCTATTTCTGCAAAGATTTATTTGGATTAAAATGTAATAGATATAAAAATAAGCTTTATTAAGAATAATTTGTACACCCACTAAAACGATAGACGGTAGAGAAAGTCATGTGAATGTAACACATCAGAGTTTTTAACTTTAAAATGCATAATGCACCAAGGTAACTTACTAGCCTAATAATGTTTTTAGCTTTAAATTATATATTTCTGTATGGTAAAAGTTTTAAACGATCTATAAAAAACAAGTTCTTAGCCCTTTAAACAACACAAAGGTTCATTTTAGAATGTAATGCAGGCAAAGCAGTATTGAAGCTGAGTGATTCATACCACTGCGTTCTCCATATACCAGTAAGGCCATATGTACGTTTGAGAATGGCAGAAGTGTAAGAAGGGAAGGGAAAATTAAAAATATAGAAATATAACGGAGAAGCAAATAAGGGAAATAAGGGGTAAGGAGAAGATCACATAAACCTTGTTGTATTGAATTTTAAGGCAAAGAGAATATTTTATTATATTTTACCATCATATTAAATGGGGAAGATAGGGACCTTTTTTATCCTATTGCGTACTTTAAATGATCTGGAATTATTATCAGGTACCAAGTGAAGTACACGCATTAATGCATTCATGTGTTCTGTTATAACTAGACTTCTATCAAGTTTGCATTGCCAATATTACGACTAATTTAAGGGTTTAACACATAGTACTTTACGCCAGTTCCAATAATATGTTTTATTATAGCATGAATTATGTCATGTTTTAATTTAATACTATAAACATATGCCCAGGAAACTTCCACTTAGTCTAAGCATTAACAGCTAATAATTTACATGAACAGTCTCAAGCCATTATAATTTATTCTCATATCTAAAAATATACTCCTAGATGTTATCTATTTCGTGCTAGTCAAAATGGTTTTAGTATAGATTTTCTTGTAGCTATACAAAAACATAAAGGAGGTTATGGTATAATAACTTAGTAAAATCTTCGGTCTACGCACTGTGCGAGTATTCAGGAGGGATAAATTGCCCCAATTCTACTTGTCTTTTACCTTTAGCTACTGAGTTATCCAATGAGGTGGCTTAAAGAGGAAATAGGCTGATACGCGGAAAACAAGTGTCACATCACTGTTGTAAGACAGCAATTATATAGTGTAGAAAAATTTAATAGGATCTTGTTTACATCGTGATGTCTTAAAAACTAAATCCTTATTCTAGTTCTGTAAGAGGTATGTTAAGGAGCAGCGTTTTAAGATGATGTGTGATTGGTCTCCCTGTAAAAAGATTAAAGCCGCTAGTTTTCCTTGTAAAACTCCAATTGAAATAATTTGTATTGCGATAATCAATCACAGAGGAACTTTTTTCGTTTAAGAGATAGATGAGGGAGTGAAATTTATGAAATACCCTAAAAAGTGTGAATTAACTTTTGGAAGATAGCCCATGATAATACCCCATGTATGTGACACTCTATCGCTAGTTATATGCAAACATTTGTTTTTACACCCGCTGCACCTTGCTCTTTGCGTGGCCTGTCACATCAGTCTACAAATACAGCATTTTTATTGCAATGCCCTCGTGTCTTTAGTCCTGTCTCTACAGTTTGATAGTTACAACATTGGTGTGATTGAGCGATAAACGATTTTATGTGAATGAAATCAAACGCGGACTCGGCGAAATTATGACGTGTGGTGCTTAAGCAGCGAATCTGATACAGAGTAGAAGAGGCATCCCCTCCAAAGAATTTATACAGGGGCAATACATGATCAGGTGAGTTACACCTCCCAAGCTCCTTCTCCTATAGTTCGACAGTCGGTGTTTAAAAAGTAGGTCAATATATGCATGTACTATTGCACTCTCCTTGCATGGCCCCACGAGAAACAGCACAACGAACACATTTCAGAAGTGTACTGCTTAAAATATTGGAAAAGATACACCAGTAACATTAAAATGTATTTGATCCAAACTGTGTGTTTTAACGAATTCTACTTTCTTCAATAGCAAATTTCTTTCTCTTACTGTATTCCAGTTAAATAAAACTCTCCAAAATTTAATAAGAATGAAGGAAGTGGCATATGCTATTTGCAAAAGAGTTAAGAAAACACAAATATCTCAAATATTCCAATATATCTCCATATATTCCAATATAGTTTAAGCCATTTTTGTAGAGAATAAAAAATAATGAAAACATTTTGCCATGAGGGGTAGAGGATTTATTGTATCCTTGAACGTTGAATTGAATTTAAGTAAGAAATTTGATATTTCTATGGGTTTTACTCGTGAATTATTATATTTTGACAGACATGTGCCACATACACGCGCGCGCATTTGTGTGTGTGTGTGTGTGTGTGTGTTCAGGTAACCTCAACACATGTATCTTTGGGATGGAATTTTTCGCGGAACATAATAGTTTCTCACATTACTCTAGGTAAGCGATAGAGAAAGAAAAAGTTCAATTTTGGAACCTTTAAAGTTCAGATGGACACCCAAGAACAGAAAAGAATGAGTACTTGAAGGTGATTTAGGGGTTAAGTTACTTGAAAATTGAACTCTCAAATATGACTCCAGGGATTCATTTTATGGCTTAGATAGCGGCAGGATCCTGCGGTAATATTCCCGTAATATAGCTTTTCCTGCTTCCAGCAACATTATTAGGCTATAAATATCGTAAGACACCGGGGGTACTAGCAATCTGGGCGGGAAGTTTCTTATTACAGTCTATCGATTGATAAACTATTTCAACGGTAAGTATAACCTAGGTTAAGTTATACGATATGTTGCTCGTAAAATATTTCTACACGCTGGGTCGTATGAAAGAGAATGTAGAATAAAGATTGCTGGCATGTACTATAACTACAGTTAAGGAATCACGACTATACGCTAACCAGTTCTCTTTTTTCCTTCTATTCCTTCACCTTCCTCCTCATTCTTATGTAATTTTAAGTTATGGTTTGTTACTCGCTCCCACGCCAGGAAGTTTTATTAAAACTGTTGCCTCATCTAATCGGGTTTTAACTAATATAGCCGAGTGCATGGGATTGTGGTGATATAATGAGCAGTGGCTTATGTTGGTAAGGAAATATAAACAGCTCCTGCCACACCCACCCCTCACCGGTTACCTGGTTCTATCACTTCATTTAATGTTTGTCTTATTCCCGCCTTTACCTCGGCTCCTGAGAATGAAACCTGCCTGTTTTCATAGTTTAATGCCATAGGTAATGCTGATGTGGACCGTGCCTGCCTACCAACCACTTAGGTGAAATTTTTCAGTACTCCTCCCTTTTCGCCTATCGCCTAGACCTGACCTTTGTTCATAGGCTACCGTGTGTGTGACGGACTTGAATTCAAACCTTGGCAACCCAGGGCTGGCGCGGAAGACAGTAATGAGCTTCTGCCAACATTAAATAAAGAAGCATTATAGGAAACCAAAAGCGTCTGCATGTTTCCGTGCACTTGATTGTACAAGCCAGTGTATTTAGTCCTGTAACTTCTTAAAGTGGTTTTGCTATCATCTTTGGTAAGCTTTCTCTGTCTTCAATCATATTTGTTTTTATCTTTATTTCACATTTAGTTCCTGTTTCTATTCTGAGTCAATGGCATATTGTATTATTTCATTTTGTGCGTAAACTCTTATCGGTGTATTGGGGATTATATCCCAGACTACGCCGCTTGGAGCGAAACCGGGTTCTCTGAATGGCATGTTATTACCTGTAGTAATAAAGAAGCTTCACCAGCAGCTAAAGCTGAGCTACTACACAACCCTTCCAGGAGGTATTTGATTCTAAATTACAATATCAAAATTGTAAAACTACTCCCAAAATTAAACAAATATTTGAAAAGCACGCCACATAAACAGTGCAGAGTTGTACCATGACTAGCAGCCGTTGAGAATTAACCTTGCTACCTTCTTTTACCCCCAACCTAAATATCAATCACCACCCTACAACCCCCATTCTGTTCAATAGGCTAGGCACGCTTCGTAGCACATTCTCGGGCTGGGCCTCAGCTGGCAACAGTTCGTCTTCATCGAGTAAGCCCTGCTGTTGCTTGCCACGTTTGAATCCGACCAACAATGGGACAAGCTTTGCTGCGTGGTTTGAGACTTTGAATATTCCAGAATACCTTTGTTGGTCTGCGTCTATCGAAACACAAGAAGGAGAATCTTCCGAGGAGCTGGGCATGCACTATAGCAGTGTTACACTTGTGATAGTATTTAGTCAAGTATAACAATTGCACAATTAAACAAAGTTATTTCAGTGCAGAAGAGGACGCCAATTTCCTATGCGGTTTACTGGTTACTATTCTAGCCCCCACTGCTCTCCCGAGTTTTTTATTCCCGACTCGAGGGTGGTAAGTCTATTTTAGCCAGGATTTATCCTATTCTGGAAGTATAAATTTGAGTGTGACTTTAATGCTTATAAAGAAAATCTATTGCAATATAAGCAATGTTGTTTTAATAACAATAAATTCAGTGAGAATCATTGCCCAAGATAAATTGTTCCAAAGGCAAAGCCGCCGATATGACCTCAGACTGAAGGCGGCATATAAATGAAATCACACGACTTTCCATACCAATGAGAGATTCACGTATTCCAGTTAGAAATTACAGCATTCATATAACAAGCGATTTCTCTAACCACGTTCTTTACGATATATTTGCAATATAGACTTAAGCCCCTTGTTGACAAGACTTGACAATGCCATAAATGTGCATTTACAAGTTGTCTCTTCGCCAAACTGAAACCCTTCAGAACACATTGATAATTTATCACGTGCAAAGCAATTTACTATTTGCGTCACGGTATAACAATTTGCAATTAAATATTGTTCTTTACTAATATTGTGTAGCACTTTCACGTATTATATCCAATGTAATTACATTACGATTATGGAATGCAATGTAAATAACAGTAACTTATACGTTAACTCCACTATATAACATTGCATTAATGGGTGCTTAGTTCGGAAATCTACCTGACAACTATTTCCTCGTATGCTTTCATGTGCTTAATCTTGTTGTAATTCAAGAACCCTCGACATACAGACATTGTAAATATTTGTATTTCATTGGCCAACGTCATCAAATCATTGTCAAATCTTTGTTTGGAGCATGTCCTTATTTGCTTTTAAGACTTTTAAAGGCTTTAAAAGTATTGGAAGCATTTGGACAAAGTTGCGAAATTTTGACAACTCTTGAAATGTCTTGTAAAGTACTGAATTTGACAAAAATTTTATTCTGAACAAGTAGCTTTAATTACATAGTACGAGGGGTATTTTAAAGGTAAGATCCATTTTGCAATAAAAGTACAAACTACTAAATATTTTTTCAATAAATTATTTTTACCCAAAATCTTACACTGCATTTCTCCTAGTTTATCAATGTTTTTATCGGACATTTGTCTTATCATAGCATAGATTTTCGGAACCTCGTCACAGACTTCCCTACCCGTTCATCTAGGAAATATGTAGCAGTTTCTGGAGTTAAAATTGTTTGTATTCAAAACGAGCTGTAATAATCTCTTGGACATATGCGACACATATACGAAAGGTTCTTGAAGGACATAAATAACAAGTCGTCTGTTTCATATTAACTTGCAGATTCACAAGTATTTTCTTACTGCTACTGTGTCATAAAAGATTTGACTTCCGGATAAATAGTTTGAATCCCTCTCCTGATACCAACGATACCAATAACGCAATTGCTTCTGCCACGGAATCTTAGACACAGAAAGTTTCATCTCAGAAACTGTAGGTACAATTGTTTTGTGGATCGACAGAGAACTTCTATTGAGGCGCCACTAGTCTACACAAGAACGAGAATTTAATTGACTGTAAAAACTATGTGGAAAGAAATCTTAAGGAATGGAATAACAAATTGTTTAACCAAATATTTGGTAGTTTTTCTTTTATTGCATACCGAACCTTCTTCTTTATCTGTTTAACCTCCTCTTATGTAGGAATTACACCCCCCAGGACTTACAGGCGGGTGCCTGGGGTCGAGGAGCAGACACTCGTAGATCAGACAGAATATCCAGGATGGGTGATCAGCCCGATGCCCGGTATGGGGTGAAGGAAGTAGATGATACGAAATGATGGTGAAGTGAATGAAAGGAAAGGTGATGATGGAGCAGACGGTGGAATGAATGACGGGGGAAACCGGAGAACCCGGAGAAAACCCGCCCAGACGCCGCTTCGTCCACCACAAATCCCACATGTGGGTCGAACCCGGGCCGCCTCGGTGGGAGGCGAGCGGTCTAACCACTCGACCACGGCGCCGCCCGCATACCGAACCTTACTTTATAAATATTCCTCGTACATTCAGAAATAGCGTTCAAATGTTTGTTCAAGGAAACAACTTCTTTAAATTTAAAGAAAGAAAGAAAGAAAGAATATTTCCGTTAGATGACGCATATATGCAAAGCTTTTAACTTGCTACATGGAATATATCGAAAACTGGCAAAGCTAGGAAGAATTAGTTTGAAACCAATTGCATCTTCCTTGTAGTCTGTTTCGTCTGTTATTATAGTTTTCTAGTTATACAAAATAATACAAAATTCAACCATATAAAAGGACCTGACAGGCTATTCACAAAAATTCAAGATTCACATTTTACTACTCTTATCATATGTCAAATGTTTGATACGTTAACAAAAATAATTGGAGCAGTCTATTGAGAAAATAAAAAAAATAACGAAAATGTTTTTATGTAAAGGATAGTTACGGATGACCGATTTTCTTGCTACTTTGTGTCCACCCTTGAAGTATATTGAACTTCAAAATACTAACTTTGATATTCATCCGACATTAAATTTTACGTAATGCTGTCCACGCGCGCATACATACAGACTATTTCAAAATAGATAGTGGCTGAAGGACGGGAGCTAACTCGCACACTTAACAGGGAAGGGTGTAATATTTTTAAAAACTTCAAATAACTTTCATCCTCTAATAGGTTATTTAGGATACAGCAGTGAGCGTTGGCACAAATTTACACTAAATACTACAAAAATATAAAAGCTGTCAATTTCCCTATTTGGCTTGTAGCATTCCAATAAAATTAAGTTTAAACTACCATTCTATCTCCGTTTGGAAACAAAGTTTTCACAATCCTTTAGACAATTTGGATGAAGCGTAATGTACAAAATATTTTAAGTTTTATAGAATCAACTTGTGCAGTGAAGTTTATACACCGATATGACAATAAATAGTGAGGCAGTATTTTTAACATTTAAATGATTTCAGTCTAATTATATAATATATAAATTCAATAACAGCCCGCCTTAAAGTAATATGTGTATGTAAAACAATATAAAAAGTATACACATACAGTCATTATATATGTTTATATTATTGTATAATGTGTAATAATGTTAGTGTATGTATTACGTAATTTAATAATGCAGGAGCTGTGAGAATAATAGGATAAAAGTTGCTAACAATGAGGTAACCTTGAGGCAATAATGAATTTGAAAGTTTAATAATGCTAATTGTGATTCTTAGAAGTAATAGTGTAATTTTTGTGACAGTTTATAAAATAGCCAATCAACAACCAGAAAAAGCTTTAGTTAAATGAAGGTATTCTATTGGACTAGGATTAGCCAATCAGAACTAAAATGGAGCAAAATTTATGAATTCAGAAGACTCGCTCCTAACCGGACGCGTTACTTATAGACAGCATTCCTAACCGGACGCGAGATGTGTTCTCGAGAAGTTTAATACGTATTAAGTGTGAGACGAAAATAGTTTACGTGTTAAAAAGTGCAAGTAATTAACAAAGAATCTCACAGCTCTCTATATCAGTGAGGTGTTGTTTAAATCATGTCAAGCATTAATAAATGGAGTGAAGAAAAACTTAAAATCTGTGTAAGCCTATATTGTTCAGGCGCACCACTCCCTGCTAAGACATTCATGTCTCTAAAAAAATATTAATACTTAAGCAGCCAAGGCAAACATAAATATATAATATTTAAAGAAACAGTCAAAAATTACAAAGTTAATATTTTTAAACTTGGGGCAAAGGCCACCGGAAAGTACATTTTGGGGCGAAGGCTACCGGAAACTTTTTAACATACGTGCTGTTGCAACTACTTCAAGTTCGGCTCCCCAACAGTCGAAATATAATAAATCTTCAATCTGGCTTTCCATACGTAGCAGCAACAAACCTACTTCAAATTGGCCCCCAAAGCGTGGGGCAAATAACAACGTAAAGACAATACTCCAACCTCAATGGTTACAAAAATAATTTTAAAGTTCAATTAGATGATAATTTCTCTAATGTTTTCAAATCTTATTCTTATTTCTATACTTGAGAGCTAAAGTATGTCAATCTCTTAAGCACGTCAAATAAAAAGGAGCATTCGTTGACATGGACTATAACTTGAAAATTTATAAAACTGTTTGCTTGTAGAGAAACAGTGCTGATGTATATTGATGCAGAAATTGTGCCAATGCTTTTGTAACAGGTTCATACAATAAGTTTTTTGAGAAATGAGCAGAATAGATGTTTCTCTCGAGAGTTGAATATGTTCATGCACGCTCGGCATTATTTTTAAACCAATAGGGAGTGCAAGGCAGGGAGCTAGTTCCCGAAACGTGACACAGTTACTTTTTTATCCTCACTTCAACTCTGAAAACCCCTTCCTGCGCCATTCACAAACTGCTGTTTTATTCATCGGATGTGATATTTACGGCCTTCCATATGAAACGCGAAAAAGAACAGGAACTGGGTACACGTTCACCTCTGCTAATCAAAATGAATGGGTTGACCTGGCTCATCTAAAATTGGAGACCTTTCGATAATAATTACCCCTTGGCGCACCAGAACCATTAAGCTACGCGTCTGCTTGCTCTCAAAATGATAATTACGATATGAAAAGCAGCACGGGTTCATACGCTGAAGGAACCTGAGCTTTTGTAACCTTTTCTGTTGATTGAAATGGGTTGGATTTCTCGACATGTTGCTCCTGGTAGACTTGATAGTTCTCTGATATGCATAATAGCTATTTTAGTTATCTTCCTGGAGCCAAATGGCCCCAGGAAACGTGCGAGACTCACATCCGGGAGGTACTAGGTTCGATTCCTGTCGACCGCCCATTCTGACCTTGGATTCTTCTGGTTTTTCCTGGTCGGTATGCGAATGCGAGTGGTTTATCTTCTATCGCGATTTCCTTTCCATCATTTCCTTTCATTCCGATTCCTTCATCTTTCAGATGTGCTTCTAGGTTTCATAGCGTATGGCGGTGCCGGACAGATGGCGCGGGGACTTGCTCAAAGGAAAGAGTACTCCCCGTGGACTATAGAGAGCTGCTTAGTCGACCGGTCGCTCTAGGCAGCTCCTGAAATGAGATGGGTTTTCGAGCCTGGAAATGTTAAGGACTTCCGAACGCCTCTGTGGCCTGTCCGCTTAAGGCCTGTAACCACCTGTGGTTCCTTCACTTCGTTCCTTCCTCCTGGGGAGGTGGTTGCCATAGTAGATCTATGAGGGTGGCGCGCTCGAGGTGTCCCTCTCTATTGCATAACCTCTACCTATATCCTCCTAGAGTAATGGCTAGAGTATCTACCTACTAATCAGCAGGATAATAAATGAAGTATGCCTTTGGGCGAGTAACTGCAATACAATTTTCTTTCCGAGTTTTCACTTTTCTCGGATGTGGCTTACGATATGCATTTATTCCTCCTTTCATTATGCCAACGGTCGCAAGAAAAATATGGGAGAATATTTGATGAGATAGTGAACGAAAACACTCCTTGTAATGCAAATTCGCAGTAATTGTATTTAGCAAGTAGATAGTACTACATGTTTATTCCGTTAGCTCTCTACCCAAATCAACAAGGAATATTCAACATGAATATCACTAATTTTATTTTCATCCATTCAAACATCCTTACTTAACTGTAGAACTAAATGGTTGCATTTTAAAAACAATTCAAATGTGGTAATAAACTCTATAATTAACATACTTCATAATCAACACAATTTGAGTGTCGAAAAATAAGATTAAAACAATGCACGAATTAAAACCTGAGTCTCCAATGCAGTTTATACTAATAAATTAATTAAAAACTAATTTTGTGGCAAGTTCCACTATACGCCGTCGAAGCAGCACGTCTCTTAGAGAAGGAGGAATGTTATACTAAAATATATTCTCGCGTTTGACGCACTATTTCATTCACAATAGCAGACGATATGGCTCGTAGTGAGAATTCAGAGTTGAGTGTGTACATTGTAGAAGTACGTTCACTTGCGTTTATGAAAGGTGTGAATCCAAAATCATAAAGATAACTCCTGACGCTATAGAGGGAGCCAGTCAAGACTCATTACACGATTGCTAAAATCCTTACTTTCGTATACAAGGACATAATGATAAAAATGCAGTAGTGGAAGTGACATGCAGTCGATATGGCAGAAACAGAACTTGTTTCGCATTCTTGATACGAAAATCCAACAAATGTCACAAAATTTCATATTTATAAAGGAGTATAGAGTAGGATCTGTCAATAACCATTAAATTAACCTAAATTTTGTAGCGGTGTCGCTTATCTATGGTAAAGTGCCTTCGTTTAATGTCAAGGGTATAATCGCCTTATATTCGTATTGGAAGGGATGGCAGTGATCTCACGGTGCAGAATGTATCAAGGGTACGTTAATCAGCTGTGAGCTGAGTCAATCGTTGCTTTGTCTGCATGTTGTGAAGTGTTTCGACAATATGTGTGTTGTATGCGATTTACTTGGAAATGTTATTTTCTTATTAGTCCACGGAAATGCGTGCCAAGGCTTGAACAGCATATTTAATGTACAATACATACGTGAAAACTGAATCGTGTAGACAGATGTGCAGACAATTTCAGCAACAATTTCCTGGTTATCCGGTTCCGGGTAGAGACACGTGAGATGTTTGGTCTATAAATTTAGAATAAGGGATTCGCTAAACGCTAGATGACACTATAGATGAACTTATGGACAATATAAAAGCAGAAATTATGAACATTATGCAATAAAAGCTGATTCATGTGAATGGTAATTTCATCCGACGATGTCAAGAATGTCTTCGCGCAGATGGGCACCACTTTCAACAACATTTATAACAAGGTATGTTACTAAGTGAGTAGTAACGCGGGAGTTACGGAACGGAAAACCCCGCAGTATAGTAGACTGCGTGCGGAGCAGGTATTCGCACGATCCGCGGCCTTGGCATAAAACGAAGGCACTGTAGATGTAATTCATTGCACTGTACCCATTTTATTTTTTATTATTATTTATAAAAGGTAGCTGTAATAGTTTTGGTTTCTGAAGTTTGTCGATATGAAATTGATATTCTAGCATAGCAGTATAGTGCAATGAAATAATTATTTTAAATTTCATTGACTTCAGCATATAACTCATAAAAGATAGGCTTAAACATATTGAGCCAAAAATATAAATTTACTTATTCCCTTTTAATTTAAGATTCCTGTGGAAATAAATTATTTACGGCATGAAAAATTACAGAAGTATTCCCGTTTGTTTAAAAGTTCCCCACAGGTTAAGCAGCACACTTTGAATGAGCTCATAGATACCATAATGACATTTACTTGATTGTTCAACGGTTAGCTGTTGTTATGATTTCCTGCATGCAATAAACTACAGGGTGAATCACCTAAATCTTGCACCACAAATATTTCGGAAATGGAAAGTGCTATTGATGTGCAGTTTTCACAGCATTGATTGGTAGCCAGGGGCTCGTACATTTAGCCTATAAACAGATTTTAATAATACTGAGAAAGTGTATTTTTTAGCAAACATACAATGTTTTAAATGGAGCTATGCCTAGTCGCATCAACAGAATAAAGGTAGGGTAAATTAGAATGTCAGTGGTGTTTGTTGCAAGATTCTTGTGCAAGTGGTTTACGAGAAATATTATTTTGAAATTTTTATGCACCGACACTTACAACCTGTGGTAGTACAAACTAAATAAAAACAAAAGGGAATTACAATACTCCTGAGTATTCTTACAAGTAAAGAGAACATAGCCCTTCAAAGGTTGTGTTCAAAATGACCACCGGCAGCTTCAATACACGCTTCCAGTCTGCTATGGAAACGCTGCTGCACATGTTATAGCATTTCAGCGGACATTTCAGAGCAGGCACCAGTAATACATCGTTTCATATCGTCTGGTATAGTTGGTACATCCTTGTAGAAAGTATCTTTCAGCCTTCCCCACAGAAAAACGTCTAGAGGGGTCAGATTCGGTGAACAGACCGGCCAAGGTACAGGTCCTTTTCGTCCAATCCAACGATTTAGAAACAATCCGTTAAGACAAGCTGTAGTACTTCGTGCACTATGGGCTGGACAGCCTTCATGTTGTTACCACAGGTTCGTGATAGTCTGCAAAGGAACGTCTTCTAGCATTTGTGGCAGATGGTCTGTCAGTAGGCTGCTATACTTGTGCGAGTTCATTGTTACTTTTAAGAACAAAGGGCCTATGAGCTGATGGTTCACTATCCCACACCACACGTTTAAACTCCATGGACCTGACGTTCCACCTGATGAAGCCAACGGGGATTGTCAACAGACCAATAGTGCATGTTTCTGCGATTTACCTGACCATGATTAGTAAATGTTGCCTCATCACTAAACAAGATACATGATGAATTTGGAGTATCATGTCATAATGCCCATGTACAAAAGTTAACAGGATTCTCAAAATCGTTTCCATGCAGCTCTTGATGGAGAGAAATGTGATAGGGATGGAACCTGTGTCGATGCAGAATGCGCAGTACACTTGCCTGACTTATGACACTTCCACGTGCGATTTTGCGGGACCTAATTTGCGGATCTAGTGCAACGGCAGCCAAAACATTAATTTCTGCCTCTTCTCCAGTCACCTGTTTGTTTCTGTTAGATTTTCTAGGTGTTACAGTACCACTTTCACGTAATTGGTTGAAAAGGTTCTGCATTAGTAAACCGCATCCTCCACTTACGACTTACTGCTTGAACTGTCACAAACTAACTGACTAGAAAGCAATCAATGAACAGAAAACACAATGCAAACAAACATAACAACATCGTCCCTAGCAGCTAGGCAGGTTGAATTGGATAAACAATTGTATGTTTGATTAAAAAATATACTATCTCGGTATTATTAAAATCTGTTTATAGGCTAAATGTACGAGCCCCGACTACCAATCAGTGCTGTGAAAACTGCACATCAATAGCACTTTCCATTTCCGAAATATTTAACGTACAAGGTTTAGGTGATTCACCCTGTATAGACGATGTGTTTCTTATTTCAGAACATTTCTTAAGCACTACGTGTATCCCCATCTACATGCCATAAAGACTTATAGGTATATGAATGATTTTATTTAAAACTAAGTGAGATCGTTTTTTACAATAAAAATGGCTTTAGTTGCCAGCTCAACTACGAGATCTGGTTTTATTAAGCTTAACTAAGGCACAATACTTGAAGGATATCTTAATATCAACATATTTTTATTGTTGTCCGTTTTATCTCCTTCTTTGCTAAAAGTTATGGGTTTTATGATTAAGGTTGCTTTATAATGATTGATTCAATGTAAAATATTTGTGAATTCGCATCCGTGAGGGATAGGTCATCAAGAAATTTTAAAGCGCAGTTGGAGATTCGTTTGCTGTGTGGTCCATTCCCAAACACAGAAGTGCAGGCTTGAGACATGACATGGGTAAGCCGGATATAGTGAAGGGCTATAGTCGAATAATAATGCTGAGAATGCTTTTGTTAAAATGTTAATTTACACACGAGGTCTCTCCACATTAACTGTCCGGCAACTCTCGCTAATTAAAGTGGTAATGGGACTTGTAACCTGTTGCATTCCCCGCATTTGAGAATAATGACATTTGTGATCCTTTCATTGCCCGTTCACAAGTAACACATAAAAATTCTCTCTGTAGGTACAGACAGAAAGTCCCTATTTAATTCCGAAAGCCATTAGCGTGTAAAGTGTTGTACAATATACAACTGCACTCGAAGTGTTACCATCCAATTAGATCACTCAGAAAATGCAGAAGCTTGGGTTTAAATTGCAGTAGAACATTATAAATCACAAGTCACACCTGTTTAGTTTATATTTATCTATACTTAGGTATACTTTTAATTTGAAGTGCCTTTTAATTTGGGCCCCCAAAACAATTTGTTCGTTAACATTATGTTAAAAGTATAACAATTTCACAAAGCTTTTACTGCGAACTGTTAGCCAAAATCATCACAACTACAAGCAAGAGCTTTCAATAAGGCAGTGACCTAACTACACGGCTTCTGAACGCTTTCCAATGTGCTTTCATTTACGCATTGCAGTATTTTCTGTTTCAGTAGTAGATAACCATACTTTTTTCACTCCAAGGGTAAAGTAGAAGTGGACAAAACTTAATGTAGCACTCCGCCGAGCACATCACAGAATCATGTGCAGGATGACGGGAACCAAGAACCCGCGAGAGGAAATTGCTTCAGACAGAAAGCGAATACGGTACATCGCGCACCTTGGAGATCAGCTTTTAAACATTTCATGTCTTATTTCTATATTTTGCGTTACATCCTAAACTTCTAGCACATACTAAGATTAGTCAAATAAAAGTAGTATCTAAATGGTTCGACATCTGTGATTAAAGGTACTGTATTAAAGTGTTCTTAAACTTCGAGTTTAGAAATCATTCATTTAATGAATAACGTCAGTATACCACTTTTACTTTAATATTTTATGTACGAGTATCTACAGTAAAGAAGATGATTAGCACTGTAGGTTAGAAAACGCAACAAAGTGACATAACCAATCCGAGCAACAGTTCCGCATCACTAACAAAGAAGTTCAATTACTGCTAAAGAACAACCAACCTTATTATTTTTCGATTAAATTTGGATACTTTTCATAGAATTTGTTCAAAAAATTTAACACAATTGTCTTCTTTTCATTTACCTCGTTCAAGTTTTCCAGACTGATAAGAGAACTCTCAGCCATAACACTCTCGGAAGTAATATTTTCTAATTCCTCCTTGGTAGGCCCTCAATATGTTGATGATGAATCCGTAGACGTATCCGCCTGAGCCATTTCGCCCGGTGACCGGTGCATATTATATCTCAATGATTTTGCTCCTTGCGGTATACTCGTAGTGGGTTGAGCATAACTCGCAGTATGTCCGATATATTAATATATGAATTAATATATGAACTATGGTGATACTGATAATTATCTTGTGTTTTAGTTGTTACTCTTAAAGTGTTATTTTTATTTCTTGCCACGGCTGCTGTTATATGGGTTTTTGGTAGAGCTTGTTTAACTTTGCAGGGTGTGATACGGGAAGGAAGGTAAGAAGTAACAACTCTAACAATAATTAAGTCAATGAAGAACACTATGCTTTAATGGCACACGCATTTACTGTTTTAGTAAGAAGCTACACGGTTACTTTAGTTGGAGCTGTAGAACGGTCTATCTCCACCACGTTCGGGCGCCAAACTTGCGATCGCTGAGCAATCAAGTATTTTATAAGTGCTCTAGAAATACTGGTAGTATTTATCACACGTTCCTATGGACTTTTAAATTGATAACATTACCACGTTCCTACTACATTATGAGAAGTAACTAATAACGCCTGCTTCAGAGAGCTTACATGTATGCTATTCACATCACAGCACTTTATACGCAACCGCCTTGGCGGATGGGGACGCTACAACTAACTTTGCTGCACTTAAACATTTTTAACATATTCTTCCTAAAAATGTCATTGTATGTCTTTGTTCAGCTTGGAACCTTGTAGAAGACTTACCAGGTTATTGTTCATTTTAGCAACCATGTGACCTCTCTACAAAAATGTGTTGTGTTCGCTTGTCGCCTTTTCAATTTCACAAAGACTCGAGGTCTGGCTTTTATGACTTTCCCGTACAAGTCCTTTTTTCCTGGGCCCTAATTCTAACACAAAGATATGTTTGTCGGCTTTCAACAAGGGTTTCACAGCTCCAGCTACACTTGCACATACATAAAACTTATGCCTTAACTTCTATTTATATAACCAATATTTTGCTTATTAATACGATTTTACATAATTTACATTATTATATACATGGTATATATAACCATAGTTACTGTCTCATCCTTTCTGAAGTTCTAAAGAAAACTAAAAAATATTTTACAGTGATGTTATACCGAATAATTTACAAACATAATTTATTGTAGCTTATAATGTATAAGATTAGAAACATGTTAATGGCGATGTCTCCAGCTAATTGCAGCTATCGATTGTTTGATGTATTTAGCAATTTACTCTTCAAAGACGCTTTCTCCGAATGCAATTACATAAGCTCTTCTTTCCTAACATCTTTATCCCATCTAAACTACAAACTTACATCCTCAAAAGAAAGTGGAAGATAAAAGGATAACGAACATTATCCTATTAATTATACGAAATTTTGCTCGTACCCTTTGAAAGTATTTAAGAAATATAAAACACATTTTAGCACTGTACCCGGCATGGAAACCAGAGTAAATTTGTTTTATAATTATAGCATGATTGTTATAAGCAAACTGTTTTCAAAACAGAAATTAGGGTATGGTAAATGCTAACAGAGATAGTCCATAATGCGATAGCGTCTGTAGTGTGCATCCTAGGGCTCATGGGTTCAAGCCACCAGTACTGATGGTTTTTCCTTGGTCATAAGGCAGGTATAGATCGGACATAATGTCGTGAGTCCCACTCACAAAATAAAATAAATAAAAATAGAATAGACGCTATAGGAAGGCGTCTACTTAACTGAGGCCATATTTCTGACCTATTAAGGAAGTGTAAAAATACAACAATTTAACGGATTTTATTTGAAAGGAAAATTATTTTATTTTAAGGAGGAAATTTGTTGAATAGAATGGAAGATTGAATATGACTAGTAAGTGTTTTTAATATTGGCTATCGCTTTTAATTTTGCTTTGTGTGAAATCCCTTATTACCGGAATTTTATTCAGAGACTATATAATATAACTTTACCCACAGAACTAAGGTTATATTATGTACATTGGATACTGAATGCTACAAAAGAACCTGTAAGTAACCGTCACAATTTGACCTCGATCTAACAAAAAGCGCTAAAAATTAGAGATATAAGGCACATTGTGGTGATATATTCCCATGTTCCCCAGCATAAACGTTCTTTATATCACCTGAAGAAAGAAAAAACATTTATCAAGAATGCAGTTTACTAAATTAATGGTGTTTCATCCAAAATTTCCCATTACTTGGCAAGTATCGTTAAACCCCATGTTCAGACAGTTGTAGAGAAGCTCCTTAAGACTCCTAGGAACACAGCGATATTGCTCCACGGTAACGTATGAGACTTGCATTCGGGAGGAGCCGGGTTTGATTCCCGTTGGGCCAGCCTCTCTGACAATGGCTTTTTTTCGTGTTTTCCACCGGTCGGTAAGTGGATGCTAGTATGTTTTTTCCCTTCTACTAAGAATTCCCTGTACATTGCCTGTCCCCATAATTTCCTTTCATCTGTTGTAGGACCAGGCTAAGACGGTTGGTGTGTTGCGGCAGAGCGGGTAATTTGCGCTTTGGAAACATTTCTCAATGGCGCTTGGCTGGACTCTTGGGGCTCCTTTCCTTCCTTGGAGCTTGCTTTCTTACTTACTTCCTCTCCATGGATTAAGCCATTAGCCTATTCCGACCTCACATCACCTATGAAAATAGGTCGATCAATATTTCTTTTTCCGTTAGGATGGTATTTAAAGGCAGGTTTTGGGATTCTACTGTTGTCCAACCTTTGAACGTTGTTCATCCAATTTACACTATTTTGGAAAATTTTATTATTTAATGAAAATGTACTTAGTTACTGTCTTATTTCTTACATACAATCCACTAACAGTAAAGTGGAGTTCATATACTTTCCCAGAAAATTCAAGATATGCATTTTATTTGTCGTCAGTATCTCAAACATATGCCATTTGAATCAAAATCACAGCTTTTGAGAAAATAAGAAATAATGAATGTTGTTCCATGCAAAGGATAGTTTGTGGAAGGGAAATTTCATGAAATCCTTGGTACCACCTCCGTGGAAGATATTGGTTTTAATATAAGTGTTGGTATTTATCCGACTTTTCTTTTTTGAGTTATGCCGTACACACAAACACGCACCGCACACCACACCACACCATACCACACCACACACCTCTTAAAATTCATTTCGAATAATGCTAAATTAGAATTAAGCAGACACTTAGAACCATTCGAAAAACTCAAAAAGGCTACTCCCTTGCACGTGGCATGCTACATGCAATGCAGCTATAGCTTTGTGAATTTTTCGGAACTGTACTCTACATTATAGTGGGGAAGAAAATGAGTGACAAGGGGACTATTTTCGAAATGAATGTTTGTCTCATGTATGCCTTCTCTCAAGTTACTCATGCACGAGTTGCCGTATTTTAACAGTTCCAGTGTTTTTCGACTACAAAAATAGGAAGAGGGGTTCCATGGTTTCGCTCCGTTGTGATTTAAATGAAGCGCAGTCCTTCATCTGTCGAATCCACGTGCACGAAATTTACGCTTATTTTATTACTTTCTCTACTACGTATAGAAAGTTAGTGAAACTATTGTATTCCACCTAAAAATTCTATGTCGAGATTTCACCGGAAATATATGTTTTGGGTCCCCTGAATCCAAATAAAGCATTTTAGAAAAAGGTCTGTGTGTGTCTGTGTGAACAGCATAACTCAAAAAAGCAAAGTGGGATAAATACCAAACTTGGTATCTATATGCAGTATCTTCCTAGGATGCGACACGAATATTTACAAGACACTCCCCCACCTCTAACTACCCTTTACATGGAACATTTTTCGAAAATTTTGATTTTATAATAGGTGCTAACGATTTTGATTAAAATACCGCATATTAAAGATATTTACATGACAAATAAAATTTATATCTTGAAATTTTTTAGAATAGCCTTTGAAGTCCTCTTCCTTCGGAAGGAATTTTGTATATTCTTGTATAACTGGTAAACGTTAAGCAATAGACGCAAACGTACTGCAAAAAAATTATATCTCTTTAAAACACACAATTTATTTCCAATAACTTGCTTGTGGCAGAAGCCATATCTGAGATATACGTTATTAATGGTTCGAATTGTTCATTTCTTGATAATTCTGTAAAGTTCTTTAAACATTCATCAACATTCGTGATTGCATGGAAACAATATGGAATTTTAGGACCACCATATAGTGTCCAGTTCTTTAAAATTTGACTATAGCTGTTCTCTTTGTATCTATAATGAAATGTGTAATATAACTATTTATGCAAATGTTTATTTCGATTAAAATGAAGTAGATAGAACAAATAAACTCTAGTAAGAATAGTTTGAATTTTCACTAATATACGATCGAGGGTAGAGGAAGTCATGTGAATGTATCACATCAGATTCTATTTTTTGAGTTTCTCATATTAATTCGTAAGACATTTCAACCCGCCTATAGCTGCAAATTCTCCGCAAAACCTAGTATACTAATTCCTAGAATAAAAATCATAATTGTGGTATTTTCTCATTTCATAAGCCTGGAAATAGTTTCATTTTTATGAAAAACTGTTAGCATCTATCTAGAACTTTGAAATACAGTTAAAATCTGCAATTTAAATTATATTTAAGTAATTTTATTAACCTACCAGACATTTCATTTTGAGCGATAATGCATAAATTGAGTAAAAATAAAAGAACCAAGAGAAATAATATGAGAAACAAATAATACGCAAAATTTCTCTTTAGCTTTCTTTTTTCTTTATTGTGCTGCATTCTGTCTCTTTACTTAGTCCTTTGGGTTCTTAGGGATGATTCACTCTGGAAATTTATGTAGCTACATACTCCTGCTAAACACAAGAATAGGAGAGTAATACCGACCCGTGCATTTTTATTAGCTCATTACAGTGAAGAACTCATTCCAGCATACTATGCATACATCATACAAATTACAGAAAGTAATTTAACTTCCATAAGCTGTTATGTCTTTGCAGTAGCAGTTAAGATAAATGCAAAGGATAACTGCAATGTATAATTTGTAACTCCGTCGCTTATACCCATCGTGCCAAAAGGCTAGCGCAATATAGAGGACAGGGATCGGATTGTACTTCTACAAAGAAAGAGCACAAGAGAAAATTAGGCGTCTATTAATAATGTCCTGCCCAGTGCTGTGACTGGGAGTATAAGGACACTACGTGAACAAATGAAGACAACGTTTCTAGTGTTACCTATAGTAGCACTGTTTTAATTTGCTTCTGTGTAGTGGAACCCAGGTTGACAGTATTTCTAAGTCTAAAGTTGGAACATTACTACATGCCAGGCCGCAAAGTGCAAAAAAATTCTTAAGTGATAAACCCGAAGCCTGTAAGACTAGCAAAGCGCACCTAGTGCTTAGAAGTAGTCGGACATAGGCAAAATAGCACCGCATATCGGCCATAGTGGGTCTTTTGTGCTTCCAACGTGATTCCTAGGAGGAAGGATGAAGGGGAGACCCAAAGGGTTTATCACGATTGCACGCAAACAACATGTAATTTTAAGACCAATACATAGTGTCCAGTTCATAGGCATTTGAATAACGCTTTCCCTTTATATTTATAACGAAATGTGTAATGCAGCTGTTTCTGGAAAGTTTTATTTCGATTAAAATGAAGTAGATGGACAAACCTTCGTAAGAATAATTTGTATACCCACTAATTAGGGATACAGGGTAGAGAAGGTCATGTGAATGCAACATATCAGAATTTTCTTGATACTGCTTGATTTTATAATTTACTAATAGTACTTGAATTCTCTTCTAATATTTTCATTCACTGTAGTCTTTGGTTCTTCTGAGAAAATTGATCTCTGTAGTGAGTATTCTACTTCTATAGATCATTACAGCATTCCGTGTTCCCTGAAAGTAATACGTTATTACTCCTAACCTAAACAACGTTGACTAATGAGCTATTATCCAACATTTCTGTAATAGATCGCATAAATCCCAGCTGAGCTATCTCTCATGTTGATGATTTAAAGCGAGCTAGCATTGCCAGAGCCCTTCTCCTCAGAAAACAGTCGGATGCAATAAAGTTTTACGAACCAAACATCCGGAACCACAGTTTTAAATATTTCATTGCGAAAATGACGTCAGTGTTTTTAGCAGCGCGTTACGGTAGTTAAAAACATCCTACTCTTGTTGGCTCGGGTGCTTTTCGTCTACTACAGTCAAAATACAGGACTCTTTATGTAACTTTTATTGCAGTGACGACGTCATTCCTTGTCTTTACCAAAGTACTCTCCGAAAATAGAAACCTGCATCACTTTTAGAGCTGCTTTCGTTCTGTTTCTCCTTGTGTTTTGTTGTAGGTACTAAGTCGTAGGGGTTATGGGCTATAGAGGTCACGGCAAATAGACGGCCACTTCGTTACACGCAGATCGATGTTCAAATCCCGTAGGGTCTCGTGCTGTTGGTGTTTCTGTGTTTTGTATGGTGCTGAAAATCTTTAATGCCATATAGGAAAAATCTGATGTGTTACGTTCACTTAACCTTCTCTACCATCTATCACTTATTGGTGGGAATACAAATTATTCTTAAGGAAGTTTATTTTTGAGGCAGTATTATTAACACTTAAATGATTTCAGTCAAATTATATAATATGTAAATTCAATAACAGCCCGCCCTGAAGCAATATGTGTATGTAATAATTTATAAAATTGCATATGCTTATATTGTTGTATACATGCTCAATAATGTTATGTGAATGTATTACGTAATTTAATAATGTAGGATCCGTGAGAAAAATAGGTTTAAAGTTGCTAACAATGAGGTAACCTTGAGGCAATAATGAGTAACGAAGTTTAGATGCTACTAGTCATTATTAGAGCAGCAATAATGTAAATTTTTGAGACAGTTTAAAAAAATAGCCTATCAACAACCATAAAAATCTTTAGTTAAATGCAGGTATTTTATTAGAGTAGGATGAGCCAATCAGCGACTTGTAATACAGAAATTTAAAAGTTTAGACGGTTGAAATCAATTCAGTTGTCTCCAAACAGTGCTCGTAACCAGGCGAGTTGCTTCTAGACAGTGATCATAATCAGACGCGAGATGTGTCCTCGAGAAATTAATTACGTATTCATGTGAGACGAAAATAGTATACGTATTAAAAAGTGCAAGTATTAAATAAAAGAACCTCACAGCTCTCTACATCAATGAAGTGCTATTTAAATTGTGTCAAGGATTAATAAAAAGGAGTGAATTAAAATTTAAAATCTGTGTAAGCCTACATTCTTAGTCGTACCAAATCCCTGCCAAGAGATATGTGCCTCTAACAATAATACTGACGCAGCCAAGGCAAACATAAATATATAATATTTAAAGAAACAACAAATTACGAAGTTAATATTTTTTTTAAACTTGGGGCAAAGGCCACCTCAACGTACATTTGGGACGAAGGCTACCGGAAACTGTTTACCATACGTGCGGTTGCAGCTACTTCAAGTTCGGCTCCCCAACAGTTGAAATATAATACATCATCTTCAAACTGACTTTCAATACGTAGCAGCAACTTCCTACTTCAAATTGACGCCCATACGTGGTGCCAATAACGTAACAAACAATCATTTCTCATTTTCCATCTAATTTATTTTAATCGACATCGACCTTTCCGAAAATAGCTACATTACAGTTTCGTTATGGATACAAAGGGAATAGCGATAGTCAAATGTTTTAGAACTGGATGCTATAAGCTTGCCTTAAAATTCCTTATTATTTCCGTGACATCGTGAGAAACAACAGCAAATTGAGAGGACTTAAAAGAGAATGATAAGTATTGAACAATTTGAACTATTAATAACAGATGGCTGATGCCACAAAAACGATATTAGAAATAAATTGTGTGTTTTAAATATATCTAAATTTTTTGTGGAGTAAGTTTTCATCTATATTTTAAGGTTTACCAGCGAGGCAAGGTTACATGCATTTCCTTCCGAATGAAGAGGTCTTCACAAGCTATTCCTAGATAATTCAAGATATACATTTTATTTGCCATGTAAATATATTAAGTATATGATATTTTAATAAAACTTGTTAGAGCTATTTTCCAGAAAATCAAAAACATCGAAAAATGCTCCATGTAAAGCATACTTTGGGGTTAAGGGATTTGATTAAAAATCTTTGCGTCGCATCTGTGAAACTATGAAATTATATAGTTTGATAAATACGGACATTTCGCTTTTGAGTTATGCTGTTTATAGACACATACCGCACACACATATTTTAAACAAGGATTTTTCTTGGATTCAGGGTGCCTCAAAACATGTATTTGGGTGAAATCTTGAAATCAAATTTTTGGGTGGAATTCAATACCTTTTCTAACTACTATGTACGTGGTAGAGAAAGTATAAATACCATAGGGAAATTCATAACTTACAGATTGCTTTCTTGTATCAAATGTATCCTGGATTTTAATAGGGTTTAGGAAATTTACATTTATTTTGTAGATTTTATTGGCATAAACTTAAAAAATTGGGGTGTTACATTAATCTTTCTCTCCTAACTCTTCTACAAAAGATTCTTGAAGAAGCTTGTTCTGTTATCTTCTTCTTATTAATCGAGTTAATCTTTCATTACATATTCAGACATTTCTTAGTAGTATAAGCAGGATACAGTGGCTAAAGCGATAGTAAGATTTTAAAATCGGATCGCTATTTGCATGACCATGAGAAAAAAATCTGGCGTGATACATAAACATGACTTTCTCTACCCTCTATCGTTTATTAGTGGGCATGCAAGCTAGTCTTGCTGAAGCTTATTTTGCATCTACTGCATTTTAATCCGAATAAACTTTTGCAGATAGCTAAATTACACATTTTGTTATATATACAAAGAGAATAGCGATAGTCTAATATTTAAGAACTGGACGCTATATGCTAGTCTTAAAATTTCATTCTGTTTCCATGCAATCGCCAGAAACAAACTGAATGTTGGCAGGACTTTAAAACAATGGCAAGGTATTGAACAATTCAGACCATTAATAACGGATATCTCAGAAATAACTGATGCCACAAAAAGTTATTTAAAATAAATTGTATTTTAAAGATGTCTACATTTCTTTTGTAGTATGTTTTCATCTGTCGTTTAAGGTTTATCAGTTCAACAACACTACAAAATTTCTTCGAAATGAAATGGACCTCGCATGCTATTCCCAGAAAATTCAAGATATACATTTTATCTGTAATGTGAATATCTTTAATATATGATGTAATAAAAATCGTTAAAACTATTCTTTAGAAAATAAAAAAATCGACAAATATTCCATTTAAAGAGTAGTTTGGGGAAGGGGGAGTTCCTTGAAAGTCCTCGAATCGCATCTTTGGATGGTACTGAACCTAAATACGAAGTTTGGTATTTATATGACCTTTCTTTTTAGAGTTATGCTGTTTACACACGCAAACACGCGCACGTGCGTGCGCGGATATTTTTCTAAAAAAAATTTTGATTCAGAGATCCCCAAAACGTGTATTTCCCTTGGAATCTGGTACAGGATTTTTGGATGGAATGCAATACCTTCTCTACCTACTGTGCACGTGGTAGATAAATTAAAAATCATATATTCTTTAAATAGGGAGGAAACTTAAGCCCATACTTTAGGGTAGTTTTGCTCTTCAAATTGGTGTTACTGTTACGTTTACATCTTCTGTGACCAAGTCATGCGGTTTCTTTATTTGGAAATATATGTCAGTTTAATTTCTACGTTTTTCTTTGAACAGCTTATTCTGTAAGTGATATTTTATAGTATAACTTATAGTTTTCTAAGAAAACATTTTTGTTTCATTAGTATGGCTAAAATTTTACTTGTTTTACAATTGTGTGGTATTACTTTTGGTAATTACATTACATTCACACACACAATATTCATACTCTCAATCATACTTCCAGACTATAGGGAGGATGACGAATAATCCTGGATAAACAAGTCACTCCCTCTAATCTGGAATCGACCAGGGACATCTGGATTGGAAGGCTAGCATCCTAACCACCACACCACAGATAGCTAAATTAAATTTTAAGAGATAAAATCATGTGTTATGCACTGTTGTACTTCTACTTTGGGTTAGTAAAATTCTTGGTTATTTTTTAAAAAAAAATAGTTGTTAATAAATATCAATCATAAGATTATATACTTGGCAAATAATCCTATATTTCTTGATAAACTTGGAAGGCATACATCCACAGTATTCTTAAATAGTTTCTGAGATACTGATTTATGAATTTAGCAGATTTAGCATTAACTGGGATAGGATTTTTTATTTCACATTATGTCCCGTTGTCAATTTGCTGCGAGCTTCTTTTTAGTTTCTCTACTACCTATAGTAAGTAGGGGAAGTATTGTATTCCACCCAAAAATTTGATACCGAGATTTCACACGAAATATATGTTTTGAGACCCCCTGAATCCAAAAAAAATCATTTTTGGAAACATCTCCGTGTCTGTGTGTCAGTCTGTGAACAGCATAACTCAGAAACGAACAGTCGGATAAACACCAAACTTGGTATTTAGGTTCAATATCTTTCAGAGATGCGACACCAAGGTTTTCAAGAAAATCGCCCCACCACAGATTACACTTTTCATGGAACATTTTTCGAAAAATTTAATTTTCTCAAAAATGGCTCTATCGAATTTGATGAAAATATCGTATGTTTAAGATATTTTCATGACAAATGAAATGTATATCTCGAATTTTCTGGGAATGTCTCCAAAAGTATTCTTCATTCTGAACGACTTTTGTGTAACTGGTAAACCATAAGAGATAGACAAAATTTCACTACACAAAAATGTAGATCGCATTAACATACCCAATTTATGTCATATACGTTTTTTGTTGTTGGTAAACCATTTTCGAGATATTGCTTGTTATTCCCTTAGATTTTCCAATACTTATAGTTTTTCTCAAATTCGTTATTCAGTTCTTTGTTCTGGTAATGCAAAGAGAATGGAATACTCCACATAGCAACCAGCTCTTAAAAATATTTGACTATAGCTTAAATCCTACCTTATTCCCCTTGCACCTGCAAGAAAATTAGCAATAATATTAACATCTCGATATCTCGATTAAAATGAAGCATATGGAGAATAAGCGTCTGTAAAAATAGTTTGTACAAGAGTAGAGAAAGTCATGTGAGTGTAACACATCAGATTTGTTTACATCTAATTTACTTCAGGGACTAAGTAGCTTTCTGCACGACAATACACACAAACACTATGGTAACAAATCCAGCATAGCTTAAACCACTGTGAGAGCATTTTAAGTATCAAACAAGCATAGTGTAGCAACAAAATATCAGCATTCAATATTTTCCCCGTATTACATTCTAAACCCACAAAATATTTGTATTACTTCATCCAGTTTTAACCTGAGATCGACGATATTACTATCGAACATATATAGCATCGATTCTACGTTTGTCCAATATTCCAATATCCGAGACTGTTCAAAAGGACGTGTCTCCGTTTCACATTATTAGTTCCTCAGGTGAAACATGCATGCACAGGTGCACAATATCACTTAACTGATTAAAGTACTTACATTTATTGACTTGTGTAATACTAACTGCACAGCCGTTTGCTATTATCGGGTAAGTAATATTAAATATAATGTAGCTGATGGAGATAATATAATTTGCAATTGTTTGGTGAACAGTGTTGAGAATTTTGCAGCAGTATCGCACGATTTATTATTGGGTTGGAAAGTTCAATGGCGCAACAACCACGAAACTTATTCTGCTTTTAGAATTGTAATTTTATATGGTGTATGCATGAAACACTATGGTGGGTTTCCTTTAATAAAAGGTTTACTGATTAATAGCATTCCTTGTTGTTTAGAAATTTTGAAATTATCAGATATTTCGTTTTAAATGAAATTCATAACCGCCACAATATCCGGATTTAGAGAAAAAAACTCCGTGCGTGTGTGAAGTATCAACAAGCTTGCTTTCTTTCGAAATCTTTGAATATGCTATAGCTATAATTATTTCCTTACAGGAAGCTCTGTAGTACACATACTCGAACAAAACCGGACTTTAACGTCACTACCACATAGAAGTAATCATGATTATATCTTTAGATAAGTAACTAGTTTACATGGACTAAAATAGTAAAGTAATCCAATTACATTTTTATCTAAATAAATTCTATGATTTTATCTGATTCAAAATGTACACACATGGTTTGTTGGCTGCCTAGAGTATTACACATTTGTTAAAATAACTTAAATGCAATCTATGTATTTATAAATTTGTTTTAGCCTCTCCTTTTATAGAAATTCTCAGTGTTTATTTCCTATCTTAGAAAATATAAAATTACAGGCTTGTATGTGAATCAGCAGGATACATAGGATGCAGCTAATAAGTAATATGTGGAATTCATAAAAGTGGAATACTTCTTAAGTTAAACTTAAATTTGAGATTATCTCAAAACTACGTTTCCCTGAACATTAGTGTCCCTTTTTCAGAACTGTAAAAACTACAAAGCTGAAAATTTCAAAACTAAAGATAACTGAGCTAGAATTATGCTTTTTAATGTGATAGACTTGAAAATATTGAAAACCAAGTCTTAAAACTTGAAGAAAAAATTTAAATTCATTTTCATCAGAGAGAGAAATAATATTTAGAAACTGAAATATTAACCTCAACTTTAGTGGTATGATATAGAATGTCTTAAAGTGTGGTAAAAATTCAATCACTCCCCTTAAATTAACATTCTTTACAGATTAACCAAATAATATGAACATAGAATTTCATAGAGAGACAACCTCTGTGCTCACATTACAGAATTTTACACTTATTTATCAAGTATACCCAAAACCACCTTTATTTCTTTGGTTTGGTGCATATCCAGATATGCTACACATCTCGGCCCCCATAGAATTTAAATCAATGTTACACAGGTTTTGTTATTTATGATATTTTTAATTTTATGTTACAGCACTCAAAGGCACTTCAAGACCTGCCAATAAGTAGGGCTCAAATATAGGTACTGTGTTTTTATTTCACTATAACCTTTCGAAGATAAAAAGGCTTGTATTGCAACATTATTTTACCTATTCAACCAAAACATCTTCCCTAGATATTCCTTTCACTCAGCATACGGTCCGTGCTTTTTTTATGCAAACAAATTATTGAAGAAAACCCATGTGGTGGGCTACACAAATCGAGAGAATAACATAAGGTCTATGTTAACACATGCACTTTGATTTTATATTAGATAGTGTAAGGAATATGCGGTTTAAATTCTTGGGTTTCCTTGAGCAGTAAAGCGATTGATCTACTGCTTACCGTAGATACTGATTCTATAACATTATTCAAGGATGTCAAGATATTCACTGTATAAGTCCCAAAATATGAAAATTACTACTCTGTCACTAAAATGGTTCTCAAATTATCTCTGGAAAATGTTTCAGAGATAGGCAATTATCGTGTATAATTCAAGATTATCCCTCCCGGTTCAAAGAAAGGTTGTAATATAAGTTGTGGAAACATCACGAAACGCTACCACACTAGAGTTTATTTTATTTAGATAATGAAGACCCATATCTGATAAATGTGGAAAACCTTCCAAATCTCCCAATGTTGCGTTTTAAAGCGGATAGGGGCTACAGAATAGTACATTGCGATCCAAGTGCGGTAAGTGAATCTCTGCTGAACCAGGAAGAAGTTATAAAATACGAGAAGCAGTCGAATATTTTCACTTCACATGGGCTAAGTGCTTTCTGTAAAACACTTAACGCATGGTACTCACATACTTCTTCGACGATAACGGATATTAAAAATGCTTAGCCAAAAATAAAATTAATCACTGTCAGCTGTTCAAGAACAGCATCAAGGTTGACAGCACTAGCCTCTCTTGATCAAGTCAACAACTAAGGGTGAGATGGATGCCTGTGCAGAAAAGTTATATTTAAATGCTGCATGCATTATCTCTTAAATAAAAGTTAATAAATAAAGGAAAACAGAGACGGTAAGCTTAAATGATAAAATTAAACTACCAAATATTGCATGTCTGTAATAATACATAGCATATCAAAAGTTGGAGGATTAAATACATGTTATCAACATCTGCTATAAACGTGCAAAACGCACGGAGTACAGGAATTTCAACTTGATAACAAATTGAAAGATGTTAAAAAACACCACTATAGTCGTTTTACTTCTGCCTAACGTTATCACATGAGTAGCATCACTGTCACGTTGGATAGTAATTTTATTGTAATGAAAGTCTGCCCTTTGATGCCTTGCATTACGACAGGCCACACCAGAGCAGCTTAATCTGCTAGGTTCCTCATGAGCACTTCTGCAAACAGAAAGCTGTTGACGCCATATTATTGATTTCACGCTCATAGTCTCCTATTCCTATTTCGTTCATAACGAATTTCTTCTATTGAAGGGAACTGATTGTGCTAAAACGAACATCAGAATATTGTACGTTTTCTGGAAGTGGAAAACAGCAATAATCATGTTGGCATGTCTTATTTTTCTACAGTATTTGCTGTTACTACTTTTGTGTGTTTCTGTGCATGCTTAACGCCATTTCAAAGAAGAGTTTTTGTGCTCTCCCCTGGCTAAAAATATAATGAAAATTCTAATACCCTCTGGGAAATTGTTGCTTTACATTAATGCTACAAGAGAATTAATTTGAAGAAAAAGAAAACAATATTATTGGGCAAAAATACGGGAAAAGTACTAGTTGAAGTTTAAAACTATCGCAGAACTTGTGACGTACATTAAACGCAGTGGTAAGGTGTTTACACTGTGCTTCATATTAAGTTCAGAGTTGCATTGGAACTCCGCTTAACCGAACTAAGGGGAGCAGAGTAGTTTCGTATAACGCATTTTTTCGAGTAGTATTTAAGCAGTGAAAGGAAGCAAATAATTGTATTCAAAATGCATGTAAATAATGTACAATAAAGATAGTAGTCTATACAGTATTAAAATATGTATTATAGTATTTACAAAGACTATTTCATAAAATCTATAATTTATTTGTTTGAGCTTTCTTTTTACTTTCTCTACTACGTATAGTAAGTAGGGGAAGTACTGCATTCCACCCAAAAATTCGATACCGAGATTTCACCGGAAATACATGTTTTGAGGTGCACAGAATACATATAAAGCATTTTTGTAAATGTCCGTGTGTGTCTGTGTGTCTGTCTGTGTCTTTCTGTCTGTCTGTGTGTGTGTGTGTGTGTATGTATCTGTGTGTCTTTGAACAGCATGACTCAGAAACGAACAGTCGGTTAAACACCAAACTTGGTATTTAGGTTCAGTATCTTACAGAGATGCGACAAGAAGGTTTTCAAGAAAATCCCCCCACCCCAGATTACCCTTTACATGGAACATTTTTCGAAAATTTGAATTTTCTCAAAAATGGCTCTAACGATTTTGAATAAAATACAATAAGTTTAAGGCATTTTTATGGAAAATGAATTGTATATCTGTAATTCTCTGGGAATGTCCCCAAAAGTATTCTTCATTGTGAACGACTTTTTCATAACTGGTAAACCATAAGAGATAGACAAAATTTTACTACACAAAAAATGTAGATCGCGTTAAAATACACAATTTGTCATATACATTTTTTGTTGTTGAGTGAACCATTTTCGAGATATTGCTTGTTATTCCCTTAAATTTTCCAATACCTTTTTTCTCAAATGGGAACTCGTGACTATGTTTTGTTTTGTCCTGGTAATGCAAAGAGAATGGAATACTCCACATAGCAACCAGCTCTTAAAATATTTGACTATCGCTTAAAGCTTACCAATTTCCCTTGCATCTACAAGAAACTTAGAAATAAGATTAACATCTGGATATCTCAATTAACATGAAGCATATGGAGAATAAGCGTTTGTAAAAACAGTTTGTACAAGAGTAGAGAAAGTCATTCGAGTGTAACACATAAGATCTTTTTATTTAGAATATCCTTTATTTGCTACATGCTCCATTACATATCACAATGCTACAGTGTGGTGTGTTAATTACACAGAAGCATAGTTATTAAAGTTGCCTCAAAAGTACGCAAACAACTACTAAAAGCCAAGTTAAACATGGAGTGGCTCATCTGCATTGACGAAGATTTTCGGGTGGCTAGAGGTGTTTCAAGAGCAGTACTCTTTAAGTCTACTGCGACTTTAGGGCTACGGAAGAAACATGCCCCCTTTGAGCTACTCAAAACACTTGAGAGCAGCTATATCACGCCGCCGTTTGATAAACGTTGTATCTGTTGGTGTTGACTCGCTGCTTTGTTTACAAAACGTAAATCAATCTAAAAACTAAGTTGTGTGTTATTGACAGTGCCGTAGTTAAATACTCCCTCCAGATTTGAGCACGAATTTATAATCTTTCTTTCTTATAGTGTTTGAGTTGTTTGAATCCCTCAATTCGCTGTCACTTTGTAGTTAACGGCTTGGAGTTTCTGTTCAGTGCTTATTTTTCGCTGACAACTTAAACACAAAATCGTCTGACCTGGCGAGCCCATGTCAACGTAAACTTAATCTTGCATATGCCAGACTCTCTAAACACTATCCACGGATCAACACAGGAAGTCGTCCATCAAAAGTAATACAACTATTTTACTGTACACTGCATTGATCCGACCTTTGTTAACCT
Source organism: Deroplatys truncata (assembly GCA_030765065.1). Classification (NCBI taxonomy): domain Eukaryota; kingdom Metazoa; phylum Arthropoda; class Insecta; order Mantodea; family Mantidae; genus Deroplatys; species Deroplatys truncata. The sequence continues at coordinate 48,301,660 of CM060979.1, read as the reverse complement.
ACCCCTGTCCGGTCTGGGGTGGATCAGCGTCTGGTGCGCTCAAGAGGGTTAAGTCACTTCAAAATAAGGTCTTGTGGATCTCCTTGAATACTCCATGGTTCATGCGCAGCGCCCAACTTACCTCTTAGGAGTTCATCCGCCACCAAGCGTAGACATTCCTTTCCGAGTTAACATCAATTCCCGGCGCAGTCGTATTTTCTCTTGGCCGTTGGACCACCGTTCCCACCAGAATCCAAAGTCGTCTGCTGCAAGAGTTACTTTTGTCTCCGGACAACAACTTGATGGCAGTTTGACTTTTGTTCGGACTCTTGTCACCACGGTCATTACGTTACAGAGATGCCGACTGGAGTTGTCCTAGTTATGTCATTTTCTATTTCTTTCTTTGTTTTGTCACCCTATGTATTTTGTGCCACACTTTATGCATCTTGAACTCTGCCTGTTTTGTAAAACGGGAAACTACGATCGACCTTAAAAACCAACTTCAGGCCTCTACATTAAATACTTGTGCAAGCAGTTAACACATTTCTTGAAATGTAAGGTAGGAGATAGAATTAACTGCATACAATACCAAGTACCTGTATTAGAAATTAGGATCGGGACAAAGAACGTTGCAAGTTGTCGCAGCAACGTTGCCAGCGTAAATTTGAGTATACAGAATTCTTTGTTGTTCATTCTTGCTTACTGTTTTTCTCCTCCGTCGTTTCGGTTAAACGATGTTTTTGCGATGAATTCAAACATAATCATTTTATGGGCTCTTCTACCACTTGCGATGGAATTTCTCATGAATTGCTCCGTATCCCCGTGGTTGTCCTCTGGATGCAGATTTGTTACATAGCTTTCTCTTTCCCGGATGAGCTGTCTTTCTCAGGGTTCGTTACCTTCAGTTATTTACAGAGTTTAGAATCTGATGTTGCAATACGATGGATGTAGCTCTAGTGTGTAACGGAATGAATTTGTATTCGCTACTTTTAGCAGTTGCGGCTCCCCCCCCCCCCACTTACCTGGTGCTGTGGTACAGTATGACTCGTCGATCTGCTAACTCAATGAAGTGCTCCGGTGTTGCTTAGTTCAGCGGTAGATTGCAGCAGTGAATTTCTGTAAAAATATTCTTATATCTACTGTGTGTATCTCGGACATGGGCTCGGTCCAGAATGAAAACACTTATTCCTGGAACCAATTGGTTCACCTTCTTTAATTTCACTCATGAAATAAAAAGATTCACAAACTGAGATATAATCCTACACTTAAAGTTATTTTAAACTGATTATACTACACTGCTAATATTTACATTGCGCAATTATAAATATTCACTGTATGCGGCGTACAACAATTTCGCGAGGTGGTTAACACGATCTGTCTCTGACTACCAGCTAAAGAATGTTCTTCATGGCTTGGCGCTCCTTCAAGTTTTGGTACTTACATCACACATTCTATAATAACATGACTTTCCACAATCATATTGGTTGTGTAAAGTTTCCTTTTATTTGGTAGTATTGTTGCACAATAAAAATTAATTAACTCTTAATATGCGTCTTTTCGTCTTTTAGCCATCTTGTAAAATACGTTCCTTGAATGTTGATTCTCCCTGGCAACAGGTAGAATCTCGTTTTCTATTCTATTCTATTTTCTATTCTCACTTTATTACTTGCATAATAGGTACAAAAGGCATTGCATTCCACACAAAAATTCGATAGGGATATTTTACCGGAAATACACGTTTTGAGGCCCCCTAAATAAAAAAAATTAACTTTTAGAAAAAAGGTTTACCTGTGCGCGTCTGTGAACAGCATAACTAATAAATTAAAAGTCGGATGATAATAATAAATTTGGTATTTAGGTTCGGTACCTTCCAAAGAAGCGACTTGAAGATTTTCAAGAAAATCTCCCACTACAAACTATCCTTTGCATGCAAGATTTAAAAAAATATTTGATTACAAAAAATGGTTTTTACGATTTTTATTAAAATACTACATATAAATGACATTCACATGATAAATAATATATACATCTTGAATTTTCTGGAAATAGCCTGTGAAGTCCTCCTTATTTGGAAGGATTTTATATAATCTTGTTTAACTGTAAACTTAAGTGATAGACGTATTGTACAAAAATGCAGATCTCTTTAGAAAAAAAAACAGTTTATTTAAAATAACTCTTGTGGAATCAGCCATTTCCGATATATCCGTTATTAATGATCGAATTGTTCAGTACTTGACCATTCTTTTAAATTCCTGTCAATTTTCAGCTGTTTCTCGCGATGACATGAAAAGAGTATGGAATTTTAAGATCAGCGTATGGCTTCCAGTTATAAAACATTGGGCTGCCGCTATTCCTTTTGTTTCTATAACGAAATATGTAATGTAGTTATTTATGTAACATTTATCTTGATTAGAATGAAGTAAATAGGAAAATAAACTTTCGTAAGAATAATTTGTATTCCCACTAATAAGCAATAGAGGGTAGAGAAAGTCATGTAATACATCATATTTTATATATGACATATTATACATATTTAATTACATTAAATATCTTACATTTATAATATAACAATATAATCATCAAGTATATGTCAAATCATTTTAACATAACTTATCTAAGGTTATTTACAATTAAGTTTTTAAATTTGTTTGGGTAATTTCACAAATCATATCTTTATTCATTCTGTATCTTTTGTCTTATTTTATCTTCTTTTTCTTCTTTATCATTTGCAGAATAATGAAACTGAATATATAATTAAATGTTTACTGACAATTATTCACATATTATTCCAGCTAAACACTTTTTGCAAGGAAGTCTTACTCTTTCCTCATTACTTCATACCTTTCCATAGGTGAGTTATGGCGACACAAACATGGTTGTTTTGAACTTAAAGTACAATGAAAACAAATTCTAATGTCCTCTGCAACAACTATCAATCACTTCTCTTGTAAGAGCGAGTCATTGATTGCTTGAATATACATGCTTGAAGATTGCTTCCAGAATTAAATTTACTCCATATTTGGGCAACCTTTGACTCGCATTTAATGTTTGTGAAATTACAGTGCTTGTGCATGTACAGCATATGTTGTGCGTTTAGTATCTGAAATGTTTTTCAGGTTATTTGATTTGGGCTTTCATTCGTTTCTGTTCCTCTTCACCTCTCTTTGTGATTTAAAACAGAGCTAGGTGCTGGGAGAGATTCGATTGATCGATTTGGGAATAATTGAATTTCGTTCAGGCTTGCTCCTCCTACACTACCAGGGATTACATTTTTGGGTTCAGAAGAAATTTTCCACTCTCATCGTAAATTTCAAGTTGACTTTGGAAAGGAGAACACATGGAGTGCCTAATGAACAATTCATGAGTCATGTGATTCGATTCCCACTTTCACTACTTGCAATGGGAGCATTCTCCTACCTAACGGGCATCCTTCTAGGGTGTACTTTTTAACCTACGAGACGAAAAGGTAAGATAAGATCTTAAGTACTATCTTTGGGGAAAATAAAGTTGTAATCCTTTAAGAATTTTGCAAGCAAACAAGAACTTCAAGGGATTTTATGTTATTATTAAGTTGCAGACGAACTGAGCGGGGAGTAGGGAATAAACACGAATACTATTCATTCGAAGTCAAATCAACACTTTGAATGCACAGTGTTTTACTCTATAATAGGCAACATCGATGTTAATCGAATAGATACTACAATTTTATTTTATTTAAGATAATGTATTTAAACGCTATAAACATTATTCTATTTTACATTTTAACCCACAGAACTTTGTGGAACAATAAAGGGAGTGGTTTAAAAGGAACCTATGCCTACTACAACGTTTTTATCAATCAATTTAAATTTTCCTGGAATCTGCTCATATGAGAATTTTAATTTCTGCTCATATGAGCATTTTAATTTCAGTAGCCACATTTTAAAATAATTTGTACTCCTTTAATCCACATTTTGATTAGCAAAATATTTTCCACGGTACAGTTGCAATTATAAAATACCAGTTAGATTAGGAAGTAAAAATTGTTTAGCTATTAAGTCAGCATTAAAACAACTTTTTATATGAAGTGTAGCACTGCAGTCTCCCGTCTTAGAAGAAAGGAGAAAAAAATCTGTCCTACTACTTTAGCTACAAAAATTCGCAGTTACTCTACAAATTCTTCATAGAAAACTTATTGCTACATCTAATTCGTATTAACAATGATACATTTTCACAATACGTATTCCTATGGTAACACAGATGTTTCAGTCTGAGACAGTATTAGTTGTTTAGAAAAGCAAATCTTATGTGATTATGATGGCCATAATAATGGAATATTTGTAAGAGCTCAAGACAAACAAAAGAATGGACCACTGATGGAAAACAAATTGAAGTGTTTTAAACCGTGGGAAAAATTAAGCAGAAAACATATCTTAAATTCTTAACGTTAGAAAAAGGTTTTACTTACAGGAAGCTATGTATTAATTATCTACTTTCTCATCGAATATTTATTTTCCCTGTTCATAATGGTTTCCCCGTTATATAAAATTTGTTGAGAATGAAAAGCACTTTATTTTCTATTTATTTTACCTGCTTTAACTAAGTGGTCATTTGGCGACGTATCTGTTAGGGGATAAGTGCCTCGGTGTGTGGCGGATACCTAGTTAGCTTTTAGGTCTCATCCCTGAACTCTGTGCTAGGCAACCGCACCTGTGCAGCTTTGTCACAACACTTCCTTTACTTACTGGTAGTACCTAGTAGAAAGTTAAAAAAAAATTCTGATGTGATACAGTCACATAACTTTCTCTACCCTCTTATCATTCATTAGTGGGTATGCAAACTGTTCTTACTAAAGCTTATTTTTCTGTTTACTACATTTTAATCGAGATAAACCTTTGCAGAAATAGCTACATTACACATTTCGTGTAATGCAAAAAGAACAGCGATAGTGTTTTAGAACTGGACGCTATACGCTGGCCTTAAAATTTCATACTATTTCAATGTAATCGCGAGAAACAAGTGAATGTTAACAGGACTTTAAGAAAATGGCAATGTATTGAGCAATTCGAACAATTAATAACAAATGTCTCAGAATTGGCATATGCCACAAAAAAACTTTTTGGAAATAAATTGTGTGATTTAAAAGCTCTACATTTCCTGTGTTGTAAGTTTTCGTCTATCGTTTAACGATTTTACAAGATTATACAAAATTCCTTCGGATTGAAGAGGACTTTACGGACTATTCCCAGAAAATTCAAGATATACATTTTATTTGTCTTTTCTAAAAGTTATTTTTTGAATTCAGGGGCCCTCAAAACATGTATTTTCGTGGACATCTCGGAATCGAAGTTTTGGAATATAATACCTTCTATACCTACTATGTACGTGTAGAGAAAGTAACATATATTAATAAAAGTATAGGAAGTAGGGGAAGTATTCGATACCGAGATTTCTCCCGAAATACATGTCTTGAGGGGCCCGGAATTCAAATAAAGCAATTTTAGAAACATGCCTTTGAGTGTGTGTGTATCTATCTGTGATTGTGGACAGCATAACTGAAATACGAAATGCCGGATAAATACCAAACCTGGTATTTGAGTTTAGTATCTTCCAAGGTTGCGGCATAAAGATTTTAAAGAAAATTTTCCCACCGCAAACTACACTTTAGATTGAGTATTTTTTTAAAATCTTTATTTTCTCAAAAATAGCTCTTACGATTTTGATTAAAATATCATATATTTAAGATATTTTCATGGCAAATGCAATATATATCTTGAGTTTTCTGAACATGAACCCAAAAGTTCTCTTCATTCTACGACTTTTTGCATAACTGATAAACCGTAAGGGAGACAAAACTTTACGCACAAAAATGTATATCTCATTAAAATACACAATTTATGTCATATGCACTTTTTTGTGGAGTAAGCCATTTCCGAGATATTCCTTCTTATTTGTCTGAATTTTCCAATAATTATACTTTTTCTCAAATGGGAAGTCGTTATTCGTTTTTTATGTCCTGGACATGCAAAGAGAATGAAATGCTCCACATAGCAACCAGCACTTAAAGTATTTGTCTGTCGCATAAAGCCTGCTATATTCCCCTTGCACCTACAAGACAATTAGCAACAAGAGAATTTCTACAAATGTATATCTCGATTAACATAAAATAGATTGTGAATAAGCGTTTGTAAAAATAGTTTGTATAATAGTTAGAGAAAGTCATGAGGTGCAACATATCAGATTTTTTAAACATGTATTTACAATCTTAACATTTTAAGTGGGTAATGCTTGTCATATAATTTTTATAAGTATGCATAGTTTTATATCAATACACTGTTTTAGATAAAATAATGTTTTATTTAAAAACAAATAGCAAACGGGCGTAACAACAGGGTAAATCCATGCTAAATTATTTACCCTTGGAAACTAAAACTAAGATCTCGCACCATAGTTGTTTTACAGCATTGTTGATCCATAGAGTGTTGGAACCTTACCAAGACAATTACTCCCTAGAACTTTCCCGAACCTAATTAAATGCGTATAAAGACGCAGGAAGGGGAGGAAGAAAAACAGTTTTGACAAAAGAAAAAGTGCAATTCTTTAAACTTCCTCGCAAAGAAGACACTAAGGGCAGAATTAATCGGGGTACACATTTACATCAGCCACCTCGAAATCATACACTTGCATAAAAACGCTCCCCGTTTTCATTTTGCGGCATTAACACACTAATGGATTTTGTAAATAAACAGCGCAGCATTTAGTTTTTCTGCTATTTACCATAATTGTATTTAAACCCAATTAACGGTTTTCTGCCTCCAAAATAGTCATTAATTTTTTGTGTCATTCGACAAAATAAATTACTGATTAACTGTTAATTGAAACAGATTTTATTTTCCACGTAGCCACTAGTGAAATTCAATATCTTGTGTTTACAAACAGAAATGTTTATCTTTTGCCTCCATGTACACACACGTAACAAGTATAATTAAATAATATCTATTTTTATACCAGTCATAAAATCCAATTATGGTTTTTCGTCTCTGTAATTCGAGCGTGGTTTTAAAATCGCGTTATACACCTACACTACGTGATCAAAAGTATTCGGACACCTGGCTGAAAAGGAGTAAAAGTTCGTGGCGCCCTCCATCGGTAATGCTGGAAGTCAAAATGGTGTTGGTGCACCCTTAGCCTTGATGACAGCGTTCACTCTCGCAGACATACTTTCAATCAGGTGCTGGAAGGTTTCTTGGGGAATGGCAGCCCATTCTTCACGGAGTGCGCAACTGAGGAAAGGTGTCGATGTAGATCGGTGAGGCCTGGTACGAAGTCGGCGTTCCAAAACATCCCAAAGGTGTTCTAATGGATTCAAATCAGGACTCTGTGCACGCCAGTCCATTACAGGGACGTTATCGTAGTGTAACCACTCCGCCACAGCCCGTGCAATATGAAGAGGTGCTCGATCGTGTTGAAAGATGCAATCGCCATCCCCGAATTACTGTTCAAAAGTGGGAAGCAAGAAGGTGCTTAAAATATCAATGTATGTCTGCGCTGTGATCGTGCCGCGCAAAACAACAAGGGGTGCAAGCCCCCTCCAGGAAAAACAGGACCACACCATAATACCACCACCTCAGAATTTCACTTTCGGCACTACACACCCTGGCAGATGACGTTCACCGGGCATTCGCCATACACGCACCCTGCCATCGGATCGCCACATTGTGTACCGTGATTCGTCACTCCACACAACGTTTAGCCACTGTTCAATGTGTAATGTTGACGCTCCTTACACCAAGCAAATCGTCGTTTGGCATTTTCCTGCATGATGTGTGGCTTATGAGCAGCCGCTCGACCATGGAATCAAGGTTTCTCACCTCACGCCTAACTGTCATAGTACTTGGTGTGGATTCTGATGCAGCTTGGAATTTCTGTGTGATGATCTGAATAGATGTCTACTATTGCTCTTTACGACTCTCTTCAAATGTCGGTGGTCTCTGTCAGTCAACAGACGAGGTCACCCTGTACGCTTTTGTGCTGTACATGTCCCTTCACGTTTCCACTTCACTATCATATCAGAAACAGCGGACCTAGGGATGTTTAGGAGTGTGAAAATCTTGCGTACAGACTTCTGACACAAGTGACATCCAATTACCTGACCACGTTCGAAGTCCGTGAGTTCCACGGAGCGTCCCATTCTGCTGTTTCACGATGTCTAAAGAGTACCGAGATCGCGGATAATGAGTACCAGGCAGTAGGTGGCAGCGCAATGTACCTAAGATGAAAAACGTATGTTTGTGGGGTGTCTGGATGCCAGGCCTCATCGACCTACATCGATACCTCTCCTCAGTTGCGCACCCCGTGAAGAATGGGCTGCCATTCCCCAAGAAACCTTCCAGCACCTGATTGAAAGTATGCCTGCGAGAGTGAACGCTGTCATCAAGGGTAAGGGTGGGCCAACACCATATTGACTTCCAGCATTACCGATGGAGGGTGCCACGAACTTTTACGTCATTTTCAGACGGGTGTCCGGATACTTTTGATCGCATAGTGTAACTCTGCCCCCTCAGCGATGCCAGCGATCGAACCTGGAATCTCCCGAATGGGGGTAACAGATTTTGCCTGAACCATCCCGCTCGGTTGCTGCGTGTAGTAAATAGAGGAAGTATTGCGTTCCACCAAAAATCTGATGTCAAGATTTCACCGGTAATAAACGCTTCGAGGCTCCCTGGACTCAAAAAACATCTCTTAAAAAAAGTCCTTGTGTGTGGTCTGTGAACATTATAACTCGAACAACAAATGGGATAAGTACCAAACTTAACATTTAGGTTCAGCATCTTCCAAAAATGCGACACGTATTTTTAAGAAAATCCCCCTACCCCAAGTACCCTTTATATGGAACATTTTTCTAAATATTTGATTTTCCCAAAAATGGCTCTAATGATTCCGATTGAAATGCCATACATTGAGGATATTTACATGACAACTAAAATGTATATTTTACATTTTCTGGAAATAGCCTATGGAGCCCTCCTTATTCGGACGAAGTTTTGTATAATCTTGTAGGTAAACGTTAAGCAATAGCAACGTTAAGCAAAATCTAGATCTCTTTAAAAGCGCAATTTATTTCCAATAATTTTTGTAGCATCTGCCATTTCCAACACATAAATAGTTGAACTGATGAATTCTTTTGTCATTCTTTTAAGGTTCTGTCGATTTTCGTGGTTACACTGGGAGAGTATGGAGTTTTAAGGCCAACATATAACGTCCAGTTCTTAAATATTTGGCTATTTCTGCAATTTTTTTTCAATTAAAATGAAATGAATCGAAAAATAAGTTTCCGTAAGAATACATTTATATCCAATATTTGTAATTATGTAACACATCAGAATTTTTGTATTACTTTAAACAAATTCGATTAAACATCCATTTGTTACCCTATGCGCATTTCCTCTTGCCATGCAGATTGAAAACACTGGGTGTTACAAATCGGAAGGCTTTTCTTATCCTCAATTACTAAATATGAATAAGTTGGTATTCATGTGGTCGTTCTTCATTGTATTCTTGGTGACATCCACGAAAAACGTGCGTCATGTATCCAAACATGTAAACGAATGCAGTATGTGTATTGTACTTTGAGTCTATAGAGTTTCACCGTCAATTATGGACACACGATATGTGTATCCAAGATCCAGTGCGCTCATGTCAGAGCTGGTATTTATTCTAGCAACACGGATTTAACAGTTCACTATGTCTCGCTTACTTTTTGTGGTAGCGCTTAGCAAACGTGAATATCCCTTCTGAATTTCGGGCTTTGTTCCATAGTTTTAGTTCGTGAAGTTTATCCTGAAGGGCCACCAACGTTTGAGCAAAAGATACTGAGAGATTGCAATGATTAATAGAGCTCACAGTCCGTAGTGAGCCACAGTGAAATCAAAGGTTTTTAGATTTAACCTGAGGTTAGGTTAAGGTTAGTGCGTGTATACTCACTGGGTTCAAATAACGGGTTTGCCACCTCTAACGTCACTACTCTCTCGGATTACGCTAATACGATTGGGTTAGCAGTTTCATACGCACATGCGCAGTATTAACAAAATTGAGTGATTTGTTAACATATCGCGATGGTATAAGAAAGTGTCTTAAAATTGTCAGCTTAGTGGTTTAGAGCTTTTTAAGTGTCACAGGCCTCTTAAAGCCAAGATTGTATGCATTTTTCCTTTCCTAAATTGTTATTTATTACCACAATAAATATAAGATTGAAAGATTAAATTACCTTATAAATAACAGCATAATTCTTTTTGAGAGTTAATATTGAAAGGAGAAATTGTGACCTCGATGTTGGATTAAGATTAGTTTTGGATGTAGATGTTTAAATAATCTTTCAAAGCATTGGATCAAACCTAGTTTTTTTTATTCCTACAGTGATAGATTCCAAAACTATTACTAATAATTTCTTATTTATAATTTACCAAATAACGTTTTGTTTAAACTCTGGGATCTGAAAACGCAAATCTTAAGCAAAATATGTGAACCTGAATATTTGCGACGATTTACTAACTATGTTTCCATTGTGTTACAATGATTTGAAAACTGAAGTTAATATAGCACTCTGTCAGTTTAAAAAGCGACGTTCATTTAAGAAACTGATTGTTAACTTTAATAAAGCTATATCCTTAAAATTTACTAACAGAATTATATGCTATCAGAAATATATCGAAATGAAGGATATATTAACTCAAGCCAGTATAGTTAAAAATTTCTATTATTATTAGAATAGTCAGGTGACTACAAGTCATTCTAATTTTATAGTTAAATACTTATATTCAGGAAATTTTACGATTTTTCAAATGAGAAATAATTTAAGCGCTAAAATACTTAGATTAACTCTTATACGTAGTTTGGCGACATTACCTTTCTATGACTTATCTCCATCGTTGCAAATGGGCCTTTAATTTTTAGAAGAGAAATATACATAGTACTTTTTTTTAGCTAAAACCTATGTATTTTAATCAATATTAAATATTAACGTGTTCTACCATTTAGATTTACAAATTCTTAATTTTTCTTGTGCCATATGAAAGTAAATACAAAAAGAACTCTTGATTTATCAAATTATAGCAAACAATATGGCTACTACCGAAAATCACAATGTTAAATGGCTTTCTCTACTCACTCTTCAACAAACTAATCTTATAAAACATTATTATTGTATCTATTTATGCTAATTCCAGATAAACTTTCATTACGCATTTATAAAATCGTTGTAGGTATAAAAATTATAGAGTAGGCTAAAGTGATGGAATTTTTTAAAAATCAGATCGCTATGTTATGGCTTTGAAATTACATCCTTTACCGTTTTACAAAAATGTTTTTGAAACAGATGGTATGTTTTAACAAGATCTAGAATTTTTAGTGTTGTAAGATTTTGACTATCCCTTACGTTTACCAATAATATACTTCCCAGGTTATTTCCGGAACATTCAGGGTATAAATTTTATTTGCTATGCAACTATCTTTAATTTAATAAAAACATGGAATCATTTTTGCTTTCTCTGCCTCGTTCATAGTAGGTAGAAAGGGTATTGCATTTTATCTAAAAATTCGATACCGAGATTTCACAAAAAATAAATATTTTGGGGCCCCCTGGATCCAAAAAAAAGCATTTTTAGAAAAAGGTCCGTGGTGTGTGTGTGTGTGAACAGCATAACTCAAAAACAAAACGTCGGATAAAAACCAAATGTGGAATTTAGATTCAGTAATTTCAAAGAAAATGCAACACGAAGATTTTCAAAAGAATCCCCCACCCCAAACTACCCTTTACATTGAACAGTTCTAAAAATGTTAGATATTCTAAAAAGATAACGATTTTGGTTAAAATACTACACATGATATTTACATCACAAATAAATGTATATCTTGAATTTTCTGGGAATAGTCTGTGAAATCATCTTCATTTGGAAGGAAATTTGTATAATCTTATGCAACTGGTAAACCCAAAGCGATATAGGAAAATGCATTACAAATAAAATGAAATAATGTTTTCAAAAATCTTTTTTGTAGCATCAGCCAATTCCGAGATATCAGTTATTAAAGCTTCGATTTGTTCAGTAATTTGTAATATTTGTTTGAAGTGTCGTCTATTTTTGTTCTCGCGATTGAATGCAAATTGTATGGAAGTTTCAGGCCATCATATAGCGTCCCATTCTTAAACATTTGACTATCGTACTAGTCTTACTACTATTTGTACCCTAATGAAGTGTGTAAAATGACTACTTCTGTAAAGGTTATGTGATTAAAATGAAGTAGATTGAAAAATAAACAATCCTAAGAATAATTTGTATACTCACTGATAAAGTATAGAAGGTAGAGAAAGTTATGTGAATGTAACAGAGTTTTTTAGAAAATAAAAAACATCGAACATTTTTCCATGTAGAGGGTAGTTTGGAAATCTTCATGAACACCCTTGGAAGACGCTGAAATTAAATGCCTAGTTTGGTATTGTCACGGTGCATTTGGCATTAGCATTATTATAGTGATTAATGTATAATTGGCCTATAATTCTAAACTTTTAAACCTGAAACTTAAAGCTACCATATGCTAGTCAAGTGGCGAGACATGGAAGCTGCAGCGTCAGATGGCATTCAACCCGGAGCCATTGCCCGGCAAATAGCGGAATTGCAGCCAGGACGTTCAACTGAATAATGACGTAGTGGAGAGTGTAGCCAGATTTTGTTTATAAACCCCGGGCTGTATGTATTTCTCGTGGTCGATTTTGGACCATCTTGCAACGAGACCCCACGTAGGTCTGATTCTTGATGGTCCAAAGTGTTATTTTAAAATGTGATAATCAACAAGCGCCATGCATCATCACCCTCCACGACAGATAAGGTACTTCTTCATTCAATTATTTGTAAACTCCTTTCCGGCCTCGTGCCGTATGTAATAATAAATTATATTTTATAGATGTATGTGGCTATCATTTAATTGTTCAAGATTGCCCTGGTCATACATACGTTCTTTCCCTTAGCAAGTATCATAGAGTATAGGAAACCTTAAAGACCTTCCTCATCCTTGGTTTCCTTCCTTGTTCAGCGAGTCGCTCTGGTTGGGGTACGATCCCCTAATTTAGAAATAGCATACGTCGGGAGATGCATGGGTCTCCTGCCACATGTTGGGGCTAGTCATACACCCCTTGCATCCTCTGAGCTACCCCTTCAGTTACCTGTGACTTTCAGTGACATCCATCCATTCACTCACTCCCTTCCAAGCCCAATTTTTACCGTGACATTTGGTGGATGCGCCTCTTTGAGCGCAAGTCGTTACCAACTAAACATCCCTTATTCCACCCGTGACAACTAGGTGGGAGTCGCCGGTTTGTTGAGCGCCTCTACCTTCGAAACCTTTAATCCCATCCCATATCCTTACCGTGACCACCTGGTGGAGTCACACAGGTGTAGATTGTGGTGGAATAGTTACCCTGGTGACCCGTTGCTGCATCCCCAAAACCACTGTGGCAATATTTAAGCGGCCCTTTTTGTGGGGGTACGCTATCCACAGACAGACAAACATAAATACACACGCATGCCTTTCCTGTAATCGGAGGCCTCAAAACTTGCATTTCCGGTGAGATCTCGGAATAGAATTTTTGGGTGGAATGCAGTACATTCTTTACTTACTAGATAAGCAGTAGAAAAATTAAAGTGAAATAAATTTGAACTGAACAGCTTTTTTTAAATTATAGATTGCAATAGGTGAGTGTAATCTGTGTGCTTCTAATTACACAATTACGGAAATGACATTGTTGGATATCTTTGTTCTCTAATCAGAAGATAAAAACATGTTCACAGCAACATACAAACCTGCTCCCATACTCAACAATCAGTCGATTGGTGTATCCATCAAAAGAGAAATTCTTACGTGTATTCACATTCCCAAGTTGCCCTACTCTCAGTAGAAGAAAAATATATTTTACATCCAATAGTGACAGGAATTAGGTTAAAACTCGCAGAGTATGATAAACATATGTGCAGTGCATGTATAAGATGACATGTCGGGAATGAAAGAGTGGATATTCTAACAAAAGAAGAGCTTCCAGTAATGAAAATTATGCCTACAAAAACGTTCAATATCATGACTGCAGTCAAAGTGTAAGATATAGACGACAAATTCCTGGAATTCACAGTGGATAAATAGCGACAGCAACTCAATAGCACGAAAATTTACTTTTCCTGATATACAGTTGCCTAAAATATAAAGCCTTCTTTCCTGATTTTATACTGACACAATTTGTTTCTGGTCACGGCAAATTTGGTACAGACTTCGACGATTTCGTATTATCATAGAAAATGATCTAGACTGCGCTTGGGGAAATGAAGAAACAGTAGTAAATTTACTGTTTAATTGTCCTCGGTTCATTTACAGAAGGTGCTGCTTGAAACTTAATTTAAACCATTGTAATATAGAATTGTTAAACCCATTGCATAAGTACTTTCTCTACTACGTAAAGTAAGTAGGGGAAGTAGGGGAAGTATTGTATTTCACCCAAAAATTCGATACCGCGATTTCACAAGAAATATATGTTTTGAGACCCCCTGAATCCACAAAAAGCATTTTTGGAAACATGTCCGTGTGTGTGTCTGTGAACAGCATGACTCGGAAACGAACAGTCGGATAAACGCCAAACTTGGTATTTAGGTTCAGTATCCTCCAGAGATGCGACACGAAGGTTTTTAAGAAAATACCCCCACCTCAGATTACCCTTTACATGGAACATTTTTCGAACATTTTAATTTTCTCAAAAATGGCTCTAACGATTTTGATTAAAATATCATATGTTTAAGACATTTTCATTACAAATAAAATGTATATCTTGAATTTTCTGGGAACGTCTCCAAAAGTATTTTTCATTCTGAACGACTTTTGCATAACTGGTAAACCATGAGAGATAGGCAAAAGTTTACTACACAAAAAATGTAGATCGCGTTAAAATACACAATTTATGTCATATACATTTTTGTTGTTGAGTGAACCATTTTCGAGATTTTGTTTGTTATTCCCTTAAACAACGTAAGCATCCTGGCAGTCATAGTTAGAATGTGACTAGATTATCCCTTGCGTTTGTGAACCCCTGCACGAACTATACACGTGTAGTTTAAGTGTATATTTACAGAGTGAAATTTGTACACATGATTTGTGCCGGAGATTGAATATGCAGGTTTTTTCATGTTGGTTAACGGTCTAATGGTTAAGCAAGCTTGCACATTCTCGGAACACCACAGGTACTCTAACGGACAAACCACAAACCACAACGCAGTATTTTTGGTTATCACCATTTTGCATGTGCGTGCTTTGATATGGGGGTTTATAATGTGACAGGCGGTGTAAATGTGTTTCTCTTTTACCACACATGAATATTATAATGTGCACGGGAGAAAAACAAATTCCAAGCAGCATTATCAGTCAAACAGGCGTTCTCATGTTTAATTCCATATAATGTGGTGGCTATTCAAAGCGATCACTCATTCACAATCTGTGAACTGCGCAACATTTTAATTATGCAAAATCAATCAGAACTTTTACAGCTGAACTTAATAGAGGGGCAGCTTTTGCTGTAGTGTAACAATTTATAACAAACCAGAAAACATTACGCATTAATTTGAATTTAAAATTAATAAGCGGTTATTTTCCTAACGACGTGGCTGATTGTTCTCGTAGACCAGTCTAGAAATTAATCTATTAGCAAGTAGGTAATGTGGACGATAGTGACATATATTGGCTATCATTTGTGTATGGATTTCAAACCTACACAAGGAACATATTAACACGGGAGTTAGGGAGACTTATTTGCCTTAAGTAGAGATAAAAGACTATACTACCACAGTTAAATATGCTAAATTCATGATCCTTTATCTCGAAAACTATATAAAAGACTGAAATATAGATGCATTCCTTCTAGATTTACTGACCTACTTTTATATAATAAGAAGAAACATCAAATATACCATCTTTTTATTACTTATCAGCAATTACTGGTGTAAAAAAATCTGATGTGTTACACTCACATGACCTTCTCTACTCTTGTACAAACTATTTTTACAAACGCTTATTCTCCACATACTTCATGTTAATCGAGATAAACATTTGCAGACTCTATCTTATTGCTAATTTTCTTGTAGATGTAAGGGGAATATATATTTACAAGGTCAATATAGAAGTACAGTAGCCTTTAAGCACATACATATCTCTTAATAGCTGGTTGCTAGGTGAAGCACTATTCGCTTTTCCACAGATTAATACTCTTTGCATATCCAAGACAAAAAAATGAATAACGAATTCCCATTTGAGAAAATAAGTATTGAAAAATTTAAGGGAATAACAAGCAATATCTCGAAAATGGTTCACTGAACAATGAAAATGTATATGACATAAATTGTGTATTTTACCGCGATCTACATCTTTTGTGTAGTAAAATTGTGCCTATCTTTTATGGTTTACCAGTTTACCAAAAGTCGTTCACAATGAAGAATACTTTTGGAGACATTCACAGGAAATTCAAGATATACATTTTATTTGTCATGAAAATATCTTAAACATGTGAGATTTTAATCAAAATCGTTGGAGCCATTTTGAGAAAATTATAATTTTCGAAAAATCTTCCATGTAAAGGGTAATCTGGGGTGGGGGGTTTTCTTGAAAACCTTCGTGTCGCATCTCTGGAAGATACTGAACCTAAATACCAAGTTTGGTGTTTATCCGCCTGTTCGTTTCTGAGTTATGCTGTTCACAGACACACAGACAGACACAAACACGGACATGTTTCCAAAAATGCTTTTTTTGGATTCAGGGGGTCTCAAAACATGCATTTCCGGCAAAATCTCGGTATCGAATTTTTGGGTGGAATACAATACTTCCCCCATACTTACTATACGTAGTAGAGAAAGTAATAACGAACGATATTAACACCAAAGTACATCCATAACAGCCCTTGAGGATACTTTTATTACACTAAAATTTAACTTGGCTGTCTTCACTAGTTCCTGTAAAAAACAGGTCATTTATGCCAGAAAATATCATTCACAGAAATAGTGGTTAAAAGTAAAAGTGGAGAAACCAAACTTGTATATATTTACAAACAAAGAAACCGTGTAGCTTGAGCACGAAATAGCCGCCATAATTTACAGTAGTACCAGTTTTTAGAGCAAAACTTCCCCTAAAATTTAGCTCTCTACTCCAAAGTGTGTAGGATTGCACGAAGTGGTGCAGAATTCACACTACAAAATTGTAGGTGTAGCACGTTTTTAAAAATATGTGACTTTGCACGATTTTATTTATCTTCTATCATTTATTAATCGGTATAAAACTACTCTTACGAAAGCTTATTTTTCCATCTACTTTATTTTAATCTAGACAAACCTTTGTAGAAATAGTTACATTATACATGAAAAAGGAATAGCGATAGTCGAATGTTTAAGAACTGGCGCTATATGCTGACCTTGGAATTCCATATTGCTTCCATACAACCGCGAGAAACTGAACGTTGACAAGACTTTAAAGAATAACAAAGAATTCAACAATTCCAACCATAAAACGGACATATTTGAAATGGCTGCTACCACAAGAAAAGTTGTTTTGGATATATTGTGCGTTTTAAAGCATTTTTGGAAACATGTCCTTGTGTGTGTCTGTCTGTGCGTGTGTGTGTTCGTGTGTGTGTGTCTGTGAACAGCATAACTCAGAAACGAACAGTCGCATAAACATCAAACTTGGTATTTAGGTTCAGTATCTTCCAGAGATGCGACACGAAGGTTTTCAAGAAAATCCCTCACCCCAGATTACCCTTTACATGAAACTTTTTCAAAAATTTTAATTTTCTCAAAAATGGCTCTAACGATTTTGATTAAAGTATCATATGTTTAAGATATTTTCATGACAAACGAAATGTATATATCTAATTTTCTGGGAATATCTCCAAAAGTATTCTTCATTGTGAACGACTTTTGCATAACTGATAAACCATAAGAGATAGACAAAACTTTACTGCACAAAAATGTAGATCGCGTTAAAATACAGAATTTATGTCATATAGATTTTTTTGTTGAGTGAACTATTTTCGAAATATTACTTGTTATTCCCTTAAATTTTCCAATACTTATTCTCAAATGGGAATTCGTTATTCATTTTTTTATGTCCTGGACATACAAGGAGAATGGAATGCGCTTCATAGCAACTAGCGCTTAAAATATTTGACTACCGCTTAAAGCCTACCATATTCCCCTTGCACCTACAAGAAAATTAGCAATAAGATTAACATCTCGATTAACATGAAGCATATGGAGAATAAGCGTTTGTAAAAATAGTTTGTACAAGAGTAGGGAAAGTCATGTGAGTGTAACGCATCAGATTTTTTCGTGTACGCTTTTGTTTATCGCTTAGGGTTACCAGTTATACAAGTTATACATTTCCTTCGAAAGAAGAGGACTTCATAGGCTATTCCCAGAAAGTTAAAGATATATATTTTATTTGTCATATAAATAGTGTTAATGTATGGTATTTTAATCAAAATCGTTAAAACAATTTGTGAGAAAAAAAATTAAAAATGTTCCATGTAAAAGCATAGTTGCAGCGCGGGAATTTTCTTGAAAACCTTCGTATCGTATCTTTGGAAGATACTGAGCTTAAATATACTTCTCTGCATACACATAGTAGGTAAAGAAAGTATTGCATTCCACCCAAAAAATTCGATACCGAGATTTTTTATCACAAATGTATATTTTGAGACCCCTGAATCCAAAAAAAAGTATTTTTAGAAACATTTCTGTGGGTGTGTGTGTCTATCTGTGAACTCATACGAATAGTTGAATATACACCAAACTTGGTTTTAAGAGTTGCTTCTTTGAGAGATACTGAACTTAAGATTTTCAACAAAATCCCTCCCACTCTAAACTACCCTATACATGAAATATTTTTCTAAACTTTTAATTTCACATAAATAGTTCTTACAATTTTGATTAAAATATCATATATTAAAGATATTTACACGAAAAATAAAATGCTTCTCTTCAATTTTCTGGGTATAGCCTGTACTTTTCATTCCGAAGGAATCTTGTATAATGTTGTATAACTGGTAAACGTTAAACGATCAGCAAAACGTGCTTCACATAACATGTAGATCTTTTTAAAACACACAGTATATTTCAATTAAGCTTTATTTGTGCTATAAGCCATTTGAGATATGCGTTATTAATGGTTCGAACTGTTTATTCTCCTGTTAACATTCAGCTGACAGTCCAGTTCTAAAGCATTTGACTATCGATGTTCTCTTT
The DNA here is from genome assembly GCA_030765065.1 of Deroplatys truncata. Classification (NCBI taxonomy): domain Eukaryota; kingdom Metazoa; phylum Arthropoda; class Insecta; order Mantodea; family Mantidae; genus Deroplatys; species Deroplatys truncata. The sequence goes on along the minus strand of CM060979.1, from coordinate 48,282,386 downwards.
ATCTATAACGAAATGTGTAATGCAGCTATCTCTGCAGAGGTTTATTTGGATTAAAATGTTGTAGATAGAACAAATAAGCTTAGTGAATAGTTTGTATACTCACTAATAAACAATAGAGGATAGAGAAAGCCATGTAAATGTATCACATCAAATGTTTGAGTTATGCTGTTCACACACAGGGACGTTTCTCTAAAAACGATTTTTTTTATTCAGGGTGCCTCAAAACATGTATTTTCGGTGAAATCTCTATCTAGTTTTTGGGTGGAATGCAATACCTTATCTACCTACTATGTATGTGGTAGATAAAGTAAAAATTAATTTAAAATATAAGTACTATGCCTGAAATGATAATATATATCAAATTAAGGAGGAAGTTCTAATTAACCAGACTGCGCAAAAAGAATTAAAACTAACTTATATATAGTTTTCGCCATTTAGCCTTAAAAATAGTTGAAAATAATTCAGGAAAGAAATTCGTGAAGCACACTAGAATAGTTATTTATTTCTTTATTTACTTGGAAGAGATAAGACCATTTGATCTTCTCTTCCGCTCAACCATCTAGAACAAACCTGAATACAATATTATGATCACATTGATGGTACACAGATAATACTTAAAATAACACAAAACAGAAATAGCACAAATATCAGAGGAACAGTAAAGTTAAATTAATTGAAAATATAGAGAAACTGAGCTAATAATAATGAATATCTTAAAAATCTGATGTGTTACACTCACATAACTCTCTCTACTCTTGTAAAAACTATTTTTACAAACGATTATTCTCCATATGCTTCATGTTAATTGAGAGATAGAGATGTTAATCTTACTGCGAATTTTCTTGTAGATACAAGAGGAATTGCTAGGCTTTAAGCGATAGTCAAATCTTTTAAGAGGTGGTTGCCATGTGGAGTATTCCATTCTCTTTGCATTACCAGGACAAAAATTGAATAATGAATTTGAGAAAAAGTATAAGTATTGGAAAATTTAAGGGAATAACAAGCAATATCTCGAAAATGGTTCACCCAACCCAAACAAAATGTATGACATAAATTGTGTATTTTAGTGCGATCTACATTTTTTGTGTAGTCATATTTTGTCTATCTCTTATGGTTTACCAGTTATGCAATAGTTGTTCACAATCAATAATACTTTTAGAGACATTCCCAGAAAATTCGAGATATACATTTCATTTGTCATGAAAATATCTTAAACATATAATATTTTAGTCAAAATCTTTAGCCATTTTTGAGAAAACTAAAATTTTCGAAAATTGTTCCATGTAAAGGGTAGTCTGGGGTGGGGTGCATTTTCTTGAAAACCTTCGTGTCGCATCTCTGGAAGATACTAAACCTAAATATCAAGTTTGGTGTTTATCCGACTGTTCGTTTCTGAGTTATGCTGTTCACAGACAGACACACAGACACACACACACACACGGACATGTTTCCAAAAATGCTTTTTTTGGATTCAGGGGGTCTCAAAAACATATATTTCCGGTGAAATCTCGGTATCGGATTTTTGGGTGGAATACAATACTTCCCCTACTTTACGTAGTAGAGAAAGTAAAAATTGTTTTTAACTGAAATCTGCAACCTGTGACGAAAATCATATAAAGTATGACAGCCCTTGACATCTTGTGGAAGTGAATTCCAGAGCCTAGCAACCTTCCAGTTAAAGTTGACGAGTATAGAGATGTTCGATGAAGCAGTATTGAAAGTATGTGACGATTTTCCGAGCGTGTATGAAGATTGTGAGACGAAGAGAAAATTTTAAAACGAGAAGCTAGGTATGTAGAGGAAGTAGTGCCAATAATTGCGAATTGGTGAAGAACTGAACTTAAGACAATTAAGAATAAAGTAACGAAAAAAAGAAAAAATGACATAAACCTGAAAGAATGGACATGTTTTCCGGTGGAAGCCGAAGCTACACTTACGGGACCGCAGTACTAAAGGATAGAGGGAGGTAGCGATAGTAAGTGAATTATTAAAGTAACTTAAATATGCGCTTGTAGGAGGCCCAAAAGGGATTTTCCATAGATGCCTTAGACTTGCCTCGACTGCAAGTCAGTGGTTAGGTTCTCCAAAGAGGCATAGAGTTAAAAGGGAATATTAAGCAGAACAATAAGACTAAGAAGGCAATTAACGTGCTAAACTTTATACGCAAACCAAATAAGGAAGGATATAGGATACACCGAGACGGTTGGTTTATTATAAATTTGAATATCGGGAAATAAGAAAACGACATATGAAGAATAGCTGCTGCAGAAATGAACAGAAATGTTGAGGTTGCAAAGGTTGTAAATGAGGTTGTGTGAAAGAGATGGAGCTCTAAATGTTGTTGTGGGATGACACAGAAGGTTGTTATTCACGGAATGTGAAAAGAATGAAAGAGAATAATTGGCCAGAGACTTCCTACTTCGCAAACACGAGAGAATACGAGCAGTCATCAAAAGAAAAGGAATAATACCATTAGTACGGAAACGGACCTTCATAGCTTACAGTAAACTCAAATAACGACAGTGAATACTGCTGCATTTAACAATACCTGTACTACTTCTGGGTAGTAAAACATAAAGGTAAAGGTACTAACGAAACAGGGGGACCCGAAACCGGGGGGGGGAGTAATGCACGTAGGCTAGTTGACCTTTTGTGCATTTACCAGTGACCCCCCGGGAGGGAGGAATGAAGGAAGAGACCTTGTGGCAGTATTTTTAACACTTAAATAATTTCAATTAAATTATATAATATATAAATTCAATAACAGCCCGCCTTGAAGCAATATGTATGCAATAGTTTGTAAAAATGTATGTAACAGTCATTGCAAATGTTTATATTATTGTCAACATGTTCAATAAGGTTATGTGAACGCATTACGTAATTTAATAATGTAAGAGCTGTGAGAATAATAAGTTTAATGTTGCTAACAATGAGGTAACCTTGAGGCAATAATGAGTTTGACAGTTTGAATGCTAATAGTCATGATTAGGGCAGCAATAATGTAAATTTTGTGACAGTTTAAAAATAGCCAATCAACAGCCAGAAAAAGCTTTAGTAAAATGCAGGTATTCTATTGGACTAGGATTGGTCAATCAGAGACTTGAAATACAGAAGTTTACGGGTTTGGACGGTTGAAGTATGTTCAGTTGCCTGCAGACCTTGATAGCAACCGGATGGAAGATGTGTTCTCTAGAGAAATATTACGTATTCGTGTGAAATAAAAATTAAGTATACGCGTTAACAAAGTGCAAGTATTAAACAAAAGAATCTCACAGCTCTTGATATCAGTGTAGTGTTATTTAATTTGTGTCAAGGATTAATAGAAAGAAGTGAAGTAAAACTTAAATTCTGTGTAAGCCTACATTCTTGTCGCACCACGCCCTGATTAAGAGAAACGTGTCTCTAAAGTAGTACTGACGCAGCCGAGGCAAACATAAACATAAATATGATATATAGAAGCCGTTTAATAGCAAAGTAAATATTTTTTTAAACTTGGAGCGTAACAACAAAAATACATCTTCAAAATCAGCTTTTCATACGTAGTAGCATATTACGTAACAATCTTCTTCAAATTGACGCCCAAAGCGTGGTGTAAACTCCAACAACAGTAAAACACTTCTTCAAATTGATGTTAATACGTGGAGCTAAATAAATAAACAGTAAACAAACTAACTTCTTCAACCTAAAGAGCGACCAGATCCGGATGATAACTGGCGCAGTATAGATGGGGTCTCTAATGTTCCCAGATTGAACACATTCGTCCGGTCGTATCCACAAGCCACAAGACCTCCGGCAGTCACCTGGGTCCCACTCGGAGGGGAGACCTAACTGAGCAATCCCTACAGCGGCGCCAGGGAAGAAACCTCTACAGAACGCATCGTCACCATCCAGCCGCAACGTGCATAACACGGTCGCCTGGTCCTACAACCCTGAAACAGGAAGATGATGGGTAGAAGAAGTAGGAGAAAGGAAAACCGTAGAAGAAGATAAGCCCTTAGCATTCACCTGTTGGGGAAACACGAAAAACCATGAGCTAGAGTGGGCGGTCGCCGGGGATCGAATTTAAGTTTATTTAGAGCTAGCTTACGACTTAGACATACACCCTAGGCACCAGACGTTTTCCGTCAACCAGGTAAACCCAAAATGTGTATAATTTTCTCCTTGCAAACAGTTTAGATTAGTTATTAGAAAGATTAAAGCCCCTCTTGGAATCAGAATTATTCGTCTAAGAGTGTCACTTTTTCTCCACCCTTCCAGCTACCCGCAACTTAGAACCCTCTCGATGACATCCCTGAGCTACGTCCCCGTCCTCTTGTCAATTGGTATAGACGCAGATTTGGGCAAAGTGGCCGTAAGTCACACTACCATACCAAGATAAATGCCAACGACAGCGGTCATGACTATTATAAACCCAAAGATACTGAATGTGATTTGTATAAATTTCAATACCTGGGGAACCATAACGAGTTTAAAATAAAACTTGCCTTATAGGTCATTTCCATCGGTAAGAACAGGGATATTCATTGCTAAAATAATTACCATATATTGTATTGTTTATTGTACATCTTCCAAGTTACAATTTACAAATTTTGTCGCATTTATTTTCATGTTTCTACCTTATTTTGTACATACCTGGTACCCTACTTTAAGTTGCACAGCCAGTGTAGCTCCCTGGCCTTCAGCGCTGCTGTGCAACCTTTATCTTTCTTTGCTAAACCTTCATTACAATTTATTTAAGTTTATCTTGCCTCCTCTCCCTCTCATCCTTTTTTATTGTTTCATTTTTATTAAAAAATCCACTACTTTCTTATTTCTTACTTCTTGCTTGCTTGTTAGCATTTTCAGTGCAACTAAATCATCCCTCCCCCCATATTATTCCATTTCTAATCCCAGATTTTCTCTCTCCATTTTTTAAATCTTCACATTCAGTTAGATAATGTTCTACACTTTCCTTCCCATCACAAAATTCACATACCCTTTTATCATTACTCTTAAGCCATTTAAAGATATCGTTTCCGTTCTCATTCAAGCTAACGATTCTTTTTCTCTTTCATTGCACGCTCTATATACGCTTTTCTTCTCCATTCCTTTTTATTTTCCTGTAAAATTTCAGAGATTTTTTGTTATCTATACTTCCCCATATTTACTGCCTTTTAATATCTTCAACCGTTTCCCTGACTTGGATCCAAAAACCTGGACTGTTCCTTTACCCTTGTAACCATATATCTTTCATTCCTATTTATTCCAATGCCTTCTTCAACCCTGCTCCCCATCTATTCTCAGTTTTATACTCTCCTGTTACGATCCAGCGTCTTAATATTTTCTTAATATCTCCTCTCCTTGTCAAACACTCCCACCAAATTTTGTCCTCTCTCCATCACTGTACTTTTCCTTCTTGTTTTCCCTAATTCTAATAAAATGACTTACACCGGGACTCATCTCGGCAAACCTAATAGTTCTTTGCAAAATAACTGTTCTGGTCCACCTTGATAGCTAAATCTGACCCCCCCCGCCCCAGATTTCCGCTCCGTACAGCATTCGTGCTCTCTTCATAGCCATATATCCCCTTTCCAACCACTTTGGACATTTCTAATTTAAATTTACATGTTCTTGCACTTACCATGACCGCTTTGTTCTTTGCCACTATCTTTCTACAGTGAGCCTCGCAATTTCCATTGCTACTTACTTAGTTGCACCCCCAAGTAATCGAATTCCTGGACCACTTAAAATTTTTTCCATCGAGTTCCATTGCTCGTCTTGCCTTGATTTCATAGCGTTTTAAAAACTTAAATTTTGGATATATTCACATTCACAATTATTTTCCATTCCTCGCAGAATTTATTTATCCCATTTATTGCCTTTTGAAAACCTATCAGTGTTATGAATCTTACCGTTACATTATCTGCATATAACAGGAATAATCAAAATCAATTGGGTCACTTCCAAGAGAGAATCAAAATGAATATAAGTAGTACAGTACAACCAGTAATTTATTCCGTTATTCACATTGGTGCGTAAAAATGAGAAAGGTGAAACCATCCTCAGTCTCTTAATTCGGCTTCCATTGCACATAAAATTTAGATAAAATCCGCAAAACTTCAAACTTGTTGTGCTTACAATTTAAAGTAGCCTGGTAAACAGATAAACTCCAGCTGTCTTATGTTCACGGATGAAGTAGAGAGCATCTTTACGCTATTTGCCCCACATTTTGGGCGTCAATCTGAAGTAGGTTGTATTGAAAGAGTTGTATTATATTTCGACTGTTGGGGAGCCGAACTTGAAGTAGTAGCAACCGCACGTATGCTAAAAGGGTTCTGGAACCCTTCTCCCAAATGTACTTTTCTGTGTCCTTTGCCCCCCAAAAATGTTTAAAAATCTTAACTTTGAAATTTTGACTGTTTCTTTAAATATTATGTATTCATGTTTGCCTCGGCGCTGCGTCAGTATTTTTATTAGAGATGTTTCTCTTTGCAGGGTTGTGGTGCGACTGAAGAATGTAGGCTTACACGGATTATAATTTTACTTCACTTCTTTTATTAATGCTTGACACTATTTAAATAACACTTCACTGATATAGAGAGCTGTGAGATGTTTTTAATTAATTACTTGCACTTTTTAACACGTAAACTATTTTCATCTCGCACTGAATACGTATTAAACTTCTCGAGGACGCATCTCGCGTCCGGTTAGGGACGCTGTCTGCAAGCAACACATCCAGTTATGAAGCTGTCTACAAGCAACTGAACTCTAAATTTGTAAATTTTGACTCTGATTGGCTAATCCTAGTCCAATAGAATACTTTCATTTAACTAAAGCTTTTTCTGGTTGTTAATTGGCTATTTTTTAAACTGCCTAAAAATTTACATCATTGTTGCTCCAATAATGACTAGTAGCATTATCAGTCTTTCTTACTCATTATTGCCTCAAGGTTACCTCATTGTTACCTCATTGTTAGCAACTTTTAACCTATTATTCTCACAGCTACTGCATTATTAAATTACGTAATACATTCACATAACATTATTGCACATGTATACAATAATATAAACATTTACAATGACTGCAATATACACTTTTTATATATTGTTACATACACATATTGCTTTAAGGTGGGCTGTTATTGAATTATGTATTATATAATTAGACTGAAATCATTTAAGTGTTAAAAATACTGCCTCACGGAATACAGCGTGTCAAAACATTTTTATTAAAATAAAAATTAATAAAGCTCCAATCATATCCGAAATTGTATTAAGCAAGAGCAAAATATTTCATTTTCAATGTGTGAAATAAAAGTCTGGTGTGTTGCATTCACATGACTTCTTTACTCACTCGTCTACAAACTATTCTTACCAGAGCTTATACTTCTAAGTATATTAGAGTCGAGATAAAATTCCACTGGCTGGCCCCGTAGCTCAATCGGTAGAACATCTGCCTGTTGTATGAGGGCTCCGGGTTCGATTCCTGGCGGGGGATGAGAATTTTTCTCTAGCCAAGATTATTCTCTATCCTCCCAGAGCCTGGGAGTGTGAATGTGTGTGACTAAAATCCAAAGTGCAAGAAACACAACGATAAGCGAATACAAGTTAACACCATTGCCTTAGGCAACAAGTTCCAACGAAAAGGTTGCCGATAAGATCAATGTAGTTAAAGGCGGGGCATAAATGCAACTATTTTTACTTTCTCTACTACGTATAGTAAGTAGGGGAAGTATTGTATTCCACCCAAAAATTCGATACCGAGATTTCACCGGAAATATATGTTTTAAGACCCCCTGAATCCAAAAAAAGCATCTTTGGAAACATGTCCGTGTGTGTGTGTGTCTGTGAACAGCATAACTCAGAAACGAACAGTCGGATAAACACCAAACTTGGTATTTAGGTTCAGTATCTTCCAGAGATGCGACACGAAGGTTTTCAAGAAAATCCCCCCTCCTCAGATTACCCTTTAGATGGAACATTTTTCGAAAATATTAATTTTCTCAAAAATTACTAACAATTTTGATTAAAATATTATATGTTTAAGATATTTTCAAGACAAATGAAATGTATATCTCGAATTTTCTGGGAATGTCTCCAAAAGTATTCTTCACAGTGAACGACATTTGCATAACTGGTAAACCATAAGAGATAGACACAATTTTACTACACAAAAATGTAGATCGGTTAAAATGCACAATTTATGTCATATACATTTTTAGTTGCTGAGTGAACCATTTTCGATATATTCCTTGTTATTCCCTTAAATTTTGCAATAATTTTTCTCAAATGGGACTTCGTTATTCATTTTTTATATCCTGGACATACAAAGAGAATGGAATGCGCCACGTAGCAACCAGCTCTTAAAATATTTGACTATCGCTTAAAGCCTAGCAATTCTCCTTGCATCTACAAGAAAATTAGCAATAAGATTAACATCTCGATTAACATGAAGCATATGGAGAATAAGGGTTTGTAAAAATAGTTTGTACAATGAGTAGAGAAAGTCATGTGAGTGTAACAGAACAGATTTTTATATTTTTCTTGATATTTGTTTTTCCTGTAAAGCGTAGTTTGGCGTGAGGGTATCTACGTGTCGCATCCTTGGAAGATAGTGCACTTAAAATATCAGGTTTGGTGTTTAACGACTGTTCGTTTTGATTACTGTTAAGACAAACCATTTTCTAAAGATGCTCCTTTTTGGATTCAGAGAACCTCAAAACATGTATTTCCGATGAAACCTAGGTATCAAACTTCTGGGTGAAATGCAATAGTTCCTCTTTTTAGTATACCTACGTATAGCAGAGAAAGTGAAAAAGAAAGGATGAAAAAAAGAAGAAAAAGTATGTTACTCTGACTTTTTCTACCCTCCATGGTTTATTAGTAGCTGCGCAAATTATACTTACGAAAGGTTATTTTTCTATATACCTACTTCATTTTAATCGAGATAAACCTATGCAGAAATATCTAAATTATTCATTTACTTATAGATAAAAAGTGAACAGTCATAGTCAAGTGTATAAGAACAGGACGCTGTATGCTGGCCTTAAAATTGCATATAACTTTACATAAATAGCGAAAAACAACTGAATGTGGACAAGACCTTAAAGATGACAAAAGTATTGAAAAATGAGAAGAATTAATAACAGATATCTGGGAAACTGCATTTGACACAGAAATTTATTTGAAATAAGTTGTGTGTTTTAAATAGATATACAGGTTTTGTGCAGTACGTTTTCACCTGTCGCTCAAGGTTTACCAGTTATATAGGATTGTACAAAATTCCTTCCGAATAAACAGCACTTCTCAGACTATTCACGACATGCATTTTGTTTTTATGTAAATATCTTTAATATAGGTTTCTTTAATTAAAACTGTTAAACATTTTTAAGTATTTAAAACAAATCTGAAGTGTTAGACTCGCATGACTTTCTCTACTCTTGTACAAACTATATTTACAAACCCTTATTCTCCATATGCTTCATGTTAATGGAGATGTTAACGAAGATGAAACGAAGTATATGAAATGCTAGATGTGAATCATTGTACAATTTGTACGATGGTGCAATTGGTACCATTTGTAAATGGTAAAGAAGGTCATGCAAGATTTTACATTGCAGATATTTCACGTAGGCTTTATCCATTTCATGATTTAAAGTGTATTGATCCGTGCAATTCTACTAACACACCATTCAAAAATATACAAACAATTTTATTAAAATACTTCTGTGAACACTCAGTAAGAAGTTTTAATCTGGCCACCTCTACTTGTGTTACAACAAACTTTCACATCAGCTCTATTGACTAAAGTTCATTAAAAATAAAATGTAAGTGTTTGAAACACTAAGGTGTAAGTACTGTAAACTCGTTAAGCTTGAGGCAGTGTTTTTAACACTTAAATGATTTCATCTAATTATATAATATGTAAATTCAATAACAGCCGGCCATGAAGCAATATGTGTATGTAATAATTTGTAAAATGTATGTAACAGTCATTGCATATGCTTGTATTATTGTATCCATGTATAATAATGTTATGTGCATATATTACGTAATTTAATAATGTAGGGGCTGTGAGAATAATAGATTAAAAGTTGCTAACAATGAGGTAACAATGAGTTAACCTTGAGGCAATAATGCATTTGAAAGTTTAACAATACTACTTTGATTCTTGGAATCAATAATGTAATTTTAGAGACAGTTTATAAAAATATCCAATCAACAACCAGAAAAAAAGCTTTATTTAAATGAAGGTATTCTATTGGATTAGGAATAGCCAATCGGAGACTTGAAATACATAAATTTACAAGTTTAGGCGGTTGAAATCAATTCAGTTGCTTGCAGACAGTGTTTGTAACCGATGCGAGATCCGTCCTCCAGAGATTAAATACGTATTCGTGTGAGACTAAAAATAAGTTTACGTGTTAAAAAGTATAAGTAATTAATAAAAGAATCTCATAGCTCTATATCAGTGAAGTGTTATTTAAACCGTATCAAGTATTAATAAAAGGAGTGAAGTAAAATTATAATTTGTGTAAGTCTACATTCTTAGTCGTACCACAACCCTGCCAAGACATCCATGTTTCTAGCAATAATACTGTCGCAGCCGAGGCAAAAATAAATATTAAATATTTAAAGAAACAGTCAAAATTACAAAGTTAATAATATTTTTAAACTTAGGACAAAGGCTACCGGAAAGCGGGTACCATACGTGCGGTTGCAACTACTTCAAGTTCGGTTCCCCAACAGTTGAAATATAATACAACTCCTACTTCAAATCGGCTTTTCCATACGTGAAACAACCTTCTCAAGCCTAGCATACAATAGCTGTTCATTTTACTATCTAAAACATTTGCTGCTTTTGCAACAACGTTAAATTTCCAATGCTAAATATTAATATTAACTAAGCAAGTGGCTTTCTTTTCCTGACAATTCAAGAGAGGGTTTCACTGTTTGATTAAGAGCATGTACGAAACCTTGATTTAATTTCCTAACCTCAAACAATCAGCCAGAGAGCCAGCTTTGAGTGGATTGGACTGCATCACAAAAGAGAGAGAAAAGAAAAAATCGAGAACAAATTCTAACAAAAGAAATGGGAAGGAACTAAAGAAAAGAAGACTCGATGAGAAAGAAAAAGTTTCTCAATTATTTCCATCTGTCTGAACGTGAAGAGTCCTATGATTAGCAAATGTGTTCTTATATTAATATGGTACTAATGACAATTTTAATGCTTTATTTTTAAAGTATTCAAGAATAAAAAGTTTTGAATCCTGTGCTCTGTGCTCTTGGTGTAGAAATGCAGAATTTGTTCTTTAAGTTACTCACATATGCCTACCAGTAGAATAATTAGTAGAATAATCTAAAAGCTTCAAATCCATCTCGTAATTTTTTTCCAGAGTACGAAAGAAACTACAATAATACAGTAAGACAAATATAATTCTAAATTAGACAATTTTATAAATGCTGTTGCTTATTGACGTGAAAATAAATCATGATTCGCTTCAGAATATTTACACAAAACACGAGAATCTGTAACTTGTTTAAATAATAGATTACTTAGATTTAGAAAGTCATTCCAAAATGCAATGGATGTTTTTAAAGAAACATCGCGTTTTAGAACTGTTTCAAACAATGATAATTGCGTTGTTCTCATTCAAGATTTGTATAGTTCTGTTTCGATGTTATAAGGATTTAACGCGTACAGGAAACGGTGGAAGAGTATTAGAATACTGAGAAATCAATTTAGTTGATTACGAATGATGAATACTTGTAATTAATGGCGTTTTATGTTGTTTTGTAATAAGTGGAGCATTCACTGATGAAACGAACTTGCTATATCGTTTAGCACAGTATGTATTCCACAAAGGCAGTTGAAAAACAAAACTAAATCACCGGAAGTGAAGAAGAACATTACTAAAGTAGCACAATTTGAAAATCTGTTGTTTCTTCTAACCGTTAGCCTCATTTTTTATTGAAAAAATGTACATGTTTTATTTCGAATGAGGTAACTGCTACGGCGACCACTAGGACTAACTTATAGCAGTCTGAAGTAGGCTAGCTCATGCACCAATGAAGGATAATACTATTAACAGTTCAGTCTAATGTTGTCAGAAGCTGTCTCTTGATTATGTTTACTATGCGCACTATACAATAGCATGTGTTTATTGCATTATGTTTTGCCTACATGTCGACTGTCAGCTTGAATTTGTACAGAAATTCCCTAGTATCACCTTCCTAATAAACCCATAATTTATGGGTTATTGGCAACATATAAGGTATTGTGTTATAAAAAAGAGACAGACAACCAATAGCTCTAACCGAGGAGAAACTAGATAAGATAGAGCCTGTTGCGAAAAGAAGCCAAGAAACTGGCTTTCTCTCGTTACAACAGACAAAATAATTGACTAGTCTGTTCGCTTTCAAGATTTGAAACCATATGATTATTACCTATGGAGAATGCGCAAAGTCAAGATTTGTGGAACAATCTTCATACGACTAGCGAGTCGGAATGTAGCTTCCAGCGTGTATTTTCCAGTATTTCGGCCGTATAAATTCATAGTGTTCAATAATGAATTCAACAGGAGCCAATTGTGTACAGACAGACAGTATCATTTCGAACGCCGAAAGTAAGCGTAGAATATTTATATTACCTTACATCATCAGCATCATCTAGAGTAGAAATGACGGGCGGGTGCGTCGCTGCTACAACCACGGATTTGCATAGCATTGCCAGGGAGTGGCGAACTGTTAGTCGCGTCTTTCAAACAAAACCAGGTATTTTGAAAATTCAAAACGTATTTGAATATGTTTTATTACTTGGAGAGGTGAAAATGCGGGTTATGTTAAAATTAAACGAAAAAAGGAAGATTATGCTATTTAAAACCTTCGGCCAGGTTTTTAAATTTCACATAAAAAAATATGAAATGTAAGTTGTAAGCCTTTTCATTAATATAGCCTTTTGCTTCTTCTCAAATTTATCTTGTGCTTTCATTTTATAATTATTTATATATCTATTTAGTGTGTGCTGAACATATTATCTTAGTTTCGTATTTCATCTTGTTGTGCTAGCTATGTTTTGTTGTTGATTTAATCGAAAGGTATATATTTTAATTGTCATACAAATAGCTTAAGGGGACACACTGGTACTAAAATGCAAAAACTGTTTTTCAAAGAAACACTATCTTCAACAGTCGATTACGCCCTATAAATATTATATTTGAAATTGGTGTAATCCAAATTGAGATGTGAAGAGCAATATCTCCAACAGCTGTGTTCCCAAATTTTAAACAGCTTTTTCTCTATATAGCAATTTTTGCTCTTTGAGGTATACTTTTTTGCGGTAAATATTGATGAATCAGGCTAAAATTTTCATGACATATAGAATATATGTAACGTGTTAAAGAAAACTATGCATTCCTTTGTTGATTATTCTCATACACACAAGTATATGCTTCTGTCTTTGCAATTATTACTGATACTTTCTTATGTTATCTTAAATGCAAAAATTAATATTTTTAGTAAGTATTAATATTTTGGAAAATAAATGCAAAAGCTTATTGTATAGGAATAGAACTAGCACACCAAATTTCAGACCCGTATTTTAATTCTAAATTGCAAAAACTAACTTTTATTATGCAATTATTTGCAGAAACGTAATAAATAATTGTGATTACAAAACTATTTAATTTAGAGCAATGAAACTTATACCAACAGTATATCATTGTTGCAGTTTAACCTGAACTTTTCATTGAAATTGGTTGATTGGGCTAGAAAATTCATTAGATACTAGTGTCCCTTAAACATATGGTATTTTAATCAAAATTGTCAAGAGCATTTTTTGGGAAAATAATGAATATCGACAAATTTTCTCTACAAAAGGGATTTTCTTGAAAATCTTCACGTTGCATCCTTGGAAGACGCCTTTGGAATTTAACTGGTTTTTCGCTTTTGAGTTGTGCTTTTCACATACAGACAGAAACACACACATACAGGGACTTTTTCTAAAAATTCTTTTTCTGGGTTTAGGGAGACAGCGTGTATTTGTTGTGAAATCTCTGCATCGGATTTTTTTCGAGTATTGCAACCTTCCACTTCTTACAATAGGTAAGAAGTAGAGAAAGTAAACAGCGATCAGAATAGTCAGTACAAAGGATTTGAATGCGCGTTCTCTTGAATGTATGCCACAAATGCTATCATCTGAACATTTTGCTCAGGCGGCCACTTTTATAAACACTGAAAAAATATATTTACCTTTAACATAATATAACTTGGCAAGCGGATTACATTTGGTACTCGCATTCATTGCAGAAAGCATGCTAAGTTCTCATTCTTGGAATCATTAGATGACGACGACATATTGGTAGGCTGAGGGCGCGAAGAAATGTCATGCGGATGTGGCATTTGCAGTATGGTGGGTGTAATTTAGGGATGTGTAAGGAGGTAGCTAAATTTGCTTCTGAATAGTTGCCGGGCATGGTGCAACGGCCCTTGTGTACCGATGATGTATTATTATTTTTCAAAATTTTTACTTTCTCTACTACGTATAGTAAGTAGGGGAAGTATTGCATTCCACCCAAAAATTCGATACCGAGATTTCACCGGAAATACATGTTTTGAGACCTCCTGAATCCAAAAAAAGCATTTTTGGAAACATGTCCGTGTGTGTGTCTGTGTGTGTGTGTGTGTGTCTGTGTGTGTGTCTGTGTGTGTGTGTGTCTGTGAACAGCATAACTCAAAAACGAACAGTCGGAGACGCACCAAACTTGGTATTTAGGTTCAGTATCTTCCAGAGATGCAACACGAAGGTTTTCAAGAAAATCCCCCCACCCCAGACTACCCTTTACATGGAAGATTTTTCGAAAATTTTAATTTTCTCAAAAATGGCTCTAACGATTTTGATGAAAATATCATATGTTTAAATAATGTCATGAGAAATGAAATGTATATCTCCAATTTTCTGGGAATGTCTCCAAAAGTATTCTTCATTGTGAACGACTTTTGCATAACTGGTAAACCATAAGAGATAGACAAAATTTTACTACACAAAAAATGTAGATCGCGTTAAAATACACAACTTATGTCATATACATTTCTTTTGTTGAGTGAACCGTTTTCGAGATATTGCTTGTTATTTCCTTAAATTTTCCAATACTTATACTTTTTCTCAAATTCGTTATTCATTTTTTTTATGTCCTGGACATGCAAAGAGAATGGAATGCGCCACATAGCAACCAGCGTTAAAATATTTGACTATCGCTTATAACCTACCATATTCCCCTTGCATCTACAAGAAAATTAGCAATAAGATTGACATCTCGATATCTCGTTTAACATGAAGCATATGGAGAATAGGCGTTTGTAAAATTAGATTGTACAAGAGTAGAGAAAGTCATGTGAGTGTAACACATCAGATTTTTTTATTTAGGAGCTGTTTAAATTTTGAAATACTAAACAACTCTTTCAAGGATTGTAAAGGAGCTAGGCTTTAGTTGCTGGTGGAATTCCTCGTTGTTACCGGATGTATCATTATGCCCTAAGCGGCGCTTCTGGGGTTGTAATACTCAAGGGACCGAAAGAGAGTGCTCCAATCGTATGACAAATGGTCGTATAATTTTGCGGCCCGGCGCCTAATTTCAGAGATGAGGCTTCGTGAAGCAGTCTCACGGGAGAGGAGCGGCATACAGAAGAGATAGCTCGAAGACCTCTATTCTGCCCCCGCTGCAGAAGTAGTCTGCGGCCATGTCCCAGATCTCGCGGGCGTATAATAGGATGGGGACCATGAGCGCTCTGAAAAGGCATAGCTTTAGCGGAACAAATAGCCCTGATCTTAAGATATGATACAGTGAGGCCCTGGCCCCAGAGACCCATGCGACAGGTTTCTGATGTGTTCACCAGAAGCTAGGCCTTTATCTAGCTTTGCTCCTAGGTAGGTGATGGTATTCATCCATTCAATCCTTCTCCTGAGGTGTGCAAATAAAGCGAAGTCTGTGGAAAAGCGGCGCTTAGCGAACATTGACGTGGCGTTTCTCCGGATTTATGGATAATTGCAAACACCTGCACCACTCTTGGAGGAGGTTGCGGTGTGCCTGTGTGGGATGAAGTGCCTGCTCTGTAGAGAGGTCGGCCACATAAACGGTGAAAAGCGTAGGGGAAAGTACCGGGCCTTCGAGGACTTCGCCTATTATTAGCCTTTGTGTTGATTTGTTTTCCACTACTGAAACTACAGAAGATCTGTGTTATAAATATGTGTGTAATAGGTGGATTATGTGTGTTGAGAGCTCCAGGTGAATGAGCTTGAGCAGGAGACTCGCATACCAGGTCATAGAGAAGGCCTTTTCGACGTCCAGAGAGACCACCGCTTTGCATGCCCTGCCCTGGTATCCTAGGGCAGCAGCCTACACCACGGGCAGCAACTGTTGTGAGTCTAGTGCCCAGGACGAAACCAAACTGATGTTTGGGGATGGTTTGAATGTCGCCCAGAATTTGGGGACAAGCGGGTTGGCAAAGCTTCTCTCGAAGACCTTCCAGAGGACAAACAGAAGACTGCTGGATCGGTTGTCCGGATGGACCGGATCTTTCCCTGGTTTAAAACTGCAGATCAGCCGGACCTCCCTCCATTCGCGTGGAAAGTTAATAAGGTGAGACACATGTTGAAGACATTTGTTAGAAACAGCTTGGCTCTGAAGGGAAGGTAAAACAGCATGTTGCGTGTAAGCTCGTCAGGCTCCGCGGCCTTTTAGGGTTGATACGCCGGAGTGCGCCCTAGAGTTCACTTGGTTTTATGACAGGAAGTCGATCCGCTTCTTCGGCGGACGGGAATGCTATTCCGTTTCTCTCACTCGCTGCTGAACCCGGACATTGATCACTGTTGTGTGGTGCAACTTGGATTAGCAACAATATGCTTGTCCGCTGGTTTATTTATGATTGTTGAGTTGAGTGTGTAGTCATTAATTGTTGATTGTGTTTGATGTAATTTGAGTGTATTGGAAAACGGATTCAATACAGTTCAGTTCGTGAAAAGGCAAGCAAGTACAAGGCAGTGCAGTTGAAATGACTCGGTGTGCCCTTGAAGAGCGTGCATTGGAAGAGACTCGATACAGGCATGTCAAGAGCAGTTTGTAGAGAGATTTGGAGACAACCATTATCCACCAAGTTAAGTCCACCATTTGGGCCTTATCGAAGAAACTGAAACATGTGAACTTTACTGGACAGACATGTAGAAGGTAGAGAACAAATGACTCAGGAAACAATCGAGAATGTGAAGAATAGGCTACTGGCATCTCCCTATATATAACTCCGCGGACTTTCGCAAGAAACAGGAATGTCCAAAAACACTTGTTAGCGTGTTGCGAAAAAGTGAAGCTTCCCGTTTCACTGTGGTGCACGAATTAAAAGGCACTGACAAACTGAAACGCGTACATTACTGTTAAATGTTTCAAACCGCTCTTCAAAATAATCCGACCATTCTGGACTACACTTGATGCACCTATGAGGCATGGTTTAGCCTGTCAGGACATAAATAATCAAAATTATCGTATTTGGGCAAGTGAAAACCCCCATATTATACGCGAAGATGCACTTCTTTCAGGTAAAAAGGGGTTTGGTGTGCAATATCCCAGGCGAATTTGTCCCATCTTCTTCAATACCACTATCGCAACAAATGGATAGCTTGAAATATGAAATGTGTTTGTAAATCAACTTGACGACCAGCAACACAGCATGGGATATTTCCAACAAGAGGGTACGACATGCTATACATACATCGCCAACATGGCCGAAATTCAGACCTTTTTCGGCAACGCATCATTTCGAAAGGGTTTTGGCCACTGCGCTCGGCCGACCTTATATCACCTGAAGTTTTAAACCATGAACAATAGATCTTTGAAAGAAAACATCATCACAGAGATCCAGGCAATAAACATAGATATCCTAGCGCAGACATCAGATAATATCAACTTCCAGAATCTGCTATATCATCACATTTCTCGCAGAATCAGATAAGTCGTCTTAAAATTCATTGAAATATCTTCATTAGCATGGGAATTATTAAAATTATTAAGTAAATAACCCCAGGGTTCGGAAGCGAGTGGGACACCCTGTACTAATGTATTTATTTTTATTTGCAAGCATTTTCAACATTTTGGTAATCATCTTCCTTTTCCGGAAAATGTAAGGATGGCATAGTTATCAGAGAACCGCGTCTGTGAATTGAATCAAGCGGATTATCGCCCATTTTTTCTGGTTCATCTGAAAACTGCTTGCTCAGGTCCTGATTCTGCATATTTGCTTATGTTCCGCTTCGACAGCTAAACGGGAGGGGAGTGGTCGTCCAAACACATCATTACTTTCGGTTCGACGACCAGATTGGTGAACCTTTCCCTGAATGATCTATCATTTTAGTCTGCTAACAGTTGAATCTTATGTTGCGCCCCCTATCTCGTAACAGTTTCTATTTATTATTGTATAATCAGTCATCTGTATAATATTACTTCCCTACTGCGGATAATGAATCGTAATCCCTTTTGGAGACACCACGCTGCAAATGTTACAGCAAGATATATCTTAACTTTTTAAGAATATAAGTTTATGCTTATTTTGAGAGTGGTATAACGTTATTTAATATTATTGTAGCCCCACGTTGTGGTAGCCAATTTGAAGTGTTTTATGGTTTGTGTGTTAGCCCCACGTTTGGGAGCCAATTTGCGACGGTTTTTTTATTAATGTTATTTGTGTATTTGTTTACTCAACATGGTGAAGCCATCTTGTGACGTGATTCATTTGTTAGGCTTGTTAGTTCCATCTGGTGTTAGCAATTTGCGGCAGTATTAGTGTTCGTTTGAAAGAATGCTACTGTTATTTTATTTAATTTTTGTTTACTGTCCTCCGGCTAGCTATGATCTTTTGGTCAAGCACTACTCTTTATACAGGTTGTGTAAACGGAAAGGAATCTTTTATCCAAAGATAACACTGATGAAGGAATTTGTTTTACACTTTTATTGTCGAACACAGTCACTATCACATTTACACATTGATCTTGACACTCGCCAAACTGAAACTGTTATAATAACTTCATTACTGATCACTCTTAATTCGTGTACTTCAACTTTTTGTATAATTAACTTTACAACACTTTAGATTTTTCATAATTCTGCTACGCGTAACTTGTGAATCGATAGCCGACGTGTAATATTTCTGCTGGACTGAAGGCGACGTGTATCATACAAAATATTTTCGACGAACTGACTGACTTAAGGCGACGTGTACTTTACAAATATTTTAGATGAACTGACGGGGTCTTTACCTCTAACCTACCTTTTATACTCCTTCATCCAGATATGCCTAAAGATTATAACTGAGCTGCAATTGGCTAATAAAACGCGCCAACATTAGCGTCTATTTTTATATCCAATGAAAATTATGAATACATATGCTCTAGGTAAATGTTCCAGAAGATTCTAAAAGAAAAACGCGCCAATATTACGTAACTTCCTCGTTTCCAATAATGATAAACAGCTCACTCCCTCGCTGCATTATTGCACGCTATTATTGTCAGTTTCAGTAAGGCAGTATAAACTTACTTCCCAACAATAATTACAATCAACAAACATCTCAAATCAATGTCACATAATAATGCATATTCATACTATAATCACTCTTTACATTTAAATAATTTGTGATACAAATTACTGCATCAATTTTCAGTCATTGAACAATTTGTGTATATTTCCCAAGAAGTCACAATTCATCAATGCCGAAAGCAGAAAAAATCTACATGAATGAAATATAGGTTATTTAAATATTTGTTTAATGTGTCCATGGTGCACTTCTTATAAATGTAAATTCCACTATTTGATGAATAGCTAAGCACCATAGACTTCATATATGTTTTAGTCTTTAAACACCTGTTTTGGTAACTCAGTGCAGAAATAATGAACCGAACAGTGATGCTCAAATGAGCTGAGATTTCATCGCGCTGAGGGTTAATCGACATTTGTCTTAAGGTCTGCCGATGCCAAATCTGCTAAATCTATGAACCATTATATGGAATCTCTCTAACATATTTCAGACTGAAACTTTTACAGGATGTAAATAAATGCCTTCTAAGTTCACTGATCTACTGTTATACAATGCATTTGTTTATTAAGGAATATAGGACTATTTTCTTAATTAATCCAAATTTTGATTAAATTATATCATCAATTATCTCTTTAAATACGAAACAAACGATATTTGGAGGATCCTAAATGCGGAACAGAAACCTGATTGCCTATACTATGAAGTGAGGATAATGGTGATGATAATGATGAAGAAAAAACTAACAAATTTAAATCAAAATAGATACACAAGAGCTCTAAATTTATTGTAGTTATCTTCAATAGCTCTTGAAGAAACGGGTCATTTGTGGAAGAAAATGTCATTCACAGAAGAGGCTGTTCAAAGAGGAAATACCAATTAATAAGACTATACAAAAATTTAAATGTTGTTATTTTTTGGCAATTTTCCACCTTTACTTTTCCTTTAAGGAAAACTGATATTCAAACATATTTCAAACTCGAACCCTTGAGAAAGAAAGCAAGACTCGCTATACCTCTTTTTGGCATGATTCCTCCTTTCAAAATTACAACAATTTTCAAATTGGCATCATGTCAAGCACGCAATGCCGAATCGTTAATTTGCTACAGAAATTAATGTGTAAATTATAAAGCAAAAGTACTGTGTTAATACTGCTCACATTGCATTATAAATTGTAGTTTTGAATAAAATAAACCAGGAAAACTATTCTTCATGTTATGTGTAATAATTTTTGCATATTTAAGGTAATTGTGAATGAAGCCAGAATTGGCAGGTACGTAATAATACTGCATTATAAATATTTTATTTTTTGTAAGTTCAGCCTTCTGTAATCCTGCGGGTAATCGTGCATGAGTGGAACTATGAAATGAATCTAAACGATCCCTGGGCAATATGTAGCTTCTGGTACACGTTATCCAGACAACTCCAACAAACGTTCTAACTTGAATCCTCTGGACCATTAAAGTGATGGATTGCAAGTAAACGCCTGCTCGTTTGTTACAAAGCATTACTCCCCTCACTTGAGTACATCATAGTGTTAATATAAGTTTTCAGCGGTATCTAAACTTAAATGCTTTAATTAGGCAATATTTATTTTAAATTGAAATGTATTTTAAAATATATGACATAACATATACCAGGTGAGTCAGATGCCCCTGTTTATTTTTGAATTTATGCAACGTGCTAAGTAACATATGTGACTTACACCTTTCTTGAATTCCTTCTAAAGGCTGATTTGCATAACACTTTATAGAGGAGGTATAGATAACTTGGTGCATAAGTGTTTTACTGGACAGAATGCTATCGTCATGTATGTCAATGCCAAAAACATCCCACCCTGACACTGGGAGTTGCAGTAGCACTTTTAGCTGATTTTACAAACTTTTATTATTCAGCATACATTGATATATACCTTTGAAAACGCCCATGAAGTAACAAATTATCACATGCATCGGTTGACAAACTATTTGAAAACAAAATGGAAGATCTAGCAGTGCGACCAATTGGATTTAAGCCGTACAAAGGTTCGTTGTAAAGCCTTGTTAAAAAATGCTAAGCATCAGGTAGATAATTTCTCTTCTATCACAAACTATGGCATATTTCTGTTCATACAGTAATTGGAATGGCTGATGCGGTTTGTTTATTTGAGTTAGAGTTACCAAAATGGCCTCCAAACGCTGTATGAAGTTGCAAAAAGTATGTAAAGATTTGAGGTGAGTTTGAGTTTTGCTATTATTAATTCGTTTAGGAACGCCAACTCGCAACGTAGCATTGGCCAAATGGTATTATCATAGTTGCTTTACCACTGTGCCGCTTTAGTGCGGGTTCAAATCCGTCGTGTAAGTTCAAAAGTTTTATTACCTTTGTTTTATCTCTTTTGGCCTATAATTTCATATTATGATACAAACTCCATTTTTGATAACCTTATAAGTGTGTACAAAATAGATTAATCACCATGTTTTTTCTACCGTAAAGAAGAAGAAACGCAAAACCCAAATCCTTTCCGGGCACTCATACGTGAAGAATACAGGCAGATTAGACAGATGTTGCAGCATGCAAGAAGGTCTTTCCGGCAACGATGCATTGACGAAGGGGATCGTCATTTTGAACATTTACTTCGTTGATGAAATTCACGCTCTTTAACAATTCATTATTCTGTTTACCATGTACTTAGCACATTTACAAATCCTTTGTCAGTAGAAGAAGTGAAACATAAGGTTTAAACATGAAACAAAAGCGGTTATATTTAATATCGTCGATATGTGCTCAAATAAAAGCTAACCACGTTACACGGTTTACAACACCAGATAGGTACAGATTATTATCGTAAGCATGATACATATTTATGTGATTGTAATTCGTGTGTCTTTGGCTCACAGAAGAGCCAATAACAAAAATAAATAGAATAGTATACTAAAATACAGAAAATAAACGCAAGGAGAAAGAGAAAAAATAACCAAAACAATTTGATGTTTATGTTGGATTCGAACTTCCGAAGCTAACCATTGCTTTACCACATCCCGGCAGCTAATCCACTTGGCCAGAACGCACGTGTTGTCTCACGCTCTTCGGGAAAACATACCTTTATCTCCTTGCAAGCATTATATCCATGAAAAGCCGCCTTTTTAAAGCCTTTCGCGGCTCCTTGGCTCCTTGAGGCCTTTAATCCTTAATAGTGGCTGTGTATAGTATCGAATAGAAGGACAGAGCTACAATAACAGTTTTTTGATAAAAGGTCAATGTTTTCACATTAGGCTATAAAATGCGGGTTGCATAGATACGAATACCTAGGGGCAGCTGACTCACCTGGTATAAAATGAAATAATTGTGGATCAAAGGTTTGTGGAATGGTTTATGGAATTTGCTTTTTAAATATTGCTTCGATTCTTTAAACCTCGCTTATCAGTTACTATTGTTGAAAACCCCGATGACAATCTGACAATTTAGATGATAATTTATATATTTTCAAATGAGATTGGGGTCCTAAAAGTTGAAGTTAGACCAGACTTTCTTTTAAGGATAAGGGAAATTCGGAAAACAAAAGAATAATAGTTAACCCGGCAAATCATTCAAACGAAATTCGACATCGGTTAGACAGCTTGAATCGCTGAGACTCTTATATGGGTCGACTCATTGACTGGCGTGCTTTCAGGGATGCTTTCCCTGAAGGTTGCCCAAGACAACTTTTCGTCTTCATCCTAGTACAGGTATAAAACCCGACCATTCTCACGGGGTTTTGCGTCTAGATAGCACGGTATACCACAGCCATGCCAGCACTCTGTCTTCGCTTCTTAAATCTATATTCCTATAAATCTGTACATAAAATATAACAAAATTAACTCTTTATCTCATAGCAAATGCTCTATTTGTAGATTTGACTGAAGTCTCAACTTTTTGGATAATTTCGTGGCGAACGTTCAAGATTTTTGTCAATTTAGTGTAATGTTTCTTCTGTTAACGCTGTGCGTCGCATGCACAGTGAACAGTAGTGTCAAATTTATTCACAACATCTCCAATTAAAGTTCTTGATGGAGACAATTGTGCAGGAAACTTCAGGATGAATTCTTCACGAACACGACGAGCCGATTCGTATTTAAAATAACATTTACATACAAACATACGTTGTTCTAAAGATAACCGTCTTCCCATCTTTGCAAACGAAAATGAATTACTGATTCTAATGACTACGTGGTAACTGAAGCACTGAAAGCCTGTCGTAAGTTCTGGGTGTGGGGAGATGGTTAAGCTAACGGCATTGGCTCTGATGCGCAACACGTCCGAGCGGTCTGGTTTTATACCGAAGACACGGTAGTTCTAATTCTGTTTCGGTTAACTACTACATTTTTTATTGATTCTTTTTAATATATTCTGTTCGTGTCCATTTAATACGTATTACTTTTTACTGAAGACTGGTTTGTTTTGTGACAACTTTTGCTTGGCAACATGCGGTTTGTAACTATTAACTGAACTCAATTTTAAATTAGAATCTTTAGCAGATCATGAATGTAGAAACATTATATAAATACACTAAAGTTACTATTGTTTAAAAATTGAAGCATTGTATATTAACTTAAACCGATAATATTAACACGCAGTTGTAATAAATCTTCATCACACCGGATATGCTGTTTTAAAGCACCTTAGGCTATTAGAGAATTATACTTGTCAGACTTTTCATTTTAATAAAATTTAGAAACTATGAAAGTTGTATTTAAAATTAAAAGATAACTTCTCTCTAAGCTATAAAAGTTTGATTACTACTAGATGGTTGGTAATCTAGGAATAAGCATAATATAAACTGTGCTTATATCGTTTATTGACTGTAGAGAACTTATAGTTTGAAATTAAATGAAATCTATTAGAAAACAAAACAGAAGCTTTGTTACTAAAATAGGAAATCGGATACGCTCCTCCAAGCACGTGAATTGAGGCACATGCAAATTGCCCAAGTCATTTGCATACCAAGAGTGAAAATAAACAATGGAAGATAAACCACAGTGGGTCACAATTATTAGATCGCAAAGACCGAGTGTAGAAAGAAGAACAAATTCTAATTTAGCCACTGAGTATGCTGATATTTGTTGCAGTGCAACAGAAATATGCGTTTGTTACAATATCTCACGTTAAGGTATAAAACATGTACGATTTTAAACTTTCCTCTTTGCTTTTATTACCGTATTCTAATAATATCGTGAGGTTGGCATGGCACCAGAGGCATTACGGTGAAAGCACGCTATTATTTGACGTGCTTTGAATTTTTAGTGAGGTTACTCATGGGAAACTTTGTCAGTGTTATTCTCCGTGCCAATTTTTAAACGGATTATAGGTGATTAAGGGTATAGTTAAGTATCCTTAATCAATAATTCTGCGCGATCTCTGTTGCCGATACTTGTTTTAACTCTGAGAGGTCAGAGCAATAAATCTGCATTTATTACATAAGGCAAACTTTGCAGGCACTGTCGAAAAATCTGATGTATTACACTTGCACGGCCTTTTCGACCCATTAGCGCCTATTTTTATATATTTTATACAAATTATTCTTTAAAAACTATATTTCTATGTAAACATTTGCATAAATATTTACATTTATTATTTCGTTGTAGGATTAAGAGTGATAATAGAGGCTGAAACAGGTAATAAAATGTTCAAAAAGGGCGGTAACTGTATTATTTCCATATGCATGATATCCCACTATTATACATTAGCATAAAATCCTCTTAGCTCTAACAAGCATAAATTATCAGCGATTAGAAATAAAACGGAATTTAATTTAATAACGCTTGTTGCAACGGAAATTGCTATAATGTTAATGATAATATAAAGTCATTATAGCATATTATTCATAATTGTTTTGCAGCCGAATATCAATTTATAAAGCTCTCTTCGCTGCACAAAACCACTCGTCTCTTTGCAATCACTGGCCGTGGTGTTCCCTCCGTCACCCCCATAATGTCCTTTTACCATGTTATAAATTTTCCTGTTTTCCTTCTTGCTGCTATCCACTCATATGCTAACCATGGTAATCTTCTTTCACTCATTTTCTTCACCTTTTTATACCATACGAATAATAATGATGCGGATAATATTAAATAATATAATTAATATTTAAATTAGTAGTAGTACTACTACTAATAGTAATAATAATTACAATAATATAATGGAATATAGCCTTACATTTCGATTAAAATGTATGTTTTAAATTTTGAAAATAAAATATGTTTTATTAATTGTTATACAGATTGTTAATCCAGTAAGAAGTAAAATAAAATCGGCTCAAAATCCTTGAAACAAAAATAAAGGTAATAGAAACTCTCTTCCAGTCATAGTGCCCTTATCACACACTCTTAATTTTTCATCACTGACACACACAAGTAAACCTCAAGAAATTGCCTTTTATAAGTTTTACTAGCCATTTTTATATCATGATTTCCCATAAAAGATATGCTTCTGGAAAAATAAGTTGTAGCAAAAACATAGAATAATGTTACTAAAGTGTTGGGCCTTCCTATATGTGTATATGCATATTTCTGAATCAAAAGTTCTTCAGCTCAAACAGATACTCTGCCATAGATTCGTTAGCTCCTTTTGAACAGTGAAATTTATGCTTTACTATAACAAAATCAGAGGGAAAGCAAAAGTTACTGACAGGAATTTTACGTGACATATTTATTATAATTTAGTTTGTAAAATACAAATTATAGGTCAATTAATAACATTAATTTTTATTGTAGTTATACAAAATTCTAAGCATACATGTTTATTTAGTTTTATTGATTTGAGGATTTGAGATTTATTGAGTTATTACCCATCTTTCTTACATAATTTGCATCAGCATTTCAGAATATCACTGTGCACATAAATATAAATTATAATTAAAGTTAACCTATATCAAAAAAGGGATTTAGCTAGAAATTCACAGCTTGATAATAAAAATCAATGGTAAATATTCATGCACGCACCGCTGGTAGGGATAAATTATTTTTTTTTAGATAGGAGAAGTAAGGTAAGGTATTGGGGTTCCGCTTCCGCACCCCCGTTAGCACGTGGAAGGATGGGTGGCTGCCAGCTTATTGCGCTGGCAGCGGAGTAAGGAAGTGTCCGGGGGACGACCATGACCGAGGCCTTGGCCGGCACCACGGGTAGGTACGTGGAAAGGAGTAGGAAAGGTTTTGTAGTGTTGTTGTGCGTTTTTTTATTGTATCAGCCGTTAATTTTGGCGCGGCCCTCGAAAGGAGCCCGTTGGTGGTCTGTAGTGGCTTGTAAAGAAGCGTGCCGCTTCTAGCGACATTAAGTAGCCGTTTGTGCGTTCCTGCTCACTCTTCATGGCCGAGAGGGCGGATGTCCACTCGTCAATCGTCGTGAGCAGGGTTGTCGTCGTGTGCCTAACCTCCTCTAGGCATTCCGTCGGAGGTGGCGGTGCTGATGGTGGTGGCAGGCTGGCGATTGATTCCCCCAGGCTTTGCATGGCTGTGTCGGCTCCTTCGAACCGCCGTAGGCAGCGTGCGGTGAAGCTCTGGAAGGCGGTTGTGAAGTCTGTGACGATGGTGTGAAGGTCCTGGATTGCGCTTTCCAATGCGTCAAGGCGATCAAATTGTGGTTCCAGGTTGGTAGCTTGAGCGGCGGTGGCAAGTGAAGCGAGTGTTTCGTCTTGTTGCGAGATGCTGGATCCGATGTTCAAGACCTCTGAATGTAGATCCTGGATTGCATCTCGCAAGGTGGTGTCTGGTGCTGCGGGTGGTGGCTGTGCTGGGGTCGGAGATGTAGGTGCTGGTACATTTGAAGCAGGAGTGAGTCGACGGCTTCTCGGATACAGAGGGCATTGTGCCTGCCCGGTAAAGTGGCCGTGACCATTGCAGGAGGCGCAGTACCGGCGTCGGCGGCGTAGATCGTGACTGGTGCACTGCGCTGTCAAACTCGGTGCTCCACAGTAGTGGCACCTGGGTTGTGCAGTGCAGGTGTTGGCATCGTGGCCGAAGCAGCAGCATCTACGGTATGGCTGGTGAGCTTCCGTTCGGCTGGCCTCGACGCGAAGAACCTGCCCTAACAAGGGCAGGCCGGACCTGAAGGCAGCCTCTCAGTCGGCCGGATCAGCCAGTGGATAAAATTGTCATTTTGAACACTAGTAAGTGACATAAGCGTGTAGTGCCTAAAGCAATGCGTAAAGTTATAACAGCTGATGACAGCTGGCTTAGACATCCACGAAACTCTGATATTAAGGCATTTCCAATTTGCGTTTACTATAGATATGACGCTCCTGTAAAGTGTTACACGGTACACTTTCTAAATAATTTTTTTTTATTAATAATGATAACAATTATGAACTAGATCCTTTGACCTGTTCCATCCTCTCAAAGTAACTGGTTTATCAATCTCTTCGTGGGTCTTTCTTTCGCTCTCATTTCTTTGGTTTGTATTCTAGGACATTCTTAGGAATATGGGATTCTGGCATTCGTCGCACAGGAACATAATGTTTCTATTGATATTTCTTATTTTACTATTTAAGTTAAATACGTTCAATTCTTTCCTTATTGCATGTTCTGAATATCTGGATTGGTTTTTCAAAAACACATCCCGGAAAAAAAGATGTCGCATTTCGGACTTTCATCATAATGATAAATTCGTGTTAATTTTCTTATACTTTGCATGGATATATGCTTAGAATAACAGCTTGTTAAATCCAGAGATTCGAGTCTTTTCAGTGAATCTTTTGTCTTCCAGGTGACCGCCATCCAACCGCCAGTAAGTTATCTCTTGATATACGAATCATCCATTTGTGATTAACCAACTTATATACATACCTTCTCCTATTCGGGCATTAATTTATTGCTCGAACGTCCAAATATCTCCTTATTTCCTAATTTTTAATTTTATCCTTCCTTGTTTTATGTACGATTTTCCTTAGGATATGTATATAACACTTGTTTTGCTTTTGTTGTCAGCTCCAGTTTCGGAGGCACAAGTCGGTATTGGCCGTATTCTAAATTCTGGTTTTCATTCCCTTATGCAATTATTCTTTTAGATTACACAATAAAACCTGCTGTTCTAGCTTACTTACTAACTTGGCATTTAACTAGGGATCGCCAACTACAGCCTTAGTTTTATGCCAAGGCCGCGAATCGCGCGAATGCGTGCTCCGCTCACAGCCTACTACACTGCGGAGTTTTCCGTTCCGTAACTTCCGCTTTACTTACGAGAATTAGTAAGATACCTATATGTAATGAGTACTAAGATTGCTACAAGTTGTAGGGTTCCTACGTAGTAGGCCCCACTAAGTTGATGATGGGGATAATAAGTACTGTATTACGTACCTGTAGGTCGTCTTGATGCCTTGTGATGTATAACGATGTTCTCGTAGACTGGAATCTGATGATCGTATATCTATTCTTGTGCTTGTGTGTGTGTTAGTATGTTGTAATTATTATTTTATAATTGAGCCACGGCTGCCGTGCTTTGTGTCTGAGTGCATTTGTGTCTTGTCAGGGTTAGGTATGTAGAAGGTTAAAGTATTTTCCACACACTTATTCTTTTAACTGTTTTACTTGTATTTTAGATAAACCATATATGACATTCATAAATCACTATTACCTTTGTCATATTAAAATATGTATAACTGGCAGGCTTTAAATATGTAGTTTTAGCGTCTATTTAGAGAAGCGCTTATACACAGCCTTCCTGCTCAAAGTATGACAAGCTTCTGTTAACGTTCCCTTCAACCGTTTTCTACTTATTTGAATTATAGGCATGTATCAATGTACCTGATTGGTGCTACTATCCAATAACATCCAATAATAGTTTGTTACATTATATATATATATATATATTTACAGAGTTACTTAGTCTAAATTATGAATCCAAGGTCGTTACATGCTCACGTAGATATTACTCTATTTCTCGTAATTTTATATTACTGGTTATATAGCCTTTCCCTCTTATATGTTATATGTTATAACGTTATATACTTGTTCTCTACCATGTGTACATTATTAGTATGTGTTTTTAACATCCTCTTAATTATTATACGCACAGTATTAACAAAGACAATACATAACACGTATAAATTAGCACAGGATGTTAAAGAAAGAAATTATTAATGTGTTGACGCTGAGAAGTTGTCAATTAGATATCTTAATACATTAATGAATTGTTGTATTAGTTTGGCCGTGGCTAGTACTATGTGTTGGTTTAAAGTGTTGTTCAAAGTGGTGTTCATCTGCGCGAAGACATTCTTGACATCGTTGGATGAAATTACCATTCACACACTTAAGTTCTTCTTGCGTTATGTTCATAATTTCTGCTCTTATATTGTTCTTAATTTCATATATTGTGCCTATAAACTTTATATTTTAGGTTTAGCGATCTTGTTGTTCTAAATTTATCGACCAAACATCTCACAGTGTCTTTACCCGGAACTGGATAACCAGAAAATTGCTGCATCTGTCCACTCATCTGTCTACATTATTCAGCAGTCACGTACGTATCGTACATAAAAGCAAGCTGTTCAAGCGTGAATTTGTTGACAGGCATTTCCGTGAACTAATAAGAGATTAACATTCGTAATGAAATCACACACGATACACTTGTCTAAACACTTCACAACACGGGACAAAGCAACGACTGCGCTGGCTCAGAGCTGATAATCGTACCCTTGACCGTCCTACGTCGCCGCTGCTGCGCAGTGAGATAATACCGAGGTCACTGCCGTCTCAGCCAATACGCATATAAGGCGGTTGTGGCCTCGGCAAAAAACGAGAGGCACTGTAGTTACCTCATTTCCTAGACACTTAAAAAACCTCATTCCCCTTCCTTCGAATTCCAACATGCACCTCAACGGGAGTTTACATATCGTCATGGATTCGAATTTAGGAACGGATACTTTCGTATTAAATCTTTGACACCTGAGAAGTAATTATTATATTAATCCTTGCAAGCCATCCTCGTTATTTGCCGCCAGGACAGCATCGTGAGCACATCTTTACTTCACTATTCCCCATTTTATATCCATTTTTGGTATTAACATGTTTTATTATTTAATTCATTATTAAATTAAACAATAGTCTCCTTGTCGGATACCATTTTGAATTTATACTTTTCCCATCATGTTAACTATGAAGATGAAATGAGTAAATATTCCGTATGTTCTTTAGTTTCTAAAATAATGATATCTAAGAGTGCTCCTGGTCGGGTGGTTAGGATGATAGCCTCCATATCCACAGGTTCCGGGTTTGATTCTCGGCTGGAGAGCGGGATTTTTCTTTATGCAGGATTATTCTCCATTCTTCCTAGAATGTGGAAGTATGAATTAGCACCACTGTAAGGGGTGAACATCATTGCTAAAGAGCAATTGTTTCAAAGGTAAATATCCGCCTATATGACTTTAGATGTTAAACGTGGCACATAAATGTAACATTAAAAATGATATCTACAATTTTATTTCAAATGTAATTAAATTAAGGGTTACTATGCTTATTCAAGTTTGAGATTCGTTTCGTATTGGTTCTCTGTGCCTGATGTTCATTTTCTGCGTTTAGCTCTATCATTCTGGTGTGTGCTTGACGGCGGATGACTTTATCCTCACAGGATCTCCACGTCATAGAAGGCAAATTCAGTGAAACAGTCGATCTGTTTCATTCAAGGCCAGTAGAGGGTGTGTAATGTACACACACCGGAGTAGTGCGTGTTGCCTGCGAATTAAGGCGTCTCCATCGAGCGCGGCTCTAACTAGGTTACAGAAGTTAGTCAAGCTGCAAGTTAACATGAATGATAAATGGTAAGGGTGTATTAGATACGAACAGTTTGGGTCTCGGCCGGGATTCCAATTATGAATCATCAATTACTACCAAGCCGTTACAATGCCTTACCGTATTCATCTACCTATGCTTTATCCTAGGCATAGAGAATGCCAAAACTATTATGTTTGCTTTAGAATTGACAATTTTATAATTTATAATCAAGAGTTAAAAGTAGTATTAAATACAATTAGGTCTACAAGCATGAATCTGTCTCTAGTTATTCGTACATATAATGAAAAATCAAATGACTTGCCTCCATACTACAATGATAGGGTCCCTAACTAGTAATGCAAGGACCGAGTTCGAATCTCACTTGCGCTTAGCTGTCTGATAGGGATTTTCTGGGACACTGCAAAAAGACAAATGTCGAGTAACTCTCAGATCTTTTGACACCGGGCTGACCTCAAGCCTGATAAAGAGGCCTGTGAGCAAACTTTCCGCTCTTTCACGCCAAAGTATAGGAAGAGACGCTGAGAACCCCAGTAGTTAAAGAGCGTCCATAAATAAAACTCAGTTTAATTTAATTAATCGACTTTTTTATTGTTACTGTAGACTAACTCACAATGGGCTTTAAAAAATCTAATGTGTTACATTAACATAACTTTCTCTACTCTTGTATACACTATTTTTACAAACGCTTATTCTCTGTATGCTTCATGTTAATCGAGATATCGAGACGTTAATCTTATTGCTAATTTTCTTGTAGATGCAAGGGGAATTGGTAGGCTTTAAGCTATTTTAAGAGCTGGTTGCTATGTGGAGTATTCCAATCTCTTTGCATTACCAGGACAAACAAAAATGAATAACGAATTTGAGAAAAAGTATAAGTATTGGAAAATTTAAGGGAATAACAAGCAATATCTCGAAAATGGTTCACCCAACAAAAAAAAATGTGTATGACCTTTTACTTCACTCCTTTTATTAATGCTTGACACGATTTAAATAACACTTCACTAATAGAGAGCTGTGAGATTCTTTTGTGAATTACTTGCACTTTTTAACACGTAAACTATTATTCGCCTCACACGAATACGTATTAAATCTCTCGAGGATGTGTCTCGCGTCCGGTTAGGAACACTGTTTGCAGGCAACAGAATTGAGTTCAATCGCCTAAACTTGTAAATTTCTGTATTTCAAGTCTCTGATTAGTTATTCCTAATCCAATAGAATACCTTAATTTAACTAAAACTTTTTCTGGTTGTTGATTGGCTATTTTTATAAACTCTCACTAAAATTACATTATTGTTGCTCCAATAATGACTAGTGGCATTTAAACTTTCAAATTCATTATTGCCTCAAGGTTACCTCATTGTTAGCAACTTTTAACCTATTATTCTCGTAGCTCCTACATTATTACATTACATAATATATTCACATAACATTATTACACATGGATACAATAATACAAATATATACAATGACTGTTACATACATTTTTATATCTTGTTACATACACCTATTACTTTAAGGGGGCTGT
Organism: Deroplatys truncata; assembly: GCA_030765065.1. NCBI lineage: Eukaryota > Metazoa > Arthropoda > Insecta > Mantodea > Mantidae > Deroplatys > Deroplatys truncata. The sequence goes on along the minus strand of CM060979.1, from coordinate 48,249,570 downwards.
TATTGAATTTACATATTATATAATTAGACTGAAATTATTTAAGTGTTAAAAATACTACCTCAAAAGCTAGTCGCTAATAAGGGCTCATTCCATGACATTGCGAGAAACAACTGAATAGAGACAGGACTTTAAAAATGGCAAAGTATTCAATTATTCAAAGATATTTGAATCAAACTGGATGTTTTAGAGCTGTAAATTTTTTGTAGTACGTTTTTTTCTATCTCTTTTAGATTAGTTATATAAAATAATGTACAATTCTTTCCAAATGAAGAGGACTTCACACCTATTTGCATACAGTTGCAGATGTAGGCTATATTTTTCATTTACTATATGCCACTTTAAAAAAAATCGTTGGCCATTTTTGTGAAAATAAATGGTGAAACGTTTTCAATGTAAAGTGTAGTTTGGATTGGGGAATTTAATTTAAAATATACCTGTCATATCTTTAGAAGAGAAAACATAAATTTGGTATTTATCCGATATTTTATTTTGGACTCTTGCTTTTCACACACATACACACACACAATCCATACATACATACATACATACATACATACATACATACATACATACATACATACATACATACATACATACATACATACATACATACATACATACATACTCCTGCATAAACGCACGTGCATCGTTTTCTGAAATGCTTTTTGTGTGTTCAAGAGGCTCAAAACGCTTATTTATGGTGAAGTCTCAATTTCGTATTTTTGGTTGAAATGCAATACTTCCTTTTACCTACTCTAGGTCAGTGTCAGTAAAATTAAAATTGTCTTTCAATACAGTCGAAGAGGCATTAATATCTAGCTTAACTCAAGGGTGTCATAAAATATATTTTTAGACAGCAGAGCCTAAAAGTAGAACTTTTAACATAGTGAACGCGAACTAAAAGTTTTAAGTTAACGTACTAGTGCAATACAATTTTATACCACTCCAATGTGACCAACTTTGTTTTCAAGTTCAATCACATAGCAATTACGCTTTGTATTTTCACGTGTTTAATAACTCGACTTGGTTTGATTAGATTTTACTTTTCATTGTCTTTTGACATGATTAATTTCTCATGGCGACCGCATTACCTCTTCAGAGTACAAATCGTCTACTTTATCACAATTCGTTGCGGAGTTAACCTATACCTTGTATACCTTGTGCTTTCTTTGATCTAAAACTTACTTTTATTTAGTATAACCTACATACAGATTAAATGTTGGTAATTATGAATTTAGAAGAAACTGAAATGGAAGAGCCAGGTGAAATTACAGATGCAGTAGAAAGAATTACACTAGAAGTACTTATCCAAAAATCCAGAATGCAGTAGGATATAGCATTTAATCGCTTCATTGCCTGTTGTAAGGCAAAACATGTTGAAAGTAATCACACTGAAAATGACTGCTATCGAATCAATAAATTATCTAAACATCTGACACCTCGCTTTCTAAACGTCATTTCTCATATTTCAAGAATGCGTTCACTATAGTTTCAGGAATCAATATAATGTTATTGATATTTTATAAATTCTAGTGCTGTCTAAAAGGTATGCCACTCGTATTAAAAGTGGTTTTATTTTTATATTTCTTTTACGAGGCGTATTTTTAAAGTAGTATTTTGCCGCTACAGCACTGCAATCGCGATTTTGAGCATACGCGATCACTTCTCCATTCATTGAGAAGCCAAACGCAGCAGTGATCGATCGTCACTTTGTGTTTTCCGGTTAGAGTTTCGAAATGTTCAAAACAATCGAACAACCCGTCGGATCAGTGATTCACTTCTTGAATACCAGAAATATTACGCCAGCAAACATTAATCACCAAGTGTGTGAGATTTGTGGGGAAAATAAGATTGAATCCTTTTGGTTCACGACAAAGCCCGGCCACATGCAGCAGCCAAACAAACTCAAGATATGATCACATCATTTGGATGGGAACAATTCGACCACCCTCCCTACAGTCCGGATTTGACATCAAGCGATTTTCATCTGTTTTTGCATCTGAAAAAGTTCCTTGGTGTAAAACATTTAAACGATATTGATGTAAAACAAGAAGTGCGGCTCACAGGCAGCACAATTCTTTGACGAATAAATACAGAAACTGGTTTCCAATTGCAACAAGCGACTGAATAACAGCGGTGACTCCTTGGAGTAGTAGTGTAAGATGTAGGATAATGAATGGTGATAAAGTATTTGGAAAATAATATTGTATTATTTTTTAAAGAAATTATCTGTGCTTCCTTTAAAAATACGCCGCGTAGTTATTCATTATGATTATTCATAATGCTTAAGCTCGTATTTTCATAAAATACATGCATCGTTATGATAATGGTTATGATCATGACCATCTTCGTAACTCTTACAGAGGAGAGGTAACTGTTTAAAGGATCACAAACTGAAGAGAATGAAGTATTTTATGTAATACAGAACACGAAGGGAAAAAGGCAAAAGAATGAGTATATAACGTAGTGAAATAATATAATAGATTGCATTCATAAAGAATAATTCAGTTTAGCTTAACCGATTCCTAATCTACTGATTTAAAATATCAGAGTATGGGTAAGTTCACGCTAATGCAAAAATAAGCACGAATAAAATTGTGTTTGCCTTAATTTTATGCTATACACACCACTCTCTGGTGTGCTTCAAATTAAAAATAATACTAGATTTGTAGCCACTGCTGATCTTCTGAAAAAAACCTTTCTGGACATTGCGAAATTGTTTACTGCATGAAGATATTCTTCAGGCAGTTCCTAATCTTCCATCCAAATATTTCTGCTATATCCCTGAACCTGCTGTCCTTGTGCAACTCATACTTACAGTTTCCAAAACCATCATTATTTTGGCTGTCCAATTTGTGTTTCTTCCATTCTCAGCGGTTCATGGTAGCAGATTACGTTATCAGAGACTGGTTCCAATTAATGATTCACAGCTGTAATTTTGCAACGTACTCACCAAATTATCTAAGGATTGCGTAGCTGGTCATATGTATTCCTATTTTCTAAATTACTTTAAGAACCCATACCCTAAATCAGATTCTACCTTGTTGTCGATCAACATTTCCGTTGCGTGGATTCCGCACAGTCACTTAGACACATTTGGAATTGTGCTGCCTAACATTTGCGACCCGTATATTTCGTCCATCTTCCGTTGTCCATCACATTAGGACTCTCCGCCACATAAGCTCGTAACATCTTCTCAGTACAGCACTAAACCATTACGAATAAATAAGCCCTGCAGGTTCAACCCCATACAGGTTTAGCTAACATTACATCATTAACATATAAATGCACTGAGTATAGGAGGTTTACGCCACTGTTGTAACATTTAGAAACCTCTTAATTTATTTCCTTGTCTGGTTTATGCAGAGTTGCACATATCACATATAATCTACGTGTACTGTTTCGTTGAATTTTACTTTGCACGCGGTTTGTTACAGCGATAAGTTCAAGCGTATTTTCAAATATCTACACAAGTTCAATACAGTTTTACTCATTTGATTAACGAAGGTGTTTGTGTTGTTCACGGTTCTGTGTCCTTCCTTGTATTCTATTTGAAAGTTATATATTGTGATTTCCAAAAGAATATTCTGTTGCCTGTGTCGATTTTTTCGTCACAAGTGATGCTATGTTTTCAATTTCCGTGTCCTGGTAGTTCTTGCCGTTCGGCATGGTTGCCGTGTCGTTTATTATTTGCCAGTGATGATGCTACAGTCTGTTGTAGCGTAGAGAGTTCATTGGGAATCGTGAATGAGTTATTTAGCGGTGAACTTGAATAGTAATGGCAACTCAATTCTTAATTTTTGTCAAGCTCTCAGTGCCGGGTTCATGAAGTCGGTCCCAATAATTTGTATTGCCTGAGCATAATACTGTCTATGAGTTAGGATTAACTTTTCGTTATATGACTATCTCACTCATAAGACTGCACTGCATTGACGCATAGTAAGTACATACTGCACACAGTGAAGACAATTAAAGCCGTTCGACCTTGTGGTGGAGTTGAACAGTGTAGCAGGTAAACAACTGCCGCGCTGGGGCGAGTTCAGTTACCTTTCTTTTCTTACCATACGTAGCCTGAACCGAGTTCGTTAGCAGCCCTCAGTGCCGTGCAGGTATCTTTACTACCGGTAAGTGCTATGCCATTATATTTTCGAATTTATATTGGGCAAGGTAACATGTATAACAATAATAACAACGGATATCTCGGAAATGGCTGATACTAAAGAAAAAAATCTGATGTGCTACACTCACATGACTTTCTCTGCTCTTGTACAAAGTATTTTTACAAACGCTTATTCTCCATATGCTTCATGTTAATCGAGCTGTTAATCTTATTGCTAATTTTCTTGTAGGTGCAGGAGGAATATGCTAGGCTTTAAGCATAGTCAAATATTTTAAGAGCTGGTAAGAAATTGAATGTTATTTAAGGATGCTCTTTAACTACTATGGTTCTTAGCGTCCCATTCTATATTGGGCGTGAAAGATCGGTAATTTTGCTCAGAGGCCCCTTTATCAGGCTTGAGGTTCTTTTACGTGCCGTAAATCTACGACACGGGACCACCGGATTTACTTCCCTTCCGAAGGAAGCCGTGCTAAGGATTTTTACGCCCGAAAAAATCCGTCGCCCTCCGCCGGGTTTGAACCCGCGACCTTGGGAACTAGAGGCTAGCACGGTACCACTAGTCCACGGAGGACGATTTTTGCTATGTGGAGCATTCCATTCTCTTTGTATGTCCAGGTCATAAAAAATGAATAACGAATTCCCATTTGAGAAAAGGTATTATTGGAAAATTTAAGGGAATAACAAGCAATGTCTCGAAAATGGTTCACTCAACAAAAGAAAATGTATGTGACATAAATTGTGTATTTTAACGCGATGTACATTTTTTGTGTAGTTACATTTTTTCTATCTCTTATGGTTTACCAGTTATGCAAAAGTAGGTCACAATGAAGAATGCTTTTGGAGACATTCCCAGAAAATTCGAGATATACATTTCATTTATCATGAAAATATCTTAAACATATGGTATTTTAATCAAAATCGTTAGAGCCATTTTTTAGAAAATTAAAAGTTTCAAAAAATGTTCCATGTAAAGGGTAATCTGTGGTGGAGGGTTTTTTTGAAAACCTTCGTGTCGCATCTCTGGAAGATCTAAACCTAAATACCAAGTTTGGTGTTTATCCGACTGTTGGTTTCTGAGTTATGCTGTTCACAGACACACACACGGACATGTTTCCAAAAATGCCTTTTTTGGATTCAGGGAGTCTCAAAACATATATTTCCGGTGAAATCTCGGTATCGAATTTTTGGGTGGAATACAATACTTCCACTACTTACTATACGTAGAAGAGAAAGTAAAAATTACTGAAAATTAATTGTGTTTTAAGCATTTGTGTGTTTAAAACACAATGTGTTTACCAGTACGTTTATGTGCATTTATTATGGTTTACTAGCTATTAAACGTTATACAAAATTATTTCTGAATGAATAAAACTTCACAGTCTTTTCTCAGAAAATTCAGGATAACTATACATTTTATTTACAACGCAAATATCTTAAATAAGCATATGCTATTTTAGCAAAACTGTTAGCCCCATTTTTGGGATAATAACAAATTACGAAACATTTTCCATATAAAGGTTAGTTGAAGGGGGGGATTCTCTTGAAAATCTTTGTGCCACATCTTAGGAAGATACTGAATCTGAATAACAAATTAGGACATTTAATTCTTGAGTTATACTGCTTATACACACATGGATGTTTCCCTTAAAATGTTTCTTTTGGACTCGGGGGGCCCCAAAACGTATATTTATGATGAAATTTGAGTATCGGAATTTGTGCACAATATAATACTTCCTCTTCCTACATGGTAGATAAATGAAGCTATGAATAAGTATTTTCATCCTTAAGTATTATTAAGGAACCAGAAAACTTTATAGAGTTTAATTCATTATACACTTTTTTTTTAATCTGAAATAAGTTTTTAGTAGGATTTAGTTCACATTTTGAAAAATAATGTGTCCAGTTATTCTAAGCATAATAGAGATTTTACACGAATATGTCAGATACTGTTCAGTTGTTGCAGTTCTCAGATGTCTTTTGTTATCTTATTTGTTGGGCCTTACTGTTTAATTATTTTTTAATTTTGGGTTCTTTAACCTCCGGCTAGCTATTATAACTCAGTCGAGCACGTGTCTCTAAGCAGGGTGTTTAAACGAAAAGAAGTTGCTACTAAAAAATAACACTGATAAAAGAAATCTGAATCTAGACTTTTATTGCCGTCACGCTTAATTAATAATTGAGATATTTAATCTTTATACACGCCTGACTTAAAATGTGATATTTCCGAATGTAACTACAGTCGTTTTAGTTGCCGCACACCAATTACTTCGCGTACCTTACATTTTTTGTAACTAACCCTGCGACGTGCACATCGTGAGAGGTTCTCAGAACTGTGCGACACTTCCTTATGGCTCGAGAATATATACTCCTTCACCTCGAATTGCCTAAACATTATAATATAGCTCCTATTGGTTACCAAATTGCGCCAAGTTTAGCGTTTGGTTTGGTCAGCCAATTACTACTACTAACATATATGCTCTAGGGAAGATATTCCCTCCATTTCTAAAAAAAGGCACGCTGCCCTGGCGTCAATTTCGGCTTTCTCTTCTTAGTGACAGACAACTAACACCCTCGGTTTATTATTACCCACCTCTATTGTCAGTTTCAATTAGGCCGTGCAAACTTATTTCCTTACAATCCTTATGGCTAACAAACATCTAAAATCGTGTACATACAATAATATTAATTTACACTGTAATCACTATGGCATTTACAGCATGTTATCATATAAAATATTGCCTCACAGTATAGCATTACAGGTATTGTGGAATGTCTTATAATTTGTGGTTTAACCACAGGGTACATGTTATTATAATGTATCTTTAAATTATGTAACGAAATATTTAAACTACATGATAGATAGAATAATGTTATGAGGCAATTTAAAAACAGCTTCTTGCTTGCTTCTCTGGAAGTTTGTGGCCGGAGGCAAGAATGCAAAATTGTTCCCTTTGTTATTCGAGGTTGGTGTAGAACGATATGTTTTCCAGCTCGCGTTATTAACTCTCGGAATCGATAAAGAAATATTTTAAGACCCTTTTTAAATACAGCAAGAGTAGCTTCAGTTCCGTGCTGTACCTTACCTTCTACAGAGTTACGCGTGTGCATGTGCCTGGGGCCTGAAAATCGTCGTGCTGAGCTTCGCTATACTTTGTATCTTTATATTGCAGTTTGATTTAAAGATGCTAGTAATAGCTTCATTTCTATATCTATATATTAACATCAGCATCACTACATGCCAAGAATCCGTTGCACTCTTTTAGAGAATAATAATGACCTGTCTATTTCCAATCCCTTTAAATAGTGGGAATGACGTTTAGCAATAATAATATCGCGCACGTAACATTTTCGGATTAAAAATACTTGTGTGGGATCAACGTGTGAATAATTGTGAACATTCATCTTAAAGAGAGTATACTTTACTAAAGCCGGAAATTGTACGTTTGCAGGGAGAATTTCAATGACTTTTAGTTCTCTGAGAAGCAGGTAATTCAAGTAATAATAATTTTCAGTTTATTTATATGATTTGCATTGCTCTCAGTTAAATGTTGGTTTTAAACGGTGACTAAGATTAATGGCATTTATTATCTTGCTTACAAAATCTATGTTAGAACGAAAGATACCGTGTGTGTTTTACTATTCTTTAAAAAAGGTACTCTCAAAGTGTTTGCAACCAACATTGGAGTAGCCATTAATGAAGTCCACAACTGATTTGGCATCTACTAATTGCTTGAAAAAAATTGATGTGTTGTATTCACATGAATTTCTATACTCCTCTACAATCTAGTCTTATAAAATTTTATTCTTATGTCTACATCCTGTTATGGGATATGCGTGGATAAATCCAGAACATCATTAGAGGCTTTTGGAAAGAAGTAGAATTAAGGCTAGAAGATATTGACAGACAAGACATTTTTGACAGTACAAGAGAGAAAAGCTCCTTGACGATACATAGGAAACAAAAACAGTATGGGTGAGGAAAAATTACATAGAGATATGTAATAAATTAGGACGAGAAGGATTTCCATGGGCGAGAACAGGAGTTGGAAACTTGAAAGGCATAAGAAATGACGAGGATATAGTAAAATGTCCAGTGTGTGCGGAAGCGTACACGAATTTCCATTTTATATTATACTGTAATAAAATGAAAGCATGGCGAGACCTGGATGGAAATGTATTAATAAGGAAGACTTTGACTGTAAAAGGGGATACAAATATAAAACCTATGGGTAACTATTTGGGTAAGGTCAAAGAGAAATGGTTGAGATTGACTACGAAGAAGTTGGGGCTAAAGGCAGACGAAATAGACGAATAATAATGCAAGCAAACCAGGAGTTGTACGTATTGAGACCGTAGATTAGTATAGGCAAGCAACCAAGAAGTAAATTTGTAGTGTAAATAGCATAATATTTCAAAACGTTATTATAATTTAAAATATATGTGATTTAATTATGTAATTTTGAGTATTGAGAAATAAATATTATTCATTAAATAATGTGATGCCGTTAAAATTCATGTTCCTTGCATCACCATCAGAAAAACCTTATTAGGTGCATTCAAATGACTTTCTGTACTACGTATTTTTACAAAAATTTGTTCTATCTACTTCTTGTTAATCGGGATAAGTTTTCATTAAACATTTAGATATTCCGTATTGGATATAAGTATATCGTAGTTATAGTGATTGTCGGATTTTTTTAAAAAAACGTTTCCTTTATGTGATGATTTTGAATTTCCACTCTCTTAGCATGTCCATGAGAAAATCAAATAAGGACTTGCCACTAGCAAAAAGCAGAAGTATCTGAGAATTCAAACTAACAACAAAAATATCTCTGAAATCGTTAACGCCACAAAAATTTTACATAAATTGTATGCTTTGAAGAGACATACATTTTTGTATAGCAAGGTTTTATTTATGTCTTACGGTTTGGCATTTCGCAAAAGTCATTCAGAATAAAGAGGACCTCAGAGGCTATTTCCAGAAAGTTCAAGATATAAATAAGATATTTTTGTCATGCCAGTTCTGAAAGAATATGGCGTTTCAGTAAACAATTTAGGGATATTTTTACAGAATGAAAAGGTTAATTTGGGGTGGGGGATTTTATTTAAAATCTGCGTCTTGTCTCCTTTCAAGGTTCTGAACTTAAATACCAAGTTTGACATTTAACCGAAATATCGTTTCTACTTTCTCTACTACGTACATCATAGGAAGAGAAGGTATTGTATTCTACCCAAAAATTTGATATCGAGATTTAACCGGAAATACATGTTTTGAGGCTTCCTGAAGAAAAAAAAGCATTTTAAGAAAAAGCCCGTGTGCATGCTTGCGTGTGCGTGAGTTCGTGCGTACGTACGTGCGTACGTGCCTGTGAATAGCATAACTCAAAAATAAAAAGTTGGATAAATTCCATACGTGGTATTTAGGATTGAGGCAGTATTTTTAACACTTAAGTAATTTCAGTCTAATTATATAATATGTAAGTTCAATAACAGCCCGCCTTAAAGCAATATGTGTATGTAATAATTTGTAAAATGTATGTAACAGTCATTGTATATGTTTATATTATTGTATAAATGTTCAATAATATTATGTGAATGTATTAAGTAATTTAATAAAGTAGGAGCTGTGAGAAATAGGTCTCAAGTTGCTAACAATGAGGTAACAATGATGTAACCTTAAGGCAATAATGAACTAGAAACCAGTAATACTAATGGTGATTCTTGGAAGCAATAATGTAATTTTTGTGACAGTTTATAAAATAGCCAATCAACAACCAGAAAAAGCTTTAGTTAAATAAAAGTATTCTATTGGACTAGAATTAGCCAATCAGAGACTTGAAATACAGAAATTTACAACTATAGGCGCTAGAAATTAAGTCAGTTTCTTGTAGACAGCGCTCATAACTGGACGCGTTGCTAGCAGACAGTGTTACTAATTAGACGCGAGATGTGTCCTCGAGAAATTTAATACGTATTCAGTGCGAGACAAAAATAGTTTACATGTTAAAAAGTGCAAGTAATTAATAAAGGGATCTCGCAGCTCTCTATATCAGTGAAGTGTTATTTAAATCGTGTCAAGCATTAATAAAAAGGAATGAATTAAGTATTATAATCTGTGTAAGCCTACATTCTTAGCCGCATTACGCCCTATTAAGACATTCATGTCTCAAAAAATAAATACTGACGCAGCAGAGGCAAACATAAATTATAATATTTAAAGAAACGTTCAAAATTAAATTTGGGAGTAAGGCTACCGGGTACCATACGTGCGGTTGCAACTACTTCAATTTCGGCTCCCCAACAGTTGAACTACAATACAACTCCTACTTCAAATTGGTTTTCCATACGTAGCAACAACAAACCATCTACTTCAGGTTCAGTACCTCCGAAGATACGACACGAAGATGTTGAAGAAAATCCCCTCGCCCCAAACTACCCTTTACGTGAAACATTTTTCAAACATTGATTTTATAAAAAAAATGGCTCCAACGATTGTAATTACAACATACATTAAAGATATTTACATGCCAAATAGAATATCTTGAATTTTCTGGGAATATCCTCACAGTCTTCATACGGAAGGAATTTTGTGTAGCCTTGTATCACTGGTAAACGTTAGGCGGTGGACGAAAACGTACTACACAAAAATGTAGATCTCTTTAAAACACACAGTTTATTTCAATTATCCTTTTTTGTGCCAGTAGCCATTACGGAGGTATGCGTTGTTAATGGTGCGAATCGTTCAATACTTAGCCATTCTTTTAAAGTCCTTTCGATTTTCGGTTGTTTCTCGTGGTGTCATGGAAATATATGGAATTTTTAGGCAGTGAAAAGCGCCCAGTTCTAAAACATTTGACTATCGCTATTCCCTTTGCATTTATAGCAAAATGTGTAGTGGTGTCATTTCCGCATATGTTTTATCCCCATTAAAATGAAGTAAATAGGAAGGTATACTTTCATAAGAATACTTACTAATAAATGTTGAGGGTAGAGAAAGTCATGTGAATGTAATATATGAGATGCTTTAGTTGTGGTCACAGATTATCTGAAAAAGTTATTACTTTCTCTACAACGTAGAGTAAGTAGGGGAAGTATTGTATTCCACCCAAAAATTCGATACCGAGTTTTCACCGCAAATACATGTTTTGAGACCCATTGAATCCAAATAAAGCATTTTTGGAAACATGTCCGTGTGTGTGTGTGTGTGTGTGTGTGTGTGTGTGTGTGTGTGTGTGTGTGTCTGTGAACAGCATAACTCAGAAAGGAACATTCGGATAAACACCAAACTGGGTATTTAGGTTCAGTATCTTCCACGAAGACACGAAGGTTTTCAAGAAAATCCCGCACCCAAGATTACCCTTTACATGGAACATTTTTTGAAAATTTTAATTTTATCAAAAATGGCTCTAACGATTTTGGTTAAAATATCATATGTTTAAGATATTTTCATGACAAATGAAATGTATGTCTCGAATTTTCTGGGAATGTCTCCAAAAGCATTCTTCCTTGTGAACGACTTTTGCATAACTGGTAAACCATAAGAGATAACAAAAATTTTACTCCAAAAAAAATGTAGATCGCGTTAAAATACACAATTTATGTCATATACATTTTTGTTGTTGAGTGAACCATTATCGAGATATTGCTTGTTATTCCCTTAAATTTTTCAATACTTTTTCTCAAATGGGAATTCGTTATTTCTTTTTTTTTATGTCCTGGACGTACAAAGAGAATGGAATGCGCCACATAGCAACCAGCTCTTAAAAGATTTGACTATCGCTTAAAGCCTACCATATTCCGCTTACAGCTACAAGAAAATTAGCAATAAGATTAACATTTCGATTAACATGAAGCATATGGAGAATAAGCGTTTGTAAAAATAGTTTGTACAAGAGTAGAAAAAGTCATGTGAGTGTAATACATCAGGGTTTTTTTAATTCAGGGAGCATCAAAACGTGTATTTCAGGTGGAATCTTGGTATCGAAGTTTTGGGTGGAATGCAATCAAATATGTATAAATTCAAAATGCAATACAATTGTTTGTGCCATGGCCACAAAGTGATCAGTTGTGGTTTAAGACGGCAAGGAATCACCAGGAAGATTTGCAGCTTAATTCCAGTTTGTTAACGAAGAGAGGTGGCGGCTTTCTTTGTCAGGGGATGCTCGCTGCTGGTGTCTTGAGATAACACAGCTCATTCATCATGGAGTTACTGTTTATACTTTGTTATGAGCTAAACCCGAAGATTAATGGAGCTGGATGAAACCATGGCCAAGGCACGATAAGCTGCAACTTTCAAGGTCGTTCTAGAAGCTTCCGTCGAGTTTCTAGAACACCGCCTCACAATTTCCACCAACGGAAGTGATGAAAGTTTTTCACGCCGACATTGTCGCACTAGCGAGCGCCTGGTGTGTGTTAGGCCTGTGTACGAAAACTTTTCTTTTGTATTCTTGCTTCGTTTATCCTTGTCTTGCCTTTTCAACTTAATTACTCTCTAAATTTATCATAATGTGGGAGAAATACCAGCTATCAATCCATTTCTTTGAAATATCACGCTTTTCCTATTTGTTTACACTATCTTCATAATTATATTTATATCTATTTCATCTTCTATAGGTTCGTTCTTATTCTCATTGATTTCGGTGCTTTTCGTTATATCTATTTTATCATAACTAATCTAACAAGAGATTAGATTTGGTTCAACTATTTTGGTGAATAATATAAGAGTAGAAGCTAAAACTAAATCCAAAATCTAACTACTTAAGAATATACTAAATAACCTTTGATGTAGTTTTGCCATCCTAGGTCCTCTGAAGTTTACGTGATTATTATAAATAGCATAAGTTTACTGTTAAATGTCTTTGGAAATATATGAAATTGCTTAAACAGTCTGTTTCTCTTAATGTTTTCTGGCTTCGAATTAGCTATTATTTTATCTACTTCCTCATGTGAGTATTCACTAAATCGCCCACTTTACTGTGATTCCTAGAGCACATTAATCGAACGATTATTATTGCATAGATGGTTTGGTCAAACAAGTTATGCTCGGAGATATGTTTCATTGCGAGTTTTAACATTGAAACCGGCAACTGAATTTGTGTTAGCTATACTGACCGGAAGCATTAGATTAATTATCAGCTGGAAGCCGAAAATTTTAAGAAAGTCGGGAACAGAATTGTCTGGACCTTGAGCTAAATATGCAAATTAAATTTATAGGAATAAAGCTGTTAATGTTAATCCTTTAACTATTTGGAAAATTGTATCATGCTGGATATTTAATAAACAGTACTGTCGCAACAGCAGAAGCGGATCTATAAAATGATAAAATTATACAAAAATGCAGTAAATAGTAATTCATGCAACAAGTGGATAATCATAAAGATTATCCATTTGTTGGAAAAAAACACTTTATGCAATCTTAACACTATAAAGGGTTAAAAAAATTGAAACCTGAAATAATTCAGCATTCATAGCTGACGTGAGTGTCTTCGTATGTTCGTAAATTAGCATTTTGATTCTCTCTTTACATTGCTTATTAACCTGGCGTGTTGAATCGATAAGCAGGGAGGCGCTTACATGCATTGCCTTCCTGGGAGAGAATTGAGCAGATGTTACGGATTGTGATGTGACCTATTATCAGCACAAAGTTGTAATGTTTATAAACTCAGGTTCTACATTTGATGATATATAGAGGTTTTTGCATCTTCGTTGTACGGAGAAAACAATATCGCAAAATGGTTTCATTTCCTCTGTATGAATCACGGTAAGTTTTCATGCCGTTACAGTATAGTATTTGAATGATTGCACGAGAATTATAAATGACTACGGATACTAATCTTCTTCACATAAGAGTATACTCAAGCATACGATTGGGCTGTTTCGAATGAAAGCTTCAAGAAGTTACACTACACGAGAAATGGAGAAATGTATTAATTTTGTGATAAGCACCATTACGTGACAAAGATAGTGTAAATGAGACAATTATTGGAAATGTAACACCAGATTAATGTTGCGGTTTTCAGATATAATTTCTCAGAAACTACAAGAATTATACAACTTTGAAATTTGAAGTAGGTGTTTTGTTGGGGTTGTTTATTTTTTTAGCTCTACGTATGGAAGTCAATTTGAAGTAGTATTCTTCTTTACGCTGTTTGCTGCTACGTATGAAAACCGATTTGAGGTAGGAGTTGTATTATATTTCAACTGTTGGGGAGCCGAACACTTGAAGTAGTTGCAATCTCACGTATGTTAAACAGTTTCCGGTAGCCTTCACCCCAAATGTACTTTCAGGTGGCCTTTGCCCCAAGTTTAAAAAAAATATTAACTTTGTAAAGTTTCTTTAAGTATTACATATTTGTTTGCCTCGGCTGCGTCATTATTATTGTTAGAGACACGTTTCTCTTAGGCAGGGCGTGGTGCGATAAAGAATGTAGGCTTACACAAATTTTAAGTTTTAATTCACTCCTTTTTATTAATCCTTGACACAAATTAAATAGCGCTTCACTAATATCGAGAGCTGTGAGATTCTTTTATTTAACACTTACACTTTTTAACAGGTATATTTATTATTCGTCTCTCACGAATACGTATCCTATTCTTGCATCCGGATACTATCATGGTCTGCAGGCAACTGAATAGATTTCAACCGTCTGAATTTCTAAATCTCTGTATTTAAATTCTCTGATTGGCTAATCCTACTCCAATAGAATACCTGCATTTAACTAAAGCTTTTTCTGGCTGTTGATTGACTATTTTTAAACCGTCTCAAAATTTACATTATTGCTGTTCTAATAATGACTAGTAGTGTTTAAACTTCCTTACGCATTATTGCCTCAAGGTTACCTCATTGTTACCAACTTTAAACCTATTATTCTCACAGCTTCTACATTATTAAATTACGTTACGTATTCACATTAACATTATTGAACATGCTTACAATAATATAAGCATATGCAATGACTGTTACATACATTTTACAAGGGGGGCTGTTATTGAATTTGCATACTATATAATTAGACTGAAATTATTTAAGTGTTAAAATACTGCCTCAAATTTTGCTTTCGATTTATACAGTTTGTTCAATATTAAGTTAATTATTCTATCATATGCTTAATCTAGCTCCTGCTATTCCTTGTTTTGTTTATATAAACGATCTTTTTGTCTCACTAAGATTAGAGCTGACTATTTCAGAACATTCTAGTATTGCTAATGGTATCGTCCAAAGAGTATTGTGACGGAACTATGGTACAAGTTTATTCCATGGAAGGCGCTGAGCAATCGACCAACTGGCCGGTTGAAGAGATAAAGACACGGGGTAGCGATATCACTCCATAAATTTCAGAAGTGGCCTTCGAGAGAAAATCAGATTCTTTAAGAAGTTTCTGTCCTCCATCTCCCACGAATATTCCAGAAACGCCTGCACTTGTAAATAAGCGAGGGTCTTGCGAGTGAGTGTGTTTCTGATGCGACATAAATACAGTATGTGCTACGAGTGAGATTGTCGACAGTTGTAACGCATTGTGAGGGGTCTTACTTTGGACGCTCCTGCGAGTGAAGTAGAAACAAGAATAGGCTGTATCACGTGTTTCATTGCGCCGCTATGTCGCGAGGAAACGTGAAGTCACAGTGAAAAACTCGACAACTCGCTCTATTAATGCCTGCCTGTCCGACTTTGCTCTTGCATATCTTCTATACCTTTTGTAATTTATTATGCTTACGTGAATCCTGATTAAACCTTCCCCGATTTACTGTTCATTCTTGTTCCCGTATAAACATTTTTGTGTCATGTGTGTGTATACTTCTTATATTTGTCTTCTTGATTTACTCGTCTTAATGATTTTTCTTTGTTCTTTGGTACTTCTGTCCTGAAAACGTTTAACATAGAGAAATGTATATCGTGCGTGGCGTCACTATTATACATTGAGACTGTTCAATTTTTCAACTGTCACTTCTTAAGTTCTCAACGTCACTTCGCTGTTTTTATCTAGTTGAACCTTCACTGACACTTCACTTAGTTCAACTACCACTACATTAATGTGAACTGGTACAATTCTCCGTCACTTCACTTCTTCTTCGTGACGTAGTCTCTTCTTCCGGACGGTTCGCTGGGTGTCAAACAATCTCTCGCTCTGCAGCAGCACCCGCTGCACGCCACAAACTCGCTCGGAAAACGGCACCCCCGTCGCACGAAAACTCACACTCCAACTCGTTATCTCCTGACTGAATGACTGAACTCTCGAGAACTCTCCCTTGTATAGGCAATGGAGTCTTTAACAGAACATTCTAGAACTATCTCGACACACGTTACGGAGGAGGGAGAAAGACACTTCAGAAAATTCTGATTATCTGCCAAGAGTGCTCCCGGTGTTCACGCTTGCGAGCGCTACTTATCGTCGTTTATTCAGACTGCCTGGAGCCGACCTCCCGATAACCTTGAGCCACAGCACTGCGTCACAATATTATATATGTGTGTATGTATGCATATATATACTCGTACATACACACAGACAGAAAGAAACCTATCCATCTCACCAGGTTCTAATGAAACTCTGACGAACAAGCAATAATCGAAGATCTTTGCCATACGAGACAGTATTGCGATTTTCATTGTTACAACTTGTACTCCTCCATTCTAGGGATTCTAGCTGGAAAAATACAAACGTCTCTATTACTGAACGTAGGGTAAGCCGTTTTCGTTTTATGCTGGATTCATGGAGTTGTGAGCAATTTCTATTTCCATCTGAATAGTATTTGCTTTTGTGAGGTTTCGCTGTATTTTTATATCCGATCTTTTCCCATTCTTTTCTTGAACTTTATCTCCATACAGTTGCGCTGTCTTCCTGCGCTTTACCGAAATTGCTTACTTAGGTGAAACGAAATATTTGATTAGGTTAGGATCTGTAATCAAAGCGGTATCACTCTTCCAGTAATTATTTTCCTTGATTTTCATTAAGAAGGTTATTAAAGGGAACACCTTTAAAACGAAACATTGTCGTTTTTATCATGAGGCTCAGCGCTTTAAGTTACTATGACTTAAATTTCGTGGTTATTAACTAATTTAAATCGGCTTCAAACACTTTGAGAGTGTATTTCCTAAATAAGGAGTTTTATGAATACTTTAATCGGATATATTTTCTTCTTTGTGGTATTTTTTTTAATATTATGTTACAAAACATTAAAAGTAGCTACAAATTTGCACATAAGTGGTATTTGATCATCCAAATATAACTTTTATATTTCATTAAACTCTTAATCATATAAATATTGTCTTTTCCATTCAAAAATTAAACCTATATTCCTTTCTCCCTATAATCATAATACTGTAGTGATCTCACAATAACATTTTCGTTTTTTACGTATATTGAAATAAGACAAGTAGGAAATTGAGTTCTTGTTCGTGATATGAATGTTGAATGCGACAATATCGACATATGATACACACAAAACAAGATCGATTCACCTCTCTCGCAGGTAATTGAAGCTGTAACAGCAGCAGGAGACCGGTAATTGCAGTAGATTGGTAGACACCTCTGGCGCGTCACATCGTTTTCGGCTTCATTTGTTACCCTATTTCACTACAAGCGTTACACCATTTCTCAAATTTGCATTACGAATAACTAGATTGCATTCGCTGTATCAGAGGATTCATTTTGTTGCAGCTGATGCTAGTTAAGGAGTAAACCCAAATGACATTCGAGTTATTATGATGGAATATAATGAGTTGCGTGTTACCATTGTGGATGAGGTACCGGCAATTTTTGCTTTCTCTACTGCTTGTCTATAGTACGTAGAGGAAGTGTTGTATTCCAACAAAAAATTCGATATCCTGATTTCACGAAAATACACGTTTTGAGACCCTGAAGCCAAAAAGAAAGGTGCTTAGAGAAAGGTCCATGACATATGAAGGTGGTTTGTTGCTGCTACGTATGGAAAGGCAGTTTGATCAACCGCATGTATGGTAAAACGTTTCCGGTTACCTTCGCCCCAAAAATGTTTAAACAAAATTAACTTGATAATTTTGACCATTTCTTTAAATATGATTATGTTCTGAAGTGGTTATTTGTTAGTAGTAGTTGGTTGGAAGATGCTTCATGTTTATATGCACAACGTATGGAAGCCAATTTGTCGCGGTCACTTCGTGTTATCTTATTGCTGGGCGCCTGTTATTGTTTTATTATTTTGCATTTTGGGGTCATTGTGCTCCGGCTAGCTATTATTATTATTATTCATTCGAGCAAATCTCTTAAACAGGGTGTGTAAGCGGAAAGGATTTTGTTACTCAAAGATAACACTGATAAAAGAATTTGTTTTTTACACTTTTATTACCGTCACAATTAAGTTCACATACTGATTCGTGATACACGCCAAACTGAAACTGTTATATTTTCTAATATCACTATAATCACTTATTTACTGCACATTATTAATTCGCATTTTTCACATTTATAACAAACTTTAAGACGCGAGAGATTCTGTAGAATTGCCACGTGTACTTTATGTATGCTTCCGTTGAACTACGCGACGTGTAACCCGCGAACGATTCTGATGAACTAACTGTGCGACGTATAACGCGTGAATGCTTCTGTTGGACTGAGCGACGTGTAATGCACAAATGTTTTTGTTGGACTGACGAAATCTGCCTCTGACTTTAGCTTTTTATACTCCCACACCCCGATATGCCTAAAGATTATAACCGAGCGGCTATTGGTTAATAAAACGCGCCAACATTAGCGTCTATTTTTATATCCAATCAAGAATTACGAAAACATATGCTCTAGGGAAAATATTCCCGCTATTTCTAAGAAAAGCGCGCCAATCTGACGTCATATGTTTGTCTCTTCTAATTAATATTCACCCCCTCGCACATTGTTAAACGCTCCTATTGTCAGTTTCAGTGAGGTCGTGTTAACTTACTTCCTAACAATGCATATAATTAACAAACATCTCAAATCAATGTCATACAATAATGCCTATTTACACTACAATCACACTGGCATTTACATTATTGTGATACAAATTACTGCCACAGTTTATGTTTGCCTCGGCTGCGTCAGTATTTATATTTTTTAGAGACATG
The DNA here is from genome assembly GCA_030765065.1 of Deroplatys truncata. Taxonomy (NCBI): domain Eukaryota; kingdom Metazoa; phylum Arthropoda; class Insecta; order Mantodea; family Mantidae; genus Deroplatys; species Deroplatys truncata. The sequence goes on along the minus strand of CM060979.1, from coordinate 48,230,377 downwards.
AATGTCTTAGCAGGGAGGTGGTGTGACTGAAGAATGTAGACTTACAGAGATTATAATTTTACTTCACTCCTTTTATTAATGCTCGACACTATTTAAATAACACTGCACTGATATAGAGAAAGAGCTGTGAGACTTTTTTATTAATTACTTGCACTTTTTAACAAGTAAACTATTTTCGTCTCACACGAAATACATATCAAATTTCTCGAGGACGCATCTCGCGTCCGATTAGAAGCACTGTCTACAACCAACGCGTCCAGTTATGAGCGATGTTTACCAGCAACTGACTTGATTTCTACCGCCTAAATTTGTAAATTTCTGTATTTCAAGTCTATGATTGGCTATTCCTAATTCAATAGAATACTTTTATTTAACTTAAGCTTTTTTCTGGTTCTTGATTGGCTATTTTATAAACTGTCACAAAAATTACATTATTGTAGCTCCAAGAATGACTAGTAGCATTATTACACTTTCTTTCTCATTATTGCCTCAAGGTTACCTCATTGTTAGCAACTTTTAACCTATTATTCTCACAGCACCTACATAATTAAGTTACGTAATACCTTCAGATAACAGTATTACATGTATAAAATAATATAAACATATACCATGACTGTAATATACACTTTTTATGTATTGTTACATATACATATTGCTTTAAGGCGGGCTGTTATTACATATTTTATTATATAATTAGACTGAAATCATTCAAGTGTTAAAAACACTGCCTCAAATACGCGTGTGCGTGTAACTAAAAAACGAAAATTCGTTTTAACACCAAGCTTAGCATCTTTCAACGATGCGATGTGAAGATTTTTAAGAAAATCCCTGTACCCAAAAAATCCCATACCCTAAAACACAATTTCCATTGAAAAAAATAAAAAGTTTGATTTTATCAAAATATGATAAATTTTGATTTCATCTCTTATGGGTGGGGAAGAAGTCGTACATATTCTGAATGAATTTTAACTAGTAAACTGCAAGAGATAGACCAAGTCTTATTACATAAAATTAGATCTCGTTAAAACACAGAATTTTTAAATTTTTTGTGGAGTTAACCATTTCTGAGACATTCCTTGTTATTGGCTTGCATATTTATATACTTACATTTTTTCTCTCATCGTGCAAAGAGCTTGGAATTTCAAAGCCATCACCTAGTGACGCATCCTTAAAACTTTCAACTATCGCTGTCTGACTAATACTGTATCTACAGTGAAATGTGTGATGTGGATTGAAGGTTTTATCTGTATTAACAAGAAGTAGCTAGAATTATAAGGTTTTGTAGATAGATAAGGTATCTTTATTGGTTTCAAATTGTTGAAGTTATTTCGCAAGTATTTAGTGCATGGGTCATTGACCCCGTACATGCATATTTAAGATACAATAGGGTGATAAAATAAACAACAGAGAAACAAAACGCAACAAAAGGAACAAGAAAAAGGAAAATAGAGACAAATTACCTTTGTCTAACTGAGCAAATTTGACCTAGCTTCGCGCACTTTAGCCAAAAAATTGCCCATGTTTTGCCAGTTCCTCTGGTCAGCCAGTAGATCCCAACATGCCAATCTCTTTCTTGAGGGACTAAAATTTTTCTTTCAGTTTAATCGTTCACTGGTTCTCCCACTGTGCACATTCCGCCAAAATATGTACCCAGTCCTCATCCAAATCACAGAATGGCCAGATTCTCCTTCCAGAATCGTCAGTCATTTTCTGTGCCCTCCAGCCCCCCAGTCTAAACCATGCCATTCCTGATCTTTCCTTTCTTTCTAAATTAAGTATATATGCCTCTTTACTCCAGTTCAATTTTATTTCATTTGCTAGACTTAGAGAAGGTTTAATTTTACAATCCGATTCTATTTCCTGTTGGTTGATGTCTCTTAATCTTCTTTTGACACCTTTCCATGTGTTTTTGTCATTTGTTTCAGCTCTTTGTCATACTGACCCCATTCCTATTCTCCTCAAACCCCTTTCCAAATCAGCTGCCCAAAACTTAGGAGACAGGTTTTCTCGCTGGTATTTATAACATTTGGATCGTAGTGTGGAGTTATCCCCTGCATCAGCCTCAGCCAGTGCTTCACTGCTCTTATTTTGCAGTGTATTGTGTCTTCATAACATCCCACCACACTCATTGTATTACTTAAAGTTTTTAAAAGTTTTTTACTTAAGTTTATTCTTGCTTATAATTATTTGTTTTAATATTATTCTATATAAATTTAGAATTTGTTATTAATTTAAGGATGTTAAAATTTAATTCTTATTTTATTTAAAAATTTTAATTGAATACCCCCGAATTGGATGTGCCTTGTGAAACTCCAAGAACTCTTTTCCAAAAAGCTACCTGTGTTTTATTCACATGCTCTGCTCTTTCCCATCTCCAGATTTCACTTCCGTATAACAAAATTGGCGTTATCATAGAGTTATACATCTTTTCTAATGTATCTACAGGTACATCCGGTATCCGCGAGAGGGTACGTAATAATAAGGTTTTGGAAGAATAGTTTGTAGAATAGTGAATAAAGAAACTCATGTGAATGTAACACCTCAGATTATTAATACAAATATTTAGCTATTCTGAATCTAGGAAATATTTTCAGAATTGTTTAACAGCAGCGCATTCTACATGCAATCCGCATAGTTCCCGCATTTGTAATGGGGCATTTGGTTTTGCATTCCTTTATCACAGAACGATGTGATTAAACTTAAAAATTTGTTAAATTAATATAATGAACTAATTTAAATAGCATATTCGGTTCATTGGTTTAAAACATTTTGAAAACTTCCAATTACTAGGCACAGTAAATATTATCTTAAAGCTGAACCCATTTCATTTCAAAACTATGGTTTATGGTATAATATTTATTATACAATAAATTTACAGCTTACACGACTTGTACTACCATTTCCTATTAGCAACCTTTAGTTGTTGTTAACTGTAGGTTAGTTAATCTGGGATGCGTAAATAATTTGATATAGTTAGCAACATTTTCGTGTGTGATATCACATCACCTATGAGGCAGTACGTTTTGAGTAACTAAATAAAATTATAATCATAGGGAAAATAAATATACATAACAGTAGGGATAGTAATAAATAAAACTGGAAAGTAAGTGTTACTGTTAATTTGTAGAAAGGTTGAGTTAGACAGTGCCATCAGCGGCCGGAAACGGATGGTTTTTCCCTCTATTGTTAAGTGTCCCGTTAGGTTGCTGCAACGCAGATGTGTAGAAAAGGGTCAATGTTCGCCAAAAGCCAGATAGCTTTAGGCATCCAATGAAAGAAGGTAGAAATCAGGTGATAGTGGAATGGGTAGATAGAAAATTTGAAATAGAGAAACAGGAGAGTTTAAAACACACACTTGGTCGTGGTAGTTCCTTGGAGATGGTTCTTAGAAAAAGTGTCGTTGATAGTTGCGATGATATGAAGCGTAACAATAAGGGAATCCGCGTGTGTGTCGAAGTAATAGCAGGAATCAAATTTTAAGACGGTGACGGGAAATAAACGAGCAGGAAAACAAAACAGTCGTATTCACCACTAACCCGAGATCCAAGATCCATGCAAAATCCCTGAGCTTGAACCGAACCCGGCACCATTCCTACAAATCTTGTGCCGCCAAATAGCCACATACCACCGCAAATAGGCGAAATACTACCGCAAATTGGCCGCACAGAAGGAAGTACTACCGCAAATTGGCCACCCAGCGAGGGTCAAGAATCAAAGCTTAGGATACCACCACACCTAGTATAGCGTTAGTTCTCCAAATAGAGTTTGGTGCAATTTTCTTGAACCTACTTTACGATAGTATAAGTTACACTATTAAGGAACATTGGGATTGGATTTTCTAACTTGTTTAATTCTTAAGCTATTTAATTAAAAATTGGCAAATTTAATATGCGTCAATAAAGAAATCAATGTGCAAAAGCTCTAGCTAGTGTAGTTTTCAGATAATGCAATTAAATGTATTTAATTAGCGAAAAAACGCACATTTTCTTTAAATTGCCTTGCACATGAACATTAACTATCAGAGAGGTATGATAGTGCCATTTTAATACTCTAATACAGTAAAATAACTTAAAATATTTAATTAAAGTTGATTTAATCGGTTGTAGAGAAATAAACGTTTGTTTTTATGAAGTTTTGGTGTTACATTTTTCTTTGTTTTTCAGCATAAATGATCTTTTTGTGAGCCAATGAATAAAGAAATCATAAAATGCATACTCAAATCCTAAGGTAACACAGATAGCACACTCGAATTATGTATGCAAATTTTCATACGAATCAGTGCAAAACTGAAATATATGCAAAGAATAAATTTCACGCACAAAAATGTAAAAATGGGAATAAAATATACAGAAAGGAGAAGTGGGCGGTTTCAGTGGGTTATAACGAACGCATGGGCGATTTAAACATATCGTTGGACTTTTAAAATGATGGATTGTGAAAAATGTTTGGCCAAAATGATTCATGGGTATCTATAAAGTATTTGTGATGTAATTAAAAAATAAAAAAAATTCTCATTTTCATTTAAAAACTCCCAGTGTTCCTTAAAATTGGCGCATGAGATAGTTTTATTTAGCATGATGCATTTATAAGCGTGTGATATATTTTTACGGGATATTATGGTTTTTATAGATTAGGTAGCAGTGTGCTTACGAACTGTAAAGGTGCTGTTGTTAGCCTAGTTCGCATGAGTGAGCTTGAAACAGTCCAGATGGGTTTGTGTTCATTTAACTAATAAATTAATATTTTGAATTTAATACAGTTCGAGCAGATAGCAGGATAAAACAATAGCTGTAGGTATAACACCATATGCATGAAATTTCGGAGTATTAATTTACATAAGGTTTCATTCTCAGTATAGTTGATATGGATTAATGGGAAAATAGATTTGGCATATGTGGATAATGTAGGTTGAATCAGGTTATAGGTAAGTTTACACTGTAGTAGAGAGGCGAGTGTGTCTCGATTCTAATACATGCCAACATTTCTATTAAAATAATTCTAGAGTGAGTTGGGGAGTGGAGGTATAGTGGAGGTATAAATATCTTGTTTTATTTAAACAATATATTACGTCGCTAAACTGAGGGTCATGTGCATTACATTAATTTAGTAAACACCCCTTCCATACATATTGAAAAGCAAATGATATATTGCATTCACATCACTTTCTCTACTTACTCTTCTACAAACTGTTCTTACATTCTTAATCTTCCATCTACTCTTCTGATTAATTCACATTCATACGTTTCGTTGTACAACGCAGCAGGCAAAGCAATTGTCAGATATTAAGAAGATGGTCAGATTTTTAAATTCCATGTTGGGTTTTTTTTGCAATAAGCACGAGGAGAAACAAAAGAAGAACGATTTACCAAGCGGGATGACTTAGGCGGTAAAGTCTGTGGCCCGTATTCGGGAGGTCCCGGGTTAAAATCCCGTTGGCCGACTAATCTGTCTGAGTTTTTTTCGTGGTTTTCCTCAGTCGCCAAGGTAAATACCGGATTGCATATTTAATACCACAACCCAAAGTTCCATATTAAGTCTAAAACAATAGTAAAATGAAAAATAAATGATAATAGCGAATGCTATGCCATCTATTTACAGACAAGTGCAATTAGACTGGACAGCACCCTAACGCCATCTGCACGACACGAAGCAGAAGATCCGGCTGCCATGCGCTGGTGGTCTCTGCGGGCACGTGACGAAGCAAGATGGCATTTCCAGGGATGAGACCTAGAAGGCTACCCGCCTTTCTGTGTGGGGGCGGCGGCGGTTGGAATGGACGGCACCCTAATGCCATCTGCACGGCATATATCAGATGATTACAGGGATGAGACCTAGAAGGCTAACTGTCCGCCTTTCTGGGTGAGGGCGGCGATTAGACTGGACGGCACCCTAATGTCATCTGCAAGGCATGAAGCAGGGGTTAAAGGAACGAGACCTAGAAGACTAACTGTCCGCCTTTATATGAGGGCGGCGGTTGGACTGGAGGGCACCCTAAAAGCCATCTGCACGAAAAAAGATTCGGTAGCTATGTGCTAGGGTCTCTGTGATACGTGACGGAGCGGGTGGTTACAGGGATTAGACCTAGAAGGCTAACTCTCCATCACATATCGTTATAAGAGTTATCCACTAACAAATCCGTCGCGATATGATTAAGGAGTTAAAGCGCGTAAAAAAATAAAAAACAAAAAACGATTTCTTATTAAGAATATTATAAGTATTTGAAAATTCAAACCAATAACAAGGAATATCTCGGAAGTGGTTAACTTGACTAAAGAACATTTTCGACATAAATCGTGTGCTTTAATGTGTTCTGTATTTTTTGTGTAGTGCGATTCTGTCTATTTATTACGGTTTATTTATTTATTTATTTATTTATTCAAAACTCGTCCGGATTAACGAGAACCTTGCAGGCTATTCGCAGAAAATTCAAGATATACATTTCATTGTGCTATTTTAATAAAAATCTTCATGTGCATCAATATTTTCGGAAATCATTGTTGTTATGCACGTGTAACATTGCGGTCAGGTGGTCGTTCTCCCAAAGTTCTATCTGATGACAACGATGATAAAGTGTAGGCCTATATAATGAAATTGTTCTCAGTGAGCATGGGGCAATTCAAGCTCTGGAAATTACAAACGATTTATATCATCGCAAATCCTAAATGATGGCGGCACTTCTGTGTTTAACGCATATAATCGAGTGCTGTATGGCTGTTGGATAAATCAAAGAAACAAAGAAAAACTGGTAATTTTGTTTAAACCAGTATAAAGCGCCGGTTCTCTGAATCCTTTACTTTCCCTTTTGTAGTTTGAACTATAAATTATGATATGCATACAAAGCAGTCTAAAATATAGTGTATTATGTTTATTATTTATGTTCATAATTTATTGCTTTCTTATATTAAATAGTACGTAATTAGTTTTAAAAAAGAACCTGTCGTTATAAGGATCTGCGGTTTAAGTTGGCAATCGATAATTAACACGCCTCTGCGCGCCTTCCCACCCTCATTTGGTTGCAGAGGTTAATACTTGAATGCCGAACAAATAAGAGCCAGACTCATTAGGGGCTAGTATGGAAAGTCTTTGGGAGGCATAAGGCTTCAACCATTCATGTGGCATATATAGATTCTCCACCCCTTTCATCAACCAGCTAGGCCTGACCTGTCTTCGATATCTTCTTCACATTCTTAATTTAAACTAATATATATTTTGCACAATATTTGTTATAAATTGAGCCTTATGCAGATATATCTGTGTTATAGACAACGCTTCCAAGCCTGATTCTTTTATCATTATTTTGTTTCCTTTCTTTCCGCGTTGGTCACACACTTGTGCTTAGTTCCACTCACTTATGAAAGAGATCTATCACTTCTGGTACCCTACAATGGCACAATTCATTCAGTCAGTATGGCAAAGAGCTGAAACAAAAGACAAAAACATATGGAAAGGTGTCAAAAGAAGACTAAGAGACATCAACTAACAGAAAATAGAATCGGATTGTAAAATTAAACCTTCTCTTAGTCTAGTAAATGAAATGAAATTGAATTGGGGTAAAGAGGCATATATACTTAATTTAGGAAGAAAGAAAAGCTCAGGAATGTCAAGGTTTAGACTAGGGGCCCAGAGAGCACAGAAGATGACTGACGATTCTGGCAGGAGAATCTGCCCATTGTGCGGTTTGGATGAGGACTGGGTACATATTTTGGCGGAACGTGCACAGTGGGAGAATCAGCGAACGATTAAACTCAAAGAAAAATTCTTAAGTCCCTCAAGAAAGAGATTGGCATGTTAGGAGCTACTGGCTGACCAGAGGAACTGTCAAAACATGGGCAATTTTTTGGCTAAAGTGCGCGAAGCTGGGTAAAATTTGTTCAGTTAGACAAAGGCAAGTTATCTCCATTTTGCTGTTTGTTGTTCCTTTTTGTTTTGTTTTCTTTTTCTGTTGTTTATTTTGTCACCTTGTATCTTAAATATGCATGTACGGTCAATGACCCATGCCCTAAATACTTGTGTAATAGCTTCAATGATTTGAAACCAATAGATATAACTCAATCTATCTTATCCGTCTGTCTTATTTAATCTAGTTTATCAATGGCAGCGGCCTTTGATAACCATGCCACCAGAGTAGCTAGTATTTGTGGTGTTCCACAGTTCACTGCGAGGTGGATGAAATTGTATCGAGAAAAGGGGCAGGTTGCTGCAAGGAAGAGTACAGGTTGCTCAAGAGTATTTACAGAGAATAAAGACAAGGTCTCGCTAGGCAGAGCTCAAAAGAGATCCGTTTCTAAGGACTGTTCAATAAACGATATTGTCTTCATTTGCGGGTAGTGCACGGACTGTTGTGAGATGCCGGAATTGGGGATAGACGTGCGACAATAAAGAAGAGCTAACCCAAGCCAACAAAATTGATAGGTTGACATATACTGTAGACTTGTAGAGTATGAGAGCTTAAGTTGAAGTTATTTTCTCGTACGAAGTTCTGATCTGTTCTGTTCTGCAAGTGCAAATTCTACTGCATTTGTTTACTGGCCTAGTGGGCTCGCTATCAGACGCTATTTGGCTACTCGTGCAAGCAGTGGTCGAACGAGCGTTACTGCTTGGACATGATATCTCGGGAAGGGGCAGATGTGTGTTCTCCAAAAACTGAAAGGGAAAACCTTATCTGAACTTCTGCTCTCCTCCCGTCTGCACGAGATCGTTATCGTTACGTTCCAACAGGATATCCAGTCGGTCCATGGGTCGGCCAAGGTTCATAAGTGATTTTCGGAGCACACAGATAACTAGAACAGATTCCGTGGCCAACGAAGTCAGTAGATTTGAACCCAATAGCACGTGTTTGGGCGAACGTAAAGAAGAGGCTTTCTCGAGGTCCCAGATTGACTAATATTACGCAATGCTGTACAGAGAAATAGCATGGGAATCATTAGCAGAAGAAGTAAATAATTTTAAAACTCTGGTGGATTACATACCCCGAAGATTGAGGGCAATAATAGAAAATAATGGGGAGAATACAAAGAATTAGGGTTTGTTTTTTATTGTTCTCCTATTTTACTATCTTTTTCCTGGTGATAAGTTCTACATTCTAGTTTGCGAGAATATGGATAAATATTTCACACATCGGAGCGTGAACTTCATATTATATAATGTATTCTATATCGATATAAAAGGCCCTAACATGAAAGAAAACCTATGCGGGTCACTGGATTCAAACCTACTTCCCAAATAGCACGTTGACAAACGCAGAACGTTGGTACTGAGCCATTTCTACCACGGAGAAACTCTTACAACCGTAATGGACAGTTCAACTCTCGAGGTTTGGTTCAGTTTGCGAATACTGTGCGTGTTAGCGAAAAATCGTTCTTTTAATTGTTCCCTGGTTGCTATTTTATATTAATAACGCAATGAACTGTGACTGTGTATGTCTGATTTGTAGCATAGCGCACTTTCATTTGTGAAGCAGGCTCTGTTAACTTCGTGTGCTTCAGTAAGGCGACACTTTGAAACGTTACAGCGCTCAATCATTTCTTCCATGGCGTACATGCTCCCAGGCACGCTCGTAAATTAATTTCGGACCCATACGATAGGCACAGTAAGATTTTTACTTTCTCTACTACGTATAGTAAGTAGGGGAAGTATTGTATTCCACCCAAAATTTCGATACCGAGATTTCACCGGAAATACATGTTTTGAGACTCACTGAATCCAAAAAAAGCATTTTTGGAAACATGTCCGTGTGTGTGTCTGTCTGTGTGTCTGTGTGTCTGTGTGTCTGTCTGTGTGTCTGTGTGTCTGTGTGTCTGTGAACAGCATAACTTAAAAACGAAGAGTCGGATAAACACCAAACTTGGTATTTAGAATCAGTATCTTCCAGAGATGCGACACGAAGGTTTTCAAGAAAATCCCCCCACCCAAGACTACCCTTTACATGGAACATTTTTCGAAAATTTTAATTTTCTCAAAAACGGCTCTAACGATTTTGATTAAAATATCATATGTTTAAGACATTGTCATGATAATTAAAATGTATATCTCGAATTTTCTGGGAATGTCTCCAAAAGTATTCTTCATTATGAACGACTTTTTCATAACTGGTAAACCATAAGAGATAGACAAAAGTTTACTACACAAACAATGTAGATCGCGTTAAAATACACAATTTATGTCATATACATTTCTTTTGTTGAGTGAACCGTTTGCGAGATATTGCTTGTTATTCCCTTAAATTTTCCAATACTTATACTTTTTCTCAAATTCGTTATTCATTTTTTTATGTCCTGGACATGCAAAGAGAATGGAATGCGCCACATAGCAACCAGCGTTAAAATATTTGACTAACGCTTAAAAGCTACCATATTCCCCTTGCATCTACAAGAAAATTAGCAATAGGATTAACATCTCGATATCTCGATTAACATGAAGCATATGGAGAATAAGCGTTTGTAAAAATAGTTTGTACAAGAGTAGAGAAAGTCATGTGAGTGTAACACATCAGATTTTTTTTAATTTAAATAGATATAAACTTGGAAGTGTTGGCTATCTTACGGGCCACAACACACCTCGTAGACAGTTGCATATAATGGGATTTACACAAGACCCTTTATGCAGAAAATGTGCAAGGAAATATGAAATCCTCAAACATATACTATGCGAGGGCGAAGATTTTTCCATATATAGATAGGATTCCTTTTTCTTGGAGGGATATAAAAAGAGCAAATACCAAGGACGTGGTCCATTCCATCGCGACCACAAGATATGATTGAATTCCAGACAAAGGACTCAATTAGACTACGTGAAGGCTTTTTCTATAGAGGCCACTCATTTCTTCTTCATTATCGCCATCATCAGAAGCAGCATTCTGTTAAGTTTAGTTCACCTGACTAATTACAACCGATTGGCATAAGCGTGTATGGAATAATAAAAAAAATCTGATGTGTTACACTCACATGACTTTCTCTACTCTTTTACAAACTATTTTTACAAACGCTTATTCTCCATATGCTTTATGTTAATCGAGATAAAAATTTGCAGAGTCTATCTTATTGCTAATTTTCTTGTAGATGTAAGGGGAATATATATTTACAAGGGCAATTTGGAAATACAGTAGCCTTTGAGCACATACATATCTCTTAATAGCTGGTTGCTAGGTGCAGCACCATTCCCTTTCCCACAGATTAATACTCTTTGCATATCCAAGACAAAAAAATGAATAACGAATTTCCATTTGAGAAAATAAGTATTGAAAAATTTAAGGGAATAACAAGCAATATCTCGAAAATGGTTCACTCAACAACAAAAATGTATATGACATGAATTGTGTATTTTAACGCGATCTACATTTTTTGTGGAGTAAAATTTTGTCTATCTCCTTTGGTTTACCAGTTATGCAAAAGTCGTTCACAATGAAGAATACTTTTGGGGACATTCCCAGGAAATTCAAGATATACATTTCATTTGTCATAAAAATATGTTAAACATATGATATTTTAATCAAAATCGTTAGAGCCATTTTTGAGAAAATTAAAATTTTCGAAAAATGTTCCATGTAAAGGGTAGTCTGGGGTGGGGGATTTTCTTGAAAACCTTCGTGTCGCATCACTGGAAGATACTGAACCTAAATACCAAGTTTGGTGTTTATCCGACTGTTCGTTTCTGAGTTATGCTGTTCACAGACACACACACACACACACACGGACATGTTTCCAAAAATGCTTTTTTTTGGATTCAGGGAGTCTCAAAACATGTATTTCCGGTGAAATCTCGGTATCTAATTTTTGGGTGGAATACAATACTTCTCCTACTTACTATACGTAGTAGAGAAAATAACAAGTACCAATCAAAGTAATTCCCGTATGTTAAATGTGTATTTGTTAGACCTTTAGTTTAGCACTATTCTTATCTTACCTTACGTTAAGTCATCGTAATTCTGGCTTTAGTTGTGTAGGTTGAAGTAGATGTTTTGTATTGTTATTTTTACGTTGTTTGCCCCACGCTTTGGGAGCCAATTTGAAGAAGAAGGGTTTGTTGTTGCTACGTATGGAAAGCCAGTTTGAAGAAGATATATTATATTTCGACTGTTGGGGAGCCGAACTTGAAGTAGTTGCAAACGCACGTATGGTAAAAAGTTTCCGGTAGCCGTCAAACCAAAAAATGTTCAAAAATATTAAATTTGTAATTTTGACTGTTTCTTTAAATATTTATATTTATGTTTGCCTCGGCTGCGTCAGTATTTATTTTTAGAGACGTGTTTCTCTTTCCAGGGTTGTGGTGCGACTGAAGAATGTAGGCCTACACAGATTTTAAGTTTTTCTTCACTCCATTTATTAATGCTTGACACGATTTAAATAACACTTCACTGATATAGAGAGTTGCATGATTCTTTTATTAAATACTTGCACTTCTTCAAACACGTAAACTATTTTTATCTCACACTGAATATGTATTATACTTCTCGAGGACACATCTCGCGTCCAGCTATGAACACTGTCTGCAAGCAACTGAACTCTAAGTTTGTAAATTTTGCTATATTTCAGTTTCTGACTGGCTAATCCTAGTCCAATGGAATGCCTTCATTTAAGTAAAGCTTTTTCTGGTTGTTGATTGGCTATTGTTAAACTGTCTCAAAGTTTACGTTACTGTTGCTCCAGAAATGACTAGTAGCGTTATTAAACATTCTTACTCATTATTGTCTCAAGGTTACCTCATTGTTACCTCATTGTTAGCAACTTTTAACCTATCATTTTCACAGCTCCTATAATATTAAATTACGAAATACATTCACATACCATTATTGAACATTTTTACAATAATATAAACATATACAATGGCTGTAATATACACTTTTTATATTTTGTTACATACACATATTGCTTAAAGGCGGGCTGTTATTGAATTATATATATATATATTATATAATTAGACTGAAATTATTTAAGCGTTAAAATACTGCCTTAAGGTAATCGTCTTCCTGTACTATCTATTTTGTTTATTTCATTAAATAAGGTAAGCTCTGAGTTGTGACCTACCAGATTAAAGTCTTGGTTATCTCTGCTGATAGGTTAACCTTAATTAGCGCATTCTCGGAGAAAGTTAAAGTTGACTAGTTCCCAGTTTTGCTTTTGAAAAGAACCAACAACAGGATTTAACGCTGGAGAAAATTGATTGGGTGTGGCGAAGTAAAAGCTCTCGATTTCCAGGAACAGTATTTCACACTTTAACAGGTGGTCCATGCAGCAACACAGAATGTATTGCTCGTAGAAAAAGCCATTTCCAACCTTGGCTGTTTTCGCGACATGGCGATAAAATTCTTCCAGTGCTTGCTTTGTGGCCAGAGAATTTATTTCTGAGGGAGAAAATTGAATTAGGTAAAATTAGCATAGCAATTACATATCTTTAAATCTTAAACTCTGCTCTTTACTGCTAACTTAACATTATTAATTTAAAGTGAAGCCTTTAAGCGGCTAGGAGTTGTCACGTAAACGTTCAACTGCAGTTACTTCATTTCATTACTCCCGTACATTAAACTTCTGCTAAGAAAATTTCCCTCCTCCACGTAATGCGATGACAATAAAAGGATCTCATGCGTTACACTCACATAACTTTCTTTACCCTCTATCGTTTATTAGTGGGTATACAAACTATACTGTCTTGTGCCGTGGCGCTGTGGGCTGGAGTCACAGAATGTGCCCGAGTTCGATCCTACCCATAGGGGGGGCGGATTTTAAGTCCCATGTATAGGACCAATGCCCACTCTTCGTGAGGAAAGTGAGGAACTCCGATAGACATCGATCCCAGCTACATTCTGGCTGGAGCATGCGTGATGCTGGCCACATTATCTCCCCGTATGGGTTTGGATGATTGCCGAACTCTACGTGCATACGTGGGCGTGAGGCCGGTAGTCGGGGTGGCAGGTCAAGGCCAGTCATTAGCTGTGGTGCCACGGGATTATTATCGTTATTATTTTTATTATACAACTAAGTTTACTGTTTTGTCTACTTCATTTTAATTGAGATAACTCTTTAGAGAAATAGCTACATCACACATTTCGTTATAGACACAAAGAGAATATCGATAGTCATATGTTTAAGTCCTTACTACTTTCATGCAATCTCGAGAAACAACTGAATATCAAAAGGACTTTGAAAGACTGACAATGTTTTAAACAATTCGAACCGTTAATAACGGTTATCTCGGAAATGGCTAATAGCATAAAGCCGTTATTCTTCTACACTACAAAGTATAGACATATACTGCCTATATATACCTTGGTTTATACCAAGTCGTCAGAAATCTTCCAACCGTTCTTTCTGGGTCTCTACTCATGGATCCTCTTCCTTCTGGCCTGTATATCATCTGTTTCTTAGTGTAGAGCTGCCCATTCTTTCCATTTACGCTTGTAATTTCGCAATGTATGATTAATATTAAACATCTTTAATTCGTGTATCTTCATTGGTTATGTGATTAAGTATGGAGTACATTTTAACTCTTCTAAAGAATTTCATTTCTAACGCTTGCATTTTCTTTTCTTGCTTTTTTGTTGTTGTTCATAGTTCACGTCCGTAGGATAACACAGATGTAGCCATTACTCTGTAAATGTCAAATTTGTATCTCTTCTTACTTTATTTCTTAGAGTACGATTAAGGTGCCACAAATACTTTGAAATTTGCTTGCTTTAATATTAATGAGTGGAGTTTATCATAGCTAACGTAATTTCCTAAATAGCTGAAATGGCTCACTTGTTTAAGATTTCATTATTTAATATAATGTTTGTTCTTATTGGCTCCTTTTCTCAAAATTCCATTACTTTTGGAATAGGTTGTGTGTTTTAAATATATCTACATTTTTTTGTGCAGTACGTTTTCGTCCATCGCTTAACGTTTATCAGTTATAGAAGATTATATTGTGACGTATGCACAGATAATAGGATACACGACTCTCTAGCCACCGAGATTCGAGACAGCAGTTGATCTGGGAGTAGGGGTAAGTCAGGGGTCTTAGGAGAAGGGATAGCGTCAGTGACGCTTGAGAGTTAGCGTGGGTTTGAGAAGGAGTCAGTAAGCAAGTCCCGAGTAGGAAAGACGATAAACTGCTTTCTTCGTGCTAAGGCACAATGGCCTCGCCGACAGACATTGGGCTGAGAGTGTAAGTACTGTAATCCCCCTTTATACATTAAATCCAGTAGTCATCCACTTTTGGGAAGTGTTATTTATGGTAGTGTAGTGTCTTTCCTCTCCCTTAAGCCAGGTAGTGTTTTGGACTAGCCATTATTTTTGTGCTTAACTTAGCTGCGTTCCCCGTCGTAGCCTCGCCATGTGCAGATCGTGTTTAATTTACCCGTACCTCTTGCAAGCGAGTGTTCCCCCATCTGTTTCTGATTAGTATTTTGTAGAGAGGCTATGACAATATAAAATTCCCTTCAAATGAAGAAGACTTCTCAGGCTATTCCCAGAAAATTCGAGATATACATTTTATTTGTCGTGAAAATATCTTAAACATATGATATTTTAATCAAAATATTTAGAATCATTTTTGAGAAAAATCAACATTTTGGAACATTTTCCACGTAAAGGAAACTTTAGAGGGATTTTCTTCACAATCTTCGTGTTCCATTCTTGGAAGATGCTGAATCTAAATACCAAGTGTGCTTTTTAACCCACTTTTCGTTTTTGAGTTACGCTGTTCACAGTCGCACAGACACATACACACATGGATCTTTTTTAGAAATATTTGTTTTTGGGCCTGAAAACATATATTTCCGGTAAAATCTCGACATTGAAGATTTTGGTTAGAATGCAATACTTCTCCCTATTTACGTAGTAGAGAAAGTAAAAAGAAAAATAATACATTACTTTCGCACAATGGTTCCTTACCCATTACCATTTTAAAGTTATCCCCCATGTATTATGCTCGTTCTATAAAAATGATTCGTGTATTTATTTGCCTTAATCATAATCAAAATGTTGACCTAGAAATTATTCCAGATTATATGCACATGCAAAATAGAGAAACATAAAATAGTTGTTTCAAGCCTGTTTTGTTGGTTATGTGGTCATGTGGGAATTGGCAAAGCAAGGCGTGGGGGAGGAGAATCACACACAATTCAGCGTTAATATATGACAGCCAATATCGGCTTTATCTCGGAAAAATTAAACAGAGAATATTTCAAAATCAACTCATAGTAAAAAAAGGTTTTCTAGTGTTTTATTCTAATGGGCTATACATAAATTTGTCCTGCAGTAAGCCTGTTTTCTATTGTGGTTTTTCACTTAAAGATACTTGGTAGAGTTTTGGATTCAAAAATTTATTTACGAGGGCTGATCAATAAAGACTGAGATTGATTTTTTCCTGTAGCTTTCTTGAGAGTTTCCTGTCTCTACCATGAATATTTGAAAAGAGCGGGGTTTCATGTATAATGTCCATAGGCGGCAGCACTCTCGTATCGGTAGGTTGGTAGTAATGCTGTATATTGTTGACCCTAGTTGAATTTCGCATACCACAAAATGAAGGTGACACAAGAGGAGCAGTAACATTTTGTTTTCGTTTAAATCATACAGCCTCTGAAACTTTGGAAAAGCTGAAGCAAGCATACGGTGTAGATGCACTACCTCGTGCAACAGTGTTTAGGTGGTTCAAAGACTTCAAAGTAGAGCGAGTCCTCTGTGCTAAGCAAGGTGGGCCTGGTGCTTCGGCTTCTGCTATGACTGAAGTCAACATCAACACAGCTGCTGTTCTTCTTCCTCACACAACTGTTACAGCAGCGTACTATACGTCAGTATTGGCTACACCGAGGAAGCACATTGCAAGGAAACATCCAGAACTTATCACAACAACGTGCGGCCTCACGTTGCAAATCAAGTCGAGGAATTTTTGGCTAAATTCAACATTATCTGTGTGTCGCATCTGCCTTATAGCCCCAATCTTGTTCCCTGTGATTTCTTTTTATTCCCATCACTAAAGGCAAAGCTCCGGGGCATTCGATTTGAGAGCACTGAAGCAGTGCTGAAGAAAAGTGAGGCGATTCTCAAAGACCTGACAAAGAATGGCCTGTACCATGTGTTCGAGGACTGGCAGAGACGCTATAAAAGGTGCTTTCAAGTAGCAGGGGACTACTTTGAAAAAGACCATGTCAACATTGAAATGTAGTAATAAATATCTGTAAAAAAAATTAAGCTCAGTCTTTATTGATCAGCCCTCGTATTTTTGTTTGCTGTAATGGATTATAAATGGCATAAGGATCATACCAATGTATTTTTTTATTTGGAACTTTAAAGGGCCCTTATGGTACAGAGATGCTATACTATATTGGTATGTAACAATGTACTCACCTTGTTGCTTTTTCGCCATTTCCCGATAAGTTTTATTTTTTTAAACTTCAGGTGCACCTTTTTCAAAATATATTTCACTTAGAAGCTTGAAGCTTTTTGTGATTGTACTTTTTTTTCTTTCGAATGGAGGAGAAAATGATTTAATCACTGACCCCAGCCCCGATGGGAGTCGAGACTGAGAGTGTGGGACTCACCGAGTGATCGGCATACCCACTAAAATCTCCTCCACCGGAGAGGGAAAAGTCAGGAGTGAAGGTGAGGCAATACCGCATTAAGCACCTGCGGTTTGAGGTGATAGGTTGTTCGGCAGGCGTAGCCTATGCCGGGTGAAGGAAGGTGCCAGGACGCAAGCATGACCGAGGCCCTACTTGCGCCCTTGGGAATTTAGGGTGAGAAGGTAAAAGAAGGAAGAGTGGATGTGTCAGGATTTTAAGGTGGTTATTTGGGCTTCCGACGTGCTCGGAAGTCGGTACTTGGAGTGCTCTGTTTGGGCCCCCAAGGGGGCTCATGTAGTTCCTGTCTCTTGGTTGCAGCGTCATCCAGCGACGTCTGGAGGGCTGATAGCTCCTCCTTGATGAGCCTTCTGACGTTGTCCAAGAGTTCATCAAAGTATGTTGGTATGGTTATCCTGCTGGGAAGTGTTGGTATTATTTTTGCTGCTTGTACAATGGTGGCGTGGTCCTCCTGGAGTTCGGAAAGTACCTCTTCCAAAGAGGCCAGTTTAGTTGTGATGTTAAGCAGCTCCGCCTGTAGGTCCTCCAGCTTCTGAAGGACTTCAGTTGAAGCTTGCTTGCAGTTAGAAGTGTCGTCAGTGGCCCGTTCTCCAAGCCGTGGTCAAGCTGCGGTGTAGTTGTGATGATCTGTGGTGTTTCTGCGAAGTGCGGCGTAGCTCTACGTGGGTAGAGTGGGCAGACAGCCTGGCCCGTGTAGTGCCCTTTGCCCCCGCAGGAGGCGCAGAAGCGGCGGCGGTGTGACAGGTCGTGTGCCCGGCATTCTGCGGTGAAATTCCCGCTACCACAATAGTGGCATCGGGGAGCGGCGTCACATGACGCGTCTGTGTGCCCGTACAGGCAGCAGCGGCGGCATGGAGTTGGTCGCACACTGCGGCTGGCCTCAATCACCAGGGTTTGCCCTAATAAGGTCATTCCTGCATGTAGGGCCGCCGAGTAGTCATCCTCCTCCATGAAGGTTAGGCGGACAAGCGGTGTGGGACCTCTGTCGTTCCGAATCCTAGTCGCCCTGGCCGCAGACGGCCAAAAGCGCTGGGCGGCGGTGAGCAATAGTGTGTCCGGGAGCTGGCGATGCACTCCCCGGACAACAGCGGAGTAGCGTGCGGGCACGCTGGTCAGCGGTGTGTGGCTGGCTGTGCTGGCTGGAGAGATGGCGTTGGGCGCTTCGATTGGCGGTGGTGGCGACGGAGAGGCTGGAAGCTTTTCATCGTCGGCGGCGGAGCTAGTAGTAGCTTTCTCTCGAGAAGGAAGCTTGGAGGCTGCGGTGGTCTTGTTCCTGGCCATGTTCACTCGACGAGAGCTCGAAGCGAAGTGTCCGCCGATTGTACAGAATATTCAGCTGAATTTATTGGGTTAAAAATTTTCATCCTAAATTACATAGTTTTTACGAAAAGATTATAAATATAAAATAGAAATACACCATAAAATTGTTTTCTTATGAGTAGTTGTTTAAAATTAAATTAGTCCCTCAAATGGACAAATAGTTAGGCTATCTTAAGCTGCTTATAGAAATTCATGGCGGAATTCTGATCTTTAATTTTAGAGAAAAGTGTACATTTTTTAGAATTTATTTTCCTATATTTAAATATTTTTCAATTAAAAAATTTAAGGTTAGATAAAAAAATCTAGATACCAGTATACTCAAAAAAACTTCTTTAATAAGAAGTAAGAGGTTCATTGTCCTAGATGGTGTAATTCTAGAGAAAACTGACTTTCTTTCAATTGCAAAAAAAAAAAAAAAAATCGGTAGAAATACCCTGCGATCTCTACCGGGTGTCGTTAAATAAAATACAAATTTATTTACAATGGGGGATTCATATAGGACATTCATAGATGTGCATTTTATTTGTTGCCTCAGTATTGTAAGTATGCGAAATTTTATTCAAAATGGCCAGCTGTTTTAGGAAATACAATGTAATGAAAATTTCAAAAGTTGTATAAATCTTTACTTGGATTCTTGAAAGCTTTTGCAATTCCGTTTATCGTTTTACTGTTTTGTTCACAAATACACATACTAAGTTAGGTGTTTAAATTATTATTCCAGTTAATAGCTCAGAACTGCAGAGAAGACGAAAGAAAATGTGTAACTAATGCTAAATCGACCAGGAGTCCACTGAGCAGTGTTATCTGCCATCTCTCTTCTTATAAAGGGTATATACGACGTAAAATCAGGAGTGGATGGGACTTCGCACCTCAACCAAGGATATCTTTTGTGCCTAGGCCCCCGGGAGGGAGGGGTGAGGTGATAGGGTACAGTGTGCAGCCAGGTTAAGAGGTACGACAGAGCACAGGACAGTTTTCCTACATTTTTCAGGTTGAAACTTATTGGTGGCAGCTTGTACAAACGACTCCCCTCCCCCTGCAGGCTTGCACCTCCTCTTGGGGGTTCCGGGACTTGGAGACCGCCCCCATGACGGGGACGAAGTATTACAGAGAGCACCCTTTTCCTTGCAATGCAACGCCGAGACTCCCGTTGACACTTGCAACTCAAACAACCAGCAGATGAAAGATTAGGGGAAATGAGAAAGGAGATGAAATGGAGAGACAGTAAATCCGGGTATGTATGTATTCGCTTGGCGAATCGGGGAAAAACCCCCGAAAAAGCCCATAGGTCTGGAAGGTCGGCCGAGGGAATCGAACTCACGACCTTCCGAATGCTTGTCACACGCACTACCGCTTGCGCCACCTCTCTCGGTTTTATAAACGGTAAGACACAGTACTCCGAAATACGAACTTGTACGCTTACTTGTTTATAATGGCGTATCCATTTTATCAGTGGTTGCCTTGTTATCCTATTCTCCACTGAGCTCTATTTCCGACATATCATGTCCCCTGCATTCCATGGTCGTCTTAATGATGTAAATCGAGAGCGTTCTTATTTTCCTATGACCTTCTGGAGATCAAGTCATTTTCTTGGGTCATCTATTCATGAGCATTCGCTGGACGTGATCGTATAATTGTAATGGTCAACTTACTAGGCGATCTTGATGTTCTTTTAAATTGTTATTTTTTCATTTCTCATTCTGAACTCCTTCAAATCGAGACATTTGCCCTCTCCGAAGGCCATTCATTTCTACGGCTTTAATTCGATCCTTTTGTCTTTCAGTTAATGTCCATCCTTCCGCGCGATATCCAAGGATCCTGCATTTTGAAAAGCATTCTATCCCCCACACCACGGAGGGTAAGCAGACAGAAAGAAAGGAAGATAGACAGCTTTTTGGAATCTCAACTCGTGTATCTGGACATGATTTCCTCCAACTTAGGGCGAGTGAGAGGAGGAGAAATAATTGATGACTTTTAGAAATTGATATTACATTATCTCACTTCTACGAATTTTAATTCTGGTTTCAGTAAACTTTGGTAAAAGTGAGCTGAAGTATTAATTACATTTTCAGAATTCAAGTTGTGAAACAATATTGAATAGTCCACACATGACCATTTGTAAATTCGCAATATGCTCTCTATCCCTTCCCACTGCATCCGTAAACAAAATCTTCGATGTCAACACGGGTCTAACCCACGTCTATGTACAGCTTGTACAGGACATTGGCAGAATTCCAATCTAGCTGGATGATTCTGTGACACAAAAGAACATTGCACGCGCTGAAGACGGTATGGTATGTCAGCTATGATACTGACTAACAGAAACTGCTGGGATAGACAGATGCATTGTTGCTAATAGTCCTCACGTTGAGTACCTCCTATGAAATGTGTTTATGCCTTGGAGCATAAGAGGAACATTACAGGACCTACCTAAAGGCTTTGTTTCTTGTTTTGATGCAGGAAAATATTAAAAACACAAGTTGGTAGGTATATTTTGAAATGAAAGGTGTATAAACCCGTATCTAAGAAGCTTTATGCCTAGAGAAACAGAGTTTTTGTATAATATTTTTGTTAATAATTTATTTTTTGTGCATTATACTACAAAATACTCTAACGAAAGCCTATTATTGTATCTACCTTATTTTCTTTGTATAGTTACATTACAGAATTGGCCTTAAATTCCATACCCTTTCCATGCAAGTGCGCGAAACAACTGAAGAGCGCCAGCACTTTAAAAATGACAAAAGCATTGATAAACTGAAACTAATAACAGATATCTAGGAAACGGCTTATGCCACAAAAGAATCATTAAAATAAATTGTGTATTTAAAAGATTTCTACCTTTTTGCGTGCGTAGTACGTTTACCAGTCATACAAGATTATACAAAATTCCTTTTAAATGAAGAGGACCCCACAATTCATTCCTAAAAAATTCAAGATATATGTTTTATTTGCCATAAAAATATCTTTAGTGTATAGTATATTAATTAAAGTTGCTACAGCCATTTGTTTAGGAAATAAGAAGGTTCCAAACATTTTCCATGTAACGGGTAGTTTGGGATTGAAGAATGTTCTATAAATCTTCGTGTCGCATCTTCGGAAGGTACTGAATATAAATCCTAAGTTTGATATTTATCGCACATTTCGTATTCACACAAACACACACACACACACACAGACCTTTCCCTAAAAATACTCCTTTTGGATTCGCGGGATCGCAATATTTATATTCCATGTAACAGACATAACATAATTTATGCACTAAACGGATAATTTTTATTATTATGACACGAGTGAATGTTTGTCGCAAACATCGTTAGTGAGATAAATTTCACGTATGTCATAAGATCATCCACGAGTTTGACACACCATTTTGTACAATCTTAGTTCTATAAATTGTAGAAAATAAATCATGAAATAATTCACTTCCAGAACTAACGCGTGATATGTTATGAGACGTTAGCTTCCCTCCCTGGAGTTCAATTATTAACCTGGCGTGTTGAAGCGATAAGCAAGACCCCCACTGGCATGATTCCCTCCCTAGGAGAGAAGTGAGCTGATGTTATGGACTGTAATGTACTCTATCTCAGTTCAGCATGGTAAGTAATTATACGTTCAGGTGCTTGATATTTTATATTTAATAATTACAGAGGTTTTCGCATCTTCGTTGCTCAGAAAAAATAATATTTTCTCTCTATAAGTTAGGACAACTTCGAACATCGTTATTACGCAATTTATATTGTTAGTAAATCATTTCTATTATTGGCACGCTACAATTATGAGCCAAATATGCACTATAATGGTGGGATTGCGAAAAGTATATTAGGGTTTATTAACAATAATAAGAAATTGGTTTCCAACAATTGTTTTATTTTAAATACATGAGATTTGCTTTACTTTTTAACTTTTGATTTATCTTGCTTTTAAATTAATTTAGCTATACAACTAGATAATAAAAATGATGCTCAAGATACCAGCCACATGTCTAAAGTACTCTTGTGCCCTTGGGCTGCCCTATTTATTACGCATGGATAGTGTAAAGGTTGATCTGTAATATCCTTATACTACCAATTTGGCTTCATAGTTAGCCATCGTGTCGCTAGTAGCTTTAGGGTGGAAGCTGCCTATCAGATAACTTGGAAATTACTTGCTATAATTGACTGCTGAGGGCAAATCGGATGAATGTAGCAGTAAGGCAGTTAATCGGCTTCATGTAGGTACACGTGTAGACATCTGTGTGCGCGGGCCGAAACTTTGTGCACGTATCAAAATCACAACCTCATTTCTTCATTATTTTGGATAGCTAGGGATCTCTGAGGCGCTTTCAAAATGCTGTAATTAAACGCTGTAAGTTAGTAATAATCAGAAAATAAATTCATAATGTTTTAAGGAAGGTATCTCTTCGCTGAAAATCATTCGTTCTGTGACTTCATTAAATAGCAAAATTAAAGTTAAAAATATATTGTGTTGCACTTGCATGATCTTATGTACTCACTCTTCCAAAAACTATTCTTACAAAACCTTATTTTTCTATCTACTTCTTGTTAATACAGATAAACCTTCATTACTCATTTACACATTTCGTGGTAGATATGTAGCGATCCTTGGGGTTGGGGACCTCAAGAGGGCTGACAACAGGGGCCTGGTAGCTTCAGATGGTAGGAACGATCGGTACCGGATGTGTCATGTGAAAACTATGGATTTTTGAAATAAGAATACCAGATTCTATAAAAAGCTATCTAATGGCTCATTTAATAAACTGAATTATGAGTTGGGACCCTCCGAAGGGTGTTTATCGTGCAAGAAGTTGGACTACCTTTCCATGACTTACCAGCGTATGACTTTGGCAGGACTTAATGAACTAGGTTGGGGGGTCGAGACCCAAAATTACCTTAGCTTATGCGTAGACCGCAGACTCTCCTCCTCGTTACTTAGTGTATCCTAACTGCAACATTTTCTGAAACCTAATGCAACTTCCTATTATGGATCAAAACCCACAAAGGTCGTTATAATATAAGAAGAATACAGAAACAGGATACAGAAGAATACGGATAGTGAAATCCGTTCTCTATGCATGAACGGGAAAAAGGAAGGACGAAAAAAAGAGAGAAAGAAATAAAAAGAAAATAAATTTGTAGTTGAGTAAAGTATAAAGTATTAACAATTCAAAATTATAGTAAAAACATCTCGCAAACGGTTAACGCCACGAACATTTTATTTGATATAAATTATGTGATTTAATGTGATTTACATCTTTTGTGTAGCAAGTTTTTGTCTAGTTCTTACGGTTTACAAGTTGTAAAAAAATTAATTGAGAATTAAATAGTCTTCACAGGCTATTTCCAGAAATTTCAAATTATGCATTTTAGTTGTTATGGAAATTTTTAAAATGTATCTATTTTAATAAAAAGAATATGAATTGATTTTTGAGAAAATAAAGAATAACAAACTTTCCGATTTAAATTATATACCAAATTTGGTATTTCAACACTTTTGTTATTTCGGGTTATGCTGTTCAGTCACTTGAACACACATATATTGAAATTGTTATACCCTTTTTTTATTCAAGAGATCTCAAAATATGTATTTACAGTGAAATCTCGGTATCAAAGTTTCGGTGACATACAATACAATCCACGTATTATAGATAAGAAGTAGAGCGAGAAGATACTTAGGTATGATTGGATTGGATTGGCTACGGACGGGACTCGCACTGATCCTCATAGGGGATATTGTACCTAGGTTCCTCAAAGAGGCCTCCCCGGGAGGAAGGATGAAACGAGAGGAGACACTGGGCGGTCGGAACCAGCAGTGGCGCCACAGGAATGCAAGGGACCCAAAGTTTCGACATAGAGACTCCCCGGTAGACGGACAGGCAGACCGGGAACACCACCCTGTAGAGAGGGGTTAGTCCCGGTAGCCAGCCAAAAGCCGAGGAATGGAGAGAGTCACAAAGAACATCCCTTTCCCCTGCCACATTGCCACCGACATATACCATCGCCGACGCTTCCATCCTGAAAGGAGGCCAACGGATGACAGTTGAAGTGAAATGAGAATGGAGATGAAATAGAGAGACAGGAAATTCAGGGGATGTGAGAATGCTTCCCAGATTCGCCTGGTGACCGGTAAAACTCCGAAAAAAACCATGGGTCAGGAAAGTCGGACATGGGAATCAAACCCACGAGCTCCTGAATGGGAGCCACAGACGAAACTGCCTAAGCCATTCCGCTGGGTTAAGTATAGTAGTCACAAGGTATTATAAACCAATTATTATTAACTTTCTCTAGCTATTCTGCAGATTACTCATACAAAATCTCGTTTTCGTTACGAATTCCCTTAATCCCGATGTACTCTTGCTAGAAATACATTTAACGGGGTAACACAGTGGTAATACAGATTTCTTGGTGAAGGGAGAGTAAGGAGGAGAACGATTAAACAACAGATTGATATAATAGCAATCCTTTGCATGAGATTGTGAGAAACAAAACAACGATCAGTACATTCACAGGTGCACTGTTAAAATGTGGAAGAATTAAACTGACGACAATGTTTATTTCGGAAATAACTAGTTTTAAAACCCTATATTTGCCAGTTTTAACAAGATGTATATTTTTTGCAGCAAGTTTTTGGAATAATCGACATAATCGTATATTTTATTTACTCTAAGTAATGAAAAGTGATGCTCAAATATTGTTTACGTAAGAAAGATACATAGGTCACAGTTAGTATCAATACGTTGGGCAATTACACTCCGATGTTCGTATATTGAGGTTACTCCATTAAGTAGACATGCGATTATATTGAATCCTTTGTAGTATTTTATTTCAACCTCAAAATACTTTTAATTATTTTTTGTTGTTATTATATAAATTAATTATACTTTTAATAGACCTCTTAGCCTGGTCTTAGGCAAGTTTTTAATATAGAGTCAACTGAAAAATTCAACGCCACAGCCGGGACTTGAACACGGTTCTCCCGTTCTCCGTGGGGTTGCTCTAACCATTGAGCTACTGTGACAACATGAATTCCCCAATTGACTCAAGTTGTTTTCCCAGACATACCTACCAAGGCATCTCCCTCGAGATGACAAACTTAGCGGCGACCTGCATATTGCAAGTACTTCATGCCTTCAAATCCCGGCTGTGGCGTTGAATTTTTCAGTTGACTGTATACTAAAAACTTGCCTAAGACCAGGCTAAGAAGGTCTATTAAAAGTATAGTTAATTTATATAATAATAACAAAAAATAATTAAAACGCTTAATAATAATAATAATATATATGCACCCAGCACTGAAGTACTTGCAATATGCAGGTCGCCGCTAAGTTTGTCGTCTCGAGGGAGATGCCTTGGTAGGTATGTCTGGGAAAACAACTTGAGTCAATTGGGGAATTCAATGCCCAACGTCATGTTGTCACAGTAGCTCAATGGTTAGAGCAACCGCACGGAGAGCGGGAGAACCGTGTTCAAATCCTGGCTGTGGCGTTGAATTTTTCAGTTGACTCTATATTAAAAACTCAAAATACTTGTTCTTATTTTATATCCACTTCTTTTTTATCATTTCAATACACAACATTTATGTTCCTTTATTTAAGAGTGAGCGAAGCACAGCCATGTTAATCTAACTCGACGAGGTAAAATCTAACAAAAACAGACAGATGATAAACACAAAAAAATGAGATCTCTTTAAAACACACCATTTATATTGATTAACTTTTTTGTAGCATCGGCCATTTCCGAGATATCCGTTACTAGCGGTTCGTATGGTAACCTACACCACGGAGGACGACGGGAGATAGTGAGGACTATTGTGTGAGAGAGAAAAAGCGGGATAAATGGAGAGGGGAAAACGGAAGGGTAAATGCGGAGAGAGGGGAGAGGAAAAAGAAGAAGCGAGGGAGAGGGGAGAGAGAGGTTGATTAATCTCCGTATTTAACGCAAGAACACCAGCATATTTGTGGGTTATTTTGGTAATGGATACGTATGCCAACTAAACCTGATCGTGAAGCAAATATTCGTTGCAATGTTCCATTTGATATTGAGTTAAATAAGTTCCAGAAATCTCTCATTTGTAACACACTTCTGCTGAGATCATCGCTGGCTAAGTGTCTACCTAAAAGAAGTCGACGAAGGAGATTTTTCTTGTGCTAGCTACTCCGTTGAGTGTGGTTGTTTTCCAGGATGGTGTGCTTCGAGCGGTAAAACGTATCCAGGTTACTGTGTGTGTTCAGAACTGGAAGCTTTATTCATGCTTGGTTAGGCACTCTGGTGACGTAGGCAAACTCCTGTATGTCTCACTTGTGTTCACGTCGCTTTGTGGTTAAGTATTTTCAGAAGAGAGGATCTTATTTTAGATGCGTATTTTTGAAACTAATGCATGGTTCATAAAAGAGGGATGGAAGCGGAAAAACATGCGTGCGTTAAAGCATGGTGACATTGACATTTCGGAAGCAATATGAGCTTCGCCTTCGAAGCGGTTGTGCCTACATGACCAAAATACTTAACAGATTCAAGGGAAAACAGGAAAAAGTATCACTATCTTGTTTGCATAATCTCAGATGCTTAATTTAAACAAAAGTATGTGTATTAGTTACTTTAATAACTGAGGAAATATCAACAGTTGCTTTAGTATTCGTTTATATTGCAATTATTATCTAAAAAAATCTGATGTGTTACACTCACGTGACTTTCTCTACTCTTGTACAAACTATTTTTATAAACGCTTATTTTCCATATGCTTCATGTTAATCGAGATATCGAGATGTTAATCTTATTGGTAATTTTATTGTAGATGCAAGGGGAATTGGTAGGCTTTAAGATATAGTCAAATATATTAAGAGCTGGTTGCTATGTGAAGTATTCCATTCTCTTTGCATTACCAGGACAAAAAAATGAATAACGAATTTGAGAAAAAGTATAAGTATTGGAAAATTTAAGGGAATAACAAGCACTATCTCGAAAATTGTTCACTCAAAAAAAAATTGATATTGTGTATTTTAACGCGATCTACATTTTTTGTGTAGTGAAAGTTTGTCTATCTCTTATGGTTTATCAGTTATGCAAAAGTCGTTCAAAATGAAGAATACTTTTGGAGACGTTCCCAGAAAATTCGAGATATACATTTTATTTGTCATGAAAATATCTTAAACATATGATATTTTAATCAAAGTTGTTAGAGCCGTTTTTGAGAAAATTAAAATTTTCCAAAAATATTCCATTTCAAGGGTAATCTGGGGTTGGGGGATTTTCTTGAAAACCTTCGTGTCGCATCTCTGGAAGATACGGAACCTAAATACCAAGTTTGGTGTTTATCCGACTGTTCGTTTCCGAGTTATGCTGTTCACAGACACACATGGACATGTTTACAAAAATGCTTTTTTTTTATTCAGGGGACCTCAAAACATGTATTTCCGGTGAAATCTAGGTATTGAATTTTTGGGTGGAATAAAATACTTTCTCTACTTACTATACGTAGTAGGGAAAGTAAAAAGACATAACAATGACCGAAATACGTTACAAAATAATCCGATGTGTTGATTCACATGACTTTCTCTACCCTCTATGGCTTATCAGTGGGTATACAATGATTATTACGAAAGCTTATTATCCTATCTAGTTAATTTTAATCAAGATAAATCTTTCTGGAAATATCTGCGAAACACATTTCGTTACAGATGCAAAGGGAACAGCGATAGTCAAATGTTTAAGAACTGGACAGTATACGCTAACATTAAAATTCCATACCCTTCCCATGACATCGCGAAAAACACCTGAAGATCGACAGGGCTTTGAAAGAATGAGTATTGAACAATTAGAACCATTAGTAACGGATATCTCGGAAATGGCTGATGCCACAAAAAAGTTAATATAAATGGTGTGTTTTAAAGAGATATCATTTTTGTGTTATAGTTTTTATCTATCGCTTAACGTTTACCGGTTATGTAAGATTATATAAATTTCCTTCTGAATGAAGAGACTTCAAGAGTGTTCCCAGAAAATTCAAGATATACCTTTTATTTGTCATGTGAACTTCTTTAATATATGGTATTTTAATCAAAATCGTTAGAACCATTCTCAGAAAATCAAATGATTTTAAAGAAAACCTTTCTTGTAAAGAGCAGTTTCGGGTGGAAGGATTTTCTTGAAAATCTTCTTGTTGCGCATTAGAAGGTACTAACACGAGTAATCGCCTGGTTAACTGACTAATTCTCAAGACAGAGAGGGTTACGAATGTATGCAACGGTGTCACAAACGAATGTGTGTCTGATAAGAATGCACACCCTTATGTTAACTCAAGCTCCTTCTACAAATTACTACCCCGACGAATGTTAATTCTCGCGCGAAGCTAATCTCAAAGCTCTTAACATGCGCGTCCCTTACCTTGTTGCTATAGGGTATCTCTCTGAATCTAAGAATTACCTTCACTTTCTCTTTTGCAGAATCCTGGTTCTGGTCTACGTGACTTTGGGAACGTTCTGAACTATAGCTCTAACTGCATTCCAAGAATATTTATATTAACGCGTTTGCTACTTCGGATTTTGCTAATGACTTTGCTTAACATGGTTCGCTGATTACCGTTTTCTCTGGATAAAAGTTTTCGACTCATTACATTATACATTGATTTAATACACAGCAATCACTTATTGTAATTATTTATCTTATCTTACTATTATTCCTTTATTTAATTCTTCATATCTTCCTGTCAATAATTACTGTATAACATACTTTGAAGGAGTGTGATCGTGCAGTTTAGACACTGTGTGTATAGATATTTAGTATCTCCCAGTGTCATAACAATGTTCATTTCCATTTTAATTGAAATGCTGAATATCAATTCTAGACACCAAAATAGTTGATGTGTTGCAATCATTGGACTTCCATTATCCACAATTATATATTTTCATAACTGTTCTACAAATTATTATGTGTACCCTAGGTTAATCAGGATATTTCCGTATACGTTTTGCTGTAGGTATACAGAGCATAGATATGAGGCAATAGTCAAGCGTTTTAATATGCAGTTTGATATTTGCTAGCTTTGTATTGCATATTATTTGATTGATGTCTGGAGAACAGAGGAATGATGACTTAGCACTTAAAAGGCACTGAGCTCCAGAGGCTGGGGGTCCTCTCCATCTGAGTAACCTAATCCTATCATTTAATATATATATATATATATATATATAACAAACGTTTGGAACATTTAAGCTAACAGCAATGAGTATCTCATAAATATAACTAATGATTCAAACATTTTATTTCGCATTATTGTGTATTTTAACGATATCTTTAATCTTCTGAAGTAGCAACTACACCTTATGGTTTTTCATATATACAATTAAACGAATTTGTTTTATATAAAACAAAATGCAATAAGATCATTTATAAAACCATTAGAGATATTTATTTTGTTTTAATGCAATATCCCAAACATGTGATAATGCAATAAAAATATTAGAGCTGTTTTTCAGAAAATAAAAAATAAGGAAAATGTTTCTATGTAGCTTAATCTTTGGGAAATGTTGACAGATGCTGGACGTAAATGCAACTTTTCGTTTTTAAGCTATGTTGTCCATAGTTACGGACATAAATATATAAACGTTCTTCTAAAATCCTTTCTTGGAGTTCAGTACTGTAAAAACCGTATTCCGGTGGAATCAAATGTTTGGCAGGAATGCAGAACCTTCTCTACCTACTGCAGGAAAGTGGAAGAGAAATTAAAACTTAATGAGCAAAGATACAGTAGGATAGTGCCAACAGAGCTCGGCTATGTTGATGAACATGCCTTGTTATATGAGCACGAATTGAAACACTGTATATCAGCGCGAGTTTTGAGGAGTGGGAAAATATTCTCTGTTGGCACTCGTGATGGAACAAAAGCTCTTAATTTGAACGCAATAAGCACTCTCGTGCAGTTCCCAATAAAACCGGGAATGATGAAGATGAAGCATTCTCAAGATAATGGTGCTATTGGTCTGATCTCAACCCAAATGATGGCTTTCGCAGTTAAGTACCTCTTTTGTAGACGTTTTCCCCTCTGGATGGGGAATGATTTAGCAGTAGGTGTTTTAGGAAACGGCGTCTGCTGCTGAGTAATTGCTACCACGGCCGTAAAGTTTATGTTCTGGACGATGTACTACATCTTTGTAGAAGATTTCTTCTGAAATTTTCTAAGAGAGCTAAACGCTAACATATGGCAAATATCGTACTTCTTTCCATTTGAAGAATTTACTGAAGGCTCAAGATCCCTTATCAAGTACCACACAGACAAATAAAACTCGAAGGAACGTATAAACCTGGGGTTTTATCTGCGGTGGTAAAGAGTAAAGAAATCGCTTTCATAAGGGCACTTGACGTAACCTAGTTTAAGCAGTACTAGTAAAATTATACGAATTCATGTTTTTAGGCATAAACTGTTCAGTTTTTATTCCTCCATGCGCGCTCGGAAGAAACTTAACCGATAAAAGAATCAAATAACGCATTTAAATATCTTATGAGCAACCATTATATTTGGTTTTATATAAAACACCAAGTAATAGTTCTTTTTTAAACGATGTTATTACAATAGTATATTATGCAACGAGACTATAATGGTAGTAATTAAAACGGGAATATTATTATTATTATTATTATTATTATTATTATGATACGAGCGTTTTAAGCACCATTATAGTCAAGTTTCATACGACTGTTTATGCTCGACCATGTATCTAAATTAAAGGTTTCATAATTATTCGTTTCTGGTTTGAGTGATGTGTTTCAATCGTTATACCTTTATCTATGGTTACAATACAATGACTTTGTAGCACCTGTGTCAAGCAAAGTTGCTAGCGTTGTGAGACGTACTACGCAGAATAATCGATACTTGCACTTTCTCAATGTTACGCGGCCACTTCTGCTTGGTCGAATACCAATACTTTAATGAACAGGTGTACTTTAATGAGGCCCATTAAAGTACTGCTACCAGTTGTATAAATACTACATTTTGGCATGGTTGAGCATAAAACTTCTTTCAGTATTTCAGAACCATTGCTATAACGTGAAATTGTCTTGCCGTCTAGGTTTCTGCTTCCATAAGGAAGTGATAATTCCACAAATACCTATAATGTTCTTCAAAACTTGACTTATATAAGAGCTACAATCTAACTTGTGAATGTTTTATTTCTTAATTTTACATTTTAACTTTAGTTATTCATTAATATTAATTAATAGTTTCCTCTTAAATTCCAATATTCGTTTGTGTATTTGGTGAAAACTATGGAAAAATAATCATAATTTACATTTATTAAATATCAACTGCCCTTGGTACCTAACGTTATTCTAAATTACACCACATTTGATAAAGTTAGCAATCTAAATATATTAAGAGATTCTTTCTTTTAAAAGAAATGGAAATAAAAACACACAATTTTACGGTAAAAAAAGGGAGGTACTGTCGTTTCTCTCAAAACAGTGAAGTGTTTTAAATAAAAACTAGATATTATGCCACATAAAGCAAAATTTGACACTGTAAAAAAGCAGAAATAAAAGATAAAATTTGAAACTTTTCCTATAAAACGAACATCTAGAAAAATACAGTACTTTAAAGCATCTTTATTTAATTAATTTTATTTGACACAATGGTTCATACTTCTTTACATTTTAAAGTTATGAATGTAAACTTAGGATTTCAAGTAAATTTACAAGACCGAACTAAATAAACTCCAAACTGGAATCAGTGCATTCAGATTATTTGAAGAGTATAGAACTCTAAGGCAAAAAAATCACTTCAGTTACACGAATTTTTTGTTTATAAGCGTATTCTTGCATACGCAAAATATTACCAGATATAATCATCTTATGAGAACCCACCATCGAAGAAAATTCTCCATGTAGTTCGGATTCTTAAGCTTTACATAAATTTAGGTTTTTAAATAACAAATATAACCCATAAATATTGCTTACTATATCCAGATGAGTATGGAACGCTTTGAAGGAGTTGAGGACACTAGGATACATGGACTTGGTCCAGGAGAGCACTACAAAATGCTGTTTTGCGAAGCGCACCCCTGAACCCTAATTGTGAATTTGCAGCATTCAGGCCTTCCAGCTAGTCTTCTGTGTATTTGAAATTGGTAGTAGTATATTTTACACACTATTCAGTCAGCGATGTTTCTTGATCACTGATTCTAGCATCAACCAGCGATTATTGTTCTTGGATTCATGTACCTTTGTGGCGCACAATGCATAGAAGACTAACTACATCTACAATGTCTTGCAATGGATAAGTTTAATTACTGTGTAGTTGGATGTGGTAGATATTTAATGAGGACGAATTAGGAGCGTATGCTTTGAGGCAGTATGTTTAACACTTAAATAATTTCAGTCTAATTGTATAATATGTAAATTCAATAACAGCCCGCCTTGAAGCAATATGTGTATGTAATAATTTGTAAAATGTATGTAACAGTCATTGCATATGTTTGTTATTATATCTATGTGTAATAATGTTATGTGAATATATTACGTAATTTAATAATGTAGGAGCTGTGAGAAATAGGTCAAAAGTTGCTAACAATGAGGTAACCTTGAGTCAATACTGAGTAAGAAAGTTTAACAGTACTACTTGTGGTTCTTGGAGTAACAACAATGTAATTTTAGTGACAATTTATAAAACAACAACCAGAAAAAGCTTTAGTTAAATGAAGGTATTCTATTGGAGTACGATTAGCCAATCAGAAACTGAAATATAGCAAAATTTACAAATCTAGAAGTTGCTTGCAGAAAGCGTTACTAACCAGACGTAAAAAGTGTCCTCAAGAAATATAACATGTATTCGTGTGAGACGAAAAATAAGCTTACGTGTTAAAAAAAAGGAATCTCACAGCTCTCTATATCAATGAAGTGTTATTTAAACCGTATCAAGTATTTATCAAAAGGAGTGAAGTAAAATTATAATCTGTGTAAGCCTACATTCTTGTTGCATTACAACCCTGCCAAGATATCTATGTCTCTTAACAAAAATACTGACGCAGCCGAGGCAAGCATAAATATATAATATTTAAAGAAACAGTCAAATTAGAAAGATAATATTTTTTAAACTTGGGGCAAAGGGCACCTAAAAGTACATTTGGGGCGAAGTTTACCAAAAACTGTTTACTATACGTACGGTTGCAACTACTACAAGTTCGGCTCCCCAATAGTTAACAATAATACTTCTTCAAACTGACTTTCCATACGTAGCAGCAACAACAACTTCTTCAGCTTTCCTTATTAGGACAACTGTGCATTTAGGAACAATTTAGTTAGTAATTGCTAAAAATGAATTTGAATTAGTGCAGTTTTTAATGATTTTTCCTCAACACTTCAGACAATCCAGCAATCTCTATACCTTAAGTGCATAAAAATAACTCGTGCTGAACATTTCAACAACGTATTCTTTTGTTTGTTTGTTTTATGACAGTTGTTGCAGTGTAAAATATACATATGCAGAGTACTGCGGAAACTGTTTATTATTCACAAATGTAGTTTTGGAGAGCTCCTCTACTTTTAATGGACTTGAGACATTTCCTCTTTAAATGCTTTTTTTAAGATACAGAAATATTTCTGAACTTGCCAGTTAATCAACAGTTCAGTGATTTAATTTTCATCCGCACTAACATAACTTAAGTGAAGTAAATAAATAAATAGAAAATTTCTAAGTTTGAACAAGGTTTTTCACAGGACTCTTTATATCTTGCAGAAATTACAGTTTTCTTTATGATTCAAAGATAGTTAAACCTGAGGTTTTGCCCATTCCTTATAATCCTGTTGGGTTTCGTATTTGGGAACATCGTATTGTGATTCTGTAACTATTAATTACTTCTTTAAGTATTAAAGTTTCCACCTGAAACTCCCTAGCGACCGTACCAGGTGACCCACTCAAGCCACCTTTGGTTGAAGTTAGTTTATACCGGATAGCGCGGATGGCAAAAGGTTTGCCTAAGCAGAACTACAAAGGGACTCCATATCGACAATAGCAGAGACCGATAAATGAAAGACCAATGCTTGAAATAAACACTTTAACTACTCTTACTGGTCCCAGAGCTCATTCGGTAGAGGAACTACCTGCTATATAAGGTGTTCCGGGTTCGATTCCCGGCTGTATTCCAGAAAGTTGTCTTTAAACAAAAACATTTCACGGTATGCCCAGAGTCTGGCGTTTGAACGTGAGAGTACGTATATGTGTATGGGGGTGTTATCGGCTATTTAATAAGCAGTTCGCTCACTAACAAGAATTCGGGATTGCCGCTTGACGCAAACCTGAGCACACTTGTTAAGTCATTTAGTTCTACGACAGTTAATTTACAACCAGTACAACTATATTGTACCAATTGGTGCTCCAAAGTTAACAAACTTATATAAAATTCTAGTTTTATTATATTTTTGTATCCCCAAGATGCATTAGAATTAAATAATTTTACTATTAGTGTATTTTTCATAATAATCATGTGCAAATCATGCCCACCTTGGTGGACGAATTGATGTAAGGGCCTCTCAGGCCCACGTTCTACCTGGAATTATCCAACATTTCTTAATATTATTTCTGTACGTCAGGAAAAAGGAAACGTGCGCAGAAGACAGATGCCATGTCTGAATAGTTCAGAATGCAGTCTTCGAGCCTAGCTGCAGCTTTGTGACCACGCCATGCTTATCAATATGAACTACCACGTAAACGCCTACAGGCAGCAGCACTACCTCGTGACCTTTCGTTGTACTGGCACTGTTCCTTTGAACAGCAGCGATGTGAAAACTTCTTTTGCACCTATGTATGTTAAAACATAGAACTATAAACGACGGTTTTTTTGGGCCACCTGCTATATAGACATTTGTGTATTGTTCTTCGAAGTTGGAATTCGATAACTATTTAGTGGCACTCTCCCATTATCTTGTGAAATTAGGTTGGTAGAACACGAATACCAAGAATAGTTCATTAAAAATAGTATTACGGATGGCCTAGCAGATTTTATTTACAAGATGCTAGTTGACTAACAAATGAAATGAATGAAATTTTACGTACACTTAACTGGAGTTTTGTGTTATGAGGACACTAACCAAAGATTGTTCGACTTTAATCCGCGGATAAATCTAGCTGGAAGTTTTCGAAAATTATTTGCAATACCCTAAGATTATAGAATAAGTTTTCGAAAGAATAAAGCTAGTAGGTTTCTCCTTACAATAACATGGTGACTAAAGTTAATTTTAATGGTATTTAAAATATAGTTTTGATCGTCATTTGCATTTGCAAATGAGTAATTGTATAAACATACCTTATATGCGGTTGCTAGATTATGTCAAATTTTAATTTTTTTCAGCTTTATAATTACTCTGGATTTCGATGCGATACTCGTGTTGCTTTCCAGCATGCTCCTTGTGTATTGCATGAGAGAGGTAATCTCTTCAGAGGAATAAGGTTTCGTTTACCCAGATGTATAGCGGAAGAACTTGAACGAACTACGTCATCAGACACGTTTACAAACCACGACAAAACATATCTTCGGTCGAATGTTTATGATCTTCCTCATACGGAAGTTTCCAAATAGTTTTGGAGATGTTTGAAGTCGATCGAGAAACTGCCAGTAGAAGCATTCACAGAGTTACAAGCGACATAGCGACTACAATAGCAATAAAAAGCCATGGAAGAGACAATGTATTGCAAGATGTCTGCAACATTCTCTTTATTTGTAAAGTTTTCTGCATGTGCTCTATTCGCTTTCGTACTCCATTTTGAACAGAAACAAACACGAGGTGCAAAGGTAATGGGCGTTGCAAGCGTATTATCTTTCTTTCCCTCTCCTTGGTTCCTTAACTTTCCTCATCCTTCTCACTGTTTTTCAACATATATGTCATACGATTATTTGAAAACCGGCAATAAAACTTTTTTCTTCTGAAGTGTTAACAATAATTAAAACACAAGTAAAATTTCCACTAGTATAGAAACTTCAGGGGTTTCTTAAGCTTATAATGCCGTTGGATTTATACTGTATGCCCTTTGTAAGGGATTTGTGTACACAAGTACTTGTTAAATATTAATTTTATATACGCTTTGTAAATAATATAACTTATTTGCAGCATAGTATTTATAAAATGATTTTATATAACATATTAAAAACTGGAAAATAAGAAAGGTATTTAGATATACTTTTTTACTTTCTCTAATACGTATTACGGTACGTAGAGAAAGCATTATATTTCGCTCATAAATTCGATACCAATGCTTCACGGAAAATATATACTTCGAGGTTTTCTAAATCTAAAAAGAGCATTTTTAGAAAAAGGGTCATGTGCGTGTGTGTGTGTTTTGTGAGCAGCACACTTAAAAAACGAAAAGGCAGTTTAATACCAAAGTTGATTAACTTCAGCGTCTACCAAGGTTGTCGCATGAAGATATTGAAACAAATCTCCCCACCCATACGATTAGTTTAACATATTTTTAAGACAAAATGTATATCTCGAATTTTCTGAGAATAACCTTTGAAATCCTCTTTTTTATGAATGACTTCTGTGTAATAGGTAAACCGTATAGGTTACAACGGAAAGGGACATAAGCACAAAAGGGACTGCGCCCCCACGTGACCCAGGGGAGCGTGCGTCAGCCGAGTGACACTCCCACTCCCGAGAGCTTTTCCATGGGCCGGCACCTGGTTGCCTAATCCGACCCCCCGATTACAGGGTGAAAGTGGATACGCCACTTAGGCGCGTCAATCCCCGAAAGGGAAGACTACCGAGCACCGGTCTACTGGCTATCCAGGGTGGAACCGAGAACCTTAAGGCGTCTCAAAACTTCGCCTGGATCTGAAACCGCCCAGGCGTACCCAATATCCCATAGGTATCGGGAACCATTGATCCGCCGAGTCCAACCCAATCCGAACAACTCCGTACTGGGATGGGCTCGAATGTTCGACCCGGCGTACTTCTAGTAACATCAGAAGTACCACGAGTGCTCAGGGTCCGCAACTGAAGGAGTCGAAACCACCCCCCACTTACGGAGATCGGAGGGGGAAACCTCGCAACTGTAACCTATATAGATCTATTGTGACTGCCCCCTCAGGATAAAGGAATGAAGTGAGACAACCACAGGAGTCTATAGGGCGTAGGCGGACAGGCCACAGAGACGCGCGGAAATCCCTAACCGTTCCAGGCTCGAAGATCCGTCTCACTGCTGACCTGTCTAGAGTGAGTGATCAATGAGCCGTCGACCAAGCAGACCTCTCATGCCTCTTTCCTTTGAGTAAGCATCCGCTTCGTCTGTCCGGTATTGCCATACGCCACGAAACCTAAATGCACACTTGAAAGATGAGAAGGAAAATGATTGAAAGGGAAACTTGGAAATGAAATCGTGATAGATGAGAAACTACCGCAGCATTTGCCTACCGACCACGGAAAACCCCGAAAAACCCAAGGTCAGATTGGGTTTTTTGCGCATTACGCATAACTATGACTTTCGGTTTGTAACCTCAAGGGATAGACCAAATCTTACTACAGAAAAAATGAAGATCTCGTTAAAGCACACAATTTATGTCAAATACAATATTTTTGTGCGATTGACCATTTCCAAAGCATTTTTTGTTATTGGTTTGAATTTTAAAATACGTGCTTTTTTCAAGTGGAAAAGCGCTATTCATTTTCTCTCGTGGTCATGCAAGGTGCATGGAATTTCAAAGTCATCATTGGACGCGTGCTGTAATAAAATGGGTTCTTTTTTGTATAAGTTTCGGCAAAGGAGGTTAATTGCCCTGGAGACCGTAAAGGGGGGGGGGGTTCTTAATGGTCGGAGCTCTGCATATATGTATTTATAATATAATTGCAATATACATGTGCATGCTTATTCTTTTTCCTCCTCTATTTTTCTTTTTACTTTTTTCCTGTCTTTTCTTTCCTTTTTCTTTTCTTTCCTTTTTTCTTTTCTTTCCTTTTTTCTTTTCTTCCATATGTTATTATGTATCATAGTACATAGTAGTACGTACTTTATATATCCCCTTTTAAAAATCTGACCATGGCTTTAGTTTTTTACATACTTCTTATATCTACAACAAGTGTGTAAACGTGAAAGAAAAGTTTATCCCGATTAACAAAATATAGAGAGAAGAATAATCTTTGGTAAGGATAATTTGTAGAGGAATGAGTAAAGAGTGTGATGTGGCTGCTGCATGTCAGATTTGTTTATTTCACGCCTCATTAGAAACCCCATCAAATAGTACGTTATGTATATATCAAGTATTATAATTATTTTGGCCATTCCTTGAGTGAAAAGGTGATGTGTGCATACAAAAACTTTTAATACGGTTTTTGGTTTTTTATAGTATGACGTATGACCAAGAATGGAGGGGGACATAGCACCTCGACCTAAAGAGATCTTTCGTACCTAGGCCCTGGGAGGAAAGGTTGAGGTAGAGGAAACAGGAGGTGGCCGGATCAGGAGGCACTACTTAGCAGAGGGCAGGGTCCCTACATTTTCCAGGTTGAAACTCCCCGGTAACACCTGGTACAACCAGTTCCCATCCACCCTGCAGGCTTGCACATCACGCTGGGGAGCCCGGGACTCGGAGACCGCCCTCATTCCGAGGGACAAAGTGGTGCAGAGAGCATTCTTTTCTCCTGCCATGCAACGCAAGCTCCCGCCGACACTTGCAACCCTGAAATAACCAGGCAGATGAAAGGTGAAGTGAAATGGGAAAGCAGGTGAAATGCAAGGACAGGAAATTGGGGGGATGTAATTAACCATTCCAGCATTCACCTAGCGATCCCGAAAAACCCTTGGGTCAGGAAGATCGGCCAGGGAATTGAAACCACGACTTCCCGAATGCTAGTCACACCCGCTACTACCTGCGCTACTTCACTCGGTTTCGCTTAGCGTACCATAGCATTTTCGTCAGTCAGTTATTCATCCAAAATCTAAAATTACCAGAACAGCTGTTTACAACTATGTTGTATGTATAACTGTCCTTAATTCAAATATATTTGAAGGTCTATTTATGAAAGAGCGTGAATTAAACCTAAAAAACATAAAAGTGGGTCACCACTGCAGTCGCTGAAACCAAATAAGTAGTAGCTTCTTTTACGTTTTAAATGTTTTATATTTTGTTTTATTTTATTTGACCTTTTTAATTTCTCTACTACTTCCACAGCAGGTAGAGAAGGTATTTCATTCCATCCAAAAATTTGTTACCGAGATTTACATGCCTGAGGCCACCTGAATAAAAAAAAAACATTCTTAGAAAAGGGTCAGGGTGTGTGTGTGTGTGTGTGTGTGTGTATGTATGTGTGGGCGCGCGCACGCGTGTGTGTAAAGCATAACTCAAAAACAAAAAACGGACAACTATCAAACTTGGTGTTTAAGTTCATTAACGTACAAGCATGTGACACGGAGATTTTTGGGAAAATCCCTTCAACGCAACTACAACATTTTCCGAAAAATATGACTAACGATTTTGATTAAAATACCACATATTAAAGATGTTTACATAAAAATAAAATATATATCTTAATTTTCTTTGAAGTCTTTTCCCTCGGAAGGAAATTTGTGTAATCTTGTGTAACTCGTAAACAAAATCGTACTACACAAATAATATAGATCTATTTAAAATACACAATTAATTTCAAATACTCTTTTGTGGCATAAGAAATTTAAGAGGTATCCGTTATTAATGGTTCGAAATTTTTTATTACGTAATCATTCTCTTAAAATCCTATCAACATTCAGTCGTTTCTTGTGATTGCATAGAACAGTATGGAATTTTAAGGCCAGCATACAGTGTCCAGTTCTTAAACATTTGACTATTGTGGTTCTCTATGTAGTTATTTCCGCAAAGGTTTATTTTGATTAAAATGTAGTAGATATAAAAATAAGCTTTAGTAAGAATAGTTTGTATACCGCTAATAAAGATGGAGGGTAGAGAAAGTCATGTGAATGCATCACATCAAATGTTTCCGAAGTATAACTACATTTAAACAGGTGGGTTGTATCCGAAGGTGAAACTATTTTTCAAATGAGGTCTGTAAAATAGAGCTTAGAACCTCCCAACATTTGTCTTCTCAATTTAAGGGAATGACCGCAAAAACTCGTTATGCATGTAAATCACTCAAAATAAGATTCGAAATCGCGCTTTCCTAACTTTGATACAAAACAGTGAGACAGATTGAATATTCTTTTACCAAGAAAAGAAACAAAAGAACAGAGTAAAAGGTATTATATTGGTACTACGAAAGGCCACATGGTGTGTTGTGTGGAGTCCTAGCTTGCTTCGGGAGCATCAACCAGTTTAGAGAGTGTCCGCCAGAAAGCGACACCAGTCTCTCTTAACGTCTCCCTTAGCGTTCGATAATTTCACACCAATCTTCGCATATTCACGAACATATTTGTTCTGTTGGCGCGTTATAAATTGTGTGTGCTTTAGTTGTTGATAATAGCACATAATAGCAAACATGCACGATGAGTACTAATTTCATTTACCTTCAACGACAGCAGAAGCTCGTATGTACTCCATAGTGGTCCCAATTACGATCAAGGGCTATTCTGGTTGATTAGGTATTTAAATCTAAAAAGACAATTATTATAGCTTTTCATTAATACAAACATATTAAAGATATTATCAGCATCTGTTCACCCATTCATCTATAAACAGTTCTCACATTTCATTCATAAGATTATGAACAAGTATTACGATTTTTTCTTAAAATGTTTTGAGGTGGTACATGGTCCTCCATTGTTTCTATTCTTAACGTGATAATTTGAAGTGATCATCTAGGCTTATTCTGAGAAGGACATTTCCAAAAATGCTAAAAATGGCAAAGTTGCACGTTTTAGAGTGTCTTCATTCTTTATGACTTTTGGTTAAATCATTGCACGTCTCGTATTAATACCGGCTTTTATCATAAAAATGCTTATTTAATTATTTTAAGCTATTCCACATTTATATTTATTGTATGAAAGGGGCAGGGCAATTTTAACACTTTTATAACTCAAAATCTCACGCAGCATTTTTCCGAGGATTCGGCGATTTACAGATATCGCCTTGGGATTTTCGAACTTCCGTTACTAACGTCTCCTGGATGTATTCATGATAATAGATTTTTTTACTGTGACAGTCCTTAAGAATCTGAATTTTGGATTTTCGCTCTAGAGACGTCTAGCATTCGTTATACAGTTTATCAGATTAATGAGTTTTCTGGTTTACATTAAACAGTTTGTCTTGCCATACACATATATCAAAAGTGTTTCAGTTACATTATTAACTCTGGATATTTCCCACGTCATTTTAAGGATACCCATAGGTGGACTTAAAAAAAATCAATTTCATGTAAATTAAATTCAAATTTAATTACAGCTCTCAGATAATGCATAATATGTAGACCAGACTCCATGCACATTTATAAATGAGTTAGAGATATATTAAATTTCGTATTACTTTTTTGCTGCTATGAAAATTTGCTCTATACAATGCAGTTATTTTTCTGAAAAAATTATAATTGAACTCTTTAATTTTACATTGATAAATTATGCATAGGAATTTTTAGTTACTCTATTATTTTGTGAGAAAATAAGTATTAAATACGACATGAAAGGGGATATG
The DNA here is from genome assembly GCA_030765065.1 of Deroplatys truncata. Taxonomy (NCBI): domain Eukaryota; kingdom Metazoa; phylum Arthropoda; class Insecta; order Mantodea; family Mantidae; genus Deroplatys; species Deroplatys truncata. The sequence goes on along the minus strand of CM060979.1, from coordinate 48,187,913 downwards.
TTATAAATATATAGGAATTGTATATATGAAAGGGGAACCATACACATAAGAATTGTACAGTAATAATATAATTCAGTAACATGTTAAAATATTCAACATCTAACATTTGTACACAACTGATTGTAAGAAAGGGGCGAGCTAGTAAACTTCCAGAAAGTATAAACAGCGTACCTTTCACCAAGCCAACAGGCAGGGAACTGGTAACGGTACGGAGAAATAGAAAGAGACAGATAGAGAAAAGAAACAGACATGTAACTAGCTTCACAACGCTCCAAGATGGCGCTTAAGCGCATGGATCTGAAGCCACGCATTCTCATAAGGTAACGCGGTATGAGGACCAATAGGAAACGTCGTTACATTTTTAAACGCAGAGGTGAGTGTCACTAGGCTCCCGTATATAAGGGCAGACAAAGCCTCAGAGCCCACTCTCTCTAACTGATCTTCAAGAATTCACGTCCACACGAGGTGCTACAGATGCACGTGGGTGCACAAGGGTGGGAGTGCGTGTGCGTGCAGATAGCTAGGCTCCTGACTAATTTAAAGTGGTGGGATTATAATAATGGGAAAAGCTAGCCGCCCATAATTATTCCAACTGTGAATAAACTTCATTGATTAAGGGAAACTTGCAGTGTATTCTTAAACTTGCCTCGCCCACTATAACCTGAGAATTAATAATTAGATATAGTTAGAAATGGAATACGCAACAACCGACGAGCACCAATAGCTGAGGAAGAACACTGCAGAAGACCACAACAACCCAGGATCGACGAATTCCCACTACAGACACTTCAATGTTTTTTTAAAATTTACACAATACTATTTTTAATAACATAAAAATGCTAATAAAATTAATATCATTTTCTGTCCTGTTATTTATAAGTATAAACAATATAAGGTCGGCGTCGTGGCCGAGTGGTTAGACCGCTCACCTTCCACCGAGGTGGCCTGGGTTCAATCCCAGGGACCTGCATGTGGGATTTGTGGTGGACGAAGCGGCGTCTCCGGTTTCCCCCGCCATTCGTTCCACCAACTGCTCCATCATCACCTTTTCTTTCATCCATTTCACCAACATTTCGTTTCATCTACTTCCTTCATCCCATACCAGGCATCGGGCTGATCACCCATCCTGAATGTTCTGTCTGATCCATGAGTGTCTGCTCCTCGACGGGTCTCTGACCCCAGGCATCCGCTTGCAAGTCCTGGGGGGTGTAAGTCCTACATAAGAGGAGGGTAAACCGATAATGAATGAAAGAACGAATGAATAAACAATTTAATTTGATTTATACATCAAGTGAAACAATTTGAAACTGAGAATGTGTCGGCAAATGAAACCCCGAGAAAAGAGAATTTAAAAATTATAACGCTAAAATAACACCGTTTTTGAGGTTGATGGGGAAAAATTAGTTGTACATATACAGCCTTCCTTCGTTTTCTGTTCCTCTGCAGATAATTTAGTATTTTAAATTTTCTGATGCCTTTCTTGAATGGCTTATTCACTTTAAACATAGCTTTTTACTACAATTTTATAGGAAGCTAAGCTTATAGGAAGACATTTAAATTGCTACATCGCAGGCTTTAAAAGGTCGTATAGTTATAAGAGCTACATAGAATTAAAATATAAGAAAGTAAAATGTTTAGAATGTTTAATAACAGTAAAATCCATAGTTGCAAGTTTGGCAATTTTTGCCCCTTTTTAAGACATGGGTATTATTTGAGGGAGTTTAAAAATATAAAGTGTAATAAAAGTGCTGCTCATTATTATCTTTCTTTTTCTGGTGATCGTAAGGGATTCGGCACTGATAAAAGAGGATATTGTACCTACGTCCCAAAAGGGAGGCGCCGCAGGAAGGCAGGAGGAGATGAGGGGAGACACCGAGCGGCCGGAACTTGGTGAAACGGCACGGCGATGGCAGGTTCCCTAAAGCTTCCAGTTTGAGACGCCTCACAGTCGGATAGGCAGACCGGGAATCCCGCCCCGCATGGGCGGTCCGTTTACCCCGACAACCAGCTGAAAGCCGAGGGACGGAGAAAGCTCCACAGGGAGCATCTTTTTCCCTGCCACGCTGCATCGAAACACTATCGTCGACACTTCCAATCCTGAATCACGTCTAACAGGTTGAAGAATGAATGAAATGATAAATGGAAGGACAGGAAATTCGGGGGCTGGAGGAAACCACTCCAGCATTCGCCTGACGACCCCATGCCTCAGAGTGGGCAGTCGCCGGAAATCGAACCCGGAATCTCCGGAATGGGAGTCGCATTTGTTACCACGACGCTACCTCGCTCGGTCACCATTACTTTACTATTCAATGAATTTATATAGCTAAGCTAAACATATTATCGTTTAGTTCAGAATTGAGTATGGTAACTTACGGTACATGATCTGCAATTTTTTAAATAAATTTTATTGCTTTATTGTATCTAAACTTGGTATAAATTTTTTTCTCATTTTTAGCCTTCTGCTTTAGCGATCATTCACGCTTTGGAAGCATAGCTCAACCAATAATACCACGTGTATGATCTGTGAAGTAGCCTTTGCTACATGAGCTAACTTGGCAATTATTGCCTGGATCAGTGCTGACTTCAAAAAGGTGTCTAAAAAGCATGTCTATGTTTACTTCATTCAGAACAGTGAAATTCCGTCTATGGTAGTAGACCGTAGAATAATTATAAAGGAATACTCATCATGCACTAGTGTGTTTCAGCTCCTGGGATTCGTTGAATGATCGTTAGTAGACTAAGGATCCGGGACAAGTTAGTAACCAATGTATTGCAACTGAAAACATATCAGTGTTGATGTAAACAAAGACACCGATGCGCTGTCTTATTTTCTACTGTAAGCGGTACCGTCTAATAATGGTAAAAAACCATATAGGACACATACATTGTAATTAAAGAGACAAAGTGTATTGTACCTCTAGTCACGAAGCGGATTGTACACGGTCTCACAGCTAAACAACACCTCAATTCACCACCTTACTCCACCCTACTTGATGCACAGTATATTTCAGTGCACTCTTAAGTTGTCCTGATCCTTAGCCTGTTTATATTGTCTAGGCTTGTCTAGAAGCAGAGGACGTCTTTTATAATGTAAAGGTAATTATTTTTGCTATAATCACTGAAAAAAACGAGTTATCGATTGCATTACAAGCAATAATATCAGTACATTATTACACGCTCATTCCTGGCCTCACCAAGCTGCTTCTGGTCGCTCAATTGTCTTTATTATAGTCCTGTAACAACCTTTCTACAATTTCTACCACATATATAGTATCTCAAAAAGATCTGCTACTTGTGTTTCAGTAACATTTCACCCTTCTCATATCTCAGGCTTGAAATGACATCGTTGACTATTTTCATTACCAAGGCTCGGAACTTGGGACTCGGCGTGCCCTGGGTCAACTGGGGCTACAGGTGTAACGTAAACAAAGCTAGCACAAAGTCGAGCAAGATATGAGTGCGCTTGGAGGAGGGCGCCACTGTGTTGACAATGCAAACGTCATCGAGGCTAGGGATCAGAGGGAAATTAACAGCAAGTTTAGAGGAATGTACAGTTGGACAATGAAACATTATTTCATTTGCAGGCCTTAGCCTCGCTAGTAAATGCAAGTCGGGACTATGGATTTTTTCTTTACCTGAGTGTCCTTCCGATGCCCCCCTCATTTCTTCCATAACTTTAGTTCATTTTCCCACCGCACGCAGTCCTATCATAGTCGACTAGCACTCGGTAACAGAACCTCTGTTGGTTTGTTGACGCTGAATACCGGTCGCTTAGGCACACAAAGCTCTAACTCCTCAGCCTTATTCGTTCTATTTGCATGCTATAACCTTACCGCTATACTGATTAAAATTTTTAAAACTTCCCAATTTATCTAACTAATCTTTGAACAAAATTAAATTACCTGTATTTTGCCTTTCTTTCAAAATTAGTGAATAAAATTATTCTCTAATTTCTTTCGCAAGTTAATCAAGTTGGTTTCTGAAAGAGGAAAAACTCAAATGAGCACAGGCCATATCTTCTTTTCAGCAGAATAATCTTCATTTCCCTCACAGTGCTGCGAAATTTATGAGCGCTCATAAGCAGTAGCAATAAAGAGGGAGGCGTGCAAATAGAAGCCTGTCGGTTGCAGGCCCAAACGGTCGTGTCTGGTTTTTGCTGCTGTGAACATACAATGTTCTTGAAAGAAAAGTAAAAACTCCGGACGAAAACGAGCCTGATATACAGTACGTTCTTGGTACTATACCAACATATTTTTGTGTATCAACCTGAGCTTCTTAGTTAGGTGTCATTTTATTTCCTGTGGTTTGAATTTTATAGTCATGATGCAAAATTAACAACATTACGCGTAAAATAAGTATACTATGATATAATATCAGGCGTGTGCATATAGCATTAACTTCCAGGTATCCATGTATTTTTGTTGGAAATAATGTACTAAAAATCCTTCTAAAATTACTTTCTATTAAAATTTAAGAGATACCTTACATTTTTTCAAGGCTTTACATGTAAACACTCAAACCTTTTTTACCGAATTCAACCAAATTTTAAAGGTGTCAACAAATTTTCTTTTAACTTAATACATAAAGTTTTAATCCCGAATGTAGAAGGGATCGGCTAGGATTTGAAAATTTTACAATGAATTCTTTATTTTCCCTTAAATTCGCTAGTGTATTAAATTCCTTTGATTTAATACATCAGCGTGTCCCATTTTGATAAGCTATCTAAAAATGCATAGACTGCTTCATTTTGGCCTTATCTAGCAAGAGGCTTGTCGGACGCTACAGGAAGATTAGTTAGGAAAATTACAAAAAAATAATTACAAGATTTATAATTATCATTAATGAAAAACTTATACACTCGCATGTTACTGGATATATAGAAATGGCTTAGTCTAACTCTTTAGGTAAACTAACATCAACCCAAGTTTCATAATCGCCGAGCAGCTACATAAAGTACAAAATAAATACACACACACACACATATATATATATATGTATTTATTTTAGTTTGTTAACGATGCTGTAATTGTCATGATGATATCACTCGGCGCCGCCGGTGTGCCGGAATTTCGTCCTGCAGGAGTTCTTTTACGAGCTAGTAAATCTAGTGACATGGGGTTGTCACTTTTAAGTACCCATCGGCCTGGGCTATCTTCACGCTCAAAGGCCAACCGTTTAAATAGACAAAACGGTCATCCGCTCTCACGTCTCGTGAATGCGCAGCGTCTTGTTAAGCATTCAAGGGCCTCGAGAACTTTCCACCGGAGAATTGTATTACCTTTACAGCAATATCGTAAAAGCTTGACCCCTTAATTATTATTCCTTTCACTATAATATGCAAACGTCACAGAATGTACTTCAAAATATCCATCAATGACCTTGAAACTGTTAAACGGAATTCCAGTTCCGATATCCAACGATACGCCTATATGCCATTTTATGTTTTATGGATAAACTGCCCTCAATTTTACACCAATTTCAACCTAATCTGAAACGTGTGGTACAATTTTCCTCAAACTCGTATATAAACAATTTTTCTCCATGCATGAAGGAATTCGTGAGCTTTCTTTATGCGGACGACGCAGCTCTGTGCTTTTCAGTGGCCAAAGATCCTAAAAATACAAAAGGATATTTGAAGCCTATAATTGCTCTTCACCGCTTATACAGGGGGGGTTCTGAAAAACAAATCCTAGTATTTGTACATCAAAACTAGATAAAAAGTTCGTTATAGTTCCTTAACTATATTTTATACTATAGCCAGTTTTTAACCTCTGCTGTAACTGCAGCATGTTTATTTCTTGCATTTTTGTAGCTAGTCAGGAATTAAATCTGTCAGTTTATTTCCAGAACATTATTAATTAAATTTAGTATTTGCAGTTTTGATTTTACTGAAATAGGTCAAAATGGTCATATTACAGAATTTGAACATATAATCTTGTGTACTGTCATGTTCTATTTTAAAATATTTACTAATACTGATTATTATTTCCTTGCAGGTATGTCCTTGTAATACTCGGAGAAAATTTCAGTTCTTCTAAAGGTGATCATAAGGTATTTATATTGACTTTATTATAATACTAGTAGAGTAAAAAATTAACAGACCTTTTCCTAGGTCTACTGTGCTATTTAGAAAACATCTGCCTTGTTCGGATGGAGTAGAGCATATGTCCTCAAGCGTAAATGGAGTTGTAGTTATTTAGGCAACTGTTCTGCTTTACCTGTGTGGGGTACAGTGAGTCCACAAGGAGCTAGATGTGGACGTATGTGAACTGTAGGTCTGTTTCCAAAAGCGGTATACTCGTATATGCTGAACAAGTGTGTTGCTACTCAAGGACCTTGATTTAAATGTCGTGCTGAATAGACAGTTCCAGTTCTTCTGTAATGTGTATTTCCACATATGTGAGGTTTATTTTTTACTCTACTAGCAGCAATGTATATATTGTATGTAAATCATTGCCATACATAAGCTAATCAGCGTTTTCAAGTTTATGCACCGGCGAATAACAAATGTATGTTATAAAGCAATTCTATTGATTTTTTCGGATATTTATAGGAGAAATGCTTATTATTTTAATATTTACAAAGAATTCTTCCGTAAAATTATACTACTACTACTACTACTACTACTACTACTACTACTACTACTACTACTACTACTACTATTACTACTACTGTTAACAAACTCGCATAATTGACTCAGTACAGCTTCATATTTTGTTGTTTTAATTCGCTTAGTTTTAAAGCCAAGTTCAAACTTTAAATTATATCTGCATCTCTTGTTATAAATGAGGCAAAATGGCTCACGTTTACAAAACTAAATATTTGATAACAGAGAGTTTACAGCATTTTCCGAATTCATTGGATGTTGGTATGTTCAAGTGAAACAGTTATCTTTTAAATCTACCCTTTTGTTAGTTTACCTTCTATCCCAGGAACGCCCGAAGGAAGCTCGAAAGTAATTAACTTTTCTGGTATGTTGTAAATGGACAATAAGCTTCTAATCTCAATGTACGGGAGCGCAATTTTTCCAGGCTTTTTTCTTATTCTAAGAATATAAATGTGGGACAACTTTCATCATTATGAATCCCGGACTCATTGAAACCTTCACTCCGTATATTTATTGATCTTCCGATGTACCTTCTGGGATTAAATGTTTCTTAACTTAATGCAAAAGTAAAGAGATAAATAGGAAACAATGGATAATCAAAGCAAAACGACTAGGGAAATCATAGTTAATAAGTAAAATTATTCAAGGGTGAGCCTGAGTATTTCTACAAAGATAGATCCGTTGTTAACGGTTTATTTTACTCCATGTTTTCTTATTACCCAGCAGCGATTTACATATTATCAGTAGTACAGTACGTGTAGCAAAATATACAAGCATAACTTGCAACGGAGCCTTAAATAGGTAACGCTGTCTCGTTACTTCCTTGAGAAGTTGCATCTTCCAATCTGCTCTGCTTTATTGGCGCAGTTGGGTATTATGTTCGCTTCTACTTTATTAATTGGGCGTAATGAAACCTTAAAAAACGTATAAGAGAGCTAAATGTATAACAATTAATTTTCAACGTGATGTTTCGTTTTATCCATTTCCTCCATTTTTTCATGCGTAGGAGGTAGTAATACTTGTACTCAGTGCGTTTCACATTTTTTTCGTAGATGTAAATATTAAGTATATTTACTGTTGCGGACGTGCAATATAATCGTGTTTTATAATTGAGTTCTTCTATTTAATCTTGCAGCCTTTACTTTCTTTATTTGTTAACGTTTAATTGCACTTCGGGCAGTATTTAAATATAACTTTCGGCATAAGCGCCATGTCAGATTTGGTTGTTGACCGGCTTGGGCAACACTACCAGATACGATTATCAATCACTAATTTTCGGAGGCTAGCGCGGTCAACCTTGATACTGCTTTTGAAAAGCTGGTAGTGATTACTTTAATTTTCGCGCAAGCAATTTACTGTCGTTACAAAAGTGGTATGCAGTATTCGGAAGTGAAAATACTTAGTCTTGTCTTCGTTTTGTACGTTCAAACTCCTTTCTCGTTCTACAAAGAAGCACTTTCAGCATTTGCATAGCAATACACGACAACAGTGCAAGTGTTAAAAGTGGAGTGTTTGCCGAAGGAGGATGAAAGTCGAGTGTAGACATTCTATGAGCAAAATAAAATCATCTTCAACATATGTTGTCGTATGCTATTTTTAGAAGCCCTGAATATTAAATTATAAAGTACACAGCTGAAAAATGTTTATAGAAGTGTACATTCAGACATGTACAATGGTGAACTCTTCTCTTTTGTTGTATGGTCTTCGCTGTTTGACCTACATAGCACCAGTGCTAACAACATCATGACTTACACAATCATAACATTCTATAATTTATAGAAGACTGTGACAGAAATAAAGCATCAGAATAAGTATTACTTTATAATGAACATATATTTTAAATACTAATATTCTTTTGATAAAATTGTGATTTAGACACTCCAATTATTACGATTTGTAATATTAATACCTTATACAGAGTAAGCAGCACTGGTATTGATAACGTCATTGATTACATGTTTTGGATTGGAAATAGTTGAATTCATAGAAAGAATCCATTTCCGAATCATTCATATAGTCCGCATTACAGTAATCATTATAAGATCTCCGCTTAATTTACATATAATTTCTATCGTAAGAAGCAAAGGTGGTAATTGGAGTGTTATAAAAATGTTGTTTTACCGAGTGTTATCTTAAATTTTATAATCGTATAGTATCTCTACCACACGTGTAATTTTAAGCTCAAGGGATAGGTACAAACTTCGAACTTTTAAGGCAGTGACTTACTATTAGTAACACCACTGTGGAACGCGTGCATATTGGAGTATCAACAAGACATTTGCTCCTTTTATTTATTGCATCCAGAACTGCTACGTTAGCTACATGATCTTATTTGTCTTTATAGAGTCGAACAGTTTTCTTTTGTTGGCTTAAGGCTTCTTCAGCACCACTACTAATTATTTCAGCTATCCATGCGATACCATTCTGTACTTAATTCATTGTTTCTGCGTGTAGAAGGCATCTGGCAATTTTTTTAATCAAGCACGCGTGTTTGCATTTCTTAAATTAATTCTAGAACCAGAGCTCTGACTTACATCAGAAATATACTTGGCTACATCTGATTAAAGGATGTGTTTGTAATGACAAGTGGAAAGGGACAGCAGGATTCATTAATCAGATAAAATGATCTTGTGTTGCCACAACTTACCAATATTTATTGCTTTAGTTTTTTTTAAAGTAGAAACAAATTGAAATTAGGGGACAACAGATAGGTTTTCTCAAAGAAACAAACAGGATGGACCATCACATTACGTAATTTCGCATCGCTCAGAAGCAGAAAGGTAAGACTTGTATTATTCGTTCGCGAATGTGGTCTTTCGGGATACACTCACGCCCTCATCGCTTCAGTTATCGTTCCATCCTGGAGGAGAGTACATTTGGAAGTCTATAAGTGACACAAACGTAATGAATTGCGTTAACATTTTCAATATGATTACTTTCTCTACAACGTATAGTAAGTAGGGGAAGTATTGTATTCCACCCAAAAAATAGATACCGAGATTTCACGGGAAATACATGTTTGAGACCCCCTGAATCCAAAAAAAGCATTTTTAGAAACATATCCGTGTGTGCCAATGTGTCTGTCTTGTGTGTGTGTCTGTGAACAGCATAACTAAGAAACGAACAGTCGGATAAACACCAAAGTTGGTATTTAGGTTCGGTATCTTCCAGAGATGCGACACGAAGGTTTTCAAGAAAATACTTCCACCCCTGATTACTCCTTACATTGCACATTTTTCTAAAATTTTAATTTTCTCAAAAATGGCTCTAACGAGTTTGAGTAAAACATAATTTGTTTAAGATATTTTCATGACAAATGAAATGTATATCTTGAATTTTCTGGGAATGTCTCCAAAAGTATTCTTCATTGTGAACGACTTTTGCATAACTGGTAATCCATAAGAGATAGACAAAATTTTACTACACAAAAATGTAGATCGGGTTAAAACACACAATTTATGTCATATACATTTTTTTTGTTGAGTGAATCATTTTCGAGATATTGCTTGTTGTGCCCTTAAATTTTCCAATACTTATACTTTTTCTCAAATTCGTTATTCATTTTTTTTATGTCGTGGACATGCAAAGAGAATGGAATGCGCCACAGAGCAACCAGCGCTTAAAAGATTTGACTATCGCTTATAACCTACCATATTCCCCTTGCATCTACAAGAAAATTAGCAATAAGAATGACATCTCGATATCTCGATTAACATGAAGCATATGCTGAATAAGCGTTTGTAAAAATAGTTTGTACAAGAGTAGAGAAAGTCATGTGAGTGTAACACATCAGATTTTTTTGTCTTGGATATACAAGTAGTATTAATCTGTGGCAAAGGGAATGGTGCTGCACATAGCAACCAGCTATTAAGAGTAATGTATATGCTTAATGTGTTTGCAAAGGACACTGTTAAAAGGTCGAGTTAAACTCACTCAAATAAACAGCAGATAAATTCTGGATAAAGCTTTCAGTTAACACAGGATCTCCCATTACTATTCAGCACTTTGTTTGTTGCAAGACATACAGGCTTTGGCGATTGTGATTATTTTACCTATTCATGGTCAACGTTGAATGCATTCACAACGCAACTGTACTTTTCATGTAGCTTACGCGGCAATTTTTTGCCATTTAGCCAGGAGCACTTCTTTCAGCCTGTTGCTGGTTGCATCATTGACGTCGGTTACAGCGGGTTTGGATTTCTGACATCGCATGAGAAGTTAAAGAATCCAAGCTTTGACGTCAGTGCAGTGTGATATTGAAGCTCGAGGCTATATTACAACCTTTGCAGCATACAGTTTTGGTTTCGTTGATTACCTGATGTATTTCTTAGCCACTGGTTAAGATGAGAATGCATATTAGAAATATATTCTTATTGAATTCTTGAGTTCTTGATCAGTAGTGATATTTAAATGACTTATAGACCTGAGAGCGTAAAACGCACTACATATAGCTCTTTGTGGTATACTAATGGTATTTTTATTGGTTTATATGCCTGCATACTTGTTCTTCGAGCAAATAATGGTGTACATGATGATACATTTAGGAACCGTAATCATAGATTAACTTCATACATTATTCTCGCACATTATCTCACTTCAGTAGAAAAGAGAGTCGATTTTCTGAGAAAACCAGATGTTATAGCCGGCTGGAAGGAGATATGTCTCGATATGTATATTGAAAGAAGTTTGAAAACTCTTTCATAAGTTTATAGAAAAATGCCTTGAAATATAAAGACGTTTGGAAACAGTACCTTGTAGGTGAGGAAAATCACACTTGTCCGATAAGGTGGCATGCGCGAGCTTTTTTCGATCCCGCTGCAAAGTTGGTATTTCACTATGGGAAGCTCAGTAACTTTGATTTAACGACGAAATAAGGACAGTGTTTTATAATAGACATATACTCCTAAAGCTTATCGAAGTATTCGGTAAGAAAAATGAAGTAAAAATAACACTTTTACTTTCTCTACTACGTATAGTAAGTAGGTGAAGTATTGTATTCCACCCAAAAATTCGATATCGAGATTTGACCGGAAATATATGTTTTGAGACCCCTGAATTCAAAAAAAGCATTTTGGTAACATGTCTGTGTGTGTGTCTGTAAACAGCATAACTCAGAAACGAACAGTCGGATAAACACCAAACTTGGTATTTAGGTTCAGTATCTTCCAGAGATGCAACACGAAGGTTTTCAAGAAAATTTCCCCCACCTCAGATTACCCTTTACATGGAACATTTTTCGAAAATTTTAATTTTCTCAAAAATGGCTCTAACGAATTTAATTAAAATATAATATGCTTAAGATATTTTAATGACAAATAAAATGTATATCTTGAATTTTCTGGGAATGTCTCCAAAAGTATTCTTCATTGTAAACGACTTTTGCATAACTGGTAAACCATAAGAGATAGACAAAATTTTACTACACAAAAAATGTAGATCGCATTAAAGTACACAATTTATGTCATATACATTTTAATGTTGAGTTAACCATTTACGAGATATTGCTTGTTATTCCCTTTCTCAATACTTATTTTCTCAAATGGGAATTCGTTATTCATTTTTTTTCTTGGATATGCAAAGAGTATTAATCTGTGGCAAAGAGAATGGTACTGCACCTAGCAGCCAGCTATTAAGAGACATGTCTGTGCTTAAAGGCTACTGTATTTCTATATTATTGCAAGGGCAATTACAAAACAAGGGGAACATAGTACGCCTTACCCTTTCTCTGGAAGATTTTTCTAAAATTTTGATTTTATAAAAAATGGCTCTTAACAATTTTGATTAAAATATCACATATTAAAACATTTACATGACAAATAAAATGTATATCTTACATGTTCTAGGAATAGAGTCAGAAATACATTTCATTTGGAAGAAGTTTTGTGTGATCTTGTATAACTGGTAAACGTTAAGCGACAGAAGATAACGTACCACACAAAAATGTAGATCTCTTTAAAACAATAATTTACTTCAAATAAGTTTTTTCTATAAGTCGTTTCGGCTATATCGGTAGGTCCGAATTGTTCATTTATTGGTCATTCTCTTAAAATTATTTCAACATTTAGTTGTTTCCCACGATTGCATGGAAAGAGTATGGAATTTTACGACCAGCATATAGCGTGCAGTCTTAAACATTTGACTATCCATATTCCCTTTGTATGTATAACGAAATGTATAATGCAGCTATTTCTGCTGACATTTATTTGGATTAAATGTATTAGATAAGAAAATAAGCTTGAGTAAGAATAATTTGTATACCCACTAATAAAATACAGAGGTTAAGAAAGTCATGTGAATGTACCATATCAGATTTTTGAACTTAAACATTCAATAAAAAGGAAATAAAACCAGCATGTTAAAACTAAAAAAAGAAAATAGAAGAAAAAAAAGCAAAGTAAGAAAAAAGAGACGTACAATGTTGTGAACGATGCTTTTATGAAGCATGCACCTCTCTGTGGGGAGCGGGGAGGAGACAGACGCTACAGCTATGAGAGTCTCATGTGTGTGACAGCCCTTTTACGACGTCGTAACTGCAGCATAAATTACGGTTTGTACAACACAAAAATGCTAACGTGCGACAAAATGAGACGCTCAAGGACGAAACTATGATAAACGAAATTATATTCTTTGCTGATAATGCGAGTAAGGCCTGCTTTAGTCGTTCCACATTATAAGACGAAAAGTACGGTAACCTTTTCTGCCCTGCTGTAATAACCGTTCACAGACTACTTATTTATTTATTCATGTGGCAGAGCTAAGGCCATTTTACCCTTTCTTCCACTCAACCACATAGAAAAATCCTGAGTACAACATCCTGCGTACAATGATGATGCATGTGTATCATATTAAAATGAACACAAAATAGAATTAACATATATATTTTTACTTTCTCTACTAGGTATAGTAAGTAGGGGAAGTATTGTATTCCACCCAAAAATTCGATACAGAGATTTCACCGGAAATACATGTTTTGAGACTCCCTGAATCCAAAAAATGCATTTTTGGAAACATGTCCGTGTGTGTCTGTGTGTGTCTGTGAACAGCATAACTCAAAAACGAATAGTCGGATAAACACCAAACTTGGTATTTAGGTTCAGTATCTTCCAAGGATGCGACACGAAGGTTTTCAAGAAAATCCCCCCACCCCAGAGTACTCTTTACATGGAACATTTTTCGAAAATTTTAATTTTCTCAAAAATGGCTCTAACGATTTTGATTAAAATATCATATGTTTAAGATATTTTTATGGCAAATAAAATGTATATCTAGAATTTCCTGGGAATGTCTCCAAAAGTATTCTTCATTGTGAACGACTTTTGCATAACTGGTAAACCATAAGAGATAGACAAAATTTTACTACACAAAAAATGTAGATCGCGATAAAATACACAATTTATGTCATATACATTTTTTTTGTTGAGTGAATCATTTTCGAGATATTGCTTGTTATTCCCTTAAATTTTTCAATATTTTCTAAAATGGGAATTCGTTATTCATTTTTACTTTCTCTACTACGTATAGTAAGCAGGGGAAATATTGCATTCCACCCAAAAATTCGATACCGAGATTTCACCGGAAATACATGTTTTGAGACTCCCTGAATCAAAAAAAGCATTTTTGGAAACATGTCCGTGTGTGTGTATCTGTGTGTGTGTGTGTGTGTGTGTGTGTGTCTGTGAACAGCATAACTCAGAAACGAAGAGTCGGATAAACACCAAACTTGGTATTTAGGTTCAGTATCTTCCAGAGATGCGACACGAAGGTTTTCAAGTAAATCCCCCCACCCCAGACCACCCTATACATGGAAAATGTTTCGAAAATTTTAATTTTCTCAAAAATGGCTCTAACGATTTTGATTAAAATATCATTTGTTTAAGGTATTTTCATGACAAATGAAATGTATATCTTGAATTTTCTGGGAATGTCTCCAAAAGTGTTCTTCATTCTGAACGACTTTTGCATAACTGGTAAACCATAAGAGATAGACAAAGTTTTACTGCACAAAAAATGTAGATCGCGTTACAGTACATAATTTATGTCATATACATTTTTTTTGTTGAGTGAACCGTTTTCGAGATATTGCTTGTTATTCCCTTAAATTTTCCAATACTTATACCTTTTCTCAAATTCGTTACTCATTTTTTTATGTCCTGGACATGCAAAGAGAATGGAATGCGCCACATAGCAACCAGCGCTTAAATATTTGACTATCGCTTAAAACCTACCGTATTCCCCTTGCATCTACAAGAAAATTAGCAATAATATTGACATCTCGATATCTCGATTAACATGAAGCATATGGAGAATAAGCGCTTGTAAAAATAGTTTGTACATGAGTAGAGAAAGTCATGTGAGTGTAACACATCAGATTTTTTTTGTCTTGGATATGCAAAGAGTTATAATCTGTGGCAAAGGGAATGGTGCTGCACCTAGCAACCAGTTATTAAGAGATATGTATGTGCTTAAAGGCTACTGTATTTCTATATTTCCCTTGTAAATATGTATTCCCCTTCCATCTACAAGAAAATTAGTAATAAGATAGAGTCTGCAAATGTTTATCTCGATTAACATGAAGTAGATGGAGAATAAGCGTTTGTAAAAATAGTTTGTACAAGAGTAGAGAGTGCCATGTGAGTGTAACACATCAGATTTTTTCTAATATTTATGTTATTTCTGTTTTCTGTACAATGCTAATTGATAATATTGCCTTTAAATTAAGGCAATTATTACTTTCTCTGCCAGTATAGTAGGGGAAGTATTGTATTCCACCCAAAAATTCATTACCGAGATTTCATAGAAATGCATGTGTTAGGCAAAAAAAAAAAAAAAAATTAGAAAAAGGTCCTTTTGTGTGTATGTGTGCGCGCATGTGTTTGTCTGTGAACAGTATAACTCGAAACGAAAAGTCGGATAGATAGCAAACTTGGTATTTAGGTTCAGTAGCTTACAAGGATGCGACACAACGATTTTCAAGAAAATTTATCAGCCCCTAACTACTATTCATATGGAAATTGCTCGAATTTTTTTATTTTATATAAAATGGCCCTAGCAATTTATATTAAAATACATGTTACGGATACATACATGAAAAATAAAATGAATATATGGAATTTTCTGGCAATAGGCTGTGAAGTCCACGTCAGTTGTATAATCTTGTTCAACTGCTAAACGTTAAGCGATAGACGAAAACGTACTGCACAAAAAATGTAGATCTCTTTAAAACACACAATTTGCTTACAATACGTTTTTTGTGGCATAAGTCATTTTTGAGGTATCTATTAAAAAAGGTTTTAATTGTTCATTACTAGGTCATTCTTCAAAGTCCTTTCAGCATTCAGATGTTTCTCCCGCGATTGCGTGGAAACAGTATGGAATTTAAGGTCAACGCATAGCTTCCAGTTTTTAAACATCTGACTATCCTGTTCCCTTTGAATCTATAACGAAAGGTGTAATGTAGCTATTTCTGCAGAGGATTATTTGGATTAAAATGGAATAGATAGAAAAATAAGCTTCAGTAAAATAGTCTATATGCCCACTAATAAATAATAGAGGCTAGAGAAAGTCATGTGAATGTATCACCTCAGATTTTTTAAACTACAACGATGAAATGCATTTCACGTTTGACAGCACCTGACATTCTGTGACAGTGAATTCCAGAGCGTAGAAATCTTCACAGTGAAGGACGAGTTGTATGTATAGAGAAAGGTGAAATGGTATTGGAAGTAAGTGACGACTTTCCCAGCATGTGTCAAGGTTGTGGAACGAGGAAAAGCTTCTAAAACGAGTAGCTTGATATGCAGAGCAAAATTGGGAATAAGTTTAAAGAGAATGGTGTTTCTACGGTCACCTAGACGGAACCATGGAGAGATGCTGTTATACGATTCTAACGACTACATCACAGACATATTGAGAGCCAGTTGTAATTAACGTGACAGATCAGATCTTAAATCTGCGAAGAGGAAGTGGGGCATCGCTATTATGTGTACCAAAGTATTTCTTAAGCTTATAGGCAGGGGCGTATTTAAATGCTTGAAAGTGTGGATTAAAGAATTTACTTTGCTAATGGTCTCAGTAAAATGATAGCCCAACTAAGTTTATTATCAGCAATAACGCCTAAATTTGATGACGATTCTGTGCATTTCAACTAATGGAATACGACGCATGTTTATGGTGCCTAACGACCGGTAATATCCCACCGGCAATGGCTGTGATTTTGAGCGATTGATACATACTCCTAAATTATACTAAATTAGACTAAAACTATATTTACATGTTTAACTTGTCTTTTTACATAGAATAGACTATATAAGATGATTTCAAGACAAGCGTTTAGCGACTTGATTCTGTTTTTTGTATGTCCCTTGTATATACAATGAAATTTCTGGTGAAACTACTTCTGCAAAATATTATTCTGATTATAAGTAGGTAGAAATGCAAGCTTTCGTAGGAATAGTTTCTAGTAGTTGTATAAAAAACGACAGTGCACAGAGAAAGTCGTGAGACTGTAACTTATCATAGTGATACAGATATTTTCCCCAAACGAATTTCGCGTAACTCAGGCACCATTTAACGGATTTGCGTTATTTTAAATCACTTCTTCTGATTTCCATTTGGAAGATAATGCCAGTTTATTCTAAGAAACAACATGTCAAAGTTGTGGAACAAAGCCAATCCTCCGTTTAAGCAGGGTTTGAGTTTGTTCCTATTTGTTATTGAAATATCGCTAACGGTATTGTAAAATAACCCTCTTATATTTCTTCTCTCTGGTTGTTTATGATAAATTTTATGGGCATTAAATTTCACACTGGAACCGCATGTTTTCCCACTGCGATGGCACACCGCATTAGGGAAGTTGTGACATGTTGAACAGCTGCGCCTCGAGTTATTTATTGATTGTGGGACTAGTTTTGAACCTTTTCAGCTATAATGTTAAGCTTTAGTAAATTCAAACGAAAGTATGAGCTTTTCACTCGGCATTGCATGGTCCTGTGGAAAAGTGATTGTTCCCAGGTCTAGACCACGTACATAACAAGTCAAGGGATTTGAAACCTTACTTCATGCCACTCTTAATACCCATGGCGCACTGTGAGAATGAGGACAGAGAATGCAGCGGCCGTGTGGTTGTCGTTAGTTCCTCAAGGGTGTCACGAAGTGTTACCCTACCAGTGCTCATAATAATTATTTAAAAATATATGACTATGTAGCTTACTTTTAACCTGGATTAGTTTCAAATTTTTCATGTAACAAACTCTTGAAAATGTGTATTTTATTACTTTTAAATGGTAACCTGTATTAATTACTATAGGTTCTTAGGAATAAAATATATATCCACAGAAGTAAGTTCCACTGCCTAGGGCATTTCAATTTACACAAGTTTAACTTAAAAGTTTTCACTTGCAGCTTATAAGAGACCTGCACTATTTGTGGATCGATCAAAATTTATCTACCTAAGGTTACTATGTAATATATGTTTTTGAATGTCAGATCCATAATAATCGCTGTCTGTTGGATCATGTTCTACCTTACTTAAGCTACTCATTTGAAATATTCTTCTTTCAGAAAACAGAAAAAACAACTTGTGCATAACTTTCTTCTGGTAATTGTAATTTTCTATTTGGTTTAGGGTGAATAATAGATTATAATGCGCATAATAAGCCATCCTGAAACACAAATTAGTATTTTAATTTTGTGTGTGTGTAACACTTTCATGCAAAAATTACTGAACCGATTGTAATGGAAACTTTGTGTATAGCATAACTTTAAACCTCACTTTGAAAATAGAGTGGATGACATCTTTGGCTTAATATTTCTATCCTCTCCAAGATCAATTGCGGATTTCCTCGTATCTGTCTAAATCTACTCCTTTGTCCAACTACCTGAATTAGTTTCCATTTTTTCACACAAAACCCTTGAAAATGTGTTTTCGATATACGAATCGATATGTGTGTCCGTACGATATACGCCTCATATATAAAACGTTTAAAACCAATTGTTAGACCATTCTATTGTACTCTTTGCCCAAAGGGAAGGTTTATAGTTGTGTAAAAATAAAAAACTGAAATACCTTGCTTATTTCTAAGTTTATTTTAAAAACGGTACATAACTAAAGTTTGTACACTTAACATCAATTACAGGTTATATAATTTTCAGAACGTCGTTACGATGAGTAAGCATTTATACAATTTTTTCTTACTATCATTCGGGTATGTAAATCAGTTACCATTACAAACAATGTAGTTTTGATCGCATTGAAAGTATAAGGCGTAGGTTTGTGTACCTTTAAGTGTTTTACTTTTTGTGACTATTTATTAATTACTAGAAGAAGTAGAATGGGCATTAAGGCTATAAGTTGTGTATAAAAGAGAGAAAAACGTGAGGGAGATCAAAAGAATAAAGAGAACGGAACGAGAGTGAAAAGGGAGAGGGAGGATAGAGGAAGAGTGAGAGAAAGACTAATATGGAGTGGGAGAAAAACAGTGAGATAGGGACAGAGAAGAGAAGAATATCCGCTAACGTGAGGAGAGCTGCGGGATTTGCTAGCGAACAAATAATGCATTAGGTGATAATAATAGCTAACTACATAAATAGATAATGTCTCCTATTTACTATTTTTGGTTTTCTTCTTTGCTAAAATTTATAAATGTTTCTGTTCCACTCAAATATTGTAATTGGAAAACAATTTGTCACGCGAAAGCCAATAAAGAGTTAAAGTTTGTGTGTGTGTGTGTGTGTGTGTGTGTGTGTGTGTGCGCGCGCGCGCGTGCGCATGTGTTGATAATTCTTTCACAATTTAAAATCCCTATTCTTCAAGATGGCTTCTGGCTTAATAATGTTTTCAAAATTTTTAAAATTTAGGGCTACATGTTTTTGTTTTGTCATTTATGTGACCTAATTTCGGTCCTCTTGACCACGAATATCAGACGCTATTTTTGACACTTTATTGCTAATGCAGTGCATTTATTGACTTAGAGCTCAAAGGGGTAAATGGTGAGGTTTAAAATATTTATAAATTGAGTTATTATTAGCGGAAATGGTGTACCTTGTTCATATCACCATATTTCCCTCTAATTTCGCAGAACTTTGTTGCCGAGGAGTGTTGTTTTTTGTATGATTTGACAGAGCGTGATATATTTGGGTTTTAGAATCTGGAACAAACGAAAAGCTACCCCAATTTTCAAAGTCTTTCTCTACTATACACTTGATACCTATTTTCAATCCCTAAAATAAATATCAACATTCTTTGGCGCCTCTGTACGGTTATAAGGCTCTTTTATTCGGCCTTTACCGCCAGGCGGTTTAAATTAATGACGTCATTATTAGTTCAGCGAGCT
Source organism: Deroplatys truncata (assembly GCA_030765065.1). Taxonomy (NCBI): domain Eukaryota; kingdom Metazoa; phylum Arthropoda; class Insecta; order Mantodea; family Mantidae; genus Deroplatys; species Deroplatys truncata. The sequence continues at coordinate 48,167,975 of CM060979.1, read as the reverse complement.
CCTTGTCTCAAAGAGGAGGTACGAAATGGAACCTCAGACTACATGCGTTTGACTTCGTAAACAGGTTGATGTACTGCGACGGTGTTGAACTGTTTTTCACTAGAACATTTTATGCGTACTTTCACGTGAGATGGAAGCGACTACTGATAACAGAATTTACAGAGTTGAGTGCTACTTCTTAACTGGAAGGGGGAATCTATCGTTACGATATTTGCCGCTGAGTGAACGATTTTCTCTGTTTTGCCCAGAATTTTATCAAGTCCCAAGACAAAACTGATAAAAGCATAATAAAATTTCATTTACACCTGTATAGAGTACGAACACGCTGTGTTTTGTAGTGGAAAAATTGTGCCATTTAAGCCAACGCACTAGACTACGAAAACCGGTCCAATTATTTGAGTTACAGCATTCATGCTGAGATTGCGAGTTTAGAGACGAAAGGGAAAGAAGTTCCAAATGTAAATATTAGAAATGTGGATACAAGTAATTTCAATTAGGTGACATCGAGACAGTTCACCTCCAACCCTTCCATTCATGTTTCGCTAGTCCTCTGTCAGAGGCTCTGGTGATAAACTTGCTTCAAAGTATTGACGTAATGTGCAGACAACAGACTGGCGGCAATGGCCGAATAAATATGAAGAGCGTACAATAGGACTCGAAGAAAATTATAAGCTACCTTATAACTCTCCAAAACTGATTATACTTTCAACCCCGTATATAGAAATCTGCACTGTCTAAACCATCTAGCCAAAATATTGCACAATTATAAGGTACAATAACAGTCGGAATGCTTGTAATGTCGACACTCGCGGATTTCCCCTGGCGTGTAACCGCGAGTAAAAGCTAGTTTCGAATAAAGAATTAGGAAGGAATTAGGATGAACTTCATAATTTCAAAATTTAAATGAAACACTTGGCATCAATGTATGGAAGCAGAATTCCAAAATGCATAATGCTACAGTAATGCAAGAACAGGTAGATATAAACACGCGATGAAATGACATTATTATTATTATTATTATTATTATTATTATTAATAATAATAATAATAATAATAATAATAATAATAATTAATAACAGAAGAGTTGGAGTAGGGAGAATTCCACAAGAATCGTGATAAGCGGGCTTGTGTTTTTGAGTTGTGCTGCGCACAGGAAGACTGTAACTTTGCGCCAGATCCACTGCTTCCTCTGTTTTGAGCAAGCAGTAGAGGAAACAGAGTGTTTGAAATTAACTAGTAACACGATTTATCAGTATTACCAGCTTTAGTAATGACTCTTCCACCAATTATTGTAACAATTCCATTTTAAGAATCCTGGAAATGGGCATACACTGAACCCAGAAAACATTCATATTTATGGGATTAATCCGCGCACGCGGATGGCTTTAAGTTCCGTGGATTTTATTTTCGATATCACATCGTTTCCGCCATTTTAAGTATATGTCATGGTATTCTGTGCTTGTTGATTCTTCATGTTAACCAACAATGCACTACTGATTGATTTTATGCATTTCTTGTTAGTTAAAACATTTAAACATAGTATTAATACGAAACATAAGTAATAATTATAAATACAATTTGATATACATAAACTAAATAACATATTTAATTAACAGACATATAAATTCTCTTCGTACCATTCTTTGGCGAGTATATTTCTTCCGCCTTTCATTGAGTTGTGTTGCTTTCCTTATTTCAAATCAAAATTTTCATACATGTATTTAACATGATTTGATTACTTTATATATACCATTTTACTTTTGGATTATTTAAAATTCCTAAATATGATTATAACACATTTTACTGCCACAGGCAGAAGATAAAATAGTTTCTAAAAATTAGGAGAAGAATGATAATAAAATGTTGCTTTCACCATATCTTCTCAAAAATTACTTGAAGTAGAGAGGAATTGTTTCTGCAGTTCAGCATACTCGTATAAACGCTTTGAAATAGATTAGTTCAGCGAATAGCATTATTTGAATTCCTTTTTTTACTTTCTAGAAAAATTCAGTTTAAACCGAGCCCTAATTTTTAAGACTAAACGTTAACATGCATATATCATACTGAATCATACACATTACTCAGTTAATCAGAAATTAAATTAAATTGATTTTAGTTTATAGACGCTCTTTAACTGTAGTGGTTCTTAGCGTCCCATTCTAAAATTGAGCGTGAAAGACCGGTAATTTTGCTCAGAGACCTCTTTATCGGACTTGAGGTTCGTTTACTTGCCGTAAATGTACGACACGGGACCACCGGCTTTACTTCCCTTCCGAAGGAAGCCATGCATAGGATTTTTACGCCCAAAAAATCCATCGCCCTCTGTCGGGTTTGAACCCGCGACCTCGGGATCTAGAGGTTAGCATGGTAACCACTACTCCACGGAGGATGACATATTTAACAGATACTGTATATGAAAGGTTTCATCTATATAGCTCCTATTAAGAAAAAAAAAGGTCTCAAAAATAAGAAAATACAGTTCCACGATAAATTATACCACATTTTTACTAGAATTAACATATTTTTGTTTAATTTTGGTATTTAACTGCTTTTGGAATACACTATTTCTGAGACGCATTCCTTAAGCAATGACTATTATTTCATCTGAAAGCAGCAGGAAGAATTATTTCCTTTCTAGAACATGTAAGATAGAGCAGCAAGAAATTAGGTATGATTTCAATTAGCCCGTTTTCCCTGATATCTATGTACGCCCGCTAAACAGATGAGTCAGAGAAGTTGCCGAACCATCACGGGTAAAATATTTAATTACATGGTAAGTACTGGAAGTAAAAGATTTCGAACAAAGTGGCAGAGGTGTCAATGCAAGTGCGTGTTCATCATTGCAGTAAGTTTAATACTCGAAGGTTAACGGTTCAAATTACTAGGCAAGCACATACTGAGAGATATGCCTTTAGGCCACAAACCACCCAATATTGCTCGTTTAAAAGCAGGGAAAAAGCTGCTCTCCTGGGTAGGATATTAATTTCAAGAGCAAAAACCTTCAGAAGACGACCTTGTTAAGATGCGTTAAATAAATATACATTTAGGTTTCACTTAGTTATTTAACTACTTTGCGCATACTCTTACGTTTGAAGGAATTCCTATCCTCTCTAGAGCTTCAAAGATACTACAGCAACAAACAGGAAAGGGATGATTTGAATTAGTTGGCATTCCCTGATATCTTATGTGCACTCGCAGAACAGCTGAGACCGAGAAGTTGCCGAACCATCAGGAGTAATATACATAAATTGTGGAAATTTTCACGCCAAATCCTAGGAATCAAGAACTACGATATATATAAATATATATTTGGGTTTAAGTTTGCTATTTAACTACTTCACGGATACGCTATTTCCCATGAATTTTTAAAGCACTGACCGTGATTTCAGCTTCACCCAGTAGAAGGGATTCTATACTCTCTAGAACACCAAAATACTACAGCAACAAAACTGAAATTACGATTTCAAGTAGCCGGCGTTTCCTACTATGTCTGTACGCCTGCACGACAGCTGAGACAGAGAAGTTGCCGAAACATCGGAGGTAAAATATAGAATTTGTGGAATGTTGGACGTCAAGGAGTAGAAAGCAAAGAACTTAGAACAAAACTCACAGGTATCAATAGATTACTTGTTCATTAATTGTAGCAAGTTTAATGCCCAATGGTTAGTGCTTCGAATCATACAGACAAATTATACTGAGAGGTATGCACTTAGGCTACACATCAGTGTATATTGCTTGTTTAACAACAAGAAAAATTAATGCTAGGCTAGTGCATCAAATTCGAAAGCAAAAACCTTCAGAATACGACTACAGTTAAGAGACCATTTAACAGATACTGTATATGAAAAGTGTCATCTGCGTAGTTATTATTAAGAAAAATGCTCAAATATTTCAAGATAAATTACACAAAAGTTTACTTGAATTAATATATATGTATTTGGCTTTAAGTTTGCTACTTAACTACTTTTTGCATACTGATTTCTGAAACGTATTTCCAAAGCACTGACCATAATTTCATCTGAAAGCTGCAGGAGGAGTTCTTCTCTCTTTAGAATGTGTAAGGTTAAGAGACTTTGATTGAATTAAATTTGGTTTTAAATTTACTATTTAATTACATTTCGGATACTCCATTTCTGAGATGTATTTCTAGAGCACTGACAATCATTTCAGTGAAAGCAGTAGGAGAAATTCTTAGTTCTCTAGAACATTGGTGGCGAAAGCGCGACTCGCAGGCGCAACTCCTTTTCTATCCGTCTATTTATTTGTTTTTCACGTACTGCTGAGTGGTGTAGTGCGTGTTGCATATTTGATGACTCGAGAGGGAAAGGCATTTTCGCCACGCTCTCCCACCATCCCATTACGCAACTGCATGCTAACATCACGTAATTACTATAACTGCACGCACAAAGCACTACTAACAAAATCACCACACATCATTAGCAAGCCACCAAATCTTCCCTCACTTACACCACCAAACCCTCAGGCTGTACTCAGGACTTGTTCATGGCTGCAGCCTGGGAATTCATCCTTTGACGCGCTCGCACGCAAAGCGTGCCAGCAACACACATCACGTAACTAACCGGGGTGCTTATGCGGGACCCGACTAACACACGCACTAAATCATAACCAACTCCCTGCACGTTACACTAACTGCACGAGGGAGGCGATGTAGTTTGCACGGGAAAAAAAAAAATCGCCACGCTTGCTCTAGAACAGAGGTGGCGAAAAAGTGCTTCGCGAGTTATTTTGACTCGCAGGCGCCGTTCCCTCTCTGCAACCGTCCCTTTGTTTTACACGTGCTGTGAGTGATGCAGTGCGTGTTGCATATTTGGTGACTCGCAGAAGGAAGCCGTTTTCGCCACCCTTACTCTAGAACATGAAAGATAGCGCGGCAAGAAATCAAGAATCGTTTCAATTAGCTGGCTTTTCCTAGTATTTGTATACGTCCGCAAGACAGCCAAGTCAAAGAAGTTGCCGAGCAATCAGAGGTAAAACATTTCGTTGAACACAGTTAAGAGACCTTAAAGAAATCTTCACTTCGGTTTAAGTTTGTCATTTAACTACGTTTCAGATACTCATTTCTGAAATGTATTTCTAAAGCACTGACCATGATTTCATCTGAAAGCAGCAGGAAGAATCCTTTCCTCTCTAGAACATGAAGGATACTGCAGACGGATATCAGGAATGATTCCAATTACCTGGCTTTTTCTGCTATGTTAGCGCGCAAGACAGTTGAGCCAGAAAAGTTGCCAAGCAATCAGGGGTAAAGTACTTCGTGTGCAGAATTTTACAGACTCAAGTCCTAGGAAGCAAAGAATTTCGAACAAAACGAGGTGTCAATTAGGGTGCGTGTTCATAGTTGTACTAAGTTTAATACACAAGGGTTAGTGGTTAATATGAAATTATTAGGGATGGACATACTGAAAGCTATGTCTTTAGGCCACAAACCACCCAAAATTGCTCGTGTAAAAATGGTGTGAGGTAGTGTTTTTAACACTTAAATGATTTCAGTCTATATAATATAATAACAGCCCGCCTTAAAGCAATATATTTATAATATAATATATAAAATTATGTAAGAGTTATTGTATTATGTATGTTATTGTGTACATGTTAATAATGTTATGTGAATATATTACGTAATTTAATAATGTAGGAGCTGTGAGAATAGAGGTCGAAAGTTGCTATCAATGAGGTAACCTTGAGGCAATAATGAATTGGATAATTTAATAATGCTACTAGATATTCTTTTAACAGTAATTTAATACTTTAAAACAGTTTATAAATAGCCAATCGACAGATAAAAAGGCTAAAAGTTTAAAGTATTCTATTGGAGTAGGATTAGCCAATCAGAGACTTGAAATAGGTAAAATTTGCAAATTCAGGCGGTAGAAGTCAGTTGCTAGTAGAAAGTGTTCCTAACCGGACTCGAGACGCGTCCTCGAGAAGTATAATACGTATTCAGTGTGAGACGAAAATTCATTACAGCGAGAATATTACAAAGTTTGTGTTAAATGGTGCAAGTAATTAATAATCGCACAGCTCTATATCAGTGAAGTGTTATTTAATCATTTGAAGGAATAATAAAGGAGTGAAGTAAAAATTATTATTTTGTATAAGCCCACATTCTTTAGTCGCTCCCTGATAAGAGATACATGTTTCTACAAATTAATACTGACGCAGTCGAAGCAAACATAAATATGTATATAGTATTTAAAGAAACAAAAATACAAAGTTGATTCCTAAACGTTGGGGCGAAGGACACCGAAAACTTTGTACCATACGTGGGGCAGTTACTTCGTCAAGTTTTGGTCCCCAACAGTCGAACTACAATGCAACTACTACTTCAAATTGGCTTTCCATTCGTGAAGCAACAACCATTTTTCTGAAGTGAAACTGTTGCTCGCCTGGTTAGTGTGCTAATTTCAAGAGCATAAACCTTCAGAACACGACCTCCGTTAATATGCTTTAAATAAATAAACATTTGGGTTTCACTCGGCTATTTAACCACTTTGCGCATACTTACGTTTGAAGGAATTCTATCATCTCTAGAAGTTCGAAGATACTAAAGTATCAAAACAGAAATAAGGATTTAAAAAAGCCGGCGTTCCCTAATACCTCTGTACTTCAGCACAACAGGTGAGACAGAGAAGTTGCCGAACCAGCAGGGGTAAAATGTAGAATTTGTGGAATGTTACACTCTAAGTCGTAGAAGGGAAAGAACTTTGAACAAAACGCGCAGGTGTCAATACGATTGCTTGTTCATCAATTATAGCAACTTTAATACTCAATGGTGAGTGGTTCGAGTCGAAACTAATAGGCAAACAATGCTGAGGGGTATGCCCTTAGGCCATAAATCACCATGTATTGCGTTTAAATAGAAAAGTTTAACCCTGATTAATGCATCATATTCAAGAGCATTTACCTTCAGAATACGACTTCAGTGGAGCGGCATTAAATAAATAAATATATATCCTAACTGTTACTATTTACTTACTTTGTGGATACTCTATTTCTGACATGTATTTAAAAATCACTGATTATGATTTCATCTCAACCCAGCACAGGGAATTCCATCTCTAGAGCATCAAAAGATACTTGTCAAAAAACAGGAATGTTTTCATTTAGCTGGCATTCTCTGATATCTTTGCACGAGCGCAAGGCACCTAGGGCAGAAGTTTCCGAACGTCAGCGATAAATTCAGCATTTTCAGATCGTTGCACACCAAGTCGTAGGATGCAACGACCTTTGAAGAAAAAGTGGCGGATATGTCAATACGGGTGAATGTTCATTGATTATAGTAAGTTTAATACTCAAAAGGCAGTGGTCGAATCTAAAATAGGTAAATACACACTGATAGGTATCCCTTAGGCGACAAACCACCGCATTTGCTTGCTTAGCAAAAGAAAAATATTACCGTCTGGCCAATGTATCAATTTTAAGAATACGACCTCGGTAAAGACGCGTTGCATGAATATAAATTTGAACTTAAGTTTCTATTTAACTACCTTGCGGGTACTCTATTTCTGATATGTATTTCAAAACACAGACCATAACGCTGCAGAAGGAATTCTGTACTCTCTAGAACAAGGGTGGTGAAAATGCATTTCTCTCTCGAGACATCAAATATGCAACAGCACTACACCACTCAGCAGCAAGACGTATCGAAAGGGAGGGCACCTGCGAGTCACACTGTCTCACGAGTCCCGTTTTCGCCACCACTGCTCTAGAATATCAGATATACTACAGTAACAAAATAGGAATGGTGGTATCAGTTAGCCGGCGTTGCCTAATATCTATGTACTCCCGCACGAAGCTGGGACAGAGACGTTGCTGAATCATCAGGGATAAACAATAGAATATGCGGAATGTTAAAACCCAAGTAATGGGAAGCAAATAACTTTGAAGAAAACGGCAGAGGTGTCACTGCGGGTGCGCGTTAATCAGTTGTAATAAGCTTAATACTAAAAAATCAGTAGTTCGAATTGAAACTAATAGGCAAAACCATACTGAGAGGCATGCCCTTAGGCCACAAACCACCACATGTTGCTTGTTTAACAAAATAAAAGAAATTAACTCTGGATTGTTTATCAAATTTAGAGAAAAAACCTTCAGAACACGACCATAGTTAAGAGACCATTCAACAGATTACTATATATATTAAAATTTTCATCTGTGTAGCCCTTGTTAAGAAAAATGTTCCAGCATTTCAAGATAAATTACACCAACACTTTACTTGAATTAATTTTGCTGTTTAACTACCTTTCGGATATTCAGTTCTGAACTGTATTCCTAAAGCACTGACCATAATTTCACCTAAAAACAGTAGGAAGAATTCTTGTTAATTCTCTAGAACATGGAAGATAGTGCGGCAAGAAATCAGGAATTATTTCAATTAGCTGGCTTTTCCTGATATTTGTATACGTCCGCAAGACAGCCGAGCCAGAGAAGATGCCGAACAATCAGGGGTAAAGCATTTTGTTTACCACAGTTAAGAGACCATAAATAAATTTACGTTTGGGTTTAAGTTTGCTATTTAACTATATTTTGGACTCATTTATAAAGCACTGACCATGATTTCATCTGAAAGTAGTAGAAGGAATTCTTTCTTCTCTAGAACATGAAAGATACTGTAGCAAGAAATCGGGAATGATCTCAATTAGCTGGTTTTTCTAATATCTATGTACGCCCGCAAGACAGTTAAGCCAAAGAAGTTGCGGCACAATCAGGGGTAAAAATTTCATCGATCACAGTTAAGAGACCTTAAATAAACTTACGTTTGGGTTTAAGTTTGTTAATTAATTCAATTTCGGATACTCTATTTCTGACATTATTTCTAAAGCACTGGTCATGATTTCATCTGAAAGCTGCAGGAAGAATTCTTTCCTCTCTAGAAGATAAAGGATACTGTAGCAACAAATCAGGAATGATTTCAATTAGCTGACTTTTCCCCATATATTTATGCCCGCAAGACAACTAAGCCACAGAAGTTTCCTAACCATCAGGGGTAAAATATTTTATTTCCGGAATTTTACATGGCAAGTCCTAGGAAGCAAAGAATTTCGAACAAAACGGCGGAGGTGTCAATGCAAGCGTGTATTCATCATGGTAGTAAGTTTAATACACAAAGATTACTGATTAAAATCGAAATTAATAGGTAAGCAATACTGAGAGCTATGCTTTTAGGCTACAAATCACCCGATATTGTTTGTTTAAAAAAAGAAGAAAAGTTACTCGCCCGGTTAGTGTATTAATTTCAAGAGCAAATGCATTCAGAATACGACCGCGGTTAAGGCCCGTTAAATAAATATACATGGGGTTTAACTTTGCTATTTAACTACTTTAATGATACTCCATTCTGACTTGTATTTATAAAACACTGACCATGACCCAGCAGAAAGAATTCCATCCTCTAGAACACCACAGACCCGTACAGCAACAAAACAGGAATGAATTAAGTAAGCTGGAATTTCACAATATTTCTTTACGCCCCCAGGGTCGCTGAAACATAGAAGTTGCCCATCCATCAGGTTATTATATAGAATTTTCAGAATGTTACATTCGAAGTCGTAGGAAGCAAAAATCTTTAAACAAACGGCAGAGGTGGCAGTACGGGTGCGTTTTCATTAATTGTTGCAAGTTTAATACTCAAAGATCAGTGGTTCGAATCGAAACGAACAGAGAAACATATACTGAGAGGTATGGCCTTGTGTCACAAACTACCGCATATTACTTGTTAAAAAAGCAAAAATTACATATCTGGCTAGCGTATCAGCTTCAAGAGATAGAACCTTCGGAATATACCTGCGTTAAAAGGTACTATATAAATTTTATTATCCACTTTTAACATTTCCAAAAGATACTTATTAGCTGATTCTATATTTCTCCAGGTTGGATAATCTGTAACTACAGATATTAATACAGAGATAATAACTAAATTTACGTACAAAAACGTCTTAAATCGCCACTGTAATTTAGGTAGACTTTTAAACTTTATTTATTTCCTTCATATAGGAGTACTAAACCCATCTTTCAATTTCTTCCGGACGTCCAAAATGTCATTTTCTTATCGGTTCTGCACTTCATTATTTCTTCGATCATTCTATCAATTTTAAAATGTGTTCATATTATTGGATGCTACTATCTTGAATTTTTTCACCAGCTGGCTTTACTCGAGAGTAGAGTCAGCAGCTTTCCTCAGAAATCTCATTTGTACTATTTCTGTCTTACGTTTATATTTGCAATTAATATTCCAGTTTTTGCATCCGTGTTTTAGTATCGGCGTATCTATAACCTTATAAAATTTCATAATTTGTCCCCCGTTGTTTTATTTTCTAATGTAATAGCAATTTTGTCACTCTTTACCTGGAATTTATTTATTATATTTTATAAACATTTATCAGTGTAGTTAGTATCCATTCCAAGTAAGTTAAATTATTTGCTCGTTCTATTGTCCCATCGTTTAGTATTATCATCCATCTTACTGGGTACTTTCCACAAATGCTATAACTGTAGATTTCTTTATAGATAAATGGTCATTTGTAAATGGGCTTTCGTTTTCAGCAAATGTGATTTTATCTTGTCGAATGTTAATGTATTTGAAATAATTACTCCTAGTTAAAATTTAGTTGTAACTTGCTTAGCTTTTTCTTTGTAGCTGCAATATATATACACTAAAATGCAAGGGACATAAGAAAAGTCTACCGTATACCTTTAACATTCACATTAAATATACAACAAAACTAATCCTTAAAGAGGCGTATATTCAATTTAACAGCGTTTTAAAAGGTTAAATATATTCATACCTTCAAACTATGTAATTTGTATTATGAAACTCTTAGAATTATTCTTTTTACAAATAACAGAAGGTACAAAGATATTATTTTATAGTTCATGACTCCAGTAGTGAACATTTATTAATATATTTTCCAATTAAAAGCTTAAATTGTGTTATATATATTGGTGTCATAAATTCTCTCAAATGCAAATATATTAGTGCCTTCTTTTATAGATATATTTATATGTTTACAAAACATTTCTAAGCGCATATTTGGGATAAGACAATTGGTACTTTAGGTAAATCTTAATGTACTAAAACGTTTATTTTGCCTATATTTATGTTATATCGCATATGGTATAATCGTCTCGAGAAATGATCCACATGTTTAAACCGCATTAACAGCGTAACGTGGACTTGGCCCTGAGGCGTTAGGATAAGCGTATAATAATCGTGGAACGAGGAAGTATATTCTAGAGCTAGGATTCACAGCATTCAACAAACAAAGTTGATAGCAATTTATTATAGTGTTAATACTTTAAAAGCGACATGTTCAAGCTTGCAATACAAGAACACAATTTCTCTCTCCTTCCCACATAAAGTTTTAAAATATCATTAACACATAAAGCTTTTAAATTTTACTGCTATTGCAAACAAATATGCCCAAATTATACTGAATGCTTCTCCCATGAAATAGTACAGAAGTAAACCAAGCACTAGGATATAAATTTAGACAAATTACGAAAGATATGATAACGCTAAATTTGGAAACTACCGAAACGTTACCCTTTGGATGCATACGCCGAAACTCGCCGAATACACCAGAGCTTAAAAGCTCTCGCTGGCTGTTTGTTCGATTCCTCGCTGTAGATTGACAGTCACCACGTTGGAGGAGATTTTCTTGGTGTCGTTGCCGTAGATGGCACAGTGAGCGATGACGTGAACGTGCCGGCTAATCATGGCTCCAGACGACCTTAATGTCGTGCTACCTGAAACACGTCATGGGTGACGACATCGTTATAGAACTTTCTCGTTGTAATGAGCTGGCCAGACATGCAGCGGTATAGGAGAGGGAGCAGAAATGGCACAGCAGTTATGTTAACATTTTTAATGGAAAGTATTTTGTATAATAAAATAACATGGTCTATTAAATATTTCAGTACATTCGTGCGGTACCACGAATGCAAACAATTGGAGATTAGATTTCTGTAAAAAATACTACAGATAAGAATAGTTTGGACTTAAATAAGTTAGGAAATTTATAATTCCTTACCTTATCACTTGACATCGAACTTGTATGCGAATGCACATTTAGTTTGTCTTTACTTGTGATATGGAATTAAGTTTTGGCGATAGGTATGATTCATGTTACTCTGTGCTTGTGTGTACAATTTTGCAGTGGATGTTGCTGCATATTTCATACAAATAATAAACAAACCAAAATAAAGTCTTGACTACGGAGACCTTCTTTAGAGGTCCAGAGTAAACTTCAGAGTATTCCTTTAAATTATGCCGGAAAATTAGGCGGTAAATTGGGCAGTGTTTTAGAGTGATGTTTTTGCATTAACGCTTTATGTACTGTGGATATATATCCTCAAAAGTGGAAACTTTGTTTCCTGAAGAAATTTCCCCAGAGTTATAGCTGCTTTCAAATTTTGCCCAATAACTTCTGTAGACAATAAAAGACCCTTCTCCGGATACAAATTTGTATTAACTAATAAACGTATAAACTTACACCTGAATATTTGGAGAAAATGATAATCTTAAACTTTGATCAAATTACGACTAATCTATATTGTAGGTACCAAAAGTATAAGCTTAAAATTAATAATTTTAGTATATATTTTAGAAATAATAAAGTATATTTAGAAGATTTTACCAGCATAAATACAGGCGTATTCTAGATATTTTAGCACATACAAAATGGATATCTACTTATCACATATAGCTTATTAATTATTATATATTTCGAACTGAAGTAAGAAAATTATTAGATTTACGTTTTCATGGCATCAAAGAATATTTTGAGTTGTTAAATTAAGAGATGAATGCATTCATCTTATATTCATTCTGTGATGGGGCTAAATTAGTGTAATGGGCTGTTTGTCATTCATGGTAAAATTTTCGAGAAATAAAATACAGAATGTATCTAATGTGAAAATCGGTATGCTTTAAACGCACGCAAATTCGCCACCTTTAACACTCCGTAAAGGTTATAGCTACTGATATAGAGCGAATCACAAAGAGGAAACCTGCACCTACTCACACATCACAATGACTTAGCGAAGCAGAAAGCGAGATGGACAAGGCTTTGTTGATCGTTACGTAAAGGTAAGTCCAGTTGACAAGAAAATCGATTTCTGTGCGAAACGGTTGGTTCTCTGTGTACTTAGCTCTTGTGTATGCTGCAAAAGAGAGCACATGAGGGACACGCGCATGCTCTATACCTCTCTGTGGTACAAAATGTTAATAGATTCTGGGCTTGGAGTGTGCACTGAAGACTAAATTTCAGAATATTAGCAAAGTATAGTCAGTGCGAAATTGTAATAGACATTAGCGTAGACATTACTGATGTCACACAGGTGATAGGTGTACTCAAACGGAACAACCCCTACAGGTTCTGGTGTTTACTGTCCCCTTGGATATTTTTCCCGTTCTTACCGAGCGAGGTAGCGCCGCGGTGACGTGCGCAACTCTCATTTGGAGGTTCCAGGTTCGATCATCGGCAACCACCACTCGCCTAGGATCAGTAGGTGAATTCTGGGACAGTTCCTCTTATACCGCGTTTTTCTGCTCCTAATTTCCTGTACCCATCATCTGGGTGTGCGCTTTGCAGAGGTTTCTTCACTGGCGTCGTTGCGGGAGTGCTCAGTTAGGACCCGCCTCCAATGGGCCACATCAAGGGGTACCGCCAGGGGTCTGGAGGCTTATGGGCGGGCCGGGCGGCGTAAAATGAGTTCGATCTAGAAACGTTAGGGACCCCACCATGTTAGTGCCTGTCGTCATCCGATCTCTATCCTCTTTCCTTTCTCCCAGGGGTCATGATAGAGGTAAAAAGGTCCATTGTGTCCTATTTGCTGTGCTGTGATTGATTCAAGAGAATGGCTTTCTCCTTGAACTGCAAGCGTGACTAGAGAGCTTCTTGCCTACGATGCAAATAGTGTAACACCAGCAGTTCAGAAGTATTGTTAATAAGCAGCTTCACATGTGTACGGTCATAATTATATTGCATTACATGTATGCAAGTTTTACATGTTTACTTATTGAAAGTTCATCATAATTGTTTTGTTTGATGCGACAATATGGTGTTACTTCGCGTAATGTTTATTGTCCCAAGAAAGAGGGAATACGTATCTTTGGAACAGGGTGTAAACAATAGAGCGAGAGGGAAGAACAATACAACTCTGGCTCAGGTTCGGTTACCATCACAAGGTCATAGCTAAACTCCTGAGTGAATCACAGTACTTTGCACAGGTTACTACGGGGGCCCCTTATTTCGTCTATACCTTTACCTTTCAAACGTTCTTCCATAAAAAGCAAAGAAAAAATCTGTTATGTTACAGTCACATGACTTTGTCTCCCTACTATCATCTATTACTATGCACCTTCCACAAACTATTTTTAAAGAAGTCTTGTTAATCGAGATAAACCTTTTCAGAAATGGCTTCATTACACGATCGTTGAAGGTACAATGGAGGATAGAGGTAATGGAATCGATAGTCGGATATTTAAATACGGGCCTGGAAATTCCACACTCTTTGGATGATATTGCGAGAAACAACTGACTAGTGACAGCACTTTAAAAAAATGACATAACTACTAAAACTTCAAACCAATAACCAGGTATATCTCAGAAAGATCTTATTATTCAAGAACGAAATATTTAAATAAATTGTGTGTTTTAAAGAGATCTGCAACTTTTGAGTAGAAAGATTTTGTCTACCCCTTGCGGTTTACCTGTACAAAATTATACAAATTTCCTTCCTAATAAAGAATATTTCACAAATTATTCTCAGAAAATGTAACATAAACATTTTATTTCTGATTCAAATATCTTAAGCATATCAAACTTTTTAGAGTTATTTTTGAGAATATCAAACATTTCGAAAAGTCTTTCATGTAAAGAGTAGTTTGAGATGGGGGATTTTCTTGAAAATATTCCTGTCGCATCTTTGGAAGATGTTTAACCTAAATACCAAGTTTGATAGTTATCGAATACTTCATTTTTGGATTATGCTGCAAGCACAAACACAAGCGTACACACAACACATGCAAAGCTTTTTCTTAAAATGCTTTTTAGGAATTTGAGAACCTCGAAACGTTATTCTCACTGAAATCTGTGACTAAATTTTAGATGGAACACATACTTTCACTTTCTACTATATAGGTAGGCGTTAGAAGCATTAAGAATAAATTCTGGCTTTCCTGGCCTTGATGATGTCTCCATTATACCCTAATTTCGCACTGTCCCCATAGACAGCAACTGGTCGACTTTGTCTTCCAGTAACCAAGGTGAAGTAATGGGAAGGAAAGCATGATATAGAGTATTAAATGTAAACCGTAAGTTAACAAAGAAAATTTTTTTCTTCTTAACCACATGGTGTAAACTCCAGAGGAAAATAAACTTAGAGCTTGTCGGACTCGCTCCGTTAAGACTCTTTTCAGTATCTCAGGAGTTGCTACTCTAAAATAAAATGTTAGTATAATTTTATATGTAATGACAGTCCGAACCATTTAACCGATTTAAATGCTGTTAGATCTCATATTAGTCTTGGTTGTGTCAATCAGCTGTTGGAAACAACATTCCTATGAATAATTAATAATTTTGGGATATAAAACGGCTATCACCTCTGTCGACAAACTTAAAATTTATTTAAAATTATCTCCTAGTGTAATATAGTTCTTCCGTTGTTGCAACAAAGTGACTATCGATGCGCGATTAGTTTTCGAACAATAGACACAGCATGATTTCTTAATGGGAATAATTATTTACTTAACTTTAACCCAGTATATGAGAACTTATCGTGGATAAGTTCTCATATATAGGTATGTTGCAGATGTAGTCTATTGATTTCAGAATATAACTGCTGAAATTGGGTCATTCTACTCTAAATCCAGAGAGTAAGATTTTAAAATTTCATCGAATAGAACGTATCAACTTAAATGTTAGAAATAAATATCAACTCCAAAATATTTATTGTTAAAGTACTGTCCAAATAAAACTAACGTTGATGTTAAGAGCCAACAATTCGAATGAAAATATTTTCAATACTTACGAAAAATACATAACCCCAAAGATTTAGTAAAAGAGCTTGATTAAAATTCTTAAATTTTGTAAGCTATGTTTCAGTACGGGCTTGCTGTAATCAAGAGTTACGTGGGAACCACGCTCTGCTACCATTCTTGGAATATTATTTAGAAATCGTTCTGCTAACGAATTTTGAAATCCTTTAGGTTGGAAACAAGAATAATAAACTAACTTCAACACTTCCTCTTTTGAAAAATTGATCAACATCGCGACTTGCATCCGTATGTTCGCACTGAACACCGCGTAATTTTAAGAAAAAATCGTAATTTCATAATAAATTGATGTTTGCCAAAGATATGGTGCATGCAGTACGAGTAAGAAGTGCAAACAAACAGGAAGACCAATTCAATAACCTTTAGGGAGCCAAAAAGTCAAAATGGAGGGCAATCTTCATCTCTATCCAATAGCAACCCTTGTGCGCCGCAAACAATCGCTCATAGCGGCTCCTTTGCGTAACTGCCTTAGTGTCTCACATATGGCTAGATTAAGTTTATATAATCCATCTAGCACGAATTGTTAGTTGTGGTGTGAGGGTAGCGTGTCTGCCTCAAATCCAAGAGGTGCCGAGTTTGAATCTCACTTAGGGTGAGTTACACGGATAAATTTTTTATGGAGTTTTCCCTTATCCTGAGAAGGCGAATGTCGGGTAACTTTAAGCTTTATGGACCCCGGGAGCATTTGAGCATCGGCTCACCCATTTCAGTAATTCGTCGACCGATATGATCTACTAGATCAGAGGTGGCGAAAACGTGACTGGCGAGTCAATTTGACTCGCAGGCGCCATTTCCTCTCTACAGCCGTCCGTTTGTTCTTCACATGCTGTTGAGTGATGCAGTACGTGTTGCATATTTGGTGACTCGCGGAAGGAAAGTGTTTTCGCCACCTTGTACTAGATTAAAGGACTTAGGCCTGAAGATAGAAAAGCACTGTAGCAAATACTGAGCCGAACTTCCAGTATTTACCATAAACTTAATTATTAAGGTCTGGCCAAGATGGTGTATCAGTTGTTATTTTTGTCACTTGTATAATATACAATATAATTACAATAATTTAAGTTATGGGTTGTTCAACGGAGGGGGAAACCTCGGCATCTCCATTTAAGGAGATCTGTTGTGCTTACAACCCACAAGACGAAGGGATTAAGTGAAGGAACCACACAGGGATCCGTAGGCCACAGAGACGCGCGGAGGTCCTTAACATTTTGCAGATCCGTGTGTCACCGCCGGAGCCGCCTTGAGAGGGGGATGAACGACCCACCAATCGAGCAGCCCTCTGGTGTCCAAGGAGAGTATTCTTTGCAGCGAACATGTGGCCGCACTATAATCTGTCAGGCACCGCCGCACACCACGAAACCTAGAAGCACGCCTTAAAGATTAGAAATGAGGATGGAAAGTAAATTTTGGTAGAGAAGGAACCACCCCAGTATTCGCATGTCGACCCGACACCACGAAAAATCCCACAATAACTGAATCTAAATCGGCCAGTAGAGGAAGTCGTCAAGGATGCATTTTAACGCCCTATTGTTCAATTTATTCATAGACGATATAGCAGACGTGTTAATAGCAGAGGGGATGAATGGCCCAAAGGTAGACGATGACTCCATTCCTGTACTTTTATACGCGGATGACATGACAATTTTGTCAGTGACGATAGAAGGCTTACAGAAAGGTTGGAAGAATATTTTAAACAATGAGGTCTGGTGGTAAACATTAATAAAACAAAAACAATGGCTTTCAAAAATGGCTGTGTGTATGGCAGGGATGAGAAATGGTATTACAAGGGACTAGAACAACAAAACGTTAAACATTTCTCCTATTTAGGAGTAATGTTTAATGTGAGAGGAAAATGGAACAAACATCTATCAGTAACTAACTACAAAGCACGAGGGAAGTTAAATGAATTATTACGTACCCTCTCGCAGATACCGGATGTACCTGTAGATACAATAGAAAGGATGTATAACTCTGTGATAAGGCCGGTTTTGTTATACGGAAGTGAAATATGGGGATGGGAAAGAGCAGAGCATGTAAACAAAACACAGGTAGCATTTTGGAAAAGAGTTCTTGGAGTTTCACAAGGCACATCAAATTCAGGGGTATTGAGGGAGGTGGGATGTTATGAAGACATAATACACTGCAAAATAAGAGCAGTGAAGTACTGGCTAAGGCTGATGCATAGGGATAACTCCAATCTACGATCCAAATGTTATAAATACCAGCGAGAAAACCTGTTTTGGGCAGCTGATTTGGAAAGGGTTTTGAGAAGAATAGGAATGGGGTCAGTATGGCTAAGAGCTGAAACAAATGACAAAAACATATGGAAAGGTGTTAAAAGAAGACTAAGAGACATCAACCAACAGGAAACAGAATCGGATTGTAAAATTAAACCTTCTCTAAGTCTAGCAAATGAAATAAAATTTAACTGGGGTAAAGAGGCGTATATGCTTAATTTAGGACGAAAGGAAAGATCAGGAATGGCATGGTTTAGACTGAGGGGCTGGAGGGCAAAGAAAATGCCTGCCGATTCTGGCAGGAGTATCTGCCCATTCTGCGATTTGGATGAGGACTGGGTACATATTTTGCGGAATGTGCACAGTGGGAGAACCAGCGAACGATTAAACTGAAAAAAATCGCAAGTCCCTCAAGAAAGAGATTGACATGTTGGGAGCTACTGGCTGACGAGAGGAACTGGCAAAACATGGGCAATTGTTTGGCTAAAGTGCGCGAAGCTAGGTCAAATTTGTTCAGTTAGACAAAGGTAATTTATCTCTATTTCCCTTTTTCTTGTTCCTTTTTGTTGTGTTTTCCTTCTCTGTCGTTTATTTTGTCACCGTATTGTATCTTAAATATGCATGTATGGTCAATAACCCATACACTAAATACTTCAATAACTTCAATAATTTTAAACTAATAAACATACCTTATCTGTCTATCCACAATAATAAATGCTGCGAAAACTGCGTGTTCTTGTTCAGTGGATAGTAGAATAACTTCCACTAATGCAAACATGGTCTCTTATGGCCTATTTCTGTATGACCTAGTAGCAAATCCCGTTTATCAAAGCGGACCCACCTCAATCTTTAATCTGCGTGACATATTGTTTTGAGACAAACTAGGCCCAAGGGAAGAAAGGTACATATAAAGGTCTACGTGACACGAATCCTAGTGAAAGAGATGTTCTGGCTATTTTTCGTCATATTTTAAAGACACGTGTAAAAATGTTACCTTCTATCTCCAACACCTATTTACTATGCGTCTTGAACTGCCTCAGGAAAAGTTATTGATGACCGTCTTTGAATGGAGAGAAAACTTGGAAAGAAGATGAGAGATGATTGATTACGATCATTAACTTCACATTAATGGTGTCCTATAATTGTTGTATTTGAACTCCTCTAATTTAATGGCCTTCTTAGCATATCCGGAAAAAAATGATCAGCTATTTATACAGAAATTACTTTATAGCAGCACAAATCTATACGTTCTTAATTGTTCTGTGTTAGCTCTAATTTTCAGAAAGTAGAGTTGTTTGAACACAAATTTTCAAAATGCGATACACGCATGTTCCAGATTCAAAATACATACGCAGTGGAAATTTAATGGTCTTTTCCTCAGAATATCTCCTAACAAATGTACTTTTATTTTGAAGTTATTTCATTGATGTTCCCTTGAGGAGAAATTAAAAGCCTTATCCCGCCAATGTTAAATCTCCTAAAATCATGGTCCTCATTCATCTGAGAAAATACTTAACATATCAGAATCACATTTTTACTTCTCATCTACTTTTATACAATAAGTTAGCTTAATAAGGAGTATACGATATTTTTCTTAGTTATAGCTTCTTTGACTAAAGTTTGTTAAAAGATTTACGATAAAGCTAACCAATCCACATATTAACATCAAGTAGCTCCACTAAAGCACGATGTTTTTATCAACTTAAACTTTAATTTAGTTATATTCAATATTTTCTGAAGGAAGTGTCATTTATAAACCATAAACTAGTGGCTACAATAATATGATTCGTTGATAGAAAGTTTTTTCACATTATTGTTCATTGTGATATTGTTTGTGCACTTTATTTTGTAATTTATTTTGTATATTTAACTCTGCCACCGGCTCACCCATCAGCACTGAATACATACATACAAACATTTATAACAGAAAATGTCATTCATAGAACAAGCTGTTCAAAGCAAGAATATAGAAACAAACTCTGATATATTTGCAAAGAAATAAACCACGTGACTTGTGCGCAGAGGATGAAAAGTTTATCAGCAGTACCAATTTGTAGAGTGAACCTATCCCTAACAGATGGTCTAAAGTTTGCCACTGTAACTCCACTAGACGTTAAGAGGTTTTTTTTATGAAGGGATGCAGAAATGACTACAAAATACGTGATGTAGTAATATTTTTACTTTCAGACTACGTATAGTAAGTAGGGGAAGTATTGCATTCCACTAAAAAATTCCACACCGAGATTTCACCAGAAATACATGTTTTGAGGTGCCCTGAATCCAAATAAAACATTTTTCGAAACATGTCCATATCTGTGTCTGTGAACAAGCGTGTCTCAAAAACGAAACGTCGGATAAATACCAAACTTGGTATTTGAGTTTGATATCTTCCAAGGATGGGACACGAAAATTTTAAAGAAAATCCCCCACCGCAGACTACCCTTTACATGAAACACTTTTCGAAAATTTTGATTTTCTCAAAAATGGCTACAACGATTTTGATTAAAATCATATGTTTAAGATATTTTCCTGACAAATGAAATGTATATCCTGTATTTTCCGGGAATGACTGCAGAATTCCTTTACATTCTGAATAACTTTGGCATAGCTGGTAAACCGTAAGAGACAGACAAAATTTTGCTACACAAAAATTATATATCTCGTTAAAACATACAATTTTTGTAATATATCTTTTTTGGTAGAGTGAACCATTTTTGAGATATTTTATGTTATTTGTTTGAATTTTCCAATACTTATACATTTTTTAGAATGAAAATTCATTATTGCTTTTTTATGTCCTGGACATGCAAAGAGAATGGAATGCTCCACTTAGCAACCAGCTCTTAAAAGATTTGTTTATCTCGATTAACATGAAGTAGATGGAGAATAAAGTTTGAAAAAAGTAGTTCGTACAGAGAATGGAAAATCTTATGAGTACAACACATCAGAGTTTTTTAAAACTATATTTAACACATAAGTATTATGTTTTAATGATAAAATAATATCAAATCAAATGGAATCCAAAATTATAAGAATGCCCTAAAAACTTAAATATCATTTTGGGGAAAATGTCATTTAGTCTCCCCTTAAATTTTGTTACTCCCTAGGTATTTTTATAATTTTGTTTTGTTTTACCAATGCTGAGCTATAGTACTCCTAGGTGACGGCAAATGCTCATCATATGGATGTTTGTTGTCACGAGTGCTGAAGAAGGTGTTTTGTTGGAGTTGTTTGTTTATTTAGCTCCACGTATAGAAAAGCCGATTTGAGAAGTTCGTTTTCTTTACGTTATTCGCACCACGCTTTGGGCGTCAATTTTAAGTAGTTTGTATTGAAGGAGTTGTATTATATCTCAACTGTTGGGGAGCCGAACTTGTAGTAGCTGCAACCGCACGTATAGTAACCGGTAGCCTTTGCCCCGATTTTTAAAAATATTAACTTTGTAATTTGACTGTTTCTTTAAGTATTAAATACTTATGTTTGCCTCGACTTCGTCAGTATTATTGTTAGAGACATGGAAGTCTTGGCTGGGCGTGATGCGACAGGAATATAGGCTTACGCAGATTTTAAGTTTTAATTCACTCCTTTTTATTAATCCTTGACACAAATTAAATAGCACTTCACTGATATAGAGAGATGCGGGATTCTTTTATTTAATACTTGCACTTTTTAACAAGTATACTATTTTTCGTCTCACACGAATACGTAATTAATTTCTCGAGTACACATCTTGCATCCACTTACAAACACTGTCCGCAGGCAACTGACTAGATTTGAACCGTCTAAACTTGCAAATTTCTGTATTTAAAGTTTCTGATTGGCTATTTTTACTCCAATAGAATACCTGCATTTAACTAAAGCTTTTTCTGGTTGTTGATTGGCTATTTTGTGTATACTGTCACTCTAATTACATTTTTGTTACTCCAAGAATCACAAGTAGTACTGTTAAACCTTTTTACTCATTATTGACTCAAGGTTACCTCTTTGTTAGCAACTTTTGACCTATTTCTCACAGCTGCTACATTATTAAATTACTTAATGCATTCACATAACATTATTGAACATGTTTACAATAATATAAGCATAAGCAATAACTGTTACATGCATTTTACAAATTACTACTTATACATATTACTTCAAGGCGGGCTGTTATTGAATTTACATATTATATAATTAGACTGAACTTTTTTAAGTGTTAAAAATACTGCCTCAGTCCTAAATGATGCTTTGGGTGCGAAGTGTAGTTAATAAAATGGTTGATTTCTATAGAAAAAGCTTCAATAAAATATTTGAAGGCGGAGAATACCCGGAAGCATGGAAAACCGCCATTATCCAACCTCTTTACAAGGGCAAAGGGAGTTACAGCATTCCAGGAAATTACAGGGGTATCTCGCTGCTCTCTATATTTGGAAAAATTTACAGTAGAATCTTATATGAAAGAATTAAGTGTTGGGCCAAGACACATCATAGGATTTCTAAATTTCAGGCAGGATTTAGGGAAGGTTTCTCGACTACTGACAATGTCTTTGTTCTGAAAACAATAATTGATGACAATTTGAGAAATAAAGGTGGTAAGGTATATACTGTATTTGTAGATTTTAAAATGGCATTTGATACTGTAGAACGCAGTGCTCTCTGGGAGAAATTAACACGTAAAGGA